>OY728144.1:598418819-599769444 GCA_963277665.1 Viscum album
GTTATCGACATCAGTAGATAAAAGAATAGTAATTTCTTTTTACTTGAGCTGAAATTCCTTTCGATAATTTCAATTTAATATTCAATGTGGGTATGCTTACATATCATTGGCATCCATGATATAACCTATATGTAGTGACTAGAAAAATTTATGTAAGAATTTTGGTCATGGGGATACCTCAACACTCCAGGTACTTGTTTTGGATATACACTATAGCCACTATAAGCTCCATTATTCATTGTTAAATGGTTTTCACGTCGTTTCAAAAAATCAATGTCTTTCACAATATCTGAAATACAACTCCATTGAAAGTCTAAACACTATGGTGTGTACTATAATCCATTTTCCATATGATTATGTTCGATTTGAAATGATGAACAAATATTCTCATTGTGTCTTCACTATGGGTGTTTCTAGATTCAAAATAGCTAAACCAAAATCACCACAACGTGGTCCAAGCCATAATAAAGGTTTCCTTCACCAAATCACATGATATTATTACATCCATGATACTTGAAGATCACTGTAATGTCCCGGGCCTGGGTTCCACTCAACGGGTGCCTCAATCCCAGTTCGCCACGTGACCTCAAGCGCATATCCCTAAACACCAAAGGATGCCGACTAGCAGTGAGGGTTCAGGTCCGATAGTGGGGAAACTATGCCCTCATTTGTCAATGTGTAGCACAAAGGAATACAAGATAAAACATACAACAACAACAGAAGCAATAAACCATACATATCTAATATAAACAACTTCAGTAAAATATAACCAACTAGTTTTATATATATGATGCCACATGTCTCAAGTTCTAAGAAAATAGCCAGAACATGTTACACAAAAAATAAAATACAATACAGAGTACAAAAAATAAAAATAAAATAGCTGGAAGCATCGTGAGCCTAAGCTTGGTCCCATGATACCCTACTCCTCAGAAACAATCATGTACCTGTATAGGGACCCTTGCCCTTATCTGCACCTGCAGAAACAAAATCTGTTTGGGGCCGAATACATGACCCCAAACAGGGTGTGAGAAATGAATCCCAGTAGGCACACACCAAAGGCCCTTGCCCAACTGTGTGAAAATATGCAACTAAAGTGTGAAAAAGTAAATGTAGTAAACCAGTAAGTACTCAAAAGTAACTATCAATACCAGTTTCTTGCCATTTTAATTTTAACCATTTAATTTAATAATTTTCTGTGCTCATCAGAACCAAGCCCTCAGGCCAACCATAATCTCGCCCTCAGGATAATATTTTAAAACCATACCCGTAGGCTTGCCCTCAGGAGAATAGAATCTTTCCCTCAGGACAAACTAAAATGAAACCCTCAGGTAATCAGAAACTCGCCCTTAGGCATTGCCCTCAGGTGAAATAGAACTATGCCCTCAGGCTAATCAATAATGCCCTCATGCTAATATATCACTTCCCTCAGGCAAAACAAGTAACCACACCCTCAGGATATAAAGTAACCAGGCCATGTCCAACATTTAAACATGCAATCATTTACAATTACTCTCAAGGAAAAAGTAATGCATAAAGTAAACATGGAATACCCTCGGGTATCCTGGCCAAACGGCTAAACAGAGGAACACACCCCCGGGGTGGTCCTGGATCCAAGCAGCGATCCCAAACAACAGTATATTATCAAATTTAATTACCTATAAAATTCTAGGTATTTAAACAGCTAAGGCCTCAGCCACACGACACCCCAACATGGGTTCGTAGCCCAAAAAATACACAAAAATGCACAACAGTTGGAAATTAAAACACCAAGCCACCTACCTTTAACGGCCCTGAACGGTATACACGAATAAAGATCCTCAAATCATCCAAGAACAACGTAGATCTGAGGTGAAAGAAACCCCCGTTCAAAATTAAATAACTTCCCTTAGAGGAATAATTAGAGAGAACAACTTAAGGAGAGTGGAGGGATTACCCGTGCGGTTCCAACGAGATCTTCAGAGGCAAAAATGGATTCCTGACGCTCGATCTGGAAATCCTCGAAGGTCCGACCTCCTCTC
This sequence comes from Viscum album, assembly GCA_963277665.1. Taxonomy (NCBI): domain Eukaryota; kingdom Viridiplantae; phylum Streptophyta; class Magnoliopsida; order Santalales; family Viscaceae; genus Viscum; species Viscum album. The sequence goes on from OY728144.1 coordinate 598,420,841, forward strand.
CCGATTCCTTCCTCCGGTTCTAAGCCTTCCCTATGAACAGGGGAGGCTACTACCCATTTTAAGTTAAGAAACAAACTACACGGAATGTACTATTGACTACATGATGTGTACTTTTCTCATTTAACTGTTCCTCTGGCGGCACCGCCGCACTGTTCATCCGTCGACATGAGTACATGACATGTATTGCTGATTACACAGCGTGTACTGCCGCTCAGCTGGCGGCTACTTCCACCTCCTTACTATTTACCTGCCGACTGACTACACGATGTGTAAATATCCACTACACAGCGTGTAGTCGGTTTTTACAGCCTTCATCGCCGACATGGCTACACACCCAGTGTACTCATCCCACATGACCAAAGTACACGGCATGTGGAATAGTATACGGCATGTAGTCCCGAAATTTAGGTTTTTTCATCATTTTCCTCATTTTATCAAAAACACTTAAGGAAAATAGAAAATAATAAACTCATACCTCAAAAATAAGAATCGGGTTCTTACAAACTTCCCCCCTTAAAGCAATTTGTCCCCGAATTGCCCTTCCAAGGGTGGCGTAGATAAAGCTCAGAACAACTCTGGCCACTGAGCATGTACCTCAGTCTCCTGCTCCCAGGTCTCATCCTGCACTCGGCCATGCTGCCATAGCACCCGTACGAGAGGAACTGATCATCCTTGGAGAAACTTCGTGCTCTTATCCATGAAACAAATCAGATGCCCCTCAAAGGACGCATCGACCTGAAGCTCAACCTCCTCAGGCTGAAAGACGTGAGGCGGGTCTGAATGATAGCGATGCAACTGAGATACATGGAAGACATCGTGCATGGCTCAGTACCTCTGTGGTAACTACAACCGATAGACAACCAGCCCGAATCTCTCCAGAATCTCAAATGGCCCCACATATCTCGGTGAAAGTTTACCCTATCTTTTAATCCGCCTGTGTCCTAACCTCGGTGAAATATATAAGAAAACCTGATCCCCGACCACGAACTCCAAGGGTCGTCTGCAACGATCAACATAAGATTTATGATGAGACTGTGCGGTAGCCATCCGCTTCTAAATCAACTGGACCTGCTCAGAAGTCTCCTGCACTAAACATTGTCCCAGTAAAGCTGCCTCACCTACCTCTAACCAGCACAAGGGTTATCGGCATGGCCTACCATATATAGCCTCATAAGGTGCCATCTCAATAGTTTCCTGAAAACTATTATTATAGGAAAACTCAACCAGGGGTATGTGCTTCTCCCAAAATCCCAAAAAGTCTAGGATGCATGCACACAACATGTCCTCTAGCACCTGTATCGTACGCTTTGACTGGCCATCGGTCTGAGGGTGATAAGCTGTGCTCAGAATCACCTGTGTACCCACTACCCTCTGAAAACTCTTCCAGAAACGAGATGTAAAGCGGGCGTCACTATCTGAAATGATAGAACGAGGGACCCCATAAAGACGTACGACCTCTCAGATATACAAATTTCTGAGCTCGTCAACACTAAAGGTCTCCTTGATATGAAAAAAGTGAGCTACCTTTGTGAGTCTATCCACAACAACACACACGAAATCATTGCCTCAAGGTGACCTCAACAACCCAGTCACGAAGTCCATCACGACATCATCCCATTTCCACTCCGGGATGGGTAACTGCTGTAATAGTTCGGCTGTCCTCTGATGATATGCCTTCACCTATTGACAGGTGGAACATATCGTAACAAAACCAGCTACTTCTCTCTTCATACCTGGCCACCAGTACTAACGTCTCAAGTCACAGTACATCTTGGTAACTCCAGGATGAACTTCCCAAGCTAAATCATGAAACTCCCACATCAACTCCTCGCGTATAACCCTTGTAACCCATACTCATCCATGGAAACACAGTACCTCATCATAGCCTATCGTCCACCAAGGAGGAGGGTCCTCACTGGCCACCGACTCCTGTAGAACTAGGCCTTCTGAATCAGATAGCTATCTCATCCTCACTCTATCCAGGAGGGTAGAAGTCACAGCTAAAGAAGAAATATAGGTTTTCCCCTGAGTGTTGTGCACCTCCAAATGAATCTCAGAGAACAAAGCCATAAGCTACCACTCACCACTGGCCTCATGAACCGCCTATGTCTGAGTCTTCCTACACAGTGCATCAGCAACTCCATTACCCTTACCAGGTGTATAGGCAAGCTCAAAATCGAAGGACTGAAGGTATTCGACCCACCTTCGCTACCTCAGATTCAAGTCACGCTGAGTAAAGATATACTTGAGACTTTTGTGGTCGGTGAAAACCAAAAAATGCTCCCCCAAGAGATAATGTCTCCAACAATGCAACACATGTACAACTACAACCAACTTGAGATCATGCGTCGGGTAATTCCTCTCATGTGGCCCCAACTGCTGAGACCTGTACGCAATGACCCGATCACCCTGCATCGACACAGCTCTCAGCCCAATACCTGATGCATCACAGTAAATTGTATAGATCTTTCCCTACTCTGGGAGTATCAGGATTGGTGCTGATGTCAACCTTACCTTCAGCTCATGAAAGGCTATCTCGCAAGCTTCTGACCAAACGAACTTCACACCCTTCTTAGTCAAACCCGTAAACGGCGCTGCTAAGTGGGACAATTCCTTTATAAAACGCCTGTAGTAACCAGCCAACCCTAAGAAACTCCGTATCCCAAACACATTCTTAGGATACTCCCAGGAAACTACTTCTCTCACATTCTCTGGGTCCACTGCAACTCCTGCCTCTGAGATAATATGACCTAGTAAGTGAATCTGGTCCATCCAAAAGTGACACATTGAGAGCTTAGCCTATAGACGACTCTCTCTTAGTGTCTCCAATACGATTTCAAGATGGATGGCATGGACGTGTTGAGTGTGAGAGTACACCAAGATATCGTCCACAAATACTACCACAAAAGAATCCAGATAAGGATGGAACACACGATTCATCAGAGCCATGAAAACTGCTGGCACGTTCGTGAGTCCAAACGGTATAACCAAGTACGCGTAAATACCATATCTGCTCCGAAAAGCTGTAAGCAGTATATCTGATGGTCTCACATATAGTTGATGATATCCTAATCTCAAGTCAATCTTCGATAACAATCATGATCCACGAAGTTGATCAAAAAGATCATCAATCCTCGGCAAGGGATATCGGTTCTTGACCGTTAATTAGTTCAACATCCGATAATCTACATAGAGTCTGAGGGTACCATCTGCCTTCTTCGTAAAAAGGACAGGTGAACCCCAAGGAGAAGTACTAGGATGGATGAAACCCTTTGCCTGTAACTCCTTTAACTGCCTCTTAAGCTCCTGCAACTCTGGTGCAGCCATCCTATAAGGAGGAATAGACACCAGTGCTGCTCCTGGAACAAGCTCAATAGAGAAATCCACCTCACGATTCAGAGGTAGACCCAAAAAGTCATCCGGGAAGACATCCCTAAAGTGATTAACTACTAGAGGGAAATCCTATTGACAAGTCCCATGATCATCCAGATAAAAACTCACAATCTGGGCTGTCACACCACCTCACCCTTGATGCTCTGGTATAGCTCGGCTCGCCTAAACATCCCATTCACCCATGTATAGAAACTCTCCACCCTCTGGTGACGTGAAATGCACCCTATGGCGATAGGAGTCTACAAAGGCTCGAAAGGGAACCAACCAGTCCATCACAAGAATGACATCATAGATCGTCATCTCTAAGACATAGAGGTACCATAGAAAGTGATACCCACCAAACTCAAGGGGGTACTCCTTGGACTGACGCACACCATCCGTTCTTGTTCCCAGCAGGGTGTCTAACGTCATAACTACAGAAGAAGAAGAAACACAGAGCCCAAGGATCCCCACAACGGTCACAGATATGACACTATGTGTAGAAACCGTATCGAAAAGCACTGAAGATAAGACAAAAGCTACAAGAATAGTACCTCTGACTGTAGAAGGTCCGGGATCGTGCTCCTGCTAGGTCTGTTGCATTGCATATGCCTGCCCAGTGTCGCGGCCCTGCGACACAGCCTGGCTACCCTAAGCTGTCCCGCCTCGCTGCCTTTGAGATCCTGGTGTCTGGCTACCATGGCCAGGACTACCATCTCTGCCTGCATGCCCTGACGTATTCCAGTTTCCCAACTGGTAAGAAGCTGCTGGTCCTGCTCCCGCATACGGAGTCTGCACAGAACCCCTCTTAGTAGTCACTGGTACAAATGCCCTACAAAAGTGCTACAAATGACCCATCTTTCCACAAGCTCGAAACTCCACTAGGTCTTGTAGACACTGAGGTATCTTGTGCCCCTCTTTACCACACTAGTAGAACCTGATCGGGCCACCTAAAGAAATATTCTAGCTAGTACTACCACTGTGAGAGAAACTCATCTGTCGCTTCCTCTTACTGGAAAAAGTAGTACCAAAAACTAGTGTCGAACCACCCTGGCCTACACCACTTGCTTCTCGAAGGTTCCTATCTGTAATCAGCGCCTGGTTCACAATAACATGTACAATAGGCAACCTGAAAACATTCACCAGTGATCGGATGTAAAATCGAAGACCATCCTCAAAGCGCCTAGCCCTCAACGTCTCATCACCCACTAGGACGGGTGCAAAATTATGAAGCTCTGTAAAACGAGCAGATTAATCCATCACCGACATAGCACCCTGCTACAGATTCATGAACTCTCGAGCTCTATCTGCTCTCAGAGTCTCTGGGAAGAAGAAGTCATAGAAGGATGTCTGAAAAGCTTCCCACACCATGTCTCTGTGATGATCTGACTGGGTGGTAACATCCCACCACCTCTTAGCGGAATCACGCAGTATATACATCGTGATCTTGACCCTCCACCCTGGAGGCATCTCAAGATGCTCAAAGATAGTCTGTATAGACCCCAGCCAAGAATCTGCAGCCTGTGGTCTTCCATCCCCTGAAAATGTAGGCGGATGCTGCTACTGGAAAATACGAGTCAGCTCAGCCATAGATGTGGCAGCCGACGGTACTCCCTGAAAGGTCTGCCTGAACCACATAAAGCCTTCACAGAACTGCGCCTCCGCACCTGTGTCTGGTATAACGGCTGGCGCTGCATCTGGCTCTACTGGAGGATCCACTGGTATCCCATGGCCCACCATATATGGAGTATAGTCGTTTCCGCTCTCCTGGCGAACAACGCGTGGTCGTCTCGGTGGCATGACTCTACAAGGTCAAACGCACACCTTAGATTAAGATTATCAAAAACTGGAAACAAATGAACCAAAAGGGGAACATGAGGAAGAAGGCATTTAGATTTTCAAAACAAGACTACATGGTGTGTATACTGACTACACGGCGTATACCTAACTTCTCTTCCCCTGCCCGGGTCCTTCTACATGGCTAAGCCACACGGCTCCCGTTGAACAAAACTACACGGCGTGTATATAATCTACACAGCATGTATGGTGAAATTTTCCAACTGCCCGTGTCATTTGTGACACGAAAGACTACTCGACTTGATACTACAGGGCGTGTTACACCCACACACGGCATGTACACCACCTCGTTTCTCTAGCCACATGGCTAAGTCCACACAGTCTGTCCTCGGACAAGACTACACGAAATGTCCCTCAGGCACACAGTGTGTACTAGACGATCTCCACCGACCTGTGTTGTTAGTTACACGACCAGATACACATCTCACACTACACGGCGTATTCCACAGACACACGGCATGTACACAAAAGGATCACACCAAACCGTGTTGTTAGTTACACGGCCGGATCCCAGGTTAGACTACATGATGTGTTCCATAGTGGACACGACATGTATGTCTTAAGGTCTCCTCCATCTGTGTTTTTTAATTACATGGGTGAACTCCAGGTCAACACTACATGGCGTGTTCATCCGGTACACAGCGTGTTTTCTCCAAGCATTTCCCTTCCCCGTGTCCCCACCCACACGGTCTATGACACGGAAAGAGACTACACGACGTGTACTGAGAGTACACGGTGTGTACTTACAATGTTTTCTTTTCTTCTTGAACAGAAGATCAAACAATGTGTGTCCAAGGAACTACACGGCGTGTATACTGGGTTTTCTGGATAGTACGCCTCTGAAACTACTCCGGAACCCAGAAAATACTGAAAAACAACACCTAAGTGTCAAATTCCAATCCTTGAGGGCCATACTCCTCGCGAATCAAAGTTTGGCATCTTATATGTGTTAAAAAAAATAAACAGTCAATGGTCCACCAAATTCTGGTCAATGAGGGCCCATACTCCCCAGAAACCAAAGTTTGGCATCCATTCTATCATCAGTCTCACACGAAAATACCCTATCACATAGCAGGTATTTATCAAGAAGCTATCACAACAACATGCTTCTCTAGCACAACAACTATCACAACATCATGCAATTTCTAATGCAGCTACATGGCATGGAACTATGCATGGAATGTGATTTATAACATCTTCCTAAATGATGCATAAGATGGCGTACCCTCATCTCATCAGGTTTCAACTAAATAGAACCCATAAATAAAATATAAACAGCACAATTCCCAAGTGCGTCACCCAACGGTGAAAATCAAATCAACTATAAATTAAAAAATCAATAAAATTTCAACACGAGGTAAATTAGATTTTCCTTGTACACAGGTTAGCTACGCTCGCACACAACTTATTATCAATTATCGTTCTCGTCCTATCCCTGACTACGGCTCCAAATATCAAGTCAAAGAAAAGAACTCCTCTGATACAACTTTGTAACGTCTCGGGCCCGGGTGCCACTCAACGGGTGCCCCAAACCCGGTTCGCCACATGACCTCAAGCGAATTTCCCCAAATGCCAGAGGCTGCGGACTAGCAGTGAGGGCCCAGGTCTGATAGTGGGGAAACTATGCCCTCATTTTTCAAAGTGTAGCATAGTTGAATACAACATAAAACATACAACAACAGCGGAAACAATAAACCATACATATCTAATATAAACAACTGTAGTAAAAGATTACCAACCAGTTATATAGATATGATGCCACATGTCTCAAGTTCTAAGAAAACATCTAGAACATGTTACAAAATAATACAATACAATACAGAGTACAACAAAGAAAATTAAAACAGCCGACAGCATCGCGAGCCTAAGCTCGGTCCCATGCTCCCCTACTCCTCAGCAAAAATCATGTACTTGTATAGGGATCCTTTCCCTTATCCACACCTGTAGAAAAGAAATCTGTTTGGGGCCAAAGACATGACCCCAAAAAGGGTGTAAGAAATGAATCCCAGTAGGCACCTACCAAAGGACCGTGTCCAACTGTGTGAAAATATGAAACTACAGTGTGAAAAAGTACATGCAGTAAACCAGTAAGTACTCAAAATTAACTATCACTACCAGTTTCTTAAAATTTTCATTTTAAACATTTAATTTAATAATTTTTCTGTGGTCATCAGAACCAAGCCCTCAGGCCAACCAGAATCTCGCCCTCAGGCTAATATAGTAAAACCACGCCCTCAAGCTTTCCCTTAGTCGAATAGAATCTTGTCCTCAGACCAAACTGAAATGAAAACCTTAGGTAATCAGAAACTCACCCTCAGGACTTTACCTTAGGAAAAATAGAACTATTCCCTCAGGATAATCAACAATGACCTCAGGCTAATATATCACTGCCTTCAGGCTAAACAAGTAACCACGCCCTCAGGATATAAAGTAACTGGTCCATTCCCAACATTTAAACATGAAATCATTTACAATTCCTCTCATGAAAAAAGTAATGCATAAAGTAAATATGGCATACCCTCGTGTATCCTGGCCAAACAGCTAAATAGAGGAACGCACCCCTGGGGTGGTCCTGGATCCAAGCAATGATCCCAAATAGCAGTTTATTATCACATTTAATTACCTATACAATTCTAGGTATTTAAACAGGCAAGGCCTCATCCACACGACACCCCAACATGGGTTCATAGCCCAAAAAATACACACAAACGCACAATAGTTGGAAATTAAAACACCAATCCACCTATATTTAATGCCCCTGAACGGTATACGTGAACGATGATACTCGAATCATCCAAGAACGACGTAGATCTGAGGTGAAGGAAATCCCCGTTCAAACTTAAATAACTTCCCTTAGAGGAAGAATTGGTGAGAACGACTTAAGGAGAGTGGAGGGCTTACCGGTGCAGTTCCAATGAGATCGTCAGATTCAAAAACAGATTCCCGACGCTCGATCTACAGAGCCTCGAAGGTCCGGCCTCCTCTACCAATTCCTTCTTCTGGTTCTAAGCCTTTCCTGTGAACAGGAGAGGTTACTGCCCATTTTAAGAGAAAAAAACAAACTACATGGCGTGTACTATTGACTACACGACATGTACTTTTCTCATTTAACTGTTCCTCTGGCGGCACCACTGCACTGTTCATCCATCTACATGAGTACACGGCGTGTATTGCTGATTACACAGTGTGTACTGCTGCTCAGCTGGCGGCTGCTTCCACCGCCTTACTATTTGCCTACTGACTGAGTACACAACGTGTAAATATCCACTACACAGTGTGTAGTCGGTTTTTACACCCTTCATCACCGACATGGCTACACACCCTGTATACTCATATGACAGTACCAAAGTACACGACGTTTGAAATAGTACATGGCGTGTAGTCCCGAAATTCATGATTTTTTCCCATTTTCCTTATTTTCTCAAAAACACTTAAGGAAAAGAGAAAAGAAGAAACCCGTACCTCAAAAATAAGAACTGGGTTCTTACAATCACCAAGAAACATATAATCTTTTTGAGTAATTTACCATAAAAAAATTCAATAATTCTAACCTAAGAACCTTTATAAGACATCTATGTGACCTTTATGAAACATAGTGAGCACATGTATTACCTTTTATGAAGTGGATAGAACATTCATATTACCTATACATATCTCTAGGGGGACCTTTGTGCAGCCTTTAGAACTGTGGTAGTACCTTTACACATTTCCATGATTACATTTAAGTAGATTGTATAGTGTTTTATTTAATTTTATATAGCTTCACTAGGACCATTATACAAGGTATTTGTGTTAGGATAACCCTTACATAGGGAGTCCTTTACCATTTTTTGGCCCCACCCGTCACATCTAATGAAAAAAATTTCAATGTCGGATTTACCTAGATTTAGATCAAAGTAACATAAATAATGATAATCAAATTTCAAAGCATTAAAAAGTGAAATTCCAGAAAATATAAACAAGGAGTAGATTATTCAATTAATCCAAAATAAATTAAACTAATTAAAAACCATGATATAATTCATTTTTCAAATTAGTTCTAGATTTTATAAATTATCAAATAAGATGTTATTAACCAAGTTTTATCTAAAATATGGGTTTAATTTTAATTTAAATATTTGAAAATTTAATAAACATTGTCTCTCATTACTCTTCCCACATCCACTATTGCACTCTTGATCAATGCAACAGATTCCATTTATTAAAAATTCCTTGTTCTTCATAGACATAAATACATAATTCAAAGAAGAATAAAATCACATATTCACTTATCAAGATAAAATATCATGTTTTTATAATGAATGAAACCAACTATGCCACTTCAATTATAGTAATGTTTTAAGTCCAATAGTAAAAATTTAATAGAACATTAGTGGAATTTAGATTTTAAAAAGTGTTAGTTTCCTAAATTACTCTCCCCAATGATTCCTTGTCCAACGTTCGTTTTCAAACTTTCTTGATACATAATAAATGAAATTCAGATATATCATCCACATCTTCTTCATCTTGGTTCGGAATTCCAAAAATCATTAACCCCCTTTTTCAATTAGTAATTATTTAATTTTACATATCCATGAGTATGCATTGAACATATTATATGAGAACAGCTGTGTAAAATCTCAATATTTTAAAAGAAAACAATACGTTCTTAAATGAATTACTATATACTATATGAACATTATAAATGAACCATTAAATATAATTTTTCTGCTTCTGTGTTTTGAATTTCGAAAAAAGGACATACACGGTTGCGATCAGTATGTTTTTGGGAGTCTGGTAGAACAAAGTTTTTTAGTGAATAGTAACATACCCTTATGGATAGTAACACACCCTTATGAATAGTAACATGAAACTTAAGAATAGTAATGCATCCTTATGAATAGTCAATTGACCCTTACAAATAGTAATGTACTCTTATGAATATTAACCTGACCCTAATGAATAGTAATGTGCCCTTATGAATATTAACTTGAAACTTATGAATAGTAATGTACCCTTATAAATAGTAAATTCACTAATGAAATTATAAATAAAATTTGTCCATATTATAAATGTCAATATGATATAATTATTCCATAATATAATTAAATATTTATTTTAAAAATTATTGATTAAGTTTTGGTATATTTGTAAGTCATATATTTTTAATTACAAATTTATGATTAATTTAATAATTTAAATGAAAATTTATTTTCATAAAATTTATTCATAAATATGTATTTTAATGATTTATTATTATAAGTTAATTTTAAGAGACCTTAAGTAATTTTTCATAGTGTTAGAAAAGCAGTTTTAATTTTAAATTTTTTTTTTCATGTAAATTATGATTTTATTTAAAAACTAAATTCTCATATTTTGAAAATTATTTTGATAAAATAGAGTTCATTTTTTTATTATACACATAAAAAAATGGTTGGGGTTATGTTTTGGTATTTTTTTGAAAATCTTGAATTTTTATGAATAGTGAAATACGGTAAAATACCGTATATACAATTATCAGTTAAATACACTATTTATGAAATTGTGAATGATGTAAGCACACTTATATCTAAATCACATTCACTTGTTACTATTTATTGTCTTATAATAATAACTATTTCTTGTCTTGTGGCAAAATAATAAAATAATGATTAAAATAATGTAAAACTCCTCCTCTCCACCACTATAAATACCACTCACTCCCCCTTCTTCCTCCCACACCTTTAAAGCCTTGAACCTTGCCTAAGTTCTTCCCTATACTCCTCCCAAGACCCTTCCCCACATCCAATACCTTCTGGTCTAACCAAAAGGCCAAAACCAAGGACCTTAAGAAGGATCTCAAGGAGAAGAGACCAAGAGGTAAACATCCTCCTTTTGTTCTTTCTTTTCTTTTCATTTGCTTTTTTATTCCTCTTCTTTCCTCACCTCCAATTATGCAAGAGGAATTAATGTTTTGGTATCTTATATATTTTTTATTTCATCCTGTTTATGTAAGATTCACCATTATACTTCTTCTCCTCTCCCACTTATTCAAGAAATTAAAACACCGTCCATGATGTGCCGATTTACCAACATTGTGGATGATGTGATTTCAATTTCTTTCACTTCCATCAAGACTGGTCATAAAACCATTTTTATGGTCACACCAGATTATAATTAATTTAATTTATTTTATATAATGTTCTGGAATCATTTTGTACACATGTTATAAATTTATAAAATAAAATGAGTTCATTTTCATTGAAGAATCACTAAAATGATCTAAACAAATGTCAATAATGTTCTAACTTAAGAATCATCCTCATGTCAGAATTATAAAAATGATAAATGGTATAATTTATTGTTATTGAAATATGTAAATACCCTTCTATTACAATTCTGGAGTTTCACTCCCAATCTACAAGAATATCCATCATGAACCGATCATGGAAACCATGTGAAGAATGCACCCAGAAACAATGAAATTAACAAAATATTATTAATGAATTGGTGGAATGATGTTTTAAAATGATAATAAAAGGTGTTATAAACATGAATATATTTCTATAAAATATTAATAACACTATTTTAACCTTTATACAGGTGGTTTAAACATAGTTTAAGTAAGATGAACCCGAGGTAAGGGAATTCTTAACCCAATTTCCATTCTTTGGGTTAACCATCTACTTTATTCTTTATGTGTTATTAAGATTATTTGGGTGATTATTTTTTGTTTATATTAAGTTTATTATGTGTATTTATAGTTTATACACATATCTATTCCATTATACTAATTATTTCTATAATTATATTTTCAAGGGACTTTCCTTTTAAAATCCTTTTAAAAGTCTCTTAAATGAAATTCAAAAATATTGTTTATATGACATGAGTAGTTTTACTAATTTCATGATGCTTTATTACTATGATGTTTCCATTATATGTTGACATGTTAGTTTTTTATTAATATTTTTTCATTATTATGTAAATGTTTTTTATATTTTAAAAGTGATTTGTTTAAAAAAAAGGTAATTTTGAAAACATTAATGTGTTTTTCTCAAGGGTTCAAATGAGTTATCAAGTGTTTTATTCATGATATGTTCCTTGAAGATAGTTATGTTGGGTTGGGCCCATTATATCTCAATATATTTTAGGTTGAGACCATTATAGATCAATATATATTGGTTTGATCCCATTATAGCTCATGATATGTTGGGTTGAGCCCATTATAGCTCCATATATGACGGGTGAGTCCCATTATTATTCTCCAATACATTAGGTACTCCAGAGATAAAAGTTGGATGAATGGTTATTCCATGTTTAAGGGAGATTTTAAGAGTGATATGGTCAATATGTCCCAATTCAACTACATGATGTTTATATGCATGATTATGAGTTTTCATGAAAGGGGGTTTTAAAGGGTTTTCATGTTTTCACTGGACTAATGGGTTTTATTTATTTATACCCCTTACCAAGCCTTTTTTACTAATTAAAAGTTTTTAAAATGTTTCCCATAGGATTCCTTATATGTTCAAAGGACAGTTAAGGTGCTACTGTAGATGAATTCACTTAGATATATTGTAATTATTTTTGTAAACACTGATTCAATATACTTAAGTTGTATAATTTTGAAAAACCTAGACCGGAAAAGGTCATAATTTTCATAATTTACTGTGTATTTTTTAGTTATATATTCTAAAAAAAATACATAGAATGTTTTACTACTGAATCTGAAAGTGTGGGTTCAGGGATTTACAAGTTGAAACCAAAAATAAACCATCTCAAGATAGATGGTGTCCTTTGTCACTAATAGTAATAGTCAAGGAATATAAACAGTGCTTGGGTAGCTGACTCTCAGGCCACCTTGGATATTATTTTATTAAAAATACACACACACACACCTATTATTATGTTGTATAAGGAAGTCTTTTAGATCAATTAATATCTTCTTGTTTTACTCTAATTCATATGAATCACAATTTTTTCTTTTAGGGAGTCTCCATAAGGTGTTAATCAATCACTATGTGACAGATTCCGAGTTTTAATTTTATTTTTCTAGTTTTCACATGCTATTATTTTAATTCCACAATGTTATTTTTCATTTATAACTCTTTTCCCACTTATAAAGATAAAAAATCCTTAAAAAAGTGTTAAATTACACTCATAAATCATTTAATATCAACAATTAATGAACTAATGAAATCCCTACACACTAGTATGGTACTTATTTATAAGAAATAAAGCATTAGAGCTCAATTATTCCTAACTAAAAACACTCCAAAAAATATAAAAACATATAAAAAATTCATTCAAAATTTAAAAATTAGATCCTAAAAAAATATGTGATCACTTTGATTCATTTTATTTCAGGTGAAAATCACATAGAAATAGAAAAAGGAAAGCATAAAAAAGTACTTACATCCTAAGATACTTTTTCGTTTCCCCATAATTGTCTTAGAACAAACCTTTCCTTAAATTTAAATAAGACAATTTATAAGAAATAAAATATTTAAACTGTGATTATATAGGCTAATATGAAGGAGAGAAATGACTTAGAATATCTGTATTCTAAATCAATAGGGAGGATTTTGAACTCCTCTACTGGTTCCTTTCAAAATTATTTATGAAAATTATTTAGTTTCTATCCATTCAACTTAATGGTGGGTTTTTATTTATCTTATTTGATTTCAAATATAACAAATAGAAATGTATTTGTTTCTATAAATGGTTTAGTTTATTTCTATTTAATCTTACCATACATGAGATTCATACTAAAAGAGAACAAAACAATTTACCTCGAACTTGAAATTCTCTTATCTAAATAAGTTCCTCATGGATATATCTTTACTTTATTTTTATAGAAGGGAATTCTTATTATCTTCTCTTCTTAGATCCTCTTTTTCCATCATTTTGAGACTTCTTTACTCTATAAACTTTCTAAAATTCATGTTCACTCTTTGGTACCTATTAGGATATTCATTATAGACTAATAGGAAAGAGACAATTATTTCCATAAGTTATTATATAAAGGGGAATACCTTGGCATATTTGAAAGTATTCATTTATACCCTAATATATCGTCAATATTTTTACTCCAGTCCTTTCAGTTGGGTTGCACTATGTTTTATGCATTATATTTATTTCTCTATTGGAGACCTCCACTTTCCCATTTGTTTGTGGGTGGTACGTAGCTGAGATCTTATGGTGTACTCTATATCTCTTCATGAGGGATTACATGTTCTTATCATAAAAACATGTCCCTTGATCACTTATAATGGATATAGGAAATCTACACATATGAAGATATTTGATCTTAGAAACACAATCAAAAATTTTAAAACATCATTTTAATTTTTAATTTTCTTCAATACATTTGGAAGTATAGTCAAATTATATCAGGATATAGTAAAATAAAAAATAAATAGGAAATGTACCTATAAAATAAAATCCCAAAATATTAAATATTTCATAAAAAATTAAAAGTTTTTTGGGTAATTTATTACCTTTTTGAAACTATACCATAAAATTTAAAATTTGTACTTGCATTACAAAATTCTTATAGGTAATTCAAAATCAATAGATAAAACAAACCATCAACTAACACCTTCCTAGCTATTATATATGGTCAAAAATGACCTCCAAATTCATGTATATGACTAAATGAAAGTATAAAATTATCCTCTTCTCTAGAGATACATCTATTAATCACTTGTTCACTACACACATTCCATAAATAAGGATTCTATTAGATATAAAATTTTGACTCAAATTTTATTTTCATAGTTTGATAATTATTAAAGAATGATGGTACCTTTGATGTGTGAAATAATATCACTAGTTTAGTATTTCAGGGAACTTGGGTGAATTTGTATAGATTCTAACTAGGTTTAGAGTCTTCCAAGCTTGTCTCAATTGTGGTTTCTACCACAACAATGTGAGGCAATATGATATAGTGGTCTATAACCAAATTTTGACAACACTTATTCTCCTTAATCTCTAATTATAATTCTTATAATAGGATCATACAACTTATTAACCTTGTATTTGGTTTAGACTTCATAATCAAATACCTATGTGCTACCTGATTAGAAAAAATAGTTACCCCGTTTCATATCAAATATGAGAAAAATTTGTTTAAAGAAACAAAAATAGATAAAAACTCATTCTTTATTACTGTATAGTTGATATAGACTATGGATTATTACTAGGTTGAGAGTCATCAAAGATTGTCTCGATTGTTGTTTCTTCCACAAAAGTGTGAGGTAAACTTCTCTTGTGGTCTACAACCAAATTCTCACAACCCTTCTTGTCCTTGATCTCTAAAGATAATTATTATAATAGGATAATACACTTTATTAACCTTGGATTTGGTTTATATTTCTTGATCAAGTACCTATGTGCTGCATTATTAAAAAATAGTTACTCTATTTCCTATAAAATATGAGAAAAATTTCTTTAAAGAAACAAAAATAGATAAAACCTCATTCTCTGTTACTTTATAGTTAATGTGGGCTATGTCTAGGGTCTACAATGTGTATGTTATCACATGTCAGTTCCCATGAATATTTTTGGATATGAAAGACCCTATAGCTTTGTTTGAGGCATCACACAACATTTAAAGGGAGTATTCTAGTCAAGTGAACAAATTAAAGAGGTTTTTGTCAATCCAACTTTAATTTACTCAAAAGCTTCCATGCATGAATAAAAAAAATACAAAATCAATTTCCTTTTTCAAATGTTTAGTCAAGGTTAGAGAAACTTTGTTAATTTTTTTAACAAAATACTTATAAAATCTAGCATGGCCAAAAAATGATCTAAATTGTCTCAAAGTGGTGGGATAAGGTAAGGTGAAAATTATATCAAACTTTTCCTTATTTATATAAATTCAATCCTTATAAATTCTATGTCCAAAGAAATTTATTCTTCTACCTTTAAATGAATATTTTAAAAATTTAAGTCCATTTTTTTATAAATGAATTTATTTAAATATTTTTCTAAAATTTCAATAAGTTTTTCAAAGAATGAAACATAAATAGAAAAATCACCAATAAATAACTCTAAAAATCTCTCAATATTGTATGAAAAGATACTTAACATGTATCATTGAAAATTAATTTTGAATTTCATAACCTAAAGGGAATCATTACATAAGAAAACGTACTAATAGGATTGGTGAATGTTGTTTTGTCTTGGTCCTATAGAGTGATAGATACCAGAAAATACTCATAGCATTCATCAAGAAAATATAAACATCCTTTCCTATTTGGTATATATATAATTTTATCTATAAAAGGAATGTGAAAGTGGTATTTTTTAGTTCATATGATTTAATTTCCTGTAGTCATTCATGACCCTCCAACTATTCTAGATCTTAGTGGTACTTTCTCTTGATTTTATTTTTATATAATGGTAAATATAGTATTTTTTGGGTACAACTAGAATGGGACTCACCCACGGAGAATATGAGATGAGGTATATGATTACAACTACAAAAAATATTTTAATTTCATTTTTATGGATTATATTAAAAATGGACTAAGAATCCCTTGGGAGTGGTAACACTAGTTCTGACTCAGTTTATAAGAAAATATGTTTTACATAGATAGCATGAATAATTCATGGAATGCATACTAATGACCCACCTATTTACCTAAAATTTTGTTTAATAATTTCTACCAACTGATGTTCTATATTGAGTTCCATGTTGTTTGAAATTATGACAGAAAGTTTTTTATTTTATTTAAGGAATATTATTTTATGTTAGGGGGTAGAAAAATTAGATTTATTTGGTGGGTAGGTGGGGGGGGGGTTCCATATTAATGTTTTAAACTTAGTAATCTCCATGTTTGCAACCTGAACATATAAGGAACAAGTGTAAGTAGTAGATTTGATTAAATCATCAAAATAACATTCATCTAGTTCCTAAAGCTATTTAATAGAAAGGATTATTTTCAAAATTAACTCACTTAAAAAAATGATTTTTTAGAAAAATTATGTGATTTCACGGCTTCTCCTAGTTGAATTATTTCCTCAGACATTTCCATTTTTTCCTCCAAACAATAAGGAATTTCATAATGATTTGGTATAGAAATATATTACTAATCATTGTTGGAATTTTATTCTATCTAAAGTCATAAAGATCACTATCGCTTCCCCAAAATCCATTAAAAGTGTTGATTTATGAACATTTATTATGGTTTTATTAGTCTTAAGAAATGAACTACTGGAAATGATCAGGGAATGAGTTTTACCTATTTTTTCCTTCCATGTTTAGAATATAAATGTCAATAGAGAATAAAAATCCTTTCACTCTTACTATAATATCCTCTAAAACTCAAATTTGGTTTGAAATGGGTTGATCGACATGTTACACTACCAATAATGTTAGTTCAAGTTATCTTATACACAAGAAAGAATAAAATAAGTAATTAATTATATTAATTTATGATCCTAAATCACATAATGGAGCAGTAAATGTAATACCTCTTACGGTGAAAGGGATAGGGAAAGTACATTAGTGTTGATGTTTCTTAGGTATTTATGGTGTTACAATAGAAGATAAATTAATATCTAAACATACCTTCCCATTTACTTTAATTTTCCTATTATTAGTGAATATTTCTTTAAGAAACTTTATATTCCTTATAAATTTCTAGATGATGACCAATAAAGGGATGTTTACTTCCACTTTTTTAAATGTTTCAAATACCTCTTATTACAATTATTCTTCATCGATCCTATTAGGAGGTTTTATTCTTATAAGAAATGGAGGATGAGGTTGATACATGTCTTATATATTGTATTTTAACTTGTCTTTATTCACTATACTTGTATCCATAGGGACTTACTCTTCAGTTTTCTTTTTAGGGATAGATTATCGGTGTTCCTTTAGCTATCCACTTTTGTCTTCTACTCCCTGCGGTGATAGTTCACTGATCCTTACCTTTTTAACACACCTAAATTAAATAGCACTAAAATTATTATTAGAGTTAGGAATTGATTGGTAAATAAGTTTACCTGAGCCTTGAGTCAATAATTTATTGAATGTAGATATAACATGGTTAAACTATCCTTTCAGCTCATTCAGATCTGATCCATGAGTAGTGAGGGTAGATTATAAATTGGTTTGAGACTCTAGAATCTATATTAATAGATACTGCATCAAGGGTTCTTGATTTTTTCATTATTTGGTACTTATAGAGGGAAAATAACTATGTCTCTAAAATGGAGGTTTTTGAAAGGTTTTTTTAAGAAACTTACTTGAAAGGTGGCATTTGAGGCTCATGGTTTCCAGTTCCATACAGATCTATAGAATTCTCTTTAAATTCTTGGCTACTAGTTGGTTGTGGCAGGTACTACCACTAGTGTATGAAATCACACCTCTATTGTAATTGATGGTATACATCATTGTAATAATACAACTAATAGAAAAACTATCACACTCTAAGAGGGGGTGTGGAAAGTGATACCTCATGAACTTTATTCAGTGATAACTATGTCACAAGAGAGGTTAGGACTTTGAGTTTAGTTTCAAGAAAAGGAGAGTTATAACTCTTTACCATATGCACTCCTCTAGTAGTGGATGTTTCACTGAATTACTGAGAGTTTTGTGGGATCCTTTCTATCATCTACCATTATTACCTAGGAGAATTATCAATAGGTTTCCTCCAAAAGAGGCATCCTAAATATTTTCTTCATTATCCAGTAATACTTGGTAAAATAACACTTATAAATGGTGGTCCTCAAGGGGCTGGTGTTAGAAGGATGATATCAACTACTTGAATATCTCTCAAATCTCAGAAAGAGTTTCTTCAAATTCTTGTTTGATACCATATATCTCATTTCTCAATAGGTTCTCCATAAAATGGGAAATAAAATATGGAGGAAAGCCTTTTGATGTTTATCCCATGTTGTGATTGTAGGCGAGTGATAAGTAAAATAAAAAGAGGGGATATAAATAGGAATTTAAAATAAATAAATAAAAATAATCCATGTATAAAAACATCATTATAAAATATTAAATAAATAAAAAAAATAATGAAAGTAAAAAAACTTAAAAATAATTTAATAGAATAAAATAATAGGAAAAATAAAACAAAGATCAATTTAAAAAAATAAGCTACCTAAAATATATATGATTAAGTGACTAGAATATAAAAATGATTAAAAAATTAACAGTAATTGATGGATTAAATAAATGAATAAATGAAAAACAATAAAGAACTAAATAAATTAAATTTAATAAAGTAAATGTGATAATATATTTATTAAGTAAGTTTGAAAATATCCCTAAATTATCTTTTATACCTATCACCTCAATCTGTTGAGGATTTAATATATTAGTCCCTTGGATTTATTGGTATCCAATATACAAAAACTATCCCCTACTTTTTAGGTTATAGAAATAAAACAAAAATACAATAGAAACTATATCTTTAATGATAATGCGAGAATCCTCAGAATAATATTCCCTTTCCCTTTTAATGTAAATGATAGGAAAACCATGGTCCCTTACTTTAATGGTAATAACCACTAAATATATAAGAAATAAAAGGAATACTAATATTTCATATAAGAAATAACTCAATAGATTGGTTATTAATGATAATAGAGAATGAGAATAATATATGATACCGATTGGATATTATAATTTTGTTTATGCTCTATAAAATAGAAATAAGATTTATAAAGAGAGAGAACTATTGAGGGAAATTGAACTTTTTGGATTTGGAAATCGGATGAGCAAGTTAGTTTTTGTAGATTTACAAAGCTACCTAAGGTCTCTATTTATAGGATCCAATAATTTTGGTATTGTCCTGGTATCCTTCAGGAGTCTTCAAGTTGAATACATCAAAGTCTAAATTAAATTTTAAGTAATAAAAACCATTCTAGGATTTGTTAAGATGATTCCACTAGGTACCTGGTAGCCTCCACTGGGTAGCCGATGTGCTCCATGTAACTTGGTGATTGCTACGTGATACCATCAGTTGGCTAGTGAACCTCTACTAACTGATCGATGAACTCTTGGAGATCACATGGCCATATTTCATCAGCATTGGTGCTCCTATACTGTGAAGCCAATGTGGTCCTTCTAGGTGAGGAAACTCTTAGGCATGCCATCAATAGGCTGGTTGCATCACACTAACTGTCCAATGATGATTTCAGCCTTTCGCTTTATAAAGTGGATTCTACACTTCCTTCCATGGGCCTCTAAGGTTATTTTAACATTATTATAAGGCTTTAAAACATCTATTAATATATTTTTTAAGGATCCTTCAAGTATTATGAAAATATGTCTTTAAGCTAAGCTTCAAAACACTTAAATGAAAATATTAAATTATTTTAAGAGTATTTTTAATTATTAAAATAAAAAAATATTGAGAAGTATAATAATCTCCCCACTCTTTGAGGATAAAAAAATAATAATTTCATTAAAACAATTATATAATAAGATAAATAGAAATTGTTACCTTGATACCCTGATTTTCTCTAAATTTTAAAAAAATAAACTTCTAGCCTATAAACATTTTATAAAAATTAAAACTTCTCCCATATCCCCCTTTAAGAGAAAAGCTAAAACTTCTCCAACAAAAAAACAACTAAAATATCATAAACTGAAAATCCCCCCCTTTGAGATTATCAAAAAAGGTTTAAAAATAGGGTTAGAGACTAAAGAGATAAATATATAAACTACCATCATTATCATTAATGATCTTTTGAGAGAGACAAAAGTTTGTAAAGTAGTTTGAATTTTTTTAAAAGATTTGAAATTTTTTTAAAAAGGGATTTTTTTTCAAAAATAATGTTAAATAAAAAATCAATTTTTTAAGTAAATATATTTGTGAAAAAAATTAATTTTTTTTGAAATATAAAAATTCTCCTCTAGGGTCTTTTTTGTATTAAAAAAACTATCTCTCCCAAAAATAATTCATTAATAACGTTAAAGGGATCCAAACCAAAAAAATACTAGATTTGGTTTTCTAGATACAAATTATATATACTTTATGATTTATTTTATTAATTGTTTTCAATATTAGTAAAATAATTATCACATCATGAATGTTATTCTAAATTTCATTTTATGTGATAAATTTCTAAGAGTAGCTGTCACATTGAAAGGTCATATAAGTTCCATGATTTGATTAGAACCCATAAGTGCAATGAAATTATTCTTAAATATATTTTCTATATCCAGATGAAATAATTTTAGGGTTACAAATGATATAGGCTGTTAGGTGTGTAGAATCATAGAACATTTCATAATATTCTCATGGTGTA
Organism: Viscum album; assembly: GCA_963277665.1. Classification (NCBI taxonomy): domain Eukaryota; kingdom Viridiplantae; phylum Streptophyta; class Magnoliopsida; order Santalales; family Viscaceae; genus Viscum; species Viscum album. Next base: position 598,442,303 of record OY728144.1, read on the forward strand.
TGCCCTTGGTAATTTTCAGTGTAAGAGATTACGAGAACGAGATCCGCCTATAAGAGATACACATTTATATATGTCATTGGGTGTTCTTGTCTACATATGAGTGTATTATTCCTTAGAATTTAATATTATTATTAATATATTTTATGATTTGTGTGATTTGATGTATTGATGAATATCTTGATGACATATGTTCATGGAAAAGTATGATACATTGGGTGCGTCATGGGTAATATTTCTTTAATGAATATTAAGAGAAATAATTTTTCCATTCTTCTCTTTAATAGAAGATGATATCTTTTTCCATTTGATGGAAATAATAATGCCTAAAATAATCCATGGCTATACTGGTTTGTGGGAAAGTTCAATTTTTGGAAAGTTATAGGAAGATATATTGATCACATAGGTTAATGGAACCAACATACAACCTAATTGATTAGTGATATCATGATAAAGGAATTATATCACACAATAAGTGTTCGTATGATATTTTATGTAATAGAGACATTAACTTATTTATATATGAGTGCCTTAGTGTGTTTCTAGATGCCATCCTTGGATTTTAGGCAGCTTCACCTAATGACTCTAAGAAAATGCCTATAGGGTCACACACCATCTGTATCTAAAACCTTAGTTAAATAATATAATTATTTATTAATTAATGAGTTGAATAAATATTATTCCCAAACATGGAATAATAATTTTTCACATCTTCTAAATCACATATATTCTGTCACTAGTTATTCAAAATAATATTTTGTGTGTTGAATATTTAATAAATATTTATTTATTATGTAGTGAATATAATATTTATTTATTCGAGATTGATACAGTTATATTTATTTGTTAAACAAATAGTAATTATTAAATGTTTGATAAATATTATGGATGAATGAAGGGCTGAGTTTAATTTTCTAGTGAGAAATAATATATATTAAATATTATTTTAATAAATAATATTTAATTAATTCATGAATTTTTCACATTTTAAGAGATAATAATAATAATAATAATATAGACATTAGGTACCAGAGAGATTAAGAAAAATAATAAGGGTCCATGTGAAATTATTATTTTCTAACCCCAGAAATATATAAACCCAAATATATTATTTTATATGAGAGGTTTTCATTTGTTTTTTTGTGCACAAAAACATCTGTAGAATTATTATAAGGCCCTAAAGAGATCCCTTCTCCAAGAATCTATCAATATCAGAGAAAAATACTGCACTATCACACTCCATTCTAGGGATATCCAAGATAATTATTCATCAATCAATTCTTAGGGTGATTAATGATGAGTGACACAAGTGTTAGGATCTACCATGCAAGCACCTAATGATTCTTATGATGATGTTCTAAGGTTCGTGGAGCATGTGTGGATCACCACTTTAGGTAATATACACCTAATTTCTATAATGAAAAGATATAGAAATTTTGTTAGATTCTTCAACAAAGAAATAATTCTTCATAAGTAAATTATTCGATTTCTTAAATTAACTATGAATCGTTATTTTATGATTTTTCATTTTGTTCTAGTTTTCTCTCATCAATTAATCTTTTATTCAATTCATTTGCACATGATGTTTCTCATTTATGTACATCTCAGATTAATCATAAATTATGAAATGAATTCCATGTTAAGCATGCCCCATCCACTGATTCCTCTGCACCTGAAACCTTCAAGTAGTATCAAAGGGGATAATTCTTTATAATTATTTAAAAACTATTGATTGATTTATGATTTTTTTATTTTTCAATTTTGATTTAATCACTATTTAATCTAAATCATGAGATCATATCTTCTTCTTATTTTTCTCATAAATATAAAAAAATGATTATTTTTATGATTTAATATCATTTTAAGAACTCATCAGGAGGTGCAGATGATACCAGAAAGATACCACAATAGTACATGCTATGTAGCCCATTAGTATAGGACATGTACTCATGTTCAATGCACCAAGGGATTTCATGAATTAATTTGAAATTAATTCAATCCATGTGAATGTTTTATATGAAATGTGTATTTAAATACACCGTGAGTTTATTGGGCGACCCTGGAACATGGTTAGCTGAACTACACATGGTGTAACATCCGTACCCAATGTGTAGAAGTTTAGTTATATAAAATATATGTATTTTAATACATGGACAACATGACTGGTGACCATATAACTCCAAGACCAAAATACATGTATCCCATTTTAACATCATTTAATACATTCATTTCCATGGATTTATTACATGCTGAGTCTCTATGTATATGATATTGATAGACAGTGAGAAATATACCCACTGTGTTGCTGGATTGTACATGCCATGTGTATTACCAAAATATAAAGAATTAAAAATTAATTTATTATACTGCTTAAACCTTTTCAACATGTGTTATGTGTGTCATTTATTTTATTATGTAAATACCATATGATGGTTATATATATATATTAAACATCAAATTAATTTATGTGTAATGTTTGGAACTGCATATCATGTATATGTTGTAATACAGTCATTAGTCTATACACATTGAAACATAAATCACTACTGAAATAACATGTGTTCTAGGTTTCATTTATATGTCTATGTACATTCCACAAAATTATGTGATAAGTACCATATGTCATATGTAACATGATTAAATAGAATATGAATATAAAAAATGCTGGGAAGTTCAGATGGCATGTTTCCTCCAAGTTACTTATTTTTCACATATTTAATTTTAAATAAATTTATTTAATTCATTTAAAATTATGATGGATGATAATCTCAAGAAAATTTGGATGAGAATTAAGTTAACATTAATCTATTAATTGAATAATATAATTAATTAATTAGAGTTGGATTTATCTTAAATAATAATGATTAGAATTAAATTCTATTTTTATTAAATGAATAATTCATTGCATATATGTGGATTATCATGATCATTGAACAGACCTTTGTATGCAATTTCTTTCCTTTTAGTATATTGCTAAATCAAATTTATGACCTGTGTGTTATCGCTCCTATCATTATGTAGGGTCCTGCAAGCCCATGGTCTCTAATATGTGAACCCATTAAACAATCCATTAGTTCCCCTCACCTACATGTGAGTAAAATATTATATAATGGATTAATATCTTAATAGAATGGAGGTAGTTCATGTTTGGATCTGAGGTGAAACCAATCCAAGTGGTATGTGGGTGGATATGTGGAAAACTACAACATGAAAAATTTCATTGTCCAAGGTTTTTTTGACTAGGTTGATGATTAATTTATCATCCGCTAGATAAACTAACCATTACTAAATGTTTATTAAATTTATTGTTTTATTTTAGTCAAGTAGAATTGTTATGGATGTGTATTCATGATCACATGAATTAATTAATTAAAAATCATTCAATATAGAACTACAATAAATTAAATTATTTCTAAACTTTTTCTAAGACATGGTTAATCACTTAGGTAAATCCAATTAATATTTACAAGAATGTAATATATATAATATGGAAAATTTTCATATAAATATAAAAATCCCTCAAATATAAATATCAATTTTTATAGCCTTACACTACATAAGTTAAAATAAAACCATATTTAAGTGTGTTTGAGTGGTCCATGTCGGGGTGCTTTCAATTATCGGGGAAAGCTAACTTGATGTTATGGGTTGACTTAACTTAGTTAACATCATGGGTTGACTACTCAAGTAGGGCGTAGTGTAACTAATAGGAAAGGGTTGAGGAAATAAAATTTAAGGATTTTAGGATTGGGGAGTCCACTCAACAAATTAAGGAACTAGGAGTTAATGTAGTTGGAATTTTTAATTCCTACCTAAAACCCTTAAAATAACTTATCTGGCCCAAGTATAGGTTTTAAGAAGGGGAATATGAGTACTTTCCACAAGAATGTCCATGAAATTATATGTTTTGATACTAATGGTGAAGGATATTGGGAATTTATAAAATATTAGAAGATTAATAAATATAATATAATATTTTGCATCTACTTTTGTCAGATTGTATCTACTTTTATCAGATAAATTCTTAAAACGTTTCTCTTCTTATTTGTTGAAATGAATTTAAATATGGATTCAAACATATCACTGTGATTCATACTTGAGAAGGATACCCTTCTCAAATGGAATAATTTCCAAGAATATAAAAATTAATTAAATGTCATCCTATGCCATAAAAAGAAATTATAAGAGCTATAAAATTCTATTCCTCGAGCTCATGGACAAGGGGCCATTGAGGAAGTGTTATCTCTTAATGAGAAACATTTGAATGACACCACAAATTCTCAATGTTTCATGTTATCATCCATGACCAATGAGCTTTTAAACAAACATGAGTACATGGATTCATATAGAATGATGTCTTACCATCATGATCTATATCAATTTAAGGAGAGACAAGAGAGAGACAAGAACTTCAATGCCTTGTTTACATGGAATCTTAGAGAGTTAGCAACAGCTGAGCCTCATATAGTCAAGATTATTAGCTACATTGAATGCTTAGAAATCATGGGGATTAAATTCCTAGATGAGTTGTGCACATATAGCATACTTTCCCCACTACCCATGTCCTTATCTATTTTCATTGTTAATAATGACATGAAAAATAATGAGAAGAGTGTTTTAAATATTTTTACTCTTATTCAAAAAGTGGACAAGGAAATGGAATGTGACAAACTTGTAGTCCTTATGGTGAATAAGAAAAGGAAGAACAAGGAAAAGGGACCTAAGACTCATAAAAAATATAAATCTCCCAAGTAATATTCTCCCAATAAGAGGAATATCTAGATGATGTGAAAGGAAAAGTAATTAGTATGTTTTTCATGTGGCAAGAAAATCCACTTGATGTGGAACTCTACCCAAAATTAAGGGTAAGACAAAGGAGATTTTTTTATTTAGTGTAATATTTAAATATCCACACATTGTGTATTAGATACAACTCTTGGTTCTCACAAATGTTTCCAAATATAGTAACTAATTATATTTCAAAATATTGAAAGAGTAGAGGTAGATTTACGGGCCACCAATGGTGAGAGTCTAGTTGCTATAGCCATTGGATACTACCAACATTCAATACCCACTTGAATGAAATTGGTTTTAAGAAATTGTTATTATGTACTGAATATTACTAAAAACACAATTTCTACATACTTCCTAGATACATTTGGTTTTATTTTCAAGTTTGGAAATAAAATATAGTTCTTTTATAAGGATAGTATATCCTATGTAATAACACATTTAAATAGAGGTCTTTATGTATTAAATTATGAAAAAATGTATTGGAAATTGACAATGAATCATGTTCACATGACTCATATATCACCTAGCTATGGAATCACCATCATGGTCATATAAACAAGAAGAGTTTGACAAATCTCTATTAATATTTTTATTTAGACTCTTTTGAGCTATAAAAATAAGAAATATTTCATGATTAATTACATGGAAAAATGACAAAACCACTATTCAGTGGATGGGATGAAAGGGCCAAAGAGATTCTACAATTTTTATACAATGATGTGTTTGTACCATTTCTAGTAGAATATCATGGTGGATATTCATACTTAATAAATTTTATAGATGAATTGAGAACATATGGCTATGTCTATAAGATGTGGTATAAATATTCCTTTGATAAATTTAAATAATTTAAGAATGAAGTAGGGAATCAACTTGAAATGGCGATAAAGAAAATTCTATCTGATCGAGGTGGTGAATATATTAACCAAGAGTTTATTGAATTTCCATGGGAGTTTGGGGTTATTTCTCAACTCACTCCACCTTACACACCATAGTAGAATGGAATTAGTGGAATAAGGAACCATAACTTTTTAGACATGGTAAGCTCAATGATGATCCATGGGGACATTCCATTATATTTTTAGGGATATAAATTGAAAAATACAACATAAACACTAAAATGAGTACCAAAAAAGAAGAAAAAAACATTCGCTTTGAGTTATAGAGTGGAAAAAAACCTATTATCTCATATATATATTTACGAGGTTACAAGGAAGTTGTTAAGTCCATATCAGGAAACAAAAATGAACACTAGAGAACAAAGTGTATCTTTATAGGGTATCTTAAGGAAACAAGGGAATACTATTTCTATAATCCCTTACAAAAGAAAGTGAATGTCACTAGACAAGACATATTTATTGAGAGGGAGAAAATCCTCAAGAGGGATAGTGGGAGAAAGATTGAATTTTATGAAGTTAATGCTTAAGATACACAAGAGTTGGTATAATAATAGATTCCCTAGTTCCCCATGCAAGAAGTTATTCTTGAAAAACAACTAATGTGTAAGAGAACTTGAGAGGTAAGAGTGCTAGAGAGATACATTTTTCTAATCACCAAAGATGGTGAATCATCATTGGTTGAAAATAATGAACCTCACTTTTATAAATCGGTAGTAGAGAGGTCAGAAGCTACAAGATGTAAAGAATCCATGAACTTTGATATAGAGTTCATGTATTATAACCATGGTTGGGTTCTAGTTGATCCACCAGTTGATGTAAATCTAATTGGGTGAAAATGGGTATTAAACATAAAACTGGACATGGAAGGTAAAGAAAGTACCTATAAAGAAAGGATAGTAGCTAAAGGGTTTAAAAAGTATCATGGAATTGACTATAATAGAACATTTTCTCAAAATTACATTTTTAAATACATCATAATTTTACTTGCTATAACATCTTACCTTGATAATAAAATTTTTCAGATGGACATCAAAAAATATTTCCTTAATGGGAAACTTCTAGAAGATGTGTATATAACACAACAATATTGTTTTGTGACTCTAGAAGATGCTAAAATGATATACAATATATATATATATATATATATTTATGGAATAATGAAAAAATATTTTACATGAAACATTCAATTCGATGAATCTATAAAAGAAATTTTGTTTCATTAAGAATGAATATGAGCCATGTCACTACTAAAAAATAAGCCTTTAACAATGCTAATTTTTTTGATTATCAGTGCTAGAGAAGTGCTGAATACCAAAGAGAGATTAAAAGACCTAGTCTTTTATCAGTGCCAAAAAAGTTCTGATAAAGGGATCCTTTATCAATGCTTATAAAAGTGCTGATATAGAGGCATACTGCAGTATACTTCAACAATACACTGCAGCACCAGTGAAGTGTGCTGTAACAGTACACCGCAACACCAAAAACAACACGAAATAAGAAAAAGCAAGTATGAATATAAAAATTAAATGAAATAAAATTTAAAACAAAATTACAAGAAAAAACACTATATTATAGACATTTAAAATATTGGTTTATACAATTACATAAGTATAAATTATTAACTAGATTCAAAAATAGAAATCTTACTTTTTATTTTGATCCTAACCCTTGAGCGAGTAAATACCCAGCTATATAAGAAAATAATTCTTATGTTAGTGATAATATAAAGAAAAAAATTAACATAAAGTTTTAATTTTAAACTAATTATTGAGTCGTACCTGGAACATTTTGTACCAGATTGAGTTGTGGTTGATTCTTACACATCACACCATTTCTTGTTCATCTTTAAGAATTATCTCTATGAAAATTAAATAAATAATTATAATATAGAATTGATAAGGAAATTAATAATTAATAGTATATAGGATTATGATAAAATAATATAGGCTCATTTTCTTAGTTTTGGAGATGTGATGCATGTTTTTAACTAAAATGACATTTATATATTGAAAATACGCACTTGAAGCCATATGGGTCACACCATGCATCATATTGAGGTCCAACATATTCCTACATGTCTCAAATGACTTATTGATAATTTTCCGAAAGTATCAAAATAATATGAATTTGTTTGTTGGGTTTTGAGTATGTTGATTATCTTTTTTACTAAAATGTTATTTTAAAATGGAAACATGCACATTGACTAATAATGGTCACGTCGTGTGCTGGTTTTACATGATACCAATTCCCAAACATTAAAAATAAATTATGAATTGTTTTATTATATTATGAAGACAATACGAGTGTGTTTTCTCAATTTTCAGTGAGTGACACTTTTTGAACTAAAATGTCAATTTTAAACTGATAAGAGACACATTGAGTCATACCGGAAATATCATTTATCAAATTGAGCTGTGGATGATTCCTACACATCAAAAATGACTTATGGATCATTTTCATAAAGTTTCAAAATAATCCTAATGTGTTTCCCAATTTTTGAGTAGGTTAGTTTACCTTTTTAGTAAAATTGATGGAAATTTTAAATAAAAAGACACAATTGGAGTCATACTGATCACACCATGCATCAGATTGTGGTACGGATGATTCATACACATAAAAAATGACTAATGGGCCATTTTCCTAAAGTATAAAAATAATAAAAATGCATTTTCTTAGTTTTGAGTAGGTTAGTTTTCCTTTTAACTAAAATTTATGTAAATTTTAAATAAAAAGATGCACATGGAGTCATACCAGTCACATCATGCATCAAATTGAGGAGAAACTAATTTCTACACATCACAAATGGATTATGGACCATTTTGATAAAGTATCAAAACAATTATAATTAATTTACACTGCTTTGAGTACATCACTATTCTTTTTTACTAAAATTTCATTTTAAACTAGAAACACACACTTTGAATCATACCAATCACATCATGTATTAGTTTTATGTGAGACCGACTACTACACTTCAAAAATAACTTATGAATCTATGTCTTAAATTATTTAGAAACTATGAGTGTGTTTTCTCAGTTTTTAGTGACTGACATTTTTTGACCTAAACTATTGATTTTAACCTGATGATGGACACATTGAATCATACTAGGAACACCATGTATTAGATTGAGTTTAGGATAATTAATAAACATAAAATATTTCTTATGGATCATTTCACAAAATTATAAAACAATACGAATGACTTTTCTTAGTTTTGAGTAGTTCAGTTTTACTTTTTACTAAAGTTGATGTCAATTTAAAATTAGAGTCTTATCGGTAAAACCAAGCATCAAATAGAGATGAAACTAATTCCTACACATCTCAAATGAATTTTAGATTTTTTTCCTGAAGTATGAAAATAATACAAATACATTTTCTCAATTTTGAATATGTCACTTGTTTTTTTAATAAAATTTTATTTTAAACTGGAAACACCCACTTTGATTCATATAGATCACATCATATACTGTTTTGATGTGAGACTGATACCTACATATCATATATGAATTATGAATAAATTTCTTAAATTATCAAGTAAATATGAGCACATTTACTCTATTATCAGGGAGTGAAATTTTTTGAACTAAGCTGTGAATTTTAAATAGATATTAGACACATTGAGTCCTAGCAGCCACACCATACATCATATTGTGGTACGACCAATTCCTACACATCCATAGTGACATATTGATAGTTCCCAAAATTATCAAAAATAATCAGAATATGTTTGCTCGTTTTTGAGTTTGTTAGTTAACTTTTTTACTTAAATTAATGTCAATTGCAAATAAAAAGAATCACATAGAGTTATACTGGTCATTCTGTGTGTTGGATTGAGGTGTAGATAATTCCTACATGTACCAAAGTCTTAAAAAATCCCAAATACTAATTTTATAAAATTTTCATTTTCATTCTATATTGATATTCCAACACTGTATATATATTGACTCAATGTTCTTAGCTGAAATTGTTTTCTCATTATTAATATCAAAAATAGAAAAGGAAGATCATTTTCCCATTATATCATGAGAAGTTACTATAATAGGCACATGAGCTTCCTCTACTCTTCTGTATTTCAACAATAAAAAAGGTTTTTTTGACTAACAACATCAAACCAATATACAACACTAGAAGTTTTAAAAATAAAGACAATAAAAATGGAAAACATGATAACATTGGTAGAAAGAAATTTTTTTATCACTTTTGTGGATTATTATAAATGATTGAAAGAAAAATATGAATTCCCAAAGTTTCTATGAAAAAATTAATTAATTATTAGATAAAAATGACAAGAAAATTAACTTACAAATATTAGATAAAAATGAAGAAAAAATTAATTAAATACGTATTATTAATTAACATTTTCTTGATGGTTGTATTCATTTTTGATGAATTTACTTATTTTAATTATATCAGTTGCATTCTCTAGGTCCAATCCCTCAAAAGCATGAGCATCTTTGAACAAACCACCCTAAATCGAACAAAAAGATCCACGTATATAAGAAAAAAATTATTATAAGTGTAATACTAAAAATAAATGAATTAAACATAAATATGAATTAATAAATTAATTAAATGGATAATTATTTTACTCTGAAAACATTTTTGACCACAGGGATATGCCGATGGTAAAGAAGGAATGATGATAAAAAAATGAATATAGATCTCACCAAATAATCAATCAATGAGTGTGGAAGATGAAGAAAAAATAAGATACCTTGGATTGAAACTTTGAATTGTTTTAGAGAAAGTATAGATATCCTATTGGTTTCATAAAATATTTATTTTACATAATAAATAAATAAATACACATAATACATTCATTATCAAAGGTGAAAGTTGTAGATAATTCTAATAAGGGAAACTCAACATTTGATTATTTCAAAGAATTTTAGTATGCTTTGAAGAAAATGACTAATTTAATTTTTGAAAATAATTTCTATATAATGTTTGGTGTTATCCTTTTAATTCATCCAATGGTGAAAGTTATAGACAATTTTTATCCACATCACCTCATCTTTCAAACAATTATCATTGCATTTTTTTTATTTGGAACTCATCCTCCATATTATGTTGACATGAACCATGTTGATTGAAATACTCAAAGAAATAGTCATCCATATGATCAATATTGCTCAGAGTAGTACAAGTAATATAAAAGTTATGGGGGATGAGTACTAAGGAAAAAATTGTCATAATAATTGTTCAGGAGATGAAACAGAGGAGGATGATAGTTACACTCCATTATGTTCTCTAAAATGGGTAATTTCTCCCATTTGTGAGAATTACATGGATGGTAATCAATGATTCCTAAGGGTAGAACCAAAAGGAAATGTTAAATAAATATCTATTTTTAGATGGGTTAAAGTAAAACATACACAATGTTTATTAGATGTGTGATGAAAGAAATGAATTGATTTTTAATAAGTATTAATGAGTGGGTTATCATTTCAAAGATGACTATATTTTTATAAAGGCATAAAAAACTATTCGAGCCATTTTTTCATTTGGGGTTAGTAAAACTTTATGGTAATTATGTTTGAAAGAAGAAATTAATTTTGGGTATTGAAAAATTGATCATATTATATAATGATACATTTAAATATATACTTAAAAAGGTTGGTTGAGAAGTTTTTTTTATGATCAGATAAAATTGATAAATAGTTTTTACTAATTAGAATGGAGAGATTGTTAATAATTAAAATAATGATGAAACATAGGAAGAAATTAATGTTGAATTGAGTAGCATAGGGGAGAGAACATGGGGATGAGGTGGAGTAAAAATAATAAATTTATGGTGAGGAAAATGAAGAGGTAATATCAACTAAAAAAATATAAATACGGCTAAAATCAATGATTAAAATTTCATTAGTGATCAGATAGTTTTCGTGAAAGCTCTAAGTAGTAAGATTCTACAAAAAATCTAATTTTCCGTAAGTAGATCCTGAATCATTTGGAGAGGCTTAAAAGGATGATAATTGGATCAAATTTATGCATGAGTATCTTGATACGAATAATAATAATGTGACATGGGAAAGTTTTCCAAGGCTGGAAGCGAAAAATGTTTTCAGAACCAAGTGGGTGTTCAGTGATAAAATCACTTACTATGGAAAAGTGGCTCAAAATAAATAATGGATAGTGTGCAAGGGGAATTCCTAGATCAAATGAATTTATATTTATGATAAATTTAATCCCATATCCCGGTTGAAAACTATTTGAATTTTCTTTTCTATTTTAGTGAAAATATAGTTAAAAATATTCTAAATGGATGTCAAATCTAAGTTCCTCAATGGAGTTCATAAGGGGGTATACATTGAGAAACCAGATGGGTTTATTATGGATGAAAATGAGAAAAAGGTGTGCTAATTAAATAATTATTTGTATAATATAAATAAATCACTGAGGATATGGTATTTAAGGTTGGATAAATACCTAAAAAAGAATGGTTTTTAGTGAGGTAGAGTTAATCACAGCTTATACATCCAGAAGGGGAGTTGTCAAAGGATGTTGGTAATCATATATGTCTATGAAATAATATTAGAGGATTGAAAAATTAACAATGCAATTTTTTTTTGTGGATTATATGAGGTACGATATGAAAATGTCTATGATTGGTGAAACATTTTCCTTGGTTTAAAGGTGAATCAATGAAATCATATCACATTAAGTTCTCAATCAAAATATGAAAAAGTGGTTACTAAGTGATTTTTAATAGAATATTCCAAACCATTGACAAAAATGACCGCTATATGGATGAGTTTTTCAAAAGTTGACGATTAAAAAGTGGTAGATGTCATGAAATATAGGTATTGGGAGCCTATTACACTTCACAACAACATGACCCAACATTGAGTTTGATATATTTCAAGTAGAACGGTACCAAGGGGAGCCACATGCTATCGGGGAAGACGATACTTCAATATATATAAAAAATAGTTAATTTTGGGTTGTTTTATTATATGATAGTGTAACTGGAGTTGTTGGGATACATATATGTGGGATGAGAAGTTTCAGTGGATAACTGAGGGAAAGTGGAGATATCAAAAAACCTGGATTTCCTTTGAACCTTGGTTTCATTTGACCCTTGAATCCCTCGAGCCTTGGATTTGAGCCTTGGAATAGTTTGAGCCTTGATTCTAGCCTAGATTCGAGTTTGGATTCGACAATGAGGAGCACTGATAGCAGGTGACTTCCATAGAGAGCTTTGGATATCGTGGACTGGTTCGTGATGGTTAGGGTTCTTAAAATAGATCGAGATACTTTTATCACCACTTCCAAAAAGCACTGATGAGGATACCTTTTATTAGTGCTAAGTTAATAAGTGCTGATAAAAAGAGTATTTATGAGTGCGTAAACATTAGCACTAGTAAATAATTATAATATTTTTTTTAAAAAAATACTAATAAAAAGTATAATTATTATATATAATTATAATACTTTTTATAAAATAATAATTTTATAATAATTTGAATATATAATTCTTTATTTATAATTTTATAAATACTTTTAAAAAATAATATTTATATATTTATATATTTATATATATAATTAATATATATAAATATAAACATATTAAATATATTACATATTTAAATAAATTTATTATAAATTTATAATTATTTAAATATATATAATTTTTAATTTATAATTATATACATACTTTTTAAACAAATATTATTTATTTATTGATAATTATAAATGTATAAAAATAGGAAATATTAATTTATAAATATATTTATTGATAAATATTTTTTACAAATATATTTATTTATAAATATTTATTTACAAATATCTTTTAACAATATTAACGAATATTATTCTTAAGTGCATATATGTTAAAAAGGAGTAAAATTGAATAGTTAAAAATGAGTACACTTTACCAATATTGAAAAAATGAATACATTTGATTAATTAAATATAAATAATTAGAAAATGGATATATATTGACATAAAGATGAATACATATTGAAAATATTAAAACATAGTAAGTAAATATATATAAAATAAATAATGGAAATTGATTAAATTCCCCAAAAAATATTTGTGTGTGTGCGTTGTATATAAAAATACATTAATTACGTATATGTAATCTCAATATAATACGTTTTATCTGTGTTAAATTGAAAAATCAAACGACATTCAATTATTTCCATCACTTGATGCAATTAGTCAGTATTTTTAATACATATTAAATTTTAATTATAAACTATTATTCACTAAATATATTACTATTTAATGTAAATAATTAATATTTTTTATTATATAAATCATATTTATATACATTTATATACATTTATATATTTAATATATAATATTTATTAATATTTTCAATAAATATTTAATTAATAAAATGTTTTAATATTTTTCCCAATTTACTTATTTTTAATTTTTATTAGTTTAATTTTTATTTTACATATCTATATATTTAATATATACAATTTATTAGTATTTATAATTGATATAAAATATAATCAATTTATTCATTTTTATCAATAATTATTTAATTAATGAAATTTTTAATAAATTTTTAAAAATATTTTTTATTTTTTATTTATTAAATTATTTCATTTTATTCAGACATTTATTAACACTAAAAAAATACTGATAATGGATTCCTTTATGGGCGCTAAAAACTTAGCGCTGATAAAGGAAACCTTTATCGATGCTTTTTTATAGTGATGATAAAGGTCGATGCTCTTAAAAGTCTATTTTGTAGTAGTGTGTGTTTACAAGTAGTTTAGTGGGAAATGCAGTCATTATCCTAGTAGTATATATTGATGACATATTTCTTATTGGAAATGACATACCAATCTTACAGTCTGTTAAGGTATTGTTAAAAACATTCTTCTCCATGAAGGACTTAGGTGAAGCATCCAACTTTCTAAAGATTAAGATCATTCACGATAGATCTAAGAGGCATCTCAGACTAAGTCAAGGTATGAACATTGACCATATACTAATGATATTTAGTATGGAACAATCCAAGAGGGTATTGGTTCCAGTGTCACATGGTATACATCTTTCCAATAAAATGTTTACTCAGAAACAAAAGGAAGAAGAGAGAATTAGTAAAATACCACACTTGGGCGATATGATCAATCATGTATGTTATGTTATGTAATAGACTAGGTTTTTCCTACAAATTGAGAATGGTAGGCTAATATAATGCTAATTAAGGTGAACATCATTGGTCTGATATTAAGGCAATCCTTAAGTATCTGAGAAGAACTAAGGATTTTTTGCTAGTGTATCAAGTAGACGAAGATCAAGTCAATAATGGTTATAATGATTCTAGTTTTCAAACAGATCAGAATTATATGAAGTCATAGTTAGGATATCGATTTAGTATCAATAGAGGAATTGTGAGATAAAAGAGATTAAACCAACTAGTTGTCTTCGATTCTCTAACAAATTCAGCATATACAATGGATTTGGATATAACCAATGAATTTGTTTGGTTATGAAACTTTTTCCTGGATCTTTATGTGATGCCTAGTAGTAAATACAATATCACATTATATTGTGATAATACTATAGTAGTGGATTTTAAAATAGATCCAATTCCGCTAAACTGAAAAGGCACATAATCTATAAGTATCACCTCTCAAAGGATATTTCTCATAGGGGTGAAGTTTTAGTAAGAATATTTTCCATGGAATAAAATGTGGTGTACCCCTTAAATAAAAAATTATTTCTATATAAGCATGAGTATAATTTTGTAGCTAGAAGAATGAAGGTTTATAGTAGTTAGGTATAGTGAAAATAAGATTCATTTGGAGTTGGTTCCCTAGAAGAAACTTCTGTGTACTTTATGATTACCTATATTCGTTGTTTTTAATATTAATAAAATACTTATCAAATCATTGATGTTATATTGTATGATATTTTATGTAATAATTTCCTAAGAGTAGATATCACACTTAAAGGTCATCGTAGCTCCCTTCTATGATGATAACCCATAATTTCTATGACCATAACACCACAATATTTTAAAATAATAACATTATATTAAATAGCATATGTGGCACACAACACTAAGCTTAGAAGAAAATATAACACCCCGAGACATTATGATATATTTATTTTTAAATAAATTCAATCTCTTAAATATATATCATTACCTTCAACACCAATTTTATCTTACGTTACACACAATATATAGTTTAACTTTTGTTACATGCAATACTGACTTTAGCTTCCATAACACAAAATACCAAGTTTAAAAGAAATGTGAAATATTATTAAAATATTATTACCTAATATAATAATTATAAAATATTAGTTAAATTTTAGGGTAGGAATATTACTAACTAAATTATGAAAAATATAGTTATACGTTATTAGTAATAAAATAAGAATAGTTTAGAAGAAAAATAAATGTTTTCTGAAAAATTGTATTTTTTCTAAAAGATAGATTAGTCACACTTTTAACAAATAATTTAAAAATAATTTTTTAAAATTTTATAAAATTTTTAATAAATAATATTATACATTTTTTAAATCAAAATAAAAAAATTATCTTATTGTTAATTTTTTATATTTTTCATAAAAGTTTAATTTTTATGAATAATGAAGATACTAGATTTGAAGTGATAACCTGTTTTTCATTTAAATAAACCATAATGTAAAATTATATTTTGAATTAATTTTAAAGAAAAATTATTTAAATTATATATTAATTAATCCAATTTTGGTCATTGTAATAATTTTCATTTTGAATTTAGATATAGAAACATTGTAAACTTTTAACATTTTAACATTAAAATCCCACTTTCTCATCACGCATGTGGGATTAATTTTAAATTAAAATTTACCAATTATATGTATTGAATTTTGGGAAATGTATTAAATATTTTGAATCATAATAATTTATAATTTATAATAAGTCCAAATTCATTTTTGACCAATATGAATTGTGAATGCATGAAAATTTAATTATCACTGTTAAGGTAAAAATGAGTTTACTGGGGGGTTAATCAAAAAAAGATAAGGGTAAAAATAATCTATAAAGTTGACTAAACACCATTTTATGGAAATATTTCTACTATTAAATCTCCAAGGTTTAGTAATGGTCTATGTTTTACCCATGTGATATATTTAAAGTGTGGGATCACTTAATTAATTTCTAAAATACCAATTTTGTCATCTCTCCCACTTACAAAAGGCCACCCACTCTCCTATATTCTTAACATATGAAAACCAATTTGGTTTGAAAAATACATTAAAAAACTAATTTAAAACTTAAATAACCTTATCCTATAATAATTAATTTTGGATGAAAGCCAACATAGGAAGGATTTATTGCAAACCTAATGAGGATACCCGAAGAAGAGGCAATATTCTTCAAAGAACATCATTATATTATTTATTTCTCTACATCCTTAAATTCTTATTAAACATTTTTTTATATAATAAAATTAGTATCTTATGTATATTAGAATTTTTTTATAATATGGTCATGACCAAAAACTGTTTCCATTTCTATAAAATGGGTTATGAAATCATCATTCGTGTGTATAGAGGACTACCGCCTCACGAACCAATGTCATTGATTTTTTCATCAACACCTTTCATGATTAGATATGATTATAGATATAAAGCTTATATATTAAATTTTAAAATATATATACCTATGGGGTCATTATTTACTATATATATATATATATTTACTTTCCATTCCATGGGGGATATGATAACGTCGTTTGTGAGTACGACATACATCCGCCTCATGAAGCGATGTGATTCGTATTTCACTAACACTTTACATGGAATGTAATAAGGTTAAATTTAATGATTATATGTGATATATATGACATAATTATTATATTAATGTCATATTTATCATTATATAAAGATAATATATGTCATTTTCTTTCTTACCTTTTCCCTCACATTAATATGATAACATCGTTCATGTATGTGTGGACTATTACCTTCACAAAGAGATGCAACTCTCTTTTAATCACCGAACCACAAGGTTGATATATATTAGTATATAATATCATATATATGATATTATGATAAATATTTAAAGGAAACATATCACTTACCTCCTTTCAAAAATGACCATTGAAAAATAGAAACATCACTCATGCGTACAAATGACCTACCGTCTCCATGATTGTAACACACTTAATTTATCAAAACCATATATAATGATAGGTTTTAAAAGCCTAGTTGATATATAAATATGATAATTATTTCATTATTATTATTATATATATGATAAAAATATATATGACACACACTAACTGGATCTTTTATGAGGAAACTTGTATGAGAAAACAAAGCAATTAGCACCTGAAAGAGTGAAAACAATGAAATATTATTAATAAATGAGATATATGATGTTATAAAAGGATCATATATGATATTAAAAATATTAATATGGTTATTTTATAAGTTATTATCATTATTAAAACAACTATGAGTAAGTGTTAACCACGTTCAATAAAAAATAAGGGCGAGGTAAGGGTTTTCTCGATTCAATTTCCACTCATTAGGTTAAGCTTATTCTTCGTTGATTAAGCCATGATAAGATTATGTGTGTATTGAATTTTTATTATATTGTGTTTTATTAAAAAAACTTATTTGTATTTATATTTTATAAAAATAATTTATTCTTTTATTAATTTTCACTATAACATTATGATCATTTTAAAGGTTTATTTAAAAATATCTTTAAGATTGTTTGTTCTTGAATTTTAGTTGAAGGAAATTATTTGAACATTTAATAATTAACACATTTAATTTTATTATGCTATGGTTATTAAGGATATTTTTAGTTAATAGTACCATTTGCACACTATTTTGAACTTAAATTGTGTTAGAGTTTTTTTAATAAAATACAACTCCATTTCTCTCTTCAGTCAGAAAAGTACTCCCTTCCAAAAATATGTTTCTAAAAAGATATTTCAAAAAAGTTTTTAAACTTTTAAAAAAGATTTATTAAAGTAATTTTTACCTATTTAACCTCATTAATTTCTTTTTCAAAGGAATATTATGTTATTTTCAAAATAATTTCTATTTAGTTTTTACTGAAAATGTGAATGGAATCTTCTTATCATTTTATGAACAAGGAACTTTCCTAACTTCTTTATTGTGAAAAAGGAATGTTTTATCAAATTGTATGGAATGGAAGGAATTATCCAATGACATGAACATAATTTCATTATAGCTTATTTTTCATGTTTAAAAGGTTATTTTTTTAAAATTCATTTCCTTATATTATGGAAATTCATAGTTTTTTAAAGTAATTTTAAATTTAAGTGATTTTTAAAATGTTTTATGTTTTATAAAATTTATTTTCAAAATGAAAAAGATATTTTTCTAAAAGAATATTTTTAAAGATATTTTTTTGGAATTTTTATTCATCAATCACTATAACCCTTTATTCTTACTCAAATGGGTATATGTTTTATTGATATAATCCTTATTATTCCTCTAAATGGTTTATTATTGGCCAAAAAATTATTGAAGTTCAATTTATTGATTCAGTTTTGTAGCAATTAAATTTTCCTTGAATGTTTTTCTTTTCTATGATCATTAAGAATTATATTTCCCTTAAATATCCATATTATTTATCATGGATATGTTCATTGCTTAAACTCTAAAACATTTCTACATACAATGTTCTACATTGAAAGAAATTTGTTTATTGGTGAAAATAGTGATAAATCTGAATTATTTACTCAACAAAGATATTTGATGATAAGGAAAATTTTTCATTAATTAGATTGATTACTAAATATACAAGTAATTCTTTGGACATGCATGGCATGGGTGATGCCTGGTTAATTATAGCTCCTCGATTCATAGATAGATCTCACTTGACAAATATGTTGGCCAAATCAGATGTGTTTCTACCCCTAAATTTAAACATTCTTGAGAATAGATATTTACATGAATTGTATTGAGGATGGATATTGATAGTTCAGTCATCTGGAATTGTTAATTCCATCATTATGAATTCATTTATTGATATTCCATGTGACAATTTGATTAGTTATAATATCCACGGTTATGTTTTCAAGATCATGTGATTATTTATATGGAATTACTTGATCAACATTTATTCCTTCCATAATATGATCAAGTTATTGATTAAATGGAATCTATTTTATTTACATACCTTTAAATGTTTATTATCCTTATTGATTCATGATATCTTCCATTACACTTAACCCTTACTAATAATTTTATATTATTCTTATTTTGTTTCAATTCCCCAAGAACCCAGTAAGTGTACTATATTTAATATGCAAGGATATTCTTGAGTGAATAATGTTATTCTAGAAAAAATTATTTTGTAATTTTTCTATCCAAATGCAATTCAACACTCAAGTATGTATCTGGATTAACAAGACTACTAAACTATTTGGACCTTTGGGATATGATTTATTATATATTATTCCAATGTAATAAATTAGAAACTAGCTCTAGGATAATGGGGTCAGGGTCAGTACAGTTGGTATTAGAGAAATTTTAGTAGAAACCTTAGAAACTAGATTCAGGAAAAACATAGATTAAGGATCATAACCCTAAGATAGAATTTTAGGATAAGTATATAATAACACCCAAAAGTATTGGTAAGGTATAGATTTAGTGGTATTTCCTTGTAATAAATCCATGTATAGATACTACAAGCATATGTGGTTCTAGAAAAAATATACCTTGGGGTAATAACTCTGAATATGACATATTAATCTTGACCTGAATGTACCCTGGTGCAAAATAATGGGTATTACTATGAACATGTTTTGACAGTCCTAGGGGATATTGTTAGGACCATTAATTTTTTTTAATAGATAATTATTTTAGTGACTTTGTTTTTGACCTATAATACTACAGAATAATCCTATGTATATTTTTAAAGCCAGGTGCTAAGTCGGCGTGAGAATCCAGGGCTCAGAGAGGCTTGGCACAATGATTTTAAAATAAATCAATATATTTTTTCATGAACGTGATTTATCTCTTGAAATGTAGAATAAATCCTGAGTGGAGTCTTGGATCATAATTCTGAGACCTTGGTTGAGCTAATAACGTTGCGTTTTCCCTAGAAATGATATAATGTTTTCCACTCCAAGAGTTTTTGTTGGAGGTGAGTTAGTGGGGAATTATGTGGTAGAATAATTAATTAAATGAAAATTTAATTAATTTATAAACTTAATTAAATGAAAATTTAATTAATTTATTAACTTAATTACCCCTCCCACTTCACGTTGGGTGCAAAAATAACAGAGGGGAAACCTCGCATCTCCCCCTTTGGACGATGGATAAAAACAAGGCTGAATCAACACAATAAAGCACTGAAAATCTCTATTCCTAGTGCCGATCATCATCAGATCAAGAAGTAGTCTGATCTGAGCATCATTCTATGCCAGAATATTTGGAGTTTCTCCCTTGAAGTAGGAGGTTTTTAGTTTTTGTCCTGATCCCCTACAATTTTCATTGTTTTATGTTTGTATAGAGATTTTGAAATTTTTAGTGATTTCTTATAGGTCGATCTGTTGGTTTTGGGGTAAACCGTGGAGAATTGGGTGTTTTCTAAGGTTATTCCTAATTATAATTACCATCTACACTATGTATAGTCTTGTGATACAAGTCGTGTAACTCATCTTATTTAGGGAAAATGGGTTTTTGGGGGTGTACACGCCATGTTTTGGAGTTACAGGTTGTGTAGCGAACTCATGTCATGTGGCAATAGGACATGGATTGGGATAGTTGTGTAAAAGTACATGGTTGTGCAATAGTACATGACCAAAGTACAAGGAAAATGAGTGTCAGACATGGGAATGGAAAAAACAGATGGACAGGTGGCCATTTTGTCCAAACACTCCATGTTGTATGGGATGCAAAATGTGTAAGGGACATAGTTGGTCGGGCCGTATGGAAGAAGAACATGGTATGGGGTCGGGTGAAGTAGTATATTCCATGTATAGGCTATACACACCATTCACCTCTACATGGGTAAGAAAACCATGTAAATAGGATGCACGAATAGGTGCTCAGGTGGGCTCACATTCCATGTGTACCCCAGTGCATGCAGTGTACTCCTTTGTGATATCCTTGAGATCTTCCACCTTACATATCTCCTTCTACGAGACTTGGATTTAAGCCCATGAGTAGCCTATCCTAAGTAGTTTTCCTTATAGAATGCAATGATGGACTCCAATGTTCCCAATGAGATACCATGTGGCATGTTTCAATCTTGACACCTATGTAACAGTGATTAACATTGTTCATTGATCATGGTAGATCACTAGGTTGACATCAGGGTCGGTAACCTTCCTTATCACATTAAGATAGGGATCCCCAAGACTCTTTTGGTTGGTAGGGTGGTGATCCCCTGTTGGTTCAGGGCATGGGTCCCCTAATCATAGTGGTGTTTCATTTTTAGTTATGATAAGCATGATGATCTTTTAAAATGTGATTGGTTCATGTTGGAGGTCAGTGTGGTTCTAAGTGAGAGATTTTGTGACTGTTAATCCCTTATGGCACCAAGGAACCAATTTCCCTTAACTCTATTCTTAGGTAGAGATAGGACTCCCCACACTGTTGGACAAGTTCTATGCCTTTGGGGTAGTTTCTTCTGGGGTTGTTACTCCGCAAATGGTTTAGGGCACGGGTTCGTCATATCATTCATGTAGACAGAGACCGTTCTCCCCTACCATTCCAGGGTAGAGACCATCCATAATCACTGTCCATATAGTGTTGGTACTCCCCTGTTGGACCATGATTTGGGTCCTCTATCTATGGAGTTGGTACTGCCCTGCCATTCCATGGCGCAAGTCCTCCAGATGTGATGTATATATTGAGTGGGTACTCCCCTACCATGTTAGGGTGTGGGTCCTCTATTCTTAGAGTCAAAAGTCTACTATTGTTCTGGGGCATAAGTCCTCCATACGTGTTATTCCGATAGAGTTGGTACTCTCCTATAATACTCGGGAGTGGGTACCATATCCTGGGGTTGGTACCCCTTATCATGTTTGGGTGTGGGTACCCCATAGTGATTGTATTGGTAGAGTTTTAATCCCCCATCGTACAAGGGTGCAGATCCTCACTAATATGGTAACACCCCCCGTCTCTGAGTAGCACCAGGGAGCGGGTCCTCCATTGGAGTTAGTTATCCCTTGGATTTTATGTATAGTTATGAGGATCAGGCCCCTCTATTAGTTATGTTTGATACCTAGTTATAAGTTAGTGCCACATAAATAGACTGAGGTGCATGCCAATCCATAAAGGAGAAAAATAGTTCTCGTAGTATGGTTAAGAGATAGTACTCTCTAGAATGAAGGGAAATGGAGAGGTGTGAGTCCCTATGTTCTCTCTCATTATAGAGTATTCATGCAATGCATAGTAAGAAGAATTGCTCCCTCAACTGTGTATAGTGGTGAGGGTCTGACATCTCAACTTGGGCTCTTACAGCTTTGCTCAAGGCACAGGTTACCGATGGTAGGACCTCTAGTATTGGGCACTAGAATTTAACCTAGTGGGTTGTTCCCAATGGAGTGCATCTCTCAGATAGGTTCCATATGGGATGATTGAGATTATGGAGGGTGTTATCCTATATTTGTGTTACCGTTAGAGCCTTGAGTAGAATATTGTACTCAGATATAAGTTCGGAACCTCATGAGACTTGGATTATGAGATGAGTATATCTTGATGATTTTTGGGATTCCTTGCGCTGTTGTCCTATGTATAGGTTGAAAACCCTTGTTAAATGAGATTTATTATCATGTATGGATGAGGATTTATTTAGATGGAGATTCTCTCTCAATTGGGTTCCCTCTAGCTAGGTCAAGAGGACTATTTCATTTTAGTTTCTCTCTTTTATTTTGGTTTTTTGGGATTTCTACTAAGTATTATTATACTCAACCATGCACGATATTTTCACACATGTGTTATGTCTTATACAGAACACATGACTTTCGATGGAGTCCCTAGAGAACATAAATTAGGATGAGATTAGTGATCTAGACTGACCGAGGTGTTTACTGGAGCCGGGTCAAGGAGCTTTCCAGCAGTTGCATTTGAAAATGATCCCATCCTTATGAGATGGTTTGACACTTTTATAGTTTTTTTGTGTCTGTGTTTTTCCATTATTATTATTTTAGTACTTCTTTTGTTTTTTAGTTTGGGATATATATAAACATACATTTTAGTTTCAATATTTTTATATCTATGCACCGTTGTATCAAGGTGTTTGTGGGTTCATGCATACATGTACTTTAGGTAAAGGCCTCCCATCTGTGTGATATGCCTTCTTGGTGCTATTCGGTAGCCGCTAGACTAGTAGAGACAGGATTTGGGAGTTTCATCCCAGACCCCATTTGGTTAGGTTATGATAGATATGTCCAACTAGGTGTGATATCCTTGTACCTTCCCTTTTATTTGGGGGTACTGGAGAGTGCTCTGTTTGTAAAAAGCTTCCTGGAAGAAGTAAAAGAAAATGCAACCTGAATTGATGGTCATGAGGATGAGGCATCTGTAGTAGTAGGTAGATGATAGTTGGTAGGATCATAGAACAAGAGGCATACCCATGCTCAAACTTAGGCACTAGGCCTGTGGTGCTGGAGCCGTACTAGGGATCAAGTCAGTAGCAGGAGAGTCAATATTACGCTTGTGACGGCTGAGGAAATATTGATTGAGATTGTCTGACCCTCCATGCTTCTAAGAGGGATATAATATATGGGACAATTCGGAAAGGTTATCATTTGTACCTG
The DNA here is from genome assembly GCA_963277665.1 of Viscum album. Classification (NCBI taxonomy): domain Eukaryota; kingdom Viridiplantae; phylum Streptophyta; class Magnoliopsida; order Santalales; family Viscaceae; genus Viscum; species Viscum album. Next base: position 598,466,715 of record OY728144.1, read on the forward strand.
GGAGTTTCTCATGACAGTAGAAATGGTAGAGGAGCTTGGAGAGTAGCTATTGGTGGTAGGCAGTTCGAGGTGTTTCCACCACCACCCCTAGGTGGTCCACGCTAGGCTCAGGAAGCTAAAGGATACATGCGAGGATAGCTTCAGGATGTAGAGGCCTCATACCTAGATGCTCTGAGGATGAATATATGTACGATCTATGTCCTTTATACTTTCTACTGTATAAATCTTTAGACACTATTTGGTGGTACTCTTTTATTTTCAATTCTTGCTCGAGGTTTTAAACCGGGGTGACTTGGGGTGCCATTCAAACCCTATGTTGGTTTTGTTCGACATGGTAATAGAGGTCCTTCCCCCCAAAAAGAATCATTTTTTAGATAGGAGTAAATTTGTAAGGGTGAGTCAGTTCCGCCCAAAGGGGATAGTATCGAGGTACGGTGGATGAGTCTCTCCGACTTCTGTGTATAGGGTTGGGTGACATTTTGGTGGTTGTGAAGGAGGGTCCAGTATGACCCAATGTGAGCATTTTGGAATCCTTTTGTTATTTTTTATTACCATTATGTTCTTAGAGTTATCTTAGTATGTGAGACGCTCGAGGAGGATGTGGTTTTGTTTGACATAGCTTTGGAATCACGGGGAAGAGGGACACTTTGACCACTAAAACAATTTTTTATGATGTGATTAAATAGTGTGTGAAATTCAATGGCTCCAAAATAGGAAAATTTTGGGGTGTGGTGGATGAGTACCTTATACTTGTGCGTTCATGATGAGGTTGTGCGATGGGGTGTAAAAGGAGGTACTGGAATTTCCAGTGAAGTTTTTATACTTAACCCATTTTTCTTGGCCTCATTGGTGGAGAGAGAACCTTTCTTATAACCATTCAATAATAGAAGAGTTAGACCCTACGATGTTTCTACAGTGTGTATTGGTTTCCTACCATACATAATCAGCTGTAATTCCACTAGTGGTTGTGGCAGTGTTTCTGTTTTGGGGAACTCTGTTACAACTAAATATTTGTAGACGAAGGGCTCGGTAAGACCTAATTATTACACTTTGTTAACCCTATATTGTTCGTTGTTATCTACATAAAGTTATGGAGGTGGTGTACCACTAGACCCCATGAATTCAGATGGTCATAGTGATTGATTCTTTTCCACCTATCATATTTGAGGAGACATGTGTCATTATGTTGCATGATGTTGGGATGGTTAGAGCTGGACATGAGTGTAGTATGTCTATAGTGGTTCCCTTGAGTGTGTTCTTATAAGTATAATGGGAACCCTTGGTGAGCTCGCTGATATAATATTTCCTGTGAAGAGATTAGTTTCTTCCTCCATTCTATGGATTTCATTTTTTGAGGATGCAAATCCTTAAAGATGGGGAGAATGTAGTGACTCGATTTTTGACATGTAAGACATTGGAATATTCCTAAGGATATTTATGAATTCAAGAGATAATTTTGTGTGGGAATTTGTGGCCCTAAGAGCCTCAACATGATGATTTTAACAATATTAAATATATTTTATCATGTGAGCGCGAGTTTTTTGGAAATATGGAATAAACCACGAGTGGATTCCTGGATCAGGATTCTAAGATCGTAGTTGAGTTTAGAACATTGTGTTTTCCCTAGGCATGACATAAAGTTGTCATTATCGGGCGTTTTGGTTAGAGATGAGTTAGAAGAGCGTAATGTGGGGGAATAATTAATTAAATAAAAAAATAATTAATTTCCTAACCTAATTCCTCCTCCCACCTCATTTTGGATGTATAACACATAGAGAAGAAACCTATCCTCATAACCTTTGGCTGACAAATAGTAATGATATGGAATCAACACAATGAAGCACTGCTGGTCTCTGTTTCTGTAACTGATCATCATCAGATTGAGAAGCAGCATGATCCAAGCATTTTCCTACACCATAATCTTTGATGTTTGTCCCTCTAGGTAAGCAATTTTGTGTTTTGGTCTCAATAACCTTATTTTTGAATTGTTTTAAGGCTGTAGATAGCTTTTTCAATTCCCAGGGATCCTTTATAGGTACATATATTGGTTTTGGGGAATACTCAGGCAAATTGGGTGTTTTTGAAGGTAATTTACAAATGTAATTAAAATCGACATAGTGTGTATTCTAGTGGTACACACTGTGTAACTCTTCCTATTTGGGAAAGATGACTTTTTTAGTCTATATTCTATGTACTGGAGTTATATTCCGTGCAGTGACTCCATGTCATGTGGCCATGCGACATGGGTTGGTGTAGCCGTGTAAAAGTACATGGCATTGTAACAGTACACAAAAAAATTACATAGACATGGGGTGTTAGACATGGGCTTGGAAAACAACATGGACATGTGGCTGTTTATTCTGAACACACTATGTAGTATAGGATGTACAATGTGTAAGGGACATGGCTAGTTGAGCCATGTGGAATAAGAACACAATTAGGGGCCTTGTGAAGCGGGACATATATCTTATGAGATGTACATGATATGTAAACCTATATAGGTTAGAAAAATATATAAACAAGATATTTGACCAGATGCATGGGTGGGTTCACACACCGTGTGGACCCCAGTGCATGCTGTGTTCCAAATTATTGATAAGACTATGTAGATTATTCAACTGAATTTAAGGGAGTATCTTCCTTCCCTTATGTGGATTTTTCAGGAACCTAACCCATCCAAGGTGTGGGAGTGGAGATCTGAAAACCAAATTGTCGGAGGAGGTTGAATGAAAGTCGACAGAGCTCTAGATCCATGAAACCATGGTGCGATCGACACCCTCACATGAGGCAAAAAAAACCAACACCTGACGACATTCCTAATATAGGAAGATAAGGGGGTAAGGGTGAAGATGGCCGCAAAACCCTAATCGAGAGCTCCCGCGAGGTGTCGACCTTTACGGGCCCATAAAAAGTAGAAGTGAGGTAATTTTCTTATCTAGTGGATTACCTCTCATGATTAGTGGATAAAGATTTATTTGGTTCTTCATTATAGTAATGATGATGAGTATCTAGTTAATTAAAATGATGGTTTTATTTCTACCATATCAGTCTCACATCGAGTGTAATCATTGATATGTATCTTTTACATCTATTGATGGTGGTATTTTTCTTAGTTCCAGGGAATGATACTTAATGGTTTTTCATTCATGACTTGACCATCATCAGTTTGGTGGGATTTCATTGATGGTTCATTGTTTGGTATTGGATACTGGGGTAATGTAACAAGCCATTTTCCACTTATGGTTGACCGATTTTAGGTTGTTTTCCTAAATAATTCTTAGGGTATCCATCTGATAGGATGTACGAGTTCATTATTTAACTCTTGAAATATTCATATCATATTTCAATTCCATATAATAGGATGGATATGTCCACACACTTAGATCTATATGATCGGTTAGTGGAATTTGAGGCTGAGGAATTTATATTGATGAATATATCTATACAGGGTGGTCTAGTACTATTATCTATGATGTAATTTGGCTCATTGAAAACGTGTGTGGAATATGGGATGTTGAACCATGTGATGGTTATTAACCAATATACACATACACACTATGATTATTTTTTTGATAACTCTAAATGAGCATGAGGGTTATCTATGATTGAATTAATAGTGTCTTACATGCACATAATAGTGAGACATTCAATCATACAATAGAAAATATTGCAAATAAGCTATGTCAAGAGAACTTAATTGGTTAGGGTCTTCGGTTTGATCAACATGCCATTTTAATATTTTTACCCAATGAATTGGTTCTTCCAACCATATCTTTAAGGTTTTGTTGTTATTTATGTTGATGAAATAAGTGCTCATTCCATGTGAAATGAGGTTCATGTGTGATATCTGGAGATCATTATGGGAACACATTGGGAGTATTTGATACATTCCATGTTCTCAAAGTGATAATTTGTATTGAACATGTAGAATTTTTGGGTAACGTAACATTTTATGTTGCTATATCTATATTCTCGATGAATGTAAGATAATTTGTTTTATATAAGTTACCCATTAATATTTTTCATTTTCATATATTTTTTGGGATTATTCTGGTATTATAATTGTTTTATTTAGTAATTATAATTATTTCTCGTTGAGATGATAGATCTATCCCTGAAATGGTTAAATATTTTTTTTGTAAAATTTGGTGATAAATTTTTATGATTGGAATGGTATATTGAGTTCAGTGCTGAATATAACATTATCATAGCTTGGTAGGCATTAGAATATGTACTATGATGTGTCTAGAGTTAGGATATATCCCCTTTTGATGCTATTTGTTCATGTGGTCCCTTATTGATTCAAGAATCTAAGTATAGATGAGTGTGAATACATGATATATTACTTTTCGAAATAAATAGAGTTACACGTCATGAGATGTTGGTGGAATTTCCTTTTGGGTGGGAGTTTTTTGGTCTATAATTTTTATAATATCATAAAGAATATGTTTTTATAGAGGGAATTTAACCTTAGGTATTTAATGTGGTTATATTACATTTAGGATTTTTATTTATATTTTGATAAATTTCTTAGAAGGGTATCATATTTTTAGAAGCATTGAGATGCAAGATAAATACTCTGATGGTGAAAGCGTCAAGTAGTGAGTTGGAGATGATGAACCTTCTTTCAGAAATTCATTTGTAAATTTAATAGTGATATGTTAGAGAAACCCATGCATCCTTATATATAATATATTTATTCCTTAGTGTCATGATTATATCTTAATTATCATATTTATATTTTCTAGTTAAAAAGGAAAATATATGTGATGAAGATCCACCAACAGAATGGTTCCTTGATGTTGATAAGAATTTCTATGTCAAAGGTAATGTTGTAGTCACAAAAAAAATATATTAGGAGATAATATGGGACTCAAAAAAATAAATCAGGGATATATGTTGACATTTAACTATGACATATCAAGATATATGTAGGCTATTGTAGTGACCTAGGAAGAATAGATACATCATAGGATTTATTAGAAGGTACTCCACCTATCATCACCTGAATTCTATAAACCAGTAGCCTGATGTACTTATACAACCACTTACTATTTCTATCTTCAATTGGTATGATATGACCTGGGATTTTGTCATGAAGATAATAGAGAAACCCTAAGAGTGTAAAAATTTACGACTGATAATTTTTCAATTGAGAATGGTGGATCATATCCTACTACACAAGGGGTATTTTTTAGTCAATGGGATGGGTAAGAGTTATTTGAGGGTGGTGTTTCTCCAGCATAGGGTCTATAAGAATTCTAATTTAGATAAATATAACCATCATAAACTATTCTTCTAATAGGAATCGCAGAAGGAATAGGGTGAATTTGTATATATATGAACTATACCATCTATAAATAAATAGTCAATATAGTCATACTATTCAGATCATAGAGGACATGAAAATAGAAAGGGTCCTATATTTTGGTAGTTCTATAGATAATATATTGTATTTGGGAGGGCTGGACTTTAATAATAGATATAAAGGATTGATTAAAATTTATACATTTAAATAAATATGTGAGTTGATAATCTATTTAACATTATGTATTCTATAATCTAGTGAGTTAGAGATTATTGGATTGTGTCCCAATCATTAGATGTTAGAGAACATTTAGCTATTTTTTATTTAATACCTCTTAAAGTATACATTTTTTATATTACAATCCATATAACCACTCTCTAATTTTTAAGGCTCATTATTTATAATTTATATGGGTATCCGTATGGTTAGGAAATTTCCCTATCTGGAAGAAGGGATACATAGAACCATGTTATGTTGAATAGTTCAATGAGGTGGAGAGGGTTGGACTAGTATCATACTAATTGGATATTCCCTAAAATTTAAATTCCAAGAAAACTGTATTCTATGTATAGAAAACATAGTGGTACCTATATGACCTATCACACATCATTGATGATGATTAAATAAATCCCATATAAAATATATCTTTTGAGGAGAATCAAATTTAGATATCTAATCAAATTCCGAAAATTTTAATCAAATGATAGTTACTCTTTTATTTTTATACTAGAAGCGTGGTCATATAAATATAGTTATGAGGGATTAGTAATATGATATATCAGTTTGGTGACCAATATTATTCTTGATGTGTCACAATCATGTCTAGGAGTTCAATGAAAAGATAAACTACTATGTGGTATGGAGTTTTTGATTCTATGTAACTTCATGAAGAATTAAATTGTTCAATTATTCTTATATTTTTATTATATCCTTTTTTTCATTTTTTGGAGTGTATATGGACTATTGATCTCTCCCAATGAGTGTTACGGAGGGTAGTTGTCTATAATTACAGGTTCCCAAATTTTAGGATTGTTGAATATTTGACCCTATACATGCGCTAAAGTCATGTGATGGGTGAGGGGCTTTATAATTTTTTTAACGTTTCACATATAGTCCTTTGGGTCATGAAGGATATTCAAGAAATTAATTCATAACATGGAATTCACTATAGTAATTGATGTACTGTTGGTATGTGGTTTACCAAACCATGTAGATAAGCTATGTGAGGTGTTAGATCACATAGTAGTAGGAATTAAAAGGTTGGAATATGGATTAAGAAACCATATTGTCTACAGAGTTACATAAAAATTTTAAAATTTCAAAAAAATCATATTGATTTTCGTTTTATAAAACATAAATTTTTATCCTCTTAATCAACCATCTTCCTCTCTATATGGATTTATCATTCTATCTCTGACATTTTTGGTGGGATCTCATTTGATTCAGGATATAATATTGTTTCTTCCATCAATAGTGAACGATATAGGTAATGATAACTCGTTTTCTCCATTCACCTTTTTTCCTTTTTTATCCATGTTTATGGTGTTCATTTTTAATATTCTAAACCTATTTTTTATTTTCATCTACATTTTCGGTTTGTATCATTTTAAATCAAACAACTTACCGATACTCAATGAGTATCTTGCTACGAACCAAATGTATATTTTCCCTAAGACATCCCTTAATGCCTCAAACATATTATAGTACATTTAATGTGTCCCCATAGTGACATATTTCATGAATGGATGTAACATAAATGAATATTAAAAGGTAACCATTCATACTGAAGATATTTTATTCATGCTATGATGGAAATGAATAAATGGAGGGACCCAATATTCACGAATTGTTTACTTCATTTATAGGTTTATGGTAAATCACATTGACCAAAAAATGTGTTCAATATATAAAGGAAAAATTATAAGGGTTTTGTAAATGTCCACATGGAATTTTAAATTGATAAATGCTACTTGTTCTTATTTCTTACATGGGAGTTTCTTTCAATGATTTCAAGTTGATTGGATCCATTTTCAATGTAAGGATTAGTCACCCTCAATTTTATGATGATGAAATATTCCTTTCATTCAAGGATTATCTAACCCATTAGTTTTATAAAACTAGATCTAATTTTCTAGTATGAAGTTTCTAAACCAAACATAAACCGATTAGCAAAAATTTCTTACTAGAAATTGTATTCACCTGAGTCCTTAATGATTTTTTTCAATTCCAATGCAGGGATTTCTTGACCTCAACATCCATAGGACTAATTATAGTTTCATGGTGAATAATTTATTCCCCCGTGTTCTATATTTCTAATTTATTCCCCTAATAAATTTCATGTATTCCCTAGTATTTAGATGATGGTACCATCATTAGTGAAATCCTACACTTTCCATTTTTGGAATGATTAATCATACATGTCACTTTATAACACACGAATCAATGAGAATATATTTATTATCATTTTAAATAGTCTATATAACCATAAAAATTATCATTATCAATGTCAATATATATTTATTGTCATCATTGTCATTATAATACTGAGTTATATTCACTTTTTAATTGGGACTCTATGTGTAACTAAGTAGACTTCATGGCGATGGAGTAGGATAAGGGAAATAACCCAATAACCCATGGTTCATTAGATATCTAAATTTTGAAATCTGATATGTGAATGATCTGGGGCCTTGGATTAATTTTTCATATTCTATATTTATATTACTCTCTCATTTTTGATTCTGGTGTTTATAATCTAGTAAAGAGTGATCTTTTTTGTGCTTTTGAATTTCATAACATTTTTATTGGTATTATTTTTTATTGAATGGGATGCATATTATCTATGGGAATTAATATGATTTTTATTGTATATATTATTTAAATTTATTATATTTTTTTAGTTTCAATGTTATTTTTGAATACGATAACAACTTGTTTTATATACTTTATTTCATCATCCACCCTATCTGAAATTTGCTATCATCTACTGTAATAGGAGTCATTCCTCTTTTCTACTAATGAGATGATACTTTTTCTATATAGTTTGTTAGGGAATGTTGTTTTATTTTATATGAGTCCATGATTTTCAATGTTTATGGGAAAATTATTTTTGATAGTATGTGATTTACAATAATAATAGAAATCATTATTTCATTAGAGTAATTAAAATCACATTGTTTTGTTATTGATCACACTAATCTTCATTATGTTGCATCGATTTCAGATAGTATGAGATTATTTGATTATATTTTCTTCGTCATATATTAGGTATAGTTTAGTTGGTTCATCAATTAATAAAAGATTATCATGTCTATAAGAATCCATACATATATATGAGGAGAATTCCTATGTAGTTATATGTTGTTAATCATAGATTTTGTAATGTTTATCCTATATCATGGGATATGTAATTTCATTGTACAAAATTTAATTTTTCCTTTATTTGTTGGACCTTTTTAGAAGTTATAGTGTTAGTGAGGTAGTGTATCAATTATCATTTCATTGATAAATGTATTATGTTCATGATATCTTCCATGTGTCGATATTGTGAACTTCCATTCATGGCGACATGCAATCCATTAATGTGATTATGTTTAAAATTAATAAGGATTTAAATTTAATTTATTGATATGTTGATAATTAATATATAAAAATATATTCTTATAGGGACACCCGAAATATTTAGACTAAATCTATAAATACTGAATGGATTGGAGGAACAAAATATTTCTTTTTTAAGTATGAATTCATGATCAATATCAAAAAATATATTCCTAAAAGGATTCTTATAACACTAATATGATAATTTTTTTGATTATATGGCTTAATTATTTCCTTCATTTTATATTTCATTATGATTTACATTGATTAGATTCATGTTTGAGAGGTTCCTTATGAGGATTTTTTTAATAGTGCAATTTTATTTTCCTATCTTTTGTTTTTATTATCAAGGATGGTAATATTTTCGGGGGTATCAAATGTCTATTATAAGATCTTGTACTCATATATTTTTTCTTATAGATAAGTATTTTAGGGAATGAGTTCAGTATTGTAGGATAGCATACATTTTAAGGAAGATCTCTAATTTTATTAGATAAATAAACATTGTAATATGTTATATTTGTACTATTATTTAATTATTGTTGTATTTATATAGGAATTGTTTCCTCTGTATATTTTATAAGATTCATTGAAATATGTTTTTTTTAATATTGAATGGTGTGTTATATTAATCAATAAAACCTAATAGTTTAAAGATATAATTTTTCATCATGGAGTTTTGCATGAGTAGTTGTATTAAGGATTTAGGATCTAGAATCCTTGGAGACTATATTACACCATTAATATCCTAATTAACACCTAATACTTTCTTGTGGATTACATTCTATATATACAATGTGGATACAAATGAAATGGAATTGATGTTTTTGGTTTAAATATTGGGAATATACTAATAATAAAGTAACATAAAATACTAATCTTTAATTAGTGTTACAAAAACTGATTGATCATTGAATGTGAGATATAGGTTTGATACAAAGGGGGTTGAGCCATGTTTTTTCATGGCCTCTTTACAAAACATCATTTTTGTATAACACTATGAATTTCATTTTGATCTCTGATTCCCCCTTTTAATTTTTAAAAATATTATTAATTTTGAATCTTTCCATCAATTTAAATTACTATTTTGTAGATTCTAGAAAACTATAGGATTTTATAAATGACATGGAATGATATTTATACAACCCTGTTCTCTACCTTTATTTTAATTTAGACACAGGTCAGTCAAGGTTAGTCTCCCTGGGTTCTTCTTCTTCATCATTTTCTTATTATTATTATTATTAGTATTATTCTTATTATTCTTCATCTTAATATAAATCATCCTGAGGTTTATTGGTTATTCTGAATGTATTTGATTCAAATATGTATTGATTTTTGATAATGAATGACATTTTATAGGATGAACCATTATTTGTTTTTTGTGTTTGATGTATTATTTCTTCTCATCATGGTATTGTGATCATCTAGGATTCAATTCAATGAATTTTATTTATAACATATTTAATTTATATACAACATTTATGGGTAAATAACATGATTTTTTTCTCTAGGTATGGATTTAAAACTATCATAATGATTATAATGAAGACATTTATATGGATTAATTTAAGAAATAAAAAAAATATTAATTCCATTATTTCCCTTTTTATTGTTTTTTATGTTGGTTGATTTCTTTAATACCAATATTACTATGATTTTGAGAAAATGTAATTGGTGAGTGAATTAATTATATTATTTTATTTTATAATTTAATTATATAATTGAGGTGTGGAAAGTTTAATATTGAATATTTCATATAATAATTTAATTATATTTAAGAGGAAATTATAAAATTATTTATAATAATATATTTAATGGGAATCCATATGATTCTTTTATTTTTTTAAAGAGGTCGAGTGTTTTTACTATTTTTTATCATTTTGATGAATAAGTCACATTTAATATTTTTGTTATGGTTGTTTTTTATGATTGGTTTTAGTTGATGGTTTTTATTTAAAAGTGGTAGTTCTAGTGACATAGACTCTTTGTATTTTGTTGTGGTTCATATATTATAGATTCACTTGGTCCTGGATTAACTAGAAAAATAATTAAATAATTAAATAATGTTACATATAAGAGGGATGTTTTATTTTTGTAAGTGGTGATAAATATAAAATAAATTATTTGATTAGTTATATGTTAAATGAATATGGTTGATGACATTTATTTAATATAGAGAATGGTTATGGATAATTGAGTAGTTATTGAATTAATGTGAATAATTTGTAATTTTCATTAGTAAATGATAGATGTAAAAGTTTTCAATAAAATATGAATAAAAATATGTGTTCTCATAGTGGTCTAATATTTGTTTGGATTATAGATTTTTTATATTGGGGGTATAATGGTGGAGTTTATTGTCGTTGAATGGTGGTGATGGTGTGGAATTAGGATATTGTTATATAGGTGGTTGATAGGAACTCAGAAATAATTTAGGCTTATGAGAAATGTTATAATCATTGTATAATTGCTTTTATTTTTCACACAACACCACACATACTAGGTGACATTACTGACACCCACATAAAGATTTTGGTTTTATTAATACCCCTATAATCTAAGATATCATTGATAAATATGGATGATAACTGACACTATTATGCTATCCCTCATAGACATACTGATATTATGATTTATTTGGAAATGAAATGGTACATATCCTTATTGTAGAATGATGTAGAGTTCTGTTTTATAGAAATGTATGTATGTTTGAGGTTATGTGGTATACCATTGTGGTTGTAACATGTTTATAATGTTATGGTTTTGAGGATCATATATTGATATAGTATTTTAATACTAAAGGAATGGAAGTGAAAGTACGTATGTCCTTAGGACTTATGTAATACTAGATAAGTGGGAAAGAAATTATATAGATCATTTTTATATACTTTCATTATAAATTTATTAATATACATGAATATGGAATTATTTTTCGAGAATATTTAAGGGAGGATTTTTAATTGTTCTTTGATAGGTACGGAGTCACTTTTGTTTTCTATTATTTTGGTATTTAGTACACTACATCCATATTTTAATGGAATTTTCATTGGAGGAACCTAGTAAGTTTAATTTTATACACAACCCTGAATATATATATGATTTTTAGATATTCTATATGGAGTTGGTGATCAGACTATATATTACTATTTCATGGTGTAGTTGTATTCTATTATTGGATTGTTTTCGATAGGAGTTTCCCTATTTGGATTTTATTTTGGATATGTTTATTTACATTATATGAAATCATATAAATTAATATCATTTTTACAATTATGGTTATTTTAATAATTTTATATTTTATGTTGATTGGTTAATGGTTTTATAATATTCTTGAGGTTATAGATGGTAACACTACCTTATACTTAATATTTATACCCAAAAAACATGCCGCTCTTCTATGACCTATTAATGGTGAGTTTTATGGGTAAAGTTTATATTTACTAACACCCAAGGAAGAGTGCAAGTTAAAGTGGGTAATGATTAATTAAGTATTTTAGTAATGGGTTTTGAATTCATTATTTATGGGTGACATAATGAATTTAAGGAGGGGTTATAAGTCATGGTAACCTAATATTTAATGATGCAAAGAACCAGTGGTGGTTGGACATCCATATCAATTTTTATAGATGATGTTTCATGTGAAACAATGATAATATATTAATGAAATATAAAATTGATAATTTTGGAGGTATTGATGTTGGAAAATCAATATAGTGGAATATATTGTGTTGCAAAATGATGATGATAATATATCTAATTTTGTATAGAGACGTGATATATGATATTGGAGATAGTTTGGGAATCCTATTATAATGACCTCGAACCCAGTAGCACATAGTAAGTGGTTATTATATTACAACTGAATAGATATTGGAGATGAAATCATTAAGGATCGATTAGATTAGTATTATTAAATAACAAGATACATAAATGGTTACCTTATTACATAGGTAATTAAACATTAGACATAATAAAGGAAAATAAATTACATACTTGACACTAATTCTAATATTTCCTCTTCCTAACCCGGGGATGGAGAATATAAAAGGTTGATATTAAATTCTCATTAAGGGTTATATACAACATAAAAATGAATCAATAGTAAGTGAAGCATAAAAAATATTGCACAATCAATAAGGAATGGTGAATAACTGGAAAACACTTTCCATTTAATTAATAAATTATGAATTAAAATGCACCCATAAATTCTATCATGTTGAAAAAATCTGGGATAATAATACTTAAATAATGAATGAATGAAATGATTTTTAATTAGATATCATGTATTTGGAACACGAACTATTACCATTATGAATTTTAAAGCATAGATAAAGTCTATGGGTAGAAACCTATCTGATGTTTTATTAAAATCAACATGAAGGGTTTTTCGCAAAATGTTTTGTCTCATTAGACTTGTCGATGCATTGTGGGGATATATAATCCAGGGCCCCACTCATTGTTGAATGTCCAAATAATTATCCATACATATATTAAATTAAATAACAACATTCCTTATAAGAATATCTTTATTGAGTATAGAATATGAATTTATCATCATTTCCATAGGTAAAACAACATTCAATATATATATATCTTATGTGAAAATGGCAAGAAAATTAAGAAATAATAATATCCATGATAAATTAAATATCGATATTTAATGAGATCTTAAATTATTGATGATCATAAAAAATGGTTCAGTATATACACCTTGGAATAGAAAATTGGTCTATAACATAGAAAATACCCCTCAATAAAAGAATAATGAGATGAAGTCCCATAGAAGGATCCTATAATTAAAAAATGACTGGAAAATGTGTATTCTCAATAAATACAAAAAAAAATGAAAATGAAAATATAAATAATATAATAAATATTAATTTTACACACTACCATATCATTACATAATTATAGATGCCAAAAAACACTCAAGGGATTCAAAAGGTTTGGGTGCGACAAAGCGAATCCATATTTGGAACAGGAGATCCATTCTAGGGGGCCTAGAGGGGTCATGTGAAAAAAATTCAGCGACACATGAAAAAATGGTCTGGTGTGAAAAACTCTGGGATTTGCGCGATTTTTCACGCTGGTGTGTAAATTTATGTGCCACCACCCCGCAAAGATGAAGTTTCACGCGGACACTGCCGACGAGCAATATTTCATTCAAACCTGTTTTCTGTGCAGATCCGAGACCCCAAGAACCTATAAATAGGAGGTCACCCCTTCGACTTCTCGGATGAATAATCTGAACCATCTCCCTAGGAAGATATTCACCTCTCATGCGCATAAATGATGGCTCCCAAGTACTTAAATTTTCACGGCAGGTGGCCCGAGGGTCCGCATTTTCACTTGACCCCTCGGGCTTAATACTCATCCAACTCCCATCCCTGTGCGCAATTCATTCCAATTTCATGCAATATTTTCTTTTACGTGAAATTACTTCCAAATTATGTGCCCTCATTTTCGCACTGGCCTGACCTTTTTCGCACCCACCAGCAGATTCCACGCTGGCCCGGTCTTTTTCACGCCCACCGGATGATTCCACCCCGACCCGACCTTTTTCGCGGCACTACTCTTTTTTGCACGCAAACCACCCTCCATGTGCACTAGTGATGTCCCTTTTTTAGGCATCATTTTTGGGTGCCTCCCATGCCGAAAGAACCTTCACAATATACTCTTTTCTCGTATGACCCTCTAGGTTCGTGCGAAGTAACTTCAATGTCCCTTGGATGATACTGCCTATTGTGTTTCATCGCATCATGCTTCTTCGCATAGGCATGCTAATGGATATTGATTCTTCGCATGGCCATACTAACGTGGAACTTGTAATGGTTCTCTCCATAACACCCCTAGCCGTGGCATTACCTGTCCCCTCTCTTCCCCAAGATGCAAAGGGTAACAGTTATGTATGCCCAAGGGGTGCAGAGTGAACCCACCTCATCCAAGCTATAGGACGTTAAACTTCCAAGCACCAACGTCCTCATCACACGAAGTTAAACTGTGACCTCACCCCGTGCATCATACACGGGGTGCCCCCACCTTGGATATTCTACAAGCCCACTGGTCTCCACGAAAGTGAGATCATTCCTCACATGTAATGAGATCCTCTTTATCGGAGCGGTGCCTATATGTGTGGAAAGGGAAAGAATCTCGATGTCAGCTCCTATCATTTCTTGCAGGAGGTATCACCACTGCTCCTCCATTCATATTCGGTCCCAAGGACTAGAGAGATGTCAGACCCCCTCCTTTCTTCAGTACAAAATCCCTCTCTCGCTGGGATTTGTCGCGACCGAGCCTCCATCCTAGAGTAAGTCCCAACCCCATTGGTCCGCCAACCATGCGTAAGCCCCTGTTTCCTCTCTGGGCTACAAACCATGCGTAAGCCCCTGTTTCCTCTTTGGGCAACGATCACATGTAAGCCCCACTCCACTCCCCATGGATGCACCTTTTTCAACGTGATCATCATGCCATTGTTGCCTCTTATTTCTCACACCGAGCATGACTCATGTGGGCTTAGAGTATGCATTGACCTTGAAATCCTATCTGGGTAGCCCTGAGTGTAAGCCCCAAACATACCTGAACTATGAGGTCTTTGATCCTTGCCAAGAAAAGGTACGTAGGAACCCTCCTTGAGGTTCAATCCCAATAACCATTGGTCCCAACTACCCGTCACGTCGGTTCACCAACACTTTGGGAAGCCCAGAGTGTAATCCCCAAACATACCGGAACTATGATGTATTTGATCCCTATCAAGGCAAGGTATGTAGGAAGCCTCCGTGAGGTTCAAGCCCAATAGCCATTGGTCCCGACCACCCTTCACGTCGGTTCACCCATAATTTGGACAACCTAGAGTGTATGCCCCAAACATACCTGAACTATGATGTCTTTTATCCTTACCAAGGAAAGGTACGTAGGAGGACTCCCTGAGATTCAAGCCCAACATCCATTGGTCTTGACCACCCTTCATGTCAATTCACCGACACTCTGGGTAGCCCAGAGTGTAAGCCATAAACATACCTAAACTATGAGGACTTTGATCCTTGCCAAGGCAAGGTACGTAGGAAGGCTCCCCAAGGTTCAATCCCAACAACCATTGGTTCCAACCATCTTCATGTCGGTTCACCAACACTTTGGACTTCCTCAGAGCATAAGCTCCAAATGCCCCTTTCGAACTACGTGGAATTTGATCCCTGCCAAGGCAGGGTATGTAGGAAGCCTCTGTGAGGTTCAAGCCCAACACTTGGTCACTCTGACCACCTTCAAATCGGTCCACCCCTGTCCTGCATGACATTAAACTGTATTCTAATTTTTATATTCCCTATTCAGCATTAAGCCATTGTCATCCTCATTCAGAGGTAAGCTATTTTCACTCCTTTCAACGGTAAACTATTTTTGAGATGTACTACATTCACCGAACTATGCAGACTTTGATTCCCTATCACATAGATACGTAGGAAGTCTCTTCAAGACTCAAGCCCAACTTCACTGTCACCCCTTGAGATGGTCCTATTTCATTCTCCCTCCACTTCAGTCATCCACCCATTATCCATCCTAATTCTTATCTGGTCCGCCACATCCTGGTTAAACAATTCCATCTCACTCTACATTCCCCTCAATAGTGATCGAGAAGTCAACCATACATCGGGCGCAACATTAGTGTTCCCTCCAGGGGTTGTATCCATCAGAACCACTCTAGTTAGAGTTATGATCAGTCCGATCCGTCCCCGCTAGATGTTAAACTTGTGGAACACCCTGTGTTAAACATGGGAAGCAGAGGGAAACCTCAGATACATGCCCATGGAATTTGATTCCCCACGTTCGATGTGGGATTCCATGGGATTTCACTCCCTTGAGAAAGCCCTATAATTAGGGAAAGAAACCCAGATGCGCCAGTGCCCTAGTGCCCAGACACGCCATCAATGCCCTACATGACTACTCCTCTAACTGAAGATTGTTGCCCTGACTGGACCCTTTAGAATGTCCCAACAAAAGTAGTGTAATTAACTGGTGTCCATGAAGATATGGCACTAGGAAGAGTTTCACGAACAACATCTTACATCTATAAGGGAGACCCGGAAAAGGCGACGAGTTCCGAGGAGGAATCCACGGAAGGAGGAACCGACATCCCAACATCCCGTTTTGATCAAGGAGAAAAATTCCCCGAAAAATTGACTGATGTCGCCCACCTTTGGAAAGTGGGAATGTGGGGCAACAACTATGCGTCCTCCATAGACGGATGAGGGTGCCACAACGAAAGCATCAGAAACAGAAATGGTGAAAATGATGTGATGTTCTTCTCATCAATATGGAGATTAGTATTGTTCGATGAATCAATGGATTAAATTGTCACCGGATCCAGTTATCTGGAACTGTGTCCCACCAGGAAAATAATGGGTCGGGTGTGAAACTCACCAGAAGATGGGGCATTAGAACGTTGGACATCTCGTTCTGTATTGTTCTTAGTGGGGATCCCCCTTACCAGTCATGTAGGTCGAGAAGGAACAGGGTCATTGGTCATTGATTCCTTTTTTCTTTTAGCATTGATGAGTTAATCTCCCTACTTCTCAAGAATCAATTTGATGTACTCAGAATGACATCACCACCTGCACACCGATGCATGGGCAGGGCTAGTGCCAATGCGGTTGTCTCGCGTAGTTTCTCCACTTCCGTAACGGCCTCTACACCCATGGCCCTTGGGAGCTCACGACCCATCTCCCCATCCGAGGTCATCCAATGAAGGGTGATCAACGAACTCATGCGCCATTACGAGAAGGAGGGAATAATCCCGACCTAGAATATGGACCGTCTGCATCTAGAGGCGTATGCGCCTTTTCCCCAACACCACCACTGAGGTCTGTGCAGGGAGACATTGCTCCCCATGCCAATATATAACCATTTAGGGTGCCTCTTTCCAGAATGATTTGATGAATCCCTGCCTTATGCTGTCGAGGTATGTGACGTCCGGCCCAGCCTAATCAGAGTCCCACTCCAGGGGCTCCAAGCAAGGGCTCCAACCTAGCCCCGTCAGCGCTGCCACCCGATCTTGCTGGATGTCCAACAGGTAAGCTACGTACCTGCACCACCAGCCCCAGTTCGTCCGACCCGACACTAGAACCAGGTGCAAGTTGAGGAGGACACCTGCCAAGGGGCTTCATCGTCAATGAATACTATGGCCCGAGCCTCCAACAATGCATATCAGTAGTTACCTATATACACAGAGTAGGGGAAATTATACACCCAACCAGGATCGAGGCCCCAACTTCCCCACGAGTAGGTTGGGTCGACTCTCTTGGTTGCTGGCATAAGTAGTGGCCATCAGGAACAAACCCGAAGTGATTCCACCCATTACAGAGGTCCTCCAGATACCATTACCACAGAGAGCATGGGCCTTCCCCACTTCGAGGCTTGGCATAGTGGTCCACCCTGTTCCACCATCAATACTAATGAGGGCCTTCCCTGCGATGGTGACACTTGATATAGAAGCCTCTCCCATGCCCATTACACTGGGTATGGTGTCATTCCTCCTACCCCCAACTGCCGGTGTAGGGACATTGCCCATATGGTCTCTTTTCAACGTGGGTAACATCCCCGTTTCCTCTTAGTACCTGCTGAAGGTCCTCCTCACCTTGGAAAACATAGGGGTGAAGGCCAGCCTCGTCACACTAGCACCCAACACGGAGGTCCTACCCATGTTCAGTTAGACCGGTGCAAGGATCCTCGGCATACAAAGGTCACCAGGGGAAAAAAGCATGGAGGTCCTCACCATGATCCTTCTTGTTCTAGTGGAGGTATTGCCCGCTCTAGCTCTATTCATGGCGGTCCTCCCCATGTCCCCTTTGAAATTTGTCTTGGTGCTCCTCGTACCCCGGCTTTCTCTGTTGGAATTCCTCTCCACCTCAGCACCAGCGCAACCGAACGACCTTGTGTTAGAAGTCATCCCTTTAACGAGGAGAAACCCAGGGGAAGAAAGGCAGGTTACCGCCAGCATAAGAAGAATTATAGGAAGGTATAGAGGGAGATCAAACCAGTCTTCTTCTCAGACTCTAAATCGGAATATGACATAGCACGAGAACCCTCATCTCGCTCAGCCGAGTCAAGGGCCAGGGCAGGAACAAGGCGCATCAGCCTAGTACTCCTGGAATGCGAGGACCATAGGATTACCAATTCCCTCCACATTTATATCTAGGAGGATAAAAATCTGGCAACCCCAGAGGTTAAAATCACGAAATCACCACTATCGTCACAAGAAGCTCTTTCTACCTCGATAAGATATCAAGAAGAACTATTCTGGGGACCGATGGCAGGAGAACAGCAGCACGTCCTATCAACAGCAGCCCTATCCCCTAAGCCAGGAACTGTGGCCGTTAGCCTATCTTATCACGATGTAGTGGCTAGGTTGCTACACTCTTTAGAGGATAGCCTGAGAATCGGAAACCCATTATCCCGCTTATCAAACTCTCCATCGACCAGCCTGCCATCCCAACGGTTTGTCTTAGTACCGCTGCCAGTTCCTCAGCCACAACCAGTTTATGAATGGGGAAATCAATGGGCCAGACCCTAAATCGGATCTGAGGAGCTTATGGAACATCCTCGCGGTGGACCACTTCCCTGAGATGTTCAGCCACGTGGTGGCGCCAAATTTTCACGTGCCGGAATCTCTCACCCCAGAAGAGGCTGAATATTTCAGCCAAAACCATTGGGTGAAGAAATTTCACCTTCTTCATCAGCAAGTAGTTTATCCCAGGAGCCAAACACATTTCACAGACATTGGAGAGAAAGGTTTTCTAGTCGATCTGGATACACTCCCTGTGGCTCAGTGCCCGGAGTCACCAGGCTGCTGCAAGGCCGTCCAAGAACAATGCGTTTAGAATTTAAAGATACTCCACAAGATTATCAAGGAGGATTACCCCCACTCATAGATCTGTGGTTTGGATTATTATGCTACCATCCTCTTTAGTTCTATCAGTTGGTAGACCAACTTTCTAGGCAATATCGAGGACATTCCCCCATGAAGGATCACAGTCATCATGGTCGACGTTGTGGAAGACGAGTATGAGTTGGAGCTTCTTGACGGGGACTTACCCTCAGAGGGTGTGCAACCTCTATTGGACCCCTCGAGGAGCATTAATCACTAGCAGAGAAACCTTATAGGTCTCCCTGTGGCCACAGAGGCATTAGTACTTAGCCAGAATGCCGGTAAGGGTAAAGAGCACATCAGAGCTGCCAAGCAATCCGACCCGTCTTCCTCGATGCAGAAGAAAGTGGAATACTCTGAAAAGGACCCATTTCTCCAAAAACATTCAGAGAAAACAATATTAGTTGATGAAATCTTGGATGAACGTGCTACAATGCGATGGCTGAGCTACGGTGACCCTAGGCAAGGGCAGCAGGGGCAGAAACAACTTCCTCTCGGTGAGCTACCTCCAAGAGACCCTGACAGTCTTACCCCCACAGATAGGGTTGAGGCCAGAACATATAGAAAGAGGGAACAATATGTCTCTCCACACCCTTCCGAACTGCGTGACAATCCAAGGGACCTAGCTCAGGATCCTCCAGCTTCCTAAGGGTCATGCCGCCAGCTGCTCCACGAGTCACTAGGCCTGCTTACCTTGTTGAAGAACCTGCCAATGCGCTCATGGTTTGGGATCCCTATAAAGATAGGGACCCCACCCATATGATCCAATGGTGTCACTCCTTGACCACCTTGAGGAGTGGGAAACACGATAGGTGGTGATCCTTCTTGATGGAAATCCATACCCAACATGGTTGGATGATATGCCATTACCTCCGGGTTTCAGGAATCCCACTTTTTCCCCATTTAACGGGACATGGGACCAACATCAGCACTTGGCCCACTTCAAATTAATTTGTGGGGCCATGTTAGGAACTACAACATAGTAAGAGGCTGCTAAGATCCGCTGTTTTGTTCAGACACTAGAGGGGCCTGCATTTTTCTAGTACATCCTTCTTAACGTCAGATCTGTAACCATCAGGGAGCACCTTTGTAGGAAATTCCTCTACCTGTTCAGCTCCACCATGTGGAAAACGAGCATAACAGACCTCTTCATGTGCAAACAAAGGCCTGATGAGCGTGTCATAGACTTTATTTCCCGGTGGAAGGGGGTTAAATATTCAATTGACATGCCACTGACCCAGGAGAAATTACTAATGATCTGTGAAGGAAATGTCAATATGGAGTGGTTTCCCTCTCTGATAACCCATAACTACACCGGGGAATTTTGAGTCTTAACTGATAAGGCCCAATGCCTGGAAGAATCCCGACAACAGGCTAGCCAGGCATGTCTGTTGCCCCCTGTAAATCATGAAGGAGGGTTTCCGGATCCGAGCCTACCGTGGTGGCCCAAATACAGGCCCCCAGACAGCTGGAATTATTACCGACGGAGCCAATTCCCCAACCTTTTAGAGGCCCGCCACAACAGGTGTAGCCTCCAACCCAGCAGCAACTTCCTCAGAATTGGCAGGTGCCCCTGCAGAATGCACCGCTATGGCCTAGGTGGGACATCTATGCTCTGCCTCCTCGACAAGCTCCTCTAGATCTTTATTAGGGGCATGCTCCAAGGAACCCCTTTTTGGACAGAAGAAACCAGAACTACTCGTTCAACAAGAATCAGGTCCCCAGCTATTTCTGATTTGCCTTGGAACAAGGGATTGTGCACATGGCTGAATGCAGAAGGCCGGAAGAGGCGAACCTCACTGATCACCCCAACTATTTCCCCTATCATCGGATCCTAGGGAACACCCTCAAGCAGTGCTATGTGTTATAAAACTGGATTAAAGACCAGGTCGATAACAACATAGTCAGGCTCGGACCAACCCCGATACAAGTGGCAGGGGTCTTCTTGAGGCCAGGCAATAGCAGTGATAGTGAGGGTGAGTGGCAGCAGGTTTCTAACTACGATTCTGAGATGTATGACGATTGGATGTCTCACAAAATGGTTTCGCATTCCCATGATATCATTTGTGCATGCTTGAATCAGCCAGAGCCTTTAGAGGCTACATCTGCCACCTTTGCATCATCATCTCTACTGACCCCTTCCAAGAAGAGAAAGCGTAGATGGCGTAAGGGAAAGAAACGCACCTCACCAATGCCATCCTCATCGTGAACTCCTAGTGACTTCATGCCTATAGAAATGGGTATTACTCCCAGAGTCCACCCAATAATAGATGACTCTTTAAATGATAGTCAATGGTATTCTTCGGTTAATAACACGGAGTGGGTAAACCCATATATGACTCTCGACGAGGGGGAGCGTCAGGCGAACCTCCCCAACGTCCCCAGCTAACGCCAACGTCGGCGGAGCCACGACCATGTGGGTCATCGAGGAACATTAATTGGCCCCTCCAGACAGGCCATGCATTCCACTGAGACCAGACATTAGGCCCAACACCGAGCTCAACACACACAACCTCTTCATCTGGTGTCATCAGGCCTGCCTCCACCACCGTTTGTATTGCTGGATCAGGCAGAGCCACTTCGACCATGCCACGACTAGCCTCAACCGGCTATAGGCCGGTATTAGTTATCTGACCCTTGTCTGGTTGCAACTATGCCGGCTTCAACTAGTGAGTAGTGGGATATTCACATCACCAGTCAGCCACTGGCCCAGCCAGCAGGGCCCGCTATGCCTCCGGTCACAGAGCGGCCTCTGGAAAGCATAAGTTTGCACCTTGAACAAAATAATGATTATTTAAATAACCTTCCTAGAATCCTAGCGAGTCTTTCCATCCTCAAGGCCCTTCTCCTCTCATCACATATGCATGAGTCCCTCGCTAAGACTTTAAGAATCCCCCCTCCAGTTTGAGATTGAGGTAGCAGCTGCAGAGGCCTTTCATGCTGAAGTGGTCGAGAATGCTGAATTTCAGGAAATTATTTCATTATCTAGAGAATATAAAGGCCCCCCATTTCTAGGGAACATCCTCCCACTATACATCACCAAGAAATTTAACAGCATGGAGGTCCACCACTATCTTGTTGACACTGGCTATGAGATTAACCTTATCCCGATGCAGACACTGCATAAGTTGGGGTTATCCAAAGATGACCTGAATCCCTACGATTTAAGAGTCCAGGGATACAATAGGACATAGAAGACTCCATTCGGTAAGATCCGTTTGAAGAGGCAATTTAGTGGCCTAGTTGACAACACAGAGTTTATGGTTGCCTCCCAAGACACCACGTACAATGCATTGATGGGTAGACCATGGCTCCACCTGCACGCGACGATCCCTTCATCGTATCTCCAATGCCTCAAGTAATCACTCAATTGTTGATTAGGTGTACTCCAAGGAGACATGTCTCCTTTCATATCTGGTGAATCCCTCTATCTAGATGTAGACTATTATAAGAGCAAGGATAAGAAGATTCGGGCCAGTGAGGTCAAACTCATCTCGGTTGCAACTGACCCCTGGGCAAGTCTAGATGACACCTACGACTTCCCAATACATCAATTGGGGGACACAACCCCCAACATGGGGCAATGTTTTGTTGTATCTGGTACAAGGGGGTAGCATATTCCTAAGTCCAAGTGACAGCAGAAAATCACCTCATACTCGTACACAAATCAGGATCAGGTGATCCTGGAGCCTCCTTCCTCCATATGGTATCGAGATTTTCACCCCCATGGAAACAAAAGTATGTTATATGTATTTGTTTCACCAGGATAGAATCGACAGACTTCACTGCTATGGTTTCAACAGTACTAGAATATCCCGATGCAGTGACCACTGCTGCTCAAGCTGGTACCAGCCTCCCGATAGAATATACCGACCCAGAGGAAGCTTCTCCCACTGTGGATCCCTCCTCTGCAAGAGAATAAGAGTATTTGGAGGACCCTCCCCCCACCATTTAAGAGGGTTTCTCCACCACGGTTGATGAACTGGTACAGGTGAACCTTGGTAGCGAGGCATAACCGAGATCCACATTGATCAGTGTCGCCATGTCCCTCGAAGAGTAGTAGCTGTACATGGACTTTCTTAAACAGCACCATGACATTTTTTCCTAGAGTTACAGAAAGATACCTGGACTAGATCCTCAAGAAGCCATTCACTGCCTTGGTCTTCCAACAAATCATCATGAGTTCAAGAAGCTTCCCAGGAAGATGAACCCTTCTCACAGTGCCATTGTCAAGGATGAAGTTGACAATCTCATCAAAGACAACTTCATCATGGAGGTCTAGTACCCCAAGGGGCTAGCCAAAATTTTGTGAGTCAGGAAGAAGAACAAATAGATCAGGGTATGCATCGACTTCTAATATCTCAACCATTAGTGATCTAAGGATGATTTACCACATCCAGTGACAGAATTGTTGATCGATGCAATGGTCGGGTTCCAAGACCATTCCATAATAGACGAGTACTTCAAATATAATCAGATCTGGATAGCCCCTGTGGATGTGGAGTCCTCTTGTTTTAGGGTGCCACAAGGTACATTATTTTACCAAGTCATGCCCTTCAGCTTAAAGAGTGCAATTTCCACTTATCAGCGAGCCATTCATCGCATATTCAAGCCAATCCTTGGGATGTTGGTGGAATGATATGTGGACAACATGGTGTTCAAATCCCTCCTACACCAGAACCATCTCAAGTACCTTGAGAAAGTGTTAGTCTTCCTTTGTTCCCACCACCTGAAGATCAACCCTTGGAAATGTGCCTTTGGGGTCACCTCTGGGAAGTTCCATGGCTTTGTTGTCAGGTACCAGGGCATTGAGATCAACCCAGAAAAGATCATGGCCATCTATCGAATGTCTCCCCCGATAAATATTCAGAAGCATCGAGGTTTCCAAGGCCACATAACCTACATACGCCAAATAATTGAGAATCTATTCAGAAAGTGTAAGCTGTTTTCCTAGATTATAAATAAAGGCACTTCCCAAGAATGGGACGAAGAGTGATATATTGTGTTCAAGGATATCAACCAGTATCTTCTCTAGCCTCATTTATTGATGCCACCTGTCTCCATAAATCCCTTGATCATGTAAATGACTTCCCTAGAATGATCTCTAAGAACCCTCCTCACCCAGAAGAACAATGAGAGGACAAAAACATCCTCTACTACCTCAGTCGCATGCTCCTCAATATGGTGACCAGATTATCCCCAATAAAAAATAGTTGTCTTGCGCTAGTATTCAAAATACAGAAATTGGGACACTACTTTCACCACCATGAGGTAAAACTGGTGTCTCATGTAGACATACTGAAGTACATTCTAAACCTCCCTATGTTGACAGACCATCTAGAAAGGTGGGCATCAATCCTCCAATATTTTGACGTCAGGTTTGTGCCTTAGAAGGCTATCAAGGGACAAGCATTGGTGGATTTTCTTACTGCCCATCCAACCCATGCGGAGCAGTCCCTGGAATGGTATTTTCTCAACGAGGGGATCCTCTTGATAGATCATGCCATCATGTGTTAGAAAATACACTTCGATGGGGCCTCCTTGAGCCCCACCAACAGGAGGATCAATGATCCTAGACTCAACATTGTTGGCCCAGGTATTGTCTTTATTAAACCGTTGTAATCCAACCTGCCGTACTCATTCCTGTTGTCAGAGGGTTGCACCAAAAATGAGGTAGAGTATCATGCTCTTATCACTCGCCTCGAGATGTCCCTAAAGATCGATGTTCCCCATTTTCATGTGAAAGGTTATTCTAAAATGGTCATCATGAAAATAAACGGTGACTACTTCGTCAGAAATACAGAGCTCGTACCATTGTTGGAGCGCACCCTCCAGCTTATGGACCAGTTTCCATCTCAGCTGGAAGTTACTCATGTCCATCAATCTTAGAACAGTCGAGCTAATTCCCTGTCTGGCCTGGATGGAGCACTTTTAGAACCTTAGTAGGATGACCTGATTATACACGTGGCACATCATAGAATTATTTCTCCTTTCACCCTAGATGATGATGATGGCCTATAAGAAAGACATATTACTGCCATAGCCTCCACATCAGGACACCCAGGTTCCTCAAATGTAGTGGTTTAAGTGACCCATGACTGGAGAGCCCCCTTTGTTGTGTATCTCCAAAATGGTTGCCTCTCGGCTGATCGGGTCGAGCGTGAGCAAATCCGACGCCGCACACTACAGTTTACCCTCCAAGTTTGTCTCAGTCTTCAGCAGATCCTCTAAAAGCATTGGTTTGATGGTTTTATCCTTTGTTTCATCCAAGGAGTAGAGATTTATCAGGCCATGTAGGAAGTTCACACCAGTTCCTATGGGGCTCAACAGATTGGGCTGAAGTTGTCCCATCAGATCTGGAGACTGGGTTACTTCTGGACCTCCATGATCCTTGATTACATCGAGTTCTCCAATAGATATCACATGTTCCAAATTCATTCTAACATCATGTATCGGAAATCTGAACATCTCCACTCCACCACGTACTCTTTTCCATTTGCGTTGTGGGGACACGATGTCGTGGGACCATATCCACCAGCGACAGCTCACCAGTGCAGGTACATCCTGACCGCTATGGATTTCTTTTCCAAATGGGCATAGGTAGTTCAGCTCAATGAGGTCAAGGCCTATTCTATTGTCGACTTAATGAGCTCCAATATCATCTACAAGTTTGGAGTCCCTCACACTATCCTCACCGATAACGACCCCAACTTAAATGCATCTGAGATGAAGATTTTTTATGCCAGGTACAACATCTGTTCGAACCATACCTCCCGCTATCATGTGAAGACAAATGGAAAGATCAGGGCATTCAACAAAACCATCTCTAACATCTCGTAGAAAATGGGTTTTTAGAATAAGAAGAGTTGGCCGAACAATCTCATCAATGCCATTTTGGATTATCGGACGAAGACTCGTAATTCCACCTAGGTGACCCCATATTCCCTGGTGTACAGAGATGAGGCCATCCTGCCCATCGAGATCTAGCTGCCTTCCTTATGAATAGAGGTCTATGACCAGCAGGCACCAGATAAAGTAACTGAAATTCATCTGGCTGAATTGGAAGCACTAGATGAGAATAAGCTTCATGCCTTGCACAATCTAGAAAGGCATCATAACAAGATAGCTAGGGAGTTCAATAAGAGAGTTATTCTCTGTTCCTTATTTCAAGATGATATTATATTGGCCCTCTGGAAACCAATGATCCCTGGCAGGAAACCACCCAAGATGGAGCCCAAAAGGGAAGGACCTTACATAATTGATAGGGTTTACCCCAATGGTGATTACTCCTTGGTGACCATGTATGGTGAGCGCATAAATCCTCCAACTAATGCCAAGTTTCTCAAGAAATACTTTTCACGAGCCAGTTGGTTTTGCATGACCCTAAATAGTTTGGGTCCTGCATGACCCTAAACTACTTCATCTCACATAACATTTAACTGTATGTCGTCCTGAAAAACTTTAAACTGCACCCTTAAAATGACATGTGGCTTGATTCCCATTCCGTGTGATACATAGGAATACTCAAACATTTTTTATTGAGCCCAACCTCAAACACTTCTCTATGACTATCCCCCTAGGTATAGTTCTCTCAGAGGATCCTTGCATGATATGGTGTATGATTCTTCATCCCCACTCATTCAAGGATTATGAAGGTCGCACCATGTGCCCACTCCTCATCCTTCTATCATCCCACATCACCACCGTACGACGATAAACTACATTGCCTTAAAGAAATACGTACGAATCGATTCCCATATTTATGGGACACATAGGAACACCCAGACATTTCTTCTGTTGGCCCAGCCCAAATTCCAGAATCTTCCCTCAGGTTAAGAAATAGGTGTGGTGAAATATTTTTCCCCAATTCACCTTGAGCCCATCTCGATCCCGCCATACATCCCACTACCCAGAGGTGTCTTCCTCTTTCACAGATGGGCACAATTATGCTTCACCCACTGCTTTGATTAGGAATCCATCATATATCCCATCCAGAAGGTCCACAAGATTCCATGGATGCTAGGCCCAAGGGCGCTCCAACCACATCGGGCCAAATCCCCCGAGGATGTTGAGCCACCAATGGATATAAGTCCTGCGTAGACAATATGGTCAGTGGTCGATGTTCATTTGTTGTTCCCAGCCCATGTCAATATAGGTACGATGTGTTTCTAACATGGTCAATATCTATCCTTTGTCGTCAGAGCCACCCCATGATGTCCCAAACATTGAGTGTAGTGGTTAATTCTGCCCTGTTGTATCTCCAAGAGACGAACACCCTTCGGGCGATGCCAGTTGTTAGATCCCTATGTGACAAGGGGAGCTGAGTCCGACTCCTTGTTTCCCACACTAATTACTGATCATGTGGGCATAGGATATGTGATGAGGCAGTAACCGCACAAGAGGTCATATGGATACCATTGGCCAGGATGCCCAGACTCAGGCCCCATGGCCTTTTCTGGCCCCTTGGCCATTTTCGACCACTTGGCCCATTTTGGCCCCTAGCCCAAGTTCTCATTTAGGGTTGTTTAGTGTGGAGCGGGATTATCTTTCATTAATGTCGAACTATTTATCCATGCCACACATATCCCCTTGAGACGTCCCTCTCATCATTTATCATCCATACCATGAGCACATGCCCTACTGCGCTTCGCGTGCCCAATATCGGGCCCCCAGAACAAGTCTTAACTCTAATGGAATTGTACGGTGTGGTATTAGATTATGCACTCATTCACGTCAGGTTACTCGCCGCACTGTACACCTCCTTTTTTTGGGGGTATCTTACCCATTTCATCATCCTCACTATAAGACGTTAAACTACAAACTAGTCTGGCATTTCTATCTGAGGCCTAGTCTCTAGCCCCTCAACCTTTTTGGGCCCCGACCAAGGTTCTCACTTTGGGTTGTATGGTGTTGTATGGGAATATGTCCCCATTCACGTCGGGTTACTCTCTGCGCCATAGGCCTCCTGTGTGTGGGGTATCCTTCCCATTTGCATCCCTACTGTGTGACAACAAACTACACATTACACCCTACAAGAACTATGTGTGTCTTGATTCCCATCCTCATGGGATACGTAGGACCTCCCGAATGTGTAGACTTTGGGTCCAAACCCTTCTACTAGAAATCTACCTCTCATCTTGGCCACATGGTCTGTATTCTCTAGAGAGATGAATATACGATTTGGTATGGGACTATGTTCTCACTCACGTCGAGTGTAGTAACAGCCACACCATTTACCTCCTCCTCCTGATATTTTTCCAACCCCTTGTGCTATCCTCATCTTTTCAAATCAGCCACTCTCAAGATGAGCCCCTATGTACTCTTCGTAAATTCACCAATGTGCCTATGGGTACACTGGTTTAGTACTTGGAATGTTGGACTCTACTCAGACATGCTTTCACCCATTTTTTGGGCTTCATGTTCCCCTTCATTATGGCTTCCCTCACCTTTCACACCCGAAAGGACCCCAGAATGGCAAGGATTCACAGCCCAAGGGCCCTCCTACCATTACAGGCCAATGTCCCCAAGGGCTATGAGCAACCAATTGATACAAGTCCCGCATTGTAAATTTGGTCAGCGGTCGATGCACATTTTTTGTTCCCATTCTAGGCTAATGTGATATGGATACTATGTTCCGAACATGGTCAACAATTATCCTCCATCAGCAGGCCGACCCCATTAAGCCAAAAATGTTGGTTACATGACTCACACCCTTCTCCACCTCATCATGTTTAAGTAGAATTTTGAGACACTTGGTACTATTCCATTGTGCGCATTCGCACGTTAGGAGTAAAAAATTGTGATAATGAAATCACTATAGGCTCCACTGATTTCCACTTGGCTTGAATTTCACGTATTGAAAATACCATACCCACCCTTATTTCCTACACCGAGCTCAACTCACGTAGGTTTGGGGATTGGATTGAGGTCTGCACTTACTTGGAATAGTCTCACTTCTCTATGGTCCGAACTCTAAGACCTTACGCTAAGACCACCTATGATAATTACGTATTGCTTGATTTCCCTTCACATGGGTGACGTAGGATCATCCAGACATATCATATTCGGGTCCATCTCAATTGGGAGCTAGTTTCTCCTACCCCTTATTCACTTATCTCTTCTGGCCCCTCGACTCGATGTTTACCCCTCACAATCGTGCATGGTATGGTGTGGACTTTGTACTCATTCACGCTGGGTTTTCTTTATCATGTCATTCAAATCCCCTGTGAAACCTCATGTCTCTTGTATACGTCCAATCCATATGGTGTTAAACTATGTCACCTGGTCCCATCAGATGACCCTAAACTGTGACATTATAATCCTGGTCGCACGATGAAAAATGGAACTGCATCGTGATGTCCTCACTCAAGGGGACACCATGTTTGGTATCGGTCATATGACATACCAATTTTCAATGCCTTCATATAACTTGAATCTTGTGGTGATGCCATGACTTTCTATCCTAGGAATGTCGCTTCACAAAAAAAACATTCACCTTAAAGGAAAAAAAGATACATCAAATATTGCTTCTTTTGGTGTGAGGGCCACACACGCACACCCCTTTTATCCCAGGCACTTCTTCCTTACCGTTCCACCCCTTAGAACTATGTATGGATCGATTCCCATCCTCATGAGATATGTAGAGACACCCAAGCATTTCGCCTCGGGTCCAGCCCCAAGAATCATAAATCCTGTTCCTCCTCATTTCCAAACACCCACCAGCTTGGCCCCTTGTGGGGGACCATGTAATTTCAGCATTTCTTTGAAGATGTTCTGGATTCCCCACGATGACATTGGGTTGTGACATCTCCCTCACCCGAGAGGACCTGTCTAAATGAAGGAATGATCCATGATCGAAATGGTGTTCCCACCTAATGTGTTCTCACCAAGGTGGTGTAATGCCAAGAGTATTGGATTCCATTCAAACAAACAATCACTCCACATTCTATACTTTGTGTTCCCCTTATTTAGACCCTCATTCTCTTTCAGGTCTAAAGGAACCCCCTAACAGTATGGATGCTCAGCCTATGGCTCGCCAATAATCCTGGGACAATGTTTCAGAAGGCTAATCGATGACATTATGAGTCATGCCTCATGTTTAGAACATAGTTAGAAGTTGGATCTCGTTTTCCATACCCATTTCAGGCTAATAGAATATGGATAGTGTGTCTTGAACACATTCAGTAGTTATCCTTCATTGTAACTCCACCCCTGTAGTGTTCTGAATATGGGGTATCATGATTTACATTTTCCATTCCCCTATGTTTGGATGGATTCTAATGCCTCTAACAATACCTCGCTCATTAACTAGAGCACATTGGAAAGACGATATGTCTATTTTTTTGAGGGCCTCTTCCTTTAATCGGGCCTCCCTCTTCTCTTCTCAGAAATCTGGTTTTTCTATTCAAACCATGAATTCCCGTAGCTTGATTGATGCTCCAACTATCAAATGAAGTAATAGTATGAACATCCCTTGTTTCTCACATTGGGTGCGACCCGCATGAACTTTGGAATGGACTTCTATTTATTTCAGGATTGTTGGTGAATGCGTTAAATGAAAGGAACAAGTAAATAAATTTATCCATTCATCCAGTTCTGAATAAGAAGCAGTGAGGTGAAACTAGTTTATGAGTTCAGACAGAACCGGGCACTTAAGGGTCAGCTTCTTGGATGGATCGTTCCAGCACTGCTACCTTTTGGACGGTGGCATCCAGGATTGCTTCTCACCCCTTGAGTACTCTCTCTTCATCAGTGGCTGCGGAGTGTAGTCCACTGATCCTAGCCCATTCTTGCACCTGTTCAGTTTGAAGCTCAGAAATTTGGTGACCCGCTTCCACTAGTTGCTCTTGGGCATCTTCCAGTTAGGCCCTTCACTACTCCACAAGCTCAGAATAGTTTGTAATAAATATCTCCATTTCCATCACCTATTCTCTACGTTTTCAAAACTATTGTTCTTCCTTTATGAATGATTGGGTACTCCCCGACTCCTCCTGACACTGGGAAACGTTGGAGTGTCGGCTGCTCTCAAACAACTTCTCGACCATGTAGTTGCAGACCATCGAATGAAGGTGTTGTGCATCCATGCCTCCAGTACAGAGAAAGTACAACCATGTGTAGAGCGATCCCATCCATTTTAGCCATTCCATCTGAGGCTGACCGAGAAAGCACTTACGACACTTCCACCCTTTGCATCGTGTCATCCAGATCTCCTTGGCTACCTCTAAGTCTGAATGATTAATATCCTCGGGATCTGTGGGCCGATAGTCGGGTAAAGCAGCCAACATGCTTGCAGCAGGGTCCTCGTCGAGTGTTCCTCCCACGGGGTTAGGCTCTTCAATGCCTGGGTGACCTTCCTCTCTCATTGTAGTCTCGGTATCTCCCTCGCCAACTGACGGCCCTGCCCCGACATTGGTACTGCCGATGTCCACCACCCTTTTCCAAATGAGAATCAGGGCCGACTCAGTTTGAGAAGTGTGTCTTGAATGGTACGACACATTCTCAGTTGAATCAATCATGGATGACCCGTGTTCGACAGCCCGAAAATCCTCCAAGACTGTGATTACTACACAAACAATGAACACCTTGATCAACTGAGCTCTCCGATGGTAAATACCGACATTGAAGTAATGAAATTACAATATCCCAATGCATCGGCCTTTCATGTTCTAGCCACTACATGAGCTACCATTATAGGGGATACCTTAGTGATCGTCATCTCAATAAAGGGTGTTGGCTCCCCACCTTGTTCAATTGGTGCCTCCCCCTCCCCTTCGGATAGAGACACTTGGTCTGTGCCAATATGCTCCTGAACAGGATAAGGAGATCTGATTGAGGGAAACAAAAAATGATGAGGGGAAAGGATAGTAAAGGACTAAAACATACCTCAAGTAGCTCAGTTATATCTACATCAGTTCCGATGATCTCACCACTCTCCTGGAGACTGCCATGCTGGGATGCCCCTTGAGACACTCCACCTTCAGGCTCCTCTTCTTCTTTAATCCCTCCTTCACCTTCTCATTCTTCCTCCTCTTCCATCTCAGCGCCATCCGTCTCATCGTCGCTGTCATCATCCTATAATGGCATCTTTTTGGGATCATGCTCATGGTCGAGAATTAATTTCATCAAGAATGATGGCTCCTCACACCAAACCCGTTGGCATGCATACACGTCCATGGCCGTCATATATGCATGCCGACGATAATAGTTCTTCCTATCAACAATCTGAATGATTCCAACCTTCAGCAGTAAGATTCTGCCTAACACTATATTTTTACAAAGAGCTTTAGTGCCCATAGACTGTCTCAGGGTCATCCAGGCTGATCACAGAGTTGGGAAGATTGTGTCTTTGGAAGGTTGAAGCAAATACCTTATCTGCTTCCCATGAAGCCCCCTAACCGCTTCGTCAGCCCCTCTCCCATAGGTGATTAGGTCACGACCGCGCCGCACGATGTCCCTACTACTGAAGTCCCAGCCTGTGAGGGACCAGTTTACCGACATGCTTCAGACCTCTCCCCCAACAGCACCATGTCTGCTCTCTCGTTGCCTAGGTTCTACACTGGCTACCTGGAATTTCTGAACTTTCTTCCTTGAAATCCCCTCCGGGTATGCTATGGCCCATTGTTCTTCATATTCAATTGAGAGGCCAGCATCAACTTCGGTGGGAAGAAAGGTGATAACATCACTAGAGCCCTGGGTCATGAATATCGGCCACATTTGGCAATGAAAAAAGGGATGACTTTCCTCCAAAACATCTGTGTACACCATCTTTGACATCCTCTGAAGGCATCCAAACTGCCTGGAGAACGTCAACAACATAGAGGGTACACAAAAGATCTTCCCATCAATCTGTTCCATGAACACCCCACCTCTGATTTTTGGATGTATTCCCTTTTCACCAGTGAGCCTTTCCCATTATCTATCCTCTATCCAGCCAGGGTGGGGAATGGGCTTAATGTGAAGTAGTCATGATTTTTGATTATGATCCTTACTTCTTCCTCATTGAGCATCAATGAAATGACCTCGGTGATGTTTTGCAAGGATAGTCACATGCCATTACCTAGATGAGGAATGGCATTCAGAAAGTTATACCCACTACAATGAGCCACAAACCATCCATAAAAAATCTAGAAGGGACCACATATCCTCTTCGGTGACCCCCCTCTTGAAATGCATCCTAGAATGGGGTACAGATGAGCCAACACGGGGAATCCCAGATTGAATCTTTGATTAGCGGCCATGATTCCGACCATCTCCAGGGTTGCTAGGAAAACTCTTATCCTTGCATCCCTCACTGGTAGGAGCCACCCACTCAGGAATGTGGAAAGAAATCTGGCGTAATGAACGTTCAGGTCTCAACTCTCATTTATTCTCAAGCCCCATGACTGATAGTCCCCCACCTACAGGATCCTCTAGTATGATCCTCTTTTGCTCCTCTGTGCCGCGGTCAGACACCGTCTCCCTCACCCTGGAATCTTGACCCCTGGATCTCTATATAGGAACAAGATAAACCATTTCTTGTAAGCGATGTCCTTAAAAAAATACTTGACCCATAGCCTCTCCTTAGCTAGCTCCAATAGGTGCCATGTCAGCCTAAGCGTTCGTGATCCATCTCCACAGACGTTCCTTGGTTGGAGGAATTCATTGAATTGGGGCCCATCCAAAGGGATACCCCTGATGCAATGAATGTCCCAAAGGATAATAACCAACTTCCCCATGATGAATAAGGAAGTTATTGGTATCGATGGAACACAGAGTAAGTAGCTCTGGCCTGAGATCATGTTGCTGATAGAAATGAAACTCCAATGTCCACACCGCCTCGAACAAACTGATGTGCCGCAGTTTGGCCCCAAACTGGTCACACATCTGGCATACCAAATATGCCCAGGCCCACTCACAGGTGAAATTTCCTCCATAACATAGATCGCAATCCTATAGTTATCCTTTGGTCTCATCAGTAACACTCTAACGGAAGGTGCTTGCGTAAAGGGCTGGAAAATTCTCCGTGACAGGGTCACTCCCTAAAATGGTCCTGGTCCTAGGATTTCAGACGTAAACATCGATATGTCTAGTTTCTCTAGGAGTATGGCCATTGTAGGTGATATTAAACTGAGGTAGGTTGTCCTCGCGGGTCACCCATGACCGCAGTGTGTCCACTTCAAATATTGGCTTGGGTACCTCCTCCAAGATACCGACGTCCCATATCGGTAAGTTAGAAGACAGTGCATAATCCTTCTGGGCTAGGTTTAACATGTTGAAAAGAGTATGTTTTCTAGATACAATCCTTTAAGAACCATAAACCTTAGGGTTGGTAACCTTCTCATCCCTTCGAGCTGTGAATGCGGCTTCTCCCTCAACGTGTGCCCGATTGGCGGTCATCTTCTGCGGGCAAGGTCCTAAGAGGATAGCTCAAAAAATAAGAATTCGGTGTGAAAAATCAAAGTCAACTGTGAAATATTATAATTTGGCATGAAAAATCCTGGGTTTGCGCATAAAATGAAGGCTGACCTTAGTGAATTACACACAACTGAAGCAGTTTTTCGTGCTGGGTAGAGGAAATTTTCATGTACAAGAGCTCCTGGATTATCGTGCGAGAAAATCCGTATGGAATGAGGGGCCCATAGGAATTTTATAGGCCTAGATATGGGTTTCTATGTGTGCACAAAAATCAGATTGCGTTCACCATACCTATTTTATGTGCCGCTCCTTTTTTTAGCGCGCATGGGCCCCAGGGCATCCTACATCTCGGTATTTCCCTCGAAATCCGACCTTTGCAGCCCCTCCCCGATCCGATTTTGAGGGGGGGGGGGCATTTGTAGATTCCAAAAAATGCTCAAGGGCAAGAGAAGGTTTTGTTGTGAAAAAGTGAAGCCATATTTTGACGTGGGGATCCATTCAAGGGGACTCGAAGGGGCCGCGTGAAAAAAATTCAGTGGTGCGAAAAAAAATGGCCCCATGTGAAAAAAATTGGTATTTGTCAGAGTTTTTTCACGCCGGCACAAAATGTTACACACCACCATCCCACAATGATGAAGTTTCGTGATGTCAACATCAGTGCACAGTATTTCGTGTAGGCATGTTTTCCGGATGGATCCGTGACCCAAGCACCAAAAAATAGGAGGTCACCCCTTGGACTTCCAGAATGAAGAATTTGAACCATCTCTCCAGTGCGAAATTCACCAATCATGTGCATAAAAGATTTCTCTTAAGTAGTTAATATTTTGTTCCAGGTCTCCCAGGGGCCTGCCTTCGAGCGAAACCCCGCGGGCTTAATGCTCGTCTAACTAACATCCCACCCACACAATTCATTCCAATTTCACGCAATCCTTTCATCGGCGCGTTATTCCTTACAAATCGTGCACCCTCAATTCCATGCTATCCCAACCTTTTTCGTGCCACTACTGCTTTTGGGAGAAAACCTCCCTCCTTGTGCGCCTATGATGTCCCTTTTCCGGGCATCATTTTTGGGTTCCTGCCATGCCCAAAGCACCTTCACCATATACGCTTTTCTCATACAACCCTCTTGGTTTGTGCGAAGTAAATTCAAAGTCCCTTGGACGATACTTCATGTTGGTTTTCTTTTCCTCATGCTTATTCGCATAATCATGATAATGGCTATTGCTTCTTCGCATAGCTATGCTAATGAGGACCCTCCAAAGTTTCGCTTCATAACACCCCTAGAATTAGCATTCCCTGTCCCCTCTCTTCATCAAGGTGTAGAGGGTACCAGTTATGTAAGCTCTTGGGGAGCGGAGTGAAGCCGCCTCGTCTAAGCTACAAGATGTTAAACTACCAAGAACCATCATTCTCAGCACATGACGTCAAACTATGACATTTACACATGCATCATACGTAGGTTGCCCCCACCTTGGACATTCTGCACGCCCACTGGTCTCCACAGGAGTGAGATCCTTCCTCACCTAGAATGAGATCCTCTTTAACGGAGCGGTGCCTATCCACGGGGAAAGAGAAACCATCTTAGTTTAAGCCCCTATATTTTCTTGCAGGAGGTAGAACTGCAGCTACTCTTTTCTTCTTCGGTCCCAATGACTAGAGAGACACCAGACCCCTCATTACTTCGTTACCAAATCCCTCTCTCTCTATGCATTTTCCCCACTAGGCCTCCATCCTGGAGTATGTCCCAACCCCATTGGGTCGCTAACCACACTGAAGCCCATGTTTCCTCTCTAGGATACAAACCACGCGTAAGGCCATATTTCCTCTTTGGGTTGCGATCACATGTAAGCCCCACTCCACTCCCCATGGAGGTACCTTTCGCGATGTGGTCATCAGAACTATGCTGCCTCTTGTTTCTAACACTGAGCATGACTCCTATGGGCTTAGAGTAATCATCGACCATGACATCCAATCTGGGCAGCCCATAGTGTAAGCCCCAAACATACCTGAACTACGAGGTATTTGATCCTTGCCAAGGAAAGGTACGTAGGAAGCCTCCTTGAGGTTAAATCCCAACAACCATTGGTCCCAACCACCCTTCATGTCGGTTCACCAACACTCTAGGATGCCCATAGTGTAAGCCCCAAACATACCTGAACTATGAAGTATTTGATCCTTGAAAAGGAAAGGTACGTAGGAAGCCTCCCTGAGGTTCAAGTCCAATAGCCATTGGTCCCGAACAGCCTTCACGTTGGTTCACTAACACTCTGGGTTGCCTTGAGTGTAAGCCCCAAACATTCTTGAACTATGATGTATTTGATCCTTGCCAAGGCAAGGTATGTGGGAAGCCTGCCCAAGGTTCATGCCCAAAAGCCATAGGTCTCAAACACCCTTTACGTCGGTTCACCAACACTATGGGAAACAACAATGTAAGCCCCAAAGATACCTGAACTATGAAGTCTTTGATCCTTGCCGAGGAAAGGTAAGTTGGGAGCCTCCCTTAGGTCCAAGCGTAACAGCCATTGGTTTCGACCATCTTCACGTCATTTCACCAACACTTTGGGCTACCTCAGTGTGTAAACCCCAAATTTCCCCCTTCCAATCTACGTGGACTTTGATCCCGGCCAAGGTAGGGTATGTAGGAAGCCTCTACAAGGTTCAAGCCCAGCACTCGACCCCTCCGACCAACTTCACGTCTGTCCACCCCCGTCCTGCATGACGTTAAACAGTATTCCACTTTTTTCCCCATTTAGCGGTAAGCCATTGTCATCCTGATTCAGTGGTAAGCCATTGTCACTCCTTTTGGCGGTAAGTCGCTGTCGAGATGTACTACATTCACCGAACTATGCTTACATTGATTACCTACCACAGGGATATGTAGGAAGTCTCTTAGAGGTGCAAGACCAACATCACCATCATCCCTTATGATGGTCCTTTTTTATTCAACCCCCACTTTATTCATTCACCCATCATCCATCCTAACTTTTATATGGGCCTCCACATCCTAGTGAAATCATTACATCTCACTCAATATTTCCCTCAACAGTGATTGAGAAGTCAACTATACGTCGGTCGTAGCATCAATGTTCCCTCTAGGGGTTGTACCTATCTGATTCACTCCAGTCCGTGTTCTGATAAGTCTGATCCATCTCTGCTGGATGTTAAACTTGCGGCACACTCTGTGAAAATGGTGGGAAGATGAGGAAAACCTCAGATACTGGCCATGGGATATGATTCCCCACGTTCTATGTGGGATTCCTCGGGTTTCCGCGCCCTTGAGAAGCCCAATAATAAGGGGAAGAAACCTATAAGTGCTATTACCCCAGCGCCCAGACACGCCAATGATGCCCATCATGACTACACCCCTGACTGAAGGTTTCTTCCATGACCGGACCCCTTGGAATGTCCCAATAGAACCAGTGTAATTAACTGGAATCCATGAAGATATAGTGCTAGGAATAGTTTTGTGAACAACATCTTAAATCTATAAGGGATATCCAGACTAGGAGACGAGTTTTAGGGAGGAATCCATGGAAGGAGGAACTAACGACTCATCATCCTATTTCGATCAAGGAGAAAACATCCCTAAAAATGTGATGGATGCCGACTGCCTTTGGAAAGAGAGAATGCGGGGCAATAGCTGCGTGTCCTCCACATACAGATACACTCTCCCCGACAAAAGCGTTAGAAATAATAATAAATGTAACAGACTCTTAACCCAATGAATCAAATTTTTTTGTAAGAAATCTCTTACCACATTGTAATTAGTCTAATTGTATGCCCCAAAAAATTAATATTTATGAAACGAAAAATTGAATAACATGAATATAATTAAATTCAATATATGGTATATAAAATAGATTTATGTACACCACAAATAGTAAAAAATGGTTGAATAATGAATATATCTCACAAAGGTAAATATGAGACGTGAAATATTACCTTAAGTAAGAAAGAATTATGAACATGTACTTAATGTCATAGATAATAAAATTATATTCATTAATTACATAATTTATACAATAATAAACCTATAATTGATTTATTATAATTTTTTATATTCATTTATGGACATTTTGATGAGTTATAAGTTTTTTTTCAGGAGCATTTGTTTCAAGGTTTTATGGTTGGTCCCATTTTTTTAAAATTAATGGAGTCCTTGTAAAATGTAAGAAAATCTATATTAGTGAAACTATTTAGTATTATTTATCTTTATGAATTTTAAATGGTATCATATATTATTTGGTTATATGGTATTATGATGACAAATTCGACAAAACATTTATAAAATAATTTCTTTTATTTTGGATGTTTTTATTACCATCCTGAATATGTACAATTTTATTAAATATTATATTTATATATATTTTTCATTATATGAGAAAACATTTAATAAATATATTAAAATATTATGTAACCATAATAATGTTTATATGGCCATCCTTAAAGGTGGTAATGTAATATGAAATCTCACCATCCACCAAGTTAGTGAATCAACACGTCATAGACAATGTTTTAGTTTTTAGAATAAAAGGAAATGAGAAGAAATTTGAATAATGATTTCCCTTAGAAAAATAAAATTATCGTAAATATATGATATTATAGTGGTCACACCACTTTTGATAAGGGGAGTTCATGATAGAATATGATAATTAAATATATTAAAATGTAAAATGAGGATTTTACCACTTGAATATAGTCTCCTTGATTTTCTACTTAAGACACATACAATTGGTATTTTGGTAATACCTGAAGGTACTGGGTGTGGGTAAGAAGATTCTGAAGGGAATTAGGTATAATTTAATAAATATTAAAATCCTAAATGTGTGAGGATAAGGGATGGTGAGGGGAGATGTTTATAGGTGGAAAAAGTTGTTTTTGTTTTTCTATTAATTTGGTTATTTATTTTTGCTCAAGACGATCAATAACATTGACTCCCCTGACTAAATATAGTAACCAGAGCATTGGATTTCAAACTAATGGGTTCATACCTCACCCATACACCATCCATGACTCAAAAATTCATTTCTTTACTTATAATGTTAAAAACATTAATTTACCATATTTCACTATTCACAAAAAATTCAATTATATTAGGACCCCAAAAGTTTACCCTAACCAATTTTTGACAAGTGTATTTAAAAATGGAATCCATTTTTTGAAAATAATTTTCTAAATAATATAATTTTAATTTCTAATTAAAATAATAATTTATTTGAAAAATAAATATTTTAATCTTTTAACCGATTTTACGAGTCTTCTAAAATTTAATTATAGTATCATAAAATAATATTATAATTATAATACAAAAAATATTAATTTGTGAATATATTTTATGAAAATAATTTTTTTTTTAAATTACTATATTAATTATATAATTTTAAATAATATTTTACATTTCACAAAAAAATATAATCAATTATCTTATCATTTTAAAAGAATTATTTATTTATTACATGATATAAATTTGTCATATTTTTATTTGTGATATCACTAAAATTTATTTATACTTTTATAGGTGATTTTATTATTCTAATGGCCACATTAGTATTCCTAACAGTAACATTACTATTCTAATGTTCATTTTAATATTTAAATGTATATCATAGTTCTTTTAAGTTTCAAGTTTTTGAATTGTATCCTATTGAATAAATTGAAATTATTTAAGAAGATGCCTACCATAAAATAATGGGGTGTTATATTGTTTCTCCATTGGAAAATTTCATCCTTAAAAGTTTTCATGAATATTTCATACTAAACATATGAGGGTGCATCATCTTCATAACATCATCAGGTTCCCATGTTTCATCTTTCATTTTATAGTTTATCAAATGACCATTTACCAATCGAGTAATTCAATTTTTAAATACATTCCTTATAGAGGAAATATTCTCAATAGTCTCTTTATAGTATGAGAAATAATGTTTTTAGTTCTATTTCTTCATAGGTGAGTTTAAGTTTTTCATCTGGAAGGCACATTTTTTAAAATGACATGTAGAACACATCATGAAATTTAGTAAGACTTCGTGGCATTTCTATTCAGAAAAATAAAACTACATTTATTTCTAGAATTTATAATGGTTTTTTGTAATTGGGTCTCAGTCTCTCTTTCTTACAAAACCTTATAACTCCCTTACAATAATATAGATTCAAAAAAGACATGATATCCCACATTAAATTCTAAATCCATTCTTTGGATGTCAATATAAATCTTTTTCCTATTTTCAGATTATTTAATATGAGATTAAATAATCATTACCTTTTGTTGTCAGTTTAATAAATTTAGATTCTATATGTTTCCCCTCACCAAACTCATCACAACAAGTATGAGCTTGACATCTCTTTCTATATATTGCTTCGTATAGAATTATTTTAATATGAGAATAGAAACTATTATTTTAGGAAAAATCAATCAAAGATAAATAATGATCCCTCATACCTTGAATGTAAAGTGTTAATAATCTCAAAATTTCATCCAATGTTTGATTAGTAAATTCAAATTATCATTCAGTTTGAGGGTGATAAGAAGTACTAAAATGATTCTCAATATCCAAATCCTTCTGAAGACTCTTCATGCATTTTGATGTTAAATAGGGATCTTGATCATACATAGTCGATAGAGGTTCACCATCAACTCTCAACAATTCATTAATATATTGTCATTATAAGTGTTCAAGATGTAAATATTGTCTTACAGTAGGAAGAAGTGTAGATTATGTTAGTAAATAAATAATAACACGTATCATATAATTATTTCTAGAGGTCTTTGGTAATCCAGTTTTTATGTCTAGAAGAATGTCATTCATCTAATATGTAAGAATAAGTATATGTTTCATGACTCCTCTAGGATGATGTATCTCATCCTTAACTTGTTCAAAAAAAATAAATCTTAACATATAGTCAATAAATTTAACCCTTCATATTTTCCCACTAAATTTGTTCCTTGAAATATCTACACATCATGATACTACCATAGTGTATATTGATATTTGAACTTGGATAATCATCCAATAGTTCCATTTTTATCACAGGTTTTGATGGAACACATAACCACATTCAAATTTCATAATTTTATCCTCATACACGATTTCAGATAATCTACCATCCTTAAAATATTTATGTTTCTTTTATATATTATCATCATCATATTGAGTGGTTTTTATTTTCAAATAAATATTATTTTACAATCATTTGAAAAAGATGTTATGTTTCTTCAACCTTAACTATTCCTAACTCCATCTTTACTAAATCTATGAAGATAAAATCTTTCCCAATCCACATTTAGGATATATTTCAATGATAATTC
This sequence comes from Viscum album, assembly GCA_963277665.1. Classification (NCBI taxonomy): domain Eukaryota; kingdom Viridiplantae; phylum Streptophyta; class Magnoliopsida; order Santalales; family Viscaceae; genus Viscum; species Viscum album. The sequence goes on from OY728144.1 coordinate 598,509,237, forward strand.
CTTCTGAATGAGTCTTCCACTATATATTCTTTTCATGAATGGTATTGTATTAAGAAATTATAAAAATTGAGTAACTCGAGCTGTCATATTTTCATCATGTTGAGTTTTTTCTTTTTAAAAATTTATTTTATTCTTTTTTTATCCATATATATCTCTCATATTTCACCATGGTGATAGTATCTCCAAATCCTAAGAGAAAATATTATGAATGCTAACTCAATATCATTAGTTTGATAAATTTTTTCATGAATCATAAACTACTTGGATGCCTATGAAATGACATTATCATTTTGTATAATGATAAAACCTGATCATTTATTCAATGAATCCCTATATATCACAAATCAATTTTTTATGGAAGAGTCAAAATCAAATAAATGACTAAAATTATATTCAAGTCTTAAAATAATAATATAATTTATTTTGTTCATACAAACTTAACATCTTTACATGTGACATTGATTAATGGGTTATCAAATCAGGAAAAATTTCGAATGAAACACAAATAGTAACCTATTAAAACAATTAAAATATATATCACCATTATCTTCATTAGCATAGTCCACTATTGGAATGATTTGGTATTTACATGATCACCTTATATTCCATCATTAGAGAAAATACAGTCAATAAATGAAATTTACTGAATCAAAATTTCACACATTCCAAATTTAACATATGACTCTTTCCTTATGAGATTCTTAATAGTGGTCTTCTTGTGATTATCGTGGTCTCCATAGATTTTAGAATACACCAGAATATCATCATTGAATACAAGAAAATACTAAATATGTTTCATTAATAATATGTTCATTAGATCCATGAAAACTAGGGTCCATTAGTCAATCCAAATGAATTACTGTAAACACATAATGTATTTACCTCCTCCAAAAATATTTCTTCAGATTATCTTCATTATTTAATTACAATTAAGGATACCCAAAACTAAGGAAATTTTTTTAAAAATATTTATATCAATCTATTTGATCAAAAAATCATCAATGCGAGGAAGATGATATTTGTTCCTTATTGTAATAACATTGGTTTCTCTATAGTGAATCCATGGCCTCGCGTATCCATCTTTCTTCTTAACAAAGAGTACATGATATCCCCATGGAGAAACAATAGGAAGAATAAATCCCATATTACTCAAATCCTATAGTTGTTTCTTCATCTCCACTTATTCTAATATGTCTATTCTATAAAGAGTATTTGATATTGTTCTTTTATCAGTGATTAAATTAATGGTAAACTCAACATAACATTCTGGGGGTGTCTAGGTAATTCTTCAGGATATACATAAATATACTCATATAAAATTTATATATCCTAAATTTGATGATTACATTCCTCATCCCAAGATGCAGTTTTCTCTTCCAATTAAATAATTTCATTCAGTAGAGTTATTGGTGGTGGATTTACACAATAATTAGATGATGTCGTTTCTACTCTAATGAAAATAAATTCTACTTCTTCCTCAAAAATTGAAATTTAGTTCTTCCTATAATAATGTTTGACATCATATTTTGAGATCTAATCTATACCAAGGATTATATCAAATTCAACCATAGGTATGATTATAAGGTCATAAAATAACTCATGTTTATGTGTCATAATGGGGCTGCCTGACACATCATTATTTGAAATGAGACTTCCCTTAGGATTTTTGAATAACAACTCCCTTGTTATACCAAAAGGGAATTTTCTACTTTTCTTGAAAAAATGGGTAGATATTAAAGAGTGTGATGATCCACTATCAAATAATTAAATGGATAACTATTAATAAATGATTAATGTACATGCACCACATTGTTGGGTACTTCTATTTCACATGTGGTGATCACAGAATCCAAGTCATATCCCATTTGCATCTTTTATTATATATTTCCTAGACACTTGTGATATTTATTTTAATTATTCCCCATTTTTTACAGATAAATAATGTCCCATAATTTATTTTTCTCTTAACCCTGAATTCATTATCTTGATGAACAATTTCTATGTGCTGATATCAAAATCAAATTACATTCATGAATTCCCTATGATGATTCTTCCCACAATTTTTGTGAAATGTTAGTTTCTTTATTGCCATATTCTTCGTTTATGGAATACCATTTTCTTTTTTATCAGAAGATGTATTCTTCTCTTGATTTACATTGGACATATAGGATCCAAAAAAATAATTATCCATTTAGATTAAGTTTAATACTATTTAAATAAATAATAAAAATGCTTGATAATCTAGTTCCATTAGGATAATTGGGTTAGTTAATTCAAAGAAATGATGAATCTTGTATCTTGAATCAAATTTTTAATCAGTATCATACACGAAAATTCTTGGTAATGTAGCCTCATACTCCGAACCACTCTCTTATTCCTTTCTCTATATGTGAAAATTTTTATGTTTATTTAAATTCAGTTATAATAAAAGTGATATTTTTTAAAGAATGTATCTTTAAAATATTTTCTTTCCATGTTTTCTATTTCACCATCCTCCCCATTATTTTAGACCAATGAACACCATTGATAAGCATCACCCTTGAGGAAATATACCCCCAATGAAACCTTTTTACTTTTAGGATGTCCCAATTTCAAAAATACCATTTCAAGGGACTTGATCCACTGTTCATTTACCATTGGATTAGTAGTCCCATTAATGATATGGGATTCTACCACATGAAATGATACGACATAGATGTAGTATGGTATTTCTTCATATACCTTGTATGATATCCTAATTTGTTCCAGATCTTCTTAGATCCAATATAAACTGTGTTGACATGATCATTAGGGAAATACCTACATTGTCTAAGTGTATTTATTCCTATTATTTTATTAGGTTCTACCACTAAATATGGGAAAAAATAAGTTATTTCATAATAATCAAGAGTATTTATCCAAAAATAAACTATAATGAATTATTATAAAACTCATGTTTATTTAACATCAATATCCCATGGTTTTTATTTAACCTGCTCTGATACCAACTATAAAAACCCTAACCTAGTATCCCAGATCCAATGGTTACATTATTTTAGTGGTATATATATAAGATATCACATCACAAATGATCGATCAAATTAAAATTATTGATAAAATAGATGCATACATTTTTCCCGTATTTCATTTTTAGTTTGAAATAAAAAATAAAAAATAAAAATAAACTACTTCATTGAGTTTTATTCAACAATTTCATCTTAAAAACACGTGGAATGAAAAAAATAGGTGACCTCAATTTATCCGTAAGGGTAATAAACAGAAGAAAAATTATGATATAATAACTAAAAAATAAAAAAGGTATAATGAATACAGATTGGTAAATAATAGAAAAATACATTTCATTCAATCAATAAACTGAGAATAAAAATGAATCCATATATTTTTTCATTGTGAAAATATAAAGGACAGTAATAACTTAATAATGAATGAATTCAATGAAAATTTATTAGATGTTATGTATCTGGAACATGAAACACTACAGTGAAGACCTTTCACTAAATGGTATATTTATGTGGGTAGAAACCTATCTAATTCTTCTTAGAAATAGATGTGAAGGGTCTCTTGCAAATTATTTATGTATCATGAGACCTATCAATGAATAAATGAAAATTTTTAAGTTAGTACCCACCCATCACAAAAATTCAAAATCATTATTCACATGTAGTTTTAATTCATGTACAACAAGCCTTATCAAAATAATTATATTTTGTAGAGAATACATATTTATCATCATTTCCCTAGTTAAAACGGAATTCAATGTAAACACTGTATGTTGAAATGGTAGATGACATAAAAAATAATCATATATATAGTACAAAAAATATAGACATTTAATAAAATATTCAATAATTGAATATCATAAATAAAAGGTCAACATATACACTAAAGAAAAGACAATAGGTTCATAACATCCAAAATATTCCTCACGTAATAAAATTGATATGAAGGCCCATACAAGGATCCTATAATTAATAAAATAATTTTATTATGTGTTTTTTTTAAATAAACATAAAAAGGTAGAAATAAAACATAATATAATAAAAATCCATTTTACACATAACCTTAGCGTGGAATAATCAATGAAATGTAATTTTAACACGATAAATGAAAATTGAGTTAAGAAATACTTTACCACTATCTAATCTGTTGAATTGTACGAATAAATTAATATCAATCAAATGAAACATTAAATACCATAAATATAATAAAATTCATTAAAAGATATTTCAAAAGGAATTATTTACACCACAAAAAATGAGGGTTGAATAAGGAATAAATCTCACAGAAGTAAAAGTGATACATAAAACCTTACCTTACGTATGAAATCTTTCACGACATTTTCTTAAGGTCCTAGATAATCAAGTTATATTAATTAATTAATTAATTAATAACATATAGATCATATAATTTGTTTATTAGAATTTTTTGATTTTTAATTATGGCTATTTATCTGAGTTATAATGTTTATTTTTGTTGCTCTACATGCATCCATTTCATGGTTTTATGATCGGTTCCCTTATGTATAATTTGGGGAGTTGTTGTCAAATGGATGAAAAAAATAAAAAGGAAAATTATATAGTATTTATAAACTTCCATAAGTTTAAATTGACTCATATATAATTTAGTTATATGGTATTGGGACGATTCATTAGATAAAATGTTTATGAAAATGTATTAATATATTTTGGCAGTTTTTACGACCATCACAAAATTGAATAATTTTATATAATATTATTTATATATGTTATTTCAAGAACATGATATAAGTTATAATATTAATATTAAAATATTATTTAACCATAATTATGTTGTTATGAATATCTTTGAAGAATGTAATGGAAAATTAAAACTCATATTTCACTAAGGTCGTGAATGGACAAGTCACGAAAAATATTTTCATTTCTATAATAAAAGAAGGAGAGAAGATAATTGATAATTGACATACCATTAAAAAAAATAAAATTCTTGTATATATATTATAATATATTAATCATTTCACTTTGTATAAGGGGTTTGTTGAGATAATTAGAAAATAAAATAAATGAAAAGGGATGGAAGGTAGATTTTACCTCTTGAATATCATCTCCTTTGGAACTACCTTAAGAAACCTTAATTTTTATTTTTGTATGACTAATACGTATTGGATGTTGGGAAGAGGACCAGGAAGTTAATTGGGAATAATTGATACTATATGAAATTATTTGATGGTGTGAGCATAAGGGAAGGTGAGAGAGATATATTTTGGCAGAGGAGATGGGTGTTTCTGAATTTTTTATTAATTTGTTTAATATTATGTCCCAAGATTATAAATAGTGTTGATTTACCTGAAAATATATAGTAAATAGATACTGTGAGTTATAAATAATGTGTTCTTACATAATCCATACATTATTCATGAATCAATAATTAATTTACAAACTTATAATGTTAAATATCGTAATTTATCATAATTCACTATTCAAAAATTATTATTCTATTTCAATAAAATCCTAAAAAATCACCATAATAATTTTGAGATGTTTATATTTTAAAAATTCAATCCATTTTATGAGAATTATGTTTTAAATATGATATATTAAATTTCTCACTAAAATCATTATTTATTCAAAAAAATAACAATTTTAATGTTTTATCTGATTTTAAGACACTTTGAAAAAGGAATTATGGTCTCATAAAATTATATTATAATTATAGTAACACAAAATATTAATTTATGAAACTAATTTAACAAAATAATTTTCTTTTAAATAATTATATTAATTATAAAATTTTAAGTTATCATTTATGTTTCAAGAAAATACCAACACTTAAATTAACATTTTTGAAACATTTATTTACTTATTCAAGTATATAAATAAGTTATATTTTAATTTATGAGACTCATAAATTCTATAAATAATTTAAATAGTGAGGATACTATTATAAGGGTCACATTACTATTTATATTGGTCTCATTACTATTCTGAAAGTCTTGTTAATATTTAATAGTATATCATAGTTTGTTTATGATCAGTGCTGCGTGAAACACAATCTATAGAATAAATAAAATTTATTTAATAAGACACATAACCTAAAGTCTATGGGTTATATATATTTAATAAAGTGATCTAATAAATTATGGTTATTATAATCTATAAATTTGGGGGATATAACTCATTCATTCTCTAATAAAAATTCTATCGGCGAGCCACCTTGTTTAAAAAGATGGATGACTTGAAATACTTATGGACCACTAATGACCCATTTGTGATGAATCAATCGTAATCCTCTCCTTAGGAATGAAATCATAATCCACAAATTTTTATAAAAATCATATTTTAATTAAATTATATATGAATATATATATATATAAATTAATAAATTTATTTATATACATTAAAATTATTTTAAAAATAAGTAGTTTAGAATAATGGTTTTATATGAAGATTTCAGCTTTTAATGTTCTTTTCCATCTTTTAATGAAGTATATTCTAAATGAATTGTAAAGGGGTTGGGGTATTACATGTGTTTTGGACACTAGTAATTTGGATACATATCATTATAAATAAAGGATAGGAGACAAATATATATAGTCTTTATACTAAGGTGTCAGTTAAATTAGGTCATAACCCTATTCCGATAGTCATGGTAATACTCTCTAAGACTGAGTAAATTGTCTATTTATGAAATAGTTATTAAAATGTGACCACATTAATTTAATTTTGGTTTAATGTTTCATTTTAGAAAAAATTTTATAATGATGTTATATGATCGTTTTATACATTTAGCGGCATTATGTTAAATGATTTACAATAATGAATCATTTATAAAAATATAAGCGTATAAATTTTGATGAATATATGTTCAGTAGTATTGAAGTTGATTAATTCCTATTATTGAAAATCCTCAAAATCAATATCATCATATGAAGGTGGAATTTAGGAAAGGATAAAACAATAACATTATAATCTTTTAGAAATTCAGTTTATAAATCAATAATAAGAAATATAGGTCCATAACATTCAGTGTAGAGGTCACTTTGGGAGGATGATGTTCATATATATAAATTAATATCTTTATGAATCTATATATGTAAAAATTCACAGGAAAATGAATAAAATTTAAAATATCCAATAAAATATTTTATATATTGAAATTGATAATCATAGAAGTTATAGATTACATGATCTTGATCATGAAAGAAGTTTTCACTAATTATTTGATGGAAAATGGAGAGAAATTAGATTAGATGTAGCAATGAAATTATTTTAGATAATGAATATGATATTTAGAATAATTCAAAATCTATATAAACATTGGGATGTCCTAATTAGGCCTAAGAAAGAAATAATATCTATTAGAAGTATTATCTGATAAAATGTAAGATAATTATGGATGATAAATAATATTTTAAATATGGTCAACATATAAAATTAGGAAAATAAATTATTTCACAAATATTCAATGTATAATTGATTCTTTATCATAAAATATTCAAATACAACCACCAATCAATAACAATAGAACTAAGAATAGGTTTTCCTCGTCAATAATATATAATATTTGTCAAACTGATGTAGATCAATGTGAACGTGAGAATGAATATATAAATTATATTCACTATAATGATGGATAGTCATCCTCAAATATAAATTTTAGGTTTTCTGTTCCTTTTTATTTATAAGTAAGAAGTTTTTAGTTCATAATATAGTTTCATTTTGAATGTTTTTATGTTGTTTCATGATATTTCAAGGTTTTCGAACATGGATCTAGGGATATTTTAAATTTTTATACTCTTTATAATACTAATATAGGATTTATCTTCCATCTATGAATTGAAATTTTTAACTTAAATAAGGTATTTCTAGATCAAATTTGTTTCTAGTTAGTTATAATATCTTCTATTGTATTCTCCATTCCCTATAAGATATTGGGATTTTTTTTTTTTTTATAGATGAATCTTCTTTTTTCTTTTCTAAAAGCATGATATAGTAATTCTAAAATATAAATATATATAACTAATAAAATTCATATTTACACATAGATATTAAATTAAAACATTTATATATTTCTTTTCACTAAATTATTCAAGATTTTAAGGAAAGATTTTATATTTATTATATTGAAGATCAATGGAAGTTTTTTTTGTATTTAAAATTATTTGAAAAAAGGTTTACTAATGACGTAGTATGAAAGTTTTTAAAAGATCCATCTTGAACAATTTTCATGATTAAATCACATTATAATATTCCATTAGGATACATAAACCTCTTAATTGATTAATATTTTTAAAGTAGTTCGACACACTCAATATCAGGATGACTGTATTGTATTATGTGATTTTAATGAGACATAAGATTATATGTTTTATTATTATAACACATATATACAATTAATACTTATTTATTATAGTATTTATTTATTTTATTCCAAATTATAAAATATAATGAACATTTTAGAGTATCATTGGATGAGATATATCTGTACAAGAATTTAATAATAACTATTGATATATTTCATAATCATGATGTTGAGATCAATTTTATAGTACAATATGAAAAAATCATGATAATAAAATGATATTAAATAACATGGACACTAGAAATGAAAGTTGATTTATGATCCAAAAATATATATTTTAAGGTTCATTCCCAATTTTATTCTCTTGTAATGGAAGGTGTAGTACATGGAGTGTACATCCTCACAAGATGTCGATTTATTTAATTGATCACAATGAAACAATGTAAGGATAATAGATCATGATCAATAGTGAATATAATTGTTTTTATATTTCTATTATGACAATATATGATTGAGAAATATAGATATATTACATGTTTTTTCCTTTTTTCCGTTTTGGATACTTATGGAAAGGTTCTATATGATTATCTCTGGAGTTTTATTCTAAGTTAAAATGGGATATTGTGATAAATTTGTGATCCATTAGGGAAGATTCTATTTTTTAGTGATCAATAGATATAGTGTATGTTTATTTAATATTTTCATTTATTTTTTATTAACACAATATAATAATATTTTCCATTTTTTGGGGAGTATGAGGAGTTAAAGATGATGGTTAGTGAACATTAACGATGTAAGTATTTCTGAAATGGGATTTTTGATTTTACACATTTTATATGTTGTTTTAGTTTCTATTATTTGAATACCAATTTTCGATAATCCACACATGATTTTAGATTTATTATCCATGACTGAATATATTGGTTGTAAGGAGGACCGACTGGATAACCTGATTATCAAACCCTCTCTCACTAAATTAATGATTTTTATATAGAAATTATCCTTCGTATCAAAGATATAGTGGTTAAATTATTATATTTTCACTATATACATGTTATCACATCCAAATATACTAGATAGTTTAGTAGTAATGGTAAAACATACATATAATTTAATCTTACATACATTTGGAAAAAAGTTATTTCCCTTGAAACAAAATAGTATTCACCCAAGTATATCTTTTCATATCAATCGTAGTAAATTTATGGAATCCTGGGAAATGGAATCATTATGAGGTTGAGATCGAATTCTCATTAATTATTACATATAGTTTTAGCTATTTTTAGTAAATAATTCATATTTAATACAAAAAAGTGAATAAATGATATGTCATTTAATTTAATAAATAACCATAGAAAAAATTACAATATGAAAAGAATTAATAATGATATAATAAATCCATATAAATATTAACATGATATGAAATAATATCCTTGGATTTCATGAATAATAAAATAATTACATATATATCAATAACTAATTTCATAATGACAAATTTTACAATTTCAAACCTAAAAAAATATATTCAAGGCCTCTGGTCAAGTCATCATTTATAAATGGGTAACTCCTCATCCAAATACCAAAATTATATTGTCTCATGGGACATCTCGATGCCTTGAGGGATAATAATAGGATCCAACTATCATATACTAATCCCAACTCCTTCATCATAGGAATGGGTTGAAAAATAATACAATAAATAATCAATTTAAACATTCATGTTGAAAAACTATCATAATTTTTTTAACATTTCCCCAAATATAAATGACAATAAACAATACAGAAAAAGAATAATAATGGTATCATTACAACATATACCTGATGGGTAATAAATTAAAAAATTATTTTTTTATTTCTGGAAAGAAATGCAATAAATATATGATTAAATCATTATTGAGGAAAATACACTCCCCTCTTTTAAAATAACCTTTAGAAAATATATATTTCCTAGATATTATGAATAACTTTTCCACAAAAATAATTACATAAACTTGTAATGGAATCATTATATTATTGAATGATCATGAATATAGGAAATTCCATTCATGCAATTAAAACAATGATTCCTTTACTATTTTTGATAAAAAAGAAAAAAACTCATCCAAAAAATGATAATGAGATTGCATTTAAAATATTTAATAACTATTAAAATGTGGGTAAAAATATCTTTAATAATACATTAGATAAAATTTAATGCATTTTTAAAAATAATTTATATAAAATTTCGACATGGGAGATCATGGATTTTTCACCAATGAGATATAATGTTGGTTTCCCCTAAGAAATTATTTTAATCTCTTAATTTTAGAAAGAGGGTAAAAAAATAGAGAATGTGTACTTTCAAAAAATAGTTATAGGATAAGAAATTTATTTATTTTCTTGAGTGGTATTCCTTAATATTTTTTCAACAGATCTTTATTTCAAATAATTTCAATAAAAATGAGATTATAACATAAAACATTTTCCACTATGGTATCTTTTGAATAAAAACATCATAAAATCGATAAAATTAGATGGATATGTATAGGCCTATAGTTTTTTGAGAAGAAATGTATTATATAATCAATTTGTTAAAAAAATATTACATAGGGAAAACATATGGTGAATATGGAACGTTCTTATGTGATTTAAAAGTGAGATGAAAATACATTACATATGATACGACTCATGAAAAATGTTATTTATCTTCAATAATAATAAATACATATTAATTATTTAATCTCTTAATAAATTATTCAATTTTTATTATCCCTTTTATTTTATTTATTACCTTGTTATATTTAATCACATTATCAATTAAGATTAAATTAGATGTTTTGATGATGTTTTGTTTAATTGTCCAAAATGAAATATTTTGAATGAATATGGTAAAAGTGGTAGTTGTTGCATCATCTATAGAATAATAATTATGAAATTATTTTCAATTTTATAAATCAATTATATATTAAATATAAATACTGTAATATGGTTGTGAGAAATTTCAATGTTATAATCAAATAAACCTTAAGTCATACATATATACGAGTAACATTTCCATATTTCAATTATCATGATTGTATGAATTTAATTATTATTTAATCTTTCTATAAATATAGGTATATATTCCAAATACTATATTATTTATTTAAATAAACTTATATATATCATCCATGTGATGTGGTAATGGTAAATGAATAACATTGACTCTTATGGATGTTAGTCTACATATATATATGAGGTATGATATCAATTTTCAATGGATTTAATGTTAAAAACTAAGATGAATCCTTATATTTATGAAATTATAATTATTTCATTAGTATAAATTATAAAATTTAAATACATCATTATAACTATCCATGATAGGAAGTGATGGAGAACAAACTACACTAGTTCATGACATAAAAGTCTATCATTTTAAAAAATGACAGATATTATTACCATTTGATGGAAGAGGAGTTTGACATAGTTTATGAAACAAGTATAATAAAAATATCATTATATATAAATTAATAGTTCATTATTTTTTATGATTTAGATAATATTTTTTGGAGGTTGAAAAAATAAATAACACTAAATAATACGTTTAAAATATATACCTCTTCTTTAAAAAACCACATTTTTTAAACATTAATCCCTCCAAGGATCCTTTTATGAAACCAATAATACATATATAACATGTTATGTGATTTTTTTTTGTTTTTGTGTAAAACATTATTTGATTCAAATGGCTATCGAAGTATTTATTAAATATGGGAGTGGTTCCATATTATATGTGATTACAATGAATTATTTAGATTTATTAAATTATTAAACTAATATAAATTTATTTTCATGTTCAAATGTTTAAATATTGTTCCAAATAAAATTTATTAATATAAATTTTCCAAATAACAACATCCAGAAAAATTCATACATGTTTAGGTGATTTTTTCATACTTATATTTTAATTTTAACTATCTGTTAACCCTTTTTGCAATTACCATGATAAGATAGTTTTTTAGTTTTTTAGGTTAATGAAAGATACTATTAAATAAAATATTATCCTTAAATGGAACATGATTGATATTATCAATCATATCCCATCCACATGAAAAATATATCATTTTTTGGAAAATTAAATGAGTTAATAAACTATTATTTATTACAAAATATCATTCATGTCATTTTAGGAAATTCCTGAACTTGTATAAAATAACTTGGGTAAAACTCATGAAATATTTCTTCTAAAATAACATTTATTTATATTAAATGGTAAATGTTCTTAATATAATTATATAATAAAACTTCAAAAGGTCTACATATCGTTTTAAAATACAGCTTTTGGGTTAACCCCTTAGATAAACAATAATAATATTAATTTTTTTATAGCATTTTTTAATATTAAATCATTTTAATTTTACATATAAATTAAAAAATTCGTCAATAATAACTAAGGGATGAAATCTTACTCAATTAATCATCCTGAAGTTCTACTTGGAGGATTTTTTAAGTTTCTTAGTGATTAAATAAAATATATTAAACCTAAAATATCATTTTTTTTTCATTTTTGACACTATTTCCATATATTTAATTTGAAGACAAAAATAAATAAAGTTAATTCAAATATAAAAATATAACACTAAGCTAATGTTACATTTTTATAATATAAAATCTTGGGACACTTTAAGTAATCCAAATAATATTACTTTTAATGTTTTTTAGATAATTTATTTGGTTTTAATATTTCTTTCACAAGTGACATGTCATCATTTCTTTAGGATTTAAGGTAATTATTTCAACCCCAAAAAATGAAAAAAAATAAAATGATAAAATAAAATGTTGATATATAATAAAAATATAAAAGGGATTTTTTTATCCATATCAAAAAATATTAAAGATACTGGAATAAATAATATTCAATTTTTAATTTACCTTTTACATAAATATTATAAATAGAAAAATAAAATATATATGACACTATGTTGTCATGTTATCCAATAATGGATATAAATGTCTAAAATCCACTAAAAAACAGGACACTATCTGGTTTTAGTGTCATTTTTAGCCCATACCATATTAGTTTTTACCTTAATAACCATATTTACCTTTACCTTGGTGATAACTTTTTAATATAGATGTTATTCATAATGACCCAAAAGAAAAGGGAATTATTTATAAAATATGGACCTCTTGATCAAAAATCATGTATGTAACTTTTTTAGACCATATTTAATTATAAAATTTATTCTAATTATATATATTATAATATTAGTAATATAATAATAATGATTTCAATTATAACCCATTTTTAAATAAAATTGAACATTTTCCATTATTCAAATAATAATACAATTTTCAATAATAATTTTATTTACTATTCAATGAAAAGTTATTCTTTTTAGAAAAATCTCAACAATTCACCCAAAAATGATTTATGATGAAAAATGGGAATTTAAAGAGATTGGAGAGTTTCTCTCACTAAAAAAGATGAGCAATTAAGGCTCCCTCACCTGACTCCCTTGATCTTATCATTCATGGTGGATTTCCTCAAGCCTGGGGGGTTTGAATCCCATCACTTCATGACTCCTCAGAAGAAGAAGGTGCCCCATTTTCCAAATCCTATCGCATAAAACCATAAGGAGAATGCCCCTGCTGAAAATATTCGCACCTGTCCTTTATCTGGTAGATTCCAATGGATCTCATTTCTGGATGTTCTGAAGAGTACTAATCCAAGGAAATAAATTATGATAAAGACTCCCCTTGTCAAGAAACTTGATAATGGTGGGTTTTTGGTCAAAGATGATCTGGATTCTGTTCAACAACGCACACAAATGTGCCAATATTCTATCATGGGCCACATCTCCAACCTCAAAGGTAACAGTCCTTGTCCTTTATCTGAATTGTATATGCATATTTCTCACTGCTGTAATTCTTCAAAACTAAAAATTTATTCCAATAAGAAATGTCTACTTTCACATACTTCTAAAATCACAAGATGACTTAGAGAATGTTTGGAAGACTAGAAATTTTAATCTAAACATGGATTTTCACCATTTCATACCGGGACACTTCTTTCAATCCGCACACATATAGGAATACAATGGAACATATCTAGGTAAACCTTCATGGCCTTAGTTTGTTCTTTTGGAACCCTAAAATTCAGAATGATATTGTTTACTACATAGGATCTCCACTAAAAATTGACCAGAAAACATTAAATGCTGAACTAGGACTCTTTGATAGAGTTATGGTGGAAATTTACATAGATTCAAAGCTGTGTAATATAATCAATTTCACCGCTAATGAATATATAACAGAAATCCATGTTCAATATGAGAGAAAACCACATTTCTATGAGCATTTTATGATCATTTGTTATAAAATATATAATTGTAGGGTGATTAGAAGGCAAGTAATCCATCCAATTGAAATTTTTTGGATGGAAATAAGTAGAAATAAAAAATATAAAGCTCCTAAGATGGATATATCTGAACCTCCCAAAAAGAAATCTGAAATTTGGGTGAAAAAACAAAGTTTGGCACGTATAAGGTATACCTTGGGTATAAAATAGGTAGATGTTTCTGAAGTAGAGGACAACTCAATTATAGAAAAAGGAATATTAGAAGAAATATAAAATCTTGTTATAGTCACTTTAAGACTATCTGATGAGAAGGAAGAACCCAATATGTGTTATCATGGTTAGACATTAAGATCTATCCTCATACAAGATGTAGATAATAACAAGGGAAAGAGGGATAATACAACTGAACAAGTGAAATACAATTCATGCAACACTTTCACTACACCGCTTCATAATAGTGATTTCATAGAGACACTTTCTGTTCAAAATATGGAGGAACACACACTAGATTCATGTACTAGAATGTTCTAGAGCCCCTACCATTAAAATTCCTCTGATAATTCATAGATTAAGAATGACTCCCACCAAAAAATAGAAGACTTATACTCTCTTCCCCATGCTCAAGGATCATCTGTTATTTTCTCTAAAACTCAAGATTACCTTTTACACACTATAAAATATTAAAAAATTATGACTAACCAAAAGGAAATTCTGGAAAAAAATAGTCCACTACTACTAAAGTGACTGAAACTATTACCAAGGAATTTTAATTTGTTAATCCATTGAAGGGAATTACACCCTCGGTATAGGTTACTACAAAAATCCAAGAAATCAATAGCTTTACTAAGAAGAAATAAATAGTGAAACATGGGGTGGGGAATGAGAATGATCCAGGCACAATCATCTCCACTATTGCAAATTCTTATTTTTATGGGTCTCAACCTATTAATAGTAGTGATGATATTGTTTCTATGATGTTGTGAAATATGAAAAATATAGGCCTAATCCTTAAGTATTCAATAATACACCCTTCTAACAAAGACACTTCTCTTGGGACAAAGAATGAAAACAAAATGAATGATGATGATCTAGTTTTGGTTATCTATACTCACAATAAACCTATTAGAAGTCCTATGAATTCTAGGAACATTTCTCTTAAGGCTTCCCATGCCGAGACACAATCTATGTCTTGTAATAATGCTTTTTTGGAATCATTATTTTTTTAACATGGAACCACACTATCGAGAGAGGACTCAATGCTCATGCAGGTTATGAATGCCTCTATGGATCATATGCAGTTCTGTCCATTTGATATAGAAAATGTCAAAAATCAATACATAGGTACTTCAAAGGCTCTAGGTACTACTATTTCTCTGCCTATAGAGTGAGTACTGCACTATAATGTTTGGAAGTTCTATTTCGAACCAAAATTCCAATTCTCTATTGTTGTGTTCTATGAAATCTATAGACTCTTCTATGAGTGATCCAATATCTCAACCTAAAAAGAAGAACACCACCAAATATATAAATATATAGAAAGATACCTCTAATAATAGACAATAGGTTAGAATGTATTATAAAAATAAAGGCTCTGGAAAAAATAAAAATGGGAGTTCTAACTCCAAACAGATGTTTTAATGAAGATGATTTTTTGGAATCGTTAGTGTATTGTTAGCTCTGACACTTTCATTTTGTTAAAGAGAATGATTTACACTCATCATAATTTATTATTTTCTATTATGGAGACTAAAATTACACATTCCCCAAAAACACTTATTTATGTAAAAAATTATTTTTTTACCGGTTCAATAAATAATAACCTCAATGCTTATTCGTTATGGATTTTTTCACACTTTCTTTACAGAATATTAGGGTTTTCAATATCTCTGACTAGATTTTTGCTTGAAACAGTAATATAGATGAAAAAATATTTTCTTCTCAATTTTTAAGCAAAGAATAGATACCAAGAATGGATAACTCTTTGGAATGATCTCTCATATCTTGGTACTAACATTAATGCACCCTAGATTATTATGGGTGACTTTAATGCCATTCTCAACTCAAGCGAAAAAATTAGACCTTCCCATGTTTCAATTTCTATGAGAGAATTTAAAACCTCAATATATGACAACAATATCTTTGAAATTAATCTCACTAGTGAAAAATAAACTTGGTATATAAGACACTACAACATGGTAGTTACCTCCAAGTTGGATAGAGCCTTCACAAATATCCACGTATTAGATAAATGGGACAATATATCTAGTACCACTCTTCATAGGCTAAACTCTGATCATCACCCCATCTTGGTTAATGTCTTCACCAAAGACACGAAACCCCATTTACCTTTTAGATTTAACAATGTGTGGTTCTCTGATGTGGACAAATTTCATATCATCAAAAACTATTGTTCCTCAATGTCTCATAATAATGATGTATTTGACGGTAATCTCAAATAAAAACATCTCAAACGGACTATAAAAACATGTTTCAGCTCTAAATCCAAACAAATTAATAATGACATCATGATTCTTGAGAAAGATCTTAATATTCTTCAAAATAAAAACTCCAACTATGACCTCAACAATGACCCTACTCAAGAACTAAACAATGTGGTCAAACTCAACTCCTTGCTCAAGTTCAAATGAAATATGATAAAACAATCATTTAAAGTTAAATGGTTAACAGACGGTGATAGAAATACTAAATTATACAACTCTTTTAAAAGAATCAGGAAGGCTAATAAGTCGTTATCCTTTTTAGTGAATGTGTAAAAGCACCTCGAAAATGAAGATGAAATTTCTCATCATATCGTCACCTACTATGAATCTTTCTTCAATGGTCCTGATATAAAAAAATACCACCTTCCTAAGGTCATTCCTCTAGTGATCAATGATGAGGACAACTACTTCCTTCTCAACACTCTATTGAATCATGAAATCAAGGACACTTTCTTTAGTCTGAATATTGACAGTGCTCCAGGTATTTATGGTTTCAACAATGTTTTCTTCCAACATTATTGGGTTGTGATTCATATAGACGTTTGTAAAATTGTAAAATCTTTCTTCTCTAATGAGTTTCTTCCTCAGGCTTTGAATGCCCAGTTTCTCACTATGCTCCTGAATGTGGATAATTCCTCTAAGATTCATATGTTTAAACCCATTGATCTTATGAACACCCCTTTTAAAGTAATCACCAAAATAATTTCCAACAGACTTTCCACCCTCATGGACAAAATCTTCTCCTAGAAACAATTTGGTGTTATAATTGGTAGATCCATTCAAGACTGTATTTTCCATTCCTTTGAGTGTGTCAATAATTTGTATAAAAATAATAGAGTATGAAATATAGCTACTAAACATTGTAACACCTAGAAATTTGATGAGAAATATTCTTTTTAATTTCTTTTATGTCTTGTGTTGTACGCTACACCAATATTAACTTGAAATATACACCACATTGTATTAGCTTTTAGTATATGAAAACACTATTCTTGGCTTGTGTTGCATGCAAGAGTGACCTTCCTCAATAGCGTGTGTTGTACACAATTCCACATTTCACAAAACTATGATATATTTTTATAATATTATTATGAACTTGCCGTTATAAATAGAATTAACCAAATTTTGAATTTTATAACATTTTCATTCATCTTACACATTATCTATAACATGGTATGAGAACAAAATAAAATTTTTAGGTAAAATAAGTATTTAAAAAAAATGCAGTATTGTCGCCTTTGGATGGTGCGCCCCCTTTAAATCTAGTTTTTGACACATTTATAAGTTCAGTTTGATGAAATAAAATTATTTATTTCAATAAAGATATAAAAATTTACTTTGGATAACTTTTTAATATTTAGATGTAAACTTTCTTATTTTAACGAATAGTAAAAATACGAAATATTTTAATTAAAAACAAAATTTTCGTCGAGATAATTTATATGGTTAAATTATAAAATTGAATGGTTTTAATGTATAAATAAAATATATTTTTACCATTTAATATAATGTAAGCCATTAAAATTAATTTTACACTGAATTCATAAGTAAAAACATTTTAATATTTTGCAACGTTTTAACTTTTAAAACATGTTTTCTCAAAATTGGGACTAATTTCAAATTAAATACCGCCACTTCTATGTTTTGAATTTAAAAAAATGGGTTCCAGATTTGGAATTAGTAGGTCCAAATTATGCTAATAGACTACTTTTTATTTTTAGACATTATGAATAGTAACAACCGTAAATTTTATTTACTATATTTTAAGGTAAATCGTGTAATTGAGTGTAAAAATAAGATTATAAAATTACCATAACACCTACCACAATTCTATTTGATTAATAAATGTCAAACCATATCTCCTAAGGGTCGGAATAGATTCATTTCATGGACTTTTGACCATGAAAGGATGTAATTATTACTAAAACAAAAAAAAGTGACAACATGTCACTCTCTTTATCTTATAAGTGTAATAATTTTAATTTAGTGATAAATATCATAAAACATAGAACATAAAAAGTCACCAGGAAGCTAATAAATGTATATAAGTCATTTGAATTTATTTAGAATTGTTAGGGATTAAATAATTATTATTAATGGTGACACAATAGTGATGTAAAATTATTTTATTGATTGAAATATCAAAAAACTGGTTTTAAAAATATTTAAATAAATAATATATGAATAAATAAATGTGATATATGATTTTTCTAGATGAATATGAAAAGTTATGAATCTATTAAATACTTTTTTTCAAATATATCCTCTCTGTGTATTTAATTTAAAATAAAATAAATGAATAGTGTCAAAATTGACACTATTGTTATTTTATAAAAATAACATATTATTAAATTGTTTAAAAATCGCAAAGATATATAAAAATTATAAATTTAAATTTATAAGGTCGAAAATAACATAACATATACAATTATGGGAAATTCATAACACGTAAGTAATTATTTATAACCATTTAAAATTTAGAATATTATTACCACAAATAAAATTAAATAGATTAAATAAGGATAAATAAAGTTTTAAAGGTTTATAATAAAATCCCAACATGTCTAAATTTTATTTTCTGACGAGATTAAAACCCTATATCATCTCATATTCTGATTTGAGTCATTTTTTGGAGGTTTTTAAGTGGGGTTTGAGTTGTTTATAAATTAATATTTTAGTGGTTTCCAAAAGTGCCTCTCTCCTCTCTTATAAAAGGGATCCTCCTACCTCTCCTCTTCAAAACATTTTGACCCTTCAAGATTGGCCAAAACCTATCTATTTCTATTCTCCACTTCTTTTGAAACCTATTAGAGGTCATGGGCTTCTTCAAAGACCAACTTTAGTGCCCTAATAGGAGGTTTAGAAGAGGTGCGTCGAAGAAGAGGTGATATCCTTTACCGATTCTTTTAAATTTATTTCTTTTTATACTTCCGATTATTTATTTGTTTCATTATAATGTAATAACATCAGTATCACTAATATAATGACATGTTATTATAAACATTAAACAACCCCATTTCACCTTCTATCCATCCTATAGAAAATTAAATCACCGCGTGTGCGTACGTACGGCTTACCATCTCAATGTCGTGGTGTAATATGTTTTTCCAACACCACTATACTTGGATGGGTAAAGTGGTGTAAATAATAACTATATATGATTATTATAAAATGATATAAATTTTGAGATATTATATCATCCACTACAATTCCATTCAATAATTATGGGAATGAGATCATCGCTCGTGCGTACGTACGGATTACCATCTCCGCAACACGATGAGATTTATTCTCTATGTTAACCATTCAAGAATGATTATAAAGTATATATAATGAATAATAATGAAATATATGACATAATAAGGCTATTTTATTTATGTATATATATATATATATGAATTTCATCTAATTACTTCCATCCAATTAAATAAGGAAATAAAAACAACATTCATGCTACATACGGCCTACCGTCTCCATGATCGGTGTATTTCATTTCATTTATCTATCTATTATATATATATATACTGAATATATATGATATATAAATCATGATTTACGTCCGCGATGTATGTAAATCATGATATATGTAATAATAATATCATGATCAACAAGTCCAAACACATACGGTAAATGATACGATTATTACCCAAAACGCTGCATTAACATGGAATTGACAAAAGAACGGGTAATATAAAGTCATAAGTGAATCATATATGATATCATAAATATTATTATGGTTCTATGGCAAGTTAATAATTTTTTTAAACCCACTATATAAGTGTTTTGGACACGTACAGAAGAAATTGGACATAAGGTAAGGGATTATTTAGTCTCACTTTTATTTCTGTAAGACATATGCCTTAATCACTAACTATTTCTTTTTTATGGTGTTTAGGCTTCCTATAATTTTTTTCTGAATTTTATTATAAAGGATATTATATTTACATAAGAATGTAATTTTTTTTATTTTATAACTTGTATGATTCCACCGATTATAAATGGTAAGGGATAATTATTCCAATCTAATTATTATCCATGATTGTTTATTCGTAAGTATTTACTGGCGTTATGTTTATCATCCATATCTACGTTTTCTAAAAATTGTTTCATGAAATGTTTACAATTCTTGAATATATTCTTAAAGACATTTTTAACCTTTTTTTACCACATGGTGTGGAAGGAACCATTCTTGTTTTTACCAGACGTGGTACTTTTTGACTTTTCCGGTAAAAGTACAAGAAGAATGTTTTTATAAATTATACGCCATGAACTTATTTTTATATTTAATAATGCATTATTTCCATGAAGCTTCATGTACAACATTTCATGATTATCTTCAATAAAATCATTTTTCTAATTTGCATGGCATTTTGAGAAAAGAAAATGATTTTGAAGAAAAATGATATTTTCCTCAAGAATTCATTTCAAGTGTTTTATCAACACTATTTTCCATCTAATATGACATTATTTAATATATTTATGTTTCAAGTATAATGTATCTATTATTTACATGGTTTGATTTTTTTCTTATGATGAAATGATATCATTTGTTTTATATGGATTATGTTATGATGGGATGATGTTTGTGAAACCCATATTATTCTTTGTGTTATGATGAAAGATTTATGTTTATTTTATGGAACACGAAATAATGATTTCATTGTGAGATGGGTGGGACCTATATCACCCTCTAATTCATTTGGAAAAGATTAATATCTCATGATATAGACATGTATGGAACGAAAAGTGAATTTGCTTCAGTAATACCGGGCTGGAACGACATGTAAACTCAGTTCAGTAATTTACTTTGTCCACTATGATGGTCTTGGCAGCAATGCCTTGGCTAATATGGGAATCATATCATGTGCTTAATGGTTTTCCACAATTCCATACTTTATTCCCATTCTTTTGAAACAATATTAATGTTTCTTTATGATCTATGCCTTTTGTACTCCCTATATTTATGTCATTGCTCAAGATTTTGTGGTTTATGTTCATGTTTTTACATTCAATTGTTTATGGAATGTTTTCAAGTTCTCCATGTTTACCCTTACTGAGCATTTGAGCTCACCATTTTTAAGTTTTCTTTTCCCCAGGATATAAAGAATGTTATTAGGTAAGATAAAAAGGGGAAGATCATTGTAGGAGATGTTGAAGATCTTTCACCATGATTAGAAGATTTTGTTCTGAGTTTCCAAAGACACAAACTAATATGATCATTGGGCCTCTGTTTTTGTTATGTATTTAGTATTCCATGAAATTAATGTAATGACTATGTATTTCAGGCTTCGGGTCTCTAGAAACATGACATCAGAAATGATTTTGACACCATGGACTGGAGTTTTATCTTCAAAGTCCTTTAAGGTTTTGGTTTTAACGCCTCTTTTATCACCACAATCAGAACTCTCTTAATCACGACGTCTATCTCCATTTTGGTCAATGGCTCTCCTGTGGTCTATTTTAAATGCACCATTGGTTTCAGGAAAGGTAAACCCCTATTTTAATTTATTTTCTTGAAAGCAGAAGACTACCTTAATCGTCAAATCAACTGTGTGGTGGAACAGAACAAATTAAATCCCATAGATGTCATTAGGAATGTGAATGATCCTACTCATTTTTTATGCTGACAACATCTTCCTTTTCCTTCAAATGGATAAAATAAGCATTATTAATCAAAAAAATGTTCTCTCTCAATATAAAGAGGATTTTGTTAAAACCATTAGTTGTAAAAAATCATTCATCTTCTTTGGGAGGAACTTTACTCCCAGCAGAAAATGTAACATTATCAGGGACCTAGGACTAAAAGAATGTATACTCCATTTCACATATCTTAGTTTTCCCATTTTTTGGGGTAGAACCAAATCATGCAACTTTGCAACTATTGTTGACCAAGTTTAAAATAACATATCTTCTTGGAAATGTTAATCTCTCTCTATGGAAGGTAGGAATTGACTTGTTAAATCCACTATTGTCTCCAAGATGGTTTACTCCATGATGGTGTAAAAATGGCCTTCTGGTCTCCTTAAAAAAATGAACAATGCCATAAAGAACTTCATCTAGACTTGTAGTATTCTTTTACAAAATATTGTGATTATTCCAGGGTTAATTGGTTGCAAGCCCATTGAAAATGTTGGTATTGGTATAAAAAATATCAAATACTTTAAGGCATCCCTTCAAGCTATACTCACTTGTAACATTTTTCAAAATACTTCTAAAGCTATTACCTTTCTCAAAAATAGTGTTCTTAACAATCATAAAACGAGAAATTTGAATTTCATTAATTCTTTAATCTGGCCTTCCATTAAATACTCCTTTACCAATATTACGAATAATTCTAGATGCATGGTCTTCAGAGACTCCTCCATGAAATTTTGGTTGGATAACTGGACTGGTACTCCTTTAATTTCCCGGATATCTCCTGATAAAACGCTTGATAATATCAGTAGCTCTATTAGAGACATTTTAAACTCTCAACATGATCACCTCCATGATGCTAATCTTTACATCACTGAAAACTACCCTTTCTCTCATAATAATGATTTCTTAACTTCAGATCTGACTCACAATGTTATGCTTAACTCAAGAAATTTCTACAATCATTATTTCTGTAACTCTGAGAATGATTACAGCTGGTTAAGACATTTCAAAAAACTTTGGATAAAAACGTTGAGAGTCATTCTCATCTGGAATCTTTCTCATAATATAGTTCCCACTTAAATTTTCCCCCAATCAATTGGCATCCAACTCTACTCTAAGTTCAAAATCCATAATCAAAACAGATAAGATTATAACCACCTCTTTCTATTTTTTCCTACTGTTTCTGATCATTATTACTATATTCATGACATTTATTACTACATATGGTTGATTCGGGATCCCTTCAAAGCTTAATACAAAAAATGTGCAAAAATGGAGGGATCTTAGAAAATCTGAAACCTCTTCTTTAATACGATTGCTGAACTCCACCATGTGATATAATATGATCAGAATACTAATTTTCATAATAATTACACACATAATAAAAATTCTGGTTGGATGAAGATCCTCATTTCCATACATGAAGCTGCATTGATTCAAAATGGACATTTCTACAACACTGTCCATGACATTGGGATCCTGAGGCTTCTAAGGATTAACGACAATTTATGCCACCGGAATCACACTCTAGAAGTGTTCTGGAGATCCCCCCCTTCCTGGATGGATCATAATCAATATTGATGGAGACTCCAAGGGAAATCTGGGACCGATAAGGTGTGGTTTTTTTAGGATTCACCTCAGTCAGAAACTTGGATGCTTCGTGGGTAAATGGGGCATTACAACTCCCTTGAATCTGAGCTGCTGGGTTGGTTATATGCTATTGACTTTTCCAATCTATTTGGTTGGAACAACCTATGGATTGAAAGTGACTCGATGACTATCGTTCAAGCGATTTGGAATGACATAACAGATTTTTCATCGACAATTACTACCCGTTGGATAAAATGCACCCCTTCACTTATCGATATTAACTATATCGTCACACATGCTTATTGAGAAGAAAACACAATTTCAGATGGTCTGGCCAACATGGGAATAAATCCAGACATTACAGAGTTCAAAGACCATCACGCTACTCTTATTACCTTTCATGAAAATGGTTATAATGTGATCCTGTATTTTAGACTCTTGTAATCTTTCTTTTAATAATATTTTTTCTTTGGTTGTTTTGGGACAAGGAATCACCTTTTAAAAAAATCCCCTAAAATGATTTATATATACTAAATTAAAATTTGACATTTTTATTTAAGTTAAATTCTAAAATTTACAATAAAATTATCAATATTATTTGATCATACTATGAAATAAAAACAATATTTAAAGAAAAAATATTTTTGAAAAATAAAATGACTTTACTAAAATGGAGTCCATATTTTAGATGAATTTGTAAACAATTTTTATTATATTAGAACTTTATATATTATTTTATAATTTTTTAATCCTATTTATAACAACCAATTCAATGGATAGGTTATAACATTAACATAATAATAATAATAATAATAATAATAATATGTGGTTCATTTTGGCTTGGTGTTCCATGTCATATATGTCATAAAAAATAGTGTTATTTTACATTATTTTGATGCTAAATTGAATATTAAACCCTTAGTATAATTCATCAAAAAGATATAAATAGATCTATGTAATTAAGGTTTTAATATATTAAAATATTTTTTTAAAAGGCACATCTAAAAGTGGAATAATTTAATATTCTATTCAAAAGATGCGAAGGGAGGTGTTAAGGTCATATAGAATAAAACAAAATGAGGATTAAAATAGGAGAAAATTATGGGAATTTAATATATAGAAATTGTTGAAAATAAATATCCTAATAAATATGTATATATTTAGAGAGAATTTAACACAATAAAATGAATTTATTATGAGAATTTTAATAGTGGCATAACATTAAATCAAAAGGGGGAGAAATAAACCATTGATTTAGAATGAATGGAAGTAATATACAAAAATTAATGTTACCAAATCATTCTCAAGTAATTGGGTAATATATTCACCATCTAGACTAAAATCATATGGAAATATACCTATATAATAGTATAATTTCTTCAATTTATAACGTAATATAATATTTTAATCCAAACGATTGGTATTCATGATAAATTTTTCAGAACTCTATCTCTGAAATAAATATCTATTTGGTCACATAATCCAAAAATGGATAACAATATATTCATCCAGTTTAAAATATTATTGAAACATACAATGGTGACCAAAATGCAAGATAGTATCAAAAATGTATAAACCTTCGTTTTAATAAATGATACATTTTATGTTAAATTTTAGACTATAACAATGACAGATCAAATTATATTATTCCACAAATAAAAAACTATACATCCTAATTAACCTAAATTAACACAAAAATAAATAATATTATAAACTCAATAAAGATCTCATATCTTTTACCATAAGTCTAGAAAAATATCATTCAACACTATGATAAATAACTATATAATTTATAATATAGTGAACATTATATAAAAATATCATGAATTATATTTAGATACTATAATTAAAAGTATTCCATATATTTACGATAAAAATATCAAAAAATATCAACTTTATAACAAATAACTTTTTACCCATCATAATTATTTACCCCACTATATAGTGGATCATAATTCATATAAGATGAAATAATAAACTACCCCAAAGCATTTGTCAGACTTTATTAAAGTATTGTTCTTAAACCCCAATATAATTTTTAGTTACCCAAATATTCCATCACTTCTAATCTTTTATTTGGTATTTATGATTATTAAATTTTGATTAAATGTAAACCTATAGAACAATTATTGAATATATAATAGTTATGTTTTCCTTATATGAATTCTTGTCTGCTTCTGAAAAATACCGAAATCCAAATTCCACTAAAATATCGCAGCCTATATCCATAAATTAAAAAAAAAATAAAATAATCATAATCAGTGAAGAAATAAATCACTTTTTCATAAAATTATTATCCAATTTCAAGGTCACAAATAATATCCCATTTAATTCATAAATGTAAATAAACTCTTTACCCCTACTAAAAATTATAACATTACCACTAATGATATTCCATGGTCATCAAAACCTTTTGACTTATGTTTTCAAATCCTTAAAGAAAATCTAATCTAGAATAACAATAGACCTCTTTAGATCAATTAATCTGGAATCTTAATGATACTACACTACTGTAATTCTCAAATCCCTAAACAAAAACGTTACAATCCTTACAAATATAATATTGGCAAAGCATATATCATTCCTTAATCATGGAGGTAACCCACTTATTAAATAATTGGGTTAAATAATTCTCAAATTTACTATATATAATTAATTTAACTACAAAAATTGTTAATTTTTAATCTCGTAAATGGAGAATACCATATAAAGAGTTAGATGATGTTTCTCCGTGTAAAAAGCTTCTCTGTGAACCGTTGACTTCTGAAAATAATCAAATATTAGCTTCGGTTCTCTTAATTTGCTATCCATGGCCTCGTTTGATCCTAGCTGGGAGCTTCCAT
Source organism: Viscum album (assembly GCA_963277665.1). Taxonomy (NCBI): domain Eukaryota; kingdom Viridiplantae; phylum Streptophyta; class Magnoliopsida; order Santalales; family Viscaceae; genus Viscum; species Viscum album. The sequence continues at coordinate 598,536,410 of OY728144.1, forward strand.
TTGATCCCAAGATAAAACATGTGAAGGGGGTGTTGTATCTAGAGAAAAGTGAGCCGTTACAAGCAATGAATATGAGGATCAAAGGTATTTCCTTCCTAGGAGATTTGGCAGGTTCAGATCACTCTAAGCCTCCATTGATGAAGCCGTCAAAGATAAAGAGAATGTAAGATAGATGTTTTTCAGTTGACACTGACCTAGATGCTTTACAACAGCGTACACAACTCTGTATGTTTTCCATTATGGGTCGAGTTTCCTATCTCAAATGTGACAAACCCAGGTCCTATTCTGATTTGAATCCTCGAATTTCTTTATGTTTGGGTTTCTCAAACTGGAATCTGGTCCCGCTCAGTAATGGATACTTCCACATTCTCCTTTCTACTCAAAATGATCTTGATAGAGTTTTGAAAATAGGTAACCCTCAACTGAAACCTGGTTTCTTTCGTATTTCTGAATGGTATTTTTCTTTCAATACTAACAATCATTGGAACACCACGACCCAAATATTTGTTAGTCTACACAACCTTAATTGGATTTTCTGGAACCCTCAAATTCATAATGATCTATCATCCTACATTGGTACTCCCCTAAGAATTGATCAAAAAACATTAAATTGGGACCTAGGTATCTTTGATCGGGTTATGATTGAAGTAAATATTGAAAATAAGTTACCAATGTATATATTTTTCAATGCTAATGAGTATAATACTATGGTGAAAAATGATTATGAAAGGATTCTCCCCTACTGTGAATACTACAAAATTGTAGGGCACTTAGTCCTCAATTGTTGGATTGTGTACAAAAATCCCCTCATCCTAGTTATTCTGAATGTAGAGAAAAAGAAATTAAGATTAAGAACCAGTATTTGAAATAACTAAAATATCTAGGAGGAAAGAATAGAAATGGGTTGTTATACCCAAAATCTTATGTCAGTTGGAAGCTAGAAATGGGAAAATATGGATAGACCTTACTGAGGAACATGATAATGAATCTATTGAACATGTTATTAATAAGGACATTGAAACAGAAATATGGGGAATCCTTAAGCATTCCCATTCTTATTATGGCCCCTCCTGTAATAGTTTATAGGTCTCAGCTCCTATTTTGATCCTCTCTAATGAACTGATCCATACCCATTTGAAGGTATTTGAAGGGATGAATGATCACTCATCCCTTTCAAAGAATGTGGACCAGCCTTGCACTGATCACAACCCCCATCTCATCACTACTTCCTCGGAAATCATTTCCCCTGATGCTTAGATTTCTATCTCTGAGCCTAAGATACTCCCCCCCATCTGAACAGAAGAGTTTTACTTTCCATGTTGAGCTTGGATCCAACCCTACCCTCCTAAGCAGCATGGGTAATCAACAAGAAAGCACTACGGTCCCCCCAAAAGGTTTCGTGCAACATGGGAGGATAGACAGTACTGTTGTCCACCTATTATCTCCCAACTATCCTATAGTTCATGAAAAAAACTCTGCTATTAAGCAGGTCTCCAAAGCACCTATCCAATTTGATCCTACATTAAATCTGGAAAATCAGCTGGTCTCAGCTCCAAGCCAACCAGGTAATGTTGACTCTCATCTAATTGTTAGTGCAAGTGCTAATAACACCTCTTTGGTTTCCCCTTTGGCTGCACATGTGAATCAAGGAAACACTAATCCATCCAATCCTTCTTGACTTGCAACGAGATCAAAGGCATCTTGGGTAAAAAAGAATGGGGAAATCCCCCCTAAAAATAGGTCCAAATGAATTTGTTTTTCTAGAATTGTATGGGCATTGAAAACCCAGAAACCTTTAATGTCTTAAAAATATTTCTTGTCACTCATCGTCCTCATTTATTTGTCAACACTGAACCAAAAATTAATTATGCTTCTAAATTCCTACATCTATTTCCTTTTGGTTATTCCATTCTAGGACCTTGTAATAATGGTAAGACTGTTGAAACCTTCTGGTTGTTTTCTCATTCTTCCATGCAAAATGTGAACATTCGTACTATCACGAATGAATGATTTACTTGTGATTTCATATTTGAGCATACTCATATTTTTACTACTTTCGTCTATTCTAATAATAGATATCAAAATAGGAAGACCCTATGGAATGAGCACACTCAACATAATAGCACTATTCAAAATATTTGGTTCATAGTTGGAGACTTTGATGCCATTTTAGCCCGTAGTGTGATATTGGGCCCTTATTACTCCACTATATCTACTAGAGAATTTAAAATATTCATTGAATCTAATAATATTATTGAAGTAAATTTAACTGGTTCCAAATTTACCTTGTATAGGCATCATTGTAATAGGATAGTGGCCAATAAGTTTGACATGGCTTTCATTAGTGCTCAATCCCTGGATAAATGGGATAACATTTCATGCATCACCATTCTGAAATTTTCCTCTGATAACCAACCTATATTGGACAATTTTTCCCATAATCTCATCAAACATAGGATTCCTTTAAGATATAATAGTTCTTGGTCCTCTAATCATGACTCTGTGAACATTATCAAAAACTTTGGGGCTAATATGTATGATCATAGAGACTCACTTCTTTGTCATTTGAAATTGAAAAATCTAAAACAAGTGTAAATTAATTTTTGTGAAAATAAATATAAATAAATAGACAATGATATTACCCTTATAGAGAATGAGTTCACACAAATTCAGAATGTAAATACACCCTCAAACTTCACAAACAATTCCAAACATGAAATCAACGTTTTTTTAATCTGGTCACGTTACTTAACTTTAAGGATAAAATCAAAAACAATTTTTTAAAACCAAATGGATTAATGATTGAGATAGGAACAATAAATTCTACAACTCACTTCAATGAGTTAGAAAGGTTTTTAGGCCTCTTGCCTATCTTAGAGATGAGGGGAACCTTATTGACACTGATGAAGGTATTGCTAATTTTGTGGTCTCCAACTTCTGTGATATCTTCAGTGGTCCTTTCATTGATAAGGATCTTCTTCCTAACGTCATTCCAACTATGGTGTCTAGAGACGACAACTATTTACATAATAGAATCCTTTTGGATCAATAAATCAAATACACTATCTATAGCCTCAACCCTGACAGTGCTCCGGGACCTGATGGTTTTAATAATGGGTTTTACCAAAAGCATTGTGAAATTATTCATGATGATGTATGTTGCATGGTTAAAACTTTATTCTCTAAATCCAATATACCACATGGTTTAAACTCCCAATTTCTAACCCTTATTCCTAAAATGGAGAATGCTGATGAAATACATCCCTTCAGACCTATTACTCTTATAAATTCCCTTTTCAAAATTATTAATATATTACTTGCTAATAGAATATCTTCCATCAGCAATAGAATTGTCTCCTGGAATCAATTTAGTTTTATAAAAGGAAGATCAATACAGGACTGCATTTTCCTTGCCTCTAAATCCACCTATCTTTTAAACAAAAACAATTCAAGGAGGGAATGTTTCCATTAAGCTTGACATTACAAACGATTTTGACACCATATATTGGAACATTATTTTTAAGGTCCTTACACTCTTCGGTTTTAATAAAACTTTATCAACAGAATTAAACCTCTTTTTAACTCAGCTCATATTTCCTTTATAATAAATGGTTCCCCTAGAGGGAATTTAAAATTTTATAAGGAGTTAGGCAAAAAGACCCTCTCTCTGCTATTATATTATCAATTTATGAATACTATTTAAGTAGATTACTCAATCATTCTATGGAACAAGGTAAGATCAAACCGATCAATGACTCCAGAAACTTGAATTCCCCCTCGCATCTTCTATATGCTGATGAAATTATTTTGTTTATATAGAGGGATAAATAAATATTAATAATATTAAAAGCATTCTCAATCACTATGAATAGGTGTCTAGTTATCATGTTAGTTGGCATAGATCTTTTATTTACTTTGGAAAAGGATATCCCCACACCAGAGAAAGAAGCATTATTAATGCTTTGGGGATCAAGGAGGGTTCTCTAAACTTCACTTATCTAGGTGTACCTATATTTTGGGGCAGTCCTAAATCTACCTACTTCTCTCCCATCATTTTCCAAACCCTTCGACATCACTCCTCTTGGAAAGGTAAAAACCTCTCCATTGCAGGAAGAATTTTCCTTGTCAAATCTACTATTGTCTCCGAACTAGTTTATTCCATGATTATATATAAATGACCGGATGGTCTCTTGAAATGCATCAATGTTTCCATTAAAAACATTTTCTAGATTGGGAGCACTCTGAAGAGAAAACTGGTTACTATTCCTTAGTCCTCTTGTTGCAAACCCATTGAAAAAGAAGGCATTGGCCTAAAAACGCTCAATAATTTTAATGAATCCCTTCAATCTAAGCTCACATGGAACCTCATTCAAAATAAATCTCCATCCATAAATTTTATTACGTCTTGATTCCTTGATAAATTAAGAAATAAAAATCTCAATTATTTGACCTCCTCTATCTGGCCCTCCATCAGGAATACATTCAATTTTATTGTGACTAACTCCCGATGGATGGCTAGAAAAGACTCTAATATAAATTTTTGGCTTGATAACTGGACTGGTACACCCCTCATCTCCTTGGTGCCAAACCCTCAACTTCCTGAACATACTAATGATACCATCGAGGAAATTTTACAAATGCAAAATCCCTATTTACCCGACAATATAAGGCATGTAGTGGATCATTATCCATTCACTATTACCAATGATCTTCTAATTTGGGATCATGCTCATAATGGTTTGCTTGATTCAAAAAACTACTATAACCATTTATTCAAAAATGTTGATAATAATTCAAGCTGGTTAATTTTTTTAATAAAGCTTGGTTAGATCCCTTGAGACTCACTATCATTCGGTGTATTACTCATGGTAGGATTCCCACTAATATTTGTTTACAATATTTCAGGATTAATCCCTATTCCAAATGTCACTTGTGTAATCAACATCATGAGGATATTAATCATCTCTTCCATTCTTGTGATACAGAAACTGCCCTTTGACACTACATTTCTGATATTTTTTAGTACAGATGGTTGACTTGTATCTTTATAACATCTCTTTTGCAGTGATGTGTGGATTTACCTAACTCCCAGTAAATCAGGAATCTTTTTATTTCAGCTTCAGTGGAGCTCCTACATGTGATCTCGTATGGTAGAAAGGACTATATATATACCAAATGCTAATTTAAGGTTAATGTAGGTAAAATGAGAATACTCATTACTATATGGGAGGCGGATCTGCTTCAGAAGGATCATTGCAACAACTCAGTTAGAGATCTTTGGATTCTCAGGCGCATCGATGTAGATGGGAGGTACCCTCAACCTAAATACACCATGGAAGTCTTTTGGTAAGCTCCACCTCCAAGTTGGATTAAAATCAACGTTAATGGGGATTATAAAGGAATCCCAAGCCCCGCGGGATGTGGTTCTATCTACAGAAACCACCTAGATCTGGTTCTTAGCTACTTCTATGGATCTTGTGGCTTCGCTTCATCCCTAGAAGTTGAGATGAAGAGTGTGATTCACACTAATATTTCTGCCAAGCTACATAACTAGAACAATATTTAGATCGAGAGTGACTCAACTACTATAGTCCATGCCATTTGGAATGGCACCATTCACCTAGCTTGGACTCTCACCCCCCGTTGGATGGACTTTTTGCACTCTCTATTGGAACTCAACTTCATTTTCCCCATACCTATCATGAAGAAAACTAGCTCACTAATGTACTTTCCAACATGGGAGCTAATCATGAGGTCTCCTGGTGGGATGACCTTCCTCCTAAGTTACACCCTCTTTAAGTTAAGTATTTTCAAAAGAATTATTACTTTAGACTCATGTAATCCTTTCATGTTCTTACTTTTATAATAAAGTTTGTGTTTTGATATTTGACTAGAACACCACCTTTAAAAAAATTTAATTTAACTACAAATAAATCATTTGGATGAATTTAATATAACTAAATAGATATCTTCTTGTTTTTTCAACAATTAATTTATTTATTCCTTTGTTTTCCACACAAAAATCATTATGTTGTTCCATTTATACATTCTCTAGGGTTTCCCTTTCTATATTTTTGACATGAATGTAATTGAATATTGTTTTTTATATGATATCCAATATATAATATCTTATAAAACTCTATATATTTATAATTTTGATACCCTATGATATGGGTAATGCGTATGTTTTTAATGATATATCATCAAAAGTGATAAGTTATAATCACAATATCATTTCCTCTAGTCATCATCAAAAATTATTTTTTATAATCACAAAATTTTACATCACATTTTGCATCAACATGATTAGTCCTACTATGATTTATTAACTGAAACCAAAATATTAGTGTATGTGAAACAATAATTCTAGTTGGAAACAACATATTCAATAAAATAATTTTTTGGATTTCAAAATCATAATAACTTATATTAAAACTATTACACCAAAATTACAAGAAAATATCATTAATTTTCATCATCTATTGGAATCATTTATAATTGTTAGTAATGAAAATTTGAATTTTCAAAATAATATCCCTCAGGAGTGTCAAAATAGGTATACAGTAACTGAAAACACAACACAACCTAGAATAATGGTAAAAATATACTCATAAGAAACCTTTTTTTAGTTATTACCCATATATTCATATCTTCTAAAACAACATCAACAAGTCAAATATAGATAAGGTAGTATTTCTAGGAATACAATATATTATACATAGTAAAAAACAATAGGATTTTATCACATTATTTGAATTATATTTCTATACTCATTTTTTGAGTGGGATAAAAATCAACAACTTGTATTAATTTTCAATTTTGGTGGTATGAGAAAATGTCCTTTGGATATTTGTGAAGCAATTAATTGATTTGGATTGATACAACACATTATTTATGCCCTGGAAAGTTCCTCCAGGTTTTATTGAGTTTTGGGTGTTGTGGGGCTAGGAAACTCCGATTAGAGAAAGTAGTGGCTAAGACAACCAATTTGGATAAATTTTGTGGCCTCCAATGAGTAATTGTGACACACCAAAGTGGTAATAAACATTGTTTGGTGAACCATGAAGATGGGGGTGAATGACCATCTGATTCATATAATGTTTTTAAGAGATTGAATCTGCACGATCGACATACAGTTTTGAAAACTGTGCACCTAGCCCGTGCATGTTTGATGCTCATGATGATAACAATATGTGGTTAGCGATTGGTTAGATAAACCTTGTAGGTAAAAAATAAATATCATTAATGTTTTTGAAATGAAAAAACTACCCTACCTTCATTGTTATTTTTTCCTCCTTCTTGATTCCTTCTCCACCTGCATGCATTGAGAAATACATCATTTAATCCTCCACCTAGTCCTTTATCTGACCTATCCATCCGAGATCTAACCCTATATCCATCGATTGTTATGGATTTCTCTTGGTATGTAATTCTATCTGATATCAAACTTTCCCTATTTGTCCCTATATAGTAAATTCTAAATCTGTGTGAGCAATTTTTCCATATTTTTAGGGTGATCATATAGAACATTATTTTCTTATGATTTGGCTTGATTTATTGGTTGATATCTAACCAGTTAGCTCCTACAAGTTCATGGTATGTGGTGTCTATCAATATCATTGACATTGAGGTTGTTTCATGGGTACAATCTATATTTTTCAAGTTGTTGGACAGAGTGAGACCAAAGAAATTTATATTCTTTTCTTTATATTTTTTAATAAATGATTTCAGATGCTTATAGAAATGCTCTAACTCACCAAAAAGGTTTGATCTTGGTATGGTTCTTGGTCCTACAAAGGCAGGTTAGGCCAGGTGATTGTTCTATATTAAATTTAATTGTTAAAATTTAATGTATTAGTTATATAGGAGTGCAACTAATATGGACCAAGGATAAAGGTGATATTGGACACCCATATTTTGGTGACATGGGTTTAGGTGATACGATCATTATGATTGGGACAGTGGCCTATGTGAATCAATATAGGGGTTACCATAAGGACATAGTGACACGGTTGTAGGGGAATGAGGTTCATGGTGGTGTGTATTAGGTATTCTTGGTAAATGTTTCACATCATTTGTTGGCTGACACAACATTGGATTCAGTTTCACATCTATAAGACTTAGTCGATGGGGTGTTGACCACTAGTTGTGAGTGGAGAACCCTGAAGACTATTAGGAATAGTTGATGGTATTGACCTTCATTTATGTTTGGGGGTTCTCACAATAGAAAGACACATTGATGTTGATGGACCATCCATTTATTGTGTTGATACCATCAGTTGGGGGATGATTTTTGTCATGATACATGATGTTGTGGCTGAGGATCAGGGGAGGAAATATATTATCGTACCTTAGTTCATTATATTTTGATGAAATCGTTATTATTATTTCGAGTATAGACATCATTGTGCCTCAGGATGTTGGTCTTCCTACCAATGGTAATTTTCTATGATAAGGTCTGAGGGACTAGGTAATCTTTTTTTTGGGAATGTTGATTGGATTCTAGATGCTTGGCATAATTCATTATTTTTCTAGTGAAATGATTATATGTGGAACCCGAGGGTTCATAAGGGATTCTTACATTAGGGGATGCCTTGGGATTACTCCATAAATCCACATCACTCAAATTATATATTTTTAAAAATTCCATGAATATCATATTTATTTCAATTTTTGAGGGCACGTATCAGGGGTTTCGGTGATGGATGAGTTAAGAGATTAGTTCCTTGTGGTTGTTAATCACATGGAAATCATGTATTTTCCATAATGGGAATCAGCTTCATTTTTATTCATATTCAATATACACCTACACAATTATTGATGTAATATATGAACATTGGGGTGGTGTCATGTTTATATTCATACTCATACCCTATATAGTCCCCGCATAAGGCATGTATAATTTATGTCTCTACGATCAGGTAAGGTACCTAAATCCAGAGTTAGAACATAGTGTTCAAGTTAGACCCTTAGCATGGGAATTATGGAAAGAGTCTTGGGTGGTTCTTTAAAAAGATAGAGTTTATGTATTTTGGTTTTAGCATGTTTATTTTATATGAATAATGATTTTCGGGCATGGGAAAACCTTTTTGTTAAACTATTAATTTTATTACCTGATAAGATATGAGATTATAAAAAATGGTATTTTTTGTTTATTTTTTTATTTTATTCCTCTAATTTATGTTTGTTTCAATGAATTACAGTTTTCTTCAACTATAAAATATAGATATATTCGATTATTATTATCACCAACAAATGGTAAAGTATCCCGAAAATCATATCTCTGATGATCACTACTAGATTGATGCCTTTGGTGTATGGGGAGATGCACCTAAGGACCAATGGTCAACTAGACTAGGGAGTAGTTTAAAGTGGCATTTGGGATGGGGATATATAAATATATATTATTAGAGAATATTTCTCCAATAGGATTGGGAAGTAGTGTTCGACTACCTACTAGTGCAATAAAATGATGTTTCCATTATTTATTTGGTCTCACTACATAGTCTACAGTAGAACAGATACTAGGATGTTTTCAAAAATGTATACAGATCTCAAGTTTTCTTTTTTACCTCCCCATACATGGGGGACTCAAAATGTTTCTAGTGGTTGTAAATAGTTTTTCATCTTTTATCTATTAAAATTTATTCTATTTCCTCCACGAGTAGAACAATTGGGTGTGATTGTTATCTATTATATGTGTGTCAAACCTTGTCCTAGTATGAAATTAGAGGTTTAATAATTCATCATGATATGAAAGAGTCTTATATTATGTGTTTTATTATGATTTTCATTAGGCAACTTTATTTCACTAATAAGTGTTAAGAAATTTATTGTTCTAGACAAGCAATTAAACATTATTTTCTTTCCTAGCCACTTTTGGTGGAATTCTTCTTATACAACCTAGGAATGGGGTTCCAATGAGATATGTTTATAATTATATATGATTATATATGAATCTTTTAAGTGTAGTAATGGATTATGATTGGGGGTCAGTTTAATGTTTCAATAATGAAGCTAAGCAGTGTTTTCCTCGATACCCTATTTGGACTAATTCTACTAAGATACCCGAGATTGTTATAAGAAATGTGGTTTCTAAAAAAAATGTGGACAGGAAAGGGTCCCTAAGGGTTTATTATATGTGATAACGTATTACTATGTGGGTATAAATGGGTCCATGTAGATAAACATTAGTTGAAAGCTGACCCAGAAATGGGTAGGCATGGGGCCATACAGAAGGATGTTATAGGACATGGTGTAGTGGGGGTTCGTAAGTGTGGGGAGATGTGATTTCTATTATATCATTCATTACCTTATATATATATATGGTTATCGTTTTTTGACTATTTTTATTGGAATTAATTGGGATTCCACCTTGGTGGATACAAGGGGAGAATTAGCCTAAATGCCCCGAAGGCCTTCTTATTTTATTTGTTATGGTTAATCCCCCTTTAAAGGGTTGAAGGGGAACCAAAACATGACCCCTAGGCCTAAGGAACAAGTGTAGAATTATGGGGGAGATGATTTGGTACCTCATGATAATGTACAGTATAGGGCCCCAAAGGGTTGAGATGATCACGAACCACATGTACAAGATCCTTTACAGGATGTACAACCACATATGATAGAAGATAGACCATGTCCTAGTGAGAATCTCATGGAGATATTAGTTTCCATTATACAATGTATTTATTTGGGAAATCAGGGTCTTGGTCCATCAATAGCATAATCACTGGAGAGTTCCTATCACAAAAGCAACTACTATTCCAGGGTGAGGATGGATAGTAGGTAGTAGATAAGTTGATATATTTATTTCATTTATTGTTAGAATAACTTAAGACACTACTAGGGAGGAGTGTGAAGGTGGTGATGTGCATGCTCAGAGGACTAAAAAAGAGTTGTTGGGATATACATGTATAGGTAGGTAGACACGAGGTATTGGATGGAAGGATTTCAAAGCCTGAACCTTTGAGAATTTATTTCTAAAGATGATGAGGCTAGACTGACCTCACGAGTTATTGAATATCCAAAAGGTAATACTTTTGGAATGGATAGTACTTCCAACTTCACAGACCCATCTCAATTTTCACCTACTATGTTGGGAGAACACATCACCTAGGTTCAGATTCTTAATTATGTCTTATGGTATGCCTTCAAGGGGTAGGTGACCATATTTAGGATGGATTCCTTTTCATTGTTAGTATGAAAGGAGCTGATATCCAAGGGGAACATGATGGACTGGTCTTATATGATTCAAGTGATAATGTTAGGTGATCTGAGATATTTCACTTTAAGTATCAGGATGTGGGGCATTGATGAATCATTGAAGGGAATCCATGACAAAATTTCAGTAAAACCATCGTGTTGTTGGCCATCAACAATGTGCTTCTAGTGTAGGTAGTCAAGAAATGTTCAGATACCATGTGATTATGTTCTATAGGTGTAATGGGCATCTGTCTAGATGGGGTATTTAAAGAGTTTCTATTTAAAACCATCTTTGAAATTAGGAATATAGGGACCAGATCCATATAAGGGGTCTAAGGTTGTACTGGGTGTGATACCAAGATTTGGTAGTAAGGGCTATGCTACATGGGTAGGTCATGGAAGTGAATGTGGGACACCACTCTAGTTTCAATGGATAGGTTTTTTGTTTCATATCAAAAGGTAAAGACCTTAAGTATTTGAGATTTTGTCCACTCTCATGTTCTTGAGCTTCTAGGGGAATTGAATTCCATGAATCCAATGATAGTTAGAGGAACGTCATGAGTGTGAGTTGGTTCCCATTTGTTTTAAAATTTTTCCAGTTTTTATGCAGGCGGGGATTTTGAATTTTTCTTAGACTAACCAGATGCTATTTAGTAGGTTGGAATCAATTATGATGTGTATATATATATATTATGTGTGTTTATACAAGGACTTCTTGTCAGGATTTATATGTTGCGGGTTCTATATAATGTGCATATGAAATTGGGGTTTGATGTGATTTAGGTTATTTATGATGCATGTAGGCACATGGATATCCATGATAATTTTGATAAATATATGATGTGGTATTATTTGGAGATATTTTGAGATGCAAGACCTATTGGAACCTGATGAGGTGTTGGTTTTTATGAGTTCTAACTATGGAATAGGTATATTTGGGAATCATCAGAGATATGGGACATGAGGGTTTTTAAAAATAACGTGGGTATTATTTTTGTACATGATGAAGTGAAGGATTCAAGGTTTGGCATGGGAGTACTTTTGAGTATTAGGATAGTTAGTGGACAATCAGATGTATTTGGATTTAGGTGGGGAAGAAATGAAGTATTTAACACCTTTAGTGGTGAGCACCATGAAGTAATTTGACTTCTAACATAACGATTAGGGTAGAAAATGTTTATTTTTAGGATATAGGTATTTTTATTTCCATCATTAATTAAACATTGTTAGCTCAAGGACATGCTATTTTATGGAGGGTAGATTGTAATGTCCCTTGTTTTTGGGTAGGTTGAAAATCATCATCTTCAATGAATTATTGAGTTTGGTCATCAGACCACCTCTTCATTTGATTTCTAAAATCTAATTATAGTAGTTTTAGATGAACTAAGACCCTGTTTTTAGATGGTATTAAATAAACAAAATTTTCATTGGGATTATGGGTTTGGAAGGTCTTGGAAACTCAGTTTTAGGAATCCAATGGAAGAGTCATATGGTTTAGAGAAACTGTGCAACCTACCCAGAGAAGCAATGAGGCCCTATAGTGGAAATTAGAAATTGTTTAGAAAATTTTCATGTGGGATTCATTTCCATGTGAGTCTTCTATAGTTTTTAATAGAGTTATTTCACCCAGTCAGTGCGTGGTTTGAAACATTGTGTGCCTAGCCCATACATGTGTGTTTTTTAGGTAGAGATAATGACACATTTGGCACAATTTTATCCAAATTGTGTATCGAATCAATGTTCCTCACCCATACTAGTGTGGTGTTTAGGTAGGGGTCACCACATAGTGGGTGTATGTTAACCCAAACTATGCCACCAAACTATTAGATTAATTAATGTCGGTGAAATGAATATTTATTTCCAAGAATCCTTTATAAGTTTATCCATCAAAATTGTATACTTCACCAAGAAAACCCATAGAGGGATACCTCATTTCCCCCTAACATTGTATTTGAACCAATTCCATCATTTGAGCTATGATATTTGATCTATTGGTGTCTACATATACGTCTCAATTATACCTTCAATCTGTTGTTTTCCTTTCTCTTCTTATCTCACTACACAGAAAACTAAATATGTGTGACCCCCTTGTCCATATTTTCAAGGAAATCATTTAAAATAAAATTTTCATTTGATTTAGCTCCTGTTAGAGGCAAATATTTGGTGTGAGAGAACCTATTTGTATAAGGTTAGTGGTTCCAAGATTAATTATTGATTTTTTGATTTCATCAAGGATGTTCTCTATATGCATCATTTGGGTAGACTGTGAAAGAACCCGATATATAAAATAAATTTATTTAAATTGTTACCTGATTATTTTAGTGACTATTGAAATTATCATCTCACCATAAATATTCATTCATGGTAAGGGTCTTATACCCTCCATGATAGACCGTTTATGGTGATTGTTTTATATTAAATTCAATTTTGTAAATTGAATGCATTAGTTCTATGGGAAAGTGAATTGAAAAACATTAGGATATAGGTGATATTGATCACTTGGATTGAGGTGAGGTGGGTCCCCATGATATCATTTTATAGGGATTAATAGGGTGATATTCATAACCAGGTTGAGGAGATATTAATGCTAGGATGGAGGCATTGGCCCAAGTGACTTATGATAGTGTTGACCATCAGAACATAGAAATATGGTTATATGGGAATTTGGTTCAGGATTTTGTGGATTAGGAATGAATTTTGATTTAATCTCACTGTTTTTTGGCTACCATGTTGTTGGAGTCATGTGAACTATGATGGAACTCAGTCGTGGTGGTGTTGACTAGTTGTTGTGGGTGGAGGCCCTAGTAGACTATGCCACTTTGAAGATGGTTTTTTCGATCAGTTATGTTTGGAGGTGATCAACAGATAAATCCATGTGTATACTGATGGAACATCTTGTGGTTTTTATAACACTGGTTGGGGGCTAAGGCTCACTATGATACTTGAGGATGTGGGCTAGGATATTGGGAGGATGGATATTTCCATACCTCAGAATGTCAGCTGTTGACTTGTTAGTGATTATTATTTTGAGGACATACATCATTATATAATATGACATAAGGCTTCGAGACAAAATTTATTTTATGAAATGAGCTCCATGGGACGAGGTACTATTGTTTTGTTCATTCCATTTGGACTCTAGATGTTCGACAAGTGGAACAAGGTACTGAGTGACATGATTATAGGTGGAACCTGATTGTTCAGTTGAGATGAATTTTTTAGGGGAATTACTGGGATTATTCCATGGATCCATGGCACTATAATTCTATATATATATATATGAATACATGTGTTTTATTCCACAAATAAAATTGTGGGAACACATTGAAATATTACAGTGATAGAAGAATTAGGTGATCTCATCGCTATGAAAAAATAGGCCTTTAACAACACTAAAAATGGCCTTTATCAGTTCTAGAGAAGTTTTAACTACCAGAGTGAGAATAAAATACGTAAAATTTTATAAGTTCTAAAAAACCTCTGATAAAGGGATCATTTATTAATTCTTTTATATGAATTAAAAATGTATACCTTTGCTAGTGCTTCTAAAAGTGTAGATAATGATTATCATTTTCTGTGATTTAAAACGTGCTAATAAAGGGGCATACTATAGCATGCTGTAACAACACACCACCACACCAAAAACCACATTAAATAAGAAAAATGATGAACTGATATATAATTTAAATAAATAAAAATTTAATTCATATATATATAAATAAATCTATATTATAGGAATTTCAAACATTGGTTTACACAATTACATAAGTGAAAATTATAGCATACATTCAAAAATAGTAGGGTTCCTTTATCTTTTGATAAAAATCCATGATCAAGAAAAAAATTAACTTATATATAATAGAAATTATTATGTTAGTAATAATATAAATAAATTAATTAACATAAACTATTAATTTTAACCTAAACATTGAGTTATACCTGGAACAATGTGTACAGAATTCTGTTGCGGTTGATTCTTGCACACCACTCCATTAATGGTTTGTATTCAAGAATTGTATCTATGAAAGTTTACTAAAAAAAGTATCAGATAAAAATTTTAAGGAATTTAATTATGTAATATAATATATAATTTGGAGAAAACAATCTTGGATCATTTTCTCAATTTTGGTTATGTGATGCATGTTTTAAACTAAAACTACACTTATATATTGAGAAGACACACTTAGAGTCATACTAGTCGCACCATGAATCAAATTGATGGGAGGATGATTCCTACACATCAAAAATGACTTGTGGATTGTTTTCTTAATGTATCAAAACAATTTGAATGCTTTTTTCTTATTTTTGAGTAAATCACTTGTGTTTTTTACTAAAATGACATTTTAAACTAGAAACATGAACATTAACTCATACGTGTCACATAATACGTAGGTTTGATGTGATATAAATTATTAAATTTCACAAATTAAATATGAATCATCGTTATAAACTATCAATACAATTCAAGTGTGTTTTCTCAGTTTGTAGTGAGTAACAAATTTTGACAAAAAATATCAATTTTAAACTAAAAACGGACACATTGCACATTGTGTCTTAGATTGAGGTACTTTTTTATTCATACATGTCCAAAATAAAATATGGATCATTTAAATAAAGTTTCAAAACAATCTGAATGCATTTGATTATTTTTTATTTGGCCAATCGTCTTATTTACTAAAATTGATGTCAATTTTAATTAAAAAGATGAGCGTCGAGTCATATCAGAAACACCTTGTGTTAGATTAAGGTGAGTCTGATTCTTAAATGTCAAATATGACATATGTATCATCTTCTGAATCAATCAGACTAATATGAATGATTTTCTCAGTTTTGAGTAGGTCGGTTTTACTTTTTACTGAAATTGGTCTCAATATTAAATAAAAGGAATCACATGGAATCAGATCAGAAACGCCTTGAATTTTATTGATTTATGGATGATTCCTACACATTTCAAATGAAATATGAATCAATTTAATAAATTATTAAAATAATACTAATTCATTTACTCAGTTTTTAGTACATCACTTTCCTTTTTTAATAAAATGTAATTTTCAATTCAAAACACACACTTTGAATCATACTGATCAAATTGTGTATCAATTGATTATGATACTAATTCATACATGTTAAAAATTACATTTTAATTGATATCATTAATTATCATAAAAATATGAATTCATTTTCTCATTTTCCATTGAATGAATATTTTTTAACTAAACTGTTGATTTTAAATTGATAACAAGACATTATGTCCTACTCGGATCATCCTGTATCATATTGAGGTGAGTAAGATTGATACACATCTTAAATGACTTATATATATTTTAACAAAATTATAAAAATAATCAAAATTCATTTTCTCATTTTAATGTTTTTTAGTTTTTTTTGTAAAATTGATGTCAATTATGAATAAAAATATTCACATGGAGTTATATTAGTCACACAATGAGATTTATTGATATACAACTGATTCCCAAATGTAACAAATAAAATATTGATCATTTTATTAATGTATAAAAATAATAAAAATATTTTTTTTGAGTGTGTCAATTGTCCTTTTTACAAAACATAACGTCAATTATACATAAAAATAATAACTTTGAGTGATATAGGTCACACCATGTGTCAGATTATGGTGAACCTGATTCCGAAATGTCTAAAATGGCATATAATTAGTTTTCATAAATTTTCAAGACAATAAAAAATTATTACTTATTTTTGAGTTTTTCAATTTTCATTTTTACTCAAATATCATTTTAAACCAGAAACATGCACTTTGACACATAAAGATAACATCATGTGTTATTTTTTGTGTGATACTAATTCATAAGCATAAAAAATTATTAATGAATCCATGATCTAAATTATAATGAATATCGAAGAGAATTTTTCCATCTTTAAATGAGTGATACTTTTTGAAAATTTCCATTTTAAACTAATAACAGAAACATTGACTCAAACTGGGAACACCCTTTGTTTTTATCATGTTATATTCCTTTTTTCCTAAAATTAAAGTCAATTTAAAATATATAAAATCACTTCGAGTCGAACAGGTCAGACCATGTGTCAGATTGTGGTGTAGTTGATTCTAACACATCCCAAAGTCTCTAAAAAATCATAACATCAAATTTGAGCATGACTTTTGATGCCTTTACTTATATAACATATAACAATGTATATTTACTCGATGTTCGTATCCAAAAAACCTTTATTGTTGTTGAAATTCAAAAGAGTAGAGGATGATCTTGTGCCCATTATATCTGAAGAAGCCACTACAATAGGAACATGATCTTCCTATAATATCATGGCTTTAAAAAACAAGAAAATGTTTTTTTATCTATGAACATTGATAAAAACTATTTTTTTGAATATTTTATTGATAATAAATGCCATAATTTCCTCACATTGTGTTAAATATGTTTATTTATAAAATATTTGGGATTTGATCATTCATTTGAAAATTTGGTAAAAATTAAAGTTTTACCCATTATAGTGTACTTTAGTATTTCGAAGATAAATATTTTTATATTTGTTATTTGAACTTGAAATTTTGTAAAAGTGTTCCTAAATTAATTTTCTACAACTTTGATTCAGGACATTAGAGCTAAAGAGTTCATTTGGTTATTGAACATCAGCCATGAAGTCAAAGTTGGGATGGACTCACCAGAATGGACATAGGTTCTATATTTTGGCCATAACCTCTTCATACGTGCTTGGAGTAAGGCCAAATTTTTAGAGTAGCTTGGGGATTCAGGTTCGCAAAAATCATCCTTCTGGAATGAGAGCTGGTGCACACGTTTAGAGGTCAAATGGGCGGTTCAAGGTGTATTAAAATATTTGGCCGAGATTTCCCATTCACACTTGAAACCTCTTTAAACATAGCCTCCCCTCCACTCTATAAATAAGTTTTTCCTCATTTAGAGGGGTGTGAGGTGAATTAGGAGACTTTAGGAAGAGGAGAATTGGTTTCACCTAAATTCTCCAGCCATTGTAAGAGGGGTTTCTCTTGAAGCAAGGATCCCCTCATCGAAACCTCCTTCTCTTCTTCATGTTGTAATATTTTCAGTTGGGTTTTAAACTTCATTGTTATTATTTTACTTCTTCTATTTTCTTATGTTTTATTAAAATTTCATCTTCTCTTAATCTTCCTATTTGGGCTGGAATTATTTAGTAGAAGTGTTATTGGGTTATACCCATTATAAACCGTTGGAAATGAAATTCACTTCTACGATGATTACGCCACCCATGCAAGAGTAGTCTTTTAGTAATCAATCTATCTCTTACCTTCTACATTCATTTATTTTGAATCAATGATATACTATAATTCACATAATATGATCAATTAATTGAGTTTCTAATTTAATTGAAACTAAGCAATCGATTGAACAATTAAAACAAAAACACGCGAGGACGAGATTTTGTGTAAATTGTGAGAGTGTGAACTTAATCAGTTATACAAAACCATACGAGATCAATTTTTAGTGTTAAAATATAATCCCAAAACTAAATTAATTCTAATTTACATAGGGTAAATGTGCCTTAATTTACCACTGACCATAAGCTAATCTTAGAACATCAATCAAAGCAGGGTGTTGCGATTGCATGTTCCGAAGTTAGCCTAGGATTAAATTCACTTCATCTTTGTGGTAAGGTTATTTCTCATAGGGTTTGGGGGTTAACAAGTTCAGGGATCCTAATTAAGTGGATGTTAATTTAAATGATAATGATAAATAATTTATTGAAGAGGTAGAGTTATATCGATTATGTCTTTTAAATATTATCTTAAAAAACATCTTCTTGTTCTATCATTTTAATTGAAATTCATTTCAAAACTAAAAACAAATAAAAATACAATCTTCTTCCAGCAAAATTTTTCTAGACTTATAAACTATAACCAAACCCCATCATTTAAATTAGTGTTTTCATTCTCTTTTATTTTATTTTTAGAATACCTCTAAAAAGTTGTTTTAATTTAATTCATCCTTTGAGAGATGACCTAGGTCAGCTACTCTACTGCACCTAAGAACCCAAAAACCACTAATCATTTGTTGGCGCCCATGACAGTGCTCTTTCAAATTGGCACCATTTCCAAGGAGGTAAGTAATTATTTCAACTAATTAAAGGTATTTATTTTATTTCAAATTTTATTCTCTTCCTCTCTTCTTTCTTCCTTCTTTACCTAATCTGATTTTTTGTCTTCTTCTTTTATTTTCATCTACTTCTTTTTGGACCATCAACTCAAACTTATTATTTCTATTTTACTATGGTACGGTTTTTTTTCTTTTTTTATTTGATTTATTACACGAACTAATCCTAAATATCTCTTATATCTTGACCCTAAGATTGAACGTAGCCTTAGGGCACAAATCATACATTCTCAGTCTACGGGAAGTTTCAACATTCAACCAGTTGTAGAATTACTCCATTATCAGAAAATTGAAATTGTAAGCAATTTAAATTCAACCATAAAACAAGAACCAATGTCTGAAAATAATGGAAATGATCTTAATATAACCATTTGAGAATTGGTTTCACCTGATATTAACTATCAACCAAATTGTATTTCATACCCAAATCATGAACCAGACTGTGAACTGAAATTTGGATTAATTCACCTGCTTCCAAAATTTCACGGCCTCTCTGGGGAGGATCCCAATAAACACCTTAATGAATTTAATGTGGTTTTATCAACCTTAAAAGTATGAAATGTTTCTGAAGATCAAATCAAACCATGAGCATTCCCATTCTCACTTGATGGAGGTGGACTGGATTTATTATTTACAACCCGAAGATGTAACTTGTTGGAACGATTTGAAACGTCTTTTCTTGCAGAGATTTTTTATAGCATCAAGGACAAATTCCATTCGAAAGGAGATCTAAGGGATCAAGCAAGCCCAAGGGGAGTCAATGTAGGAGTACTGGGAATGATTAAAGAAGTTATGTGCAAGCTGCCCACATCACGAAATCAGTGAGGAACTCCTCATCCAGTAATTATATGAAGGAATCACACCTATGGAGAGAAGCATGGTGAAAGTCGCGGCTAGAGGAGAATTGTTGGACAAGACACCAGTATCTGCACATGCGTTGATAGACAAAATGGCCCAAAACTCCCAAAAATTTGGCGATCGACATGCACCACATGTCAGGGGAGTACATCAAGTAAGTCCATCTTCTCTTTAAAGTCCTTTGATTGATACCATGTTGGAAGGATTGACAACTATGGTGAGAAAGATTGATTTGGCACAAAAGACATCCCAACCCCCTCCTTAAGGCCTTGTGGTATTTTCACTAAGACAAGCCACCCAACTGAATGTTGCCCACAACTCCAAGAAATAGAATATTGTGCAGTATTGTTACCTAGGAGACCATATCAGCAATAATAACAACAAACATATCCCCAAAAGAAGTTTGATCCAACATACAACCAAGGGTGGAAGGGTCAATCAGACATGAGGTATGGCTCTAGACAACAACAAAGACCACCCTTTCAACAAAACATCCAGCAACCTCTACCTTACCAATAGGGTTTCCAACAACCCCATAGAAGATTTTAATCTCAAGAATCAACAAGCCAACAAAAAAGGAATCCCACATCCAATGAGGATTCTAACACTGATCACCTTTTGAAACAAATTGTTCTTAATCTACAGAATGAGATGATGTGTCATGGTTCAGATCTGAAGGAGTTTAAGACTCAAATGTGCTAGATTTACACTGCCCTCCATGAATTGGTAAGTAAGAATTCTAGATATCTACCATCCCAACCTACTCAAAATCCAAAGGGGAATGTCCGTGCCATCACATTTAGTAGTGGGAAGCAAACAACTGATGCTTCTCCACCTACCATTCCACCAGGATCCACCTCAACTCTGGAGAAGCCCCATTCCATACCAACTAATGAGAAACCCAAGGAGAAATATAATGGTAAGAAAAAGATTGATGATGTTCCTCCTAAACATCTTCCCTTTCCAAATATGGCTGTTCAAACAAAGAAGATGGCTGAAGAGGCGATGCATAAAGTGGTTTTGGACACATTCAAGCATGTTGAGATCAACATCCCTCTACATGAAGCCATCAAAAAAATCGCAAGGTATTCCAAATTCATAAAATAACTCTGCACTAATCGATGAGGGCTCAAAGTAAATGAGATGATAAAACCTGGAAGGGATGTCTCAGCACTCATTACACAAACTCTAGAAATGCCAAAAATGTGCAAGGATCCCGGGACATTCACCGTACCATGTACCATAGGGGTGTTTCACTTCTCTGATACTCTTTGTGATTTACGAGCTTCAATAAATTTGATGCCTCACTCTGTATTCTCTTCTTTACAAGTTGGTGAGTTGAAGCCGATGATAGTAGTGGTGAAATTGGTGAATAGAGCTACGACATATCCAGCGGGA
The DNA here is from genome assembly GCA_963277665.1 of Viscum album. Taxonomy (NCBI): domain Eukaryota; kingdom Viridiplantae; phylum Streptophyta; class Magnoliopsida; order Santalales; family Viscaceae; genus Viscum; species Viscum album. The sequence continues at coordinate 598,558,018 of OY728144.1, forward strand.
GTCCTTGAGGATGTACTTGTTTGGGTAAGAGACATGATATTTCCATCGTACTTCTACGTGCTCAAAATGGAGGATGATTAGGTATGTTCTCGTTCTCCCATTATTTTAGGTATACCCTTCCTAAAAACTGAGAAAACTAACCTAAATGTTCATGAGGGTACACTTTCCATGGAGTCTGGAGATGAAGTTGTAATTTTTAATGTTATGGACACCATGAAGTACCCCTCTGAGGACCATTCTGCTTTTGTTATCTCCCATTTTGAACCACCATGGAAAAACTCCATGGATTTTGATTGTCCTATGCTTAGGGAGATTATGAGTATTGGTTATAGTTTGATGTCTAAGAGTACTTTCACACCTATTTTTTATGGAAAAACCTCTCTTGGATTTTATTTTGATGTGGATTAAAATAATGACCATATAAACTCGGATTATGACATGGATTTTGAGTATTCTGATGGATTTGATGCATTATTTTCTAATTTTGATGATTTTTACTCTAATACTGATGTTCATTGTATATATATGTCTGTTGCATCAATTTATCCATCCATACATCACCCCTTACATTGGAACTCAAGCCATTGATCCCAAATCATAAGTATGTACACTTGTTGTGTAGTGATAGAATACCTGTTATCATTGATATCAATCTCTCTTTTGAACTTGAAGAAAAACTTTTGAATCTTTTGAGAGATAACATTAGAGCAATTGGTTGGACATTGGCAGACATATCCGGTATTAGCCCCTCCATTTTCATTCATGTGATTCTCTTAGAGGATGGGGATAAACTGATTAGGCAGCCACAAAGGATACTTAATCCAACAATTTTGGAAGTTGTTAAGAAAGAAGTTGAAATTTTACTTGAGGCGGGTTTCATTTACCCTATTTCTAACTCACAATGGGTTAGCCCTGTCCATGTTGTACCAAAGAAAACTTGTTCCACTATTATAAAAAATGAAAATGATGAGTTAGTTCATTTGAGAGTACAAAACAGTTGGCGAGTTTGTATTGATTGTAGGAAACTAAATCAATCCACTCGTAAGAACCATTTCCCACTTCCATTCATTAAACAGATGCTTGAGAGACTTGTAGGTAGGACACATTATTGCTTCTTGGATGGTTTCTCTGGCTATTTTCAGGTTCCCATTGTAGTAGAGGACCAGGAGAAGATAACATTCACCTACCCATTTGGTACCTTTGCTTACCGAAGGATGCCATTTGGACTTTTCAATGCCCCAGGTACCTTTCATAGATGCATGGTGAGTATTTTCTCAGATTTCATTTAGACCTACATGGATATATTTATGGATGATTTTATAGTTTATGGATCCTCATTTGATGAATGTATCTCATGTATGGGTGATGTGTTGCATCGTTGTATTGAGAACAATCTGGTCATGAATTTTGAAAAATTTCATTTCATGTTTGAAAAGGGAATTGTCTTAGGTCTTATAGTCTCACAACATGGCATTGATGTTGATAAATATATGGTAGACATTATTTCATCCCTTTCATATCCTACATGTGTGTGTGTTGTTCAATCATTACTTGGACATGCTGGATTTTATCGACGCTTCATCAGAGATTTTTGTAAGATCGCTATAACCTTATATCAATTTCTTCAAAAAGATAATGAATTCAATTTTGATGATTCATGCAGGGTATCATTTGATGAGATAATGAAGTGCCTGACCACTCCACCAATCATACATCCCCCACTGTTGGACCTTCCATTTGATCTTATGTGTGATGCGTCCAACTTCGTGGTTGGAGCTGTCTTATCTCAGAGGGTGGAGGGACGTTCACATGTGATTTTGTATGCATCAAGGATGTTGGATTCTTCCCAATCAAACTACACCACAACAGAAATGAAGTTTCTTGATGTTATATTTGCTTTAGATAAAATTCATTCATATTTATTAGGATCTTAAGTAGTTGTTTTTTCTGACCATGCAGCTTTGAGGTACCTCCTAAAGAAGCCAAATGCAAAGCCATGACTTATCCGTTGGATGCTCCTTCTTCAAGAGTTTTACATCGAGATAAAGGACAAGAAGAGATTAGAGAATTTTGTGGCAGACCACATGAGTAGGCTTACTCACACACCAGAGGGTGACACCTTGGACCAGGTACCACTTCAAGACACATTCCCCGATGAGCATCTCTATACCATCTCAGGTACACATCCTTGGTATACTGATTTAGTTAATTACATTGTTGCCTCTAAAATCCCAGTAAATTTGAAGAATCATCATGTCTGAAAATTAAAAAGGTAGTCTAGCTTTTTTGTGTGGGATGATCCTTACCTCTGGAACATGTGTAGTGACCATGTCATTAAGTGGTGTGTTCCCGATCATGAGTTTGAGTCTGTTGTGCATTTATGTCATACAGTTTCTTGTTGTGGACAGTTTGGACCCCAACATACTGCTAGAAAAGTCTAAGACTCTGGATTATATTGTCCTAGATTATTCCATGATTCCCATGTGTTTTGTAAGTCATGCTCTAATTTCCAACACTCTAGAAACATTTCAAGGAGACACAAGATCCCCCAACAACCCATTTTATTTTGTGAGATTGTTTATGTTTGGGAATTTATTTTATGGGCCCTTTTCCTAGTTTTTTTGGTTTCTTGTATATCCTTGTTGTTGTCGATTATGTGAGTAAATGGGAGGAGGCCAAGGCCACCCGGGCTAACGATTCTCATGTTGTAGTGGATTTTTTCAAAGCTTAAATTTTATGTAGGTTTGGAGTACCAAAGGCCATCATCAGTGAACAAGGGACACAATTTTAAAATATTAATTTTTATTCCCTCCTTTGAATGTATGGGGTGACACACAAAACATCAACACCATACCACCCCCACACAAATGGCCTGGCTGAGGTTTTAAATCATGAGTTGAAACAAATCATTGAGGAAACCGTGAAGAAAAATAGGAAGGATTGGAGCAAGCACTTGGATGATGCATTGTGGGATTATAGAATAGATTACAAGACACCCATTGTTATGTCCCCATTTCGGATTGTTTTTGGGAAAGCGTGTCATCTCCCTGTGGAAGTTGAGCATTCGGATTATTGGGATATACAAAAATGTAACATGGATTTTTTCCAAGCTGGAATTCAAAGTAAGTTGCAAATTCAAGAGAATGAGGGGTTTAGACTGCCATCATATGAGAACTCAAGGCTCTACAAGGAATGATCAAAATAATTTCATGATAAAATGATCCAGAAAAGGGAATTTCATGTTGGAGATAAAGTCCTTCTCTAAAGTTCATGACTGAAGCTGATACCGGGTAAGTTGTGTTCCAGATGGTTAGGTCCTTATATTGTATCTAATGTTTTTTCCATATGGTGCAGTAGAGATCACACACGAGGACACTGGAAGGACCTTTACAGTCAATGGGTTACTTTTGAAGAGATACATTGAGGGGCTTCCTACTGATGTAGTGGATTTTATCACACTGTATGACCCCATCATCACTTGAGCACATCAGGCTGTTCCTAACCCTTTCACTTTTATATTATTTTTCCTATTTAAAAATTTTTCATTTCGTGTGCATATATCATCTAATGGGTTCACATTGAGTACAATTAAATATTTGAAGTGTGGGGGAGGGAACCTTTTAGTTTAGTAATTTCAATTGTTTTCCTGTTAAAAGAACAAAACAATTTTTGTTGCGTGTTTTTCAAATTTTGTGTGTTTATTTTTCATTTGTATTTGTGTTTTAGAAATTTTTGAGCTTAAATGAATCTCATCACAATTTTTAAATGCATATTAATGAGTGAAACAATTTATCCCATGAAACTAAGCTTGAATGAATGCTAAAAATGACTTTGTTTCAGGTTCAAATATTTAGTAATTTCATGAAAAGTACATTGAATTTTGAATCCCATGCCACATCTCACTGTCTTTATATTTGAAACCACTTTCTTGTGAGGCTTCTAAACCATTATTTTCATATTCTTTACATTTACCTCTCTTCTTGAGAGAACCAAAACATGCTTGATTTAACTATAATTTGATTTATTTCTGTCAAAACGTGAGGGTTTGAGGTACTTATGCTTAAATGATTGAGGAATTTGTTTAGTATTAAGGCCCCTATTTCAAATAATCCTTTTTTATAATGTCCTAAATTGATCATTTAATCCTTGTATCCCTTAGAATCCATGCACAACCTGTTAGGTTAACCACATTACAAGCCAATTTTCCCTATCCAACCAACTCTTGAAGTGAAATTGCATAATATTGTTGAGCTTAAGTGTGAGAGAAGCATCTTCTATGATATGTTGGGTGGAAAAATAAATTCTGAAGAGATGGGTTTGTTTCTGAAGAAAATAATTATATTAAAATATATGCCTTTTCTAGAGCTTTCATGACAAGTGAAGCTGTGCCTTTTCTGGAGCTTGTAATTGAGGTGTAAAGCTATGCCAATCCAGAGCTATCAAGAAAATCATGTTTGAGAAGATTGAAATTTTTTATGCTGAAACGATGAATGGTGTAAACGTTCCATGACTTTTCATGATGATGGGTCTGAATTGATACTATGGGGTTTGAGGAGATGACCATATATAAGTGAAAAATAGATTAATGCAATTTTGCTTTAAAAAGTGTCAATCCCTCCTCATTCAGCCTCATAATTTTTCACACCTTAATCCTACCAACCGAAAGCCACATAACAACCCTAAAAAGTCATCATGATAAACATATGTCTTTGAATCACATCGGGTGGCAATGTAGGAATTTATCAAGCCTATGGTGACCCTTGTATGAGTTTGGATGAGAAAGACATTGCAAAAAAATTGATATTTGTGTGATGGGAGAAAATACAAGCGAGGTAAGTGTATTGTGCATGGGAGGATAAATGAAGTGGAAATATATTTAATGATATAAATGGAGAACTTGAATTAATTTTTTTTATGAGGCATGATATCTTTTCATTCTTGGTGTGGAATTGATGGATCTCAATGATATGTGTTTTAAATTTTTTTTTATTTAATATAGATGTTTACTTGATATGAGGTTTTGCAGAGGAGTGCAAAAGGGTAAGTGTGGGGGAGTCAATAAAACACTATTTGGTTGAATATATTTTTGATAATAAATGAAATAATTTCCTCAAATTGTGTTAAATATGTTTATTTATAAAATATTTTGGATTTGATCATTCATTTGAATATTTGGTGAAAATTCCAGTTTTACCTTTTATAGTGCACTTTAGTATTTCAAAAATAAATATTTTTATATTTATTATTTTAACTTAAAATTTTGTAACACTATTCCTAACTTAGTTGTCTACAACTTTCATTCAGGACATTAGAGCTAAAAAGTGCATTTGGTTGTTAACAATGGTCCATTAAATCAAAGTTGGGCTGGACTCATCAAAATGGAAATTGGTTCTATATATGGGGCATAACATCTTCATCCACGCTTTTATTAGGCCCAAAAATTTAGTGGAGCTTGTGGATTTAGTTTCTCACAATTAATCCTTCTGGATAGAGAGCTGTTTCACGCGTTTTGGAGGTCAAATTGGCGGTAAAAGTTGTATTAAAATATTTGACCGAGATTTCCCATTCACACTTGAAACCTCTTTAACCTAGCCTCCCCTCTACTATATAAATTAGTGTTTTTCTCATTTGGAGGGTTGTGACGTGAATTAGGATATTGGAGGAAGAGGAGAATTAGTTTCACCAAAATTCTCCAACCATTGTAAGAGGGGTAGCTCTTGAATCAAGGATCCCCAAATCGAATCCTCCTTCTCTTCTTCATGTTGTAATATTTTCATTTGTGTTTTAAACTTCATTGTTATTCTTTTACATCTCTCTTCTTATGTTTAATTAAAATATATTATTCTCTTAATCTTACTTTTTTGGCTTTAATTCTTGAGTATAATCATTATTGTGTTATACCCATTATAAACCGTTGCACATGTAATTCGCTTCTACGATGATTACGACACCCATGGAAGAGTAGTCTTTTAGTAATCAATCTATCTCTTACCCTCTACATTAATTTATTTTGAATCAATGATATACTGTAATTCACATAATATGATCAATTAATTGAGATTTTAATTTAATTGAAACTAAGTAAGAAATTGAACAATTAACACAAAAACACGTGAGGATGAGATTTTTTGTAAATTGGGAGACTACGAACTTAATCAGTTATACAAAACCATACGGGATAAATTTTTAGTGTTCAAATATAATCCCTAAACTCAATTAATTCTAATTTCCTGAGGGTAAATTTGCCTTAATTTACCACTAACCATAAGCTAATCTTAGAACATCAATCAAAGCAGGGTGTTTTGATTTCATGTTCCGAAGTTAGCCTAGGGTTAAATTCAATTCATCTTTGTGGTAAGGTTAATTCTCGTAGGGTTCATGGGTTAAAAAGTTAAGGGATCATAATTAAGTGGATGTTAATTTAAATTATAATGGTAAATAATTTATCAAAGGGGTAGAGTTAGATTGATTATGTCTTTTAAATATTGTCTAAAAAACATCTTCTTGTTGTGTCATTTTAATCGAAATTAATTTCAAAACAAAAAACTAAAAAAACATAATCTTCTTCCAGAAAACTTATTCTAGATTTATAAACTATAACCAACCCCCATACTTTCAGGTAGTGTTTTCATTCTCTTTTATTTTGTTTTTAGAATATCTATAAAAAGGTGTTTTAATTAACTTTCTCCTTTGAGAGACGACCTTAGTCATCCACTCTATTGCACCTAAGAACCCAAAAACCACTAATCATTTGAGGGCGCCCATGAAAATGCTCTTTCAAACATCTAGTCAATATATAGTTTTATAATTTCAAGAAATAATAAGATAATTGTGGTAAAATTTGTAGAAATAAAAATTTTATCTCTATTATGGCTTATTGTAGGTAGTTGAAAGAAAAATATGACTTCTCAAAAGATCTGTTAAAAAAATATCAATAAGTATTAGATAAAAATGTATGTAAATTAACTTGAAAATATTAGATAAAAAGGAAAAAATTAATTAAATAAGTAGTAGGAATTCACCTTTTCATGATGGTTTTATGCATTCATGAATCATTTCCTTATTTTCATTATCTCATTTATAGGCTAAAATTCTAACCCCACAAAATCATTGGAAGCTTCAAACAAACCATCCCAAATCGAAAAAAATTATCATCATGTATAAGAAAACAATTTTTATATGAGTAACACCAAAAATAAATAAATTAAACATAAATATGAAACATTACATTAATTATATGTAAATTGATATTATAGTGATAACATTATGATCACATTTATGATTGAGCAGAGTTAGCTTTGATTCTCTTCCTACAATGGTAGAAGAGGGAACATGAAGGAATGTGATAAATACAACACTAGAGGGGCGAAAGGTTTTGATGGAGAATAATTCTATGAAATTTTTAGTATATGAAAGTATGAACGATTGATATAAATATTTTAAAATATATGAATGATTCAATTAATAATGAAAATTAAATGAACATTTCATTATATATTATTTCGGTAAAATGGAGAAGGTATATCCTATCATTATCTTCACATCTTTCCAAAGGGTTTCCTTCATTATAGCTTTCTCTTCTAAGTGATTAGTGACATCATCATGTGAAAATGCATTTTCTTCATGAATTGGAACACATTTAATTTATATTATGATAGTGTAGTATAGAACATGTAATATTATGAGAGAAACATAGTATGTTAAAAAACAGTTTTACATTCTCATTGAACTCTTATTTTTTAATGGTTTAAAGGATTGGTTCCTTTATCAAGAAGAAAAATCCTATTTTTTGGTCCTATATAATGTAAAATAAATTGATTACATTAGGAATGATATGAAATAATTGTGATCTCTAATTGAAATTGTCATACAATATTAAATTTTCATCTTAACTAACATTTGTTTTTGTCTCTAGCAGGACAATCAAATGAAACATGCATCAAATATTATTTAAAAAATTACAATCATGTGATTTTTGTCCTTTTAAATTAAAATGATTCATTAACATGACATTATTGACATTTTATTAATACCCATCTATAACTTTTAAACAATTATGTAAAAACAAATTGAAAGTTTTTCCTATCTGGATGCAGTTCAAGATGCTATGGGAAGAAAACTACGCCCTTTAACCTTCACTGATTCCAGCTCTTCATTATTGTAATAAGGGAAATCCAACATTTTATTGTTTCAAATAATTCAGTGCATTTTAAGATATTGGGTAGTTGAATATATGAAAATAATTACTCAACTATGGTAGGTTTTATCCTCAAAAATCATTCATTGGTGATTATTATAGACAACTGTCATCCACATCAACTCGTCTCCTGAACATTTATCATTTCATTTTTTTATTTGACCCACATACTCCATATCTTGTAGACATGCATCTATATTTCGTGAAATTCTATAAGCATTTTTCATCCACGGAATGATTAATAATCGATGTAGTACAAGAAATACCAAAGAAATGGGGGTGAGTCACAAGGCAAAAAAATGCAATAATAACTGTTCGGGTGATGATGTTCTGGGGGATGAAAAATTTACACCATTGTTCTCTCTAAAAAAGAAACTTCCTCCCATTTGTTAGAATTACACCATTGACACTAGTTACTAACATTGGTCCTATTGATAGGGAAATTTGGGGGGCACAAAAATTCTTGTATGTGATTCAGGGGGTCTCAGTAGGGACATGTTTTGGTATATGAATCCTTGAGGACTCTGTAAATTATATATTTATGGGATAAATCTCCCAATTAATAGTATCAATCCTCTAACTAAGACCACTCATACCACTATTAAAATTATCACTGAAGTCTTCCTTAAATCCCCTAAACAAATGAAAATATAATATAGGGAGTTAAGAAGTAATAAGAAACCCAAATATGATAAACAAGAAAAATAACCTAAAATTTGACTAGCTAAAAGATCTAAAAATTTATTGATAAAATTTTTTAACAAATAAATTTTTTATTTCATATATATTGATGGTAATCATATATTCCTTAGGGTGGAACCTATACACTTTGAAAGAAAATTGTAGTCATAATGAAATATATAATAGTAATTATGGACTAAATAGAGGTTTTGAGCTAAATGGGAGACTACCCAATCATAAAAAAATAGTTTTGAAATGAGATGAATCTACATAAGTAAAATAGGATGATGAATTTAATCAATTTAATGAACTCTATAAAAATATATTTTATATAATATATATTTATAATATAAATATTTAATGTACTTGTATAATTTTTTTATAATATAAATTTGAGAATGGTATATTATATTTTTTTTATTCGTCTAATATATATCATTATTTGTATAATATGTTGTTTTATTTTATATATTTTTAATATAACATATATTTGAGTTTTTATAATACATATATTTGTATCATATTGTTTTATAATATATTACTACATATATATAATATATATTTATTTATATAAAAATATAATATATATAAATATATAATAAGATTTGTTTATTCTATACAAATAAATTTGTTTAATATATTTTTAAACATATTTGCATTATATATATTTTTAAAATGTAATTGTATAGTATATTTATATAGTATATTTTAATCATATATTGGTATAATATATAAGTATAATATATTCTAATAATATATATTTGTGTAGTATAATATATTTTTTTATTCTTATTTGTATAATATATATATTTACAAAATGTATTTGTATAATACATTTCTACAATATATATATATATATATGTTTTTATATTTTTATTTTTAAAATATATATGTGTGTGTTTCTATATATAAAAAATCTTATAGTTTATACCTATATCCAAAACCATGGAACCCGGAGTAATTTCCCACTTTTCATTCATAAATCATTACCCAATTCCTACATCATCCACTTGACCAATGAAAATTATGTTCATCCATGTTGGACTCCTCATGTATTAATCATGTTTTAATTATCACAAATCCTATATTGTCTACAAACCCTGTTGACTCTATGTAATTTATCTCACATCGAATGCACAATTTCTTAGTAAAAGGTATCCAAAGCTCTGAACTGTTATACACTCAGTTTGGTTACTATAAACTATCTTTTGATTCACTTTATTATGATTTCTATGAAAAATGATTAAGTTTAATTAATTTCATAAATACCACTGCTTATGTCTGAATACAGATATTTGCCTAAGTCTGAGAAACTGTGACCATGAGACACCGTGACATTCAGACATCATGAACAAGACATCATGACATCCAGACACTGTGACATCTAGACACCTTGACATCCAGACATCGTGACATCCAGACACCGTGGCATCAAGACACCGTGACATCCAGAAACTGTGAACAAGACACTGTTACATCCATACACCGTGAACAAGACACCATGACACCAAGACACTGTGACTGTGAGGCACCATGAACAAGACACTATGACACCAAGACACTGTGACAAATCCAGATACCTTGTAAAGGAGATACCATTTCCATGAAAAAATGTGTCATAATTTCCATGAAATACTATGGCACCATTTCCTAATAGGTTTTTTCATCTTTTAATTTAATCTCTAACGGTCATATTTGAAGATTTTAATGAACTGACATAATTAATGTTTCTTTTGTAGATATGTCCTTGAAAATATGAGGTATGAGGTGAAGAATACATGCAACATGTCGGCTCAAACACATGCACTCCATGATAAAAGAGTGTTGTGCTCAAAAACAAAAAGAGGAGATACACGAGACCAGTTACACGATACTAAAAAAAGGAACACAAGCTGGTGGGCATGAGCATGAAAAATATAATACACTTAGATAATTGTATCATGAAACTCAACACTGCTGAAGAAAACACTAAGCATAGAGGAATCCTAGAATCGAGAATGTCTTCGCACTATCAAACTCCTTGAAGAATACAAGCTTGATATATCTGAGTTGCGACACTCTATTTTCCATACGAGGACCTCAGTTATGCATTTTCTTCATCTCAAGAATTCCAGAGCTCCAAAGACTAACACTCAGAGCAATTCTAAACCTAACTTAATATTTCTGCTCTGTTTTGTATCATTTTATTAACTTTTGAGTAGAGTGTGTATCTTAATTACAACACACTCTATCACCTACATTAATATGAAGGCTACAATATATCCTTACTCAAAAATCCTTTTTACTCTGGTGTATACACATTAATAAGTGTGGAAGAGGTGCATGGGTGGCCCGGTTGTTTTTACAATGAAGAACTGTGGAAGAGGTCCCTATGTGGACTAGAAAATCCTATGTACTATTGTTATCCCCAATCTAGGGTGTGGATCAAGATTATTTATATAAATTTCTTGGTGGTAGGTGATCACCAATTGGAGTAGATTAGGTCTCAGCTTGAGACTAATCCACTTGTTTCATATCCGTGGTGCTGTTTAATTTAGTCTTATCTGTTTTAATACTTCACTGTATAATTTCAAAATCTCTAATTTCACATTGATAGTAACTCTGGGAAAGAAGTCATAATTGTATTTTATTAGTAGAATAGCTTCAAATGAAATCATAATAACTAAACTTATGATTACTGAGAACGAATCCATCTTATAAGAAGTTATTTAAACAGGCAAACTTTTATAATAGTATAACCTTAATTAATTAGGCTGTATTTAAAATTTTATGGAATCCTTTTAGAAATACTTTTTAACCAGAAATTTTTATAGATACTCAATTCACCCTCCTCTGAAGTAATCTACCCCGACCTACATTTGGTATTAGAGGTGGTTTATTAAGACTTTGTTTAACCTTATTCAAATGTGATTGTAGATTTACTTCAAAGATCTATAAATTTATATTAATTCTGAATTTATAGCTCTTTCAAATCATTTCAGTAAAATGGATAATAGATTGGAAGGTGTTGTAACAAACATAACACCATTCATTAATGGTACCAACTATACTCAATGGAAAATTAAATGAAAATGCATTTAGAGAGTATGGGTTTTGAAATTTGGTCTTCCATTTTAGATGAATATAAGATTCCTGTTACTGATAGAATCACATGGGATGAACCTATAAAAGATACCTAAAATAACAATTGAAAAACAATGAATGCTTCATACTGCTCCTTTGGAGATGAAGAATTCAATAGAATTTCTGCTTATAAAACTGCTGATGAAATTTTGTATACTCTATCTATCTCACATGAAGGAACATCTAGTGTAAAATAAATGAGACTTAATACTTAAACTATTAAATATTATAACATTATAATTAAAAATGATGAGGCTATCTCTAACATGTATCTTAGGTTCAATAATATTGTCAACACAATGATTTCTTTTGGAAGAGAAGTCCCTACCAAGGAACAAATCATGAGAATTCTCAGATGTTTGCCTATTAGATTGAGAGGAACCTCTGTCTCTATTAGAGAATCATACGACATTAGCAAGCTACCACTAAAAGAACTCATTAGGAAACTGATGATGTATGAAGCGGAATTCAAAGTCAACAAGGAAGAAGATGATGAACCAAAGAGGAAATATATTGCATTCAAGACCAACACCTCTAAACACAAAGTCAAAGGGAAATTGGAAACTTCTGTAGAAATTTCCAGTAGTGAATAATCATCACATGACAGTGATGAATAGATTTCTCAATTAGCTAGAAGATTCAAAAAAATTTACAGGAAGAAGAACTTTTTCCGAAAGATTAACTTCAATGGAAAATATGACCAAAAAAAAATTGGAAGAACGATTGGAAAAGAAGTGACAAGACTGATGAGATTATCTGCTATGAATGTAAGAGCAAAGGGAATATCAAGGCTGACTATCCAAAGCTCAAGTACAAGAGGAGATATGAGGAAAAGGACATGAAGTATAAAAAGGAAATGAATGAAACCTGGAGTGCTTCTGAGGACAGGTCAAGCAACTCAAAAACATGACATGATAAACAGGAAAACAGAGCCAATATGTATTTTATGAAAAACACATCTGAGGTAACACAAGACTCTACTGTACATAATTCATACTATTCTGAAGATGATAGTGACTCTGTAAATATGACTAATGATGAAATGTTTGAATACAATAACATGCTTGAAGAAACATGTAATGAACTAAAAGGAAAATATAAATCATTGAAGAAATAGTATGCTCTCACAATAACTGTTAAATCTGAACTCACAACTGAAAAAGTGAAATATGATCAACTTCTCAAAGAGAACAAAAAATAAAAATGTCTAATGATCTATTGAAGAATGACCTTGAAATGTTTTCAAATGGAGAAAATACCCAAACTCAAATGCTTTGAAAACAAATTTCCCCAAAATACAACACTGGAATTGGTTATCAACCTAGAAAAATAAATATTGGAAGATCAAATTTTGTTTCTAAATCTAGGACATACTATTTTACACCCAGTTATAGAAATAAATCAACTAATTTAATTCATGATACATTTTCTACTGTTTCATGTTTTTTTTGGACACAATAGAGTTTGTTTTTTAGTTACTTTACTTAATTCTTATAAGAAACATATGAGGTAGTTATGTGTTCCTAAAGAACTTATTACTAATATTACTTGACCCAAACAAATATGGGTACCAAAATTTGTTTTTGATCAATCATTTTGTAGGAAAGAATCTAAACGAGTTCTTGTAAAAGTTTATGGTACTTGGACATTGGTTTTTCATGAAATAAGGTAGGATACAACTCATGCTTCAAGAATCTAATAAAAATAGATGGAGAACATGTCAAATTTGTTGAAAATACCAAAGGAATGACCATTGGCCTCAGCCAAATCAGTAACTCTAACTCAGTTTTAATTTCTAAAGTACTATTTATTTATGGATTAAAATATAATCTCCTCAGTATATCAAAATTATGTGATGATGGATTTCATGTAAGATTTGAAAATGATTCTTTCAATGTCTTTAATTCTAAAGAAGAATTTGTATTTTCTACATTAAGAAATTAAAATGTTTACTTTGATAACTTAGACTCCTTAGCTTCTCAAAATGCTTCATGCTTAAGTGTATTTCATAAAGATTCTTGGATCTGGAATAGTAGACTAGGAAAATGTAATATTCACTCCCTTAGAAAGATAACTAAAAATAGATTAGTTAAAGACATACCCAAACATGAGTTTTCAAATGAAAATGTGTGAAATCCTAGTCAAAAGGGAAAACAACACAAAATTTCCATCTAACCGAAGAAAGATGTATCAACTTATCAAACTCTCTAACTGGTTCTCCTGGATTTATTTGGACCATGTAGAGTTTCTAGTTTAAATGGGATGCACAATGTTTATGTCCTTATAGATGACTTTTCTAGATATACTAGGACCTTCTTTCTGGCTCAAAAAAGTGAAGCCTGCTCTTATTTTACTAAATATGCCAAGACTATGGAAAATATGAGTGGACTTATAATTAGATCCTTAAGAAGTGATCATGGCCGTGAGTACGAAAATCAAGAGTTTGAATCCTTTTTCTCAGAAAATGGTTATAGTCACAATTTATCTACCCCAATAACACCTTATCTAAATGGTGTTGTAGTAAGAAGAAATATAACCCTGCAAGAGATTTCTAGAACCATGCTTAATAAATATGACTTACCTATTTATTTTTGGTCTGAAGCTCTCAATACAGCAGGCTACATAATCAATAGAGTGCTAATCAGACCCATTCTTAAAATGATTCCTTATGAGTTATGGAACAATAGGAAACCCAAGGTTAACTTCTTTAATGTTTTTGGTTTTAAAGTATATATTCTTAATACTAAGGTTAATATTGACAAATTTTCATCCAAGAGAGATGAAGGTATCTTTTTAGGATATTCCATATCCAGTAAAGACTATAGAGTGTTCAATAAATGAATTAAATAAGTGGAAGAATCTGTCCATGTAAAATTTGATGAAAAAGATCTACAAGAGTCTAAAAACATTCTAGAGAACCCGAAGGATAATGTTTCAAATCTGAATATTAATCCAAAATCCTTAAACCATTCTGTGAAATAAGATGTAAAAACTTCCAGTTCTGGAAATTCCTTACACTTGAGTTATAATGAACCTGAACCTGTTGATGAACCACAAATCAATAATCCCTCATTTATGAGAGTTTTTAGAACTCTTAAGAACCATCCTTTAGATGCTGTTATAGGAGACCCAGACAAAGGAACACAAACTAGAGCTTCTCTTAGAAATCATGTTGAACATCAAGTCTTCATAACACAACTTGAGCTTACAACATTAATGATGCTATCAATGATGAATTTTAGTTTTTGTATTTGCAAGAAGAAAATAATTAGTTTGAAAGGAACAATGTTTGGAAACTTGTTGAAATACCTAAGAACGCATTCACCATAGGAACTAAAAGGGTCTTTAGAAATAAAGTTGATGAGGTTGGTAACATAGTTAGAAACAAATATAGATTAGTTGCACATGGCTATAGTCAATAGTAAAGAATTGACTATGAGGAGACCTTTGAACTAGTAGCAAGACATGATGCCATCAAAATATTTCTTTTATATGCTACACATATAAATTTCATACAACATCAAATGGATGTTAAGGGTGATTTATTAAATGGGTATATAGATGAGGATTTCTTTGTTGAACAACCCCTGAGTTTTACAAACCCCCATTTTCCAAATAATATTTTTTAATTATCAATAGCTTTAAATTGCTTAAAATAAGCTCCAAGAGAATGGTATGATTGGTTGAGTACTTTTCTTATTTCCAAAGGTTTTATAAAAGGAATTACTGATTCTACCATTTTTATTAAACGAATTTCTAATGATGTTTTAGTTGTTCAAATCTATGTAGATGACATTATATTTGGATCATAAAGAAACACTTTATGTGTGGATTTTTCTAAAATGATGCAAAATGAATTTGAAATGAGTTTAATGGGTGAACTAAAATTCTTTCTCAGATTTAAAATCTTTCAAAATAACGATGGTATTATCTTTACTCCAGATCTTCAAAACCATTTTGGATTGGATAGCACTAAAAGTAGTGACACTCCCATTAGTACCACTTGTAAGTTGGATCTTGATGAAGATGGAAAATTTTTTGATCAAACCACTTATAGAGGAATTATTGGATGTTTACTATAATTCACTAATAGTTGACCTAACATTATGTTTAGTGTGTGTATTTGTTCTCATTTTCAATCAAATCCTATGGAATATCATTTAAATGTTGTAAATAGAATATTCAAATACATCAAGCATACACCCAATCTAGTACTGTTATATCCTTGAGGGAAATCATTTGAACTAGTTAGTAACTATGATGCTGACTTCGGTGGATATAAGTTAGATATAAAAAGAACCTCTAGAACATGACACTTTTTAGGAAAGTAACTTGTATCACGGTGTAGTAAGAAACAAAATTATGTTGCATTATCCACTATAGTAGCTGAATACATAGATTCTGGAAGTTGTTGTGATCAAATCTTGTGGATGAAACAAACATTACTAGATTATGGATATCAAGTCAGGCATGTACCTATAAAGTTTGACAACACAAGTGCGATTAACATCTTGAAAAATCAAATTTCACATTATATGAAAAAGCATATTGATGTAAGACATCACTTTTTGAGAGATCATTATCAAAAGGGTGATATCACTTTTGAATTCATTGGTATTGAGTATTAGCTTGCTAATATATTTACCAAACCATTAAATTATGAAAAAATAGAATACATCATACATGAATTAGGTGTGATAAATCTTATGTAATTGTCTTACTATTTTATATCTTACTGTTTCATGTTTATGGTCTCACTGTAATGATCATTCACTATTTCAATGTGAAGTTTGTTTACAATCTCACAGTAAAGTTCAGGTTTACTGTATCACCATGATGTTTGTTTACTGTCTCACTATAAAGACCCATTATGGTCTCACCGTAAAGACTCTTTATGATTTTTTATTTATGAATTGAAAACCATATCGTGGTAATTATTCATTTCACCTATATATTTTTCTTGCGTTTTTACTTTTTCAAAGTTCAGTATTCATAAATGAAAAAATAAAAGAATTATCACTTGTACTTCACTCAGGCTCTCTTCTATTCACTCAATTTATAACCCATCCTGAATCCTTCAACCCTTCTCTCTATAGAACCCTTGGTGAATTTACATGATGAAAATACCTTCATCGTCAACTCCTGAGAAACATAGCTCAAAGAAGAAGAAAATCACACCCAAGTTGACACCCGAAGGTCCCCTAAATCCAAATATGGTGAATCGAGTTGAAGTTACCAGGAAATATATTTTCCCAAAATGGCTATTGTCGAGTATGTCTCTGGTTTTAAATGTTTTATTTGTGCAAGGCTGGTTAGAATGGTTTTCAAAGGAATTATAACTATCTACCCTAAGTTATTTGCTCAATTTTATTAGTAAGTTCAGTTATCCTTTGATTCTGAAGATGGGTATGCTATGAGAAGCTGTATAAATGTCCAGAAATGCTCAATCTATTAATGGTAATGGGTTGAATGCCTTAGGATACCTCATAAAGTCGTCAATGAGGATTATCAAAGAGGACCTCCACCTTCTAGTGAATTCATTGTGTTTGAAGATGCTCAGAAAAGATTAACTAGAAATGAAACCAAGAGGAATTCCATTACTGGTTAAATAGATGGTGAACCAAGACTTTTGTTTATGTTTATACATAATCTAATTAGCCTTAGAAAAGGTGATTCTGTTGTACTGAAATATCAGAATGTGTCTCTAATTCAACTTATGAAAAATGGGAATATGATCAACTTTTGTAAGTATATCATACATCATATGTGTGATCCGATCATAACCATATCTAAGTCACCTCCCTATTTTATTCTCCACTTATCTTAGCCATGCTTCATGCCAAAGGTATGGTTGGACCTAAGGAGGAAGTTATCTAGGATTGTGAGTACTACCTTTCAAAAGTGATTATCAAGAGGATGAAAATAAATTTAAATCCTTCAAAAAAAGAATTGGTCGAAGCCAATGATAAAATATATGAAAAATTCAATCCATTAGAATATCCCTCAAAAGAAAGAGATATTTTTTATCCTGGTTTGGAACCCGATGAGGTTGTTGAGTATTCAGATAAAGAAAAAGAAGAGGCTGATGTGCCTCCTAGGGAAACTATTTTTATGAGAAAGACAATCCTCCTGTTCCTCATATTGTGAGTGAAAAAGATGTCCCTGCATCTAAGGATGTTGTCAATATAGAATATCAACCCATTGTAGAAATAGAATCTATTGTTGAAGAAACTGAGAAGAATGCTGTAGAAGAACCTACGTAAGAGTAATTATTTGTTATTCAAGAAACTAATATTGATGAACTCCCAGTGGAACAATATGTTCCTGAAGACATTCCTTCGACTGAGGAATGGATAGAGATAGCTTTTTAGATAGCTAGTCAAGAAATGGGCGAGGAAATAAGACATGAATTTGTGGAATTAGATAAATACTCTAAGCTTCTCAGTCTTAGAAAGATGAAACTGTTGTGGGGTAGAAAACCCCAAATCCAAAATCTTTTGAAGTATGAAGCCTGATTAATTCATGCCCTGTAGACACTCAATATAAGTTATCTAGTTTTTATGATAAAGATGACTCTAAAAAAGTCTCAGTAAATGGCCATGAACTTCTACTATGTTGTTTCTTCTATAAATGGGGATGACATTGATTGTTTAAGGTTCAAACAATTCAATCGGTTTCTAATGGGTTTAATCATAGAACCAGAAACATCCAATGATTCTATATCCATTTAGACCTACATTCCAAAGGTAGGTTCCCATTAGTTATGGATTGATGAGGCTTACGAATTTTTATTGGTCGAGATGATGGGAGGTCAGACTCATCACACCTTTTTGGGGGGAATTATTGTCTACTCCAGGACTCTCTTATAGATTTGAGTTATGTTTGTGAATCCTTATTAATTTACCATGCATGAAAAAGAGTTTTTTTCTTTTAAAACTTGCTATCAATGATTGATATGTAGGGGATTTATAGAATCTTTTATACATATTTTAGGTTCTTCATCAATATAGAAGCATCCATATGAATTAGTGATTCTTAGTCAATGGTATCCTTCAATACATTATATAGAAATATCTTGGTCATTATGATAAGAATACTAGTATCAAAGACACTCACTAGGGTACTTGAAGTTTATTGTCGTTCAGAAAGACATGGATTATTTTCGAGTTTGGATCGTACTCGTAAATGGGCTACCTAGGTATCCTTGTTAGAAAAGGAATCAGAACCGACATAGTTCGAGTGCAGAAGTATGAGGATTATGCATGATTAATGTCCCAAAGAGAGATGTCATCATTACCTTTACACCATAAGATCACGTATGTCATGCTCGATGTGAGAAACAAGATGTATCA
Source organism: Viscum album (assembly GCA_963277665.1). Classification (NCBI taxonomy): domain Eukaryota; kingdom Viridiplantae; phylum Streptophyta; class Magnoliopsida; order Santalales; family Viscaceae; genus Viscum; species Viscum album. Next base: position 598,577,371 of record OY728144.1, read on the forward strand.
GTAAAACCTGATGATTGTGCCATGACATATGCAATCATAAGAAAGGATGTGGGGATTACGTATGTATGACTGCCCAAGTAAATGAAGATAAATACTTTTTAGAAAAAGAAGCCCAAGAGTAGGGTTCATAAAGGTTTTTGTACTTTATTGAGATTTGGGATTTTAACCCAGGACTTATTCCTGAAAAATAAACCCAAAATTTAAGAGGGACTTATGATTGGGTTTCATTCTTGAAAAGGAATCCCAAATCAAAAGAAATTAATACTAGGGCTTACTCTTGAAAATGAGGCCAAGGTTAAGAGAACATGAGACTTGGGGATTACTCCTGAGAAGGAGGCCCAGACTTGGAACTTGGGACTTACTCCTACAGAGGATGCCTAGATTAAATATCTTCTCGTCTTGAAGGATGAGGTTGAATAAAGGAAATATCTAACCTTAGTGAAATAATGTTATTTAAATCATTAGGTTTTGAGAGATTATCCATAGAATTCCTTTCAGATAAGGAATCCAACAAATGAACCATGCCATAAATGGTTTTTGAAGAGGGTTTTGATGGAAAAATCATGAAGAGGAGAGGTGAATTTTAAGAAAGGAAGTGAATTGGAAGGACGCGCGCAAGTATTGTTCTGGCACACAAGTCCTTGTCGCGCAAGTATACTAGCGCGACATGAGTTCACTTGGGCGATGAATAGCCTATATGGTAATACTTGGGAGAGACTTGGCTCATGCCCTTAGTATTATCCCTAGATACCCCCAGAAGGGCACTATGCAAGTTTCCATGAGAGGAAAAGGTGGAACACAAGTGTCTCCATTTCCCATAAGGGTTGGACACTTTGGCACACAAGTATTGATGAGTTCTAACACATAGGACTTATTCTTCATCTTGAGAGCTTCTATTCTAGGTAAACAATTACCTTAAAAGTGTTCGGAAGACTTCAGAAGGAGACTTGGGTGACCAGAGCTTGAATCTCAGTTTTGGATTTTTTGTCCCCAAAATGGGGGGCCCACAAAGAGAATTTATAGGCCACATATGGTCTGGGAAAAATTTCACATAGGGGGTGCAAGTGACTTGGGCGCCTCATTTCTGCCATGTAAATTACTTGCCCACCCAAGGATGGAGCACATGTATACATGCACACCTTAATTCCTTTGAATTTTTTTGATGAATATTCCCTCTTCTTTGCTCGAGGTATTCCCTTTAGTCAATCTTTGGACTCTGTGACGGAACTGAGCGTCAACAAAAGTCCCCCCTCAGAGTTGGGTCTGAAAAATGGAAACAGGGTTTAACTCTGAGGTAAAGGAGAAAACCAAGATCCAGCGGCATGCAGGTATGAGGCGCACAGGTTGCGGAATGCAAGTTTTTGGACCACCTATAAATATATGCGTCACTTCGTGCAAAGCATCCAGCTTTTGAATGATTCATTCTCTCATCACACAAGTGAGCTCTCGTCGCGCTTTTGTTTGTTGTGTCACACTTACTCAGTCAGTTTCTGACTTACACGCCAATACTAGAACGGTACAATTTGTGTGACTGGCTTAGACTAGCGCGCCAAGATTAGACTTGCGCCCCTTAATGCCATAGCCATTTTTTTGATTTCTTCATGAATTTTTTGAAAAACTAACTTACATAAAAGTTATCTATTTGATATTAGTGAAGATTCAATGGCTCCAAGGATACTTGTATTGGCTGATGAGTTGGATAGCAAAAGAATTGATGATATGATGAACATCATTGGCCATGATTTCTAGGATATATGTGACAGCACTCACCCAGATTTGGCCATGTACTTGAAGAAATATCATTTCAATTTCCAAAAAAGTATTTACTTGCCTTAATATGGCCATGGTCATCTGCAAGGAGTCAATATTCCAGATGGAAAGAACTATATGATTGAGATGCAGCCACACTACTACCCCTCTATTTCGGTTATTCTATGCATTAAGAGTATCAATAATGGTGTGAACCTTCAAGTTTTTTCCTCCATGCCATTTCCTTGCAGATATGAAAATGGAAAACCCATGGGCTGATATGTTTTCCACTACCGGTTGGTGGAGAGAAGACTATCATGACATTAGAACAATATCTGAAAATAGTACATTCTCCAAATGGATCTTTACTTCCAATGCTCCATTCTCAAATCCATGTATCCATCTTCCAATTCTCTTGGACAGGAATAGAGTCAATGTTTGATCAGCAAGAAATTTTCTCAAACCGCACTCAAGAACATTCTTTTATAATTTTTCCAAGAAGAGAAGGAATCACTGCGTATCTTATTGTATCCAACTGAATGAATTAATTCCATGTGGCTTCTGATGAAGCTCAAGATGACTTAAATCAAATGAAGAGTTATGTTGAAAGCCTCTTGTAATTTAGGAAAAAGAGAAGTGACTCTAATATGTGGATGGCCTTCTAACTCTTGTGCATCAATGAAAAACACTTTCATCTTCAATCATTTGTGCATGAATTCACTTGCTACCTACTTTAGTTAATTTTACCTAAGACAATGGGCTTAGTAAGCATAATTTAATTGTTTCTAGGGTGATACAAATAACCCTCCAAACTTTTCATCTTTTGTTGCTCAATATTGCTAAATCATAAAAAATGTACGTTTAGTATGCTGGGACTCGACGTTGGTTCATAGTTCCTTTTATAAGTTCCCAATTTAATGAGTAACATGTCTTTTGTTGGAACTTTAATGTCATTCATGTCATAAATAAAAAGGCTAATGTTTAAAGGACTAATATATTTGACTGATTGGATTAAAAATTGACTCAATTCCTTGATAATTTGTTTGAAAACATATTACCAAATTCAAGTATGGAGGGAAAACATGTAAACTATGACCTAATAAATTTTTAATCTGAGGGATGATATGAAAAAAGGGATAAAAGGCATTAGATGAAGTGTTTCCTAAGAGTGCATTTACCACTATTTGACAAACCCGTTGGGGGGTTGAATTTTTCCGGGCCACATAAGGGCATTGGCTGCATGGTCAAATAATAGAATCGTTTGGCTGACAGGTTCGTTATGTAGACTACTTATGCAAGGCCACCTTGGGGCACGTTCTGCATTGTCAGGCAAAAGAACTATAAGAAATTTTACTTTTCTATTGCTAAAATCCAGTGAATGTTTATGGAGATTCAAATTTTCTAAAGCATAGAGTCTGTTGTATGGAGAGAGGTACATGAATATGGAAAGGATATTACCAATCAAGATTGTCAAATAATTGGATGAATTTCACTCCTATGAATGTCTGACCCAAACATATATAAGGGAAATATAAACCATATACTTGAATACTTTCAGATAATGAAAAAGAGTATGGGAAAAATATGTGAAGGATGGTTATTTTTTTGGATCCCTACATATTGTCATTATGAAAAATAAAAAAAGTGGGTTTCCTCCCAAGAATGAAATTACCACTATTTGACAAACCCGTTAGGGTGTTGAATTATGCAGGGCCACTTAAGGGCATTGGCTTCATAGTCAAATAATAGCATCTTTTGGCTGACAGGTCAGTTATATAGACTACTTATACAAGGATGCCTAAGGGCATGTGCAACATAGTTAGGAAAAATAATTCCTGGGTATCTGATATTTTGTGACTAGAATCAAGAAAAGGGGTATGGAGATCTGGATTTATTTAAGGTTAGGAGTATGACACATGAAAATGGGTATTTTCCAATGCATGAAGGAGATACATAGACCAATGCTGACCATAATCATGTTGTGGATGGGTCCTGAATTGAGGTGTTGGACTTCACTACATATCCCATAAAGATGGGGATCAAGCCATACGTAGTTCTTAAAATACATTTTAATGTCATTTGGGATGGGAGTGTAGGAGATATTAGTTTAAGGTCATATATCTCGGACCATAATGAGGAATACACATTATGTGTTTTATAAACCTAATGTGAATGAAGACCATAGTTTTTATACCACATTCATTTTTTAGCAGGGGGATTTTCAGCCAAGGGACTGAAAGTGGAATTTTGGGGTTAGACCCAAAGAATTGAGGATGGATCCAAGGGACGCTCGAACGGTCCTACGTATCCCATAAGGATGGGAATCAAGCCATATGTAGTTCTTGAAATACCCTATATACAGATTTTGTTCTTACAAGTGAAGGGTGAAAGGGGACTTAAGTGCAATGATGTTTTGACCAAATATTAAAGGTTTGGGAATTTACATGTATGAACGTTGTCTTTAGAATATGACATGGTTGGAGATCAATGTAAAAAATGATTCTTTCTCAGGTGAGGGTGTCAAAGACTGTGGTTGTTTATTTTCATACAGGACAAAAGTACGAATAGTTTAAGGTTATATGAATGGGACGGTGCTACATAGTTTAATGTCACGTAGCTAGAACAATGGGGGACTATATATTTTAAAGTCATATATCAAGGACGATGGTGAACCAATGTGAAGATATTGGTTTGGGGGGGGGGGCTTCACGGATCAACATCGCATGAGATGGAGGTGAACCGATGTGAAGATGTTGGTTTTGGTCTTGAACCTCAGGAGGTTTCCTACGTACCCAGCCTATATGTCAAGGATCAAAGTCCACGTAGTTCGATTAAGAATGAATTGTTGATCAAGTTGCACTTGATGACAACCCAAAGATGGTGTTGGGACTTACGCATGGTTAGTGGCCCAGAGAGGGTGTTATGGTTAAAGCTTACTCTAAGATCAAGTGATTCATACTCAGTGTGAGAAAGAAGAGGTAAAAACAACTCTAATGATTCCCAGTTTAATGTCATGTAGGAAAAAAGGGACACAATTTAACGTCATGTTGGACGATAGAGGGACCATGCAGTTTAATGTCTTGCAGTAAGGACAAAAGGGACCATGTAGTTTAAAGTCTTGCAGTAAGGTCTAATGGGAACATGTATTTTAAAGTATTACAGTAAGGACAAAAGGGACCATGAATTTTAAATTCTTGTAGTAAAGACTAAAGGGACCATTCAGTTTAAAGTATTGTAGTAAGGACTAAAGAGACCGTAGAGTTTAAAGTCTTGCAGTAAGGACTAAAGAGACCATGCAGTTTAAAGTCTTGGAGTAAGGACTAAAGAGACCATGTAGTTTAAAGTCTTGCAATAAGGACTAAAGAGACCATGCAGTTTAAAGTCTTGTAGTAAGGACTATAGAGACTATGCAGTTTAATGTCTTGAAGTAAGGACTAAAGAGACCATGCAGTTTAAATTCTTGCATTAAGGACTAAAGATTTATTTGTGTTACACAAAATACTTCTTCAGAATTATGGAATTGGTTGGAGTTGTGATGAGTTCTCCATCCATTTATATTAAATAATAATATCCATTGGAGTAGAGCTTATGTATTGATTAAGGTACTTCCCACTTTGGCTCAATCTTTGGAGGTTTCATTCCTAGTATCTTTGGAGTTCTGAGGACCAATACCAATTCTCCTTTAATGTATGAATGAAGATGAACTTTTTTGTTGAAAGAACATGCTATTCGATTCTGATAGACTTCCAAGTGGTGCAGGGTGCACAAACTTTTTTCATCTAATCATTCCAATTCATCCAATTGCTTTTGAGATTTTTCATCTGTAGATGAATTATCACAAATAGATACTCTGAGAGAAGGTAATAGAACCTCAATGGGAATGTCTACTTCCGTTACATATAACAATTAATATGGAGTTGACTATGTAGCAGTGCGGGTGGTGGTTCGATAAGCCCATAAAGCATGAAAACGTTTATCAAGTCATGATTTATTATCTTTTTCCACCAACTTTTGCAGTATGTTTGAAAGAGTCTTATTGAAGTATTCTATTTGTCCATTGGACACTACATGATACTGAGATGAATGGTTGGATTTGATGTTGTATTCTTGATATAACTTCCTTAACTCAGATGAATAGAAGTTGGTGGCATTATCCATCAATATGGTTTGAGGGACACCAAATCTTGTAATGATGTTAGACTTGATGAAGCTAACAATGCTTATAGAACTAACTTCTTTTATAGGTATTACCTCTTCCCATTTGGAAATAAAGTGAGTAGCAGTAAGAATATACTCAAACTGCTTGGATGTAGCCGAAGGGTAAGGTCTTACTACATCCATTCCCCATATGGAAAATGGCCATGATTATTTAGTTGTATGGAGAAACTATGGGTGTTGTTGAATGAAATTGGTATAAACATTTAAATAATGACACTTTTTAGTGAAATAAACTCAATTTTGTATCATTGAAAGCCATAAGTATCCAAGCCTTTGAACTTGATCAGAGATTCTATGTCCAGACTGGTGGGCACCACAGACACCTGCATGTACTTCTTTCATGACAACCATTGTCTCTTCGACATCAATACATCTGAAGATAATTTCATCATAACCTCACTTGTAGAGAATTTTTTCTAGGTGATCTGGGATATCATAAAGAGGATAATTGACCACACGTCATCGGACTTGTTCTTTCCCTACTCCATCAGGTGGGAGTGTTCAATTTTAAAGGTATTCCCTGATAGTTATTAACCATCCTATAGTATGACCATATGGTTTAGAAATATGATTAATTTCGTTGATTTTCTCTGTTTTGATTTGAACATAAGGTGAAACTATATGACGATGGGCAATACTGATGATTATTTCATCCTAATTTGGATCTGCCAGAGGTGTGGCTACATTATCCAGTGCATCAGATTGAGCATTTTGTGATTGCGGGAAATAAAAAAATGTCGGTTCTAAAAGAAATTCTGCCATTAACTTTCTGATGTAATAATACAAAGGGATTAACTACACTTTTATGATGGAATATTCCCCATTGAATTGTTTGATTACCAGGTCTGAATCACCTTTAACCTTTATGTGATTCACCTCTGCCTGAAGCGCCAACTCCAATCCTACGATGAGATATTGATATTCTGCTTCATTGTTTGTACTGCCTTCCATTAATAAGAAGGAATACGGAAGCACTACCTTTTCATGGGAAATAAGTACAATTCCTAACCCAACTTTTTTGAATTTAGGATCATCCATTTTCTTCCATGTTGGAATTCTGGAAGCACCATCAATGTACTTTTCCCATGCTTGAAGATTATCTTGAATAGAGGAGACTTTCTCATTAGGAAGTTCAATATCGAAGGATGTATCTTCTAATGAAGTGTGTTCAGTAAGGAAATCAGCTAGATCTTGGCCTTTTATTGAATTTTGAGACACATAATGGATATCAAACAGCTGAAAAATAACTGGCCACCTTTCCAGACGTCCTGTAGGCATTGGACGACTAAGGACAAATTTGAGCGGATTATTGCGAGATACCAATTGGACCTCATGATGTTGCAGGTAGTGTCTTAATTTTTGAACAACAATGATTTATTCTAGTAAGCACTTTTCAATACTTGAATATCTAGTTTCTTCCTCATGCATAGTCTATCTAAGATAATAAAGCTTGTTTTCGTCCCCAATATCATTCTTTTGGGCAAAGAAGGCACCCAATGATTGCTCTAAATTTGTTACATAAAGGATAAATGGTCTTCCTTCAACATGTGGCATTAATACTGGTGTACTCAAGAGAGATTTATTGAGAATATTGAATGCTTCTTGACATTCTTAAGTCCACTGGTAATTGACTCCCTTCTTTATTAATTTGGTGAAGCGTAATCATTTTCATGCTAGATTGGCGATGAACTGCTGAATATAGGCCAAATTTCCTTGAAGTCCTGTCAATTCCTTCAAATTTTGAGGAGGTGAAATTCCAAGGATTTATTTTTTATTATCAGGATCAACTTCGATACCATGAGGGCGTACAACAAAGACGAGAAATTTTCATGAGGTTACACCAAAAGAAAATTTCAAGGGGTTCATCTTCAAATTGTGTTTTTGAGGTTTGTGGAATATGATTTCCAAATCAGCCAAGTGATTAGAACATTGCCTGGATTTAACCACCAAATCATCCACATAACATTCAACAAATTTCCCTAAACGGGTTTGAAGATACAGTGCATGGCACGTTAATATGTTGCACCTGCATTCTTTAGGACAAAGGGCATTACCCGAGAGCAAAACAAATATTGAGGGGCTCTGAAGGCTATAGATTCTTAATCTTCTGGAGCCATTCAGATTTTATTATACCCAGAATATCCATCCATGAAGGAAAGTGCTTCATTGCTAGATGTTGCATCAATTAAGAGTTCTCTGATCGGAACTGGAAAATCTTCTTTGGGACAATGCCGATTATGATCTCTAAAGTCAATGAAAAATCTAATTCGTCTATTCTTCCTTCTCACAATGACAATATTAGCCAGCCATTTGGGATATTGAACTTCTCTGATGAAGTTAGCCTTGATCAGATAATCCACTTCAACTTCAATTTTTGAGGCATAAGTTGGGTGTGTTCTTCTTGCGGCTTGCTTGAATCCTCGATGTTCTTCTAGAAAACCCAAACGATGGGTTTCAACATTAGGATCAATCCATGTATTTTTGTATAATTCCATGAAAATATATCTTGATTTTGATTTAAAAATGAAATATACATTTCTTGCTCTTCAAGAGTCATAACTACACTTATTAAAGTGGGGCGTGGATCTTATTTTTTCCCCAGATTTATTTCTATGAGTTCATCCATAGTGTTAGAGATACCTTCTTCAAATACTGGAGGAGAATCCCTAAGATCTTCCCCTTCTTCTTCATTATGTGTTACTTCATTTTTTTCTAATTGAATAGTAGATTATGAATCAGAATTTCCATGATCAGGAGAGAAGTTAAAATTTGAACATCTTGAAGAAAAGGATACCATTTCTGACCCTATTAATAATGATGGGATTTCCTTGGGTAATAAAGAAGAGATGATGGATTGAGGATAGAAATCATTGTTCATCTCTGAAATTTCTATAACTTCTTCTGGCCTAGTTGATGAAGTATTGAATTGCTGTATTTCAGTGGATGAAATGAAGAAATCTCCATTTGAGCATTCATCATTGCCTGGTGAATCAGAAATTTCAAAAATTTTGTCTGGCTTGGTCACCATAATTGACATTATGGAAGTTTCCATAAGAGTATTTGGATTTGGGTCTATCTTGTCAGTTTGACTGATAGGCAACACATTATCTGTAGTCACATGTATGAATGGGTTTACTGGAATCGTTTCCAAACCATATGGAGCATTAATTTTGGTAACCTTTTTTTTCATGGATGTATCCTTTCCCTCCATGTGATAGAAGTTTCCTCAATGTATTGAGATTCACATGTTTTGAATGGGGATTTATTCCCATACAATGTCCTAATTTGACCATTGAAACAATATTTGAGACATTGATGGTATGATGAAGGTATAACCGCATGTGGATGTAGCCGAGCTCTTCCAAGAAAAATGTTGAAGGCTATGTCATGACGAACAACCCTGAAATCTGAATTCGATACAAGGTCCCAAAACTGAGTTCTGAGTGTAATATCTCCCATAGGTTCTTGATCATTTTTATCATATCCTTTCAAAATCAAAGTAGAAGGAGATAAATCATATTTCGTGTGGCCTAATCGACGAAGTGTACGAATAGGGATGAGGTTGACTCTTAAACCATTATCAATGAAAGCACATCAGATGTCTATATCATTGACCTATCCAGATAAATACAAAGGTCTAATATGTCCATGTGCCACATCATCTTCATCTTCATCTATAAAATATGTCACTACATGGCATTCTGTAGGATCATTCTCTATATGGTGAACTTCATCCGCATCAATTTCAGTTTCGAATTCCTGAGGGATTGCCAAAGCCTCAATGAGGGCCTTTCGAAGATCCTTTTATTATAGAGACCCAATGCTTGACGTACATGGACATTACATTAATTCTACAGAATACTTAATACATAATAAAAACAGACACCAAAGGACAGTAATAGTTTAGTGCCTTTGGAAACTTGGAACATAATCTTCTAATCTTGGTGAAAGATCCTCAACATCTCTCATAGAGATCTTCCTTTTTTGCTTACTTAAAACCATTATTTATATCCCGGGGAAAAGAAAATATAAAAATGGTGAGCTCAAATTCTTAGTAAGGGAAAACATAGAGAACATAAAACAATCAATAAACATTTGAAATAAAAAAACTTGAACATAAAATTTAAACATAAAAATCTTGAGCAAAGACATAAATCGTGGAAGTACGTAAGGCATATATCATAATGGAACATCAACCATGATAAAATAGAATGTAAATAAAACATGTAATTGTGGAAACCATTCAGCGCATGTTATGATTTCCATAGTAGCCAAGGCATTGCTGCCAAGAGCATCTTAATGGACAAAGTCTCTTTCTGAATCGAGTTCACTCCTCGTTTCAGTCCTGTAACACTGAATCAGATTAACTTACCCTTCCAGCCATATATATCTCATGAGATATAAATCATTACCCAATGAATTGGAGGGAGATATTGGTCCCACCCATCTCATAATGAAAACATTCTTACTTGTGCCACAAAATCATAAATCATACATCATAGCATAACCCATGTAATAGAATGGGATTCTTAAACATCATGCCATCATAACATAATCCATAAAAAATGGATATCATTTAATCATAAGAAAAATAAAACCATGTAAATAATGGAGAAATTATATATGAAACATAAACATATTCAATAATGTAATTTTAGATGGAAAACGGTTTTGAGAAAACACGTGAAATGAATTCTTGAGGAAAATATCCTTTCTTCTTCAAAATCATTTTCTTTTCACAAAATTCCATGAAATTTTAAAAGAAATGAATTTTGTTGAAAATAATCATGAAATTGTGTAGAGTAATATTCATGAAAATAGGGCGTTATGATACCGTAAAAATATGTTCACACCGTATAAGTTAAAAAAACATTCTCCTCATACTTTTTTCGGAAAAGTAAAAAAGTTCCTCGTGTGGTAAACAAAAGTAAGATTCCTTTCATAACATGTGGTAAAATTAAAAAATGGGTAACAAGGAATTCAAAAAAACATGAATTTTTTTTAGAAAACATGGGCTTTGATGATAACAATAACCCCGATAAATACTTACAAGTAAACAATCTTGGATAAAAACGAGATTGGAAAAGTTATCCCCTACCTTAGGTCCAATATGATTCGTACGTATCCGAACCTCCTGTATAATTATTTAAATAATGTCATTGAATTATTACATAATCATCTTCATTGTTATGATATCATATATGGTTCACTTATGACTTTATATTACCCGTTATTTTGTAAATTCCTGTTAAAGTAGCGTTTTGGGTAAAATCGTTTCATTTATCGTTCGTGTTTTGACTTATAATTATTAATATGATTACTTAGACCATTATTAAATAATTACAGAATATAAAATCATGATTTATATATAATATAAATTCAGAATATACATATATATAATAGATCGATAAATGGAAAGAAATACACCATTAATGGATACAGTAGGTCTTACGTACGCATGAATGCTGTTTTTGTTTCCTTATTGAATTGAATGGAATTAAGTAGATGACATACCTATATATATACATAAATCCAGTAGCATTATTATGTCATATATTTCATGATTACTTATTATATATACTTTATAATCATTCTTGAATTGTTAACATGGTAAATGAATCTCATCGCGTCGTGGAGACGGCAATCCGTAGGTACGCACGAGCGATGATATCTTTCCAATATTTATTGAATGGAATTGGAGTGAATGATATAATATCTTAGAATTAGTATTATGTTATAATAATCATATTTAGTTATTCTTTACACCATTATACCCATCCAAGTAATGCGGTGGTGGAAAAACAGATTACACCACGGCATGGAGACAATATTCCGTACGTACGCACGCGCGGTGATTTCATTTTCCTTAGAATGGATAGAAAGTGAAATAAGGTTGTTTCATATTTATAATAACACATCCGTATATGAGTGATACTGATGTAATTAATTCATAATGAAACTACTAAATAAGAATAAGTAGAAAAAGAAATTGTTTTGAAAGAATCGATAACGGATATTACCTCTTCTTCAACACGCCTCTTTGAAACATCCTCTTAGGGAACTAAAATTGGTCTTTAAAGAAAACCAGGACCTCTAGTATGTTTCTAAGGAGGTTTATAAGGAATATTTTTAGGGGTTGGCTGAGCATCAAGGCTCAAAAGGGTGTGAAGAGAAGAGGGAATGGGTGCCCTTTTTATAAGGGAGGAGAGGGGCACCTTTGGAATTATAAGAAATATTAATTTATAATAAATTCAAACCACACATATAAACTTAAGAAATGACTAAAATATGAATATTAGATGATATAGGGTTGTTATTGCATCATAAAATAAAATTTAGACATGTTTTGAATTTATTTTAGACATTACCAACTTGATTTATCCTTATTTAATCTATTTAATTTTATTTGTGGTAATAAGATTATAAATTTTAAATTGTTACAAATTATTACTTATGTGTTGTGAATTTTCCATAATTGGATAATTTTTGACATTTTTGACCATATAAATTTTAATTTTAAAATTTTAAATATTTTTGTAATTTTTAAACAATTTTATATTATGTTATTTTTATAAAATAACAATAGTATCAATTTTGATACTATTCATTTATTTGAATTTAACTAAATTCCTCACAGAAGATATGTTAGAACCAAAAGCTTTTATATATTCATAACATGTCATATATATATATATATAATTAGTGGATCACATTAAATAGTTTATATAATATTTATTTTAATATTTTTAAAACCATTTATTTGGTATATCTCTTAATAAAATAATTACTACAACATTGTTGTATAATTATTTAATATACTTATTTGATTCATTAAAATTTTAAATAAAATCCTATGATGAATATAAATATAATACCTTTAATAATAATATTCTTACTTGAATTTATCATCTTAAAATCACAACATTTAAATTGTAATAGTTATTAAATTATGAAGGTGACATCATTGACCTCATTTAAAATTAAATAATATAAATGTCATAATCAGTTTTATAAGGCTCCAAATGGTCCAAAAAGTTACCCTTGGATTAATAGGGTATAGATATACTCGACCAATAATTTTTGGCCATGTTTATGGTCCTTTTGATAGGTATTTTTATTTTAATAAAAACTATATTATTGATTTTTCTCTAAATAAACAATTTATGCATAACTATTGTGTCACAATTAATGACAATTATTTAATCCCTAAAAATTATAAATAAATTCTCATGACGTAGATAATTGTTTTATATTTCTGGAGAATATTAAGTTTTGAAGTTTCATGTAGTTTATCACTAAACTAAAATCATTATACTTATAATATTTAAGAGAGTGACTTGTTGTCACTTTCTTTGGTTTTAATAATAATTAAATTATTTTCATGGTCCAAAGTCTATATAATGAATCTAATCCGACACTTAGGTGATATGGGTCGACTTTGAGTCATCCAATATAATTTTGGCATGTGTTAGGGTAATGTTATAATCTTAGGTTTACCCTTAATTACCCGATTTATCTTTAACTGAAGTAAATAAAAATTACCATAGTTACTATTCATATTGCCCAAAAATAAAAAGTAGCCTATTAACATAATTTGGACCTACGGATTCCAAATATGGAATCCCTTTTTCAAAATTCAAAACACAGAAGTTGCAGTAATTAATTTATATTTAATCCTGTTATTAAGAAAACAAGTTTTAAAAGTTAAACATTACAAAAGATTGAAATGATTTTTCCTATGAATTCAATGAAAATAAATGATAATGAAATACATTATATTAAATGTTAATAATATATTATATTTATACTTTAAAACCATTCAATATTAATATTTAACCATATAAAATATTACGATGAAATTTTTTTAAATTAAAATATAGAGTGCTTTTATTAGTCATTAAAATATTAAAGTTTTCAGAATAATATGAAAAATTTATCCAAAGTAAATTTTAGTATCCTGATTCCAAAGAATAATTTTATTTAGTCAAATTGAACTTATAAACATGTCAAAAAATATATTTAAAGTGGGTGTTCCATCAAAAGGCTGCAAAACCGAATTTTTTTGAAAAATCATTATTTTACCCGAAACATTTATTTTGTTCTTATACCAAGTTCTAGAAAATGTGTAAGATAAATAATAATGTTATAAAATTCAAAATTTATTTAATAATATTCATAACAGGTAGTTCATAATAATATTATAATAATATATCGTTGTTTAGTGAAACTCAGAATTGCGTACAACACATGCTATCGAGGAAGGTCGTGATTGCGTGTAATGCAAGCTAAGTCAGGGTTGCATGTAGTGCACGACTCCTTTGTTGTTGCATATAACAAAATCCAACCATATTTAATTAATACATTGAATATATATATATACTCAATGTTACGTAGAATAACTACTATCAAACAAACTTGAAATTGTGTGTAACATGATCAAACATTAGTGTTGCATATATTGCAAGATAATACGGTGTTGCGTATAGAGAAAGATAATCTTGGGGTATCATACAAAACAAGACATCAAATGAATTAAAAAGAATAACTCTCATTAAATCTCGGGGTGTTACATTCTACCCCCCTTAAAATTAATTTCTCCCTCAAAATTCGTCGGGGTTATAAATGGTTTACTACTTGAATGTTTCTTTAATAGAAACCCACATCGTAAAAAGGAATACTAAAACATCATTTTAAAAAGTGATGTATGAAACATAATGGTTACCCAAATTATCTCATCACTGGGTTTCCACGTAGGAGAACATAAGTGAAAATATAAATATAGAAGAGAAATCTAAACATCAAGTTCTGATGGAGAGTGGTAGAAAACATGGCTACAAAAAAGGCAACAATCACAAAGCCATAAATTTGTGATTACCTAAGGTACCATCTTATTCATCAGATATGAGGGCACTATGACAACATTTTTGGTTTTTAAGATCATTTCCCTAAAGATTATGAATTAAAAGAAATGCTTACATGATTTCGGTTCAATCTCACTGTTGTTTGTGCCTTGAACAATTTCCACTTCATCTCTTAAAGAAATGAAGTTGAATTTGTTATTTGTGAAGTGTTAGCAGGTCATGTGATAGAATGATGGGTCATTCCATCTGTCTTAAACAAAAGGTTAGAAAAAGTTATTAAAAATACATAAGTCGATTAATCGTATATGGTTCCTAAAATGGACTTATACTTCACATCTAATACCACATATTAAATTAAAAATAATTTATACTAACCAGGGACTTCCTATAGGCCAGTGGTATGCCATAAATGCCTGTCGCACTTTGGTTGTAGGTTCGATTCCTGCAACCTTGTTCAATGCTACTAGTTGTCGCCCATCCTGCAGGTTTTCCTTTTTCTAAAACTACATTATTATAACATCCCATAAAAAATATCGAAAAAAAGTTATAGCCTTAATGAATACTGACTTATGTCCAACATATTCCATTCCAATCATTAGGCTTATCCAAAATACTTCTGTCCAAGCTCACAGTATAAAGAAAACAGTTACTAGAAATGTCATCTGCCGAGCATGTGAATACCATCATTTATCCCCCATATATCATAAGATAAAACTTTTTGGTCACATTCCAAACATGTGAATACCTTAATCATGTATTCTCTTGAAATAATGAATTTCCATTGACCCTTAGTGAAAACATGAATGCTGTCAAAATTTAACACTTTCCACATACAAAAATCCAAAAATTTCTATATACTCAATCAATGATATCAATTTGTCCTTATACTAGTCATGAGCTCCTTAATACTATCAACCAACTCATTATCTCTTTATCCTTTCATTATTCACATATCTCCTACCTTCCAAAAATATTTGAATAACCTTTCATGGTTACCGGTACCATTCATCATATACTTTCAAAACTCAAGCAAAGGAAATAGTGTATAAATCCTTAGATTCTTCTTTATTCCAAAGTATCATACATTATTCTTGATAAACATACAATCATTACACTACGTTCTTAAACCATTGACCGAGCTTCAACAATTCTTTTATCTCACATATCATTTGTAGTCTCTTCATCATCATTAATATTAATACTACCCATACAACCATGATGATTCTCTTCATGAGACTCTCCCTTAGGGAATTGGTTTGCATAATGCCCGTACATTCCACATATAAAACATTTAACCATTGTTGGTGTCCTAGAAATATCATTATCCTTGTCCATGGTGTTAACTAAACCTTTTCCTTTGCAATTACTGGCTTTGTTTCCTTATTTTCCACACCCAAAGCATCTTCCAGTTCCTTTGAAATATTCTCCTGGATGCCTCTTCCCACATGATTTACATGAGGGGAATTGAACTTTCTTTCCTCTATGATCATCATGAAACTCAATCTTTCTCTTATTAGCAGAGTTGGGATACTTACTAAAGTTGAAGTTATTGATCATATTATGAGATTAATGATTTGAAATAACAACGATATGTGGAGTTCCAGATCCAATTTCATTTGGTTTCTCATGAAGAATATCATTCCATTGTCCATCATATCCTCCATTAACTTGAATCTTCCAAATTCTAGCCATTATTTATAACCCAAAAAGAATAGTGTGAGAGGAAAAAATCATAATCAAGAGGGAGTACCTTCAATATCTAACATTATAGGTTTAATTATGATATCGTTACTATAATTATAGGACTATAACCTATACGTATACTTATCCTTAGGGACATCCCTAGACATACCTTAGAAATATCTATAGGGATCTCACTAAAGTTTTTGCATCCTAGTTTCCAAAGGTTATCCAAACCATTCCTCTGATACCAATTGTAGAGACCCAAAGCATGAAGTACGTGGACATTACATTAATTTTACGGAATACTTAATACATTACAAAAATAGACACCAAAGGACCGTAATAGTATAGTGCCTTTGGAAACTCGGAACATAATCTTCTAATCTTGGTGAAAGATCCTCAACATCTCCCATAAAGATCTTCCTTTTTTTCTTACCTAAAACAATTATTTATATCCTGGGTAAAAGAAAACATAAAAAGGGTTCTCTCAAATGCTCAGTAAGGGAAAACATAGAGAACATAAAACAATCCATAAACATTTGAAAGTAAAAAACTTGAACATAAAATTTAAACATCAAAATCTTGAGTAAAGACATAAATTGTGGAAGTACGTAAGTAATATATCATAATGGAACATGAACCATGATAAAATAGATTGGGAATAAATCATGTAATTGTGGAAACCATTCAGCACATGTTATAATTTCCATAGTAGCCAAGGCATTGCTGCCAAGAACATCTTAGTGGAAAAAGTCCCTTTCTGAATTGAGTTCACTCCTCGTTTCAGTCCTGTAACACTAAACCAGATTAACTTACCGTTCCAGCCATGTCTATATGATGAGATATAAATCATTACCCAATGCATTGGAGGTAGATATAGGTCCCACCCATCTCATAATGAAATCATTCTTACTTGTGCCAACAAATGATAAATCATACATCATAGCATAACCGATGTAATAGAATGGGATTGTTAAACATCATGACATAATCACATAATCTATAAAAAATGGATATCATTTATCATAAGAAAAATAAAACCATGTAAATAATGGAGACATTACACATGAAACATAAACATATTAAATAATGTCATTTTAGATGGAAAACAGTTTTGAGAAAACACTTGAAATGAATTCTTGTGGAAAATATCCTTTCTTCTTCAAAATCATTTTCTTTTCACAAAATTCTATGTAATTTTAAAAGAAATTTATTTTTTTGAAAATAATAATGAAATATTTTAGAGGATGCTTCATGAAAATAAGGCGTTATGAAACCGTAAAAATCTATTCACGCTGTATAAGTTAAAAAAACATTCTCATCGTACTTTTGTCGTAAAAGTCAAAAAGTTCCTCGTGTGGTAAACAAAAGTAAGATTCCTTTCATAACATGTGGTAAAATTAAAAAAATGGGTAAAAGGAATTTAAACATACATGAAATTTTTTAGAAAACATGGGCATGGATGATAACAATAACCCCAGTAAATACTTATGAATAAACAATCTCGGATAAAAATGAGATTGGAAAATTTATCCCTTGCCTTAGGTCCGATATGCTTCATACATATCCGAACCTCCTATATAATGATTTAAATAATTTCATTTAATTATTACAGAATCATCTTCATTTCTATGAAATCATATATGGTTCACTTATGACTTTATATTACCCGTTCTTTTGTAAATTAATGTTAAAGTAGTGTTTTTGATATAATCATTTCATTTATCATTCGTGTTTTTACTTGTAATTATTAATATGATTACTTAGATCATAATTACTTAATTCCAAAATATAAAACATGATTTATATATAATATATATTCAAAATATACATATATATAATAAATCGATAAATGTAAAGAAATTCACCGTTCATGGAGATGGTAGGCCATACGTACGCATGAACGCTGTTTTCATTTCCTTATTGAATTGAATGAAATTAAGTAGATGACATACACACACATATATATAAATAAATCCAGCAGCATTATTATTTCATATATTTCATGATTACTTATTATATATACTTTATAATCATTCTTTAATTGTTAACCTGGAAAATGAATCTCATCGCGTCGTGGAGACGGTAATTTGTACGTACGCACAAGCAATGATATCATTCCCATATTTATTGAATGGAATTGGAGTGAATGATATAATATGTTAGAATAATTATGATGTTATAGTAATCATATTTTGTTATTCTTTACACCATTATACACATCCAAGTAAGGTGGTGGTGGAAAAACAGATTACAACACGGTGTGGAGACGGTATTCCGTACGTACGCACGCGCGGTGATTTCATTTTACTTATAATGGATAGAAGGTGAAATAAGGTTGTTTCATATTTATAATAACATATCAGTATATGAGTGATGCTGATGTTTTTAATTCATAATTAGACAACTAAATAAGAGGAATTAGAAGATGAAATAAATTTGAAAGAATCGGTAATGGATATTACCTCTTCTTCGACAAGCCTCTTTGAAACCTTCTCTTAGGGCACTAAAATTGGTCTTTAAAGAAGATCATGACCTCTATTATGTTTCTAAGGAGTCCGAGAAGGGAAATGGGCAGGGGATGACCGAGCTTAAAGGCTCAAAAGGGTGTGAGGAGAAGAGGGAAGGGGTGCCCTTTTTATAAGGGAGGAGAGGGGCACCTTTGGAATTATAAGAAATATTAATTTATAATAAATTCAAAACACACATACAAACATCAAAAATGACTCAAATATTAATATTAGATGATATAGGTTTGTAATATCATCAACCAATAAAATTTAGACATGTTTTGAATTTATTTTTAACATTATCAACTTGATTTATCCTTATTTAATCTATTTCATTTTATTTGTGGTAATACGATTCTAAATTTTAAATTGTTATAAATAATTACTTATGTGTCCTAAATTGTCCATAATTGTATAATGTATGACATTGTAAACCATATAATTTTTAATTTATAATTTATAATTTTTTTAATTGCTAAACAATTTTATAATATGTTATTTTTATAAAATAACAATATTATCAATTTCGACACTATTCATGTATTTGAATTTAAATAAACTCATCACAGAGGATATGTTCGAACTAAAAGATTTGATAGATTCATAACATGTCATATGTGTCTAGAAAATTAGTGGATCACATTAAATAGTTCATATAATATTTATTTTAATATTTTTAAAACCATTTATTTGGTATATATCTTAATAAAATAATTACTTCAACATTTTTGTATAATTATTTAATATACTTATTTTTGCAAAAGAATTTAAAATAAAATCCTATGATGAAGATAAATATAATAACTTTCACAATAATATTCTTACTTGAATTTATCATCTTAAAATCACAACATTTAAATTGATATCTTTATTAAATTAGGAAGGTGACATCTTTGACATCATTTAAAATAAAATAATATATATATCATAATCTGTTTTATAAGGCTCTAAATGGTCTAAAAAATCAACCCTTGGATTATTAGGGTATAGATATTCTCAACCAATAAGGTTTGGTCAAGTTTCTGGTCATTTTGATAGGTATGGTTATTTTAATAAAAACTATATTATTGATTTTTAACTAAATAAATAATTTCTGCATCACTATTGTGTCACCATTAATGACAATTATTTAATCCCTAAAAATTCTAAATAAATTCTCATGATCTAGATAATTTTGTTAGATTTCTGCAGACTATTCATGTTCGATGTTTCATGAAGTTTATCACTAAATTAAAATTATTGTACTTATAAGATTTAAGAGAGTGACATGTTGTCACTTTCTTTGGTTTTAATAATAATTAAATTATTTTCATGTTAAAAAGACCATAAAATGAATCTAATCCGACCATTAGGTGATATGGGTTGACTTTTAGTCATCCAATATAATTTTGGCATGTGTTAGGGTAATTTTATAATCTTAGGCATACCCTTAATTACCCGATTTATCTTTAACTAAAGTAAATAAAAATTACCATAGTTACTATTCATAGTGCCCAAAAATAAAAAGTAGCCTATTAACATAATTTGGACCTACTGATAAAAAATATGGAATGAATTTTGAAAAATTAAAACACAAATGTTGCAGTAATTAATTTAAAATTAATCCTGCTATTAAGAAAATGAGTTTTAAAAGTTAAAACATTGCAAAAGATTGAAATGATTTTACCTGTGAATTCAATGTAAAAAAATGCTGATGACATACATTATATTAAATGGTAAAAATATATTCTATTTTTACTTTAAAAAAATTCAATATTATAATTTAACCATATAAATTATTATGATGAAAAAAGTTGTTTTTAATTTAAATATAGCGTGTTTGTACTATTCATTAAAATATAGAAGCTATCAGAATAATATGAAAAATTTATCGAAAGTAAATTTTAATATCCTGATTCCAAAGAATAATTTTATTTTGTCAAATTGAACTTATAAATATGTCAAAACTGTATTTAAAGTTGGTGCACCATCAAAAGGTGGAAAAACATCATCTTTTTAAAAAATACTAATTTTACCCGAAAAATTTATTTTGTTCTTATACCATGTTCTAGAAAATGTGTAAGATGAATATTAATGTTATAAAATTAAAAATTTAGTTATTTCTATAAATAACTACTTGTTCATTATAATATTATAATAATATATCGTTGTTTAGTGAAACCCGATATTGCGTACAACACACGCTATCGAGGAAGGTCGTGATTACGTGTAATGCTAGCCAAGTCAGGGTAGCATGTAGTGCACGACTCCTTTGTTGTTGCATATAAAAAAATACAACCATATTTCATTAATACATTGAATATATGTATATATATATACACTCAATGTTACGTAGAATAACTACTATCAAACAAACTTGAAATTGTGTGTAACACGATCCAAGATTAGTGTTTCATATACTGCAAGCTAATACGGTGTTGCGTATATCACAAGCTAATCTTGGGGTATCATACAACACAATACATCAAATGAATTAAAGATAATAATTCTCATAAAATCTTGGGGTGTTACATTGATAGATTCAAGGCATCCAGAATTGTTAACTTGGCTAGCACTTCAGCCAAATGTTTCAAGACATCATAATTTTGGTCCAAAGGTCTCTGTTTCCCAACCGGAACATGTGGTTTCGTAGGTGACTTAGAAGTTAATGCTTTGTAAGTATATGAATTGTGTATCATGGTAGGTGTTGGAAATACTTTTGGTTTTGTAAGATTAGACCGACTAGGACTATTTATTTTCTGAGAGGAAGAAGGTGTAAATTCAAACTGATCTTCCAAAATAATTGTGCCAGGACTCAATCTGCCTTGTGTGGAAGATCTTTATTGTTCTTGTTGAGCTTGCTGAAGGGCTTTTCCATGAGTTTCTATTGCATATACTGTTCTAGCAGGGGTAGGATTGGAATAGTGGCTTTTGAAATATCCACATCTTCTTCTGTATCCTAGACCTATGGAACTCCCTCTAATTCCTCTATTTGATATAGGGAACTCAAGCTCATCAAGATCAAAACTATGACTGGAATCAGGATATGTTAAGTGAATTATGATAACAAAAACTAATATCAATTCTTCATTTGATCAAGACTCTACCAGATGAACCATTTTAGGATGTACAATTTGGTGGAGCGATGCCCGGGATTTTGATGTAGATGGCATAAAATCTTCCAGAGTTAAAAACAACTTAGTCTTTGACATGAGCTCATATTCTTCTAACTGCTCTTCTTTCATCGAATTATGCCACCTCTTTGAGGACTTTCCTTCTGAAAAAGTGATTTTTACTGTGGCATTCATAGCAGAAGACACAATTAGTTTCTTCAATTGAGTTTGTAAAATGGAATGTGTTCAGTTGATCATTTTCCTAACCATCCAATCATCATATTTCTGCGCATTTTTTCATTTGACTTCATTCCACTCGCCTTCTTCATCTGGATCTGTAGCAGTAACACATGATACCTTTGTTGAAGAACCTTTCAGTTTTACTTATCCCGAGCCCACTATTTTTTGCAAAAGGTATTTGAAGACAAAACACTCATTAATGGGATGCCCCAACATATGATGAAATGGGAAATAGTTTTGGAGGTCTTCATCTCCTTCCTTGTTCAGCCTTTTTGGCCTTGGAAACTGAACCAAATTATTTTCCAGATCCGAAATGGAGTAACTAGGAACATGTTAATTTCATAAAGAATAAACTTTTTTCTTTAACTCCTAAAATTGTTTCCGTCTTTGATCTCTTTGATCATCCTGATGAGAAAACCTCTATTTTTTATGTTCATGAAGTGGAGCCCTTCAATATGATGACGGTCTTGAAGTGGAAGTAGGTACAGGTGCTTGTTTAAGTGTAACATTACCAGTCACTAATCTCCCCATTCTTCTTTCTAGAGCTGATGGAATTACATGAGTTTTAGCCTTAGTCACTATAAGAGAATCTCCGATCAGTTGAGTGATTGAAGTAAGGCATCAAAACCCTCTTGGTATTTCACAGGGCTCAACGATGTGCGTAATTCATAACATAAAGTTTCCACAAAGATTGGCATCAATTCTTCTTTTGGAGTGATAAGCTTAAGAAATATGTTAATCCCTTCCAGCGAGTAGTGAAATCTGAAACACTTTCATTTTCCATTTGCCTACAATTTGTAAGATAAAAAATTGTCGTCTTTGGAAACGTTGAGAAAAATTGATGAAGGAATCATTGACGAAGATCTTCCCACCTGGTAATTGATCGGGATTGAAATCTTGTATACCAGACAAAAATATTCCCTTGTAATGACTGTACAAAACACTTGAGCTAAACTACTTCTTGTTGTTGAGAAGTTCCCATCATAGGATCACAAAGAGAAACAAAATGTGTTAAGTGTTGTTCGGGATCTCTGTAACCATTAAAAATTGGGAATGTGGTACATGGAAAATTTTATAGGGGAGGAATTACATCAACCCATTTGGGGTAAACTGTCTTTTCTGTTTGAATTTGTGCACGCTTTACTGACAGAACTTCCAACCAAGCTGTTAATGACTCAATGGTAGTCATTATCTTTTGAGAAACATCTTGTTGAGCTTGGGCCTGAGAAGGTGCAATAACTGGAGTTTGGACAGGTGTTGTGACTAGTACTAAAATTGATGGAAGCACTACTAGTTGTTGTTACACATGACCCATTGGATTAGACTTATGAGGGTGTACTTGTAAAGGAGGATATTCTTGATCCATACCTGTAATTGCAATGAATTCACTTGACTGACAGACTCCAGCATGCTTAGGAGGAAGACAACCTTGAAGTAGTTCTGCATTCAACCTCCTTAACTCCTTCATTTCTTCTTCTTGTTGTGCGAACCTTTTCTCTAATGAGAGTGATTGACCTTCTCCAGAGGTTGTGTGAGACATAACCTAACATTTACCCTTTTCCTTGGAATGTTCCATTCTAGAGTATGGGAGGGAATTTCCTGAAGGAATGTCTTTCCTCTGGGAAGCCCTTTGGCTTCTAGCATGCACACCTTATTAATTTATTTCTGTGGGTACAACCTCTTGAACATGAAATTCTTCATCTGATCCCTCTAAGTGAGCCTCATGTTCTGGGGGATCAGTAACAATGACATTATTGACATTTATTGATGCATAATGCATTGCATCCCTTCTGTCGGCATTTCTGCGATACTGTCTTCTTCCATGGCCTTTATGAGACAGTTCTTTTTGTTGAGTTGATACCTCAGGAACTTCTTGATGAACCGTAATTTGGAGGGAATCTCCTGATAAATCGGCTTTGCATTCCTCTTGTGGATTCTTCCCTAACTGAGAGAAAAATGACTTTCGCTGAGGAAGAGATTGAGGATTTGAAAAAGTCTCCAGTCCGGTGAACTAGGGTAGTTCCTACTTTCCCTGCTCAACTCCATGAATCCCATTTGTTGATCCCAAGGATTGAGCTAAAAGAGTCCCCAACCTAGCAAGTTGAGGTGGCTCTTGAGCTGCTACATCTGAAACTTTCTTAAAATCTCTCCTGATTTTGTGGACTCTAGTCCAGAAATTGGCCGGATGCATCAACCTACATCCACTCAAATCACCTCGCTCAAATGACCATTGAATGATTTCTGATACTTATAACACTTGATGATGTGAAAACTCTAAATGAGAATCATGTTTGATATTCTCATTTTCTTGATGCAAGACTAATTTGACAACTTGTTCTTTGTATTCCTGACATTGTGAAGAACTAGTTGAGGCCTGTTCTTGAGAAAGTCTTTGATTACACACAAAACCAATTGGTTGTAGCCGGCCATGGGCAATAACATTGCATGAGACCAATTTTGGAGGGATTTGTTGCCTGGAGAGTATAGTGAAATGAAGTGCTCCATGAACACCCCATCCCATATTATGAATACCAGATAGGGAATTGGTAATTAACTGGTGCATCCTTTTTAGTGAACCAAAGCATGCATGCTGAAGGGCTCTCTGCTGCTTTTCAACATTCAGATATTGGGAAACTGAGAGAGATGCCTAATCAATTTAGAATTGTAACCCTTATATTATCTTAACATGATTTTCATATTCATCATAAGATAATATTTTCTATTTTAAGTGACAAAGAGTTTTCCACATGTTGATACGAATATCATGAATACAATCTTCCATCAACATTTTTGGAATGTCATACTAAGAGTCTGCCAGATGCCAAAACATGACTGGTACAACACCTTTCACAAGATGTTTTCTCATATTCCTCACTACCTCCTTATCATTCGATGAAGATTCTTCTACCTGATTAGACCAAATCTAGTGCTTCTTTGTTGAGTCATCAGATTCAACAAGATTGGTAGAGAATTAATTTATCAAATTAGAAGATGAATGACCCAGGGGTGGTTCAGATAATGAACTACACCCCGAGCTATCTCCTAATTGATAAAGTATTTTACCTGCTAGCGGTAAATCATCAGACATGATCAGCTTCACATTTGAAAGTGCCTCAAGATTAGAGGGCTTTCTCATTACTGCATTTTCCTTTGAAGAATTTTCTAGGCAATGCAAATTACTACTGCAGAGAGGACTTTCGTAGCAAAATTCACCATCATAGGGAGGACCACCATGGTGGGTTACAAAAAAAGATGAAACCTTTTGATCCATGATCTTCTGGAAATGCAGAGGGTTATCGTGGATCTCATATGAAGATGATACTTCAAGATCAACCGAATTGCCACGAAGAAATCCTTTATGAGGAAGTGTCTGATGAAGACATTCAGAATTATTGTTTTTATTTCTGGAATTTGAAAATGAAAGAGTAGAATCTTGAGTTGCAACAGATAATAGTCTTAGGGCTTGAAGATCTCCAGCATCGAGGAAGGTCTTATTACAATTGGCCCGTGAATTTTTGACTGTGCTGGACGTGTCTTTTATTAGACACCTTCTTACTCACTTTGGAAACCACTTGTTGACTAAAGTGGTTATTATGGGCAGGTGTATGTGCCTGATCAGGAGTAATGGTAAGGTTAGGCTGATTATCTCCATTCAAATCGGGAGTGTGTGCCTGACTTGATTGTCCGTATGACTTGGGGGAGTATGCCCCACAACCCTCCTGGACTGGGACAGAGGTGTGTATATGTTCTGTAGTGATATGTTGATGAGTCACTCCTTTGATAGGGATAGATTTATGATTAATTCCACTTGATGCTACTGAAGTTGTAATAATATTATGACAGGCATTCAGAATATGGGAAGGGATTTTATTCTGCTCTTTCACCATTGTTTGAATGTTCTTGGTGACCTCCGCCGCTGGAATAGGATCATACGTCCATTCGGTTCTTGGAGTAGGTGTGTATTCCTACTCCTGTCCTCCTTTTCCAGTTAGTGAATTCTGATAGTACTCATGTTTGGGGGCATAAAATTATGTCTTCCTGTTTCTTGTCATTGGAGCTTTCTAATTGACATCACCAGGTGCTACCAAACGAGATTGTTGGTTATCCTGATGAAAGGTATCTGTATGTATCTACTGATTTTTCCCTAGTACATTTTATTGGAAAGTTTCTTTGGTTGTAGTTAGACAATCCTACTGACTAGCTGATGAATTATAAACAGGTGTATATGCCTGCCTATAATACTCCGTCGTAATTGCCTGGACGGATTGGCGTGTTACTTCCAAATGAGTTTGCTGGGCAGTAACATCAGGACGGATGGGTGAATATTCCCTCTCATTTTTTTACATCATGTTGGCTTGATGGACTTCTCTTGATGGGTCATAAGTAAGAAACTACTCCCTATTGAACTGATTTCGCCTCTAACGGTTCGTCTTGCATGCTTGGGTCTGAGGAACCTGAGCCGAACCCCTAATGGTGAAACCCTCATCATGTTGAGGGTGTAATACCGAACGAGTTTGGCCGTGATTGTTGATGGGATCCCTCAGGAAGGAATCCAGTATTCTCGAATTTAGGCATCGAGTGACCTTCTCATTCACCTCCCCATAATATGGGTGGGACTAGGGATTGAGTTATAGGGATAACGACCTGAAACGGCTGGAGACGGTGGTTGGCACCACCTAATTCTTGACCACTGGTCATCACTGTCCGGAAAACTACAGTGAGTTGTTAACTTGGAGGTCTTGTCGAGCAATCTCTAGAGTCGGAATGGTACCATGTTGATGGTATTCCTTAACCAATTCATTTGAGACCCAGCGTTGAAGACACCGAGTAGGTGATGTCGTCCACAGAGCGGACGAGGATCCGGCATGAGTAGTGACTAAGGCATTCACAGGTGTAAACATTAAAGAAGAGATTCTTATAATGCAGAGAGATCTTGGAAAAGGGTGCATGTCTGATATAACAGACATAATCAAGATACGTTTTTCCAAACAATATCTTTTGGATGATCACATATGTTATTGATTGCATTGTTGTCCCTCACATTTAGTTAAATA
Organism: Viscum album; assembly: GCA_963277665.1. Classification (NCBI taxonomy): domain Eukaryota; kingdom Viridiplantae; phylum Streptophyta; class Magnoliopsida; order Santalales; family Viscaceae; genus Viscum; species Viscum album. The sequence continues at coordinate 598,604,778 of OY728144.1, forward strand.
GGTGCCTAACAAATAAGTAAAACATCATTTAACTTGGTTAATGATTCACATTGAGTTTACCATTTTTATTTATTCTAGAAATGGGTATGACCTTGTTTGTTTAAGGTTCAAACATTCCAATCTGTTTCTAATGGGTTTATTCATAGAACCGGAAACATCCAATGATTCTATATCCATTTAGACCTACTTTCCAAAGGTAGGTTCCCATTAGTTGTGGACTCATGAGGCATAAGAATTTTCATTGGTCAAGAGGATGGGAGGTCAGAATCATTACACGTTTTTGGGGGGAATTATTGTATACAACGAGACTCTCTTATATAATTGAGTTATGTTCATGAATCCTTATTAATTTACAAAGCATGAAAATTGGTTTTTTTCCTTTAGACCTTGCAGTCAATGATTTATATGCAGGGGATTTAAATAATCATTTATTTGTATTTGAGGTTCTTCATCAATTGAGAATCATCCATATGAATTAGTGATTCTTAGTCAATGGTATCCTTCAATACATTATATATAAATCTCATGGTCATTATGATAAACCTTCTGGTTTTAAAGCCACTCAGTGGGGAACTTGAAGTGTATTGTCGTTCATAAAGACAAATTATTTTAGTGTTTAGATCATACCCATAGATGGGCTACCTACGTAACCTTGTTAGAAAAGGAATCAGAACTCATGTAGTTCGAGTGAAGAAGTATGATGTTTATGCATGATTACATTCCCCAAAAGAGATGTCATCATTACTTTTACACCCTAACCTCATGTGATTCATGCTCGATGTGAGAAACAAGAGGTATCAGTAAAACCTAACGATTGTTCCACGAAGGATGCAATCATAAGAAAGGATGTGGGGCTTACGTATGTATGACTACCCAAGTAAATGAAGATAAAGACTTTTTAGAAAAAGAATCCCAAGAGTAGGGTCCATAAAGGTGTTTGTACATTATGGAGATTTTGGATTTTAACCTGGGACATATTCCTGAAATGGAAGTCCAAAATTTAAGAGGGACTGATTGGGTTTTATTCTTGAAAAGGAAGCCGAAATCAAAAGAAATTAAAACTGGGGCTTACTCTTGAAAAGGAGGCCCAGGATTAGAGAACTTGAGACTTGGGCAATACTCCTGAGAAGGAGGCGCAGACATAGAATTGGGGCTTACTCCTAAGGAGGATTCCTAGATTAAAGATCTTCTCATCTTAAAGGATGATGTTGAATGAATGAAATATCTAACCTTAGTGACATAAATTTTTGTAAATCACAAGGTTTTGAGAGATGTTATATAGAATTCCTTTCATATAAAGAAGCCAACAAAGGAACCATGACATAAATGGCTTTGAAGAGGGTTTTGAAGGCTAAATCATGTATAGGAGAGGTGAATCTGAGGAAAGGAAGTGAATTGGAAGGATTCACACAAGTATTGGTCTGGCACGCAAGTCCTGGATGCACAAGTATACTTGCACGATATGAGTTCACTTGGGTGACGAAGAACCTGTTGGGTAATACATGGGCGAGACTTGGCTCAAGCCCTTAGTATTATCCCTAGATACTCCCAGAAGGGTGACGTGGAATTTTCCATGAGAGGAGAAGGCGGTGTGCAAGTTTCTTAATTTTCATTAAGGGTTGGACACTCAGGTGCACAAGTATTGATGTGTTCAAACACTTAGGCCTTATTATTCCTCTTGAGAGCTTCCATTCTAGGTAATGAATTACCTTAGAAGTGTTCGGAAGACTTCAGATGGAGACTTGGGTGACCAGAGCTTGAATCTGAGTTTTAGATTTTTTGTCCTTGAAATGGGGGGCCCACAGGGGGTATTTATAGGCCACCTGAGGTCTGGGTGAAATTTCACTTAGGGCGCGCAAGTGACTTGCATGCTTCATATCTGGCGCGCAAGTGACTTGCGTGCCCAAGGCTGGCGTGCAGGTATACTTGCGTGCCTTAACGCCTTTGCAATATTTTGATGAATCTTCTCTCTTCTTTGCTTGAGGTATTCCCTTTAGTCCATCATTGGACTCTTTGATGAAATGGAGTGTCAAAATATGTTCTAATGGAAATAAGTCTCTAATCATTCCCCTGAAAAGGAACCTGAGCGTGTATTAGTCCCCATATCTGAACCTTCATCAAAACAACCATCCTTGGTGAGTAATGATGATCTGAAATATTTTGGAGCTACCATTTGGGATGGAGTTGAAAAACTCATGAATTCCCAACCTGCTCTTGTAACACATCTAAGGGAGAAAGATGCCTCACTACTATTGGAAAAGTAATTTGGCAGATATAACCCAAAATGATTCATGAGATTAAGGAAGTCATATTTGAAAACAGACTGCTTAGTGATGAAGTGAAGAACATAAGAGGTATGATTGAAGGAATACAGAAATAGATGCATTCAAGATCAGATATTGCTTCTCATATGGTATAACCTATTGTTCCTCAAACCCCACAGAATTTTGTCTCTCATATTCAACCTCATTTAGCTACATTAGCTGAAAAGTTCACAAAAAATAAACAAACAAATTGTGAAAGAAATGCAAGAGTTTGTTGTTAATCTTAAAAATTCCACTGATGAGTATACGAGGTTCCTTCAAAATGTACTAAACCAACTGAAATCTCTTACTTCAGTAATAAATGCTTCTATGGCATTTGGACAATCATCTCATCCTTCCCTAGCTAGTGATCTGCTGAGAATAATGGTCAAAGAAGAACTTCATACTATGCTTCATGGTTTCAATAAATATTCTCTATATGAAGTTATTAAGAACCATGATAGTGTTCTTGATCTGGTCCAAATCCATTCAAAAATTGCTAATGAAGCTCAACAAGAAATTTCCAAAAAAGTGTATTTCTAATTCAACTGAATGTTCTCAAAGACTGAAGTCACCCATCTTTTTAAATATCATTTAGAAAATCTGTGGATTCCTCCTATTACTCAATCATTGAATACTCAAGTCCAAAAGCTCATAGAGTTCACTTGTCTATTGGATAAGTTTATGGAAAACAATGACGACTATGAGAAAGATATGCAGTATGGTGGAGAGATCATTGTGGATTTTATCAGGTTTCTGAGGCCCTATCATCATGTACATAGTACAACTATTGTTTATCCTATAGTTGCACCTCTCTGACCTGGTTTGCCTACATTCACCTATGCCCTAGCATCCACTTCTTTTTCAGTCAGGTAGGCACTGAGTCAGATCAGGCCTGTGATCCTTGATGATCAACTGCCTTGATCTTCTACTACACCTACTCTAGCTCCCTTGGTCATTGAAGGTCTTACTTTACCTTCTCTATCCACCAGCTCACTCCCTTCTTCTACCTCAGCTTTTTCTCTTAAGCCTTCCTCTTCTGCTGCTACTGCTAAAGGAAAAGAGAAGACCAGCCAATGAAGAAGGACAATGCTTACTCTATTTTGATGGGAATCTAGTTTAATATCTTCTACTTTTTATATTTCCCATCTTTTCTTATCTAATACATTATACACTTTGGTTCTCTCTTTTGATTTCCCTTTTCTTTCTTCTTTTTTATAATCCTCAAAGTAGGAGAAAAATATTATAGAATTATATGGGAAAAATATATGGGAGAAATTTAAGAAAAAATATATAAGAGAAGAGAACACTCACTCTATATATGTTATATTCACATTCGAACTGTGTAGTTAAAACAAATATACACTCTAAATATAAATGGTTTGTGATCATAAAAAAGGGAGAGATTATTGGAATCCTCATGTATTAATTATGTTTTAATGATCACAAATCCTATTCAGTGTACAAACCATGTTAACTCTATGTAATTTATCTCACATCGAATGTACAATTTCTTAGTAAAAGATATCCAAATATCTTAACTGTTGTACACTCAGTTTGGTTACTATGAAATATCTTTTGATTCAATTTATTTTGATTTCCCTGAAAAATGATTAAGTTTAATTCATTTCATAAATAACACTACAGAAGTTTGAATACAGATATATTCGTAAGTGTGAGAAACCATGACAATGAGACACTGTGACATTCAGACACCATGAACAAGACACCATGACATTTAGAAACTGTGACATCCAGACACCTTGATATCCAGACACCATGACATCCAGACAATGTGAACAAGACATCATGACATCCAGAAACCATGAAAAAGACATTGTGACATCCAGACACCATGAACATAACACCATGACTTCTAGACCCTATGACATCCAGACACCGTGACAACAAGACACCATGACACCAAGACATCGTGGCCACGAGACACCATAAACAAGACACTGTGACATCAAGACACTGTGACTGTGAGACACCATGAACAAGAAACAGTGACACCAAGACACCATAACCAATCAAGACACCATGTGAAGGAGACACCATTTCATGGACATACTGTGACATCGTTTCCCTGAAATATGGTGACGTCATTTCCTAATATGTTTTGTCGTCTTTCAATTTATTCTCTAATGGCCATATTTGAAGATTTTAATGAAATTAATTATTTAATGTTTCTTTTGTAGACATGTACTTGACAGTACAAGGTATGAGGTGCAGGATACATGAAACTTGTCATCTCAAACACATGCACTTAAAGATAAAAGAGTAGTTCCCCTAGAAAAAAATAGGAGATACGCAAGAGTAGTTACACGATACTAAAAAAACGGATCACAAGATGGTGTTCGTGAGCACGACAGCAGAATACACATAGAGAATTGTCTCATGCAACTCAATACTGCTGAAGAACACACAAAGCATACTGGAATCCAAAAATCGAGAACATCTTCAAACTTTCAAACAACCTGATAAACACAAGCTTTATATGTATGAATTTTGACACTCTGTTTTCCATACAAGGACTCGAGTTCTACATCTTATTCATCTCAAGAAGTCTAGAGCTGCAAAGACTAACAATTAGAGCACTTCTAAACCTATCTTAATATATATGCTATGTTGTGTATCATTTTATTTACTTTCGAGAAGAGTGTGTATTTGTATTAAAAAAGAACTCTATCTCCTGTATTAAATAGAAGGATAGAAGATATCCTTACTCAAACATCCTTCTTACTCCTATGTATATCCACAGATAAGTGTGGAAGAGGTCCCTATGTGGCCTGGTTTTTTGTATGCACGAAGAACTATGTAAGAGGTCCCTGTGTAGCCTTGACAGTCCTGTGTACTGTTGTTAACCCCTATCTAGGGTGTGGATCATTATTATTTATATAAACTTCTTGGTGGCAGGTGATCACCATGTGGAGTGGATTAGGTCTCGGCTTGAGACTGAACCACTGCATTCATATCTTTTATGCTACTTAATTTAGTCTTCTATGTTTTTCTGCATCACTGTATAATTTTTAAATCTCTAAATACACTTTGATAGTAACTCTTGGAAAGAAGTCAAAATTGTCTTCTCATAGTAGAATAACATCAAAATCAATCCTAATAACTTATCTTATAATTACTGAGAACTAACCAGCCTTTTAAGAAGTTAATTAAACAATCAAACTTTTATTACATTATAACCATGATTAACTAGGATGTTTTTAATCTTTTGGGGAAACCTTTTAGAAATACCTTTTTACAAGAAATTTTTATAGATACTCAATTCACCCTCCACATTAGTAATCTACTCCGACCAACATTAACTCCTCATGTATTACTCAATCCATAAATTTATATGTTCCAACCCTTTTTAAATTTAGGTAACATTCATATGAAATATCATCATTAAAAATACCCTTCCCCATAATCTAAAGATCATTATCATCGACATAAAAGTTATTTTTTAAAAAATGAGACTCATAATAATTCATTTATCCCTTCTTTGATATAGAGTTGAACGATTTCCCATAATTAATGTTCCATGATTCCAACAGAATTTTAAGACTCAATAATAAAAAAATACTTACTTTGGTGGAGTTGAGGTGGGTGGGTTGCACATAATTGGTAGGGGTGGGGGTGGGGAGTGTAAGGAATGATATCTCTCTCACCTTTCAAACAGAAACCCCTAATAAGAATTATTGACCACAAGGATATGTCCATGGTAATAAAGGAATGATGATAAAAAATTAAAATATATCTTGACAAATGATCAATCAACTAGTGAGGTTCATGATGGGAAAATAATATACCTTAGATTGAAGCTTTTATTCATTTGAGGGAAAGTAGAGATATTTAAAAACCAGATAATGTTTTATCCTTTGATCCATTCAACCGTTTAATAATTTGAGCCTTATATTTGAGCCTTGAATTTCTTTATCTTTGGTTCATACCTCGATTTGAGCTTTGATTCACTAAGGAGGAGTACTGGTAGATGGTGGATTCCATGGAATTCTTTGGATATCGTGATGATCTCAAGACTTGTTATGGTTAATTTAAATACATCTAGAATATTTTATCATTCCTACCAAAAGAATGGTAATAAAGATCACTTCTATCAGAGCAAGATTAATTAGTGCTGATAAAAAGAATCGTTGTGTGCATTATTTGACATTGATATCGATGACTTTTATGTGGGACAATTAAACTATCATTAATAGAGTGTTTTTAATTATAATTAAAATAACAAAATTTTAAAATATTTTTATAGAATTATATATATATATTTAATAAATAAATAAATACACATAAATATAGTAAATATATTCTTTAAATAAGAATAGTTATTATAATTTTCTAATTCTTTAAATATATTATTAATTATTTATAAGTATATAAAAACTTTTTTAGAGAATAATATTTATATCATCATATATATTTATAGAATAATATGTATATATATTCATTAAATATAAATATAGAAAATATAATCATTATTTAAATAAATTAATTATAATTTAAAAATTATTTATATATATATTTTTATATATTTTTATTATAAAAATTATTTTTTGAAAATAGTAATTATTTATTTATAATTATAAACATATAAATGACTATAAAGAATAAATATAAATTAATAAATATATTTATTTATAATATTTTATTATAAATATAATTTTAACATTATTATAGAATATTTAATCATAAGTGCATGCTTGTTATAAATGAGTGAAATTGAATAATTAAAAATGAGAAAAATTTAAACGTATTGAAAAAATGAATAAATTTGATACATTTAATAAAAAATATTTAAAAATGGGTATATATTTAAATAAATATGAATACATATTTTTTAAAAATAAAAATCTTATACAATATAAATAATTGAAAATGATAAAATTCTGAAAAAAAAATATTTTTGTGTGTGCATTGTATATAAAAATGCATTAATTACGTATATAAAAAATCAATATAATATGTTTCATCTATTTTAAATTTAAAAATCAAATGACATTCAATTATATCTATTACTTATTGTAATTCGTCAGTATTTTTAATCAGTATTAATTTTTAATTACAATACATTATTCACTAAATATATTACCATTTAGTTTAAATAATAAATATTATGTATTGTATAAATCATATTTATATAAATTTATATACATCTATATATATAGTATATTATATTTATTATCATTATTAGTAATTATTTAATTAATATACTATTTAATATTTGTATAAATTTTTCTTATTTTTAATTTTTATTTGTTTAATTATGTTTTATATACATTTATATATTTAATAAATACTATATATTAGTAGATTTAATTTATTTATCATATAATCAATTTATCTGTTTTTATGAATATTAATTTAATTAGTAAAATTTTTAATACTTCATAAGAATATCATTTTTTTAATTTAATTATTTCATTTTATTCAGACTCTTATCAGCTCATAAAAGATATGACAAAGGATCCCTTTATGGGCGGTAAAAATAAAGTGAAAATAAAGGGTTCCCTTCATCCTCACACAAAATAATTCAACGATAAAGGGAACCCCTTATCTGCACTAAAAATAAAGCACAGTGACTGGAAATCCATTATTAGTGCTAAAAACATGGTACTGCTAAAGGGTACCCTTTAGCAGTGCTAAAAAATATGTTCTTATAAAATGTACCCATGATATGATATTTTATCTAGCACTTGTAATAACCCAAACAATTTTGAATAAAATTCTCCTTATTTTGATTTAATGTCTTATTGATATAGAAAACACATGGGCTAACATTATTATATTAAATTGAATTTTAAATGACCATTAAGTATCTCAACCATGGATAATGCAGTAGTCAAATAGTGATAAGATAACTAGTATAAGTATAAGGTTTTAAAAAAATCTTTTAGGTACAGAAAAAGGAAGTGATGGCCTCATCCTGTAGGATTTTACCCTATCAATGACATTTAGAAAAGTATCTTAGGGAGGTATCATTTTGAGAATTTTCCCTATACCAATGCCAAGTTGAGATCCAACAACATAAGCATGATTGAAACAATTTATGAGAGAAGTTCAAGCTCATCGAGATTAAAGCCTTTACCATGTCCACCGAATGGACCCATAAAATCCCCAAAATGGAACACCTTACCCTTTAGACATATTTTGGTGTAATAAAGGGATATGTATCGAGACCCTATTAATAATATTGTGTACATTGTTACTCTAAAAATGAGTTTCAATAAACAAATATTATTTTTTATGAATAATTTTGATGAATTAATCTATTTTTTGAAATAAATAATATTTTGATAAATTAATTTTGTTAAATTAATTTTTTAAACTGTAAATCATCATATTAATTATATGAAGTCAAATGTAATTTTTATTAGGGAACTAAAACTGGTGTTGTCAAAAAACCCATCAATTTTCAAAAAATGACCAAATTTTCTAAAAGTGAAACTTCACATATTTATTGATCAAAATTTCATAAGGGATTATCTCTCTCGTCTTTTAATCAAGCTCTTCATTTATGTTATGCCTTTTTAAGTATCATTTTCTTATGTTAGGATACATTCTTACATATCCCACATACTTTACACTTAATTTTTAAATTATTAGATCCCCTTTCACCCTCATTTATCCCTCATAAGAACCTTTATGTACACACATTACCCTGACAAAATTTGGTAAGAGTAATTTTGTTTTCTCTACATTCTTCAAGATTATTTATGATGTTATGACTTATATTTCCAATTAGTTATGTTGGGGAATGACCTTCCATGTCCTACCTAGTATAAAAATCATAACTATATTGTTATAGAACACTTTCACTCTCATAAACCCATTTTATGAATTTCTGTAAGATGTCGTTATGCTATTGAAATTGAATCACGATTTACGATGCCTTAATAGTTGTGTAGTGAATACCGTACCCCGTAAACTATAAATGGTATGTACATTTATGAAAATAAACCTTTTTATTGGGGACATACATGTTTTTTTCCACATTTCTTGATCATGGAATAAAATTATGATGATGAATGTATCCATGTTATATGATCTATATGGAACACATAAGCATGAGATTAAATTTTTTTTGAAGGATGTTCCCTGATAACGCTCTAATGGATTTTGTAATGTCTAGTATCATGATATGTCATGTTGGGATATAGGTTTACTGGATTCCTTTATGTTTCTTTTTTCCACCATGATGTCTTTGTGGATTATTTTTTACTTATATTTATGATTTCGTGTTTTTAAGTTGTTGTCACATTTCCATGTTATGATTATCAGGCTATATCATGACTTTATATTCATTTTCTACTATTCCTCCTTGACAGGCCTTGTCTAGCATGTATTATTATCTTCATTTTATACCATGTTTATTCCCTTAATGGGATTTATAGTTAATCCATTTCTTATAAATATCCATTAGTTTCCCATGCAGTTTTACATACCAAGGAATGTTTTTTTCATGTCAACAAAGATTCCAACAAAGATGTTGCATTTTATGTTTTTTGTTGTTATAAGATGTTCCTAAACCATAGATACACTAGACTTATCAATTATTGTAGTTGTATGAAGTGAATGTTTATGTAATATATCATGGTTAATGAGGACATAATGTGGATGAATTTTATATTTGGTATTAGAGGATAGGTTTTGTTATTTTTGGTTTTAGGACTAGAAAACCCTTTTGAAAACACTTAGGGATATGACTAAGTGTAAGAAAACATTTGTATAATTTTTTAAGTCTACGGTATGTGGTTTATTATGAAAATACATCCCTTTGAAGATATTACAAGTGTTTTTGGTTCTGGTATAGATGTACCTATGAGTAACAACTCTCACAATGTGTTTTGGGAATGACTCAGGGTAACCTGGTAAAAAAAGGGCCTTACCGTGTAGCTAGTTTGATAATCATAGGGGATAAACATTGGTAAATTCTTAAGATTGTTAAAAACTATTTTTATGGAACAATAATAAATTCCCATAAGCATATATGTTATGAATTAGATCTGGTATAACATAGACTGAAACCTATAAACTCATAATTTATGGAGATAAATTTAATCTATATGTTTTCCATTTATTATCATTGGTTTCCCCTTTAGGTTTTTAATTGCTTAAGATACTCATACCTAATTTTTCATTTATTCCAGCCAATGTCTAGAAATAGGAGGAATCATAATGATAAACAACATGAATGGTAATGTCAGGATTTCCCCAATGTGATACCAAACCTAATGGGAACTGGAATAAAAACAATTTGTCACAATAATATTTAATTTAATTCAAGTTATGAATATAAACCTTGTCCATAAAGAGTTCACCCCCAGAGAGAAATAATCATAGCTGAGAGCTTCATGCAACGAAGGCCTCCTCCTATCAGTGGATCATCTGACCTTTTATCATAAATAAATCGATCAATTACATTAATAAGATATTCTATATCCTTTGTTGTTTAGAATAAAAGAAGGTTCTTATTTTGGTTTTTCATGTGGAGGGTGAAGCTGATCTGTGGTATAAATTGATCAAGAATATGATTCCCAAGGAAGAGATTGAAGCACTAGAGTTGAAGGAATTCTGGAAAATGTTTTTTGATATATATTTTCCCTACAACCTCTAACTTTAGATAGAAAGAGATTTTTTTACACTCAAGATTAATTAAAATGAATCTATTATGGTGTATGAAGAAAAATTCACAAGACATTCATGATATGCCTCTAGTTTTTTCATCACCAATGAATTTAAGGTTGAATGCTTATTTAGTGGGATAATGCCCAGCCCATGAAAATCCTTGAAAATTAATGACTTTGATAGCTAGGAGTAAATTGTATGTTGTGACCTCAATGTTGAGATTGAGATGAGTGAATCATAGAGGTATCATGGGGATAATAAGTGGAATGTAGAATTTAATTCTGTAGGTCCGACGAAAAAATACAACAGTGATAAGAAAATCAAGAACCCCACTTGCCAATGTTGTGGAAAGAAGCACCCCAGAAATTGACTAAAGAGAATAAGGAAGTTATTTTGGTGTGAAGATAAGGACACCTGGCCAATGATTGCCGATAAGAGAAACCCACCCATGTGACATAGAATCAGAATACTTCATTTGACCCTCAACAAATTTTTCATTACTACAAGTATAATGAATCAGGGAACTTTGAGAACCTTTGCCCTAAGAAATGTATTTTTTGAGGAAACCAAAAATGTCCAATGCAGCAATGGAGTTCATTGGCCATCACTACAACCCAAGTGAATCCTAACAAAAAATTGGTGATTGGTACACTAGTTATTCATTCTAGAATAGTATACATAATTTTTTGTTTTGGTTATATGATTTCATTTATATGATGAAGGTTTTTTAGACATATTAAAACACCCCCACAAATCATGGAGGTATAGATGTCGGTGCAAACCAAAAATGGAGAAATTATTTCATTCTAGTTATATAACTCCCCCGCTATCAAAATTTGTTGATTGAACCTCCTGGAGAACCTTATCATAATTTCCTTACTGGAATTTGATGAAAACAAGGGCAGGGATTGACTTTCCCTATATAGATCCAACATAATTTTCCATGAGAGGTAAATCACTATCTATATGGATAATCAACCACTGATTCTATACATGTTATTGGAGAGGGATGAATCTTCTTTATCACCATAATCTCAAGCATGAAGATTTTGTTTCATCGGATAAATAATATCATTCTCAAATGATTGAGTCTAAGGAATGAAACATTCTTAAAGAAAATTATATTATGATGTAATTTTCTGATGTGTTTACCAAGGAATGGAATGGTCTTCCTCCAATAAGGGAGGTTTAGTTTTCAATCGATCTTATTCCTAGGGTGTTTCCAATATCCAGGACTCTGTATAGAATGGTTAATGTGGAACATGATAATTTAAAGAAATAATTATATGATAATCTAGATAAAGGGTTTATACGCAACAGTGATTCGCCATAGGGTGCACCAATCCTCTTCGTCAAGAAGAAGGATGGGTCAATGGGCCTTTTTATTGATTATCATTAGCCCAATAAAATCATAATATAAATAAGTATCCTTTTCCATGAATTGATGACTTTTTTTATCAACTAAATGGAGAATAATAATTCTCTAAGGTGGATATGTGGTTGGGATATTACCATGTATGTGTGGACATGGAGGATATGTCGATGACTGATTTTCGTAAAAGGTATAGATATTATGAGTTCACAGTGATTCCATTAAAACTCACTAATTCTTCAACAATATTCCTGGACATTATTAATAGATTATTTAGGGATTGACTTGAAAACATTTTATTAGTTTTTATAGATGATATTCTAATATAATAAAAAACCAAGGAGGAGCATGAGGATCATATTTCCACTGTATTAAAGACCTAGAGAAAGGATAATATCTATGCGATGTATATCAAGTGTGAGTTCTGGTTGAAGGATGTATCATTATTGGGATATATCATCATAAGAAATGGGATATCTGTGGATCCTTACAAGAAAAATAAAATTGAGGGATAGACGAGGTGAAATTTTGTGATAGATATCAGTGGCTTCCATGGTTTACCTGGATATTATCACCAATTTGTCAGAAATTCGTCAAGGTTATCAAACACTCTTATCAAGCTAACTCGGAAGGGGGTGAAATTTTCTTGGAATAATGAATATGAATAAAGTTTCATGCAGTTGAAAATAAGGCTTGTCACTTCCCTTGTTTTCATACTAACCACAAGTTGGTAGATGTTTATAATTTTTAGTGATTCCTCAAAGAAGTTATTGGGATGTGTGTTGATGAAAAACGAAAAAATAATTTTCTATACCTTAATGAATTTGAAAATTAATGAGAAAAAATATCACATGCATGATCTGGAGTTTTCAATTGTGATCTTTTAGTTGAATATCTAGTAGAAATATCTCCTTGAGGAGAAGTGTGAAATATATATGGATAACTAAAGTATAAAGTATAAATTCACAGTGAAAGAGCGGAATATTAAACAAAATAATATTGTTAGAGCTTATCAAGGATTACTACTTCTTAATCCACTACCATCATAGGAATGTAAAAAAGGTGGTGGATGCTCTAAGTAGAAAGTACACTTAAATTCTTTCATTGATGAGAATTGAGAAGGAAATTGTCTTCTTATATTTTGGGTGCATAGACAGGGAAATCATAATTAAAGGAACATCATCAATCATTTCACATATGATTTCTCAATTTCCTCTTTTTTAGAGTTTAATGGATGCAAAAAAACGATGATATGGGGATTCAGAAGAAAGTGAACACTATCAAAAAAAATAAATCCCTGGAATTAAACATTAATGAGGATTTAATTGTGAGATTTGGGTTAGGGATATTTGTTACATAAAATCATGTCTTAAAGAAATAACTTTTGGATGATGTCTGTAGATTTACTTTATCCAATCACCCATGAAACACAATGATGTACCGAGATCTCTGAGATCAGTATTGGTGCAATAAAATGAAGAAGGTGATCATTAAATATAAATGAAAGTTCTTGGTATACTATGAAGTGAATTTGTAATGGAATATATATAATTGTATGATGCAACTATTACCCATAAAAACATGTAAATGGGAAAACATCACCAAGGTATTTTTCAACAGACAACCAAATACATATAAAGGAAAAAAATCTATCTGTGTTGTTGTGGATCTTAATACAATGGCTTCATAATTCATTATAATTTGAGAGTATTTCTCATTGGATCAACTAGATTGAATATGTATCAGATAACTTGTAAGTCGGTGTGGAGTAACAATATCAATTGTCTCTAATTGAGATCCAAGATTCACCTCTATGTTTTGAAAAAGTCTTCAAAATTTACTAAATAGCGAGATAAAATTTATTATGGATTATCACTATCAAACTGATGGCCAATATGAGTGGACTATCTAAACACACGAGTCCATATTGAGATCATTCTCAATGTACATAATGGCTAGATGAAACCAACATCTTCCTTTGGTGGAGTTCTCGTACAGCAATAATTTCCATTTGAGCATCCAAATGGTCTATTATGAAGCCCTTTATGTGAAAAGGTGTACAACGATGACATGTTTGGATGAATTTGGGAAAAAAACTTCTAGGTTCAAAAATGGTTGATGAAATGGTAGGGAAGGTTAAGACTATATTTCATCACATCAAAGCTGCTCAGATTCGAAAAAAGAGCTACACTGACAATCATTGACGAGATATATATTTTGATGTAGGAGACATGGTGTTCCTACTCATATCTCTATGGAAGAGAGTGATGAGATTTGGGAAGAAGGGAAATCTTATTCCATGGTATGTTATCTCTTTTGAGATCCATGATCGCATCAGAGTAGTAGACTATTGACTAGAACTCCCATCGAACCTATCTCAAGTACATGATGTATTCACTGTGTCCATCTTAATAAAGAACATAATGGAACCATCACATGTACTCAATCCAGATGTGGTACTATTGGAGAATGACCATTCCAATGAGGAATAGAAATTAAAGATCATAGATCATAGAGAAAAGGATATATGAAATAAGACAATGACCCTCATAAAAGTGTTCTGGTGAAACCAAAAGTTTGATGAATAGTGGTGGGAAATATAGGAGGTGTTTAAGTAGAGTCACCCTCATGCGGTTTAGTGTATGAAATTGAAATTTCAAGGGAAAAATTTTTAAGGGGGTCAGGATGTAATGACCTGAACATTTATGAATAAAATTTCGTTTCTTTTTATTAATTGTAATATGGATATTGAAAATATTTGAAAATATTTTATTATATCCCATTGGAATTCTAATGAACATTAAATATCTTTACCATTGATAGTATAGACTTTGAACAGTGATTATATGACAAGTATAAATATAGGGTTTTAACAAATCCTTTTGGGACAGACAAATGATGTGATGGCCTCATCAAGACGGATTATACCCTATAAATCCCATTTATCAGAGCATCCGTGGGATATATAAATTTTCGGCATTTCCCTTGACTAAGCCCTATCTGGGATCCGACAACTTAAGCATGATCAAAACCGTTTATGGGAGAGGTTCAATCCCATTGAAATCATAGCCCCAACCATTTTAACCAAACTATCAGATAAAAGTCCCACCATCTCACACCTTACTCTTAGTTCATATTTTGGTGTTATAAAGGGATATGTATTAAGACCATAGCAATAATATTATGTAAATTATTTTTTATAGAATAATGAAAATAATTTCTTCATATTATTGTTACTCTGTAAAAGATTTTTAAACAACAAGTAGTATTTTTGTTTAATATATTTGATGAATTAATTTATTTTTTGGAATAAATAACTTATTATTATAATATTATTATTAAATTAGGTTTTTTAATTAAATTAAAATTTATTTTTTATTTGGGTTTAAAACTCATATTGTAAAAAACCCTGTCAATTTTTAATAAATGTACATTTTTATTATAAAAGAAAAAATTCAATTATTTAGATAATTATTTAGATAATATGAATATTATTTTTTAGAATTATTATGTCAAAATTATCCAATGGTAAATCTTTCTTAATTTTCTGAGATAGTTGAATTGTTTGGTGAAAATTAAATACGGTGTAAATATATGGTGTGTTTATGACATCATAATGGAACACTAATATTTTAATAAATATTATATAAGGTATCTTTGGCCAAATATATTTCATCCCTTTAAAATAATGTTATTTTTAGTTTATTATATTTATTTTATAATGCTTGAGTGAATCCTTCATGACTTATAATATATCATTAGATTTTAAAATCATTTCATTGAAAGTGTGATTCACCTCCATATAAGAAAGGGAAATATTTTCTTATCCTCAGCCCTTGGAATCGTAAAATAATGTATACCACTCTATGATTCCAAAAACCATGGGTAAAAGCCATGAGATAGTTTGTGGTTTTGAATAATTTATTATGTAGTGTCCAAAACGAAAATAATAAAACAAATCCCCCTAATTTTCTATATAAACCCACACATGATTTAATTTTTCTCAGTTAAATCCCCTAGAATCTCATCCACCCTCTGCCCTATACATTCTAGAGTACTCCCAAGGCACCCTAAGCTCCCAAAAATCCTCTCCAATGCATTTAAGGTCACACAAAAAAGTAAGAGATTTCTTTTCCCCATCATTGAATTCAAGAACCTTATTTGAGATTAGTTAGTTTAATTTCAATTTATTATATTTCCATTAATTACTCATCATTTCCTTATTTTCTGGTTGATGTTATTTATATGAGGGATCATTTATTTCCCCGCATTTTAACCCTTACCCAAGCCATTACTATGTCAGAATTCTATAAGGGATTCTCTCTCCCCTCTTATAATCAAGCACAACATTTTTGTTGTGACTTTTTATTTACAATTTTCTTATGTTGGGATACATTATTACCTATCCCACATATTTTACTCTTGTTTTATAAATGATTATATCCCCTTTCATCCTCATTTAACCCTCTTAAGAAGCATTACATACACCATTTAACATGCCTAAATGTTTTATGAGTTTCTTTTCTTTGTCATATTTCTTTAAGATTATTTATTATGTTATGGCTTTTATTTGAAATTAAATATTTTGGGGAATGTACTTACAAGTTCCCCTTACTTTTAATTTCATGTATAAATGATGATAGAACAATTTCAATCTCATCAACTCGTATTATGAATTTCTATATGATGTCGATATACTTCTGATAATGCACCACGATTTACCATGCCAAAATAATTGTATAGTGAATACCATACCCATTTCTATATCAAGGGTATCCACCATTAGACACATAATCCAATAGATTTAGGGGTCATATTTATTTATTACATATTTCTAGATCATGGAATGAAAAAATGATGTTCAATGAATCCATGTCATATGATCAATACGACACACTTAAGCATGGGATTGAAATGTATATGAAGGGTTCCCACTGATAGCACTCCAAAGCATTGGGTATTGTTTAGTATCATTATATGTCATATTGGGATAGGGTTTTACCTGATTCCTTTATGGGACTTTTTCCTCCATGAAATATTTGTGGTGTATCTTTGAATTATCATTATGATGTAGTGCTTTAAGTTGTTGTCACATTTCTATGTTATAATTATCATTCTATATCATGCCTTTATATTAATGTTCCTTTATGACTCATTGATATGAATTGTCTAATATTACTTATTATCCTCATTTTATTCCAGATTTATTCCTTTACGGGGCATTATAGATTACCCATTTTTTATGTACGACCTCTGCTTATCCCATGTCATGTTAAGTACGAATGAATGATTAGTTCATATGAAAGAATTTTCAATAAAGATGTTGTATTTCATTTTTTACGTTGTTATATAATTTTCCTAAATTCCAAAGACAATACAACTTTTTATAATTTGAGATTTGTTAAGAGACTATTTATGGAATAAATCTTGATTAAATGTGGAATTAAGAGCAGGGTTGTTATAAAACTGATAAAGGCCAATGTTGTTAAAGCCATGGTTTATAGTAGTGCATCATTATATATGTTGGGCATAAGGTTGTAGGTATTTAATTAAATTGAAATTTGATATCTTTATATATATATTACACATACAGTTTAATAATTATATATGTTATATAAGAATATGTTTGTGTTTTCTTTCTGAGATTTATAATCACATACTACCTGGGTCCCTCGGGACACATGTGGAATTTATGTCTCTATGATCAGATAAGATATAGAGCTCAGTGGATATACCTTAGTGGCATAGTTTGAACTTTCCAATGGAATGTATGTAAAGTGATCTGGGAGTTTCTTGAATTAGTTAGATTTTACCATTTTTTTAGATTTCGTTATATTTATGTATACTGATGGATGGCCATGATCGACCCAGTTTCTTTATATTCAATTTGAATGAACCTATAAGATATGTTTTTCCTAAAATAATTATTATTTATTTATTATGTTTTATATATGAATACACTATGTTATATTTCATCCACTGATTGTGGGTTCTATTAAGGTATTATATATATATATATATATATCATTGTTATTATCAATGCGAGAGGGTATGGTCTCCTCACTATCACCTCTCTTACCCTCATAGTTAGTAAAAATCTATTGGAATATAGGGGGAACACATAATTACCAGTTGTAAAATATATAAAACATTTTAAGGTTTCATTAATGTCTGGGAACTAAATGTTTCCTCACATTAATTCATATCGTAATGTTCCCTGTAATATAATTTCCTAAATCTAATTCCCATGGAATCCATTAATGTTTCTCTGATACAAAATGTAATAACCCCTACCATGGAATCCCATAGTTGGCGGTTACATTATTATATTGTAACTATTTTAAATCTATAATATCCCAAAGGAGATTATAGTATACTATTCCTAGTAAACTTTAAACATACTTTAATTTAATAGAAATTTTAAATCAATTTATTTTAATTGAATACAATGTTACTCTCTCTGGAATAGCATTTCATATAAATCATAGTATTAATCTTGGAATCCCATGAAATGGAAGGAAAATAGGTTTGAGCTAAAATACTTAATAAGGGTTATTTAAAGAAAAATTTATAATTGAAAAATAAGGAATAACAATTATGGAAAGGTAAATAACAGTAAAAACATTCTATTTAATATATAACATCACATGAAGAATAGTTTGGAAGGAATAAATGATGGTTAAATAATTCCAAATAATTTATCACATGAGTTTTAGAATATCCATATTTATCTTATAAAATAAAATAATTAGATGGAAATTAATAGTTTGTTTCATAATGATCGAATATATAATTTTAGATTTCATAAAAAACCATGATTTCCTTATGTTAATATATCTTCTATAAATGGGTAAGGCCTTATCCAAAAACAAAAACTATTTTATCCCAAAAGTCCTTCTTGTTCCTTGAGGGTTCAGAACGGTCTCTTCCTATAAATTACTATTTCAAATTAATTCATCGTTATAATGGGATTAATAACAATTAAACTTACAATCAACATAAATATATGTAATTAAAAACCAAAATAAAATATAAAAATATTTCCCTCTAATCAAACACATCATATCCCATCTAGAGAATGAATAACAATGGATTCATTAAGAAATATCCCCAATGAATCAAATATATAATAAATGGATGTCTTGGTATATGAATAAGAACACTATACAAAGACCATTGAATCAGTTTATAGTAACATACCAATTTCACATTGAAATTTACTTTTTAAAATTATAAAAAATGTAAAATTAGGAAAATCATTTTCATTGGAAAGAATTAATGATACTTTTAATGGAATTACCAAATCATTAGTCTTTCATGACATCGTAAAATTTTGTTCATGTCAAGTTCATTAAAATAATGATTTGTTTAACATTTTTAATTGAAAGTCAAGAATTATGTCATTATAAATAAAATAGAAGATTCCATTTAAACCAGGTTTTAAAAATTCCAAACCGTTATAAAAATTTAATTAACTCATAATTTTGTGATATTAAAAACATTATTGAAAATACTTTTATAATACATGGACATGGAAGATAATAAATATCAACAGATAAAAACAAATGATTATTTTCAATAAAATCATTTTTTATATATAATCAGTTCATAAAGAGAGAAAAATGAAATGAAAAAATTTATTTTATAATAATAAATATATAAGAAAAAAATTCATGAGTTTATTGAGGGGAGGAAAATAATATTACATTAATGGATCATAAACATAAAAAATGAAAAAAATAAAGATATTGTTATATAAAACTTATATTGCATTGGTAACTGTCGAATAAAAATAATATAATAGTGGGAAAAAATATGGATATGTATATACAAATAAATTTAATGTGAATAATAATAAATTTAATTTCAGTTAATTATATATACCATATAAAATAAACAATTGGTTAATAGATTATGCATCTCACATAAGTAAAATCAGACGAAAATCCATTAACTCAGGTCTGAATCATCACATATGTTCTTCATATTCCTAAAAAATAAAATTAAGTTAATTTTTTACAATATTAATACCATTTTTTAGTTTTAATATTAAATTTATTTTATTTATTAACATGTTATAATTATTTAAATTATCAATTAAATTCACATCAGATGTTTTGATTATATTTGGTTAATATGTCCAAAATGACTACAATAGGATTACTATAGTTAAAATTGTCATTTTTAAATAATCTCAAAAATAATAATTAAGAAATAAATTTCATAATATGTATATAATATATTTTTAAATCCAACCATGAAATAAGGTTGTTAAAAATGAACTATGCTACAATCAAAGATTTATTATGCCCTACATACTCATGGGTAACGTTGTAATTTGTCAATAATCATGATGAAGGGAATGTAAGTATTATTTAATAATTATATAATTATATTTATATCATAGATATAATATTATTTATTCAAATAAACATATATATATCATCCATATAATGTAGTGATGGAAAACGAATCACATAAAGTAAAGGACATGTTAGTCTAGAAAAATACACAAACAAAATTTTATTTTTTTCAATTGAATGAAGGGTAAAAAAATAGATGATATATAATAATTTATGAATGATAAAATTTTCATAAATAAAATATAAAAATATTCAATCCATAATTATAAATTCCCTTGATATTACTTGATGAAAAAAATTCCATCAGCTTGTTGTAGTCCGTTTTACACATATAGGTCACTTTTGTATACAATTTGATGGAAAACTAGTTTGATATAGGTTATTAATATAAGATAAAACATCATAGTTTATATAATATAACATTTTTAGTATCTATTAACAGTTTAAAATGATTTTACAGTTTTTGAAGAGGAAATAATCCTATTACATTCTATTAAATGATACAACTCTTCTTTCATACCACTTTACTTACATTACACATTATTCATTATAAGGTTTCTATTATAAGAAAACTAATAAATACAGAATGTGGTAATAAATTATATCAAGGGAAATGGGTAGGTATATTTTCATTCAAATGGAACATTATGTGTGGATTGTATAAAATAGGGTGTTTCCCTTTACTTTTGAGGGATGTGTATTCTGGTAATTTATTCACATATTAAATTAATATATGTTAATTTTCAATTTTAAAAAGATGAAAATTTAAAAATATAAAATATTTCATGTTTATTATTATAAATAATATCATTATATAAAATTAATAAATATTTATGTGATTTTATTACACTTATCATTTTGTTTTAATCTTTAATTTAGAATTTAAGAAATATTCATGGTCAGATATGTAACACCCAGAGATTTTTAAATAAACAAATTGGGTTTTATAGAGTATTTGAAACAAAAAAATTATATTAGATGAGAATGTGAAAATCGATAGAAATTATAGTATATTTCATTTTATATAAAAATTTTCTTGTTGATATCTTCTGGAATACACAACCCAAAGGCCAAATGTACTTTTATAGAGTATACAGTGATAACCCAACTATAAAACTCATGGGAATGAATAGTAATATATAATTTTGAAAATTATAATTTTAAAATATTTATACAACAATTCATTGATAATTTATTTATAATGAATAATAAATGAAATATCTGACCAATTCTTTTTCTGGAAAAATGTAGTTTTTAAAATAATGTTTTAGTCATGCTTTGGACACGTAATTTAAAATTAATTATTACCACATTATGAAGTTATGTTCTTTTAAATAAAATTAATTTTATAAATCACCATATAAATATTATCATAGGATTAATTATTTTTCCTAAATTTTTCCTTTTCTAAATTAATAGTGGAAATTTGAAATTTTATTGAAAACTACCTTTTTTTGTAGTTTATTCAAATACTAAAATAACATCTTAAATTGGGTTTAATGTATAATTTTTTAATTTATCATAAAATGAAACAAAAAATATTCAACACTGATTAAATAAAAATATATCTACCATATGACCACTATGGCTCATGAATTAATTGTTTTTGAGAATTTTGGAAAAAAATGTGGGTGTAACTAAAATTTTAAAACAAAATCCATATCTATCCTCTCCTACAGTAATAAATAGACACCCCCAACTTTTAACATATAAAAATATAATTATGTTTCCTAATAAATACACAAATAACTTCCTTACTCTTCACTTAACATCATTGATCCATTTTTTTATCATAAAGAAATCCTAGGATGGCCTTTTGTTCAAATATAAAGAAGTTGACTGATGAAGAGGTAAAATTCATAAACAATCATTTTTAATTTTTTTAATTTATCAAAATCATTAATATATTATCCAAAAAATCTTTCATAATGACCTATTTATATTCATTTAAACATTTTATAATTTTTAAGTACATGACCAATACCCATCTCTCTTACATGAAATTGGAAACAAAACTACCGAACATTTTTGTGGTGGACTACCACCTCGCGAAATGATAATTTTTTTTCAATAAACATCTTAAAAGGATGGATAAAATAAAGTATTTAACTCATTTATATAATATTTATGATATTTTTGTTCTGGATTATAATATCACATATAACTTGTTACTTTACATGTTGATTAAATTAGAATAATGTAATGGGTTTGTATTGTGGTTTTCTAGCACGTGAAGTGATGTCATTCTATTTTCACTTATGTGTCAAATATAATATAATAAGGATAAATTTAATGAAAATATTTTATATGTAAGACATTATATTTATTATTTCAAATTAATATATCACCTACATCTTTAAATTTTTATTCGTCATGTAACTGATAACATCATTCATGGTTATGTGTCATCTACCATATCCATAAAGTGATGTGATCCATTATCCGTGTTGGAAATTCATTAATGATTATAAAATTGAATATAATGAAATGAAAAGTTATTTAGAAAATCTATATCATTTTCTATATGTTGAAATTATATATTATCCTCTAGAACCATAACATTCATGATAAAACATTCATGGGGATATAAAGCAACTTATACCTGACACAATAAAAAATTCATCATAATTAAAAAATGGGTTGTAAAAATGTCATAAGGGGATCATAAATGATACTATAAAAATTGATATTGTTATTTTATAAAATCATAAATTTATTAAAACATTTATAAAGTTTATTAAATCACATTCATCCAAATGGAAGAATAAGGTATGTGAGTTCATCTTAATTTCCCTTCCTTGAGGCATACTAAAATTTAATGAACCTAATTTATTTTATATTTTATTTATACCTCAAATTTTACAAGTAATATTGTTTCCTTCAAAATGTGCATTTCTTATTATAAATCACAATTTCTAAATGGTTTCCAACAGATTTTTTATGGAACCAAAAACACATAACCATTTTTTATCCAATGAGAAATTATTTCCAATAGGTTTTTTATCCTAAGATAATTATTTACTCACATTGGTCGATATGATGGGAGGTCAGGATCATCAAACTCTTTTAGTGGGTAATTATTTCCTACTCTGGGAATCTCTTTTAGATTTAAGATATATACCTGAATCGTTCATTAGTTCCCATGTATGATGTGAGTTATCCCAATATTTTCAGTCAATTATTATAATGTTTTGAACTAAAAATCATATGTATGTATTCTAGGTTCTTCATCAATGGAGAAATCTATATGAATTGTAGATATTCTTGGGTCTTTATTATGACAATTCTAGTTTTTAATACACATAGTGGGGCACTCTAGAGTTTTTTGGTCATCTAGGTAGAAAAATTTCACTCTATAATTTATCACTATCTATGGATATGGAGGTTTACTCTAGATTAAATTTTTATCCAGGCAGACTAATGTTACTCTAAAATTTATTATCATCATGGGAGATGAATGTTTTTTTATAATGGGATCAACCCCATATATAGGCTATCTATATATCCTCATGAAAATAATCAAAACCCATGTAATTCTAGGCCTCTTAATGGGACACATCATACATTTTGAGGTCATGTGATGGGGACCTAACCATACAATTTAATAATATATGGAAAGGACATCTAGGAAGAATATTCTTAGTCAAATATTGGTGTGGGATTTTTTCCTAAGAAGCCAGAGGAACCTGGAAAGAATATGACTTTCCATGTCGAATTATACCCTCCAAGGAAAATGGCCTAGAGAGAACAGGTTTGATTGGAATTTTGGTTCTAAACCGTAGGGAGGCTTCCTACATATCCTTTTTTGATAGTAATTAATGAACACATAGTTCGATATGTCTCACAAGGGATTATGGGATATTTAGAGGATTTTTTTGGGATGAATCCTTAAAAGGATATTCTTTTTTAATTGAGAATGAGGTATATTTTAACCCATGGTGATTTGGGGGATTAATTCATAGTTTACTTCTAAGGAGGATACCTAGATTAAGGGAATTATTATTTTTGGGATTATTCCTAATGGGGATTTCAATTGAGCTTGGGCACTGAGTGGGAATCCTACGTATCCCAATTAACAAGAATTATAGTTCTCATAGTTCAATAAATTAGTGGATTACACCTAGAATGATTCCCATTATGGGGGGAATGATTTCTCATTTCATGGATGAGATGATATAGAGCTCATTCCTTGAGAAGTCCTCCTATATATCTGAGTTATGATAGGAATGAGAGTTCTCGTATTTCATTAATTTAGGTGGATTATATAGGTGTTGTGATCATTACAAACCTCTATATTCTTCTAAGTCATGATTGGTGTGATAAGTAAGATGATGTGAAAGAATCAACAAACCATATAATTTTCATCCCTCACTGGTGGAAGAGGTCGTTTCTACGCCGGAAGGGGTCATGTGTATGTCGCTTCCCTCTCTTCAATTTACATGAGACATAGGCCTAATGTAAGGAAGGAAAAAACATGAAGGATGTAGATATGGGAAATACTATAACCTTCTATATGAATGGCTAGGGGATTACACTAATATGGTTTCCTATTGAGTGGTCCCAGGAGAGGATGGAAACTATTCCTTTGGGAAAGGGAAAATCCAGTGTGATTCTTATCCTACCTACTAAGAATTAGAGGCTCTGATTCTTAATGATGATAAAGTGGTGAAAGTGTCCTATCCACAGAATCAAAGACCAAGAACTATGAAACATAGTCCCTATGTTAAGGGTTAATGTGACTATTGATATAAAAATCAAAAAAACCCCTAAGGATCCTCGCCGTCTGATAATACAAGTGCAAGAAACCTCTGACCGTAGAAATACAAATCCAAAAGGGAGACACTCTGATGTGAATTTCCTTAAGGTTTTTTAAATTAAAATTCTTTAGTGTATTTTTCAAATTTACCTCTTTCAAGAAAGGGATATAATGAATGATAAAAACTTCCATCAATGGCATTGCAAGAGGCTTCATGAAAGGCTCAAGCATGCTAAATAGATGAGGTTAATGAAGGAAGACTGTGCAAGGGTTGCACCGCGCAAGGTGTCTCCACGAATGTAGGATTGGGAAAATTCGTTTCACTATAGTTGATGAACAACATGGATAACTACACTTGGGAGAAGATTTTTGAAAGCCTTCAAGGGTCTATATTAGGAATCCAAAAAGTAAATTGCACATGTTCTTATGTGAGGAAGGACAAGTCATGCAAGTATTCCTTAGTTAGGGGTTTGGGAGAACTGGTCACACATTTGTGGTAATTTTAAACACTGAATGGAATGAAGTCTCACTATCCACCTTTGACTCCCTAAATTTTGGTGTTATGAAACTATATTGAAGGTTTTTAACCACTAGGAAGAATCAGTAGAGAAATCAGAGTAACAATCAATCTTCAGGGAAATTCTTTCGTACAAATGAAGTCACCGAGGGTCTATTTGTAGGAAAATATGAGACCATGTGTGAGGTTATTGGTCATGCAAGTGTGATCACATGAAAGTACTTGCGCGCTTCCGTTGATTTGGGCTACCAAGAGAGAACTAATTTTTGATACTTTTAAAACCATGATATTATCAATCTATTTCCTCTTCCCATTTCTAATGAATTTCCCTTCATCAATTTTTCATCCATCTGATGGAATATAGTGTCAAAAATCCCACTCAGGATTGGATTTTAAAAATGAAAAGGGTGTGTAATACCGAGGATAAAAGGGATAAAAAAAATATTTGTCCTCCAAGTGTCCATGATTAGTTTATCACACAAGTCAATCATGCAGGGCTGTCATACAGGTAGAATTATTCTCTTATATATAGGCCATTAACTTTAGAAAAAATCACTCAAGAATCAGAATTCCCATCTCCTTGCATGAAAGAGTTTCTGCACTGATGGTCTTGTAGAAGATTTCAGTCATCCAGATTTAGTACATATTTGGTTTGTGTACCACAAGTAGTGTGACACACTTTTTCAGTGCAGTTTCACTTACACAGCTTAATTAATTTGTCAAATTTTCATTATTTTCAAAACAAAATCCAAATGAACCTACTCTAAAATGAAATTGATATATATTTTTAGGTACAATGGATCCTAAGAGGATAGAAAGTACTGATAATTTGGCTATCATGTGAATTGAGGAATTGATGAAGATCATAGGGAATAATTACTATGACGTGAATGACACCACCGTTCTTGTCCTAGTAGAGTATATAAAGAAATAGCATCTCAATTTTCAAAGGAGTGACTATCATCCACTTTACAGTTATGTACATATGTGAGAAGTCAATATACAGGATCTGAATAACTATGTCCTAGTCTCCTAGTTTAAAAACCACAAAAAATTCTCATCTTCAAACTTTTATAGTACAGACAGATATATTATTACTGGGTTGGCATCTAAGGCCAACTTTTTTAATCATAGCCCATGTGCTCTAGATTTCAAGAAACATACACCCAAATTAAAACCACCTTAGTTTTATTCTATTTTTCGAGATCCACAGTTGGATCCATAGAAAGTCAAGAAAAAGTTGGGACTTTTACTCATGATGGGGTGGTAAGCCCACATGGATGTGGGTGTACTGGGTGCGCAAAACATGTGAAGAGATTAATGATTATATGAAAGGTGTCAGAATTTACGAAGTATTATGGGCAGGAAATACCTATATATATAGGAATGAGAACTTTGTAGAAGAGCTACTGAGCTGATGGAGTCTTGAGATGAATTATTTTCATTTGACTCATATAGTCATGGGAATCCATTTATGGGAGGTTTATAAGATATTTCAGAGATCAAATCCTTTGATATATATTTGATGAATTCATTCCTCCAATTGAAACATGGGATGACATAAATAGGACAACATTTTTATAACCTGAGCTATTGAAAATAGCTCATGGAATTATGAAGGAAATCCACATAAAAATGGTATCACCATCTAATTACATGGATGAAAATATTCATCATAGAGAAGAAGGATAAAGGTCCCACTTTCACCCATCCAATAAGTTATCCCAAGGTGGTAAAGAGAGGTGCGCTCAACACTTTCTGGATGATGCTAGAGAAAGTAGAGTTTGAAACGTGGGGTTATGAAATGAAATCCAAGATTACTACCAAGAAATGTATTGAATGATTTTTGACCAAAAGTCTCATTGTCTATTTGTTGCATATTTGGGATTTTAAAGGTGGTCTAAGGCCTATATCATTTGGAATAGAGGCTAATATAGCGAAGAGGATAATAGTGGGGTTGGACACCCAATTTCTAGAAAACATACATAGAATCATGTTGCACATTCATGGAGGGAATGTCCCTTTTAGGATAGAAGGATCATTCCTAGTGGTATGAGGATAGATCATGACTCATTTCAGGACATATACATTGTAGAATGATGTCCAGGTCATTAGAACCTCATTCTGACCATTTATTCAAGCTTTCATTGAAATTTCTCAATTATACCTGATACCTCGTGACATTAAAATATGGTTAAATATATTCAAGGAATTATATTTCTTCAATTTTTGGAATTTTCCTATGTGATGGTTTGTCGATGACGTGATGAATAACATAGAGATGAGGTTGTATATTCTAGCTTGCATGGATGGTGTATTGGAAACTAGTATTGGTGGTGAAATCATATGCAAGGCCTATTCTCTTTATATATTTCCATGATAATTCAAATACTTAAAACAAATTATTTTATCCACTTTAGAGCACATTATTCTAGATCAACATCTGATGGTAGCTCAACAACTATGGTTGCAGACATCCATGTAGATGATATGGGCAGTGTTTCATCTACTTACAGTTTACGCAGAATGAGGATTGACTATATTGTATTATGAATGTTCTATAGCATCATACAATTAATTTTTCCTAATAAAGGTGGTTCCTCGGGATGGAGTAAAGATTTAGATCATGAAAAAACCTTCTTATTTGGAAGGTGCTTCAACTCCTTCAGATGATGAGTCATCATAGTCAGAGGGAAAGGATGGCGAGGTGCCTATCTCGCCGAAGCAACCACATGCAAGATATTTTTCACCATCAATAATTAAGAGGGATAAACCATCATCACCAATTGGAGTTGTACCATGATGGTCTAGTCACCATTGAAAAGAAGAGAATTTGGTTCTATTCTCTCATACACCCTCTATTATGGTAGGAATTGGGATGTCCGCCAAGTCTAAGGCTATATAATCTGCTTCATGGAAGGCTGGAATTTATTATGAATATATATGAGCAGAGGAGGTTCAAACCGGGAAGAACCTATTTTGTGTTGTCGAATCTATGTGGGATATTTTTCATGAATGGTTGCATATTCCAGTAATAAGAGATATTCAAGCATTATATGATATAAACTTTTAGAATATTCCTGATGAAGTAATAAATTATATATTGGAGCTAGATATTCTCTTACACACAACTAAAAATTCAATCTCCACAACAAAATGAGTGAATGGAATGATAGATTGTTGTGCCAATGAAGTTATTAACACTTCATATTTTGAGGAATGGTGTGATTTTGTTAATCCCAGTGATGTAAATTATGTTATTCTCAAAATATTTTATTCTTTCACATTAAATTTATTCAATAAAGTAATACATGAAGGAAATGAAATTATTATTTTTAGTTGAATAATGGAAAATCAATTGAGGTTCCATTTCCACGTTATATCCCTAGTGGTACTATTCTCATGTATATTGGATCACCGCCCGAATAGTGAGAAATATCAACAGGATGACAGGACATGTAGGATGATATGGAAGGATATTTCCTTTCTCCAATAATTTTTTTAGATGATGATACTTTTCCTCCATTTATGAAAATGAATATGAGAGTGCACTGAAGAAAGAAATCCATGGAAAAACATTTCATTAGCACTGGTAAGTATTCATAACTTCATAAATTTTGACATAATTCAAAGAAAGTACCTAAAATTCTAGTAATAGAAAGAACATATTTATTTATTCCTTCAGAGAAGATAAAAATGACCCATCGTGAATTAAGAGGGAACTTCTGACTAAGTGCAATACTTTACGAAAGAGAAGGCTCCTTTTACAAAAGAGTCATCTAGGTGATATAAAACTTCATCTTCCCTTGGAACTGCTCATATAAATACTTAAAAGATATAGGAGGAATTTAGTATGTCATAAGTGCTTAATGAAAACCTATATATCAATAAGTGAAATCCATTTTAGTAATATTTTAGGTTTGTCTCATGCACCAATGAATCATATGCAATTGATGCCGACCTAGGGGTTGTTATTGAGGAGGTTGTTTGGGGGTATAATGTTGTTTTTGGAGGGTCTTGAACACACCACTCCACATATTTCCATGGTTGATACTAACAAAAGGACAGGTATTTCATTAGTATCTATGATAAATATTGTCTTGTCTTTTGAATAATTATTGAAACATTTTAATATTCCCACTAATTTAGATGATTTTGGGACACTATATATAAAACCAAATGGGCATGTGTTTTAAATTTTTAATCCAATCAATCTTCTTATAGCTAATTTCATAATACTGATTTGTTGGAATGTGCATCTCTATCTGTAGGAGCTACTACAGGTATGGTTCCATAGGGAGATGTTGAGATCAATATCAATCCCATTGTTGAGGAGGAGCCACCTTAGGTGACCCTTAAAATTAAAAATCTTCATGAGGTTTCTATAGAGACTCCTTAGTAGACTGAAAAAATTACTCTTCACCAAGAGGTTACAAGAAAAACTACTAAGGTAGGGAATTTTAGAGATTATTCTTCTCAGGTTGCTGGCCATATTTTACATAAGGGTTTCCAACCATTGTTATTATGTCCCACTCCTTCCATTATTTTGAAGATAACTATGATCTTGACTCATTAGGCAGGATTATCAGCCCTTATTCATAGGACTGAGGGTGAAACTTCTATATTATCTAAACCAACATTAGGAGGAAAGGAAACCACTATTGGGGATGGAGTATAATATGTCATTTTTAGTGCATTAGTCTTAGAGTACATGGCTGGAAGGGAACCAGGTGGCAGATTTCTTGGTGTCCAGAGCTTCGCCCAACCAAAGTATGTCTCTTTTCCTGAATATAGGTTCTTTTCCTACTGAGGGGATGAAGTTTGTGATTAATGATGCCTTGGGACTGCACTTTTTTTGACCTCCGTGATTTCCTTGTATCAACTTTCTTTCAAAATCAATAAAAATGTTAGTTGTCAGTCAGTCAGTCAGTCTTAGAGTACATCACTCCTAATGACATTGATTATAAACAAGAATCATAGTTTTAGGGTGATATCTGTGTTACACATCATAAATCCTGGTGATATTTATGTAAGCTTATCTTTGGGACATCCCTCGATGAATTTCTTTCACAAATCCCACAACATTTAGCTATGTTAACCATGATGGGATTCAAAGGTTTTGATTACTGTGCACTCCACACTATTGTGTGGGAGACCATTAAGAGGTGGTAGTAAGTTTACAAACATTGGTAGGATCACATAAAAGATATAATTCTCTCTAACATTGATTAATTTCAAGAGGTAGTATCTCAATATAAGGTAATCCATAACAAAATGTTGGAAACAATCAATCATTATATCAAGGAGATGTTTGTTCATGTGTCACATTATCAATAAGATTTGGATACTTCTATAGAGTAACATAAAACCATCACTAATAATTAAAAGAAACACAAAAAGAAGGGGAAAAGCCATTAAAATTTTTGAGGAAGTGATTCATCATTCTGAGGAGACTGAGACTAAGCGGGTGAGAGAACTTCAATATTCAGATGAGGGAGCTCAGGGGGCTGTTCAATAAATGAAATGTTATGTTGATGGCCTCTTGTGAATTGAGATAGTGTGACTCTATTTTTTGTATATTCTTATGGGGGGTTCTCGTAAATAAAATGAATTTTGTTTCTAACCATCTATGACTTCGTCCCTGTTTTTTTGTAATTATAATGTCGAAAAGGATTTTCACAGAATGAATATTTTCACATATGATAATCATAACTACAATAATAGGTATGGGATGTGCTCAAATTTTTACATTGGTCCTAATGAGCATATCTCTATTATTTCTAGGTTCATATGGAAAACCCTGAAATTTTTTTCCCATTATGTTATCACCCTAATTTTTACCAATGCCTAATAAAGAGGGGAATTAGCAGGTGAAACAAGGATTTTTCTTAGGCTTCCCCTTCTATGTTTATTTGAATAAGTTTTACCTTTTATCTTTTTATCAAATTATATTTCCTAAACCAAATATAGTGTAGGTATAGAGAGCTAAGAATTAACTTTTACCTAGAATTTCCTTTGCGGGCTTTCATCCTGGTGAGTACTATGTCTCTTTTTTTGGAAGTTTAATTTCATGCATGTCTGAATAATAAATCTACAATTTTAGGCCGAATAGCTTTGAACATTAATTCTAAAATCAGAACCCAAACAAGGATTGATGTCTAAGAATGTCCTAATATATATATATATTAAATACTTCTAAGTAGAATCTTGAGACATGATTTTTACGGTCAGCAAATCTAAATTTGAAATTTTGGAATATAGGATTCTTCTTCTAATAATGATGTTACCACTATTTGACAAACCCATAATGGGGATTGTAATATATAGGGTCACCTATGGAATATATTATATAGCCAAACATTTGTATTCTTCAGCTGACATGCCGGTTATATGAGCAACTAATGCAAGGCCAATTCGGGGCATGTATTGTATAGTCAAATAAAGGAGCTCTTAAGATTTTTCCCAGTCTATTAATGATAGACAATGGGGTTTAAGATTCAGGTGTCTCAAGATTATAGTGAGTAGATATTCAAATAAATAATGTTTAAGAATAAAAGGTTCCATCTGTGCTGACATAGGCCTTGAATGAGAAACCACTCCTACATGAATTTTATGTTTGTAGAATGGTATATTTTGTCAAAAAAGAGATTTGATATTGTGTTTTACAGTTTAATTTCATTTATAAATTGCATTAGGGGAGTGGTTTAGTTTAAACTCATTAAATAAGTACAATTTCAGGGTTGTGCAGTTTAAAGTAGCACAGTAAGGACATTAGTAGATTTGATTTAAGTTATTTAGCTTTTAATGATGGTTTGATGGTTCTCCAATTCTAAATAATCTATCTGGATGTATAGTACAATATTAATGTTTGGAAGGAGATGTTTGTATTTTGTGAGATGGGGATTCCTGAATCCAATGAGTGATATTCGAAAAAGCTCTAAATTGCATTAGAGTATGCCTCTTCCAAGAATGAAGTTATTAGTATTTGATAAAACTTGTATGGGGGTTATATTATTTAGGGACTGCTAGGGAATACTCTGTATAGCCAAATGTTTTTCGAATATGCTTTGAACAATTGATTGGGAAAATGTGTCCTCCAAGGTCTTAGAGAATTTGAGTTTGAGATAATGGATGTGGCAAGAATATGAAAAGGATGTCCACTATAAACTAAATATTCTTGTATACCACCCTCAAAGCATAGAGTGACAGAAGATGATTCTAAAAAAATGATTTTACGGCTATTTGAAAAACCCTTTATGGGGGCTATATTATGAAGGGTTGTCTAGGTAATATGCTACATAGCCAAACCCTGATATCCTTTTTCTAGCATGCCCATTCTGTAGGCATCATTATGTAATGATAACTAGGTTCACAGACTAAAAAGTCTGATAAAGGAGCTCATAGTTATAATACATTCTTCCTCCAAAAACCAAAGAATACTTTGAAGATGTGAAAGTATTTAAGATTAAGAGTTGGAAATATGAAATGAGTAATGTCCAATGATCAAGAGAATTATTTGGACCAATATTATCCAATATTTTTGATCCCCTTACATTGATTAGACTCATATGTATAATAGATAAATTTCTTATTTCCTTGGTGGGCTCTATTAGGAGAGGACCCAAAATAAAAGCTCATGACGAGAAATTTTTATTCATATGAGGGAAATTGGAGGCTTTTTTATGTTGTGATGTAACTGAGCCCCAGGTTGAATATCTTGACCTCACTACGTATCTCACAGTGGTGAGAATCGAGCCACACATAGTTCTTACAACACTATATAGATTATCATCATGCTATGATAATGTGAGTGATTCTATCATGAAAAGGAAAATTGTGACTGGACAAGGGGATAAGGCACAATTTCCATTAGATATCTTTCTAGAGAAGAATCAATCCATACATAGTTTTAGAAATTGGTCTCCTTGTATAGACATAGTCCATACATAAGGATAGAGGGAATTTTGTTTCATGAATAACAAATGGACCAGGATGTAAGATCCAATTATCACTACATATATTGCTTGTGTAGGAATAAATACATACATAGTTCTTGAAATTCCATTTAGATTAACATAATGTGGTAAGGACATTGGTGAACTAACATGAAATGAAAATATCATTGAGGTTCGGCCTAGGAATGAAATTTTGGGCAACACAAAATTTATCATATGGGATGAATCAGGCCTCATGTGTTCCTTTATTAGATCCCTGTGTAGATCTGATGCATGCATTGCAATTAAAGGGGCCTAAGGATTAATCACAGCTGGACTCAGGATTAGAGATCTAGGTGTAAGGATGTATCTTTTAGGGGAAGAATCAAGCCACACATAGTTCTTAAAAGTTTTACCCCACATTAATCAGATTGAGATGTGGGAAAGTGGACTTTTAGAGTACTTTTAGACTAACTGGTGGGCCTAAATCATGATATGTATCTTTCACCATGCATCTCATTTTAATGAAAATCAAAGCATAAGTCATGGAATGGTTCTCTATGCAGATCATGTTCATTCACAACGAATAGTAAGGGGTATTGTTTTCAAAATCATGATCAGAACTAGGATTGTAGATCTAGAAATCACTACATATCTCACATGTATGATAATCATGAAACACATAATTCTGGAAGGTTCTCCCTATAAATGTTTGATTCATACACAGAGGGGGTGAAGGGACTTTTTAAACATTGAGACTAGACCTAGGATTGGAGATTTGGGTGTCACTAGGGATCATGTTGGTGAAGGAATCAACCCATGCATGGTTCTTGAAATTCCATATAGATTAAAATCATGCAGTATGGGAAAAGATGAACTGATGTGAAAAGATAGAAGTATTTCAGCTGGACCAATGGATAGGTCCCAGGTCACACTATGTATCTTACGAGGGAAACAATTAAGCCACACATAGTTTTTGAGGATGGTTCCCCACACCAATTCAATGTTGATGTGTGGAATGGGGGCTTCAATACATTCTGGAATAATTGTTAAACCAAAAATATATGATGGAATGAGAATTAATCCATATTTTTTTGAATAGTTCCAAGTATTGAATTGAATCATATACATGTCAAGGGAAAAAAATTTCTTTTATGATTTCATTTATGCCTGAAATATGAGATCCAGGTGTCACTATGTATCTCATTATAAAGAGAATCAGGACCAATTTAGTTCTAACTGAAATATTATCTCTGGATATTTGACTCATACACACTGAGAATGAAGGATATATTTTGTCGTGGATAGACACATGATTGGAAATCTAGGCCTCACGATGTATTCCATTAGAATGATAATCAATCCATACATATTTATGGAATGTGGATCTCCTTGTAGGTATGATCCAAACTCATGGATGAAATGGGGCTCAAATTCTACTAAGGAGTGGCAATGATGTGGGAATGGATTATTCATAGAACCATATCATAATTTAAGGGGCCATAAGTATTTTCAACTCATGGTATCATGAGGAATTTCTTAACATCAAATGAGGGAGACATCAACTGTATAGTTTAATGTTATGTGGT
The DNA here is from genome assembly GCA_963277665.1 of Viscum album. NCBI lineage: Eukaryota > Viridiplantae > Streptophyta > Magnoliopsida > Santalales > Viscaceae > Viscum > Viscum album. Next base: position 598,640,252 of record OY728144.1, read on the forward strand.
ATGGACTAATGGTGTTTTTTAGTTTTAGTTTATGTGGCTAAGACCGTGTGTGATGCAGTTTATCATCATGCAACAAGGATGATGGTTTTATGCAGTTCAATGTCAAGAAACATGGATGATGGTTGTAATTCAGTTTTTCATCATACAACTAGGAAGAACTTTTTGTGATTATACAAAGTACTTATTTAGTAATCTTGTATTTTTTATAGTTTTAATGAGTTATTCATCCTTTGAGATTAAGGAATAATCACCATTATAATAGACCTTATGTATGGAATAAGTTCCCTCCCACTTTGGCTCAGGCATTCAAGGTTTGTTTCCTTATATCATTTGAGACCAAAGGACCAAAAACAACAATGCTTTGAGGAATTAATGATGGCATACCTTCTTGATGAAAGATCATGTTATTCAGTTCTAATAAACTTCCTAGTGATGCAAGGTATTCAATAACTTTTTGTCCAGTCACACCAACACATCCATCAATTTCTAGGATTTCTCATCAGTGGAAAACTGAAAATAGATGGATACTCTGAGTGATGGAAACAAAATTTCAATATGTATAACTACTTCTGTCCCATATACCAATGAGTATGGGGTTAACCATGTGGCAGTATGAGAAGTAGTATTATAATCCCATATGGAATGAAAGTGTTTATCATGCCAATTTTTTTTATTTTTATCCACCAATTTTTGAGTATATTAGACAATTTTTCTTTTGGAATCCTCTATCATTCCATTTTCCATTTCATAATTGTGGGATGAATGGTCATATTTGATATTGTATTCCTAATATAACTTCCCTACCTCAAAAGAATAGAAATTGGTGCCATTGTCTATCAATACGTTATGAGGGAAACCTAATCTAGTGATAATATTAGCTTTTAAAAAGATAAAAATTATTTTGGTCCCAACTTTTTTGAGAGGTATTGCCTCATCCCATTTGGAGAAGAAATCTGTAGCAGTAAGGATGTACTTGAACTGCTTAGTCGTAGCTAGTGGATATGGTCCTACTACATCGATACCTCATATTACAAATGGATAGGATTATTTAGATGTTTTTACCAACTCTTGAGGTTGATGGATGAAGTTGGAATGCATCTGATATGGATGAAACATCTTAGTGAAATCTGTGCAATACTACACCTTCAATGACGAGAAGTATCCAAACCTTTGAATTTGATCAGAAATTCTATACCCAAATTGGTGGGAACCGCTAGATCTTGATTGTATATCTTTCATGAAATCCACAATTTCTTCCCCAACAATACATATGAGGATAATTCCATAAAAACATCTTCTATATATGATCTTATGGTGATTTGGGCCTCTATAAATATTGAAATTAATTGCTCATCGATATATTTTCTATCTTACATCTCTATTTGGTGGAATCACTCCATCTTATAGATATTCCCTGATGGGTGTAATAAATCCCATGGTAGAACCAAATGTTTTTAGAATTGGATTGATTTCATTATTTTCCACTATCCTGATTTTAACAGAAAGTGAAACCACAAGACAATGAGCAATGTCGATGATTGTTTCATCCCGATTTGGATCTATTGGGGATGTATCTATATTTTCAAATGCATAATCTTGGGGATTCTTTGATCATAGGATGTAAAAAATGTTGGTTCTGAGATAATTTATTTATTAACCTCATACATAATCTGATAGAGGAATTTGATATTCGTTTATAATGGTGTAATCCCCATTAATTTGTTCGATTACCAACTCTGAATAAACCTTCACATCAAGGTGGAACAATGGTACATGAAGTGAAAATTACAAACATACAATGAGAGCCTGATATTCTACCTCATTATTGGTACAACCTTACGATAAATGGATGGAGTATGGAAAAACATCCTTTTCTGGGGAGATAATAACAATTCTTAACCCAACATTTTGAGCTACGTTTCTTCTATTCTCTTCACCATTGGAATTACGGAAGAACCATCAAAGTAAATTTCCCATTTATGGGGACTATCCTGTATTGAAAATATTTCTTTATTAGGATGTTTATTATTCAATTATGTCTCTTTTGCAGATGGGTGTTCAATAAGGAGATATTCCAAGGCTTTCCATTTCATTGATTTCATTGTAATGAACTATATATCAAATGGCTATAAAAAATGCTTATTGTTCGAGACATCCTGTCAATATTGGATGATTGAGGATAAATTTGAGCGGTTTATTGTGAGATACAAGGGGTATATCAAGATTCTTTAGGAAGTTCCGTTACTTATGATCTGCAAAGATTAATTACAGGAAGCTATTCTCTATATCTGAATATCTAGTCTCTACGTCCAGTATCATTTGACTAAGATAGTAAAGGTATTTTTTATTCCATGCATAATTCTTTTGTGTAGGGAAGGTGACTAGTGATCTCATTAAGGTTGTCACATAATAAATGAGTGGTTTCATTCAATAGGTGGCATCAATACCAGTGGAATCATGTGGTATTTCTTAAGGGTATCAAATTCTTCTTGGTAGTCATTCTTCTATTGATATTCAACCCAGTTCTTCATCAATTAGGTGAAGGGAAAATACATTCCTACCAAATTAGCTATGAAGCACCAAATATTGGACAAGTGTCCTTGAATTCCACTTAACACTTTCATGTTTCAAGGAGGTGACATGCCAAGGATATTTTTAGTATTCCCAGTATCGACTTCGATGTCGTAGTGGCGTAAAATAAAACTGAAAATTTTTTCTTACATTACCCTGAAAAAACATTTCAAGGGGTTTATCTTCACATTATGATGTTGATGAATACTGAATATAGTCTCTAGGTCAGTATGATGATCAAATAATTGTTTGGATTTTACCACTAGATTCTCATCATAGCATTCAACAAATTTTACCCAGAATGGTCTGAAGATTTGGTGCATTTCACATTGGTATGTGGAACCAGTATTCTTCCATCTAAATGGAATTACCCGATAGAAAAATATTCCGCAAGTGGAATTGAAGGATGTATATTCCTCATCTTTGGGGGCCATCTAGATGTTTTTATACCTATATTAGCTATCCCTAAAGGATACAGCTTGCTAGAAAACATTTTCATCAATTAGGATTTCTGTGATTGGAACCAGGAATTCATCTTTGGGACAATACTGGCTGAGATCAATTAAATCAATGGTAACTATTATTTTTTTATTCTTCTTTTTCATAGAAAAAAATTCTGGCTATGAATTTTGGATATTTCACCTCTCGGATAAAGTTGGATTTGATAAGCTTATCATCATCAGCCTCAATTTTGGAGGTGTGACACGGGTGGGTTCTTCTTGTTGCATGATTGTATCCTTGATGATTTTCTGGAAATCTGAAATTATGGGTAGCCTCCTCGTATTCAACGCCTAGAATCTATGTATAACTCCAAGATAAAAAATCTTGATATTGCTTTAGAAATGATTTATACACTAATTTCTCATCAAAAGTCAGGGTAAAACCAATTAGAGTGGGGTGTATATATTCTTATATAACCATATTTGTTTCTTTGAGTTCATCCATTGTGGTGGAGATTCCTCCATCAAATTATAGAGGGGAATTCCTGAGGTCTTCCTCTTCTTCCTCTTCTTCATGTGTTACTTCGTCTGCATACTCTTCGAGGCTAGGTGATGAAGCAAGATTTTTAGAGTTAGGGGATGAGTCTGTATTTATAAATCTTGAAGAGAAGGAAACCATCTATAACCCAAATGATGATGAAGGGGATTTTTGAAGCACTTAAGGGAGGTTGATGTGTTTAGAATTGGAATAACTATGTTTTTCAATGAGTACGACAACTTATTCTTGCCTGGATGATGAGGTAGAGACTGACTAAAGCTATGTCGAAGGAATAATCACATCACTCTTTCATTACTCAACAGATATTCTGGAGTCAGGGATTTTTTATGTGCTATCAAGTTCAGTTTCCACAACTAAAATTATGGAATCCACTAAATTAGTACTTAGATTTGGGATAACCCTTTCAATTTTATAAATGGGAAGAACTTAATGTGCACTGAGATGATATAATGGGTTAGATGGGATCTTTTCCAGACCATTCAGATCATTGATTCTATTAACATAATTTTCCATTGACTATTTTTCTTTGTGTGATAGAACTCTTCATTAATTTATTGGGATTCACATGTTTTTAATGGGGCCTTATCACCATGAAATGTCCCAATTTGACTATTGATATAATACTTGATACATTGATAGTATGATGAATGAATGGATGCATATTGATGTAACTACAGTCTCCCCTTAAAAATGTTGATAGTTGTGTATTTTCAGACAACAATGAACTCTGAATCAGATATGATATCCACAAACCGAGCATAATCTCACTTAGAGATTCTTTCTCATTCATATCATAACTCGGTAACATCAAAGTGGTGGGAGACAAGTGGGATTCAGTGATCCCCAATCGTGAAAGTGTATGTATGATAATGAGATTAACCCCGGATCCATTATTAATGAATTCTCGTCAGATATGAGGCTCATTGATCTTTCCATATAGGCACAAGGGCTTTATGTGACCTTGTACGATGATATTCTCATCATAGTTTTTGAATGATATGACTGCATGACATTCTTTGGGATTAGTCTCTCTATGATAAAATTATATAGAAACAACATCAACTGGAAACTCATGAGGGCTCAACAAAGGCACAATGTGTGCTTTAAGGATATCCTTTGATAATCTCAGGGCCTCTAGGATTAATAACTTGGATCGTACATGGACCACTTTCTTCAAAAAATCATACTTTTGATCCAGAACCCTGCATTTTCAAACATGGATATGCACATTTGTAGGTACCTTAGAAGATGATATTCTTAATGTGGATGGACCCTCTCTTGGGTCTGAATCTAGAGGTACTTTTTCTCTTCATAGATTAGACCAGATAGGCTTCCCCACTCACCTAGGAGGTGATGGAATAGCCTCTTATGAATCTTCCAATATGATCATGTTAGGGAAAATCCATTCATGTGTGGGAGAATTCACTTATTAATACTGATCATTCTGGAGGGATCTCCTATGATTTTTGGCTACATAAATAGGTTGATCAGGGGTGTGGTTGAAGTAATTACTCCATGAACGACCATGTATTCCCCTATAGACTTGATCCTGATGAACTCTTCCCCAGTTCCCAATGTTTTGTTCAGGGAAAGCAGTTTTATAATTAGAATCATAATTTTATAAGGGAATAGTTAAGTGAATAACATTAATAGAACCAGAGATCAACTCCTCATATAATGAATATTCTACATCGGGAGTCGAATCTTGTTGTGTCGTATGGCAGGGAGGTGCCTGTGCTTTTGAAATGATTGACATGAAATAATCTAAATTCAAGGATAAAGTTGATCTTGACATGAGATATTTTTTCCTCTTTCCCCTTATTCTTCTAGCCATGTTTCTTCATTGTGGATTGACATTCAGAGGATAAGGATTTTGTTGAATATATATTTTTTGAAGTGGATGTGGAAAAAGATAGGGTTGGTTGTTTCAACTATGTTCATATAAGGGCATGAGTTCAGTTGATTATTTCTCTAACCATCCAATAATATAAATTTCTGGCCATTCTTAGTTCTGAATTTTAGACATTTTCCTTCCACCTATGTATTGGTAGCAATAACACATGTTACCTAGGCAAGTGAATTTTTCATCTTCACTTTCCAATATTTTAGCATATTTTTTAAGAGGTCCTTAAAAAACACTCCTTGATGTGGTGCCCCGACATTTGATGGAAGGGTACATAGTTTGGGATGTCCTCTTATCCCTCTATGTTAGGTTTCATTGGACATGGAAACCTAAATAAGTTGTTTTACAGAGCTGAGATGAAGTTTCTTGGGACATGGTCATCTGTAAATGAATAGAAATTATTTTCAACTCCTCAAATTGTCCCTGCCATTGATATTTTTTTTCATCTTGATGAGGTGGTCCATGTTTCTGTCGCTAAAGATGTGGATCCCTATGATATGATGAGGTATTTTGAGTAGGAGAGGGTATATGGGCCTGCATAATTGTGACTATAGAAGCCTCTATTTTTCATACTCTTCTTCTGAGAGATGATGGAGTTCCTCCAGATTTGGATATAGTCTCTACGATTGAGTTTTCCACCTATTGAGAAATTGAGGCCAAATCCAAAAACCCTATTGTGTATTTCAAAGGGATTAATGGTTTTTGTAATAGATCATAGAGATTTTCTAAAAAAATGGACAGAAACTCTTCTTTAAGGATTAGTATATTCAAAGATTATGCTAATCCTTTCCACTAAGAAAATAAATCAGAAACACTTTCAATATCCCTTTGCTTGCAGTTTGTGAGATCACAGACTATTGTCTCCGACAGTGTAGTGGTGAACTGGAAATGGAAATTTTGATTGGGATCATCCAATACAGTGATAAATTTATACTTCAAATACATGTACCATAAAAAGGCTATCCCTTGAAATGCTTTTTCAAAGAATATGAGTTTCATGGCTTCCTGTTGCTCCAGGGTTCCCATCATAAGATCTCAACGATAGACTAAATGGGTCAAGTGTTTCTCTGTATATCCAGAGCCATTGAAAATTGGAAAATAGGATTCCCAAACTTTGGCGGGGGAGGAGTAGAATCTACCCATTTGGGATTAGACGTTTTTAGCTATATTGGTGCACTCCATCCTTATATATCTTCCAATTGAGTTATCAATGAATCAACGTTATTCATACGAATTTGAGGAATATCTGACTGACCAGAAAGTTGAGCATTTGCAGTGGCTAGATTCTAAACTGGTGTCTAAACTAGAATCTATTATGGGTATCCAATAGGGGAAGGCCTGTAACGATGTTCCTAACCCTTCTCTAGTTGTACTTCTAATGGAGGTAATTCAGTATCTACATTAGTAGTTTCAACATACCCTCTTTGATATAGTGAAAATACTGAAAATTATTATTTATTATTGCACCTTAAAACCACAGATACACATCACGGAGGATGGAAGAAATGAAGTCCAAGAGCGTCCTTCCGGATTACATTGATACATTCAGGTGGTAAGGAGTTAAGTCTATCATAAACTATCAAGGTCTCCTCCGATCTTCCCCCACGAGCCATAGCATTTTCCGCATAGTTGGATTCCCGAACACTATGATGAACCATCCTACCCCGGTTGGTCTCTGCTTTGCATCTCCTACCAATGTACACCAGATTCCAAGCCATGTCACAAGCCCCCTGAAGCGATTTAACCAAAACCTCAGAATCAGATTCAACTTCAGACACCTGAAGACCTCTCCTCCTTCAAATAGTGATACCCGAAAGAAGGTCCCTAAACTCCGCATCCAAAGAGGATCCCGTTCCGTGATAGGCACTGAACGCCAAGTGCACCGAACCCCAACAATCCCGTAGAACACCACCGCCTCTCATGATTCCTCCCATGCAGGAACCATCCACATTCAATTTCAACCCGCTGACCGGGGGGTGCCACCTTACCCACTCACCCTTCTGTAACTTTTGCATGCACCGTCCATGAACAAGGTTCCCCAGGACATCCACCTGCAAGCCCTTCTTGAAAAGCGCTGCAAGTTCCGCAATGACCAACCTCATACGAACATGCAACGCAAGCAGAGATTTCCTGCCTCCAAACCGTATCTGATTACGAGCTTCCCAAATGGTCCAGCATACAGCAACCAGAATGATACTGGCTGCTGAACGCTCCTCTATTCTGCTACCAAAACCCGAGAACCAAGAGACAATGTGATCGCGAACGGAAAGACACTCATCAGAAGCAAACCTGAAAGGGTGAAACTGGGACCAGAGGAACACATCCCATCTTCCTTGGAAGAACAGATGAAGTGTTGATTCCTGGTTTGGGTTCTCACAGCAATAGCAGCGGGATGCCAAGGAGATCCCTTTCCTCTGAATGTTTTCCTCTGTGGGAACCACTCGGTTTTGGATCCGCCACACTAGGAAGTTCATTCTCACTGGAATTTCTTTGCACCACGTGGTCATCCCTCCAGACACCCGATTACCGCTCCTTCGATCAATCCTTCGGAAACCCTTCAAACAGAAGCGCCCCGACCCAACCTCTATAAAGCAGTAGTGATCTGGTTCATCGCTCATGAACACACCATTAAAAAAGGAAAGTTGAGAAGGATTAAGGTTCTCCTGGATGAATTCAAAACTCCCGCATGCTTCCCTAAAAGAGATGTTAGGGAGAGGGCAGCCCTCATACCAAAGCCTTTCTTCCGCCCATGTCTCCGTCCAAAAACCAATCTCCCCACGTCCAACCACCCATCTAGAGTAGCCAAAAAGTACCTCCATATGAGAGGCTATACACTTGGCCAGGCTCGTCGCACCATGCATGCGAAAGTCACCAGTCGCACCATACCTTGAAATAAAGTACCTTGCCCAAAGTGATTTGCCTACAATCACCTCCCAAGACAGTTTTGCCTGTAGCCCACGGATAGAGTCCTGGATATCCCGAAGGCCAACTCCACCCTCTTCCACCAAACGGGCCATCCTTTTCCAGGATGCCCAGTGACATCTCCCTTCATTCTTTGCATCCCATAGAAAGGACGTGAGGATATGCTCAATCTTTTCCACCGTACCCTTCGGGGGGTTGATGATGGAAAAGACGTGCATGGGGATCGACAGAAGAACACTGTTTATGAGCATGATCCTGCTTCCGAAGGAAAGCATCTTGTTCTTCCAGTTGAGAATCCTCCCCAGAATGCGATCCAAAAGTTCGTTGAAGTGGATCTTCAGAACCCTCCCACTCGATAGAGGAACTCCAAGGTACATAATCGGAGGTTGCCTCTGTCCACAGCCTAAGAACTCCTGGATGGATCTGCACCTTCTCCCCGAGAATTTGTTGGAAATGAACAGGTGACTTTTCAACGGGTTGATCGACTGCCCACTGAGATCTCTATACTCAGACAGGATTCCCATAAGAGCGTTTAAAGATCTCTTCCCACCATTCAGAAACAAGAGTATGTCATCCGCAAACATCAAGTGAGAAACCCTCGTCGCGTTCCTTCTGTCATAGTACGATCTCAACCTTCCCTCTGACACCCCCTTGTTTAGATTTCTTGAGAGAGCGTCCTGAGCAAGGATGAAAAGAAAAGGGGATAGCGGGTCTCCCTGTCTATCCCCCATCACAAATTTGAAGAAGCCAAAGCACCTCCCAAGCAATGATATAGAGATCCAAGGTGAGGCAAAACACCTGAAGCAAAGATCACAGAAGTGTTCCTGGAACCCAAAACCCCTCATTACCCGTAAGATAAAGTTCCATTCCATGTTGTCGAAAGCTTTATTCATATCCACATGCCAAATAACATTAGAGCCAACAAATCTTTTGTTCAGATCATGCACCAGTTAGCTAGCAATTCCTACCGCTCCCTGGATACCCCTTCCATGAATGAAACTGTGCTGCTCTTCTGAGACAAGATTAGGAATCACGTTGGCTAGTCTCCTGCTGATGACTGTTGCCAAAAGTTTATACGAGACATTACATAAGCAGATCGGTCAGAAGTGACTAACCAGCGTGGGGTCCTTGATCTTCGGCACCAGCACCACCCTAGAAGAAGAGATCCCCCTACACAGGGAGGCTCCTCGAAAGAAGTCGCAAATAGCCTCCACCACGCACGGCCCCACGAAATCCCAGGACGCACTGTAAAAGGATGTCGGGAAGCCGTCAGGACCTGGTGCACTCTCCTTCGGCATAATATCCAGGGCCTCTCGAATTTCTTTCTCCTGTGGTATCATGGACATGCACTCACTCTCAGAGCGAGATATCATCACAGGAAGTGCTTCCAAGAAACGAGAATCCCCAAAGGACTCTCTACGAAAACCCGAAGAGGACTCCCCTTCCCAAATACCCTCAAAGTGCTTCAGAGAAATCCTGCCTGCCACCGAGACATCTGAGGTGAGAATTCCATCCTCTCCCTTAATATTGATCCTCATATTTCTCCTCTCCTTGATGCATGCCTGAAAGAAGGAATTATTATGGTCCCCCTCCCTCAACCACCGCACTCGGGACCGTTGCAGATAGAGCCTCTCCATTTCTAACAGCTTCTTAGATAGCACCGCACTTTTGTCGCAGAGGATAGCAAAAATATCCTCATCCCAAGATGTCTGAAGATCCTCCTCTAGCTTGTTGACCTCCTCTTGCAAGCTAGTCACCCCGTTGTTCCAGTTAGGTTGCTCCACAAGCCACTTTCGGATGCTCTGTTTAAGTCTTCGAAGACGGTTAACCAAACCTCCCCACGATTTCTCCTTCTCCTCAAATAACCAGGATTCCCTCGCCATCTGCATGAAACCAACATCTTTATGCCATTCACTGAAGTAATGGAATCCCTGACCAACCACAGCTTCACGATTAATTTCTAATAAAATAGGAGCATGATCCGAAAGAATACGGGGGAGGTGAGTGACTATGGATTTTGAAAACATATCCATTCCATGAAAGTTGGTAAGATACCTGTCAAGACGACACCATATCCTATTCTGACCTTTCCGGTTGTTGCACCACGTAAATTTCGTCCCTTTGAAACCTAAATCCAGTAGCCCCGTGTGAAGATAGCATTCTTGAAAATCCAAAATACCATCCAAGACGTCGCCCCTACCTCCCCTCTTCTCAGAGACGTCCACAACTATATTGAAATCACCTCCCACAAACCACGGAAATGTGCCAGTTTGAACCGAACTTAGATGTGCCCATAGTTCCCGCCTTTCCAGCATCCTGTTGCTCGCATACACGAAGAAAAAGAGGAAGGTCACACTACCAACTTCAATCTTCATGTCTATACACTGGGAAGATACAGTAAGCACCTCAACCGATAGAGTATGTTTCCAACCCACCCAAATTTGCAAATTCATAGGCCCACCATGAAAAAAGTTCGGAAATCCCATCTTCTTCATAACTCCTGGAAGTTTGCAAGTGTCCTGCTTTGGTTCTAGAATCACAATTAAAGAAGCCTTGGCCTTTCTAACTTCTACAGCGATAAAGGCTCTCTTAGCCTGAGTCCCCAAACCGCGAGGTATATGTTGATTATTTAGGGGGATACCTAAATTTTGTGTAAGCCTCTGATTTTGGAAACACACACCTCCTTCAAATGCTTTGGTGTGGACCAAATTATGAAAAAGAACCTCATCCTCTTACCCCCATGAACTGGATTCATTTTCTAGAGGACCTTCATTGATGGTGTTCATGAAATTCATTGATTCATAATACATTGTAGTCATTATATTGGTATCTTTGTTGGATCATCTTTTTTTGCGCCCCAGATGAGACTTTGTCCTCTTATTTTTTCGTTACCTTGGAATTGTTTTACGAATAATAACTAGAAGGTAATCCCTTGTAAATCCATCTATATGTTAGTTTTTTGGCTTGTTACCTAATTAAGAGAAAACTAACTTCTATTGAGGATTGGATTGTGAATGGGGAAAGGCCCCATACACTGCTGGCTAGGGATGTTCATGTTATTATTTCTCAACCCTTTGGGATCTGTTTTTTGATTTCAAGTGTTGGGTTAAACAATCCCCCAACCCTACAGACTTGGGTGGATCCTAAACATCTATTGATGATATCAGTGCACCTGCTCTTCTGATTTCATGAATTCTGGTCCAAACGATAGCTAGGTGCATTATTTATCACTACCATAAATCACCGACTTCAGAAGACCATTGTATTATTTCAGTAATATTTTCAATATGATGCATGATATCCTCTATGTTGGAGTCCTTCTTGATGTTCTCAGATAAAAGATGAAAAAGTGTCTCAATATATTTCTCTCTTCAGGACTGAATTATGGAAAAGCCGATAGAGGTCAATTATTATTGAGCATCTCTTTAGTCATGAACAAAAAAATATTTGTAGCTGGCATGGGGTGATAAAATTTCATGAGACCAATTTCAGAATTCTTTGATGGCTCTATAGAGCAGTAAAATTCAATGCTCTATGTGCACTAGATCCTCTTATATGAACACCAGATGTCATATATGTGATTAATATTTTCAACCTCACTAATGCATTAAGGCATGCATGTTTAAGGGAACCCTGTTTCTTCTCAATCATTGTATGTCAGGAAGCTAGGAGAGATTCCTTGTCAATTTGGCACTGTAACCCTTATATTACATTGACATGACTTTTATATTCATCATATGATAATACATTGGATTTTAGATGATTAAGAGTCTTCCATATACTAAGGCAGATATCATGAATACAATAATTTTCCAATATATCAGGAATTATGTATTTAGAGGTGAAAAAAGGCCAAGACATGACTCATATTCCACCCTTATCCAACTTATTCCTCATGGTCAACATATACTTTTCTTCTTCTACTATATATTTCCCTACTTGTTTGTACTAATGATTGAATTTTCTTATCACATTATCATAATTTGAAAGATTGGTAGAGTGTTCCTCTGTTTCAATTGATGATAAATGGCCCAAGGGTAGTTTGGTGAATGGATATCTTCTTCAGTTGTCCTCCAGTTGAGAAATAATTTCACCTGTAATTGATAAGGCATCATACAGGACTTGTCATGTATTTGAGATCTCTACATGATAAGAGGGATTCCTCGTCACTACATTGATAGTTGGATAATTCTATTGAAAATGTGAGTCACCACATCAGAAAGAAACTTCATAATGAATTCCATCATAGAGAGGACAATCATGGTGGGGTACATCTAATGGTAGAACCTCTTTCTCATTGGTCTTATTTCCACATATAGGGTTACCGTGGCACTCATCAAGAGATATGATCTTGATATTGACCAAATTTTCATAAATTAAGAATTCATGAGGAATTTTTCAATAAGGACTGTTAGAGTTACTACAATTACTCCAATAATTTGGTAATGGGAGTGTAGGATCTTGAGATGCAATAAATAAATGAATGAGGGGTTCATGAACTCTATTATTGAGTCAATACAAATCAAAAAATGGCTCTTGATTTTCAAACTATATTTGATAATACTTCTTTTCGGATGTCATCTTATAAGTAATTGGACCCACTTGCTGGGAAAGGTGGTTATCATGGGAAGGTGTATGTGCCTACCTTGGATTGGTCGTCAGAATAGGTTGATTATCTCTAGTTGTAATAGGTGTATGTGCCCGATCAAGATTTCCATATGATATAAGGAAGTATACCCCATGGCCCACTTGGATGAGAACATAGGCACGTATCTTCTTCAGGGTTCCATATTGATGATCCTCCCTTCTTGTGTGGACAATGTTATTCTTATACGCCATAGGTTCTGATTTTTCCACTATTATGATATTTTGGAAAGTTTATAGGATATGGGGATGAATTTTCATCTTCCCTTTCACCATTTATAGGATGTTCTTGGTGACATCAATGATCATAACAATAATATACGTCCATTACATATCTGAAGTAGGTATATGTACATGCTCATGTCCTCCCATTAAAACTAGTGGATACTGACAATACTCAAGTGTTGGTGTAGAAAGTTGAGTCTTCCTTTTGTTTTTCATCAAGGATTTCTGACCAACTTCTTCAGGTGCTTCCAAATGAGGTTGTTTTCAAACTTGATGGGTGAAGGTAGGTGTATGTTCGTACTTGCGAGTTGACATCATATTTGGTTGGGGGTCTTCATTGAATATGGAAAAATGATACTAATGGAAGGAATGATGATTTTTAGAAGGTGTATGTTCTTGATCACCACACACCACTAGATTTGGACAGTGGGATTAGTTATATGCCCTAGATGAGTCTGTTTCCTGATATAATAAAGGCAGAAAGGTGTTTATCCTGCATGATATTTTACAAAAAACTAGGTTGGTGGGATTCTTCAGAGGGGGAAAATGTAGTATCATGATCCCCATAAACCTATTGTTTTCCCTAGTGGTCCATATTACATGCCTAGGTCTGAGGGGCCTCAGCTGGATGACCATATGCCACACCCTCATCATGTAGGGGATTTATTTTGGTATAGTGTTGGTAGTGGGGATTTTTTTGTAAGAGCCCTTTGTAAGGACCCATGTCTCTTGACGACAATTCCATAGGTGGACTCTTGGTCGACCTCCCTAGAATATGGGAGGGATTGGTGAATGCATTCCATGTATAAGATCCCTAAATGGTTAAATATGGTGGTTGGAACTGTCTTCTTCAAGAACATCGGACGTCGCTAATAACATGATCAGGGGTTATTCTTGATCTGGAGGGCATGTAGGGAAGCCTCCAAGGATAGAATGGTACCATGTTGATGGTACTCTCGAACCGCTGTCTTAGAGACCCAGCATTAGAGAAAGGACCATGGGGGATATTTTTCTCATGGTGATTTGGGGGATTAATTTGGGGTTTACATCTAAAGAGGATACCTGAATTAAGGGAATTATGATTTTGGGGTTATTCTAATGGAGGATTCCCATTGAGCTCAGGCCCTGAGTGGGATTACTACTTATCTCGATTAAGAAGACGTAGAGTTCTCATAGTTTAGTCAATTTGGGTCATACACCCAAGTGAAGGCCCATTGAGGTGGTCATGATTTCTCTTTTCATGGATGAGATGAGACAAAGCTCTAGCCATGAGATGGCTTCCTAAGTATCCATGTTATGGTGGGAATGAAAGTTCATGTAGTTCATTAATTCAGGTGGATTGTATGGGTGTTGTTATGATTACAATCCTCTAAGTCCATGCGATTTAGGCATAATGTAAGAAATAAGAGGATTAGAAATATTCAACAAACAACATACTTTTCCTCCCTCGCTGGAGGAAGAGGTCATGTATATGAAAGAAGAGCCCATGGAAATGAAATTTCCCTCTCTTCAATTGACATTGGATATAGGTCCAATGCATGGAAGGAGTGAAGGTGAGGGATACAGAGAGGACCAAGACTGTAACCTTATGTATGAAATGTTAGGGGCTTACACCAGGATGGATTCCCATTGAGTCGTCATGGGATACGGGGGAAATTGTTTCTTATTCAAGGGGGAAATGTGTGGTCCTTATCCTCTACACCAGGAAAAAAGGTTTTGGGTTATAGAGATGAGAAGGGGAGGACATAGTCATATCCCCAACATCCTAGACCAGGAACTCCACAACATTGTCCCTAGGGTAAGGTTACATGGAACTGTATATATAATAATCTACAAGCGCACCATGGATCCTGGACCTCTGATTGGAAAAATGAGGTAAATTATGACCATAGAAATACAAATCCAAATGGGAGACACACTAATATGTCATGTCCTAAGGTTATGTAAATCAAGTGGTCATGGTGGAGGTTTCAAAATAAACCCTTTCAAGAAATGAATTTTATTATTGAGAAACCATTCCATGAATGGATATGAAGGAGTCCACATGAAAGGCTCATGCAGGCTGAAGGGATGAGGTGAACCAAGGAGGACCGCACAATGGGTTTACCGTGCAAGGGGTATCCATGCAAGTTGGATAGGGGGAATTGGTTGCACCTTAGTTGAAAAAAATCTAGGTAACTACACTTTTGGTATGCCTTTTTAAATCCATCTAGAGTAACTATATGGATTCCCAAATGTAAATATAGTATGTTCCTGTTTAATGAAGGTCATGTCATGCATGACTTCTTATTTCAGGTGGTTAGGTGAACTTGTCACGCATGTGTTGTTTATTTTAAATAATTAATGGTTTTAAGTCTCACTATCCCCCATTGATTCACTCTCTTTAGGTGTTATAAAACTACCTTGAAGGATTCATGGAACTTGGGTGACACAATAGGGCGATCAGAAAAGCAATCGACCTTCAGGGAAATTCATCTATAGAAATAAAGGCACCCAAGTTCTAGTTATAGGAAAATATGAGACCCTAGGTGAAGGAGACTGGTCACGCATGTTAGGGGAACACAAGTACTTGGGTGTTTTTGGTGATTTGGATACCTTGGGTGAACCACTTTTTTTATACTCTTAAAATCATGATATTCTTCATCTATTTTCTCCTCCTTTTTCTGTGTCATTTCCCTTTCTATCTTTTTCATCCATGTGATGGAATAGAGTCTCAAAAAATATCCTTATTAATTAGTAAATCATGCTAATTTATTTTTTTAGATGAATTTTATTATCCAAAGGTATTTTAGTTGAAATCATCCATGGGTTATTGAATTTTATAATTTTATATTTTTTCATGGGTTATATAACTGCTTCATTGTACTTGATATTCAATTATTATGAGTGTATTAACCTTTTGAAATATTTATTTTCACATTAAAATGTTTTATGTGTTTTATAATTTTATACACATATCCAATTCATTGGCAAATACTCACATCTATGTGGGGATCATTTTAGGGGTTTATTTCACAATCTCATTTTAGCTAGGATGATTTATGAATGAATTAAAAACAATATAAATTATTTGATCTTTGTATAATAAATCCCTTTCATTTTTTAAATTGGTTATTCATTTTTTTTTTCTTTTAATTTAAACATTTTATAAGTATTTTGTACAAAAAAATTATTTATAAAATGCCTTTCATAAAATCTGACCTCATTTGTCTCTTTAGTCGCTAACCCTTATTTTTCTAAAACATTATTTTCTAAAAATGTTTTTAAATAGTTTTTTAATGTCTAAAAATTATTTATTAAAGTAATTTTGTAACCATGTTTTCATTTTTACAAAATTTTTTGAATGAATATTCATGTCATTTTCCAAACAAGGCATGTTTGGATTTTATTAAAAATTTGTTAGGAATCATTATTTTAACTTGTATGTCATGTACTATATTTTATTACCTAAAGAAAAAATAATTTATTAAATATTACATTGTATGTTTCAATGTATATTATCAATGAAATATATCTTCAATATATTTTTTAATCGTTTAGTATTAAAAATATTTTCATCCTAATAAAGGAAATTTTCCTCAGATGTGTTTGAATGAAATTTTTATTGTATTTCTAATAATTAATGAGAACAACCCTTTATTTCACTTACACTATACATGGGATATGATGTGTTTATATCATAATTTTTTATTATATGGATTATTTATGGACATTTTAATTGATAAATTATCGACGTTCATATTCATGATTTATTGTAATAGTCATTAACTTTCCATTTAAATTTTTATTTTTTATGATAAATAGATATTAAATTTCTCTATAATTTCCTTATTAATAATCCTGGATATGATTATTAAATAGATTGTAAATAATTTATATATATGGTGGTCTATATTGAAAATTATATTTTTATTAGTGAAATATTGATAAAATTGTATTCTTTACAAGATACATATATTTGATGACGTGGCACTTTGTTCACAAATTAAATATATTATTTGATATATGAGGAATTATTTAGACATGAATGTGAATCTATAATATATAATTAAATGGGGTTTTACCCATAGGATTAAAATGTCTTGTAAATGTTTCTCATATTAGAGGTATCAGGATGCGAGATAACATGACTTAAAATAATTAAACATTTACCACATTGAGAATTAAATTATTTCAATCCATGGTATTTCAAAAATGATATTATATCTTGATGTATTTTATTGTTAAATATCTAATTTATCAAGTCTACTAAACTATTTAGTATATAAAGTGGTTATTCTTCTATATTATACCATTTTAATAAAGTATAAACCTGCTTCATGTTACTGTAGTTAGGGATGTTATAGTTGTGATTAGAGGAAGCTTAGTAGAAACCCTAAATACTAGATTTAGGAAACAATTGATTAGGTAACATAACCCAATAATAAACTTTGAGGATAAGTATAAAATAGCATCCTAATGTTTTGTTAATATTTATATTTTGTGGTTTTATAGGAATAAAATATCTATATAGACAATAAAAGTGGATGTGGATCTGTAAAATATGTTCCTAGGGGTAGTACCTTTGAAAAAAAATCATTGAGATATTTATTCAAGAATTAATGAGTATATAAAAATTGGAATTATTTTTCAATTGGTTTCAATGTCTTGGAGTATATTCATTGGATAACTCAAAAGTTCTTTAATTACTATTATGATGGATATTAATAGATTATGAGAATGAATGATCTAGGTTAAACATAATTTTGCCTAGATTTAAATGATGTTGTAATGATTTTAATATCCTATAAATGATTATATGGTTCACTTACATTGAGGAATGTTTCTCGCACTATGGTTTTTGGTACTAGTAAATTGTCGAAACATTGTGGAACCGTTTTATTATTGAAAATGAAGGACTGTGCAGATACATTGTGAAACCAATAGGGTTAATGATAGGAGTGAAATATATCATTATTATATCAAATACGATATCATGATGTATTATTAAAAAACCTTTAACTAAACCAAAAATTGGACTAGAAAAATAAGAGAATTATGGGGTTTTCTAAGGTCATCTGTTTTTGAGACCATGAATTAAATAAGGCCCAATTTTCATCATGTTAGAAACATAGAACGAGACACTGAAGAATTTTCCTCAATGGAAAAGTAAAATGTTTAATTTTTGTCAAAGAAGGGAAAATGTAATAAATTTCCTCAATCATGGTGTTATTTGAGTCAATTCCCCTCCAAATGTTTAACCCTAAAAAAGGATCTATGATAAAATATAATATTTAATGTATTTATGTATATGGATTCAACATTTAATGTTTAAGAGTATTTTTAGAAATATTATTTTTCATAAGAATAATGAATCATATATGGATTGTGTTAAAATTTCATAAACATCTATTAATTTATTAACTAATTAATTATGGATTCCATCATCGGTATATGAGTTTAAAGTTAATAATAACTAAAAATTCCTCAAGACCCCCTTAATTTTTTTGGTAGGAATATAGAATTATTAATGATATATTGGTAAAATATTTATGAGAATAAAATATATTGGTTTATTATATAATAATTATATTTAAGGAAGAATACCCTTATATGTTTAGACATAAGAGTAAAGGTACTGGTAACCATTATGGTTTATCATGCCATTGATGTCCTAGTAATTGTAGGTCATCTAAAATAGGGAAATTTTATAATAATTATCTCAATATTGTTCCATAAAATAGCAATACATTGATAATTTGGAAAGGGTTGTGGGTATTGAACCTATAAATGTATGATGATAAGGTTTTATCACCTATATCTACCCTATGGGATAGTTTAGTTAATATATCATTTTGTCAAATGACAATATTTGATGAATAAATATCAATGAACTAATGATGTTACTATTTAGGATTAGATATTATTATGTTGTTCTTACTATATCATTTTTCTAAATCAATTTGAGATAAATGGAAGAACTTATCACACGAATATGGTTTTAATGATTTCATAACAATTATTTTTGGAGCATTAGGAAAAAACAATTCATTATTGGATAATAATTTGTAGCAATAAGTGATTAATTTTAAATTCATCATTGTAGAACCAAAGGAAGAAAAATTTCTTATGAAATATAATGATATCAACTAAGTATATTTCATTATATTTTAAATAGTAGAAGAATTCCTAAACATTATGAAAAGAACCATGAAAAATTATTATATTTCCTTCATATTGGATGAATTAAATGATCTTTAAATAATTAAAAAATTTATGGTCTTCAGGTCCTAAACATTCGATTGACCAATAAATTTCTTATGATCAATTATCTCCATCCCTCAATATAATTATTTACTCTTTTCGTCCATGTATATAATTTCACATTCCAACAATGTTCACCTATATAGAATCCTAGTAATGGGTTACTCTATATGAACACATTACTTCCATTTATATATCATCAAGAGGATGTTTTATTACCCATTTTACAAAAGTATGTTTTTTAAAAATGGTATTTATAAATGTCAGACCCTTGATTACTTAGATCTTAATAAAATTATGATGTTTCAATTTTTTGATGGTAGGGAGAATGTATCACCTGGAGATTTCAAAAAAAGAATACTGCATTTTATGTCATAAATATCATGCAACACTAATAATAGATGATAATGTAACACCCCAATACAATATTATATATTTGTTTCAAAATAATTTTTTTTCTCTTTAATAGCATTTCGAACATGCTACCCTGAGTTTAAATTAATTGTAATATATTAATATGTTATAAACATGTTATTAAATTTCTAATATCAATAGTATTAACTAATTTCTAAAAAATATATATTTTCGTACATTAATAAAATAATTAATTTGTTTTCAATTAATTAGTAATCACGTACAAATCATTTTAAGGAAAATGAAATGTTTATTGAAAAAAATTATTTTCCGAAATGATAGTTTCATTAGGATTTGAAAAAATAATTTAATATTTATTTTCACCACTTTTATATTTTTTTGATAAACTGAAATAAATTTTTGAGATAATTATATCCAAATTATCTTTTGGTGAATTGTTTAGATATACAATAAAATTTTCATTTTAAAATGAATTATGATAAAATACTAAATATTATAGAAATTGTATTCTGATTAAAATTATTTACATAGTAAAATAATATTTAAAATTTATTTCATGTTAAAATTAGTTCAATAATATTATATTTTATCTAAATTATTTCATTTAAATCAATTTAATGTAATATTTTTTTGTTAAAAACATTTAAACATATGAGACTATCCTCTTTGTAATACTCTTTTTCATCCCATCTTTGGGACTAATATTTTCATTGATTCTAAAACATATATGAATTGTATTTCAAAAAATGGTCTACTATTTTGAATAAAAATAATTTATATTATCCAATTAGGTCAACTAAATTTTTTCACCATAATGAATACTGAAAATAATACAATATTAATTATCATTGTAAAAAAATAAAAACTAATTTATATGGTGGTAGAATAAGAAGTTAAGGGTTAAAATAAAATTCCATGTAGTCTATAACCATTTTTCTATAATTAATTGGAAATTATAACCTCTAAGTGTCATTTATGTCCCATTTTTTAGGATTTTTTCCGGATTAAGATGTTGGTGTATGTAAGATCATGTGTTTTTAAATGAGACAAAATTCCCCGGGACTTTTCCATTTTCATTAAAATGAGATGGTTGATATTCAAAATGGAACATTATAACTTAATTTTGAGAGTATGAAATCATGAATGAGATGTATTTGGGCATGGGTAAAGGAATGATAACTTTACTCAGAATGTTAAGGAGATTTCAAAGAGTTGGTGAGCAAAAGAATGTTTCAAAGGACCTGTGGAGGGAAAATAGTTTGACTAAAACTGTGCACCCAATAGAAAGAAATCCTGCAGCCATATATAGATGAACAGAGGCTATCACATGGGATGTGCACAGTTGACTAAATTGTGCATCGAACACACATAGTTAGTGGTAGAGTAATTACATAATAACTATTCATTTCATGGATAGTGCATCGTTTCAAATCCATATGGGACAAGTTGTGTGGGGTGCTCCAGGTGATGAGTAAAGGGATCACTATTGGCTCATGGTTTTTCAAACCATGCCTGATAAACTGATTTGAAAATAGAATCAAATTAAATTAAAATTAAATAAAATTAAAATAAAACTAAACACTCCCTACCCCTCCTCTAAATATTGCACTACAACACCTGTGGTGTTGCCCTTTGAGTGGTGCCCAACCAACATCCCTCATCAACCTCTCCAGTTGGATATCTCTCAATATTTTTTCATGGTTCTCACCTGATTCGATAAGGTATAACCTTTTACTATTGTATCCTTCCTTTTCAGGGCCATTTTCTAGTCTCCTATCACCATACACGGTTCAGCTGAAAACCCTACTGTTAGGATGAAACCGATTTTCTATTTTATTCTGGTATAAGTATGTATAAAGGCTCCCTAGAAACTCTAGGGTTCATGTTTAGGAATCCACTTCTAAAAGAGAGGTGGATGGGTTCAACTTGGATTGCCACCATTGATTTGGTAAGGTTCTAAACCCACTACATTTCTTCGCACCATTTAATTTAGGGTCTTAATGTGTTTATAGGTTCCTGGTAATTTTATTGATATGTGTAGAACCTCATCGCTGTGTTTAATGGTTCTTGTAATTGTTGTAGGGAGTTTTGATCATATTTGATGGTGCGCACACACATACATAGGTGTGTGTGTGAGTGTGTGTGTCTGTGTCTTCCTTATACACATTCCCTCATAGAGAGGGGAATAGGTGATTTGGATTAAAGGATATATTAATATATGTATAAGAATTTGTGTTTGTGAAATTGTGGTGCAGTTTTGAGTGGTTGCTGCCAAATTTGATATGTGATGAGTGTCATCTTCATCCAATTCTTGAGTTATGATCCCTATCCTCGAACTATTAAATATTTAAGAATTTTTTATGTTCTTCTTTAAGTAAGTTGAATTATGAGTTTCCTCAATTAATGGAACTACTAAGATGTAATGAAATTCTTATATGTGATAAATGAATTAATGATGAATAATGTCTTTTTCTTATAGAAAATCCCCTAGATAGAGGTTCACTGTCTTTAAACCAAAATGTACAAATAGTTATTATATCATGCATAGTTACGGTTTTTGTTTTCTATGTGTCTTCTTGTTGGTGTTGATATATGGAATGTTAGTGAGTGTTTACATTGATGTTAATAAAGGATGATTCCCATGTGATTTAAATAAAAACTTCGCCATGTAGTTTTTATTAAGAATATACTGATTGTTATATCTCTTATTGCCAATGTGAGTTATGTTTTAGTATATTCCATGATATTGATTGTTAAGCTTCAAGAACCCATTGTGTTTTCTTATTATATGAAA
This sequence comes from Viscum album, assembly GCA_963277665.1. Lineage (NCBI taxonomy): Eukaryota > Viridiplantae > Streptophyta > Magnoliopsida > Santalales > Viscaceae > Viscum > Viscum album. The sequence continues at coordinate 598,662,928 of OY728144.1, forward strand.
CATGAATGTTTTTTTGGAAATGGACACACATAGGTGTGATTTTGAACCCATGTCATCGGATGTCAAACATGTAATTGAATTGTATAATAAATAATGAATCAAATGGATTGAATAGGAAGGGATGAGTGACTATGACCCTTGGACCCTATTATTTCATTTTTGGATTAAACATGAAAATCCTCTACAAGGATATGACCACTGGATATAGATAATACCATGCCTTGTAGTAGTATATTAAATATTGAAAAGATTTTTATAAATATTTTCCCATGTGATTTATATTAATTTCTATTCCTTGAGAAAGATTGTTTATCTGTAGATTCTTGTTATAAAGGTATGACCATGTGAGAAATTGTGAGCCAATACTTGATATTTTTCCAATGTCGAATCAACCATTTTAGTTGTGGTGTATATGTGATGTTCATGGTGTTGTCTGGGACATATTAAATCATTCTTATAAAATGATACTTAATAACCTGGTTCTAATTCTTAGGATTGATATTTAGAATAAAAAAATTTCCACTTGATTTAAATTAAATGTAAGCCTTATGTGTTGGCCAATGCCTTGAATTACCCTTTTGTGGTGAGTTATATTTAATGCCTTTGGTTTTGAACTTGGTATGTTTAGATGATTTATTCAAAAATTTGTAATTATTTAAATGAAGAATAGGATAGGTTGATATATGGATTGATATTGGAATTCCATGAACAAACTTTTGTATTTATTAACTTATATGCCTTGGGAGACATGTGGATTCGTATTACAATGCCATGTATGGACTCAATTTCATTGATCCATGTTTATTCCAAGCGTGATACATGGATCCAATTTAAGGATTACATGGATCGAGTCTTGAAGTGTGACTTATACGCCAAGTGATACATGGATACATGTTATAATTCCATGGATGGACTCATATGGTATTCTAACTGTTATACATGGAGTGATACTTGGATCCTATACATGTTGTAGAGGACAGGCTCATGTTCATTGATTATTATTCCTTGGGTGATACATGGGATCCCATATGGGTATTACAAGGACCAACATTGGTAGATGAGATATTATACCACACCTAGAATGTTATTGGGTTCCTGGAAGGTTCCCTAGGGATGGTCTTGTAGTTTGATGGTTCATAATAAACCTAGAGTGATACTTAGATCCCATCTTAGAACTGGATAGGGACATGTTCATGTTCAAAATCTTTTAATGAATGAAAAAAATCATGTGACGCATCTACCAAGACAAATAATAAGCTTCAATTCAGTCTTGACTATGATTTATAGATGCAACAATTAGGAATATGTGATTATGTCTTTATGGGGGTGGTAGGATATGCATTGGGTCTCAAGCCTTATTTAATTAAAAATTTGAAACCTCCTTTGAAATCAATTACAATGACACATGCCATACTATAAATTGAATACATATCAATTAAATTGAAGTTATTAAACGTGTTTTGGTATAAGTGGAGATCTAGATTTTATAGGATGTTTAGTTTTGAGTACATCCTTACATGTTATATATCTTCTGGCACACTACTAGATTTAAATAGAATATATTGGATTGGTCCAGTCACCATGGGTGCCGGCCTATTAATATTTATAGATCACAAACTTCTCATGTAACATTGGTACCCGAGTAAACCTACTTGTTTAATAGGATATAAACCATTTCATGTGATTTTTTGTTTCTTCCTGAGGTGTTAGGAGAACATGACTAAGATGCAGCTCAGAAAGCTCCGGGGGATTGCCTTTGGGATTTTTAGTTCTTTACTTTTCAGATTCCTATATTATATTGAAATGTAAACATGTTGAATGTTTATTTTTTTACCTTATGTACCATCATTTATCAAGAATTCTTTGAATAAAATGGTGTTTCCCATCTTTTGTTTTCAGTTGATATTAATCTTTTCTTCCACAGATTATTCATTTATTTATAAGGAATATATTGTTTCGTTCTATTTAATATCTAATTACCAACATTCATATCTAAGTATAAAGGTATAGTCTCTCCACTAAACTACCTTTAAACCCTTGTTGCTAGTCCGCAACCTCTAGTATATGGGGAGATGTGCTTGAGGCCATGTGTAAATTGGTCTGGTTACACGTTTTGTTTTAAGTTGGGATGGGAGGGTACAAAGTGGTATTAGAGGACGTTCTTAGTTTTTCTCTCACTATATGGTGCAGGTAGAAAGGAGACTTGGAATTTGTTAGCACATTCTATATAGTTATGCTTGGGAATATTCACCACCCTTACAGAAACTAATCAGGTTACCAGGGTTGGGAATTTTTGTTTATATTGTTCAATGTTATAGTTGATATAATTTCACCTTGGGTAAATGGTGTATTTTCAATGGTTTATGGATTTATCAAAATTTCTGGTATTTTACGCTTTCCACAATATTTAAATGAAGCGAAATGATATTCATCATATTTGGAAGCTAGAAAAATTCACATTCCATGCATATAATATGACATGTTTCTACATTAGTAGGTTTCTACTGAGGATTATAGTGTTCCTTGAGTGATGCTATGATTGTATTGTACCAATTTAAGAAATATTTTAGCATTCATGTTTATTTTTCATGTCTTTCCTCTAGTGTAGCATGCTTATGTTATTATATTCCATGATTTTATTCTTCTTAGAATTATCTCAGTGTATACTGCCTATTTTAGAGTGATTTTTTTTACATATTAAAATGGTCGAATGGGATGAAATTTGTTGGTTACAGTTTATGTGGGATATAGTTTAAAATTTTAAGGTGTATAGGTGCTTTGTAATTGGAAAAGGGGTAACCTATATACTTGAAACATCTCGAGACCACTATAAATGTTTATTGACAACGTTGAAGTGGAAAAGTCTAGAACAGTTAAATGTTAAAGATGAATGATTTTGATTAATGGTAGTCTAAAACCAATGGTACGGTGTATGGGTGCCTTATGGATTAGTACATGGCCACCCATATGACTGATCCATTACATAACCATGGTATATTTGGGGTGGTTATAAATATTAATAATGCTATGTATTGAACTTTAATGGATTAGTTATGTCTTAAAATGATCAACTAGACCCATGTAGGTCTGTTGGGGCATGCTCTGAGTTAAACCATTATAGAGTTTTGTGCCTTCTATAATTAAACAACTACAATTGGTTTTAATTTTTTATAAACTTGGTTGGTTTAATGGGGACATTTTAGGTATCTTTATCTGTTAAAACGAATTTATATGGTAAATTTCTTAATTATGGATGAATTTCCATGAATGATAAATGCTTAAAAAGGAAGTTGATGAGATTTTCTTGTTTATTCATTGAGCTTCTTGCTAAATTTGATACCATGTGACTTTTTTATAAAAAAATGTAATTTGATTTTTTATTTAAAATTATTTCACACATTTGAAGGTTAAAGTGAATTTAGGAATGTTCTTTAAAATGAAACCAAATGTGGTGTGATTTGTTTAGACCCTGATGTATGTGTAGTTTATATGTTTCGATGGCATGACTTTGAACAGAGATATGAGTCTTTATCTGTAGAATATTTATTTTTATAAATGACCTAAATGAAAGGGGATCTTGACCCTAGTGATATTTTTTACATAACCTACTAATATTATTTATGATTATTCATCACAAAGGGATAAATTTTGCTAGGTAGCACCCTTATATCTTGATGCCTTTCTTTCTACAATGATATTTTGGATGTTTGGTGTCATTTAGATACCATTATCCCTAGTATGACATTAATTCAAAAGGAACCCCTTTTTCAAATTGTTGTCCATTGCATCATGGTCGTTATTGTGATAATGAGCATCATGGAATTCTCAGTTGAGAAGGTTAGACATGCCTCAATCATGGTCAACTGCTTAGGAGGTCAGGTGAACCTATCTTTTCTTTAGTGATGGATGACTTAGAACTTCATCATCTAATGTAATACTTGTATTAGATGATTTGTTTTTTATCCAGTTTCATTATGAGAAATCTCATGCATGATTTCATAGAGAGGACATCCTATAGAGAGTACTTAGGATGTGTCGTTTTCTTTTGTAAACTTGGGGTCGTACGTGGTTTTATACACAGTACCCATTGAATGTTAAATGATATAATGAAATGGTTGAGTTTAGTTAAATCATTGATATTTGATATTGTGAGTACGTTACTGGGTCATCTCTGGAGTAGTGTGACCTGAGAATTTGAGAATCAAGTTCATCCAACATCTCATGAGGACTATCTTGGAATTGGGTGTTTTGTCGCGCCATACTAGTTAATTTTGGCTTTAATGCCAAATTTTCGTTCATGGTTACCATTGTTTGTGAAAAGATAGATGGGATTTTGAGGTGCTTGTGAATTAGCATTCATGTGAGCGGCTGGTCTCACCATCTTTGTAATATTTATAACAATTCATAGTGGGGGAGCATCGTTTTGGTTTTATAAATTTTTTTGATAGGTAGAAGGAACATAATTATGGAATAAAATTTAAATGGATACTTTTGTTTTTGAATGACTTTGAGTCTTGAAAGATTGAATCGGGTCAATGCCTTCCTAGTAAAATGATGTTGACGAAGTTGGTTTTGTGTGTAATCCTTCTAAAAACTCCATTAGTCTTCAAAGAGCACATGTGGTAATGTTTAAAAGAAACAGAATTACTTAGGTCGTATAGGAAAAGTGGTTCTATTGATGATGAGTTGACAGGTGAAGCCAGATTTCTTTTAAAGAAGATGACCAGTAGTGGGTTGACTGTTTCTCTTAGTATGATTTTAGTTTACTCTTTTTAAAGAGATGAGCATGTCCTTTATCATGACGTCATCCTAGATGCACTAATAGAGTGTTAGTCACATGCCCTATAAATTTTTAAAAGATGTAGGGAAATTTTGAGATATTTATTTTTATTGTATACTAGATGCATGATTCTTTCAGAGACCTGGTCAGTCCAAAGTAATTCTTGGGTTCCCATGTAATAATGCCTTGGATGGACATATGGACACCAACCACATCCTTTTATGTGGCCTCCAAGAATATACCAGTCTGTGAAAGTTTAATGTTCTTATATTGATGTATCAGATTTGTACCAACTTCTCACCTATAGTATAGGGAAAGGGCTTCCAAAGTATTGTTCCATAGACTTTAGTGGGTTTACATGAAGGTTATCTAGGAATATTTTTGGGATTAGATATAATTCATTAAGGGTATTGTTTATAGTGGTCTGTAACCGGCCTATACATCCATTTGTGCTGAGGAAGAAAATTCTAAATGGCCTCATTTTGGTTTGGGTGTGAAAAGTCACCGGAAGTCGGGTGTGAAATTTGGTGGAATCATTGTTGTAAATGAAAAATCATTGAAGGAAGTAATTTCAGTTTTGTTGAAATACACTGGGAGTATAATTAAAACTATTAAGGGAGTTCTTTGTAAGGAAATTCAAATAATAGGGAAACCCCCTGATTATGAATGGGAATGAATATAATGTTTAAAGCCAATGGTTGGGAGAACCTATGTCCAAATGTTTAGGAAGATGAATAATTGATAACTTATTTAGTTAATCATGCTCATGTAATCCCTACTTCGATTCTTCATTTATTAGCCGAGCATGACATCATGTTTTAGTTGCATAAGTTCCATGTTCTTTGGATGTACATTGAGGTTAGTTGGGAATATGGAAACACGATAAGCCAATTTCATCCAAATTTCAAAACCTTTGTAGGTTGGGTGAGGTATTCATTGTTTTACAAAATACTTCTAGAGGATGAGATATTCTAAGGTGGGGAGTTTTTATGAACCCATGTTTTTTAAACAGATGAAATTACTGGGGAATTTGATTTTTTGGTGATTATTGGATGGGTCATTTTAAAAATGGGAGTTTATAACTAAATTCTAAGAGTTGTAATGCTTCAAAGTTATGTTTTTAAACTTTGATCAAGATCTTATAACTTTCTCAGACTGCATGAGGAGTTTCATGAGTGCCAAACTAGTAAAATAAATATTTAATGGAACTACAGAGGGTACACATTTTATCAGAAAGTGTGTGTCCCATAGAAGGAAATCATGAATCCATATACGGGTGGACATAAGTTGCCACTCGAGCTGTGGATGATTTTCCAAACTATGCACCTATCCCTCACAGTTAGTAGAAGAGGGAGAACCTAAGCACTATTCACAACAAGGTTGGTGCAAGGTTTCTAAACAGTGTGGGAAAAGCTATGTGCGCTGCTCTAGGTTCCCATTAAAGGGTACATGATCGACACACAATTCGCCTAACCGTGTGCACCAAACCATGTAGGACACCCTTCATTAAAAATTGAATTAAATTAAGCTGAATTTAAATAAAATTAAAATAAAACTAAAAACTCCCTACATCCCCTCTCCATATCATAATGAAGATCTGGGGGGGGTTCCCCTTTGAGCTATGCATGACCCTCCTCCCTCAACCACCTCTCCAATTAGAGATCTCTCTGGATTTCATCACAGTTCTCACCTAATTCAATCATGAAAGACCTTATGCCCATATATACTTATTTTTCATGGATAATTATTTTTCTTTTTTCACCCAATATGGATCAAAAAAATCATAGTTTTATTATGAGACTGATTTTTAGTTTTCAATAGGTATTTGGTCATGAAAAGGCTCCCTCAGGTCTTTTGGGTTCATGTTCTTGCATCTTCTATTGAGGGAGAGGTGGATAGGTTCAATTTGGATTGTCTATGTCTATTTTGGTAAAGTTCTACACCAATTTCATTGTTTCACCCCCTTCAATTTAGGTTTGTAATGTTTTTATGGGTTCTTGGTAATAGTAATGAGGTTTATTGATCTTTAACTCTATGTTTTATGGTTATAGTTACTATTGTAATGAGTGATGATCATATTTGATGGTGAATACACACTTACATAGGTATGTATATTTATATATATATATATATATATCTTCTACATACATATTCCCTCATGGTGAGGAGAATACATTCTTCGTATTAAAGGATTTATATATATAACAATGTATGTGTGTTTGAGTGAGGAAATGTTTGAGTGGTTGCCACCAAATCTAAAAATTGTCAAGTATCATCTTGGTCTACTTCTTGAGGTAACATCCCTCTCCTTGAGCATTTAAACATTTATCAATTCCTTATGTGATTTTTTAAATAAGTAGAAAAATGATTTTCCGTTTTTAATGGAACTACGAATCTTGAATGAAATGAATTGATGTGATAAATGACTTATTAGTGAATAAATTCCTATTTTTATAATAAAAACCCTCAGTTGTTGTACGCTATCCTCAAATCAAAAGGTAGTGATAGGTGTTATATCATGACTAATTATGTTTTTAGTTTTCCATATTTCTTCTTGTTGGTGTTGATTTATGGAATGTTAGTGCATTGTCCCTACGATGTAACTAAATGATGTTGTCCATGTGAGTTAAATGATGACTTGTTCATGTAGGTGTTGTTAGGAATGTAATTATTGTTATATTTCGTATTTCCAATTTGAGTTATGTTTAAGTATATGCCATGATATAGAGTGTTAAGCTTGAATCACCTATAGTATTTCTTATTTAAATAATCAAGGATGCCTTTTTTCCTTGGATGCCCTTAGGTGTGCCTTTTACCACATGTCATTGGATCACCAACATGAAATTTAATCATATAATTTTTTTTATATGAAATATATTTCATGGGAAGAGATGAGTGACCATGACCCTTGGCCCCTCATATTTCATTTCTTTATTAAGATTGAAATTCCCTTGTAAGTCTATTCCAACATGAGATAGATAATATTATTCTTTATAGTAGTTTATTAAATCAGGATAAGATTGTTATAATGATTTTCCCATGTGAGTTACATTACATTCTATGCCTTGGGATAAATGTTTTTAGCCTGATATGCATCTGATAAAGATACGACAATGTGATTAATTGTGATCCAAAACTTGATATCTTTCCCATGTTTTAACCAATGTTTTAGGTGAGGTGTATATTTGATGTTGTTGGTGTTGATCGGGATATATTTAATCATTCTGAATAAAAGATATTGAATACATTGGTTCTAATATTAGGCTTGAGATGACTTATAAATAAATACCCATGTGAGATAAATTAAAGGCAAGCATTCTGAGTTATCCAACACCTTGAGTTACCCTTTTTAGGTGAGTTATATTTAATTCCTTTTGTTTCGACCATTCTATGTTTAAATGAATTGTTTAAAAGACATGAAATTAGTTAAATAATCAATAGGAAAGGGTGATACCTGGATTCATATTGGAATTCATGGGAAGGAATTTTGTTCATATTAACTAGTACTCCTTGGGTTACTTGTGGATTAATATTAGAATAAAAAGGATGCACTAAATTAACTTGAACCATATTTATGCCAAGAGTGATACATGGATCTAATTAATGGATTCCATGGAAACACTCTTGAGGTTTGACATATTAGATGAATCATACAAGGATTCATAATAGAATTTCATGCACAGAAATATAGTGGATCACTTGGCATGATCAGAAATCCATCATTAGAATAATTGTGGTGCCAGCATAGTGATTATTTTGGAGGAATAGGTAACATTATTCAATGAGTGTTTTATTTTTTTTCTTCTTGCACATCATTAGAATATTATAAAACCATGATTATATAATAAAATATTTATATCCCATAGACAAAAATGTTATTATGTTATGTCCATTTTCTATATACATCTCTTCTTCCATCATATTTGAAATAAAACTGTTGATAGTGTGTACGGATGGAAACTGATTTGTGAACTGATGTTATTCATTTTTCATCACCACTATCCATGGTTGGATATAATTATGGATATAATAAATTAATAGTATATTGATTATATTATTATAGTTCTTGAATCGTAATTTAAAATATACCATTTAAATTTTGATAGAGTTTATATTTTGACAACATTGCTCATGTGTAAGGCAGACTTTCGCCTCACGATGCGATGCTTTTTTTCCCAATTACACTCTATCGGGAATGAAATAATAAAAAATTAGATCAATATATGTGGTATAGTTGAAATGATTTTGATAATTTAAAATCAATATATCACCTAATTTCTTAACCTTTTACCCATTATGGGAATGATAACGTCGCTCGTGCATATATACGACCTAATATCTGTATGAAGTGTTGTGATCCATTGTCCATGTTCACAAATCAATACTGATTCTTAAATTATATATAATGAAAAAATGTTATTTATGAAATTTATATACTTATGGTTATGATGAAAATATATGATATTCTCAAGAAAATGATATTTCAGGACAAAACATGCATGATAAAACAAGGCAATTAACATTCAAAATAATGAAAAGAATGAAATATTACGAACAAATGGGTGGTGAAATATTAATAGGAGATCATATATGATATTATAAAAATGGATTGATTTTTGTAACAAATAAATAACATTATTAAAACTATTTCACCCGAGTTTAATTAATGTTCTAAAAAAGGAAGGCTAACATTTGGGACTTTGTATCAATTTCCCTTCATTAAGGCATATTGGAATGTTTGACACATAATTACTTTTATATGGTGTATATGCTTACCCTTTTAAATATAATATAATCATTATTTAATAGATAACTATATTTTAATTTTTCATTTAAATTATTTAATCCATGTGGGTTTGAATTGAAAAACACCATGTGGTAATGAATTTCATAACTCAATTTATTTTCCTTGGGTTATATTTCTTATTTGTTTCCTTGGATATTCTAGGATTTTTTTTATTGATTTTTAATATATTACATTTTATAACCAGATATATTATTTGTATTTATATTTGATATACATAATAGATTCATTCGATAATGATCAATTCAATTTTATAATCATTTAAGTGTTTACTTTAGAATCTCATTTTAGTCGAGATTGTTTATGATTTAATTTTCATTAAAGGAATTTATTTGATCATTAGATAATAAATCCCTTTAGTTTTCTTTTCATATGGTTATTCATTCTATCTTCAAGTAATAGTAAAATTTTACACACTATTTTATAATAAATGAAAGGGAAAATGTATTGAACAAAATCTCAATCCACTTTTATTTTTGTAAAATAAAATTCATCCAAAACCATGTTTTTAAAAATAATTTTAACTTTTTTTATAATTATAAATATTATATATAAAATAAATTTATACCCATGTTTGATATATCAAACCTAATTTTTTCTAACATGACTATTACATCATTTTAAAGATACATAACATAATAGACTTATAGTTAAAAGATCAATAGGTTTAATGTGTTGGGAAAATTAGCCTTATAAATAACTTTTTCAAAACATTATTTAATTACTTATTAATTATCATCTTAGTGGCCCTAAAATTGTTCTTACTAAAAGTAACCACATGAGGATATACATCAATGTAATGGGGGAGCTAAAATTCCATTATAATGATGAATAAGGGACATGAATAATTATAAAATGAGTAAGACAAATTATCATCATCACAACATAACCATCATATGATAATAAAAATCATGTGGGAAAATGGATAAATGAATGGAGTTAGAAATGATTAAAAAAGAAACATCATATCTTAGTGGTCAAATAGACCACATAGTTGTGACCATAGATAACTTCATGTTCGTGCATAACATAATTTCATAGTCATAAAAACAACTTTGTGAACAAAACTAGCATCATGTTCATGCACATTTCACATTATAATGTGAGATACATCACATTAACCAATGAATTGTATGGATATATAATTATAAGAAAACCTGTCACATCATAATGTATACATAATCATGCATGCCACATAGAACATATAACTATCATAGTCATGAAATCTACCCTCAGAAGAGAATGGGTTTTATAATGATTTCATAAAATCTACATTCATTAATAAAATTTTTGGTTCCCATATGAATAAAATAAATAATAAATTGACATAAAAAATAATTATTGCTAAGTGGCCAAGAATCATTTCCAGAGGAGTAAAATATGATATTTTGATGTCACTTTGAAAGAAAGAGTCCTTTTTTTGAAAAAAAAAATTATAAGGTGAGAAGATGTATAACCCAGAAGGAAATGTGAAATTACATTAGAAGTATAAAATATGAATATTAGTACCATGATATAGAGAATAACACAAATATATGTTCTATGTTTCTGAATCCCCTATCCTTAATACCTTATTTATTTCGCCAGTTTTGTGCCTCCTAAATAAAAAAATTAATAGTTTGTAAAACATTTATCTAGAAGTGAATTATTTTCATTTATAAAACTATATATCAATTATAACCATTTTATTGTGATTTATAATTTCTTTAAATGAATTTTAAGAGTTTGGATATCAGGTGTTCTTAAATATTCAAAATTTTCTTCGATTTCTTTATTTTCATCAAGATAAATATTAGATAATTATAATTAATTCAAGAATCATAAAATAAATATATTTATACATTTATATATAAAAATAGTTTACTTTAATAATTAATAAGTCTTGTGATATGAAATGAATTTGTATCGTCCTCATTGGCTGTTAATTGAATGTTATCAGGAATATTCTCCAAATATGAAGAAAAAGTGGTATAAAACATAAATTCATTAAAAATAAAATTTTTATAGAATTTTAACACCATTAATATATTTTTAAAATTATACCTAATTAAATCCTAGAATATTATATTTTGAAATAATATGGGAAAAGAGAGAGTTGGAAATGAAAATGAGTGAATAGCTGAAAAACATACTTTTTCTTCGGTGTATCATATCTTGCATGACACTATTACAACATTGATTTTTGGAGTTGGATTACTCCAAAACGTCTTTATGGATTCTTAAAGGCTTAAGGTAGATATTTGTATTTTTAATGGGTGGGAGTAGTGGTTTCCAAAAGAGTGTGAGAGGGTTATTTATACTCGAGGAGAGGTACTTTTTGAAAAAAATATATAATAAAATAATACATAAAACATAGAATTATTGATAAGCAGTTTTTTTTTAAATTTTAATCACATATTTAAATTTTAAAAAACATTGTAATACTTTAATTTTTATTATACATCTAAATCATATGTTTATTAAAAAGGAAAGTGTAAATGGAAAAATTGTTTTTTAAGGAATCATTTTGAATTTAAGTTTATAAAAATCAATTTCTAAAATAGGTAATTATATATTTTTAATATAAATATAATTATTTTTTATATATAAAACTAAATTATAGTTTATTAAAAACTTTCGTATATTTTTTTTCTTAAAAATGATATTAATTGTTTGGCATTATATAATTTATATTTACATAAATTAATCATGATAAATAATATTTTTCATATAGTTTATTATTTTGAGGAAAACATACAATTACAATAGTTAGGTTACTATTCCAAAAAGATACATTACTATTCCAATAGACCCATTTCTGTTAAAAGGATCACTTTACCTCTGTTAAATAACACTTCATTATTTTACTCAATATTCAAATCAATTTTGATCATGGTTATTTATTTCCCATTTTCATAGTGTTTCTTGGTTTACTAATATTTACCTTCCTTTATATAGTTATTTAGTAGGGTTTCATTCTTGTATATTGGGGTGACTAATAATTCCCCAATGCAGTTATTCTATTATATATATATTTTTGGCAGCCGAAATGTTATGAATTTTAATTTAGTTCATGGTTGATTAATGGAATAATATTTACTAATGACATAATTTTTTGTTGATTTCCATATGTATATGATAGTATATATTATAATATATAACATATTTATTATAATATTTAGATATTAATAATTAACATTAGGTTGTTAAATTCTTCCCCTATTTGTAAATTTCATCCCAAAAATTTCAACCATGTTCCGATTTGAGAATTGATGAGGGTATGTCTATTTTATTATTTTCTCTAGTACCCATATAAGCTCTTCATAAATTTTGTTCCACCCCAAATCATGGATAAGGGTAATTTCTATGATTCATAAAACCTTTTCTTGTAGTCCATTATCTTCACCAGCTACTCTTCATATGAGTGGTCATTATCTAGTTGTACCATTTCTCAATTTAGTACAGATGAGGGGTCATGTATGTACTTCCTCTAGAGTGATACATTGAACATGTCTTGAACTTGATCCATTTGTGGTTGAAGTATTTGATGATACACCACTACTCCTATGAAATCAAGTATCTCAAAGAGGACCATGTAACTTGGACTATGCTTCCCTTTCTATTGACACAACATGAGACTCTTCCATGGTGATATTCAAAGGAAGATTATATCTCCAATATAAAACTCCATGTCCTTCGATGGTTGTAATAATATCTCTATTTTCAACTCTTAGTATATTTTATATGTTTTTAATGCATTAAACCATTTTTTTCATATCTTGAAAACTATCACATCTTGGAAGCTTGAATTCTCCTAAAACATCCCAATAATATGGGGTTATACAGAGCATCCAATTGAGAGTTTCACATGGATCCATTTGAATATAGGAGTGAGAGGGGTTGATATTTAAGAACTAAACCAAAGGGATATTCTGATATCATCCTCATTATAATTACATTGAGAATGCCCGTATAATTTTCTCTAATGTATGTATAGTCATTTCAGAATAACCATCAGTTTTGGGTGATAGGCCTTGCTGAAATTCAATTCCATACTCCAAGTGTGTTGAATAATTCTCCACAATTTACTTGTGAACCATTGATAAATATTAGAGAAATTCAAAAGTTGTTCTCCATGTAGCCTATCCACTTCCTTCACATATACCATGGAAAGTTATTCATGTGAGAAATCATCTTGAATTGTGATAATGTTGGAAGTCCTGGTGTGTTTGTCCACCCCCAACCATATCACATTGTTTAAATTGGATTTTTTTGGGAGTCTAATGAAATATTATGTAGTAAAATTATCTCATTTCCATGTGAGTATATTAAATGTTTTTATCATCTCTTTATACATTAATAAATCTTATTTAACATACTGATACACCCAACACCATGAGATATTATCCATAAAATTATTATTTCTTTTTTCTCACCAAACGTTTTATCCAATATCATGATACCTCTTGGTTATTCCATAATGGATGGAGAAATATGAGATATGTGCATTATCCAATAACTCCTTATTTATCCTAGGTGATTCACACACACAAAGCCTCATTCCAAACTAAATTACATCATTATCATCGAAATGTAACTTCAAATACATTAATTATTGCACATTATTGTGTACCTACAAATCACCGCTTTTCCCTCCATGATATTTTATTTGAAGGATTCTTGGGAAATAATTTTGTCTAGGTAGGTTATATTACATACCATTATTATTTACATGACCATCCATTGAATTTTCATGAAAGTAGGTTCTTTCCCAATCCACATCATGTATATAGTAGGAGGTTATTTTCTGTTAAGATCATTAATTTCCATGTTCACCAATAGGATAAGTTGGTGAATTGACCAATAGTAGTCCTTGATTATCTCTAACAATATTATTTGATGAATGGTGAGATCCTTTTGTGTTAAAATATAACTTATACTATAGTGATGAAAATATATATCACACATTCTACAATGGAGATAGTTCCGAAAAATCATCAGAGAAAATTTCACAAATTCTAGGTCTAGATCATGAACAAGGTAGTTGTAATCATGGATGTTCAAATTTCTAGAGGAAAAGGATTCACTTTAACAAATTAAATGAGTACACAACCCATTTATTTCTCTAAAGCATCATTGTGTGTCACAAATACATCTCCACATATAAATAGTGTAAATATAGGTACAAGTGACTAACATCTTCTTGTTCTCCAGAAATCTTAACTCACATTCTTATATGTATAAATACTTCATCCCTTAAATGTTAACATAGATAAAGGGATACAAAATCATGATACATTCTTCATAAATAGTTGACAGTACCCAAAAATCAATGACAAATATGGATTTCTGTGACCAAAGTAGGTCTGGTCCCTTCCACAATTGCCTATGTTTTTGAAGGGTCACTAGAAATACCCTAACATATGATCATGTGCACCATGAATGGAACATGGTGCATCTAAAAAACACACATGATGAACTTCTCATAAATTATATCCTTCGTTAATTTCACTAAGACAATCCTTATATTCTATCTATTATCCTGCTTTATCATGGATTAAATGACAATATCAATGACAAAGGCTAACACAAATATGTTGAGGGTGTCTCAAAATACTATATTCTTAAAACCCAAGATAATATAAGGGGCATTTTTATGTTTTAATGGAAAATTTGTGAACTCAATACTTCCCAAAACATGTGAAAATTAGTCTTCTAAATATCATTTTCCTTAAAATTATTTTTATGATATCCAGAAGGAAGAACCACCTTTGAGAAGTAACTTGACCCTTATAGTTGATTGAACAAGTCATCAATCCTTACAATATGACACTTGTTCATTATACTGTTATTATTAAGCTATATATAATCTATACTCAATCACATTATTTTGTACTAATTCTGGAAAATGATCACTGGTTCAACCCAATGGGATACAGTAGTGTATAAAAGCCCCTTATCCACATTCTCTTAGAATTTCTTCTTCAACTCTCCCATTTTGACTACGAGAATCCTTAAGGGGCATTTTTAAGTATATGATTCTTCATGTATAATCTCTATTGAGATCACTATGTCAAAAAATGAGTGACTTTTTGGTAACTATTTTAGAATTATATCATTTTATTCCCTAAAAATGTGAATTTCTGATAGGTAGATACCTTCCTCTTACTCATGCATTTTAGAAAGGTATACGTCTTCATTGGGAATCAACACCAAAAACATTGATTAATTCACTGAAAGAGGATCAGAATATTCCTTTAATTTTTATAGGGTCATGGGATAGTTAATAATATAAATATCTATTTACTTTTCCTAACAGTTGAAGGGTTCCTTATATATTGAGACCCAATATATTCCAAGTACAGATTCAAATTACATCAATGTAAGTATTAATATATTTTCATGAAGAATATTACCATAGAAACTTATAGGAGAATATTCAAAAACATGGTTTTCTATGATTAAACAAATAATTTTTGTTCATATATCTCTACATCATTGTATCGATGCATTGATTAAATGGTTCTAGAAAACTATCATGATATAAATGAATGAATTGAACAATAAAAAAATAATTGTTATCTCATTATTGAGTGAATATGAAGTTTTCCTTGTATGAAATCATTTTCATGATCCACTTCTTCATTAGTGAGGGATTGTTATTTCACTTTCTCCATTGGATTTGGTGGTTTTTGATGCATATTACCCTCAAAGACCCATGGTTTAGTGAACTAGATTGCATATTTACCTTTCACCCTATAATTGAAGCATTGAACCATATGTTGTGCATTAAGAGGTTCCCTCATTTCCTAAATCATGTTGGATGAATTATTTATGTCACTTAAACATTAATGATCTTAGTGTCCCTATTTTCCTCATCTTATACATTTACACTTACATTTAGGATAATTCCGATGGTTCTTCTTCCTATAATTTTGACATTTGGGTAGTCAGGTCCTATCTCCTTAATGGCCATTTGACCCACCATCTTGAAACATCATTCTTATCTTCTAATACCAATATCCCTAGGAAAATTATATATCCTTTTAGTGGTTTGGTTTTAACTCAATAAAGAATATATATATTTTGAGATCATTGTTCATAACAAAACCCGAGACATATATTTTAAGGATGGTGATGTTTTCCTCATAATCCATGACATATTCACCTTCCTTTTCCTTTATCTCAATGAATTATCTATTAATATTTGTTTTAAGAATAAGATGAAAGTAATTGGTTATAAATAATTTCATATTTTATTCCTACTCTATATCATCTATTTTATCCTTTAGCTTGGTGTTCTTTATCACGCCCATTATGGATCATCTTATCCATCTAAACTATAGATGGATAGATTAACCTTATACTTCTCAAAATGATGGATCAAAGAATATATATTCTCTATTGAGTTGACATAATATTTTGCAATAAGTGGATAAGAATTTATACTAAACACCAATGGTCCTTTCTACATAGAGGACTCAATGGTTGATTGATCATTCTTTGGTGAAGGAAGAAATTAAACATGATTCTAGTTATAATTCATAGGATGAGATAGATGGTTAAGGGAAACTATAAATTTTGTAACTCCACCTCCCATGGAATTGGGTATTTCATTCATCAATAATTGTACTATCCCTCACATGGTTTGTTGGCCTAGTTTCTCCTGGTTCCCACAAATTTATAAAATAGATTTTTTTTCCCAAATGTAATTCAAAAAATAATGAATAAAAATTTTATTATTTTTTGCAATTAACTATAAAGTCATATCTTATGTAATCCCTATGTTAATACTTTTTCTAAAATAATGTTTATTCGATATTTACATATATTTATTCTTATCCTATGGTTTTCTAAAACGTTCACTAATCCTAATTACTAAGTTAATCAAACTATCCTTTGATACCAACAATAAGGACCCTGGTTTTTCTTTTATGGATACTAAATCATTTTAAAGATACACAACATAGTGGAATTAAAAATCCCAGATCAAGAGGATAAGTGTCTTTGAAAAAATAGTCTTATACATAACATTTAAAGAATAAAACATAATCATTATCTAATTCCTTCTTCTCTTTATTTTTAGTGTCCATCATGTTTTCCTTAATACAATGAATCGCCTCTGGATATACATCTACTAAATGGGTGAGCTAAAATTCTACTAATAGGATGAATAAGGTACCTGAATAAATATAACATTATTAAGCATAATCATCATCAGCAAAACATAATCATTGAATTATCATCAACAGCATGAGGGAAACAGTGGATAATGTCATGGAATGTAGAAATGCATAAAAACAAAACATCATGTTTTAGTGGTCAAATAAAAAACACAGTTTGGAACAAAGATAGCATCATGTTCCAACATAACATATCTATATAACCATAGAATCATGAGTGTGAAAAAAGATAGAAACTTGTCCACACATATTGCACATCATCTTATGAGATACATCACATTACCCAATGAATTGGAGGGTTATATAATTTTGGGCCCAGCCATTACATCATAACATTTACATAGTCATACATTCCACATAGAATATATAACAATCATGGTCCTCAAATAAACCCAAAAAGTATGTGTTTCATTGGGATTTAATAATATATAAATTCATGAATATACTTTTTGTTTCCAAAATGAATATTATTAATCATACTTGAACATAAAACATCAATATTTATGAGTGGACAAGAAGTATTTCAAGAGGAAAAAAATAAAATATTCTGAAGACACTTTGATAAAAGGTGCTTTTCGTAGAAAAACTTTTGACATTGTAAGAACATGTAGAACCCAAAAGGAAATTAAATGAAAAATTAAATGATATAACAAGAACCTTCATACAATGGAAGATATAATAACCCAAATAAAGGGTTTTGGTTCAAGAATCTGTTTACCATAATTCATACTTAAATTCATCGCCCTTTAACATCCTAAATAATAAATATATATTAATTAAAACATTGATACATAAGTGAATTATATCATTTTTACCACTATTTATCAATTATTATCCTTATATTGTATTTCCTAAATTCGGTTGGTGAAACTGATGCATTTTGATTTCATGTTTTCTTAAAAAATTTCAAGATTTCTTCGATTTCACTATTTTGTACGGGATAATTTTAAAATAAGTCTAATAAATTCCAGAAGAATAAATTAAATATATTTATACACATATATATAATAAATAGTTTGTTTTAACCATTCATAGAATGGTGATATTAATGTAATTGAAAACATCCTCATCAGTGGTTAACTAAACTTTATCAGGATCATTGTCCAAATATAAAGAAACCTTGGTATAAAACATCAATACAGAAAAAAAATATTTTTTTATTATGAAAACATCATTAATATATTGTTAAAATTATTTCTATTTAATTCATAGAATAATTTTTTGTTTAATAATTTGGTAAACAATAGAGTATAAAATGTAAAAGAGTGAATAGCTTAAAAACAGACTCTTTCTTCAGTGTAACTTCAATTATATGACACTATAACTACTTTGATTATTGGAGTTGGATTACTACAGAACGTCCCTATGGATTATAATTTTCTTAAGTTGTAATATTTGGGATGACATGTGCCTCTTGAATAAGTGGGAGGAGTGGCTTTTCAAAGGGAGGTAGATAGGTTATTTATACTTGAGGAGAGGGGTATTTTTAGAATAAAATGTTGAATAAAATATTATATCAGTGGTAAAGCTTTTAATATTGAATTTTATCCATTATAAACCATATATTAATATAATAAAAAAAATTATGACTTTAAATTCCATTTATATTTATAATTAAATATTTTGTTAAAAAGTAATGTGGTAAGAAAGTAAATTTGTTATTTTTAATAATCACTTTTGACTATATATTTTGGAAGTTTATTTAAGGTTGATAAATTAATTTTATCATATTTTAATGAATAATTTCATAAATAAAATATATAATGGATGATCCTCATGATATAGGAGGTATTATTTCATTATTATATCATGAATTATGTACTTTTAGTTACACCAGTAATATGAAAAATAGTATTTGTTTTATTCACCCAAAAATTGAAGTATTTCATAAATTTTATAAAAAATAATTGTTTTATAAATTTGACAAGGTTATTGAAAAAATTATATCCATTTTATAAAAATAAATTAACAATATCAGTAATTTTAATTTTTTATATAAAAATAAATATTTTTACAAATTATTTGCTAATCTTGTTAATTTAAAATGATCTAATATCTAATTTGAGTTACTTAATCCTGAAATTTATTATTTTTACTATATGATTTAAATTTACATAAATTAATCATGATAAATATTACTTTAATTAGAATTTATTATTTTGAGGTAAAATTGTTATTCTAACAGTGATGTTACTATTTCAAACAGTCACATTAATATTCCAATGGTCACATGATTACTCCAATGGTCACATTACCTCCTATAAATACCACTTCAGTCTTTTAGTTATTATTAAACTCAATTCCTCTCAATGCTCTATATTTCCATTTTCTATATAGTTTCTTTATTTACTAATATTTATCAACTTCTCTATAGTTTTTTCAGTGGGGGAAATTATTCTTTTAGATTTGGGTGATCAATATTTTCTCATTGAATACTTTCAATTTTATAATTTTTGTTAAGTTATAGTTTTTGAAATTTAAATGGATATTTTTATTGACAACTGTTAAATTATAAATTAATGAAAAAAAAATATTTTTTTGGTAATGTGTGTGTATAATAATATATAGTATATTATAGAACACATTTCATCCAAGAGAATAATATTAATAATAATCATTGGTTCGTTATATTGGATTTTTTGAAAATAATTTAATGTAATAATAATGCCATATTCCAAACAAAGCCTATTAATAAGTTACTAAAATTGTGAAAGGAATCATTGTGCTAATATGTATGGAATGTACCTAAATTTCACTAATCATAACTACTCAATTTTATAAAACATAATTAATATATTTCAAAGGTTATTTTAGAAATATTTTTGTGATATTTAAATTTTTAAAATATTTTAATTGAAAAAAAAGAAATTTTAGATAAAAATTATTTTAATGAAAATTTTATGTTATTTTTAATCTTCATTGAAAAAGAACCTCTATTTTATGTATACTACTGTAGGAATATTATATATTGAAGCCATAAGTAATCATTCTATATATGATTCTGGATCATTTAGATAAAGAAAAGTATTTACATTAACATTCTAGGTTCATTTTTTAGTTATTAACTTTCTATTGAAATATTTACTTTACTCTAATCATTTGAAATTAAATTTCCCAAAAATATTAATAATATTCATTACAGATTTATTAATTTCATAAACCATATATCATTTCTATATATGGGTTTCTATATTTAAAAATATTTTTTTATCAAGAAAAATATTCATAAAACATTATTCTTTACTTTATAAAAATATTTGATGATAAGAAAATTTTTTCATGAATAAATAGATCATTCAATATATGAGGAATGCTTTGAACATAAAAAAATGGTTGAGGCCTATAATTATTTATCCCCTCATTGTTTTAAACTATATTGTAAAAGATATTTATAGTAGATGCATCATGGTGACTGATATCAAGATCTACAACAATTAATCATTTCCTTCATTGAGAATCTAGTTAATATTATCTTATATATTTTCACATTGATATTATTTATTGATGTATTTCATTACCTGCTATTGATTAAATAGAATGAATTTTTCTTTATTTTTTATTACTTATTGATTATTTCTTATTTATTATTGGTAATCATGTTATTTAAATGGAATGTTTGTTCAATTATTTTCGATCAATATTGATTATTATTATCTATTATTTATTTTAGATTATTTAAATGGAAATCTTGTTCAGTTATTTACCATTAATTATTAACTATTCCTTATCTAATCATGATTTTCATGTAATTTGAGTGTAATTTTTTATGATATTTACATTTCCATATTGATTATTCTTTATGTAATCCTAGTAGTAAGGTTATTAATTAAATATCATGTGTTTTACAATACTTAAATTTTCATATTTATTATTTATTAATTATTATTCTTCATTTACTAATGATATATTTTGATTATGACGATCTGACAAATAATTAGGGTACACCCTTATTTTTTTCTTTTCTCTAGAATGTTGGAAATGTACAATGAATGTTTTCCAATGATATGCTAGATATAGTAATTATATTCTCAAAATTATTATGTCATAATTTATATATTCAAATGTAATCTAGGAATCATATATTTATTTATTTTAATTATGATACTAAAATGTTTTATTCTTAGACATGTGATTCCTTATTTCTTCTACTAATGTAAAAAATTTTGACACCAGATCTGAGTTATCAGTTTCAGTATCATTACAACATAGTTTTTTTACACATTATTGGTAATGAAATGTTATATTTAAGTAAATGTGGAACATGAATGGACCATGGTTGATATATTTAACCATATATCATTCATTTGGACTAATAAATTATTTTATTATTTCCATATCATATAGTAAAATATTTTTATTAAAAAATAACAATATTATTATTTTTCGAACATATATATAATAATAATATAATATGTATATAACACATGTAAAACGTTTCCACGGTAAAATTAATTTCTTGAAATGGATTAAATGGTGTTAAATTAATATTCTAATCAAATTTAATGATGTTTTGATATCATTTTATTCCTTATCCTTTTTTGATTACCTGGTTAATAAATTTCACCTTTAATTGTTGTTATTCTTTTTTCCATATATAATGTTGTTAATTTTATATACAAGGTCAAAATTGGATCATAAATTACCAAGGTACAATATTTTATACCATTCCTCATTATAATTTCTATCTTTTAATATTTTTATCATTTTAATATAATTTAATTAGATATATTATTATAAAATTTCAATTACGTTATTTTTTACTCAATTAATATAATTTAAATTAGAAATAAACATGACAAAAATGTAAATATATTTTAAACCATTCAAACATCTGTAATATTTTAAATTTTCTTAAAAATTTATGGGTTAAATTTTCTCACCCAATTAATATTAATATTAGTGTTTTCAAAATCAATTATGTGATTATTCTGCAGCATTCACATGTCATGTGTGCCCAATGATTAAGAATTTATTGTAATTATTTAATGAATGATAATTTCAAATAAAATATCATGAAAAAAATAATTTCTCACTAATATAACCATTTAGAACAGAATATAATTTTTTCATCATAATCATAAAATTTTATATATTATAAAAACAATAAAGTCACATTTTTGATGTTATATTTTAAATTAATATTTTAAAGCTCATAATGGTATAACTATTGCAGCATCATTCCATATATTCAAATCATATAGGTATATGAATTGTATCCACTCCTTAAATAGGATAAACTTATGTTTTGGGGTCATTTTTAGTCCTTATAGTATTATTTGTTTTACTTAAATTACTAGATTTGCCCATGTTATGGTGATAATTATTTACAACTTTCTCTATTCATAGAGAAAAATATAAAAGGGAAGAATTTACTATATTTGGAACTCCTAAAATAACATGTGGAAACTATTTTTGACTATTATATTTCTAAAAATTTAAAAACATTATTTATGATATAAATGCAAAAAATAATAAAATATGGTTATTCATAAAAATATATATTTAATTAATGATTTTTTTATAATAAACTAAATCATAACATTTACTCAAATTAATATAACTGGGTTAATCATAGTAAAAATTAAATAATGTTATTTTTAAAAAATCATAATACAAAATATAACATTATAAGTTCTTGTAAAAAATTAATTTTTTAATGAAAAAAATAGTTTTCACCACTCATTAGAAAATTAATCTTTTCCAAAAAGTAAAAAAAGATCAACCAAAACTAATTTTCATACAATGAAATAAAGAAATATAATATTTTCATTAAATAATATTTATAAATTTTACAAAAATAAATTATAATATATCCTTCCAAAACTCAATAATGTTTTCTATGAAAAACATAGTTTTAGATAATAATATAACTATTAAAAGTTTGGTAATTAGTTCATAATAATTATTCAATTATATTTTTTTTGAGTATTTCCATTATTTATATTTCGTAATGTGGAAAATCCTATTCATACTCCCTATTTCAATGACTTTTTTAAAACAGCATCATTTAAAAAATTATATTTTCTTGTTCGTTTAGGATCAATTATTATCATCTATATACTATCAAATATTGTGATATTTTAAAATAATTTGATATTACAGATTTATATTTTATATAGATCAAATATGGATTGGTTATGAGGTGTATGTCATGTATTTTTTATTTTAGGTTGGTGATACAATTTTTGACATGAGAGGTGATAAAATTAGCTAGTGAGAGATGGTTTTCGGGTCCTTGATATATTTTTACACTCTACTATATTATATAAAAATTTAATCATTGTAGTGCATTTGATTTTGGGATTTATTTTAGAGTTCCTCTATGTGATAAATAATTGGTTTCGAATATATTCACAAATGATGAGTTATATCTCATAGGAGAGTTCCCCTTTTCCATTAATTGATGTAATTTAATGGTCGTAATTTAATATATCTATTAAACACTCCATGGCATTAATTGTTTGATGTTATTGATCAATGCTTTTGGTAATATCCTACTAAATTGGTGTATATTCTCACCAATAAATTGATATATAATATTTCAAGGTTGGGTTAGAGAATTTATTAGTACGAATTATCTCTAATTTTAGGGGGGAAATGTTTTTGGTGTCATGAGTTTGTTTCATATATTACTACATTATATGGGTGGTTGGGGTTTTATTGTTTAATAGAACTATAAATAGTTAATCCATATTTTAAACAGTATTTTAATTTTTTCTATGTCGTAAAATATTCAAA
Source organism: Viscum album (assembly GCA_963277665.1). Classification (NCBI taxonomy): domain Eukaryota; kingdom Viridiplantae; phylum Streptophyta; class Magnoliopsida; order Santalales; family Viscaceae; genus Viscum; species Viscum album. The sequence goes on from OY728144.1 coordinate 598,687,412, forward strand.
AATAATAAATTTATTATGATATCATGTTCTTAGGTTTTTATTATTGCTACTGTTTTAGATATTTTGATTTTATAATACAAAAATTTTCAATAAATTTTAGTTGAAAATTCATCCCCTCTATTAGGATTATACCATTAGTTATTTTAACCAACCTATGGAAAAATGCTGGAGGGATTCATGGGTCTCACTAGATCTCACCACCTATTTAGGGATAATTCTTGAAAAAGTTTATTCTTTTTAGCGTAATTCAAAGTGTTCATAATGAATTCATGTCTTTTATAATCCTTTCACCACCCATTCCTTAGTAGTGTATCTATTAACATCTTCTAAAGCATCTCAATATAAGCTTTGAAAACATTTGATGTCATAAAATTCAAAATAAATCCCATATCCAAAATGAATTATATATAAAACATTGATATATAATCATGCCAAAATCAAACCAGTCATTCTTCAAACATTTTACATAAAATATAATCAATGATTAAAATTCCCTACACAGCATGGATGTCCTTTTTCATCTATTAAAATTATAATTTTTTAACAAAAATTATTAAAATTGTTAACCTCATGGAAATATTATATTTAAAATAAATAAATACCAAATTAATTTTAAATAATCATATATTTAATTCTGGTTAATTAATTAAACTAATAAATGATTAGAAATTAAGATAAAATTATTATAAAAAACAAATTTATTTCATGATAAATACAATTTTCATAAACAAATACCTCATTTAATGGAAATGAAATCCTTGATGCAATTTCAATGAAATTATATCAACGAAAAATGAATAAGGAGATATAATATTTGATTTTTTTTCCAAATAGTGAAATTATTTCCACTAATAGTAAAGGAAAAAAATGATAAATATCTTTTATGAAAATTCCCCAGAAAAGGTAAATTTATTTAAATAGAAGTCATATGATTTTTTAAATAAAATGTAACAAAAATTATTAAATGATGAATCATATGATATTAAAAATAATAACCAAATAGAATAATATAAATTGATCATTAGAGAGAGAAATAGATATTTTATTGATATTAATGGAGTTTATGGGGTATTGTAAAAATACAATGTATGATTTAAAAATATTCTATTATAAATAATCATAGATGTGATAGTGAATTAATTTCACACATTGATGAATCATTTTATTCCGAGACATGTGACTAAAAAGTTAAGTAAATATTGTACACCTATAATCAATTGGAATATCTGAATGTGTATTGTATAATATTTCAATAATATGATCATTATATTGAGGATTTCAGGGGAAATCCTTTTTGATAAATAAGATAAGAAAAAATATTTATATGCTCCTAAAATAAATTAAAATATAATATTACTTATAAATTGATATTGTCATTAATGTATATGGAAAAGAAAAATATAAGGAATTGAGAGTGTTGTTTTTCTTCCTATATGAAAGGTAATATTCATATATTAATAAATATTGAAACTCCGGATATTGATTGTATTAAATTTAAAAATGATATAGTTTTGATGAATGTTGGAGTGAAATTTTCTATTTGATTGTCATGAATGGAAAATAATGAGGATGTATCCACAAATGGATTGAAAAACAACATATTGACTATGTTTGAAGTTTGACATGATGTAAATAATGTTATTTTCATCGGTAATTTTTTAATTAACAAAATTTTTATATATCGCTGAATTCTCACTCAATTATGGATAAATTATGGAATAACATTTGAAATTTTTTAATCATATGAGTGATGTTATTTCATTATTAAATTTTAAAAAATAATATATAATTTAATACAATGAAATATTGTCCACAAAATATTATGAATATAACAAAATAATAATCTATTATGAAATTTAGTATATATAAAATATTGAGAAAAATTAATTATGTAATATATAATTAATGAAATATGTTTTATTAATTACATATGAGGGTTGAAATTATGTAATGAATCCATTTGATTTGATCCTATAAAATATTTATGGTTTTATAAGGCATCAATCTTCCCATAGAGATTAATATTTCCATTAATACATTTATAATTTTTTTATATGAACAAAATTGAAAATATGGAAGAATAAATCATTAATTGGTTATAAGTTAATATTTTTCAAATGTGAATGACAAGAGGAATTTGGGTTGCATGACATGATATTGATTTTTGATAATGAAAATTAATTTCCATAAAAATATTATGATAAATATATTTTATAATGATGAAGAAAATTGAATCATATTTCACTTAATATTCTTTATAACATCCCAGACTCCAGAAACCCATCGTCAGTAGTTATATAAAATAATTGGTATACGAAAAAACTTTTATCAATGATCAAATATCTTACTAGTCATGGAAAGTAATTTATATACATAATACACATTTGATAAAATAAGATACCAAATTAATATAGTGTGAAAAAATATTATCCCATCCATAATATCCATTAAAATTAAACATAGTTCTTTTATGTGTTTCTTAGGTAAAGGAAAACAAAATATGAGATTCAATTCACTATATGGTTTATAATAAATTGAATCATCGATAATATTAACATGGAAATTTTTATATGGTTGAAATAAATAAATTGGAATGCATAATCAATTGAAATAGAGTGAATCTTATATCAACATAAATAAATTTAAACATGGATATTAATAAATATTGACCTCATACTGATGGATTTATTAATGAAAGATATAAAAATATGTTTTCAAGGCCTTTTTCTAAAACAATATACACATATATATATATATATTGAGGTATTCCCTAGAACCAAAGGTTTTTTTTATCTTGGGTCCTATCAATTCATGGAGGGTGTATATGATTATGAGGCCCATCTGTCCACAAATTAACTTGAACACATTCACCATTGGAGTCATCATGATATTTCATACCATTCCTTAATGAAAATCCAGAAAATTATAAACATTAATATCATTAAAATAAAAAATAATTAAAAGAAACACATCCCCCTTAAAGGATATAATGGTTATATATTAGAAAATACCCTTTAATAAATAATACTTTTTGGTATATCATCAATAAAATTGGAATTTCCCTTATCATAGAAATATTGTAGTGAGGGAACTTGGAATGGGTTGCGTTGTCCATGGTACATATTAATTTTTTAAATAGTTTTTATTAATATGATACAATTAAATTTTAGGTAACAATATTCATTAATTTTTTTAATTATCATGGGAAAAATTCAACATACATCCACTGAGAGTATCTTATAGGGTGTGAAGTCTTAGGTCCACTCATCATGTATCTGGGAAGTAATTATGTTAATAAAAATAAAAGAAAAATTAATGGGGATATCCATTGGGTTAATACTTTCTATAGTCTCATATACTTTCTAGTATTTAGAATGTGTCAATTTTTATTATAAATTACACATATTTTACATTAACAAAACATTGTATTGTTTTATATTAAAAAAATCGATATTAACAATTGGTTTGGTAACTATTTCATTTAATGGATATGATTGTGCGGTTAGAATATTAATTTATAAAACTATTAAATTTAATTAGTAATATGGAAAATTTATTTCATTTCAATTTAACCACCAAAAAAAGAAAATATAAGGTCAATATAACAAGAGACACAAATAATGAAAATTGATGATGAAAACATGACATATGGCTTGGGTAGAAATTATATAAAATACCATTACAGAATATGGGTACATGTTGATCTTAGATAACTAATAATAATTTTATTTGATAACATAAAAACTCAGAATACCTTTATATACACCATTAAATGGATATTAATTGCATAATAAAAAACATGTCTTAAAAAAGGAATTTGGGAAGAAAAAAAAACATACATCACATCCTGACTTCCTTGAAAATATTCTAAGTTCATGTATAAAAAACAAATATATGTTAATAACTCAATTAAATATATTCATCATATCCATTTTCCAATATAAGAATCATTTATATAGCCAAACAATATATTGAATCTAATAGGTTTACTTATATTTCAACATCGGGTGTTATAATTTTCAATTGTTTATTTCAAAAGAACATAATTTTGATGTGTATGTTTTTCACTAATTATTTATTATGTTTATAATTAAAATATTATTTATGATAAAATAATCCTTAATCAAAATATTTTTTAATTACAATTTTATTTATGTCATAGCCATGAATGCAGTTCAAGAAAAGTAGAGATCATGATGAACTAATTTTAACATATTTCAGGATAAAAACGTGTAATATGAATAAATATTTAAAAACATTATATAAAAAATCCAAAACCACTAATACATCATTAATAAATATTTTTCTTATGATTTTAACATTATATAAAATTTCCCAATCAATCATTTCATGAATAATATAACATCATTTACATAGGCGGTAAAACCAACATAAGATAGATAAAATTATAATGATTTAATAAATAACTATTTTTCATTAAATAATGATAATATTGCTTTTATTGATGCATAATATTTTTCTAAATTTCATTTATCTCCCCTAATTTCATTCTAAGAACTATCCATTAGGGTTGAGGATGATAAATGATCATCATTTCTCATGGTTACAATAGTGTAGAAATGCACATGATTAACGATAGAATTTCTCTATGAATGGAATTAGTGATGTTATTAACATATTTATAAGTTTGGAATTATAATTTTGTATTTTTTTAAATAATATTCCTTTTAACCATCCTTGAGACACGATGTTGAAAATTGACCCACATAACTTCATGGAGTTTGTAGTCCCCATGTATGCATGATCCATGATATGGTTTCTCTCATTAGAAAAAATGGTATTAATACTTCATTTATAATTAATATAATTCTATTTAATTATGATAATTATACATATTTAATTTAATTTATTAGGTTACAAATGTCAAGAAAAATAAAAATTTAGAAGGAATCTCTTAGAAGAAGTGGATACTCACATCGAGGACTTCAATTTTCTCATAGTTTCACAATTTTAATAAAGGTTGTAAGATATGTAATTGATACTAGAGGGTTAAATAAGTGTAAGTGGGTTATAGGAGGTGAAAATTGGTAGTTGTTCATAAAACAATTATTAGGAGATATGAGTTTGGAAGAGGTGGAAGTTATACCATCTTATATGTGATGTGAAGGGAAATATTTAAAATACCCATTGAATTTTAACAACACTATTTCACTATAAAATGGGTTGTGGATTTAAATAATAATTAAATAATAATTTTTTTAGGTTCCCTCGAGAAAAAAATTCAACCATCAATTTGAGAACTTTTTTATCACATTTTGGTTACATTTTCCCCAATATTAATGGATTTTTAACACTATTTTAGTTTTTCTAGGGTAAACAATTATTATCCTAAGTAATTAATTTTAATTATCCAAATTAAAATATGTGAGTTTAAAAAATTTAAACCATCTCATATCCAAAATTAAAATAATTTTTTCGTATAATATTTCTAATGTTTTGAAATTTTAATTTTAAAATAATGTCATGTAATCATGAAAATATAGTTCTTAGAAAAAAACTACGTTTTTTAGATTAAAAATTATATATAAATTAAAATAATCATGGTTAGTGATTTAAATCAAATGAATTTTCATACTATTTTTTAAGACTTAAAATTATGTTAAAACCATATTTCACCTTAGTATTCATAATTCAATAAAAAGATTACAAATAATATTTAAATTAATATATCATTTCACATTAGTTATAAAAATATTAGACATATACATTCTATCTTCAAAAGAAAGTTTTGGAATTAATTTATTTAACATAAAATATATAATTTTATAGTTTAAATGGATTCTTATTATTTTGGTTCATCATTACCTTATGTAAAAAATATATAAAAAATATTAATATTTATAAAAACAATATTTTATGACTAAGAATGAACCTTTTCATAAAAAAATAGTATTTAAAAACTAACTTAATTTTATTGTAATAAATTAAATATAGAAGTTATTATAGTCAATTTAAAATTAAAAAAAATATTTTCATGAATTTTTATTCATTAGTTCTTGGATTGTGAAATATTTTTAGATGTTGTTTTTAACTGATATAGTAATGTATCAATTATTAATTTATCCTGTATTTAAATAATTTATTACTCGAAATTGGGCTATATATATATATATATAATATTTTGATAATATATTTATTTTCCTTCCTTATTGATTATTTAGTATCCCAGTATATATCCTAATGTTTTTATTTTCCCAAAAGTACTTTCACCAATGGAGGTTTTTTATTCTGAAACACTTCTTCTCTAGTGTCAATAATCAAGATATATTCTTCATCTGAAGAAATGGAATCCTTTTACTCTATTCACTCTTATAAAGGTACGTGATTTAAATATATAATGTATTTCCTCTATAAAAAACATGTAATTAATCATGTAATTTAAAAGGATAGGTGACATATCCATTTGGTAGTCTATGGTTCCAATTCATTATTGTATTTAAAAAGTATGAATATTCATAGGTATGAAATCCCACATTTTGTTAATCAAACAGATCTCATCCATGGTCAATCCATCGAAAATACATTTCCCAAACATCAAATATCCAGTATTCTATTCAATTAGCAACATGGACTTTTTTCTAAATTTATATTCTTTGATATGATTTTGAATTTTTCATTCCCAATTTTCTCATCAATATGATAATACCCTAATACCATATATTCTCTTTCTTATCCCTAATCAGTTAGAGTATCATATCACTTCCCATACAATTCCTTACATAGTTCCATATGGATTCTTGAATGGAATATGTTATTGTTTTAAAATACCCACAAAGGTCGATACAGATCCCATGCTCTATGGAACTTAAGATAATGAGCTCATATAATGTATTATAGTGTAAAAATATTCTTTTCAGACTACTCATTCTTTTGGTGAATATATATAGTTCATATATGTACCTTGGTGTTGAGAGATATTTGAAGAATCATCAAAACATTTTATGGAAACCAAGCCTCATGGTCACATATAATTGATAGATATTCCCTATTAAGACCCACAAACTCATTTATATAGATATGGTTAAGGCCCTCAAGGGGTAGTACATCCCTTACTATGATTAAATTGGTCAACATAGAAAGGTGATCAATAAGGAAGAATTTTAATCATCATGTAGTGGTTTCTTTGGATGTCTTGTACCAATGGCCATAATAATATAATCCCAAAACTATATAGGTATGTGAAATGAATTGATGGATTCTTTAGGTTGTTTCTATTCAAGATTTACTTGTGGATCACTAAGCATCTGTATGCATAGTTTGAAACATCCCACATCATACCATCCCCCAAAAAATGTTCTCATAAGTGCATATAAATATTTGTTCTACCATGGAGTATAGAGAAATTGAGATATGTGATTCATCTAATATCTCTCTATTTAGTTAATTCATTGATAACAAATATCACTTCTTTCCAAAAAATCAACACCCCACCATTGTAAATGTATCTCGTCAACATTTTTTCATTCACTACATTAATCCTACATTATTATTAAATATCATATTGTTTGTAATTTTCTATATTTTTAAGAAATAATGGTTTTTTTGTCATGAAAACTAACTATTTAATGTTTAAATTCTTTCATTACTTTGTTAGAATCAACCCAATGTGAAGAGTTTTAAAATTATTTAATTGAAGGGAAAAGTGAAAATAGAGGGTTGGTTTTTGTATCGAAATCTCATTATTTGGACCATGAAAATGTATGACATATCGAAAATGAATCTTGTGAAGGTATTTTTTTAGTTCCTATAAATTAAAAAAACATTTAAGGTGTTGTTGAGGTCATTTCCTTCTCATGAAAATGAAAAATCATTTGTTGGACCATGATGATCCCCCATAGCTCCCATAAATGAAAAATAAAATGTGAGGCTATGATTTTCATTTCTCGACCTCTTACAAATATTTTATAGGGCCATGACATTCTATTATGGTTCACATAAATGAAAATGTAATTTTTGGGCATGTGACGTCCCTTTTGGGCTCCCGTAAATGAAGAATCCCCATGGTAAGTCGATGCTGGTGATTGGAACTCCTAGTAAGATGTTACATTTGTGCCTTTATAAACAATTGATGAGTATCTAAAAAGGTGAATGATGAAAATAAATGAAAAATATGTGAAATTCAGTAATTTTTGTAGTTATTCTTATTGCATAGATCTAAGTAAGTAATGGAAATCACCTGACCATCCTCATAACAAAAATTCTTCATTGACACTATTCCGCTAACGATATGTGGATGGCCCCATTTTTGGCCATCATCCCACAAGTAATTATTCTAATTGAAATGGAATTTTATGTGTATAGTAATATATTAAATAGTAGGAACAAAACCTCATATTGTAATATTCTATTCAGAAGGATCTTAGGCCCACATAAAAAATTCTATGTAGAGAGATCCCCATCTCATAAGAAATAACGCTTGGCAGAATGAGGTATCCTATGGTGTTCCTCTATCTAACTATCATTCATTTCCTCTAGTGTGGATTTTGGACCTAGTATAGACCTTCTAAAAAATGTCCTATTTCCCTTCTCTTTCATCCCATTTTCTACAAATATCTATGACTTTAACAGGCCACATTATATCGTTTTATTGTAAACCCTCTCCCAATGACACCTGATATGTTTTACCAAATAAAAGGAAGCATCAGTATGTCATATCGATCACACATTCCCATGGAAAATGAGTTTCAATGGGTAACCTACTTAACAAGGTGGATCCATGGAATTTTTTCGATCATTCAGTCCCACGGTAACGAGGGTCCCAACCTTGGATGTAATTCCGAGGACAACTAAATTTAAGAGGTTGAGGGGATTTATTTTCTATTCCCTTCAATGAGGGGTATTTCTGGATTATTCACTAATCCTCATTAAAATTAGGTTAATGAAATCCTTCCTAGATTGTTCCCTTAGACTTTCCTATAAGAGGACACACCCATCCTTCTAAATATCCTCCTAGGATATGAAAACAGGGGAGGATAGGGGCAATTTAAATTGATTTCTCTCTCCCACGACCTTTCCCTAGTTAACAAAAAAAGAGGACATAGGAAAATCATGTCTTTTTATCAGTCTCTCATATAATCACCTTCAACCACAAAAAATTATATGGGATTTTTAAATTTCTTGATCAAACACTTCTTGCAGTTTCTCGCACTGAGTGTGACTCATGTGGGATTAGAGTTTAGTGAAAACCATGTCATTAGTATGATCAAATATTCACCAAAAGGGCCTCTAACTAGGTGTATCCTGGAAAACCATATTACCATTATATCAATTGGACCCATATTTTGTGATAAAAACGTTCAAAAGGATATATTTCCAATGATGTAACCCTGCTTCTCCTCTATAGTTGTATTCCCCAACTAACCTAACAATGTGGTATTTGATTCCTGAATAATTGGGATATATAGTAATCCTCTCTATCTTCTAAACCAAACTACCCAAATCCACAATAATTCTTTCTAGGATATATCCTAATTACAATCACATCTATCTTGGAGGTTGATATACCTCTAACCCCCATTCATGACTATATTTATGGGGTTATATTCCCAATAAGATCATACAACAATTGGGAGACTACATATCTTCTATTTTCTTTAGTCCACTACGTTGTAAGTGCCACCCCATCCCATAACCAGGATCCTTTCACCTAGACATCCATGCTACATGAATTTAAACTACATGATTTGGTCCTTCTCACATGATCATAAAATGTGTGACATGTCTCTTTAATTGGCATCAAAATACATGGGTTATCATACCATTCACAAAGATACATTGGAATCCCATTTAATGGGCCTAATCATCATATAAAAAAAACTTCCATCTCCCTATATGATGATAAATTCAAGATAAAACCACTATTAGTATTTAAACCCATGCCAAGATAGTAAACAATCAAATAATTTCTATTCCTATTATAAAATGGTTCTTTTAGTGGAGATCCTTGGATACATGCATATGTCTTCATCGATGAAGATCCCCAAATTCATACAGATGATTTTAATGGTCATTCCTGATAATAATTGACTGTTTTTTTGGTGACATATATGATAAATTTAATTCAATGAATGTTTTTGAACATATCTTAAATCTATAAGAGATTCCCAAAATTGGCAATAATTCTTTTCTATAGGGTGTGATGAGTCAAACCTCCCATCCTCTTGAGAAATGTGATTTCATAGGAATCTCTAGGAATGTTTTGTAATTAAATCCTACCATTTAAAAAAAGGTCCTTGAGTCCTCACGGATGTAAGAGCCACTGGGTATTTCTGATTCCTTGAAAAAAACAATGTTGGAAGCTAACCCATCCCATACTAGTGAGAAACAAAAATGACAAATGCAACGTGTGACCTTAACCAAGATGATTGTGTTGATCACAGTTCATGCCCCCTTTTTCACTCTCAAATGATAAATTTGGACAAAAAATTATCCGTTGTGATTTATTTTTTATATTTTCATTTATTAAGATTCTTCTTTTATTATATTTTCTCATTTTGATTGTCCTATCACAGAGGTTAGTTCATTAGAACTGTTATTGATCCAAATAGTATATCATAAATTCAATTAGATGTGTTCCTTGAGAATTGTGCAATCCATGTCATCTTAAAATCAAAGGATGTTATTATAATCCAAGATCCTTCAACCCCATGGGTAAAATAAACTGATTCAGGAGTATCACCTCGATGGTAGACTACCCTCCTTGGAGGTTGGATGACCATCCCTTCAGTTCATGATGGTCCACCAACTATTAGATCAGTGATGATTTGTGGACAAATAGTCTATGTCACCAGTAGACATCTCAAACCATTTTGGGTTCCTATCTCCAAATCATGATAATTTGTTCCTACTTTACCTTATATAGGCTAATTAAGTGGTCTCCAGCGACTTCATCCAGTTGACAATGGAGTCCCCTCTAAGTGTTCCTTCACACTGTCACTACCACCAATGTTGTGTTGCCAATTATGATCATCAAGAAGAGAAATACTCCCCATCTACTCAATACCAATGAATTTTGAATCATTCCACCTGGGAGGCCTACAAATTATGTGATTCAAACCACCAAGTATAGAACAACATTATAATTCATCTTGAAGAAACCCACATCTAAATACGGAAACCCACAACGAGTAGATGCAACTCCCTGCTCTCAAATATCAAGCCCACTAGTCAATAGTTGAAAACTTTGAGTAAATTAAAATATATACTCATTATTATAAATATGGCTTGTAAAATATAGTGAAAATTTTTACTAGATAGAAATCCCTCCTCATGTGTATCAATATCACCAATCAAATACGGTGGAAAACAATGGGAAGATCCCAATCCCTCCACCTGCGTATAAAGCCTTCTAGTAAAATATGGTGGAAATATGTGGAAAGAAGAAAATCACTAGTCATGTGTATCATTATCAATTGTCATATATGTTAGTAATATATGAATAAAAGGACATACCAAGACATGCGTAAAATGACAGCTGATCAAATGTATTGGAAAACTATGAGAAGATGAAAATATTTTCTATTGAATATCAATCCCTCTAGTCAACTATAACATAAGAAAATGGAAGACAAAAATAATTCATCATCAATATCTTGTCTTCTAGTTAGAACAGTAAGAAACTACTAGTAAGTGTAAATACCTCTCCATGTGCATCTATCCCACCAGTTAAATATGTTAAAATTTTAGGTCCTAGTTTATATTCCTTAGATCCTTCTCTAATTCACAAATGGGTATATTCCACTTTTACAGCAAAAGATGTTTTTCAGCCAGCCCTGGAATTGATGGATGTTTATAAATCAATTCATGAAATAATTCTATAATTTTTTTAAAAATTAATCCCATCCACAAAAATAGCTATGAGTTGGGTGGAAGATCTCACATACTCAAGAAGAGAGACTCAATCACATAATAGGAGGGTCACCTATAAATATAATTACTTTCCTTCTCATGTCTAGGCAGGTCGTTGGCAACATTTTGAGATATATGGGTAACTATATTGGGTGAAAATAATTGTTTCAATAAGCGACCACCGACCAATTTCAGTGACCACTCCATGTCAGGCATATATCCCATATGAAATTCCAAAAAACCCATCAGCATGTTCCAAACACAGCAATATAGTTTCATGAATCCACTCCCATTTATGAGATTCCTCATTCCCAAAATGTGATTCTATATTACCATGAGAGAGCATCAAAAATGATATCCCACCTAGTGTGGTAAGAAATTTTTGAGCATACTCACAACCCATAAATGTTAAAGGATAGAGTTCTTGAGTCCTTTAAACATCTATCAATGTTAAAATGGTATCCTTATAATAAATTACTAAATTAAATTAGTGGTAGTATAAGTCAAATTTTTTTGTTGCCACAGAACTGCTACCAGAAAATTTGGAGGTCCTCCCTATAGTGTTTACCACAATGAATTTCTATGTGAGTACAATCTGATTGATCATGAGAGGTCATTTCTTTATGAGCACCAAAACATCTCTCATTGTGGTTAGAAGACCAATATGTGAGTAATTCCACCCCATAAAAGATTAAATAAGATAAATCCATCATATTATTTGGTCCATCGAAAGATATGATTAGTCATGAATGACACCCTATCAATGTCTATAAAAATAATTTCTCAATCCGAATATGGTCTAAGGAAACAACCTTCCTTCAAACCACCTATACATGTTTTCTATTCTAGAAATACCCCTTTATTCCCCAATTATTTTTATAAAACAGATAGGATGATCTCATGCTAGTCTGATAAAGAGGAGGAGTCTTTGTAATAATCACAATAAAGTATGTTACTTGTGAAAATAGTACTGCATAGGGATATTATAGCACTGATTATTTGGCCCCAGAAAATTTTCATTTCAGCATTCCTGAGGTATTGTTAGAAGATTTAAATCAAAAAAGTTTTATGAATCTTTGGATAATATGATCCTTACTTAAGATGGGTATATAGACCATGCTAATATATTGAGAGAGAGTTGTCATAAAATAGACCTAGAATCCCTTTTAGTTGCACAACTACAATGATTATAGAAGTAAAGGAAATATATTTAACTGAAAAAACTAAATAATTTTCATAAATAACATCATATAATAATTGATTCCCCACCTGGTATTTATATCCATGGATTTGGTGAACAATGATATCTTATTCTCACCACATGCCTCGGTCAACAAAATCCATCATAGGTGACATCCAGTAATGTCATTTCTTGATGGAGTATATCATAAAAGACACCCTCTGAGGAAAACATTCCCCCTCAATAATAATTGGTTATAAATAAATCTCAAATGTTTCAGTTGGGGTAAGTGTAGGCCCTAAAGAAACTCCTAAATTAATAAATCATGAACATTAAGCAGAATTATCGCTTAAGGGAATCTAATCATCAGTCACTAATAATGCCTCCAGAAGAAGTCAGATTGCATGAACATCATTCATTTCACCCAAATCATGCATGAATGAGGATACAAAATATCAAGATAGAGGAGTATGTAGTTGATGTTGTAGTAGTATGAGATCATCTCCATTCCACATGGTTGGGGGAATTTTTTAATCAATATTACCCTTCAATGCTGAAAAATTCATCCTTAGGCATGTCATCGGAATATGGGGAGAAACCCTAGCCAATAGGTATATGGGAATATTTACTTCAACCTCTCCATCGATATATATAATAATTTTTCCATTTGTTTGTAATACAATGAAATGATTTTTCTTGATTTATCCCAACCCATGTCATGCTTCCCATATAAGGGAATCATATAAGAAGGGTGTGTGGTAGTCCCCTTTAATTCACTCATCACCCTGATAATGAAATAGGATCCCATGAAGGAGGGAATAGGTGTAGTAAATGGAACAAACAAGACTCCTATCATTTGACATCCAAGAAAACGCATACACTACATTATGCATCAGTTAATGTCATGGGCATCAGTCTTGTGGATGGAATCAAAGATGATGAAAATGAAGGGGAGAAAGGGGAGGATGGTTTCATTTGGAATAAGTTCTACACTATTGAAAATGAAGATGATATAAATACCAGGAATAAGAAGCTCTTCAAAAATATGAGGGATTTGGAGAATATTCTATACCCAATTCCTAGATGATTTCAATCCATGTAAAAGGGTAAATGACTGGGCCCATCCCAAAATATTTTGAGGGGATTTGAATTAATTCAATTGGATAAAATTACTTCTTGGTATGAGATATAAATTTATAGGCTAAGGAAATAAAATTTAAAACTATTTAGGGTAAATATCCCTTGTTGATATTTTCTTCAAGAAGAAACTACTCTAACCCTCTTATATGATAACCGTCAACCACAGTGGTTCATGACATAAGTAATATTTAATCCAGAAACCCTCTCAAACCTATCCCACACATCTAAGTTATATATATCAGACCATGTAAGGATATCATGAATCCCCTCTATTAGGTAAACAAACAGAACTGATTTAGGAAAACCGTAAAAATATTTCACTTTCAAGATGTCAGCCACATATATTAGCATATCCAACATGTCATACCCTACCAATTCTTGTATGTGTTGATAATAATATTAATCCAAAATTTAATCAATGGATTATATAATCCATTGAATCATTGGAATATCGATTAATGAATTTGGGGGGATGGTTTTCTCTGGTATAGGAAAAACAAAATCTTTACCATAAATGGGTGACTGGACTCACACAATTTTGGTAGACCCAGGTTTCTAGTTTTCAATAGATCAAGAAACCCATAATATTATATAAAACATTTTCCCCCTATTTTTATTCCATGATGAAAACCCTAAAAAATATCTATTTACATTTATATGCTTCGTGCAAACAATGGAATGTTTGGCCTTCATATGGTACACCAATTTACTTGGCAGAAAAATTGGGGGACATGATGACCAACATCATTATTTTCTCTTTCAATTCAGCTCAATGTTGAAAAATACAAAAATACTTGTCCTCTAAAACTAGAATCCATTGGAAAATGATAGGGTCTAAGATTTTATTTCCAGATAGAGGGATATAACATAATCCATGAACCATTATCTTCACCAAGAATATTTGTTTTCACTCTCTATAGAGAACCTCTGTGAAGAGTCACAAACACCACTCATCCCATTGAGATATTTAGGTAGGATCTGAGTATCTTAATAATTACTTAATTAATGAATTATTCTATAAAATGAACAAATATCTTGTTACAAATGACTTTGTCAGCCCTGATGAAGAGAATGAGGAAGGAAGAGGTTGTAGCTGACACACTTAAGATATCCCCTACACCGAGTCCAGCACCAAAATCATCACCATATCATGCAACACCCACAGAGCATGATTAGTCACTGAAAGTGGATAATATTCATTGTTGATATCTTAATAGTTTTGTGTTTCAAAGTGCATAAACATCAATTTTTGTCCAATTCTGAAATTGAACTTCATTTCCCATCATTGTGCAATTCATGCTTAAAGTGTCAATTTGGGCCCACTCAATACATTGATTGTGAAAAATAAATTGTTAATCATTGTAATTTGATATTTTTTTATATGATTCATCACTTTATTTGGAACATTTTATCATTTAGGTCCAATGGATGAATCCCAAGGTAAGATAGTGATTTTTTCTCCTGAATGCAGAAATTTACTCGAAAAAGCATAATGGGCCTATGGCCCATCAAACAAATGTGGGGCCCACAAACAAAGCCCAATGAAGCTCCAATTGTTACAATAGAAAGATAAAAATATGAAGATAATTTTATTCAACTGTGGATGGAGATAATTCCGAAGTTTTAATGATGATAAAGTGATCTGAAGATGAGATTTAAATGGTGGGCCCGGCATGAATGTACATGAAGTCATCCCATCATTTCAACCACAACATCCAAACAGATGGACCAAATTTCCTGAAATTTTTACACCTCATAGAGGACATATGGGAGAGAATTATTCAGTTCTAATACCACTCCATATTTGACTTTCTTCAATTACAAATTCACACGTCCAAATGGTGGATGAATCTGGCGGGTTTTGTGGTCTACTTTGTAACATCAATTTCCCTTTGATTCTTCACCCTCCTTTTGACTCTCTTAATTGTTGGGGGGGTAAATGTATTGTTGGGGGGTGAACCTAAGGCTCCTAATATTTCTATATAATGATATGGTGGTGATGGAAATTAGAATATCATATTTTTCTTCTCATCTTTGGAGCTTTGTTTTCATTGTAATGTTATTATGCCAATTTGTCTTTGTAATGTTCTTCCTTCTCATGTAAGTTGTTTGAATCACATTAGTTTTCAATAAAAGTTCTTCTTCTTCTATTTATCTTCTTTTCACCTTGATACTGTTTCCCCAAGGTGTGATCTTATTCACACCAGCACCTGTGAATTTATTCACACAACGGGGGAGTGATTGTTTCATTGTTTTATTTTTCTTCTTCAATCCTGCACCTATGAGACTAATTCCTGCTTCCTCTAAGTTCATATAATAATTGGAGTGATAAAACCTTATGGGTTGGTCCTAGGCAGTGGCATGGTATAGATTGGATGTTATTTTATGATCTTAAATTCTGTAATTATTTCATTTTTTTATGATTTCCATTTGATGATTTATTTTCTTCTTCGTCTTTGAAAACTTTAACAATTACGCATTTCGAGTGCAAGTACGATCCAATTCCATGGAGTAATCATTAAATTGATCCTCTAATTGAATTGGTGATTAGCCTTGTAATTTTGTAGGTATTAAATTGGAGGATGATGTTGATTAATTATATCAGTTTGTTGATACGTCTTGAATTTGTGAAACAAAAGTTATAAAAACAATAAATGCATTCAATCTAACCCTAGTGACAACATAAGATCAACTTATCTCCATTAATTGTTCTAGAATAAGTAATTTTATGTTTTAATTTATTTTTGTTATATTAAATCAGTAGTTATTCAAATAAAATCTATCCAAATAATTTCCCACTCCAAAGCCAAATCCATTCAAAATCAGAGTCTCTCTAGGTTTTTTCTTCGGTCCCTATGGATTCGACCCCAACCTATACTACAACAACCACATACCTGTAGGTTAAATTTGGGAGAAACTAAATTTTGGTGCCATTTCTGGGGACCTTAGTAAGTTAACATAGACACAGACATATTTTCTCACCCCAAATATCATTCTCATGGAAGACCATTTTGAACAAACCCAAACATGAGTCACCTGTCCCTACATTGAATACCCCACACAAATTGTCATCTACAATGACCATTATAGTATATATTGGAGGTAAAGTCAACAAAAAATTGAGGAACAATGTTTTAACTCTTATTCTTCACAAAACATTCAGACCTATAACGAGTTTCAATCCCAAAAAGGCCAATCTGAATATCCTCTTGTGGAATTCCAACAAGTTAATTATCCTCCAGGATTAGACTATCTTCCTCAACCCCTTTTCCATCATGATCCACAACCATTACTTGAGATATTGTGTCAACAAATGGAGTGAATGACTTCCGAGGTTTCACCCTTAAGAGTAGAACTTCAATGCATTGAAATGGTTGTAGAACCCATTTCGACTCAGGTTGTCTCATCCTCATCACTAATACAAGAATCCTATCTCCCACAAACCTCAAATGAATTTATTGAAGAACAATCCATTGGATTTGGGATATTTTAAGGTAATCAAGGAATTGTTGATGGGTGAATAAATCAAGAGGAAACTATTTTTTTTTGTATTCACAAGAGGGAAATTAGACATTGTGGATGGGGTGTCCTAGATATTTCTCCATTGATGATTTTTCAAAAACACCAATCACTGAACAATTGGGAGAAATACCAAACATTGAGTCCATACCCACTCTAGAAATTAAACTAGAATCTTTTGGGGATGAATCATATTTTCAAACAGAACAAATTCTTTCTAAAAGTTTTGGAGAAGAAACTGACATTCTTTCAAATTTCCAATCTTCATTAGTAAATTGCAATCGACCAGTACTCAAAATCATTATCCTTCCTTCTCTAGATAAGAATTCCATCATAATTTATACCCACGACTATAATTTAGTCATTCATTCTTCTCATGAAAGAAATGATATTATATTGAACCTTGACGTCTTAGGAAAGAAAAAAATGCTACTAGATCAACGATTTCTGATATTCCATGTATCTTCAGATTCATTTTAGAACATGGATTTATAGAAGTAAAATATTCAAAAAAATCAATCTCAATCAAGTTGAAGTGGAGAAATATGGGTTCATTAAAAAATTTAAAGTTGGAATTAGATAAGTTGGGGGGTTCAAGTC
This sequence comes from Viscum album, assembly GCA_963277665.1. Taxonomy (NCBI): domain Eukaryota; kingdom Viridiplantae; phylum Streptophyta; class Magnoliopsida; order Santalales; family Viscaceae; genus Viscum; species Viscum album. The sequence continues at coordinate 598,705,719 of OY728144.1, forward strand.
GAGCTAACGAAGTTAAAAAAAAGTGCTGGATGGGAGGCAACCCATGGTTTTCAGGTTTCCAATCATTTTGAATCATTTTCTATTTCATATAATAAATTACCATAGACTGTTTCCATGTTCTTATTTTATGAGTAAGGATGGGTATGAAAGGGGAGTTCCATATTCATCCGTGTCACGTGGTGTGATCTCTGAGTAATACCTTACCTAGAAATTTTAAAATAATACAATGTATCATCAGTTTATTTTGTTTTATTTTATTTTTGTCTTTTTATAGGTTAAAAATAAATAATAATAAAAATTAAAAGGACATGTCGTAGGTCATGGGGAAATGCCTGTCAAAACCGTCCAAGCCACTAAGACTCAATACCAGGATTGAAGGGTGACTATGGCACAAGCTTTCATCATCAACCACCAGGTGAATTCATTCAATTATAATCTTTTTAAATTTCTTCTTTGAACAAATATCCCATACCCCCTTCTACGTTTTCTTTAAACATTGGGGACAGTGTGATTCAATGTTGGGGGAGATGAATAAAAAACTATTTTTTAATAAGAACATGCATGGAAAGAAAAATTCCATTAACCTTGAACATCATAACACACATTGAAAACTCTAAAATTGGATATCATATAATATTTCATGCTTTGATTCTGATTTTAAAGAATGTTTATGTTTATGGAAATGTTTTTGTAAATTGTCGTTGTCTGATGTGATTTTTCAAAGTTTACATTTTCATCCTCTTAATAAAAATGCAACAATGCACGTCTACTAGATCTTGGGTGTAAATTTGAGTTCTTGGGTCCCTTTCATTATAGAATAGGGTTTGGTGGTCACTTTTAGTTAAATTTTAGTATAAAAAAACAAAAAAAAATTAAAAACAATAATGACCACATAGGGTAATGTTTTGTCCAATTGTGTGGCATCCGACACTTGGGGATCTTGACTCCATAGTTTTCTTTCATAGAGTTGGGCTTTAAATGTTTATTTTAGAGTATGTAATTGACAATATTTGTGGTGTTAAACACTTGGGGATCGTGACACCATATTTTTCTTGCCTAGAGTTAGTCTTTTAATATATTTTGTGGTTAAAAAAATTAAAACAAAACAATAAAAAAATAAAAAAATGGATACTAATCTTTAGGTTTAATGTGATTCTCACCTAGTGCTTTCATTGTCCCCTTGAACAATAAAATGGGCCCCATATATTTTGTGATGCACAACACTTTATCATGCTTAATTGAAATTTGATGAAATGTGGCAATTAATTTGAACAAAGGAATAGGCTTGGGCTTGTGATATTCTCATCGACCTAGATTGATTTAAATTATTTTGATGTGTTTCATAATTTTTTTTTGTATTACGTCTTTGGGTGACCAATGTGTATTAAATATTTTATGGAAAAGGGGATTCAAATTTCATATTTGTAATATATTTTTATCAGGACTAGAAAAACTGAAGTTGGGGGCGTGATTAGTCACTGAAAGTGTCTAATATTAATTTTTAATATCTTAATAATAACGTGTTTCAAAGTGCATGAACATCAATTTTAGTCTAATTCAGAAATTGAACTTCATTTCCCATCATTGTGCAATTAATGCTTAAAGTGTCAATTTGATCCCACTTAATAAATTTCTTGTGAAAAAATACATTGTTCATCATTATAATTTGATATTTTGGTATATTATGCATCACTTTATTTGGAACATTTTATTTTTTAGGACCGATGGATGAATCCCAAGGAAAGATGGAGATAATTTCACCTGAATGCAGAAATTTCCTGGAAAAACCATAATGGGACTAAGGCCCATCAAAAAAATGTGTGGCTCACAAACCAAGACCAATGAAGCTCATATTTTTACATTTGAATGAAAAACAATATTAAGATCATTTTATTCAACTGTGTACAGAGCTAATACTGACTTTTTCAGGATGATTAAGGGATCTGAAGTTGAGATTTAAATGGTGGGCCCGACACAAATGCACATAAAGTCATCCCACCATTTCGACCGTAACATCCAAACGGTTGCGCCAAATGTCCTTAAAATTTTACAGAACATAAAGGACAGATGGAAGAGCATATTTCGCTTCTATACCCCCTCCTGATTTTGCATTATTCGATTACAAATTCATATGTCAATACGGTGGACGAATCTGGCTGGTCTTGTGGTCAACTTTGTAATGTCAATTTCCCTTTGATTATTCACCATCCTTTTGAATCTCTTAATTGTTGGGGGTAAATTGATTATTGGGGTGTGAACCTATGGATCCTAATATGCCTATATATATAGATGGTGGTGAAGGGAATAAGCATCTCATATTTTTCTTATCATCTTTGGAGCTTTGTTTTCATTGTAATGTTATTATACCAATTTGTCTTTGTAATGTTCTTCCTTCTCATGTATGTTGTTCGAATAACCATAGTTTTCAATAGACGTTCATCTTATTCACTTTTTATTCATTTCACATTGATACCTTTGCCCCAAGGTGTGATCTTATTCACACCAGAACTTGTTAATTTATTCACATAATAGTGGAGTGATCGTTTCATTGTTTTATTTTTCTTCTTCAATCCCGCCCATACGAGTCTAGATTCTACTTCCTTTGAGATCATAGAATCAATGGGGGGCTAAACTCTTATGGGTTGGTCCTAGGGATTTTCATGGGGAATATTGGATGTTATTTTATGATCTTTAATTCTGTAAACATTTCATTATTTTATGATTTTCATTTGATGATTTATTTTCTTCTTTGTCTACACCAACTTTAACAATGACACATTTTGAGTGGTAGTACGATCCAATTCCTTGGAGTGATCATTAAATTTATCCTCTATGTGAATTAGTGATTAGCCTTAGAATTGTGTAGGGATTAAATTGGTGAATGATGTTGAAGAATTATATCATTTTTTGTATACGTCTTGAATTAGTGAAATGAATTTTATAATAAAATAAATACATTCAATCCCTAGTGACAACTTAGGATCAACTTATATTTATTAATTGTATTATACTATGTAATTGTATGTTTTAATTTATTTTCTTCAAATTAAATCAGCAGTTATTCAAATCAAATCAATCCAAATAGTTGGACACTCCATAGCCAAATCCTTCCAAAATCAGAGTGTCTCTAGGTTTCTTCTTCGGTCCTTATGGATTCGACCCCAACCTGTACTACAACAACCACATACCTATAGGGAAATTTTGGGCGAAACCAGAGCATAAACATAAAAACCATGTTCGTTAGTTTGATGGAATGTATAAAGGAGAAATATATTTTAGGAGTGAAAGATTGAATTCTATTCGTTACATGACAAAAATGTATGCAACTACTTTAACTGCTATAGACAACTATTTACCCCTCTTTCAAGAGTCTAAGAGGCATAAACAAGTTTGTATCGATGACCATCCACATTATTTCCCTTTTCACATGATGTTGAGGAGCACCATTTATCAATTCATTATTTTCAAATAAATCCTGTGAAGAATGGTAGACTTTGGACAACTAAATATGGGAAACTACCAACACAAATTTCATACATTTCTAACACTTCTCTTGATCATGGAGTTGAGTGGAAAGAAGTTATTATAAAAGGCACATTGAAGTTTGAATATTGGGTGACTCAAAATAAAAATGAAAAAAATTCATGATATGCTCTATGAATAGTTGAAATATCCATATATGACCCTATCACTTCCACTACGGCATAAACGACTCTCTTGGAATCATTGTCCTCTAACACGAGTCTCCATTAAACAGCATGTCTAGATGGATGGTGATAAAATGCAGGAATATGATCATGTACAAAGTCCATATATTACTTTTACACTCTCAAATATTATGACTATAGTTCCAAAACCATGTGTACTACCCTGTGAAACGAAACAACCATAATATTTCATCCAGACAGAATCCTCGCGAGATGATGAATTATATTTTAATTCAATTAATGTCCTTCATTTAATCAATCCCTTATCTGATTATGAGTATGGATATCAACTAATTTTTTCACACCCAATTGGCGAACCAGAGGGAGTAAATTCCTAATCTGGGGGTACATGGGAAGATGCGGTCACAATAGAAACAAGAGTTCTAGCCTCATACATATTAAGAATTTATGTTCTATAGAAACTTATAGAAGATCACATCAATGAGTCCAATAAAATCATTAAAACCCCATATATATTCCAAATTCCACCCAAACCAGATCATTATGGAATATCAATTAGAGGAATGTCATTTTTTCGGATTACCCACAAAATGTAGGAAGACATTTCCATCTTAACCCACCAAGAATGTGATCACCTTCAACTCCTACTTGAAGGGATGATCCACTTATTTTTAGTAATTTAGATCCTAATGAACCTATGATATATAATCCTCACACTAGGAAATTTTTGGCATTTATCCAAGATTTATGACCTATTGAAGAAGTTATACACAGTTTTTGACATTTCATAAATCATAGATTCATGTAGTTTATCAAAATCCCTCAAAGAAGCACACATAGTGGCCTTACTGAGCCCCTAGGAGTATGAGTTGAGGTTGATGTTGTTCATGTCTACCGAGAAGAGATTGATCCTGAACAAATTAAAATTATTACAAAAATTATATAATAGGATAATTATTTCATTATATAGGTGCACATAATATGCATGTACATGACTATGAGGATAAATCATATCGGTGACCAATGGTCTTTCATTGATAATGGATCAGGAGTAAATCACATTACAGTATAGAAACTTTTCTAGTTGGGCTACAATTAGGCTAACCTAATTCCATCCTCTTTTACCCTACAAAGTTATGATAAATTAACCAAGATACCTTAGACCAAATCATGTTTATGGATCAGTTTGGTCACCATTTATCTGAATTATAATTTCTAGTTGTTCGACATCATATAAACATTGTTGTTTTTTAGGAAGGCATTGGTAGCATCAACTCCTGGAATTCCCCTTCATCATATAGTAAATGCCTCAAATGTTGCATTAATGGAAAAATTTGATTGTTTCATGCTGATAAGGTCATGTTCAAATCTTTAATGTTTTATTATATCGATGAAAAATTCTATTAGAGGTAGGGGAAATAGCACATGGATAATGGTGAAACATGTGTCGCATCCCTAAATGGTCCAAGAATGACCCCAATAAACCCATTAAAATGAATTAGTGGAGATTATGTGTTACCCATAAATCAGGTGGAGTATATGATTTTGAATTTGGATTCATATTCACAAACTTCTAAGATATTATTTATAACAACTGATCCTAAAAATGATAAAAAGTCATGGAGTCTCCAGATAGTATTCAAATATAAAATGAAATTTCTCTCATTCCATACCTTGAGATTCAATAGATCGATTACTCATTAACTTAGTTAGGAGAGGATTCCATTACACAATGATAAATAATAATACTCACTCTATACCACTCACTCCATCCTATTTTAAGCTTCTGAGAGACCACACATCATTTAGTCTATCATAATAAGTTAGGTTATGTTTTTGGACATCAAAATGTATACTCCATTCCATAATATTGAATACATCATTCCTTACCTACTTTCCCTTGGATAATTTCATAAATGGAAGAGGAGGGAGTGGAATAGGAATACATCATATATTTCCCTTCTACATTTTTGTAGATTTCTTATAACAAAATTGATGAACTCAAACAAATAAACATGTGTTTAGATGAGGTCCCACGACCTACGTTGATAAGTGTGGAATTGAATTATAATCAACAAGAGTTATATAACTTCTTTATAAAGATGAACTGGGGTGATTTTTCCTATATTTACTAAAAAATGATAACCCTCAATCATGAGTTGGAAACTCACCACTTAGTTTCACCATAAAATTACTAGGACTATAAGAGTTCACCCAGAAGGACTCATCCAACTCCCACTACCAATGTTCAGGTAGAAGTTGACATGATCATCACGTTTGAAATCATTTTGGAGGTCCAAAATACACAATGGATGTCTATTATATTCCTTATCAATAAGAAGAGTTGGAAAATCAGAGGTTTGATTGACTTTAGATATCTTAATCATTATTTTCTAAAATATGACATCATGGTTTCAACTATGGAACTTATGATCAATGCAACGTCCACGTATCAAGCTCATTCTTTTATTGATGAATAATTTGGATACAATAAAATCTGAATGGTCCCAGAAGTGGAAGAATCCAATACATTAAGGGGATGTCCTGGAGTATTTTGGTATTAATTATTCCCTATATCTTTAATATTTTCTTCACTTCATACCAATGATCCTTGCATCACATCTTCAAACCCTTTACGGGGATATTTGTCGAATATTAAAATTATGATCACAGGTTTCATTAAAGATATAATTATAACTACATTACTAATATTGAGACCATATTCAACAAAATATGACATCAAATCCTAATGATTAACCACTTAATTTGTTCTTTCAGGGCCACCTAAGGGAGGATTCTTGTATCTTTTATCTTCTATCACTGCACCAAAAGAGAACCCGAAAATAAAAAGCCAATAATTAGCATGTCACTTCTTGAAATATCAACTATTTGAGAGGAAATCAAAGAAATTTGGACTAAATTCCGTGATTTATAACCAAAACAATAGGAAAATGTATTAACATCACCATTTTGATGAAAAATGAACCTAAATATTTGTGCACAAATGACTGTTAGGAATCATTTGACAGTATCTAGAAATATCTGTTGATCCTACCTATGATGTTACCTCCTATCGAAGGAAGACAAATCATACTTTATTTTACATCCTGAGAATGCAAAATGGGTTCCTTACACAAGAAAAACAAATGAAACAAGGAGTTAAAAAATAATTATTAACTCAGTTGAAACATGATCAATACTGAGATCCATTATTCATAAATCTAGAATAACATGAAATTAGTCATTATATTCAAGAAGATGAAAAATTACTTAATGTATCCTGAGTTCCATTTTTCTATTCATATTAACCTTTTTAAATAAATTTTCATCTATCATATATGGACCAGAGGTTTTTCATGATGAAAAGTCATCTAAAAATAGTTTAATATTTAGTTCATGCATTAGAAATAAGTAAAAGTCTAGGCATTGGAAAACTTCCTTATAGAACACCAATTTGTAGAAGTGATGTAATTGGATACTTAATTACCCAATAAAGAGATCTTATATATTCAAGAGGGCCCCTAAATATAGGATATGTATTTTTATTGAACATCGAGAAGCCAAATGGGGAATACGATGGAAGAACCCAAGATCAACAATGTTGGGTTGTGATTCATGATCATTTTCCCAGCCAAGTCAGTCATACTATACTTCTTCATGTTGTTAGAAGGGTCCATAAATAAAGAATAAAAAATATCTGGTCATCATCATGAGGATGGATTTTTCACTTTCGGTCCTAGTAAATCACATGATGTAATATTTTGAATCATAGATGGTCATTTCGAAGGTTAGTGATGATTATGCTATCATAAAAGATGATTTGATCCCCCTTATTGACTATGTATGAGGATTAAGGGAGGAATTTTCTTTGGTTCTAGAATTGGTTCTAATTTTTCTCTCAATAAATACCCAATAAGATTTGATATTAAATGAAACTACATTTTTTTGATGATCTAGACTAGAATGAAACATTCATCAGCATTGCACACTGTCGAATTGTGGTGTGTTTATTTTAAACAACATATAGGAGAAAAATGAGGTCAATTCAGTCCCTGAACTTGCTGGAGATGTGACCAGTTGGATGACACCCATGTTTGGATACCTTGATAATGGATCAATCCAATCATATATAGTTAATATTGATAAAATCCATTGGAATCCAATTAACTTTTTTCTTTATGATTGAAAATATAATCACATTTTCCTCTATAAGTGGGCCCATGATGGTGCCATTCTTAGCTGTATTGATGGTGAAAATATTGTTGATTTCATGAATTAATTACACAATAGATCCTATAAGTCCTACTAGTTTGGGTTTATTATTTCTAATAAAATCATCAGGTTTTGGTACTATTGTCCCACAATAACACAGGATTGAACAAAATTCACTTAAAAGATCCATTCCTACCTATTAAACACCAACTTTATTCATCAACCCATAGAGTTTTTTCACACATAAAAATAATCATGGACAATTTCCATATGGGGAAATCATTTTTTCAGATAGTACCCTCCTTCCATAAAGAAGAAGTTCAAGTACATTATCACTACAACTAACTTCTTCTTCTTCTTGTTGGATATTTTCGTAACCATCATATAATTTAGGTCATGGAATACTGTCAACTTTGTGAAAGACAATATCATTACTACGTTTGCAGTCCCTCATATAATACTAAGAGATAACACTCTCAAACATTTATCCTATGTGTTGGGAAGGATGTATCAGGTGTATAAAATCAACTCCAACCAATCATCTTGCAATCATGGAGAGTGTAGTGGACATATATATGCCTTCAACAAGACCCAATCACACATAATCTAGAAGTTTTTTGATAAGGATTTAACGTATATAATTGATAAGATCCAACATTAATTATGGGATTATCAGACTATGACCTCCACTAAAACAATACAGAACCCATAATCATTAGTATATAGGATATAAGATTTCCTGCCAATCGAATTTTAATTTTGCTCACATCACATTTCCATTTATAAGGAGTTATTCATAAACGAGTAGCCCCAAAAGTGGCTAGAGGAATTTTAACAACATGATGAGATGCAATTTTATATATTTCATCATTTTGATGTCCACAAAAACCTAAATTCATGAGACATTAACAAAAATATATAACTTGTATCCATTCCTCTATAGAGTGATGGTGTTGGACCTCATAATTCTGAGGATACCCAAAATGAAACCACCAAAGCCTGCAAAAAAGTCAGAGGGACCTTACATCATAAAAAATTTATATTCCATTGGTTCTTATTATTTTATCTCGATATATGGGTAACATATCATATCAAAAACTAATTCATGGTCTTTTATTAAATATTTGATATAACCAAACAAAAATCATTCTGATCTCAAGATGTTTATATGTGTAGTAAAGGCACATAGTACACAAAGTGAAATAGTATCCCTTCCCTATGTAGTACAAATGGTACGCCCATTGTCCCTAATATGGGAAATTTAAATGTCCCCACCAGAGACGACACCGCCTACGACACCATTCATATAACTATCCATTCTCCAAAACTACGTACGACTTGATTCCTATCGACACAGGATACATAGCGATGCTGGAATCCATTTTCCTTTCTAAATAATATCCTACAAACAAAAAGGTTTTATTCCCTACACATGAACCGGATAAATGTAGGGAACATTACAATCCATGTCTAATATCAAACCTATTGGTTCTTATGTTCTAGGTCAATCGCAATCCATATATCATACTCAGTGCAATATGAAATTTCAGACAACTATAAGAATTCCTTGTCCATTAGTAATAGGATGTAGGATCGCTAGGGACCTCATTATTTGAATATTTATGAAAATTCCCCAATTTTTATTTTAATACGTTTTCCATTAAAGGTTCTATGAACTATAGAAACATTCACACTAAATTTATATCCCTTATATACCTGTAATCCCTAAGAACATCATGATGGAAAACTGTTTTCAAACATGTTTAGTGATAATTCAATTATTTTTGGTCTTTTATCACTTCACTTGATCTATGAACCCCCAAGATCATGGTTTCATATTTCCCTCTTCATTTATGAGGGATATGAGAATATATTGTATTAATAAGACTTTTATCACTAATTGTTTCTATGAGGAATTCCCCTAGATGTATGACCAAAAATTGAAGGATGCCATATTTTCTTAGTTTCTTTACATTAAACTGTATGACAATATATTTATAACATGATTTTAAAATGAATTCTTAGATTTTTACCAACATAGGATACCCTAGTTAACTAGATCAATAATCATTGTGTTACCAAAATAAGGTTCATTTTGTAAGATGATTCCTCAAATTTCTAAATAAGATTTAAGGGGATTTAATACTTATTTTTCAAATCAGGTAAACCGTGAATTTATTAGATTATAATATATCCCATGAATAACATCCTTCCAACTCAACATTAAAATCAATGATCTAAATATGGATTTATTCTCATTACCATGTTATAAATAGTGATGCCTGGATACTGTATCCTGATCCAGCCGCCATACGATCAAAATGCCCTTGTCCTTTTCAACACCTGTATGTGGTGAAAGAAGCCTTTTCTAGTCCAAATTTTCCATATTGAACATGGATCACCTGGTCCGATAAATGTTTTAAGGTGTTTCCCATAGGTTTACGGAGTATTCATCCACATCCAGGTTACCCTGGTATAAGTAGCATGACCTTAAAAGGAAAATGAGACATCATTCCTAAATGGAATTAATCTTCATGGAGGAGTTCCTCTATGAGACATAAATCCTAGAATTTGGTCTGGATAGATTCCTATTATCACAGTTTTTGTAGTGAATTCTAAATCTCTTATTATGTTTCCATCTGTTAAATAACAATTTTTCCATACCAGGTGTATGGGTCTGACATGAACAGGGACATTCAATACAAGAACAAAAAATGGCAAGATACTCTTTTCGATTAGATAAATAGAGGCATATGAACCCTTTTTAGATTATCTTTAATAAAAAAAATTCCCCCTTTCGTGCTTCTGTTTCATACATACATAAGGGAAACATTTATTCCCATTCTATGGTAATTTTGATATGAAACACTCCTTCCATATTCTAGTACATTTCCTATGAAAACAAAACTAGGTTTCTTGGAAGATTCAAATCTTTATATATTTTCCCTATCCATTTTTAGTGGAATTTTATAATATTAAGGAAGCCATTTTTTGAATAATTATTGATACATCCATGTTTTTTTTTGCATAAGTCGCCCACAAAAGGGTCTGTCAACCAGAGAAGCATTCTTCCTAAAGAGAGACGACTTCTATCTCTCTAAGACCCAACAAAATTTCCATCTCATATCACTCTTCCGATTTGGATACCTAATGATTAGAGATTAAAACCCTTATCCCCATCATACGTGAAAATTTTGGAACTTTATTTTTATAATTTAACATGAAATGGTAAAAATATCTAATATTTTAGTAAATACTACATGACCATAAACCAAACAACCAATGTCCTTAAAATAAGATATTCAATAACATTATTCATGTTCTCGTCACAAAAACAATTATGTATAGGATACTTAATATGTTTTCTAGGAGTAACCACTTCTCATGTTGATGATCATCAAACAAACCTCTACCACCATTATAGAAAAAAATTCAAGTAGCGGTTTTCCATTAATGACAAGTGCCAACACATATGATCCCTTTAATCTCAAACACGTTCTATTCACAAACCACCATGCATGATCTTCAGAAATATGAATTTTTACAAGTATTATTTATCCATTAATAATGGAATGTCATATATCTGACTTCACCTTCATTAACTATACATTGATACACCCAGTTGGCCATTAATGACTCCCAAAAAATGGTCCTATCAACCAAAAGAATGTTCACCCTAAATAAAGACCACTTTAGTCTCCATAAGCACTGAAAAATTATTTTAATAACCACTTCTCAAAAAAAACCTTCTTTCACCCCTTTCATACATGTCCAACATCATTCTTCAGATAGATATCCTCAGAATCAGGTCTTCAAAGTTCCCAATATACAACTGATGAATTTTGGTACATCTTTGGCCAGCAAGACCTGCTCATGTAATCATTCAATAACTCATGGTAAAATAATTATGGCCTGAAATATAATTTTCATTAGTATTACATGTAGTATTCTAAAAATCCAACATAAGGAGAAGTAGTATTCATTATGCTTCAAACATGAATAGGGAACCCTAGGAAAAATTTGATCCATGCCCCAAATTTACCTATCAAATGGTATTTTGATAAAATTTGGGTAGTAATAGAAAATACAAAATGTTTTTAGGGTTCATTATGAATGATAAGAATAGTCAAAATAATGATATATGAGTCTTTTGGCTCAAGAAAATATAAGATCATTAGAAGATATTTAATTCAAGTAAGTTGACATTGGTATTATGGTTACTGTAATTATGTTTATAACAATCCTTGATCAGTTCTCCAAAAAATATCATTTCAACATGAATATCCTAGGTTATGATTGATATTGACATAAAACGATGAAACCATTCAGGTTTTTTGGGAAATTATCAGTCAAAATATTTCATGATATGACTAATTGTCACTACAAGATAAGAGAAAGGATATATACTTGAGGAATAACACGATTTAATTCATTAATTGGATGAAAATGGGTGATGAACATCCACATCGTGGAGTTTCTACTATTGGGGAAAATATTGAAGTCATAATGAAAACTATATGTATTCTAAAAATTAAATTGTTTCTTGATCAAAATCCTATAATTTTTTATTATCACAAACAACGATGTAATGTATATCATAGAATCTACCCATAATGCCTCATCCCTCAAAGCATCATTCAGTACTACATTCTCTGTCAATTCCATTAGAAGATTTCCTTTATCAATAGCTGCCTCAACATTGCCATTTCTTGTTTAATCAGTTCACACTCCTAAAAAATCCATTCCAGATGTCTCCATACACTAATAAATTTCCATGTCACCTCACAAACACTCCATTATGCTAAGATGTTTTAGCCATAAGGGTATTGTTATCTATTAAAAGATGGGCCATGAAACCCATAGTTGATAGATGTGGATGGAGTGAAGTATACCTATCCCAAGAAACAATCAAATTTTTTAAATGTCATGTGTGAAATGATAATCAAACCAACACACATGAGAAATGATAAAATGAAACAAAAATCTATGTAGTTTTGTTGGCAATATTTCTGGAGGGTCTGAGAAATCATCCTCCAGTTGTGTTCCCAAACAGTCATATGGGGAAACAAATTGGGTCGATATTTTCTTAATCAACATATGTATAATTATTAGATGGTGGTATTCATGAAATATAGATACCGAATATGGTCACAAATCAAAACCTTCAGTATGGGTTGTCTTAGCAAAAAACAACTCTTTTTCAACTTATGGAGGTTGAGATTTCGATGAAGAATTTGGTACCACATAGGCCTATCATAGTAATTATGGGGTCAGATGATTGAAGAAGTTAATAAGTAATCTTTTTAAGTGATGGAATATCTGGAAGGGTTGATAAAATACTGTCACTTTTTAAATTTCCATCATCATTTACGTACATTATCTGAGAAACTATTAAAGTAAATGTTTCGTTCTTAGTTTTCAGGTTGTAATAAGGTTCTTCCATGGATACCCATTCCATAGGGAAATTTTTAGTTAAATCATTAGCCTTCATAAGGACACTCAATGATACTGAGCTTGTTGGAATGACAATTATGGAGTTTAGAGTGACAGTTGGGTTAACCACTCCTGGATCTATTGTTATTACCCCTACCATTTCTATTATTTTAGATGGAGTTAGATCAAAACACAAAAAAAAAGATTAAAAAACTAAAGGATATTCCACTAATATGGTTTAGTTCATTTGATAGGAATGGTTTACCACCTAGGGATCAGAACCTCTATGAAATCCTTAACTGGTCTTGGGCCTCCATCTGACCCAGGTATAACCCCTTTGTTATTGTGTCTATCTCTGAAGAATAATGGGATACATTCCCATGGTTGGTTAATTCTTACCATATCATTTTATCTACTCCAAATCATCTGTAGCTTTATTAATCATATCATGGAAACACACAAAATTATAGATTCATAAAGAGATGCAACAACCAAATATTATAACATTTTAAATATATATCAAAAAAATTCATTCAGGATGATGCTTTATAATATATTCCCATGATTCTAGTCTCATGGGGGGAATAATGGGTGGGTTTGTGGGTGGGAATTCCCATATGGGTTCTGCAAGAACTTACATCATGTGCTCAACTGACATAGTAGAACCTTATTTGGTGGCTCCCATGCCCAAATGTATTTGTAACAGGAAAAAAATAACCCTTTCAGTATATTCAGGAAAGAAAAGGGGGAATGGATCTTCTCTCCCTATCCTCCTACATGAAAATAGAGTAGGAAGTGATGTTCCAAGAAATAATAGGAAGAATACTTTATAAAAATCATCAGATTACCTCTTCTTCAGCATCTTCCTCATCTACCAAGTCTAAAACCATAGCTCGCACTGGATTGAACAAGTGAAATAATTTATTAAATGAATGAATACACACCTTTATTTCATTGTTGTATGCAACTACTTCACGGGGGTTATATGTTGTGGTTCTCTGACCACAAAGAGGGATAATAGAGAAATAAAATGGAAGAAAAATGGGCTTTATTTAAACGTGAACAATGTTTAATAAAACTTCCCTCTACACCTCTCTCACATGGGGCTCTCAAGTTTATCTTGGCTAGAAGATCTCTCTTGGCATAGATTTGATGATATTAAGGAAGATTCCTTGGACCTCATTTAATATCCATAGTGGGAGGTGTCATGTTTGAAATAATGCCCACCAATCCTCCACCTACCGTGGACTTCTCGCATGGCTGCCAAAAATAGGTACTAAATGTGCAGCAGCAATATTTGAAGTCCTTGGTTAGTGAGGTAGGTGCACCAGCCACCTACCATACATCTAGACAATTCCAACAATTCTCCCCCTCATGTTTCAATCCAATGGAGCATATAAAAAGTTCTAGCTTCTCCTGAGCAACAAAAGTTGTCAACATATCTGCTGGGTTCTCCCTCATGTGGATCTTCACAAGTCGTAGCAGCTATTGATCCATCACATCGCATATCCAGGGATAGCTAATTTCGATGTTCTTCATCTAAGAATGGTACATAGAGTTCTTTCTTAAGTGAAAATCACATTTACTGTCACAATGAACCCTTTACTTCTTCTAGCTGAATCTGATCTCTTGGAGAAAATGCTTTAGCCACAACAACTCCTTGCAAGGTTCCGAAGCTGCAATGTACTCTCCTTCCGTCGTGGATAAAGCGATGCAATTCTGCAACCTTGACTGCCATGATAACACTCCTCCTGCAAATGTAAATATGTATCCTTATATAGACTACCTGCTATCAGGATCTCTGGCTACATCCACATCTGTATATCCCTCCAAGATAGGTTCATCTCCCCCATAGCACTTACATAACTTTGAAGTACATTTATGTTACCATAGAATCCACTTGACTACATTCTAATACTTCTTTCCAAGATTAGAGAGATACTGGCTCATGATTTCCAGTACAAGAGAAATGTTAGGTCACATACTAACCCTAGCATACATCAAGCTTCCAACTACTGAGGATTATGGAATCATCTCCATCTCCTCGATTTCTTCTAGGGACGATGGGCATAAACGTTTTCTAAACATCAAATGACCAGGAAACGGAATTCTCACTGGTTTGGTTTGGTCCATGTTGATACATTTTAGAACACATTCAACATACTTCTCCTGAGATAGCCATAAAACATTCCTCTTTCTATCACAAATGATTTGTATCCCTAAAATATGTTAAGTTGCTCCCAATTCATTCATATCAAAAGGCTTGGATAACTGCATCTTCAAATGGAAAATCTTCATTTCATCCTTACCAATGACCAACATGTCATTAACATAATGTCAACCAACAAAAAAGTTACCATCCTGAAATCTCAGGATTTAAACACATTGGTCTGCTTGTAGCCATGAATCACCATGAATGAGTCAAACATCTTGTACCACTTCTTGGGAGCATGTTTCCATCCATACAAGATCTTATTCAATTTGTAGATGAATTTTTCTTGTCCAGAAAACTCAAATCCTTTAAGATGCTTCATATAGATCTCCTCGGAGTGGTCACCACGAAGAAAAGACGTCTTCATGTCCATCTGTTCAAGCTCCAAGTCCATGTTAGCCACTACTCCAAAAATGAATCAGATTGAATCCATCTTCACCACGGGTGAAAAAATCTCATCAAAGTCAAATCCTTTCTTCTGAAGGAATCCATAGACAATTAACCAATATTTGTTCTTGACCTCTCTTTTTCTGTTATCCTTCTTCAGCCTGAACACCCATTTTTTCGTAATTGCCTTCTTATCTTTGGGTAATTCCACAAAATCTTATGTTTGGTTCTTCATTAAAGACACCATATCACCCTCAATTTCATGCTGCCACTTGAGTTTTTTGGGATGAAACAGTGATTCCTGGTATCCTTCCCGATCTCCCTCGTCAGTCAACAATAGGCAATCTGACTCAAAATATTTTTTTGATGGAATCATACCTTAGGAAGATCTTCAAACATGTGAAATGTTAGGTTCAGGAGACACAACATCACCTAGCTCCTGTGATGGTTCTGCAACTTCTTGTGGAGAAGATTGAGTATCCCCCAGCTCAATATCCTCCTCCACTGCATCCTGGTCCGCAGTCTATGAGTCTTCTTGCACGACCTCCTCTTCAATTACCAGTGGTGCTGGTATAGGTGTTGGACCACGAATTGATTCCTCAACAGTTTCCCTTAGAGAAATTATAAGATTTGGAATGTCCTCAATCGTCTTGTTCTCATGGACCACAACATATCTACTTCAGATTACCATCATCTCCTTTGGGACCCAAAGCTTGTATCTAAACACCTCATCTCCATAGCCGATGAAGATGCATGGGGTAGATCTCCCTTCTAGCTTTGGCATGAGCTCCTTGAATACATGTGAAACTGATAAACATCCAAATACTCATAAATGATAGTAAGAGGGATGTTTACCAGACCATATCTTATGTAGAATGTCAAAATTCAGTGGTACTGACCATGATCGGTTGTTGAGGTAGCATGTAACCAGAACAGCTTCTCCCCAAAATGGATTAGAGAGCTTAGCCAAACTCATCATGCTTCTGACCTTCTCTATGATGGTTTTGTTCAACATTTCCACAACTCCATTGTGTTGTGGGGTGCAGGGGACCATCCTCTCATGCCGGATTCCCTAAATCCAATAGTAGGAATCAAATTCTCTAGATGTGTACTCTCTTCTTATTGTCTAAAAGAAGACACTTCATCTTCCTTCCAGTTTCACGCTCCACCATGGCATGGAACATCTTGATGTAGTCCAGTACTATGTCCTTCATCCATAAGAAGAGATTCCACACCATTTGAGATGAATCATCCATAAAGGATAAGAAATATTTGTTGCATACGAGTAAATCCACCTCTATGGGTCTGCATGCATCAGAGTTCACCAGATCTAGCCTCTCTGATCTCCATGATGAAGCAGTATTGAATGTGACTCTATTATGCTTCCAATAAAAACAGCATTTACAATGAGCAAGTGATGTATCCTTGGAAATACTGATGTACTTCTTCTTCATTATGGTAGATAACCCTTTTTCACTCATGTTGTCAAGCCTTCTATGACACATATTGGAAGATATTTCTCCTTCCACCATGTTGAGGTTGTCTACGTATATCTTCACATGAGTTTTTTACAATGTACCACATATGTGACCTCGAGAGATGATGATCACTACTTTTTTCATCTTACATTCTTCATTACTGATGATGTTGTCATATCCTTGTCGGTTAAAGACTATATCTGACAATTGGTTTAGTCGAATACATGGAACATGTCGAACATTGTAACGACCCAATCTTTTTGAGTAGTATATTAACTTACTCTTATTGATTTAATAAGATGTTAATGGTTAATGCAGAAATAGGATTCGATGGCTCCATCCAGTAGACTCAACCCTTATGAAGCCCACTTATCAGAGCTTGGGAAGGAGGTAGCATCTGTGGGCTTCGCTTTGGACCAAGCCCAAGACGAGCTCCAGCGTGTCAAGCTTGAACGAAAACGCTTGCAGGAGAAGTTCAAGTTAGTGGAGATTGCTACTAGGGCAATGTTATCTGAGACTCCCTCGGATTCTCTCACCATAGCACACCTTACACTTAGGTCTTATGCCAGTGTTATAAGGGGCTATGTGATGAGACCCTAGTTTCCTTGTGTAATCCTTTCGGGTGAATAAATTGAGATTTCTTCCTTTAGTGATGTTTGTGAAATTTCAAATGTCTAGATAATTTTAGAATGTATTTTATTGACGAATTTTGAAAAAGGGATATTTTGAAATATATATGTAAACCCTAAATAACTAATGATGTGTAATGATTTTCAAAAAATGTTCTTCTACAAAAGTGTTCATTAAGGAATTTGGAGTCTAATAAGATCAACTTAATTTTTGATGAATAGTAAATTATGAATAGTGATTTTACGCTTAGGATTAGTAATATGACCAAATGGATTAGTAATTTCACTCAAAGAAAGTTTTAATATAATTTAGACACCTAGATTAAGTAATGTGATTCAATAAAATGGTTAAATAACGGTTTCATAAATTATTATTCAAGTATTAGTTTTTTCGGATGAATAGTGTTTTTTAATTAAAAATTTAATTAAAAATAATTAGAAAATTATTTTTATAAAAAGGACTTTATTTTTGAACTCAGAGCATCGATATTATGTTAAGGTAATTTTTGGGGATTTTTCTGAAAAAAATGAATTTTCGATGAATAGTGTTTTTATTTAAAAATTAAATTAAAAATATTTAGAAAATTATTTTTATAAAATGGATTTCATTTTTGAAATCAGAGCATTGATATTTGGTTAAGGTGAAATTTTGGGTTTATTCTGAGAAAGTTGAATTTTCGGTGAATAGTGAAAGTATAGTTTTTAAGTTACGGGTGTTTAATGACATCATTAAATGATGTATTAAGTATATATTCAATATGGTCGAATTATGAATAGTAAGATAAGGTGTGAGGTGTCCCAAGTGGCCAATACCATGGGCAAATACCATGGGCAAGCCCATGGTTTTGCCAAAACCACTAGTGAGGTGTCCCTTGGCCATTAATGCTTTGTCCCCTCACTTTCTCTATAAATACCCACCCTTTCCTCATTTAGTTTTCACTCCCAACTCTCCACCAACGAAGTTCTGGTCTTCTTACCTTCCAAAGAGTCCTCCCAAGGTGCCCCCAAGCCCTCAAGGTCTAATCCTTTGAGTTTCAAGAGTCACGTTTTAAGGTAAGGGATCTGACCCCTCTCTTTCTTTTCGTGTAATCTCTTTTATGTCATTCCTTTTATGCTCCATGTTATTATGTGAGAGGATGTTCTTTTATATTCCTCTTACTTCCCTGTCATGTTTATATGATGAGAGATCCCCTCTTACTCTCATCATTTCGTTTTATGAAAGTTTAAGTGACGCCGTTAGGCTGCCGAATGTTTAAGTGATTCTTTCACCCTTCTCATTTTTCAAGTTCGATTTTCATGTCAAATCTTTCAAGTTCCTTTTATTATGTTGGGGTATGATCTCTATATCTATCATACTGATCTCTTATGATCATATGATGAGAGACCCTATTTCATTTGTCCAATTCATCTTTGTTGAAGTTTAAGTGACGCCGTTAGGCTGCCGAATTTTCATAAGAGAAATCAAATTTTTGTCCTCCTTCCATGTTTTTCATTTCAATTGGTATGTCCTTGAAATTGCATCACCATGTCCATATATCCTTCTTATTCTGTCCCTTTACCTTTTTATGGGTCAATTATGATTGTTCAACCCATGTTCCCTCTCTTTTCAAAGTTTCTAAAACCTTGTAACATAGCCGTTATGCTGCAGAATTTTCGTCTCAAAATGACTCTCTTTTCTCAAAATTATTTTATGTTATAAAGTGAATACTCAAAGCTCCTATTTCTAAAGGGGTATTCACATATATGTAAAAATGTTCTATTTTAAATTCTGGTATTTACATACATGATACCCGCTTTCCCTTTCCGTGGGTTTAAAGTAACGTAAAGATCATGTCTTTAAAGCAGTTTTTGAAACGTTATGATTATGAAATGAAACCCATTTATTTTATGCTATATGGGTTATTTATGAAATGTTTGATGATGATATATGTGGCTCACATGAAAATAAAGACAAATTTAAGGGTGCGCCCTGATAGCGCTCCAATGCATTGGGTAAAGACTTAATCTCTAGAGATGACCATTTTAACGACGCCTTGGTGAATAACCTTGGTAATTTTGAACGACACCTTGGGGATGGACCTTGGTGAAACGAAACGATTGTCAATATTAAATGTCGTAGCCACATCTTCAAGTTATGAAAAATGATTATTTTTAATATGATGTATCTCATGATTTCTTTCTCATGCCTTAAAGTTCTTTTCATGTCCTTATTGAAGTATCTCAAGTTCACTTGTAAAATGTTTCTCTTGTTTCCCTTACTGGGCCTTCTGCTCACCCTTTCTTTTGATGTATGTCCCCAGGTTATGAGATGCATAATGAACATAGGATGAACTAAAGGAGAAGCCTTTCAAGTGTTTAAGAAGAATGTTTTATGTTTTTTTTATGTATTATGATCCTTGTTTCCAAGACACTAAACCTTAACGATCCTCAGTTCCATGTAATGAAATGAAAGTTTATGTTATAAATGGCGGGATGTTATAAACATCCTATAGGGTGACTGTGTATCCAATGTTCTTCATGACCTAGATATCACCCATGCCAAAAATCTTTTCCCAACTAGAATTCCTTATCTTGATTGCACCAAAGTCACTAGCATGATATGTTATGAAATACTCACGATACGGCATGATGTGGTATGATTTTGTAGTATCGACCACCCATTCTGTGTCTTGGCCTGATGTTTGAAATCACATATCTTCTTAGTATTTGGATCAATGCATGATTTCTCTAGAGACTGTCACTTACACATCTCCATTTCTTCATTTTCAGTTGATACTTTGACCCCTTTCTTGAATCAACCTCTGATAGTTCTTCTTCATGTGACCGATCATGCCAAAATGATAGCATTTGTATAATGGTCGCCTAACATCTATATACCTGCTTAGCTTTGACATATGTTTCTAGCCCCTCAACCACCTCCCGTGGATGGTCCCTCCATGGAATTTCAATTATGCAATATAGGTCCAGAATCTAAACAAATAGAGCTCACCATTGCATCCAGAATGGTTGAAAATGATTGAATCAACTCCTGGATCATCGAAACCAGATACAGATTGATCAAGCTATGATCAAAAAAATATTCACGTCTGAGATCGTCCAATGATGTGGTGATGACGTGGATCACTGGAGAATTTTCTAGAAACTCACTAGAAATGTTTTCAGCTCTAGAACAGTAACTTACTCTCTAGAAAGGGGTACTGTCGCAACCGAAGTTTGAAAAACTTTGACCGGTCCTAATAATATCTTTTTAGCTCCGTTTTCAATACTGTTTGTGCTATTGGAATCGTATTGACACAGGCTATCAGAATCTGCCTTCAAATAATGATTTTAGGCAACGTGAATTTTATGGTCATTGGAAAATTTCCACCACCCATTTCCATTTCACTGGAACCTCCTTTGATACCACTTTTTGTTGTTCGCTGACCATGAAGATAGACAATAGAGAAAGAAAATGGAAGAAAAAGGGGATTTATTTCAACATGAAAAAAACTTATAGAAACTTCTCTCTATACATCTCTCACAAGGAGCTCTCAAGGCTCTCTTGGGTAGATGAGCTCTCTTGGCTCAGAATTGATGATATTAAGGAATCTCCCTTGGCCCTACTTAAATGGAAATGGTTGGAGGTGTCAAGTTTAACACAACGCCCACCAATCCTCCACCTCCCATGGCTACCAAAAACAGGGATGACCTGTGCATCAACCTTCTTTGAAGTCCTTGGTTGGTGAGGTAGGTTCACCAGCCACCTACCATGAAACTGGACAGTTCCGAAATTATATTAGAAAGTAATTCATTCAGATGTTTTCATTATGTTGGTTCTGAGAAGATCAGTGGCATCGCCCTGCAGTGCTGCACCCATTTCTTCTGTGCATGTTTCCATTCTAATAGAATCCACTCTTTCTCGGTGATTGGGAAGGCCACAGAATAGGTAATTATTGGTGTCGAAGAATCCCCCATTGTAGGTTTGGTGGGTTCCACCCATCACACATTCTAACTTGGCATCTCAGTAGAAATAGGACCCCTTGTAGCTTAGTAGTTCTAAGACCCGAGCTGGAAAGAAGAAGGAATGTCCATAATCCTAATTACAACAATTGGGCTTCCTTCATCGTCCCCTTGGATGAAATAATTCCCTCATATTCACTCTTACTGACGTTAGAACATATTATTATGATTAATTTCTTTGAAAATATTTTCTGATCATGCAGTGAAGTGATGGTGGTTCCAAGATATCAAATACAGGATCCCACCACATATGGGTCTTAAATATAAGAATCATTTCATGGAACTTATATATATACATATCCTGTTATCATAACCTCTTTTTCCTAGAGAAGGATCTATATAACAATAATGGAAATGGATTTCTTCAATGTTTACCACTATCTCCACGCTATTTGGAAGGGAAACTTTTCATGGAGGGATAATTGAATTTGAGGAGCAGGGACAGTAGCTTGTGTGGTTGAACACCCAATTCATATCATTTTTATGGGGTTTCTCAAAAAAAAGATTTACTCAACAACTATTCATGCCTAGAAGGTCTAGTTTTTCAGCTGTTGTACCCCCTTAGTATTGGGAAACATTTAATCATTGACAACATGAACATATTTCTCTAATTGATAACTAGGATATAATCAAATCCAATATTTATCATAAGTCCAGGAATGTGTCCGTTGAATACCTTCATAAAGTGAGATATTAATCCAGTTCCATAAATCTTCTCAGGTGATCATTAGCTATAATTTTTTAGACACCATTAATTTTTTCCGTGAAAGTTGTATTGAGGGATGTGTAAAACCTCTTTAGAACATAGTGAATGCGGAGCACAAATATACATGGTAGATACCCCTTGAATATATTCTTCTATTAGATTCGAGAAACTAATATGGCCTATCTAAAAGATATGAGGGACCCCCACTTGTAATGATCTCCATATTCATTATTCACCAAGGTACAAATAAAGGATGCATAAGGAACATATGATAAATAATGATGATGGTTGATCTGGTCCATTATTTCATTCTATTTCTATCCTATTTGGATTACCACAGTTATACAATTCATATAAGGCTGAAATAGATCATCCAGTATCTAGTGGTTCTGGATAAACTCATAGCCACCCATGAGGGATACAATCCAACAAAAAATATCATGAAAAGGACCCACTATCTGATATAGTGGATTCATCCACTTATACACCCCAGAAGGTTATATATATTTTTGAGCACTAGGAAAACAGGATTAACATGACTTTCATTGGAAAACTGATCCTCCATCACATTGGCTGGGACACTAACTATGGTGCATGATTCACGCACTAGCAAAAACCAGCTTATAAGAAAAATGGTGAGGAAGGCTTCATATCGAACCATCTTGTAAATGTCATAAATGATCATCCATCCCTACTCAGTGATATGACCCTCTTCATTTATTAAAGATAGGAATAATTTTTATTTCATGATTCACGTGCGGTAAAATTTCTTATCCTTTTTGAAAGGGGTTCATGGCCCCATCATGTAGAGAAACCCTATTTCTAGTAAAAAAACAGAATATCCTTCTTCCTAAATGGTTCTTCATTGAGAAGAACCAAATCCTTGTCAATAATATTCTTTTCAATTGAGGGGTTACACTCTATGTTATCCCAGGATGAAGAGAAAGGTAGGAATTCATCATACAGATCTCCCATAATCAGTTCCTCAGAGATCACCAGACATCCCATAGGCTAATAAAAACTCCTCATGTAGAAAATGAAAGGTATTAGTATGAAAAATCTTTCAAATGAGTATTTTGAGACTAACGTATTAATTCAAATTCTAATAGCCATCTGATACCTAGATGACCTCAAATAATTTGATAGACTTCAATTTAATTTTGAACACTTCACAGCTCTGGATTACCAAGAAAGGCCCCCCCATTCTGGACTGAATGAACACCCTTGTTGAAGGTCCCATTTTTTCTGACCATCCTAACCACTTGGGTTCTCTGGAATTCCTTAAAATTATCAAATTGCAATGGAAATTTTATTTTGGAACACTCAGTAATTCCTCTAGTAGAAAAGGAGTATAACTCAAAAGAAAACCTTTGGACTAGAATTCCCTAATGAGATATTCCATTGATGAGATGCTGGCTTGAGGAATATTTCTATTTCTGAGTATCGAGGTCGTATGTATTTTTAATAGAAGTGGTGTCAGGATCAGAATAGCTGATGGTAGCCAAAATCCATATAGAATCAACCTATTTGAGACAGGATATACTGCATTTTATGCAACCAACACATCTTCAATAAATTGATGGTGTGGGCTGATGTTGTGTCAGTTATCAAAAATAACAACCACGGAATTCCTCCTAATTTCATTAGTGGAATGATCCTATAAGTGATCCATTATATTATTTTCAGTAATAGAAAAAGAAAATAAGCATTGGTATATTTATTAAAATTATATCCTAGAAATGTAAATTAAAATATTATTGGATTCTGCATGGTCCATGATGTATTCAAACCATACATGAAGCATCAACCACTACATGGATGATTGTATC
Source organism: Viscum album (assembly GCA_963277665.1). Lineage (NCBI taxonomy): Eukaryota > Viridiplantae > Streptophyta > Magnoliopsida > Santalales > Viscaceae > Viscum > Viscum album. The sequence continues at coordinate 598,730,272 of OY728144.1, forward strand.
CCTATGTGGGAATTGATTTTATCCAATAACATTTAGATTTGACTACTTTTCATTATGTTTAAAATTATTCAGGTAATTACGAATTTTATACCAGTGTAGAGAGGCATTTAGTTTGTCTATATAGTATCAGTTCATAGAGATCTCGTTAAATGAAAAATGCATCTAAACCCATTTTATAGGAATGAGATCTCTTTTATTTCAACATGTGTATCACAATGAAATTCAAATTGGACAAATTTCTTCATTAAAATCAACTCCTATTTTTCCCAATTAGATGATATTTCGATGGGAGGAATTTTTTGGGTCCTGAGAAGTCATCATCGAATGTAAAAATGATTCCATGAATTGGGTAGAATCAGCCCGGAGAAAAGAGTTAGATTATTATTTAAAATGTTTGAAATGTCATAATAAGAGGATGGGTTACACATTGTAATCTCTCTATGCAAACTACCATGCCACATGGTGTCCTAAAAATGAAACCCAACATGGACTTTTTTATCCCCTAGAAAAGAAAAATCATTTCTGATTCCATGACGGTCATTTCCATATCCCTCGAATGAAAAATCAATTTTAGGACCATGATGGTCCATTCTAGACCCCTTAAATAAAAAACTTTTTTGGTTCCTTGATGATATTATTCAACTTACACAAATGGAAAATCAATTGCATGTTCATGACATTCTCTTCCATAACTCAAAAACAAAAAATTCAATTGCAAGCCTGTGAAATCTGTATTAGTTTTAAAAAATTGGATAATCCCCAGAGTGGGTTATTGTGGATGACTAGTAATCCTAGTATTTGGTTAAAAATATGCCTATATAAACCCCCTAGTGGGGAGATGGAAAATGATGATGTGTAAATCCTAGGGAGGATGATCTGATAGCCATCAATTACAGTAAGTAATCTTATTTCAAAACACTAATAAAGAATGAGAAATCATCAGACTGTCTACATACCCAAAATTATTCACAAACATCTCTCTAGAATCTATATGTGGATGACCTCCTTGTGTTTTATCAGCCAACATAGTAACATTCTATATGGAGGGACCCCGGTAACGCATAGTAATATGCTACATAGGAGGAACCTCAACCCACATTTCACTATGCTATGTGGAAGGAACTCATTTCAATATAAAATAAAACTACAGGAATAGAAACCCATCCCATGTTGAAAAAAATTAAGAGGAATGGGGAATCTAGTTTCATTATATTTTCCCTCTCTAATTTATTTTATCCATTGTGGTATTTCGCCCCACCGTGGCCCATCCCTGAGCTGTGCTAATGTACTTCGCAGTCAACCTCTTTTGTTTGAAGCTCTAAGAACTGAATGGGACTTCTTGATCCACCATATATGTATGAACAAATTGTAGGGAAGATCTCTCCATCCTATAGATAATATATTCCCACGGTTAATGAGGTCCAATAAGAAACCCTCCAAACAAGGGGGATCATATGATTTTTTTCTTTCATACATTCACATAGTAATGATGGTCCCAACATTAGAGGTAGTTTCTAGGACCTCCCTATTTTATTGGTTGAGAGGAGAGACCGACCTTTTCAGTTGACGATGGATTTTGATAGATCCTCCACACCCCCTATTTAAAATCTGGAGAAGTTAATCCTTCCTAGAGTAATCCTCTACCCTTTTTCCCTATTGGAAACACCACTCTTTCCCACCGTTCACCCAGGTTATGAGTGAAATAGAGGATATGGGAACCTCAAATCACTTTCTCTCTCTCTTGGGACCTCACATATCTAACAGAAAAAATGTAGTTGGAAACCGCAAGGACCACCACTCTCATATCCTCACCCCTATCCACCTTTAGATAAATGGGATAGTGAAAATATCTAGATCTTCCACATTATCTTGTTTCTCACAGTAAGAATGAATCACACGTTCTTAGAGTATAGTGATGATCATTTCATCAACATGTTAAAATATTTACTAAATGGGACTCATACTATGTGTAATCCCCATAACCATGTCACCAAAATCTCATAGGGCCATAGTCCATATGAGTAAAACAATTAAAGTGCGACATTTCAGATGAAGCACCCCAAGACTTCTCCATAGGTGTAAGCACCAACAAAAAGAATTATATGGGATTTTATTCCCAACTAGCTAGGATACACAAACAATGACACCATGGTCCACAACCAGCACCCCAAAATCACCCTAGTGATCTATAGGGCTTATCCCGATAAGGTACAATCCAGGTCAAATGGATATATTCCACATGATCCCTTTTCATCTAGCATTGTGGCCTAGTTGGTGAGGACTCGACAAGTGCATCCATGATACCTGAGTTCAAAACCGAGAGGAGACATATTACCTAGTACTGTAGTAGTCCTATGGCAGGTACATTAGTTGGTAATGTAGTAGCCATTGTTCGGTGTTGGAGAAGTCATTGTTCTGTATTGTACTAGTCAGAACTATTTATCCGTTTGGGCTTTCGAGCCACTTGTTTGGTCCTCGGGTCCTTTAAGGCCATCGGAAAACCCAAGTCCTTCGATATAGGAACTTTTTTTGTCCATCTCGTAGTATTTAGGACATCTCAAGGCCTTCGGGCCACCACAAGGCATTTGATCCACCTCATAGCCTTCGGGCCAACTGAAATTTTGCATAAATGTCCAGACAGACTCTTTGAGGAGTAGACTCCAGATGGGGATTCTGGGAAGGTGCATTCACCCGAGCAGAAGCTAAGAAGATTTTTTAGAAAAAGAGGGTATTTCATTTCCATCGAGACAAGCCTATGCATGCACAGGAAGCCTAGCCGAACAAGCCATGTGATGGTGGAGGGGTAATATCACGATGAAGAAGCTGGGGAGGAGCTGTTCAACATATATTCTGTATATTTCCTAAGACCTATGAGTCATGTAATATCTAATCCTATGATCCTTGTAAAGGTTCGCCCTCATCCCTTGAAAGGGGGGTTATCAGAAATCAATAAAAAAAGAAGGCCTTCGGGCCATTTGGGCTATCATTCCCACTTGTGTGGCCAAAGAACTTCTAGGTCCTTTGGGCCACATCAATGTATGTCCTACATCAGCCCTTAACTGGGAATCTTTTGCCTAGAAGTCCTTTCTACAATACATTAAAATTCATAGTTTTTTCCTTAACACATGATCTTAAAAGGTATGATTTGTCCCATTATGTGCAACCAAACTACAGAGTTTCTTAATCCATTCAAACTGATACTAAGGAATCTCATCTCATTGGCCCGATCTTGACTTCTAAAAAACATTAGAATCCCTAAATGAAGTTAAATTCTAGATAAGCATTATATGTGACTTGAAACAAGCATCATAATATTAAACAACAAAAGAATCTATAATCCATTCAAAAAAGGTACCATGAATGGAGAACCATGGACACATACACATGTATTAATTGATGTATATCCTTGGATGCATACACATGAACATAAATTCATGCATTATAATAATTGATTTCTATTTAATTTAGATCATTTTCAAATGTGGGAGTTACTGAAGTATTTTAAATCATATCTTAAATTTATAATAGAGCCCTAGGGTATGAAATAAATCCCCCGAAAATGGTGTGGTGATCCAGAACTCCCTTCCACATGAACAAAGTTGGTTTTTATGTCACATTGAATAATTTTACAATTTAATTCTTGCATTTTTAATGTTGGTCCATGAGTAATCATGGATATTAGAGCCATTGGGGGTTTCTGGTTCCATGAACAAACCCCATTGTTAACTGACTAGTCACAACAAGTGTGAAATAATGTTTTAACAATTTCATAGAAATTGATTGATAGATTACCTTACATTGAAATATAATATCATTAATTATTAGATAACTAATTACTATATCCCAATTAATCCTAATTATGGATGGAGATCCATGGTTTTTCATACTCATTGTAGCATCCACCTTGTTTTCCTTTCCAGGGTAGTAGTGTATCAAGAAATAATATTCCCCATGTATTTTGAACTATATTCTTTGAATCATTTTTAGATCCTTATTATGGAAGACAAACACCAATATTTTTTTATCTATATATATATATATATATAATATTTTTCAAATAGGATGTTTCTATAAATTATCAAGGGAAATTTTATGGCTTTCAAATCAAGGTCATGAGTTTGATAGTTCTAATATGGAATTTTCACCTTCCTTGAGGCATAGTAAATATTCCTATAATTTTTATAAGTAAAAACACATGTCCATTACTCTATGCATTAGTATATAACACAAATGTTTCCTTATATGATGGTAATGTTATTATAAGTGCATTATAAATATCATCGTAATCTATTTATAACATTACGCAAATTCTATTTATGACCTAAATTTAACCTCATTACATTTTAAGAAAGTTAATGGGTTGGATAAATATAAATAATCATAAAAATATATTGATTTTAATTACCTAAATAAAGGAAACCTTGGATCAAAATTATGATCGTATGTGTATTCTATTCCTTGAGGGTTGATATATATTCCATCCTCTGAGAAAATAGAGAAATTAAAAGAAACATAATTGAATAGAAATTCATTGTTAATATTTATCCAATAAAATTATGTTTTTCCTAAGGGTCTCTAGAATTATTTTTAGATGAATCACTTTCTCTTTGAATCTCTTTGAGTATGTCATGATATAATCAATGAATTCCACCAAAATGTTATCAAGACCGTCCAATAATACTCTATTAATCCGATTCTTAAATATATATATGGTTCATTATTTATTGGAAATTATATTACCATAATCGCATAATGCTTATACCTTTATTAATGTTTTATCATTGATATATCAACCTTTCTCATCATTATCTCTTGACAACCAAATCGAAGAAAAATCATTAAAATGTATTGGTCTCATTGAATTTGATAAAATGATTCATCAAATCTTGGTAAATCATTTTTATTATTTATATATATGGAATAATACTCTCTAAAATCTATTAAAAATATATTATTCAAGCCTATTATAGGGAGATAATAAAGAAATTTAATTTTCATAATGCAGCACGGAGACTGACTAGGATCGTCCCACTTAACAAGCATCGTAGTAAGATCAATCACTAATTTTAATTTACTTACTCTAATTGTTTTTTGTTTTTTATTATTTATGAAAATTATGTATTTGGGGTTTTTATAATGTCATCCCACCTTTTATTTACATAACTTTTCATTAAATTTTACAAAAAGATGATTTTTAATGTCTAGTGTCTTAAAAATCAGGAACATAATACATGAAAACAAAAAAATTATTCTAATACACTTGTAAGGATTCATAATTGGTTCATCCTATGTAAAATTACTACATATCATAACCTGGAGACATACATCAAAGGAATGGGAGAGAAGAATACCTGGTGATGGAAAACAAGGGAAACAATTTACTAGTGATATCAATAAGAACTTGATGAAATACATAAAGACATGGGAAATGGAAAACAAGGAATATCATAATATAAATAACATGAATAATAACATAAATATGTGGCTAAAATAATTATTTTATACACTCATGAACATATAACCAATTTCCATCCCCAAGTTGTCATAAAATTACCAAGGTTATTCACCAAGGTATCGTAAAACCTTTCATCTCTAGAGATTAATTTCTTTACCCAATACATTGAAGTGCTATTAGGGAACACCCTTAACATGTGTTTATTTTCATTTGACCCATATATATCATAATAAAAAAATTCATAAATAGTCCAATAAGAATTAAATAAATGTGTTTCACTTCAAAAGCAAGATGTTTTAAAAGTTATTAAAAACCAGATCATTATGTTGTTTATAACCCATGGAAAGGGAAATAGGGTTTCATGTATGTAAATTACAGAATAAACTATATAGTTTTTACGTATTAATGAATACACCTAGAAATGAAATGGGTTTGGGTATTCACATAAATAAAATAAGAGAATTTCGTGAGAAAAAGAAAGAGATTTTGAGAAGAAAATTCTGCAACATAATAATTATACAACATGGTTTTAAAAAACATTAAAAAGATAAGGTACCAGGGTCTCCCATCCATAAATGACTCATAATATAGTATGGGGACAGAATAATATGGAAATATGAACATGGAATTGAAACATGAAAGATATACCGTATAAAAGAAAACTTGAATGAAAAAAAGAGAAGCGGAGAATTCCCTAATGAACATTTGGCAGCCTAACGACGTCTCTTAAAATTCATAAAAATTATTATGATGAGAGTGTAAAGGGTCTCTAAAAATTTGGAAATAAGGTGGATAGCAAGAAAAATATATGACAACTTACCACAACAAAATGAAATGGAAACTAGAATACATAACATAAAGGAAGCCTTGACTAAAAGAGGAGGGTGAAAGGTTCCCTTACCTTGAAGAGTAACTTCAAAAACATGAAGGTTAAGACCATGGGGGGCTTTATGGAACATTGGGAGGACTCCTTGGGAGGAAATATGACTAGATATTGATTGATAATGAATTTCTAATGATTGTAATGATGGAATGGATTGGTATTTATTACAATAGTGGGGGAATATTTTATTTATTTCCAAGGACACATCATTAGTGGTGTTCGAAAAACCATGGGCTACCCCATTGTATTGGCCACTGGATACACCTCACAACATATATTAGTGTACATATGATGCTCAGAATTATTACATCATTATTAAAACATTAATTATGTCATTAAGCACACCGAAACTCAAAACCGTATTTTTACTATTCACCAAAAAACAAAATATTTTTATAAAAATATCATAAATTCACCGTAAGCTAATATCGATGATCTTAATTCAAAATTTAAATCCATTTTTTGAAAATAATTTTATAATTTGGGGATATTTAATTTTTATGTAAAAACACTATTTACCAGAAAAATACTAATACTTAACTAATAAATTTTGAAACAGTTATTTACTTATGCTATTATATCACATTACCAATCAAGATTCATACAATATATTTATACTTTATAAAATTATGTTACTATTCCATTGTTCACATTACTATTCATAAGGGTAATATTACTGTTCATAATATACTATTTGCCAAAATTATGTTATTATTATTAGAATTTAAATTTCTTACTGATCACAAATGTATAATATCATTTTTTGAAAATCATTTCACATTATTAATTTTTTAAAGTATAGAAATTTATTTAAAATTCCATTTTTCCAATAGTCATCAATAATAAGGAACTTCTATAAATTCTGCCTATATTAATCTTGACATTTTAAATTTAAAAATTTTACCATAATAAGAAATAAAATTTTATTTATTCAAAATGATTAAGCAAATAAATTAAGGCCTCGTTACAAGGCCCCTTATAACATCTACATATAGCCTAAGAGTAAGGTGTGCAATGATGATAGAATATTTGGGTGGTTTGGACAACATTTCCCCATGTGGTGATTTCTATAAGCTTGAACTTCTCTCATAATAAAATTTGTTCAATATTAACATGCTGGACATCAACTTGGGCTTGGTCCAAAGCAATGACTTGTGATGATACCTCCTTCCCATTCTCCGATAGATGGGCTTTTTACAACCCGAGTCTATTGCATGAAGCCATCAACTCTTTTTTCTATATTAATTAACCATGATCATTTGTATTTATAAATAATTATCATAAAATTAGGATTATAATTTTCAATGGTCATATTGAACAATGAATATATATCATTAGAACCCTAGTGTTCTTATTTTAATTATTTTCACTTCATTAATAAAAGGATATAGTTTTTTTGAGTACAAAATAATATAACACACAAATTCATGAAACCAATATTATTCAAATGTTTGGGTAGTTACATTTTCCCCTCTAAATTTCATCCTCGAAATTTCAACTCATATCCTTAGAAGAGAAAAGGAGTGGGTACTTCTTTCTTATTAAATCTTTTGGTTCCCACATGACTGCTTCACATTTTTGGTTCCTCCACAACACCTTAACGAGGTAGGTAGTCTTGTTGCGTATAACATTTCCTCTACGATGCAAGATCTCCACTTTCATATCCTCATAAGAGAGGCCATGTCCAGTTGTACCACCTTTGGATTTAGTACATGTAAAGGGTCAAGTATGTACTTCCACAGGAGAGATACACGGAAGAGATCATGAACTTGTGCAAGATTTGGAGGAAGTTCAATCCGATAGGCCACTTCTACTTCACGATCAGGGATTTCATAGGGAAAAATGTACCTAGGGATAATCTTCCCTTTCATCACAAACCTCATGAAGCTATTCGAAGGTGAGATTGGAAGAAAGACATTATACCAAAAATCAAACTATAAGTCCCTTCAACGGTTGTCGGTATAGCTCTTTTGCTGACTATAAGTTTCCTTAATGTGTTGCTGGATGACATGAACATTTTCTGACATCTCTTGCCCAATATCAGGCCCAATAATATTTCTCTCACTAGCTTCATCCCAAAAAGTGGATTTATACATCGCTTCCCATATAGAGCTTCATAGGGTTCCACTTGAATGCTCGAGTGTAAGATGTGGTTTTAAGAGAACTAAACTAATGAGATATGTTGATCCCATCCACCCATAAATTCCATTGAGCAAGTTATAAACATGACCTCAAGATTTTGAATAGTCCTTTCAGATTGGACATCAGTTTAGGGGTGATAGGCCACACTGAAATTCAATTTGATACTTGGATCTTGTTTATGAAATCTCTATAATTTTGATGTGAACCTTAGATCACAATCAAATATGATAGAAAGTGGAACTACATGCAGCCTTACAACTTCCTTCGTGTAAATCATGGAAAGTTCATCTACAAAGAAATCATCCCAAATATAGATAAAATTGGAATTCTTGGTGAGATGGTCCACTATAACCCTTATGACATTATTTCCCTTGGAAGTACTTGGGAGACCATTGACAAAGTACATAGTGACATTTCCCCACTTCCATGAAGATATGGGAAGTGGTTGTAATAGCGCTTTTTGAAGTTGTCACTCTGTATTAAATTGATGACATATCAAGAACCTTGTAATGTATTCTGCAATCTCCCTTTTTATATTATCCCACCAATAATGATCCCGAAGGTCCCTATACATTTTTGTGCTTCCCAGATGTAAAGAGAAAGTAGAGCTATGAGCTTAATCCATTAGCTCCTTCTTTATTTCCAGAAAATATGGAACACATAGTCTTGTACTAAATTTCAATACTTCATCTTGATCAATATTGAGATCATGAAACCTCCCATCCTTTACAGCCTCAAACATCTTCTGTAATAAAGGATCTTCTTTATGATCTTTCTTGATCATATCTTGTAATAATGGTTGGGAAATAATTTGGGATAGGGTTGATGATGTCCCTCCCATATAATTACCCTTTCCAATTTCACTAGGTCTTGGATCATGGGGTCTCTTAGAATACTCCTCATGGAAAGAACAAGAAGGTAATTCTTACATAATGCATCAGTGACTTTGTTTGCTCTTCCGGGATGATAATGAATTGAACAATCATAGTCTTTAAGAAGTTACAACTATCTCCTATGTCTCTTGTTCAACTCAATTTGTGTGGAAATATACTTAAAAAGTTGATGATCTCTATATATATCACATATATCCATATAAATATAGCGCCTCTATATATTTTGAAAAAAAAAACTATACCCAGCTCATGATTATGTGTATGATAGCTCTACTCATGAGTCTTAAACTATAGAGATGCATAAGCAAGGGCTTTTTCATTTTTAATGAGGATTAACCCAATCCATTTTAGATATGAATCTCTAAAAATAACAAATCGTTCTCTACATGAGGGAAGAATTAACATGGGTGTAGTAACCAATCTCTTTTTCATCTCTTTGAATCCTTCCTCACACTCCTGATTCCAGATGAACTTGAACCCTTTTGTGTTAACATGGTTAATGGATTTGAGATTCATGAAACATTTTTCACAAACCTCATACAATATCCTTATAATCCAAGAAAACTACAAATCTTGATTACTTTTGTAGGCTGAGGCCACTCCTCCACAACATTTCTCATTATACGGTCAACTATAATTCCTTCATTGGTTACAATATTCCCTATGAAAGAAACTTTTCGTAACCAAAATTCAAATTTGTTGAACTTTCAGAAACTCTTATACCTATATATAGTTTCCAAAATAACCATTAGATAATCCTCTTGCTCCTCACAAGTTTTATAATATATCATAATATCACTAATAAAAACTACCAAAAAATTATCAAGGTAGTCCTTAAAAACTCAATTCATCAAATCCATAAAAATACTCAGAGCATTAGTCAACACAATGGGATAACAACAAACTCATAATTCCCATATCATGATTTGAATGATATTTTTTTGAATATATTCCTTCTTCAACTTCTATATATGAAAACCAGATCGAAGATCAATCTTAAATAAGAATTGATCCCCACATATTTGGTCAAAAAAATCATTAATTCTTGGAAGAGGGTATTTGTTCTTCACTACGATCCCATTTAGTTCTCTATAATCATTTTGTAACTACATAGATCCATCCTTCTTATTCAGAATGAAAATATGTGGTCCCCATAGAGACACACTTGGATAGATGAATTCCTTCTCCAAAAGATCTTTTAGTTGCTTCTTTAATTCCACCAGCTCCATATTTTCCATCTTATACAAGGTCTTTGATATCGGATGAGATATAGGTATGAGTTTAATGGATAACTCTACCTCTATTTCTAGGGTGTTTGGGTAACACCTCAGGAAATACGTTAATTTATTCCTCGAAAATTGGGGCATTTTATATCATTATACTATCATTTACTTCTTATTATTCACCAATCAACCACATAAAGAAGGATATAGGAGGTTCTTCTAGACAAAGATCAGGTTGAGATATCTCTCCTTGGACGATAACTATAGGTTTCCCATTTAAGACTACTGATATTTCCTTTATTATGAATTTGATCGTAGAATTATAATTTAAGAACCAGTATAATCCTAGTATAATGTAAAATCCAGCATGGGAATGACTACTATATTTTCAATAAGATTGTGCTCACTAATGTAAATACTATAATTTCTAAACACTGGTGATGCTTGGATAATCCCACCAGGTGTCTTGACTAATAAATCGTTTTTTAGAAATTTAGGGGTTGATTCTAAATTCATTGAAAACATTGAGGAAATAATGGAATACATAGAACTAGAATCAAACAAATTACATGATAGCTTTGAGATAACAATAAGAGTACCTTACTCCACATCATTTTTCACTTCAAATACATCCTTATTGACAGAAAAATCATGACCTTGTTCCCTTGGAATTTTTTGAGGCTAATGGTGGTTCCCCTCCACTACCCTTGGATTTAGATAGTAATTGGAAAAGTGACCAATTTGTCCACACATATAGAATTGGACATCAGGTAAGGCATGAACCATCATACCCTTATCATTAGTGTTAGGAATTTGAGGCATTAACTCACTACAATAATTCCACATGATATGGAGATCTCTTCCACAATTGTAGCACTTCCCCCTCCCAGCCACGTAGTTCCTCGAATTCTTATTCCCACATTTATTACATGTGGGTCATTGCACATGCTTGAATCCTATTCCCAGATCAAATGTCCTCCATAAGATGGGCTCCATTGATCTCTTCATGTCATTGGATTTATGAGACCATTTCATCTCACTGAACACCAGTTCGACTTTCATCGCACACTGTACAATCTCCTCATAGCTATTATAGTCTCGGTTGGCTAAATTCATCAGCAGATGAGGTCTTATTCCACAAAAGAGTCTATCAACCTTCTTATTAGGATCCATGAAAAATATTGAGGTGTAACATGAAAGCCTTGTGAAGTTCATCTCATATCTTCCAACAGATTCATTCTCATTCTACTTCAGCTCGAGAAACTCCTTCTCCATTTTTTTTCTAATAGAACGAGTGAAATACTAATTGAAGAAGATCCCTCTAAACTCCTCCCACTCCAAATATTCAACATCTACTCTGGGCCTCATGTTTTTAATCTATTCCCACCACTAACCAGCTTCTCCCTCTAAGCGGTAAATAGTCGTGGTGACCTTCTCTTGTTCTGAATAGCGGAACATAGAAAAGATCATCTCGATAGAGCTGATCCACTATTCATCAATCATTGGAATGGAGGATCCACTAATGGTTGGAGGTCATTAACGTATAATGAAATCAAAATAATGTTGTTTCCTTCATGGTGAGAAAGGTCTCCCATATTGATTCAAGTTATTTCCAATAACATGTGTCACTTGGTTCTTCATTCTCATGAAAGTTTCTATTCCAGCTTCCATCGGAGGGCCATCTGCGCATGGTCCATTGTGATCACCATTATCACAGTTCCTATTATTTCCCTCAGTTTTCTAAAATAATATAACCTTAGTTGTAAGATTATTTCATTAAAAAATCTTTTAGCTTTAAAATATTTTTATGTCATAATACATTTTGCTTACACATATTTTTCTTTAACAACAATTTCATTTCTCTATAAATCCTTCATAATGATTCATAAAAATCTTGTGATTAACCTTGCATATCCCCCAGGATTATCAAAATAGGAGTGCAGTAATTACCAATGTTGTGTACCAAGATATCCTAGTTCATTTCCGAAGCTCATTTTTAGATTTTTCACTCCAAGGTACATTTGTACCAGATCCACATCCCATTTTTTGTATCCATATTGTGAATTATTTGTTCAGAAACCACTTACTTAATATTTCAAAAAAATACCAGGAAGTTTTCCTATATTAGAAATTTTATATTGGGCTATTAATAATGTTTTCATGGATTAATTTCCATAAATAACTAAACTATCTTTGGATACCAACTATGGAATCCCACCATTTATTTACATAACTTTTCATTCCATTTTACAAATAGAGGATCTTTAAAGTCTAGTGTCTTGAAATCCAGAAATGTAATACATGAAAATATAAAATATTACTCTAATCCACATGAAAGTATTAAATATAGGTTCATCATAAGTATAATTAATTGATATCATAACTTATAGACATAAATCAAAGGAAAGGGTGAGCATAATGCCCAGTAAGGGAAAACAAGGGAATCAATTTACTTTTGATATCAACAAGAACTTGATGAAATACATAAAGACATGAGCAATGAAAAAAAGGCATATCATATAAAAAATAACATGAATCATGACATGAATATGTGTCTAAAACAATTATTTTAGACATTAATGGACATATCGCCAAGGTCCATCACCAAGTTATCATAAAATTACCAAGGATATTGACCATGGTATTGGTAAACTTGTCACCTATAGAGTTTAATTTCTTTACCCGATGCATTGGAGAGCTATCAGGGAACACCCTTAATATTTAATTATTTTAATGTGATCTATATATTTCATAATCAAACATTTAATAAATAACACCAAAAGAATAAATTAAAGGGGCTTCATTTTAGAGTCGTGAAATTTTAAAAGTGGGTAAAAACAAGATCATTATTTCATTTATAACCCATGGAAAAGGGATGTGGGTTTTATGTATGTAAATTCCAGAATAAATTGTATCATTTTTATGTCTTGATGAATACCCTTATAAATTAATTAGGTTTGGGTTATCACATAAATAAAATAATATTTTTTTTAGAAAAAGAGATAGATTTTGAGATGAAAATTCTGCAGCATAAAAGCTATACATCATGGTTTTAGAAAACATTAAAAAGAGAGGGGAAATGGCCTACCATATATAAGTGAGTAATAATATAGTAAGAGGAAAAATAATATGAATATAAGAACATGGTATGGAAACATGAATGTTATACCACATAAAAGATATCATGAATGGAAAAAAGAGAAGTTGATAATTGCTTACGTAAATTAGGCAGCCTAATGATGTCACCTAAAATTCATAAAAAATCGGTTGATGATAGTGGAAATGGTATCTCATAATTTTGACATAAAATGGATAGAAATAATAATATTTAAGAACATACCCCAAAATTATAAAATAAAAACTTGAAGATATAATATAATGGGTGTCTTCGTTAAATTATGATGGTTAATGGTTCCCTTACCTTGAAGAGTAACTTCAAAAACACGAGGGTTGGGATCTTGAGGGGATTGAGGGAACATTGGGAGGACTCCTTAAAAGGTACAATGAACCAAGACTCATTGATGATGATTTTTGAATGAAAGGAATGGAGTAATGGGTTGGTATTTATAGAAAACGTTAGTGAATATTTTATTAATTTCCAAGGGACACAATATTAGTGGTATTTGCAAAACCCTGGTCTTGCCTGTGGTATTTTCCCATGGTATTGTCCATATGGGACACCTCAAAACGTATATTACTATACACATGTAAAAAATAATTATTACATCATTAATGATGTCATTAAACACAATGAAGCTCAAAATTGTATTTTTATTATTCACAGAAAAACAAAACATTTTATAGAAATATCAATAATTCAACCAAACCTAATATTGATGCTCTAAATTCAAAAATGGACTCCATATTAGGAAAATAACATTTTACCTATGAGATATAAATTTTTATGTAAAAATACTATTTATATTAAAAATACTAATACTTAACAAATAATTTCTAAAGTAGTTATTTTCTTTTTCTATAATATCACATTAACAATCAAGATGCTTACATTATACTTATACCTTCTTAAATGAGGTTACTATTACATTGGCAACATTACTATTCATAAGGGTAATATTTCTATTCATAATTTACTATTCACCAAATATTTAGTTGATCCTATTAGAATCTAAATTTTGTACAGATCACAAATGTAGAAGACAATTATTAGAAAATCATTTAAAAATATTAATTATTTAAAGTATAAAAATATAGTTTAAAATAACAATTTTCCAATATCCATCTATAATATGGAACTTCTATCAATTCATCCTATATTTATCGTGACATTTGAAATAATTTTTTTACCATAATAAGAAATAAATATTTTATTTATAAAAACATATTAAAAAAAGTAATTAATCCCCCGTTGCACATCCCCTTATAACACATGCATAGGACCATAGAGTATATGGTACTATGGTGATATCATCTTAGGGAAGATCTAACAACATTTCCCGAGTGGTGATATCTATCAGCTTGAACTTCTCCTGTATGTGATTCTGTTCATGCTTAACATGTGGGAGTTTGGCTTGGGCTTGGTCTAGAGAAAATCCCAGTGATGATACCTCATTCCTAAGGTCTGAAAGATGGGCTTCGTATGGCCCGAGTCTACTAGATGAGTCCATCAACTCTTATTTCATTATTAACTAACCATGATCATTTGTATTTACAAAGAATAAGCATAACATTAATGTTATAGTTTCCAATAGTCATATTGACCAAAAGTCATATAATAGTTGCAACATATTGGTCTTATTTTAATTATAATCACTTTATTAATAAAAGGACATAGTTTTTTTGAGTACAAAATAAAATAAAACAAATATTTATGAAACAAATATTATTCAAATGTTTTGGTCATTACATTCGTGGAAACCCAGAAATTAAAATAATGCAACGAAAAATTGAAATATAAATTCAGATGCAGACAAAATAAAATTAGGAATTAATGGTCATGGACCCAGTATTGGATAAGCCGAGTTCAATCATTATTTTTTTTAAATTAAATTTGATGATTCATTTGGTGAAAAATCATTAATGAATTAAATTTCTTTTACTTATTGATTGTGTGATATTATCATGCCTTCATCCCAAATATCCACACCTCCTCCACTAGTATAATAGGATAACACCATATTCAAGAATGTTATTCCATAAAGACTAGTGTCTAACTTATGCCATTTCATCTTTTAAGGAAACTCCAAATCCATATTATGAATGGTTTTCACAAGATAAGTGATGGAAATATAATTAATCAATAAGAAGGAATGGAATTAAAAATAATGTTGCGGTGGATGAACACTACATCCATGCAATACTCTCACATTGATAATAAATAGAATTAAAACATGGTGTATTGGAGTCCAATAATAAAGACCCCCGTGAAACCTCCCCATTGGATAAGACTAAGGTTAGTCACATTCTATTTCAAAGTGAAAATAGATCACAACTAAATATGGAAGATAGAAATAAATTTGTGCTGGAAGAGAAATGGGAAACACTTTAATAAAAAATATTATTAATTCATTACATGGGAAGAGGAAACTAAAATAAAAAGAACAGAAAGGAAAAAAATCTAAAGCATGGTTTTCATCTGATCTTACATTTATAATCAATACCCTATTCTGTTAACCCTTATCCTCTAATTTATAGATATTAATGGGGCCTTGGTATGTCTTAATGGACAATTAATTACATAGTTGTCATAATTAGTCTTCATCGGTTGAAATTTCAGTAACAAAAAATTAATTCAAAAGTATCTTCATTTTAACACATAAAATTGACTAATTGGGGAAGGTGTATTCATGAATTTTGATCCAAAATATGTTTCTAATTTTTTCAAAAACATTCACATTGATTTTACGCATCTATAATATTTCTGTAAAAAATAGTGAGAAAGACTTTTCTATCTCAGAATTTCAAAATTATCTCATTCAATGTATAATGTCTAATGGCCCTATTAATGAGTTCAAAAATTTATAAAATTCCATGTCTAAATGATTCCATGTTTCTTCTATGAAATATATTTTTAATCACCTCAATTAGAGGTGTGTATCACGATTTATACCTCATTTTCAGCGGTGAGGTTCACTATGTCCACCCAACCAATATGTCAACATGATTGAATTTTTTAAACCTCATGTTTTCTGAATAATCATTTAGAATAGAAGAAGTGGAAAAAAATAAATTACATAATCATATAAAAATCATATAAATTGGAATAATAATTCAAATGTTATGTCGGAAATAATAAAAAGATTAAAATCAGATAAATTCTAGAATTAATCATTTTCGCATTTTATTCCAAAACACATAAAAATAAAAGATTGATAAAAATAATCTCATATTGAAAAATTAAGAGTATTTATATAATTGAGTTTTTAAAAAAATAGTAAAATATTATCTCTATCAATTTTTCCACACTTAATCCATGCCGGTCCTCAAGCATAAAATCTCAACATAGAATACAGAGGGCCCTAAAGTTACCAATATTAAAATTTCAAAGAAATAAAATCAAACAATTTTCAATGTTAAATAAAATTTTCAAAAAAACACATAAAATATTATTTCGATTTCTCAATTTTAAAAGAAACAATAAACTTGTGTTTTTTACTTCAACTTTGAAAAATGGGGGAAATTCTCATATCATTCATTCAAACTCCTAAATTCTTCATTATTAAACATACCTTGTCCTGATTTACCTCCCTTGAATCATTTATCTTAGATCTCATGATATAATTTAGGTGGATTTATCCTTATACTATGGGAACATTATATTTATTCATATTCTTTTAAATAAACTAATTTATACAATTTGTAAGGACAAAAGTCACATAAAATCATCAGGGGTTTCATTAAAGGATCAAATCAATCTGAGTCATAAGGTTGGATTGAATTTTTTTTAAAAAATTTAGACTTATATAGATGGTTTATATCTTAAATATAATTAATTATATCAAAAATAAATTTTTAATGAAATTATCCCCTTCAAAGTAGTAACTCCAATTTTCCCAAAATTCAATGAAAAGTTCATGACTAATGAATTCATAATTAATGATGTGCACCTTATTGAATTTTAACAACTTGTATACTTTTTTTCTTTTTTTACCAATGTAATTTTTTTTAATGTTAGGCTTATAATTAACCTCACATTCACCACCTAACCATATATTATTAAAATCATAGGTCAAGTAAGGGTGATTTTGTATTCTTCTAAGTCACAACCCATTATTGTTTTATTTTGTTTTCAAGAATTGAAATATTTTTGTACATCTATTGAATAAAAAGTCCTTGTCATCACCAAAAATAACCCTTAACACTTTTCCATTAAAATTTATATCATCCTATCTACCATGATTCCCTTCACCCCTACCCTAAAATTTTAAAATAACGTGCCAATACTAAGAGGAGGCTTGGAATGGAAACAAATTTACTTGAAGTATGGATCATCCCCAAACAATTAATTCATGGTTTCTATGGTATAAATAAGGATTGATTTAAATATGGAATTTTATGGATAATTGGTTTATCAAACGATTACCCAATAATTTTCAATGAATTTTTTCACACTCGTAGCATTGAAAAGTTTGATTTATTGTTCTAGAAAGTTATATATCCCTAGATCGTTGACGAAATTTTATCAAGAATAAATAAGAAGTAATTGTTCTATAAATACTCTTAGTAATGGAAATATAATGTTGGACAATCACTCAAGGCTTTTTTAATAATAAAATATCAATTCACATAAATTTTAAAAATTCAAATCCTGAAAAATGATAGTGAATATTTATTAATAAGAATCTTTTTATCCTTAAATCATGAGTCTAAAATTTAATATAAATGCTTCACATTAATAATTAATTTATCCATTTTTTATATTTAATCTCATTATCATTGAAAAATAAAAAAAATACATCATGTGATTCCCATGAAACTCATGTCTCTTAGATAAGCCATGTAAATCATAATTCATGTGTGACCATGCAATTTAAAATTTAAATCTCAAAACATGTTTCCAGAAAACAAAATATCGAGTTTAGAAGATAAATAGATAAAATTTATTACCTATTGAAATAAGTCTTTGGTCATCTTAATCCAATGTATGGGGCTTCTATATGTCCTCATGATCCAATAGTTTAAAATTGCACAACTAATCCGAAGGATCATTTAATATAATCTCAAAAATAAAAGAGGGAGTGGGCTGTATACTAGACTAATCCAAAAAAAGAAATAAAAAAATAAATTCTGAAAAAAACATGTAAAGATAAATATTGGTATGCTCCCCCAAGTGGGACCTGAATATTTACTACCCCTAGAAGGTAGTTCCATCTGTATCTAAAGTCGGATAGTGGTTGAGGCTTCTTGTATTTGAACCACCACATATTATTCCTTCTAGCTTTCACATAATTTTTTTTGTTTAATTCCATATATATAGTACACTAGATCATCCACCATCACAATGTGGTACATCATGCATGGCCAGGTTAGGATGAAGTATGGACTACCTCCTCCTTCATTCCTACTTTTTCAACATTCTCATTCTCTTCATTTACTCCCTCTATTTAATATTCATTATGTCCAAGGAGCTCTAAATGTTCCTCAACAGGTGAATTTTTATTTTCATAATCTTCCTCTAGGATTTCATATAAGTTAATTGAATCTGAAAACAAAAAATTATTAAGAGTGATAATTAAATTAGTTTAAATAAAATAAAATGAGGTTGAGATCATGAATGTACCATATTTTTTATTTGGTTAGTCTTAAATCACTTCTTGAGTGTAAATCTCCTTTTGGAGTTCATCAATAGAAAATGAAGGATGGTATTTGGGAACCTCCATCCCTTAAAACTTTTGTTTGTTCATATCATCCCTCAGGCAAACTATGAATACTATGAATGTTTTCTCCCATTTATTTGATTTCCAAAATGACCTCACATGTCTATATATAATAGAAATATCATCCAATTTGGAAAAAGGTGATTCAATAATCTATTATTTCATATATGGTTAACTATTTCATATATAAAAAAATAGTCATTTGAAAACATCAAGAAAAACTAATTTTTATGGTTTCTAAATGAAGAAAACAATGATTATTTTTTAAATAAAATGTTAATTTCAAAAAAGTGATCAAAATAACTATTTATATCCCTGAAAATGGAACATGTTTTTATGCACACCTATAATAGGGTGTGACAAAAGTAATTTAATTTCAATAATGCGACATAGAGGGTGACTAGGGTCGTCTCATTTAAAGAGAATCATTGTTGGTTCAATCACTAATTCAAATTCACCTAATATAATTTTTTATGATTTTTTTATTATTTATGAAAATAATGGATTTTATTTTTTCGTGAAAAATGTGAAATTAAAATAATTCAATGCAAAATTGAAATATAAATATAGATGCAGATAGAATGAAATTAGCGAGAAAGGTCTTGGTCCCAGTGTTGGATAATAGTGGTTCATTCATTGTTTATTTTTTTTTTCAATTCAATTTGATAATTCATTTGGTGAAACACCATTAAAGAATAAATTTTCATTGATTTATTATGTGTGTGATTTTAGCATGCCTCTCACACACAAAACAACACCTCCTCCTATAGTCAAATAGGATTAAACCTCAACCAAGATTTTTATTCATAAAAGACCCGACTCCACCGTAGGTCATTTCATCTTATCAGGAAACCCAAACTACAATGTTTGAATGGATTTACCAAGATAAGTGTGGGAAAAAATAATAAATGAAAAAGAAGGTAATTTAAAAACATCTGTGGTGTATGTCCTCCACACCCATGAAATAAATTTGCATCAACCACAAATATAATTAAAATATGTTATGTTTAATCCCAATACTAAGGAACACCATGAAACCTCCCCCAATGACAAGTTAGGGGTTAGTCACATTAAATTTCAAAGTGAGAAGAGATCACAATGGATAATGTAAGAGAGAAATATATTAGTTTTGGGATAGAAAAGGGAAACATTTTACTAAAAAATATTATAAATGCATTGCAAGGGAATAGAAAACTGAAAGAAAAAAAAAGAAATAAAAAACCATAATGCATGGTTATCATCTGAGATTCCCTATTTGATTGGTTCTCTCTTTAATCAACCCCTTCCCTATTATTTATAGGCATAGAAGTGTACATGGGGTTCCATAATAGACAAATAATGACTTATAGGAAATAATGGTTCCTCAACAGTTGAAATTTCAATTACTGAATATTACTTCAAACGTTTCAATGTTTTACCCCCATAAAATGGTCAAATTGGGGGAAGGTTTCTTCATGATGTTTTTTCATGAATATTTTTTTAATTTTTCCTATTTATTTTCCATTTATGTGACACATCTAGAGAATTTTATGGAATCAATACTATGCATGCCTTTTTTTCTCGCTGAGAATTGCATAATTCTTCCTTTAATGTATAACATGTAATGTCCCCATTAATGAGTGAAAAATATCATAAAAGTTATCTGATAAATGAGTACATGATTCCTATTTGTAATACATTTTCAATCACCTAAATTGGAAGAATTTTCTCTATTTATGCCTCATTTCCTATGGTGGGGTCAATTATGTTCGCCCAAATAATATGAAAACTTCATTGATTTCTTCGGGCTTTATTTTTTTCAAATAAGATTTGGGTCTAGTAGAAAAATTAATTGAAATAAATTAAAGTAATAATAAAAAAACCATCAATAAAATTGGAAAAATAATTTCAATTTTATTCCCAAAATAATAATGTTATTAAAATCTGCTAAAATTACAAAATTAAGCATTTTCCTCATTTTAGCCAAAAACACACAAAAATTCCAAAAATTATTTAAAATATTCACAAATTGAAACATTATTATTTACATAATTTATATACATATTAAAAATTAGTAAAATTTGATATCTCTTAGTCTCATAGACTCGTAATTCTTTTTCACTAATAAAATAGGAGCTCCCCATTCTGAATCACTTATGAATAAAAAGTAGTTATCATAAATATCATAATTTTTTTTCAAAAAAGAATCTAACACCACTTGTTCCTTTATTTTGATTTTGTAAGATATTTTTATTTTATCATGAATGAATTCAATGGATTACAGAACTTCTTGTTCAGTTGGATGAATGGTTCATTTATACTGAAATATAGAAATGAATTTTTACAATTTCAACATCCTCTATACTTAGTATATAGTTATTATCAATAAAATTAGCTTGAAATTACTCTATGATGATTTCAATTAGAAACCACCATTTTTTTGTTTCTCCATTAAAATGAAATACTAATAACATGAATTTTATCTTTTTAATACTTCTCATTAGGAAAAATACATTTTCTAAGAACTGATCTAGTGGTTTCATTCAAATAGAGCAGTAGTAACATATAATTCTCAGTGGGTTTTCGGAATTATGGAAACCAAAATATATTCAAAATGTTATCAATATGTAGGTTTCTTTATATAAGAATTATTAGTTTCATAAATAGGGTCATCTACTTTAACATGGTTATTATTGGATAATCCTCAAATCAATATTTTTTGATTTTTTAACATAAAAGTCATTATCCTCATAGAAGTTTCATGTGGTTTTTGGTTTCTACATTCAAAATTTAATGTTTTTAAAGGCATTAAAGGATGGTTTGGTTCCATTATATCCAAAACATAACAGGGTACTCTCCAATAAATTTCAAGGAAAATATGTGGTCAATGTTGGTCGATATAGTAATGCACGATGCTGATAGTGTTCTTCTCCCCGAAAATAAACTTCTAGATTACATTTTATATTTTTCTATGCTGCTTTTTTATGATCCTAATGGCTGTATATCCCCCAGTTTTATAATGAAATTTAATAATGATCATTTTCATACAATCACATTTAGTATGTGTTTGACTGATTCAATAGTGATTTATATTGTGTTGTTGACTTAGTGAAGGAAGTTCCCTTGGGGAGATCTTCAATAATTTTGATGTCATTCATGGAGGTTCAATGGTACTATGGTTACTAATTATGTATATCATTTGATGAATCCATCTCCTTTAGTCATCCACCTTTTAAGGTCCAAGGGTTTTTGGCTAGCCAATTCCAAGAAGTACGATGTTTTTAAGGTAGTTCGTGGCGGTCTTTGGTTCCTTAACAACATCCTATTTCATCTGGTGTGTTGAAAGTGTTGTATTGTTTTTTTCCATAAAAAAAATGTACATTTTCCCCCCATGGAATTGATGGGATGAATTATAGGGTCATTTTTATGTGCCTATAGTTTTCCAGATGCCTGAGATGATCGTGAACCTATAATGGGAGGTTACCTTTGGAACCACATTGTCCTGACATTTGTGGTCCCTCAATGTCATATTATTTGTTATTTTTTTCCATTCTCACTTAACCATCCTGTGATTTTATTCGAAAATAAAAAAATAGTTTAGAGGTTGTGGTGGAACATCATTACATTGACTACAAGTGTTTATATTATTATCATACATATCATTACACTCATTCTCAAATACAATGGAATATTTATAATTGGATAATGTTAATTAATTATAAAATATAATTATTATAATTTTTTATACAGTGTTACGTAAATATTATGTTATTTTCATAGTACTTGTGTATATGATTAGGTTCCTGTAAATCCAGTTCCAATGGTTCCTTATAAACCTCCATCTGATACCAAGTATTGCAACCCAAACTCTATAAAATTAGATCCAATAGAAATAATACAATATTAGTAAAAAATACAAGAGTTATCAAGTGGAACATGAACTTAACAGTCTTTGAGGACTAAAAAATACAAGTATTACATTTGAAAACATAATATAAAACACGAAAACACTTCCAGAATAATATTTTTCCTTACATCATATCCTAGAGAAATACATATAGATATCCTCTAGTTTATAAATATAGTGGATGCCAATAAGGGTGTGCTCTGATTATAAGTAAAGAATAAAATAAAATAAATTATATCATAATATAATCTTGTAATTTGTTAAATGGTAGGATTAAAAAATATAATTAAATGACCAATGAACTAAAATTACTCACATCAAATATTTATGATAATATATGAAAACATGGTTAACAATAACCATTGATCTCATACTGATAGAATGTATAATTTCCTACCTCATAACATACTATCAGCGTCTTTGGATAATACACTATAATGATATGGGGAGAGGTATACTCAAAAAACCATGTTATTTCTTCTCATATACTTTTTTCGATTTTTCAAGAGCAGATATAATTTCTAGAACAACCCATCACCTAATTATGTCCAATTCATTAATCATAAGGGTCAATATGAAATTTCATTCCATTCTCCAATAATCATGGGATGAATTAACGCATGGATATGAATTAAAGGTAAAATATAGAAAAAATAAATATTCATTTAGTTAATGAATGGGGATATATATGAGAAATTCCCTTAATTAATAATAATTTTGGGGGTACTAAAAATGTAACAAGAAGTACCCTTACCAATGATATATATTTGTGATGGTATATTCATGTTAATAGGATAATTATGGAAGTTATTAATTGGGTCAAATAGTCTCTCTTTATAGGGGACTAGGTAAATGGTAGGAAAAATAATTCACCAAGATCCATATTGAATATATAAATGTTCAAAATCATGTCCCTTATTAAATTATAACAAGGTGTGTAGTATTAGTCTCACACATCATGCATGAGGGTGGTAATTGAGTTAATTCTTAACCATCAACTTTGTAGATAATTATCAATATGTTCATCTATTCCACAACTCCATCCACTAGATAATATCAAGATAGGAATAAAAGTTTTAGGAATCTGGGCACTCTTGTACTTTTCCCCTGATTATGATGATTTTCCACCATAGAAAACATTTAACTTTGCAATGGTGTTTGTAACTCTTCAATTAATATAATACTATGTATGGATGAAAATAAATATATGTAAATCCCCTAAATTTCATGAATGATATAAAAAAAATTTATTCCATGGAAATGTACAACCATAAAAATTTAAATTATTGGTTTGTATAATATGAGTCCCAAAGAAATAAAATTGAAATGTAAAATCCACTTATCGATAGGGTAAAAATAAATTAACAATTTTTTTAAGATATAGATTACAGTTCATATTAATATACAATGAATAATATAATTTCATGATGTATCATCTCATAAAATAATTATATACACCAAAAAAACCAAATTAGTTGCATAATATGTAGGATTGAAATATAATATGAGATGCTCAATATACAAGAGGGGGGGTGAATTGTATACTTTAAAAATTCCTTTGGAACCTTTAAAGTTAGTTAAGAATAACTAAGTTTTCCTTAAGCTAAGGAAAAGACTAAGTTTAACAAAGTTAAACTAAGAAAATTCACAACACCTCTAACACCGAACTAAACTTGGAAAGTGATTCCAAAAGTAGGTTCCGTAAATATGGTTCCGGAGATTGAAACTTAACAAACAATTACAATATGAGATTCTACCTTAAAGTGTATAGAATCTAAATGAATCAGAGTAAGTAAGGAAGTATAAGAAAGTTATACTTTCCTTAAGATACAAATTGCAGCGGAAATAAAACAAGTAGTTAAACTACAAGTAACAAGATAATAGTCTTTTAACCCAAAGAGAAGGGTATCCAACAACCTTGGATAAAAGGTCCCTTGATTTATACTTTCAAGCAAGTCTGTCTTACCCACACCAGGGTAAGCCCTCGATACGAAGATCGGAGTCTCTGTCTTGCTATCCCCGCAAGCCCTCAACTTCAAGGTAGTTGGCAACCTTTGTCTTCCTCAGCAAGGAAGCCCTCGATCTTTAAGGTAGTCGGCACATCTGTCTTCCTCAGCAAGGAAGCCCTCGAACTTTAAGGTAGTCGGCACCTCTGTCTTCCTATCCCCGGAAGCCCTCGAATGTAATCACCAACATTCGGAGTCGCACGAAGCTTTGAGAGTTAATAAGAGACTCTCTCTCTCTAGAATTCACTTCAACAGCATGTATGCACAAAATCAAGTTGTTCATCTGTCATCAGTATTCATCAGCCATCAGCTAGCACTGATCCCTTTCAAATGAGCTCCTATTTATAGGTAAGGTCGGCTCCTTCTCCAACGGTCATATTTTCCTTAAAGATCGGAGGGACCTGTACATGTGTCACTCAGACAACGGTTAATAAGAAACAGAAAGGACGACATCGTTTTATAAGAAAACAAGTGTAACAGAATGCACGACATCGTTTTAATTCTAACTTAAAAATTCGGAATGAACACTTCGGAGTGAAGGTTCGGAGTGTAAGGAACAATAGTAAAGAATAGACAAATTATAGAAAAGTAAGCAATATAAAAGTTCGGAGTCTAACAAAGATATTTTTTGGAGTCTGAATTAATTCAGATTGTATAGAACAAAGATAATCAGATTCTGTTTATTAGGTAAATTCGGAATGAGAATTCGGAATAGGAATTCGTCATCAGGATTCGTAATGATAATTCGTCATCAGATTTCGTAATGAGAATTCGTCATCAGAAATTGTAATGAGAATTTGTCATCAGAATTCGTAATGAGAATTCATCACCAGAATTCGTAATGAGAATTCATAATGAGAATTCTTTATTAGAATTCGTAATGAGAATTCTTCTTCAGAACTCGTATTCTGAACCTGGAATAGAACTTAGTCAGAGTTCATATCCGGAATTCGGAATGAGACTTCCTTATAGTTCTTATCCAGAATCCGAATCCTAAAACAGAATTCTTTATAACAAAGTTTTAATGATTCCGAGAAAATGAATCCGAATCTCATACTTAAGAAAAATATGGATGAAAATATGATAAGGATAAATTTTCTTATAAAAGAGATTTTCCTTAAGAAAGAAATTTTCCTTATAAAAACAATTTTCCTTAAGAAAGAAATTTTTCTTATAAAAGTGATTTTCCTTAAGAAAGAAATTTTTCTTATAAAAGCGATTTTCCTTAAGAAAGAAATTTTTCTTAAAGATACGGTGTTTGTGATTTTCAAAACAAGAAGGAATGGAAAAGTCATAAGGAAAACCTTATTGACTCAACAATCTCCCCCTTTTTGGAAAGTACAAACATCCTTACGAAAAAGCTATTCTAAGAAGAAAGAAACACATTAAGGCTTATCTCCCTTTGCATTAAGGATATTGACGAATACGACTAACTCCCCCTTAGGCTTTGAAACTCTAAGGATCGTATTCAGATTTCCGGAATGATAGATAAGAAAGTCTTCTTTAATGAAAAAGCTCCCCCTTAACAAACTCTTATTAGAGTTCTTTTTCCTTGGGTATTTTTTCCTTTCTCCCCCTTTGATAAAATCTTATTAGAGTTCTTCTTTTTCTTAAGGATCTTTTCCTTCTCCCCCTTTGTGATTTTCAAAAAGAATTGGAAGGAATGGAAAAACTTAACAAAGTACCTGAGATATTAGTAATGAAAACAAAAAGAGACAAGAGACACCATTTTCATTAAAAATTACAATCTCAGCAACAACAAAAAAAAATTACAACAAAAAGATCGGATTGGGTTATTTCGGATCTTTTTCCTTAGACATGAGGCCGTTTAGAATAGTCTTGATCTTCTTGAGGTCTTTATGATCTTCTTCAGCTTGCTTTTCTAAGGAAACTATTCTTTCGGATTGGGCTTCAATCTTTTCTTCCTGAGCCTTCAGCTTTTCTTCCTGTGCTTTGATTTTCTCTTCCTGAGCCTTCATCCTCTCTTCAAAATCGATCCGATGATCTCTTTCAAATTTCCAATTTTGAGAAACGGAATTGAGCTTCCCATTCAGATCTCTCACCTCCTGAAACCGAAAGTTATTTTTCTCTATCAACTTCTCTTCGAAGGATGCAGTCAGCTCATTAATCTTCTTGTCCTCGGTCTCAAAGGCATCCTTAACATTATCTTGAAACTCATCGAAAAGCCTCATCTCTTCCACAGTCTTCTTAGACCATCTTGTCATCCTCTTGCAAGATCTTTTATGAGCTTCGTAACCAATAAAGAAGTTCTTGAACTGTGCCTCAATCTCAACGCACTTATCCATAACCATGGATATGGAGTCTGTTTTCAGATTCAACGCATGTTGGAGCATCTGGCATCGTGAATCAATACTTGAGAAGGTCGGAATGGTTCCTACCAACTTCTTCAAAGACTGAACAACAAAGTCATGCCCCAGAGAGGATGACTCGGAATCTGAATCTTTGCTAGGAGAATTTTCTTCCTCAATAATCTCCAACTTTCTTTTTGAAGAACTGCCAGCTTCCTTCCTCTTTCTTAGTTCTGAGCTCGAAGTCTCGGTAAGAATTTTCTTTCCCTTATCTTTTTCCGGAATTGAAACCTGTTCCAGAGATCTCTTCTCACTATCAGAGACTTCAACAATATTATCTTCCTCATCAGCAAATTTTATATTTTCCTTCTGAGCAGCATCAAGTAAAAGATGTTCTTCTTCTCTTAGACAATAAACTTCTTCTTCACCTTTCTCTTCTTCCATTGTCGGAGTAACAAGCCTTGAAGATTCAGCTTCAGAGGTTCGGAGCGATAAGTGTTCCGAAGGAGTTCCCTTGTACTCATCTACTTGTTTAAGCACATCTCATGTCTCACCACTTCCTTTAACAGCCTCTTCAACTTGTTCCACTTGCTCTACTTCCTCAGTATTAGTAGCAACAGCTTGTTCCGGAGCAACGAGATTTCTTCCTGGAGTCTCAGGTAGAGATTCCAGGGAGAAAGATCTCGGAACTGGAATTGTTGCTGATACCATTTCATTGAACTTTAACAACGCTTGAACAGCCTCGGATTCTGACATCTTCTTCTTAAGTTTCTTCTCCTTTGCTTGCTTTTCAAGTTCATAAGCTGTTTTCTCCTTCAAAGCCTTAGCCTCCGCAGGGTTCAATCCGAACTGCGGATCCCCTTCTTTCCTTGTTTTTTTATCTGCTCTCCACTTTGCAACAACCTCATCAGGATAGGTCTTCTTCTTCTTTGGTTTGGGCGGTGCAGTTTGAGCTTCCTTAGACTTGGGATCTTCGACTACAGCTGCAACTTCCTTCAACTTCCTTTTCTTCACTGGTTTGGATGATTCTGGTTCAGCAGCCTTCGGAACCGTTTCTTCTTGATCAGGCAAGTCAACGAACTCTCCAATCTCCTTGTTGAAAGCCACATTCATCCTCTTAAGAGTGTCATCACTAAGCAACAAGATTTTACAAACCCTTGGCTTAGATCTGCAAGCTACCTTGAAAGATTCTAGGCACCGAACTATGAGCTTTGATAATATTGCTGGGTACATAACGATCTGAGCTCTGATATTTCCTTTCTTAAGGTTCTCAATGGTTATAAGGATGTGCCTCATGAAGTTAAACTTCCTTATATTTATCAGAAAATCTAAGATATAGATCTCACTTTTCTTCAAGTTGTCCTTATCACCTTTTCTCGGTACGATAAGTCCTTGCACCCATAATTCCAGAATCCGAAAATTTGTAGAAAGACTTGCAATTTTAGGAGCCTTGTCATCAGCAAGTCCGAGAGTTTCTAAGGCTTTCTCTTTGTTGAAGCTACCCTTGGAGTCCGGAAATACGTGAGAAATAAACTCAGCTTCACCTTCGTAAGATAACCCTACCAAGCTTGCAGCCTTGGTGTAAGAAAGCTTATATGTCTTGCCATACGATTTGAAAGAAAACTTCTCTCTATCGTCTTCCTTAAAGAAAAAAACTGACTCATAAAACTCGACAAGTAAATCAGAATAGACTTCATCTTGATTCCCGGTTTTAGATACCGAAACATCCTCCCAGCCATTCAACCTGATGTTCTTTAAGATAAGGGAATCATAATTATTGAAGAAATCCGGATGGAGTAACCTTTCTCTGTATACTAACCACTGAGAGATAGGCTTGGTTGAAGACATTTCTTGAGAATCTAACTCTGCAGACATTCGGATCTGAAGTCCTCTGAGAAATTCGGAACGGAGAAGACTGAAGTTCGGAGCGGAGAAAGCTGTGGTTCGGAACGGCCTTAAATCGGAGAGTCAGAGCTTCAGGACGCAAGAGCTTGAAACCGATGTGGGACGAGAAATTAGGTCCCCTTTATATAGGCAACGAGATGACGGTTCACATTCCACAGTTGATCTAACGGTTGGAATGAGCTACGATCAGATCTGACGGTTGAAAACTTGAATCCGATCTTTTTGAGGTTTTTATTACAAAAAAAAATTAAGAAAAATATAATCCGAAAACTTAGTACAAGAAAATTCCAGCAAGTAAAATATGATTACGAAAACTTCAGTAAGGAAATCATACCTTTCGGATTAGCTTAGGAAAGTTATTCGTAATGGGTAATATAAAGATGACTACGAAAAACTTAATACGAAAAACTAAATACGAAAAACTCAATACGAAAAACTAAGTACGAAAAACTCAATACGAAAAAGTAAATACGAAAAACTCAATACGAAAAAGTAAATACGAAAAATTAAATACGAAAAAGTAAATACGAAAAAGTCAATACGAAAAAGTAAATACGAAAAAGTAAATACAAAAAACTCGATACGAAAATCTGGTTATGAAAGTACCAGTACGAAAGTTTTCCATTCCGGAAATTTTCAATACGAATACTTTCATTCCAGAAGTATTCTGTACGAAAATATCCATTCTGGAAAATGGTAGTTCCGGAAGTTTCATTCCGGAAAGCTTCGTTCCGAAAAGTTTGAAAACAAATTTTGAAAAACTTTGTTAACCAAACAATCAAATGTACTCCCCCTATAAAAAGAAGTTTATTACTGTAAGGAGACTTTTTTAACAGAAAGTTAATTAAGAAAGATTACCTTACGGTTATCATTCCTAACTTCTGTTTAATATATTCAAATCTATCAGAAGGCAAATATTTTGTGAATATATTAGCAAGTTGATCTTGCGTTCCGATAAACTGAAGAATAATATCTCCTTTAAGTGTGTGATCCCTAAGAAAGTGATGCCTAATATCTATGTGTTTTGCACGAGAGTGATGTGCAGGGTTTTTACTTAGGGCAATGGCACTTGTGTTATCACACAAAATTTTAGTTTTAGTAAAACTCAGGCCATAGTCTGTGAGTGTGTGTTGCATCCACAACACTTGTGCACAACAACTTCTAGCTGATACATATTCAGCTTCAGCAGTGGAGAGTGCTACAGAATGTTGCTTCTTGCAGGACCAAGAAACTAATGAATCTCCTAAGAAATGACAAGTTCCGGATGTATTTTTTCTATCCATTCTACATCCACCAAAGTCAGCATCATAAAAACTTTTTAGAACAAAATCATTTCCAGAAGTATAAAATAATCCTAGATCCATGGTTCCCTTAAGGTAGCGAAAAATTCTTTTTACTGCCTATAAGTGAGATTCCTTAGGATTGGATTGATATCTTGCACATAAGCATACTGAAAACATTAAGTCTGGTCGACTAGCTGTTAAGTAAAGTAGACTTCCTATCATACCTCTAAAAGATGTTTGATCTACTGGTTTCCCAGCTTCGTCAAGATCTAAAGAGTTTGAGGTACCAATGGGAGTACTTATACTCTTAGTGTTGTCATAACCATACTTTTTAAGAAGATCTTTAATATACTTATGTTGAGATATGTAGGTTCCTTCTGGTTTTTGAGAAATTTGAAAACCAAGGAAAAAAGTTAACTCACCCATCATACTCATTTCAAACTCAGATTTCATTAGACTAGCAAAAGAGTCAGTCAAAGATTGCTGAGTTGAACCAAATATAATGTCATCAACATAAATTTGAACAATTAAAACATTTTTCTTATCTTTCTTTATAAAAAGGGTTGGATCTGCATTTCCTTTAACATAGTTATTTTGAATCAAAAATCCAGTGAGTCTATCATACCATGCTCGTGGGGCTTGTTTAAGACCATACAAAGCTTTGGTAAGTCTAAAAACATGATCTGGATGTTTTGTATCTTCAAAGCCAGGAGGTTGTTCAACAAAAACTTCCTCTTGAACATAACCGTTAAGAAAAGCACATTTCACATCCATTTGGAAAAGTTTGAAATTAAAGAATGCTGCAAAGGCAAGTAGAATACGGATAGATTCAATTCTAGCTACTAGAGCATAGGTTTATTCATAGTCTATTCCTTCTTGCTGATTATAGCCTTTAGCAACAAGTCTAGCTTTATTTCTAACAATGACTCCATTTTCATCACATTTATTTCTGAAAACCCATTTTACTCCAATAACAGAAGTTTCCTTAGGTCTTTCAACCAAGGTCCAGACTTTATTCCTTTCGAATTCATTTAGTTCATCTTGCATGGCTTTAATCCAATCATCATCACCTAAAGCTTCACCAGTGCTTTTAGGTTCTAATTGAGAAAGAAATGCTAGATGTTCTACTTCATTTCTTAAGGAACTTCTAGTCCTTACAGGTTGATTTACATCGCCAATGATACTATCACTGGGATGATTCTTAAGAAACACCTGATTTGGGTTTTGTAAAACCTGTTCATCAACATAGGGTAGAAAGTCTTCTGGGGTAAATGTTTCAGAAGTATCTTCTAGAACAATTTCCTTATCAGAAGGTTCTTCTATCAAAGGTTGATAATCAGTTTTTGAAAACACATCCGAAGATGTAAGTTGAGATGGTTTAAAAACAAAAGGATCAGACTCATCAAATTTTACATGTACTGTTTCCTCAATAGTACAAGAATGTTTATTAAAAACTCTATAAGCCTTAGAGGTTGTGGAATATCCTAAGAAAATTCCTTCATCATACTTTGGTGCGAATTTATGTAAGTTATCTTTAGTATTCAAAATGAATACTTTGCAACCAAAAACCTTGAAGTAGGAAAGTCTAGGTTTTCTACCATTCCATAACTCATAAAGAGTTTTATTAAGAAAAGGTCTAATCAAAACTCGATCTATAGTATAGCAAGCAGTACTTACAGCTTCAGCCCAGAAATGTCTAGCAATAGAATATTCACTCAACATGGTTCTAGTTATTTCTTGAAGAATTATATTTCTTCTTTCAACTACACCATTCTGTTGAGGAGTTCTAGGTGCTGAAAAATTGTGAGTAATACCTTTCTTACTACAAAAAGTTTCAAAATCTGAATTTTGAAATTCTCCTCCATGATCGCTATGAATAGTCTTCAATGGAAGGTTTTTCTCATTTTTAACTTGAGCTCTAAAACTTTTGAAATAAGAAAAAGCTTCATATTTCTTTGCTAGAAAATAGACCCAAGTAAATCTGGTGTAATCATCAACTAGAACAAACACATAGTATTTTCCTCCAATGCTTCCAGTTTGTGTTGGACCAAAAAGATCCATGTGCACTAACTGTAATGCATCGGTTGTTGAGACTTCACCGATTGACTTAAAACTAGATTTATGTTGCTTGCCATATTGAAAAGGATCACAAACTTTAGAAGAATCAAATCTAAGCTCCAGTAGATCCTTAACTAGTTTCTTCTTAGAGAGTTTACATAGGTTCCTAAGATTACAGTGTCCTAATCTTCTATGCCATAACCAGGAATGATCTTCTATTGAACTTAGGCAAGGTAGATCTTGGCTTCTTAGGTCTTCTAAGTTTAAGATGTAAACATTCTCTTGCCTGTTGGCTGAGAGAATAAATTCTTCCTTGGAATTGTGAACTAAGCACTTATCATTCCTAAAATTCACAAGGTAACCTTCATCACATAACTGACTTATGCTAATGAGGTTGTGCTTAAGACCTTTAACAAAAACAACATTTGAAATTAAGGTTTTACCTAAAAGAACAATATTACCAATACCAACAATCTCTCCCTTATCATTGTCTCCGAAAGTTACCTTTCCTCCTTTCGTTTTGATAATCTTTTCAAAAATAACTTTTGTTACCAGTCATGTGTCGGGAACATCCACTATCCATGTACCATATATTGTTGCTGGAACTTTCCTTATTTTCCTGAAATTAAGAACAAAGTTAGATTTTCGGAATCCAAACTTGCTTGGATCCGAGATTTCCAGACAATAAAATTTTTGGAACCCACATTTTCTTAGAAAAATAAGCTTTATGAAAACCTAAGGATTGGGTTTTGTTTAAGGAACAATTCTTTGCCCAGTGACCACCACATTGACACTTGGTACAAAATGGGGCACTTTGAGGAACAAAATAATTGTTACTGAAAATAGGTTTTGCATGGGTATAACCAAATCCGGATTTATTCCTTAATGGTCGTATTTGTGAATACATCTTGTCAAAATTTTCTTTACCATGGGTAAAGTTTGATAAACACTTCTTTAAGGAAAAAATTTCGGACTTGAGTTTTACAACCAAGTTTTTATCCTCAAAATCATTAGTTTTAGAACTAGAGTTAGGCTCGAAAACATTTTTATTAGAAATTACTTTTTCTAATTCTTTAGAAAGTTTATTCTTCTCAGAACTTACTTCCTCAAGATTTTTTAAAATACTTTCAAAATCAGCATTTTTCTTATCAAGATCTTTAGAAAGATCTGATATTTCTTTAGTAAGAATAGAATTCCTAGAGTTTGCTTTGTCAAGTTTCTTGTTGAGTTTGGAGTTCTCAATATCAAGAAGTTCAGCAAACCTATAGACTTCTTCATAAGTAGGTAAAGTATTTTCCTCATCAGAAGATGATTCTTCATCAAAAGAGTTATAATACTTACTATCATTAGAATTTAAAGAAACATTGGTCAACGATTCAGCATTTCGTACCTTAGCCATAAGACAATGATTATCAATAGGTAAACTGGCTATAAGACCAAGATTCTTCTATCCTGAAGATTCATAATCAGAAGATTCATCTGAAGAGTCACCACCACTGGCACTCCAGGTGTCATTAGCTTTCAGAACTTTCTTAGCTTTAGCTTTATAATACTTCTTCTTGTTCCTGTCTGAATGTCTTTCCTTTCTTTCTTTCTTTTTGAGCATAGGGCAATCTGGTCTAATATGTCCAGCTCTCTTACATTCATAAAAAGTAACTTCTCCATCTTTCTTGTCTTTCCTATCCTTCTTCTTATACTTGGATTGAAAATTTCTCTGACCAGCTATCTTGTTCATCCTTCGAGCAAGATTGGATAACTCATTTTCTGAAACTTCACTCTCACTAGATTCAGATTGGAAAATAACTTTCTTAGACTTGGATCTGGTTACTCTCTCAGGAGTCTTAGCTTTCATCTGATTTGAAGTTGTAGTAAAAGCAACAGTACCATTTCCATTCTTCTTCTTGATGTTGTCAGCATCTCTCTTCATTCTGGTTTCATGTTGTAGAAGAGTTCCAAATAATTCATCAAGAGTAATTTGAGTAACCTTCCTGTTCTCATCTATAGCTGTTCTCTTGGATTCCCACTCATTGGGCATAATATCAATTATCTTGTCCACAAGTGCTTCATCATCTAAACCTTTCTCTCCCATAGATTGCAGACTGTTGACAATAGTCATAAATCTTTGTTGAACTTTACAGATAGGTTCTCCATAAGGAAAATTGAAGCCATGATATTCAGCTCTAAGCATAGCTCTTCTAGTCTCAATCACTTTAGAAGTTCCAAAGTGTGTAACCTCTAACTTCTTCCATATACAGTTAGCTGCTTCACAAGAATAAATTTGGCTATATATATTTCTGGTCATTGAACATAATAAAGTGTTGCGTACCTTATAGTTGAGTTCATATTCTTGCTTTTCCTGGTTAGTGAAAGATCTGACTTCCTTGTCAGGAATTTTATAATCACCAGTAAGCATCACAAAGTTATCTACACCAGTATTGATAACAAAAGTCTTCATACGATCTCTCCAGTATTCATAGTCATTACCATCAAAGATTGGTGGTCTTGTAGGATTTAGATTGTCAATTGAACCAACATTAATTCCTGCCATACTAAAAATAACTTTGCACACAAACTTGTTAGTAGCAAAGATTCGTAATAACAAAGTTCGGAATGGATAAATCGGAATGGAAAAGTGAGCAAGAAAAACTTATTCGTGAGTATAAGTATTTCAGTAACCTGGCTCTGATACCAAATGTAAGAATGGTATAGAGTAAGAGGTTTCCAACCTCTGATACCAATTTTAGGATCGAAATATAATATTAGATGCTCAATATACAAGAGGGGGGGTGAATTGTATACTTTAAAAATTCCTTTGGAACCTTTAAAGTTAGTTAAGAATAACTAAGTTTTCCTTAAGCTAAGGAAAAGACTAAGTTTAACAAAGTTAAACTAAGCAAATTCACAACACCTCTAACACCGAACTAAACTTGGAAAGTGATTCCAAAAGTATGTTCCGGAAATATGGTTTCGGAGATTGAAACTTAACAAACAATTACAATATGAGATTCTACATTAAAGCGTATAGAATATAAATGAATCAGAGTAAGTAAGGAAGTATAAGAAAGTTATACTTTCCTTAAGATAAAATTGCAGCGGAAATAAAACAAGTAGTTAAACTACAAGTAACAAGATAATAGTCTTTTAACCCAAAGGGAAGGGTATCCAACAACCTTGGATAAAAGGTCCCTTGATTTATACTTTCAAGCAAGTCTGTCTTACCCACACCAGGGTAAGACCTCGATACGAAGATCGGAGTCTTTATCTTGCTATCCCCGCAAGCCCTCAACTTCAAGGTAGTTGGAAACCTCTGTCTTCCTCAGCAAGGAAGCCCTCGATCTTTAAGGTAGTCGGCACCTCTGTCTTCCTCAGCAAGGAAGCCCTCGAACTTTAAGGTAGTCGGCACCTCTGTCTTCCTATCCCCGGAAGCCCTCGAATGTAATCACCAACATTCGGAGTCGCACGAAGCTTTGAGAGTTAATAAGAGACTCTCTCTCTAGAATTCACTTCAACAGCATGTATGCACAAAATCAAGTTGTTCATCTGTCATCAGTATTCATCAGCCATCAGCTAGCACTGAGCCCTTTCAAATGAGCTCCTATTTATAGGTAAGGTCGGCTCCTTCTCCAACGGTCATATTTTTCTTAAAGATCGGAGGGACCTGTACACGTTTCACTCAGACAACGGTTAATAAGAAACAGAAAGGACGACATCGTTTTATAAGAAAACAAGTGTAACAGAATGTACGACATCGTTTTAATTCTAACTTAAAAATTCGGAATGAACACTTCGGAGTGAAGGTTCGGAGTGTAAGGAACAATAGTAAAGAATAGACAAATTATAGAAAAGTAAGCAATATAAAAGTTCGGAGTCTAACAAAGATATTTTTCGGAGTCTGAATTAATTCAGATTGTATAGAACAAAGATAATCAGATTCTGTTTAATAGGTAAATTCGGAATGAGAATTCGGAATAGGAATTCGTCATCAGGATTCGTAATGATAATTCGTCATCAGATTTCGTAATGAGAATTCGTCATCAGAAATCGTAATGAGAATTTGTCATCAGAATTCGTAATGAGAATTCATCACCAGAATTCGTAATGAGAATTCGTAATGAGAATTCTTTATTAGAATTCGTAATGAGAATTCTTCTTCAGAACTCGTATTCTGAACCTGGAATAGAACTTAGTCAGAGTTCATATCCAGAATTCGGAATGAGACTTCCTTATAGTTCTTATCCAGAATCCGAATCCTAAAACAGAATGCTTTATAACAAAGTTTTAATGATTCCGAGAAAATGAATCTGAATCTCATACTTAAGAAAAATATGGATGAAAATATGATAAGGATAATTTTTCTTATAAAAGCGATTTTCCTTAAGAAAGAAATTTTCCTTATAAAAACGATTTTCCTTAAGAAAGAAATTTTTCTTATAAAAGCGATTTTCTTTAAGAAAGAAATTTTTCTTATAAAAGCGATTTTCCTTAAGAAAGAAATTTTTCTTATAAAAGCGATTTTCCTTAAGAAAGAAATTTTTCTTAAAGATACGGTGTTTGTGATTTTCAAAACAAGAAGGAATGGAAAAGTCATAAGGAAAACCTTATTGACTCAACATAATAAAGAACATGTATGAAATCAGAGAAATTGAAACAAAAACCCCTTACACCATTCTCTGACATCCTTAAATTCACTTTAACCTCCTATATAAAAATCATATCTTAAAAGATAAATAAATTTATAACCATTCCCACATCCATTTCCAAACATAACCCATATAATATTTTAATTATACCATGAATATATATATTCATTATTTATATGAATTTTTGTTTGTTTTAAAATTTTCATATATTGGTTTTTAGAAAATTTGATTTTCTATTTCATAACAACCTTATAGTGATGGAATGTTTTATCACTAACTAATATTTAATTTAATCACTGCGATATATTTTATTATATAAAAATCATTATCTTTTCAAAAATTTATTAATTATTATTTTCTTTATGTGAAAGGCATGAACATGGGAGAAAAAAAATAGAGAATTATGTGAACTAGGATTGGCATGATTATTTATCCAAAGGTTTCATATAACTATGTATTTAAATATTAATAAAATAGTTACTGAATCAATAAGGAATCACAAATATGTAATTATGACTAATATAATGTCATCCCTTTAATAAGAGCTTAGAGTGAGATTTCCATAAGGGAGATGATGAATTAGTGGATCTAATTTTTATGCCTATTGAAACACATATTCATCTTAATAACACTATTTCCCTAAAAGGATCATGAAATTAAATCCTTTAGTGTTACATATTTTATCAAATATAATTTTTAATTCTTGAACTATTTTGGTGTGCAAACATTATCTAATTTGTGAAATGATGATTTACATAGTTCATCCTCACGAGGAACGATACAAGGGGAAAACACAAGTGTTTTTAAATTTAAAAAATAACTATAGAGCTAACATCACATAAAAAGGATTAGTAACTTTATAATGGGTTGTTCTAGGTCACTCATTACCCATCAAAATGAGCTTACAATATTTATGTTCAACTCACAATCGCATAAGGCTTACCGTATGCTCACTACCCTTTTTCTTACTACTTCGCATGATACTCTTGGAAGGATATAAGTAAAGTTTATAGTCAGGTATATATATAAAAAATTGGTAAAATACAACTTTAAACAAGGATGGATGATCTATTTTTTCACCTTTTATAATTCATTATATTATTTAAAAACACCCTTAATGTCATACATATTTGATGCATAAAAAGGTTGGAACTACCTTTACATTACTGTAGACACAACAACAGATTCCTTCACTTAAAACGTCCTTAGTGAATTCCAAGTCGTTATCAAATAATTTTTCTCTCTCTTCTGAGAATGTAAACATTCTATAATTAGATTAAATGGAAAATGTTATACTAGTATTCAGCCAAATTTTTTATATTTTCTAATTATTTAAATATTTTCACAGCTAGTACCATAATAATCTTTTCCTCGTAAAATTTAAATTACACTTAACATAATTTATATCCAATGGTAATTATTGGAATGTTTTGGTCAACTTAATCTGATCATAATACGAACCAATAATGTCTTCCCAAATCTAATCCATCATCCATAAAATCCATTCAATATAGATTTTTATATTGTGGAATATTGATATAACACAATGCATCTTGAATTAGTACATAATAAATTCACCCACTAAAATCATTCAACTCATTATGGTCTAAAATATAGAAACATGATTGTAGAGACCCGAAGCTTGACGTACATGGACATTACATTACTTTTGCGGAATACTTAGTACATAACAAAAACACACACACAAGGACCGTAATAGTTTCGTGTCTTTGGAAACTCGGAATATAATCATCTAATCGTGGTGAAAGATCTTCAACATATCCCATAAAGATCTTCTTTTTTTTAACCTAAATCCTTTCTTTATGTCCTGGGGAAAAGAAAACATAAAAGGGTGAGCTCAAATGCTCAATAAGGGTAAACAAAAGAAATATCAATCAAGTCATATTCATAAGAACATGTCTTTGGGAAATCTTAACCTGCAAAATAGATCATAATTTCATAACATGGATAAATCATAGTAGTGAAATGTAATCCCAATAATCATAACTTAAAACATTAAACTTTGTGGCATACACACATAATCATAGATAATCATTTCTTATTAGTCAAGACTCATTGCCAAGACTATATTAGTGGACAAAGTCCCTTTCTGAACTGAGTTCACTCCTCGTTTCAGTCCCGTTTCACTGAACCGGTATAACCTACCATTCCAGCCATGTCTATCTCACGAGATATAAAATCTTTATCCAATGCATTGGAGGGAGGTATAGGTACCACCCATCTCATAATGATACCATTCTTATGTGTGACACAAAATCATAAACCATACATCATAGCATAACCCATGTAATAAAAATGGGATTCTTAAACATTGTGACATCATAAAACAATTCATATAAGATAAAGGAATTCATAAAAATAATTCCATCCCAACATAATCAAATCAATGCAATGATAGGGATAGAATCAGAACCCTATATTATCATAGATAGAAAATAATTTTGATAAAACAATTGAACTCCATTCTTGAGGAAAATATCCTTTCTACTTCAAAAACATTTTTCCTTTCTTAACATGTCAAACAACATTAAACTAAAAGAAGTTGATTAAAAATAAACTTGGAAACTTGTAAAGGAAGCTTCTTGAAAATGATGTTTTAAAAATTCATTCATTCAATATAAGTTAAAAAAACATTCTTCGTACTTTTTTCAGAAAAGTCAAAAAGTACCTCGTACAAAAAACGACAAAAGATTCCTTTCATATCCTTTACTAAAAACTCACCGAAGGATAAAATTGGATTTAAACAATTGTAGGTGGATGGAAATAATATTACATATTAAGGAAACATGGATGTGGATGATAAAATACACCCCAGTAAAGACTAAAGTATAAACAATCTCATATAAAAATGAGATTGTGATATTTCCCTTACCTTAGGTCTGATTTGCTTTGTAAGTGTCCAAACATCCTCTTCTTTGAAGTGCCTCTTTGAGATCTCCCTTTAGGGCACTAAAATTGGTCTTTGAGGAAGACGAAAACCTCTAGGATATTTCTAGGGAAGTGGAGAAGAGAATTTGGTAGGGGTTGGCCGAGCTTGAAGGCTCAATGTGGTGTGAGGAAGAGAGGGAGGAGGTGCCCTTTTATAAGGGAGGAGAGGGGCACCTTTGGAATAACTAAAACTATTATTTTATTATAAAGTCAAATTCGGTTTTAAATTACTCCAAATTGATTCATTTCAAAGATAAGGTGGGTATGGGTCGAAATCCTCTCATCTAATAGAATTTAGACAAGTTTAGGTTCCTATTTTAACCTTATCATTTAGATTTAACATTAAGTTAAATAATTTTACTTTTACCGTGTATTCTTCTGTTCTTATACTATAAGGTTAATAAACTTACTATAAGAATCCAAACGAACCCCAAGTTGTTTATTATTAATATATATAACCTTATCTAAGTCATTTGGACGAACCTTAGATTTTTAGGAATAAAATAACAATTAATAATATAATATTTGTTTTAAAAACTATTTTATGTCAATTTTGACACTATTTAGTAATTGATTTTTGTGAAAATAATAACAGAATTATTAGTTCTAACAAAGTTAATTAAATCAATATTAACATGTCATATTAACCTATAAAATTAGTGGAATTCATAAAAAGTCTCAAATTACACTTATTTGGGTATTTATAATATCAATTATTCTAATTTTTCACTATTATATTAATTACTGCATCATCATTGTGTCATAAATAAATTAAATTATTTAATGTCTAAAAATTATAAATAAAATATCATTATTTAGGAAATCTTATTATATTTCTAATGAATATTTACAATCGTATTTATCCTATGTATAACCCTATATTAAAAATGTTTTAGTAAATAAACTTTGATTTTAACTCTTTTAACTCTTCTTTGAATTAAATAATAATAAATGTCATAATCTAATCCAAGTGGGCCTAAATGGTCATATTTTATTTCTAAGGTTGTTTTTTGTCGAATTACACTTATCCAATAGAATTAGGACATGTGTTAGGGTAATAATAATATCATGTTTACCCTTAATTACCCTATTTACTTTTAACCGTGGTAAAAAAAAGTAAAAAGTTACTATTCACCAAAAATTATTTTCATCTCGTTGAACCACATTTTACTTATTGACATCAACCATGTCTCTCGTATTTTTGAAATTCCACTCACAGAAGTGGTAAAATTAAGTTTTATGAAAAAATCATCTTTTTAACTACCACTTAGTGGTTTCACTATTCATCAAAAATGATAGTTTCCAGAAAAATACCAAAAATTAGGCCTAAGCTATATTTGATATTATGAACTCAAAAATGATATCTATTTTACCAAATTCAAAACATATCAGTTGCATTAATTAATTTAAAAATTAATTCCCGTCGTCAACACAAATAGCATGTTCTTAAGAGATAATAACTATCAAAAGATTGACACTTGTTTATGTCTTGTTTAAATGTGAAATTACATCCAATGACCAACATTGTATTAAATTGTAAAAATATATTCTAAATATACTTTAAAACCACTCAAATTAATAATTTATCACTATTAATTATTTCGATTGAAAAAGTTGCTTTTAATTAAAATATAGCCTGTTTTTACTATTCATCAAAATATGGAAGTTACCAGAATGATATGAAAATTTATCCAAAGTAAATTTTTATTTCATGATTCCAAAGAAGAATTTTATTTCATCAAATTGAACTTATAAATATGTCAAAAACTAGATTTAAAGTGGGTGCACCATCAAAAGGCCGCAAAACTGCATTTTTTTGAAAAATGCTTATTTTACCCGAAAAATTTATTTTGTTCTTATACCATGTTTTAGAAAATGTGAAAGACGAATAATAATGTTATAAGATTCAAAATTTAGTGAATACTATTCATAACGGCTAGTTCATAACAATATTATAATAATATATTGTTGTTTAGTAAAACCCGGTATTGCGTACAACACAAGCTATCAGGGAAGGTCATGATTGTGTGATATGCAAGCCAAGTTAGGGTTGCGTGTAGTGCACGACTCCTTTTTTGTTGCGTATAATAGAATCCAACAATATTTTATTTATACATTGAATATATATATATATATAGACTCAATGTTGCGTAGAATAACTTCTATCAAACGATCTTGAAATTGTGTGTAACATGAGCCAAGAATAGTGTTGCATATACTACAAGCTAATACGGTGTTTCGTATAGCGCAAGATAATCTTGGTGTATCGTACAACAGAAGATATGAATGAAATTAAAAATAATGTTTCTTATAAAATCTCGAGTTGTTACATTCTACCCCCCTTAAAATGAATTTCGCCCTCGAAATTCGTCTAGGTTATAAATTGTTTACTATTTATAGAAACCCACACCGTAAAAAGAAATACCAAAACTGAACTTTAAAAACTAAAGTATGAAATATAATGGTTACCCAGATTAACTCATCACTGGGTTTCCATATAGGATAACATTGTTGAAAATATGGATATGGAAGAGAAATCTAACCATCATGTTCTGATAGAGAGTGGTAGAGAACATGGCTATGAGAAAGACAATAATCACAAAGCCATAAATTTGTGATGATCTAGGGTACCATCTGATTCATCGGATATAAAGGCACTAGGACAACATTTTTGGTTTTCAAGATCATTTCCCTAAAGTTGAAGAATTTGAATTAGAATAAATACTTACTTTATTTTGGTACTATCTCACTGTTGTTCGTTCTTTGAACAATTTCCACTTCATCTCTTAAAGAAATTAAGTTGAATTTGTTATTCGTGATGTGTTAAAAGATCATGTGATAGAATGATGGGTCATTCCATCTATTTCAAACAAAATGTTAGAAAAAGTTATCAAATATACATAAGTCCGTCTTTGGTGAGGTTAATCGTATATGAAAATGAACTTATACTTTATCTATCACATCGCTTAATAAAATAAAACAAGTTTCTACTAACCAGGGACTTCTTGTAGGTCAGTGGTAGGCGATAAAGGTCAGTCGCACTTCGTTTGTGGGTTCGATTCCCACATCCTTGTCCGACGCGATGGGTTGTCACCCGTCCTTCAGGTTGTCCTTTTTCTAAAACTACATTACTATAACATCCCATCAATAATATCAAAAAAAGTTCCATCCTTAAACAATACTAACTAATGTCCAACATAATCCATTCCAATCTTTAGGCTTATCTAAAATACTTCGGTCCAAGCTCATAGTATAAGGAAAACGATTACTTGAAATGTCATCAACCAAGCATGTGAATACCATCATTTATCCCCCATATATCTTGTTGTTCACATTCCAATCATGTGAATACCTTAATCATGTATTCTCTTGAAAAATGAATACCCATTAACCCTTAGTGAAAACATGAATGCTATCAAAAGTTAACTCTTTCCACATACCAAAATCCAAAAAATCTACATACTCAAACCATGATATAACCTTCTCCTTATATCAGTCATGAGCTCATGAATACTATCAAATATTTAATTTTCTCCTTATCTTTTCATTATGCGCATATCCTCTATATTCCAAAAATATCTGAATAACCTTTCATGGATACTGGTAGCATTAATCATACACTTTCAAAAATCAAGGAAAGAAAACAATGTAACGATCCTTAGATTTCTCTTTATTCCATTGTACCATGAGATTACTTATACAACATTACACTTGATAAACATGTAATCAATCCACTACCTTCTTAAACCATTGACCAAGCTTCAACAATTCTTTCATCTCACATA
Organism: Viscum album; assembly: GCA_963277665.1. NCBI lineage: Eukaryota > Viridiplantae > Streptophyta > Magnoliopsida > Santalales > Viscaceae > Viscum > Viscum album. The sequence continues at coordinate 598,774,526 of OY728144.1, forward strand.
TCATTTATAGTCTCTCCATCATCGTCAACATAAATACTACCCATATGACCATACTGATTCTCTTCATGAGACTTTCCCTTAGGGCATTGGTTTGCATAATGCCCGTACATTCCACATTTAAAACATTTAACCATTTTTGATGTCGTAGCAATACCATTATCCTCATCCATGATGTTAACTGAACCTTTTCCTTTGCACTTATTGGCTTTATTTCCTTCTTTTCCACACCCAAAGCATCTTCCAGTTCCATTGAAACATTCTCCTTGATGCCTCTTCCCACATGACTTACATAGGGGAAATTGAACTTTCTTTCGTCTATGATCACCATGAAACTCCATCTTTCTCTTATTAGCCGAGTCAGGAAACTTACAAAATTTGAGTTTATTGATCATATTATTAGATTACTGATTCGGCATAATAATGATGTTTGGACATACAAATCCAGTTTCATTTGGTTGCTCACGAAGAATATCATTCCATTGTCCGTTATATCCTCCATTATCGTGAATCTTTCTGTTTCTAGCCATTTTCTAAAACCCAAAAAGAATAGTGTGAGAGGAAAAAATCATAATAAAGGGGGAGTAACTTCAATATCTAACATCTTTGGTTTAATCTAATATCGTTACTATAGTTCTAGGACTATATCCTATACGTATTGTTATCCTTAGGTACATCCCTAGGCATACCTTAGAAATATCTCTAGGGATCTCACTAACGTTTTTTCATCCTAGTTTCCAAAGGTTGACTAAACCTTTCCTCTGATACCAACTGTAGAGACCCGAAGGTTGACGTACATGGAAATTACATTACTTTTGCGGAATACTTAGTACATAACAAAAACACACACACAAGGACCGTAATAGTTTAGTGTCTTTGGAAACTCGGAATATAATCTTCTAATCGTGGTGAAAGATCTTCAACATCTCCCATAAAGATCTTCTTTTTTTTAACCTAAATCCTTTCTTTATGTCCTGGGGAAAAGAAAACATAAAAGGGTGTGATCAAATGCTCAATAAGGGTTAACAAAAGAAATATCAATCACGTCATATTCATAAGAACATATCTTTTGGAAATCTTAACCTGCAAAAGAGATCATAATTTCATAACATGGGATAAATCATAGTAGTGAAATGTAATCCCAATAATCATAACTTAAAACATGAAACATTGTGGCATACACACATAATCATAGAGAATCATTTCCTATTAGTCAAAAATCATTGCCAAGACTATCTTAGTGGACAAATTCCCTTTCTGAACTGAGTTCACTCCTCGTTTCAGTCCTGTTTCACTGAACTGGTATAACCTACTGTTCCAACCATGTCTATCTCATGAGATATAAAATCATTACCCAATGTATTGGAGGGAGATATAGGTCCCACCCATCTCATAATGATACCATTCTTATGTGTGCCACAAAATCATAAACCATACATCATAGCATAACCCATGTAATAAAAATGGGATTCTTAAACATTGTGACATCATAAAACAATTCATATAAGATAAAGGAATTCATAAAAATAATTCCATCACAACATAATCAAATCAATGTAATGATAGAGATAAAATCAGAACCCTATATTATCTTATATGGAAAATAATTTTGATAAAACACTTGAACTCCATTCTTGAGGAAAATATCCTTTCTACTTCAAAAACATTTTCCCTTTCTTAACATGTCATACAACTTTAAAATAAAAGAAGTTGATTAAAAATAAACTTGGAAACTTGTAAAGGAAGATTCTTGGAAATAATGTTTTAAAAAACCATTCATGCCATATAAGTTAAAAAAACATTCTTCATACTTTTGTCCGAAAAGTCAAAAAGTACCTCGTACGAAAAACGACAAAAGGTTCCTTTCATATCCTTGACTAAAAACTCACCGAAGGATAAAATTGGATTTAAACAATTATAGGTGGATGGAAATAATATTACATATTGAGGAAACATGGATTTGGATGATAAAATACACCCCAGTAAATACTAAAGTATAAACAATCTCGGATAAAAATAAGATTGTGATATTTCCCTTACCTTAGGTCTGATTTTCTTTGTAAGTGTCCGAACCTCGTCTTCTTTGAAGCGCCTCTTTGAGATCTCCCTTTAGGGCACTAAAATTGGTCTTTTAGGAAGACCAGAACCTCTAGGATATTTCTAGGGAAGTGGAGAAGAGAATTTGGTAGGGGTTGGCTGAGCTTGAAGGCTCAATGTGGTGTGAGTAAGAGAGGGAGGAGGTGCCCTTTTATAAGGGAGGAGAGGGGCACCTTTGGAATAACTAAAACTATTATTTTATTATAAAGTCAAATTCGGTTTTAAATAGCTCCAAATTGATTCATTTCGAAGATAATTTGGGTATGGGTCGAAATCCTTTCATCCAATAGAATTTAGAAAAGTTTAGCTTCCTATTTTAACCTTATCATTTAGATTTAACATTAAGTAAAATAATTTTACTTTTACCGTGTCTTCTTGTGTTCTTATACTATAAGGTTAATAAAATTACTATAAGAATCCAAACGAACCCCAAGTTGTTTATTATTAATATATATAACCTTATCTAAGTAATTTGGCCGAACCTTATATTTTTAGGAATAAGATAACAATTAATAATATAATATTTGTTTTAAAAACTATTTTATGTCAATTTTGACACTATTTAGTAATTGATTTTTTGAAAATCATAACAGAATGATTAGTTAGAACAAAGTTAATTACATCAATATTAACATGTCATATTAACCTATAAAATTAGTGGAATTCATAAAAAGTCTCAAATTACACTTATTTGGGTATTTATAATATCAATTATTCTAATTTTTCACTATTATGGTAATTACTGCATCATCATTGTGTCATAAATAAATTAACTTATTTAATGTCTAAAAATTATAAATAAAATATCATTATGTAGGAAATCGTATTAGCTTTCTAATGAATATTTACAATCGTATTTATCTTATGTATAACCCTATATTAAAAATGTTTTATTAAATAAACTTTGATTTTAACTCTTTTAACTCTTCTTTGAATTAAATAATAATAAATGTCCTAATCTAATCCAAGTGGGCCTAAATGGTCATATTTTATTCCTAAGGTTGTTTTTGGTCGAATTACACTTATCGAATAGAATTAGGACATGTGTTAGGGTAATAATAATATCATTTTTACCCTTAATTACACTATTTACTTTTAATCGTGGTAAAAAAAAAGTAAAAAGTTACTATTCATCAAAAATTATTTTCATCTCGTTGAACCACATTTTACTTACTAACATCAACCATGTCTCTCGGATTTTTGAAATTCCACTCACATAAGTGGTAAAATTAAGTTTTATGAAAAATTCATTTTTTTAACTACCACTTAGTGGTTTCACTATTCATCAAAAAATGAAAGTTTCCAGAAAATACCAAAAATTAGGCCTAAGCTATATTTTATATTATGAACTCAAAAATGATGTCTATTTTACCAAATTCAAAACATATCAGTTGCATTAATTAATTTAAAAATTAATTTCTGTCATCAAAACAAATAGCGTGTTCTTAAGAGTTAACAACTATCAAAAGATTGACACTTGTTTATGTCTGGTTTAAATGTGAAATTACATCCAATGACCAGCATTGTATTAAATTGTAAAAATATATTCTAAATATAATTTAAAACCACTCAAATTAATAATTTATCACTATTAATTATTTCGATTGAAAAAGTTGTTTTTAATTAAAATATAGCGTGTTTTTACTATTCATCAAAATATGGAAGTTACCAGAATGATATGAAAATTTATCCAAAGTAAATTTTTATTTCATGATTCCAGAGAAGAATTTTATTTCGTCAAATTGAACTTATAAACATGTCAAAAACTAGATTTAAAGTGGGTGCGCCATCAAAAGGCGGCAAAACTGCATTTTTTTTTTGAAAAATACTTATTTTACCCGAAAAATTTATTTTGTTCTTATACCTAGTTTTAGAAAATGTGCAAGACAAATAATAATGTTATAAGATTCAAAATTTAGTTAATACTATTCATAACGGATAGTTCATAACAATATTATAATAATATATTGTTGTTTAGTAAAACCCGGTATTGTGTAAAACACATGCTATCAGGGAAGGTCGCGATTGTGTGATATGCAAGCCAAGTCAGGGTTGCATGTAGTGCATGACTCCTTTGTTGTTGTGTATAACAGAATCCAACCATATTTTATTTATACATTGAATATATATATATACACTCTATGTTGCGTAGAATAACTTCTCTCAAACGAACTTGAAATTGTGTGTAACATGAGCCAAGAATAGTGTTGCATATACTGCAAGCTAATACGATGTTGCGTATAGCGCAAGATAATCTTGGTGTATCGTACAACAGAAGATATTAATGAAATTAAAAATAATGTTTCTTATAAAATCTCAGGTTGTTACAATGATGAGTTATGAAATTAAAATATATCTCATGCTCCACCTGATATATTTTTCCCAAATCATACTTTTTACCCATAGAAAGGCCTTTCACTTTGTCATTCTGAAAACATAATAACTTTTTTTTCTCAAAATGATATACATTATGCAAATGGACCACATTTTGAGACTATTTTTCCTTTTCATACCACCTTTTGTCCTATACAAAAAATCAACTCAACTACCCCCATTTTTTTGTTCCTCGTTTTGCTCAAAGATCATCATTAACCACTATTCCAATATCTATAGTGTGGTCTAGTCTATTTCATCATCTATTGAAATCATTATATCTAATACATTAAAATACATTTTCCATGGATTTCCTTACATCTATAGTGTACATACTCCAATAATGCATCATGATAATCACTATAACATAGTCAAATATGTTTTTACTATTTTCTCTAACAACAACTATCAAATCCCTTATAGATGACATGATTATTTATAATTAATAGACTAGTACTCAATGATATGGACCACTATGGAATACTGACATTATATTTTACTTTTTTTTGTGAAATGAATTCTTAACATGGCCTCAACCATGGGAATGGACACCGTTAATATTCACCATCATCGACATGGACTCAGACTAATGAATGATCTTGGATATAATGGTTTCTACTCCTTAAACATTCCCAAGGCTATGGGATCTACCACATATAGTATCCCCTTCAAAATTACCAGGCCCACTATCCATGCATAGTCATACCCATCTTAAGAACATTCAACGTACTATGTCTTGATCTAAGGAATAGTTCTCTTATTCCTTCCCTAAGTTTTCTTGACTCTTCATTACATTTTATATGGACTATATAGGCTCCCAATAGAATATGATCATACTTATGGATTTACACTAGATAAAATCCTATTTTTTTAGTCAATGAGTCTGACACAAGAATCATCAAGATGACTTGTAAAAATTCTAGTAATCATGTTTTCCAAAAAAAATTAATCCTATATGAATCAAATAGATCTTCATTATTATCTTCATACACAAATCTCTTATTTTAAACATAAGTATATTTATCAACTTTATCTTTGTAAAATCTTCTAGAATACATTGGGATTTTTAATAATCACCCCAATTATATTTTTTTGACAATATAAAACTCGTCAAACACCAAATAATTGTTTCTCACATATATACTAAATGGAACGAAAAGGGAACTTACTATGCCAATAAAACATTGACATATTTCAGTGAGGTTTTTACCCCCCATTGATTTTAGTAAACTTGTTAATTTTTCAAAGTTTTCTCCCCATCTATTTTTTGACAGGATTCCATGAATATTCAACTACCCCTCTATCTATAGAATCCAAGAGGAATTTTTCCTGGTATTAAAATCCAAAAAATATGTTATAGAGAACATCCTTATCTCAAATATTCCCCCATTATATTTAATTGTTTAACATTAAACACTTATTTATTAGTTATATCTATTTAACAAAATTTTTTGTTTTAATACCCATCTTCATAAAACATCTATATGCCAATATTAATAATTAATGTTATTTATATATAGAATCATTGAGAAAATTTACTACATGAAACATGATAAGTTAATAAATCCATTATTCCAAATTAGCTTTAATATAGTGTATGAGAAAGTTTTTATATATAAAAATAATGATGTCTATTTTATTCAGGAATACCAATAAAAAAGTTCTAACATGATGTACTTTTTCAATTATTAATAAAACATATGATGTCTATCTGTTCACATCAAATTTTTTGTTGAAATAATTGATGAGAATGGTTTTGAGGATCATTAAACATGATAATTTAATTGATACTAACTTCAAAAAAATCAGCATAACTTGTTTATATAACATTCCAAATTAAAAAAATGATTTCAAATTTAATACTATTCCTTTTAGTTCTTCACATGAATCCAATGTATTCAATAAATATGCCTTATAATAATTTACATTTTATAATAATCACCCAAGGATCGTATGTCCACCTTGATTATTAACTTTTTTAAAACTAGTTAGAAATTATAAGGCATTTGGGATGAGGGGTACCATGATGTTTCCTCAAGTTGAGGAATAGTGTGGTTTAATATCAACCAATACATCAAATTCCATCTTTCCTTTTTCCGTTTTTCATTTCAATGGAATTGAAAAAAATAACCATTTCATGATAATCATCTTTCCACGTAGTCTATCGAAATTACCTCATACTATATGATTTCCCTTGAATGCGACCAATTTTATACCCTTCATCATGGTAAAAGAATAGATACACTTTGTTGTCTTGGGATTTTATACAATTTTTTAATTGATCACAAAAGATATATTACCTTATTGTATTAAAAAAAGATGATATCACATTAATATTTACTCTCTATTTCATCTTCATATGTGTCATTTTAATTTTTTTATATAACCACATTGGAAATATTCTTTATTGATAGATTCGAGTACCACCTAGGAATTATTCCTTTTTATCAGTGGATTCTTATTCCCTTGATCTTCCATCGTTCTCATAGATTGTATAATTTATTATTATATCCAATTTTATCTTATTGATTATAATATATATTTTAAGAGTACCTAAGTCATGATTCCTGATACACTATTTTTAAGGATTATTTTCATCCTACAAAACATTGATGTTATTTTCCTACTTAATAGGCCTTTATCCACTATAAAGTTTCCCTTTTTAATTCAATTGATTAAAATTTCTTTATGTGTCCTATTTACCTTCCATGAAATCATCCAATAAAAATATAATTCCATATGACTGAGGATATAAACATACATAAATAATCATATATCATTTATTATCTCCTCAATTTAAATGATCGTGTTTATGGATTTCATCTAACATTTTTCGGCATGATATTATGAAACATTTACTCAAGATGTGACCAATGCTTCCATAATATATTAAATTTGGTCATTCAATATTCTATTGAACTAAACTTCAATATTTTTCAATGAATAACTCTTTTCTTCTATATATTAGATCTATATTTATCTTCTCTTCTACAGAATATGATACATTCAATGAGAAAACTTTTTTATAGTCATTGAAAATATTATTCTTATCCTTAGTCCACTAAATAATATTTCCCATTCAACTAAGAATACATTACCATTAAACATGAAGGTATATCCATACCTAAAATTCTCATCATTCTTGTTTGGTTTTTATTAGAATAATTCTAGCCTTTAACTTGTTCTTCAAGGAAATTTTCTTCATGACATATTTGGAAATATCTTCAAAAATGTTGCATTATTATTTCATGTTTTTTATCAGTATCCTTATAATGAAATTAATGTCCACTTAAAAATATTAAATTTATTTTTTTTCATGTAAAAATATTCCATCATTGAATCAAACACTCCAGGAATGATACTCTATCAATATTCATTGTAATTTATTGATCATTCATTTGAATAGAAACATGATTTTTCTTCTTATTCCCCACCAAAATAATATATTCTTTTAACCTAAAAGAAAGGTTAGGAAATTTATAATCCTATCTCAAAATTAAGGATAGATTCTGAAATAATAATGGTATCATAATTCACCATATATTTAGAACACAACTTCTATTATGACTTCCTTCATTCATAATTATTTTTTAATTTTGACATAAGGACATTATTAATAATACTTTATTATTTTCAAAAAAATTATAAAACTAAAACCCCACATATTTTTATAAAATTTAATACTTTAAATTTTTTTATTTTTTAGAAACTCCTATAATTCCTCATTAATTAATGTAAAAATTTGTGATGTTTCTTTGATCGGCATTAATGACAAAACCATGAAACATTAACAGAATATTTCCACCTTTAAAAAAGTCTTGAGGAACTCCAAGAGATTCCTATATGAATAAAATGAACTCTCTTGTCTTTATTCTGAAATTCATTCCATCAATGATACCATCCTTCATTATACATTTCATATTTATTCAATGACATCCATTTTGACACCAGAAAACATGTCCCCAAAATTTTTCAAATGCTTTTATACATGATCCAAGAACATAGCCCATTTTTCAAGCTTTGATTTGGTAGGTTTTAGGGCCCAAAAGGAGTTACAGATTATGAGTTATGGACATTGGATGTTGGGATAGAAAACTGGTTCGCGAAGCCAATTTGCGAAGCCCCCTCTGCGATCGCAGAGCGCTGCCGCGAAGCAATGAGGTGGGATGCTCCACAAACCCTTTTGGCATTCGTGAACCCATAGCAGAGCAAAGAGGCAGTAATGCTCCGTGAAGCCCTCAAACATTAATGAGGCATCATGAAGCAAGGAGGCGGTAATGATTTGTGAGCCACTTTGACGTTCCCAAGCTGCCACAGAGCAAGCCTAGTCTTCACGCCGAGCATGCTCCGCTTCGCAGTGCCACTCCCCTATAAATACCAAACTCACCCCCATTAACCAGAAGACCACTCTTCCCCTTGGGCGTCCGATCTCCCAGTTTGTGGAGCTCCACATTCCTTTGCGAAGCAGCTCTGTAAGACCATGCTTAGCGACCAACTTCCTTTGCCATGCAGCTCCGCAAGCCCATGGTCTTCAAGAAGCTTCCTTCATGTTGTTTCCCCATGAGCTCTTTCTCCGTGAGTAGTGTCCTTCGTGATGCTGCTCCACGAGTCCATGCTCCGCGAGCCCATGCTCCGTGACTCCATGTTCCGTGAGTCCATGCTTCGTAAGACCCCATGTTCCCGGCCCTCTGGGCCTGTCCCTTCACTACCTTCACTGATCCCCTTGAAAAATGGATGGTCACACCATGAACGTTTCAGCCTGGGATATTGGCATTTTCCATTGAGCCCTTATGCGCACCCACCTTCCACCTATAGAATACCATGATTTGAGATAATTTTCCACACACCATTAAACACTTTGAGTCGAAATATTCCTCTTGGTTCATTTCTCTTGTCGTGAGTTGAGATTTCATTTATCAATTCCCTGAGTACCTTGAGTCAATCCATTCCTCAAGAAACTCATCCAAACCCTATCACATGGCACCTATGCGGGTTGAACTAGAAACGGAAGCCCTTGCGTAATACCCAACACCATCCATTCCTAGGTGCCTTGTGCCCAATAGTCCTACCTACATGACTATAAACTATAGTTTACCCTATATAATGAATATAGTTTGCCTCTTTCTCCAAACAAGAGATGTCATATGCTCCAAGCATTAGATTCCTAATGCCATGATTACAATGGTGTAATATCAAGAGTGTTGGAATCCGTCCCAACATTCCATCACTCCACCTCACACTTTGTGTGTCCTTCATTCAGATATTCATCCACTCCCATGTCCGAAGGGACCCCATAACAGACCGGTCTCTTGCTGCTTCATCTCACCAATAGTCCTGGGCCAATACCCCGGAAGTATTTGGACAACACTTTGAGTCAGGTCCTGTGTTTCGAACACAGTTTGCAGTCGACCCTCATTTGTGCATCCCCCTTTCATACTAATGCAATATGGATGCTATGTTTCAAACATGGTCAAAAGTTATACTCTATCTCCACGCCACCCTTATTGCATTCTGAATGTTGGGCACATAATTCACACTCTTCATTTCCCTTTGTTCGGACTGATTCCAATGCCCCTTGGTGTTATCAGACTTGTGCACTTACACATAGGTGTTTGCCCCAATAATATTCCTCAACCCACAATTGAGTTGGGATGCCCTCATCACCAGACATGAGGAAGGCATTATGGGAATTTTACTTGCATAATCCCGATCCACTATTGCCGCTCCATAGAGGCACTCGGGCAGCTTCCTTGCGTAAGCCCCATTCACTTTTGCTGCTCCATAGCGGCACCTGGGCAGCTTCCTTGCATATGCCCCATTCACCATTGTTTCCCCATAGTGGCCCCCAGGAAACTTCATTGTGTAAGCCCCGTGCACCATTGTTGCTCCATAGAAGCACCAGGGGAGCTACCTTGCGTAAGCCCCATTAACCATTGCTTCTCCGTAGTGGCACCCGGGTAGCTTCGTTTTGTAAGCCCCATTCACCATTGTAACTTTATAGCGGCACCTGGGAAACTTCCTTGAGTAATCCCCATTGACTATTTCCTATCCATAATGGCACCCAGGAAGCTTTCTTATGTAAGCCCCATCCACCATTGCTGCTCCATAGTGGCACCCGGGCAGCTTCCTTGCATAAGTCCCATCCACCATTGTTGCTCGATAGAGGCACCCGTGCAGCTTCCTTGCGTAAGCCCCATTCCCTATTGCCACTCCATATCAGCATCAGGGAAGCTTCCATGTAAAATCCCCATTCACCATAGCTGACCCATAATGGCACCTGGGCAGCTTCCTTGTGTAAGCCCCATGCACCATTGCCACTCTATAGCGGCACCTGGGCAGCTACTTTGCATATGCCCCATTCACCATTGCCGCTCCATAGCGGCACCTGGGCAGCTTCATTGTGTAAGCCCCATTCACCATTGCCCCTCCATAGAGGCACCCAAGAAGCTTCCTTGCATAAGCCCCATTCACCATTGATGCTCTATAGAGTCACCTAGGAAGATTCATTGGGTAAGACCTACTCACCTTTGTTTCTCCATAGGGGCACCCAGGCACCTTTCTTGCGTAAGCCCCATTCACCATTGTTTCTCCATAGCGGCACTCGGGCAGCATCCATGTGTAATCACCATTCACCATTTATGCTCCATAGTGGCACCTGGGTAGCTTCCTTGCATAATACCTATTCACCATTGCTTCTCCATAGCGGCACCCAAGAAGCATCCTCGCATAATACCCATTCACTATTGCCACTCCATAGCGGCACCCGGGAAGCTTCCATGTGTATGACCCATTCACCATTGCCACTCAATAGCGGAACATTGGTTGTGATCATGTGTAAGCCCCAATCCACATCCCACGGACGCACCTTTTACGACATGATCATCAGGTCTCTGCTACCTATTATTTCTCACACCGAGCATGAATCACGTCAAATTAGAGTGAGCACTGACCATGACTTCTTCCTTGGGCCACCATAGAGCTTATGACCCAAATTCCACCATCCGAACTACGAGGAATTTGATCTTTGCCAAGGCAGAGTACGTTTGAAGCCTCCCTGAGGTTCAAGCCCAAAACTGGTCATTCCGAGCATATTCACGCCAGTTCACAAACTCATTAGGCTGCCTCAAAGTATAAGCATCAAATTACCCCTTCCGAACTATGAGGTCTTTGATCCTTGATAAGGCGAGGTACGTAGGAAACCTCCAAGAGGTTCAAGCCAACCATCCATTGGACCACAGGTCCTTCTTCACATAGGTCACCACCCACCTGAACTACGGGGTCTTTGATCCTTGCCAAGGTAGGGTATGTAGGAATCCTCCAAGAGGTTCACGCCCAATAACCATTATACCCCCTGTCCACCTTCACATCAGTTCACTGACCAACACCTCAACTATGGGGTCTTTGATCCTTTCCAAGGCAGGGTATGTAGGAGGCCTCCTTGAGGTTCAAGCCCAATATCTAGTCGCTCCGACCCCCTTCACGTTGGTTCACCCCCGTCTTGCATGACATTAACTTGTAGACCCCAATCATAAGTAAGCCATTGTTCCCCCATTCTACAATAAGTTGTTTCCAACCTCATTCGGTGGTAAGCCGTTAAATTCCTTTATTGATGATAATCCATCATCAGATGAACTACGGGGACTTTTATTTCCTTCCATGGGGATATGTAGGAAGCCTCACTGAGGCTCAATCCCATCACTCATGTCTCGTCCTAATCTCTCCCTCGAGACTATGTGTTTCGGGAAGGTCATGACCCAACCTGGAGGTCCTATTTTCTCCAGATCCCATCCATGTGTCCATTCTCATTGGTCGGCTCCCCCGGTGTCCCATCGTCCCACTGAACTACGTGGACATTGATTCCCTACCACAGGGATACGTAGGAAGTATCTTCGAGGGTCATGACCAACACTACTGTCACCTTCACAATGGTCCCATCTCATTCCCCCTCTACTCCATTCAACTCTCCATCATCCATCCAGATCTTTACCTGGGCCGCCACATCCCGGTGGGATCATGTTATCCACCTCCTCACTACTCCTAGCAGTACATGGGCTGCAATCCACGTGTAAGCCCCAATATGTAATCGGGTCATTGTTCTTTGTATACACCCTGATTCATCACCCCTTTGAACTATGTGTGTTTTGATCCCTGTTCTCTACATAGGGTACATAGGAAACCACCTTGAGGTTCAACCCCAACCAATGGTAATCCTTGGTGCTTCACATTCTGGGGTGCACACTCCCTGGTCTGCCCTTATTGGTGTTCAGATTAGCTATTACGGTATGACATCTCCCCTCCATGGGGCGCACCACCTCATATTCGTCCTCATTGGGCGTTCTGATCCATCCATCTTCTTAGTTTTCCCTCCTTGAGATTTACCAATCTTATCCGTCTCTATGGGACATTCAGATCACTTTCATCCTATCTCTGCAAGACGTTAAACTTGCAGCCTAATTCATGATAAACATGAGATTCTTGAGGAAAACCTCGGATGACATGCCTTTGCAGTAAACATCTCCGCAAGACGTTAAACTCGCAGCGTACACTGTTTAATCGTGGGAAGCATAGGAAAACCTCATAGACATGCCCATAACATTAGATACCCCACGACTGACATGGGATGCCTCAGGTTCATCACCCTTTGAGATGCCCTCTTATGAGGAAGAATAAAGGTTCCCCTATGTCCACGCATCCAAAGATGCCCTGACATGCCCGATGTTACTGTCTACTCCAATCGAAGGTTTCTACAATGTCAAGACTCCATGGAATGTCCTGACGAAAGTAGTGTAATTAACCAGTGTCCATGAAGATATGGCACCATGAATGAGATTCATGAACCAAGACATTATCTACGAGGAAGACCAAGACTAAGTGATGAGTTACAAGGAGGAATCCATGGAAGGAAGAACCGACATCCCATCATCTTGTTTGATCAAGGAGAAAACATCCCCGAACATGGAACAGATTCCACCCACCTTTAGAGAGTGGGAATATGAGGAAAAATCTGTGCATCCTCCACAGACGGATGTGCGCGCCTCAGAAAAAGTGTTGGAAACAATACGTTTAATTTAGAGTACTAACAAATACAACAAAAATGAACATATCCTTTCGATAATACTTGTTGGACCATTAATAGGGGCATAATGTTAGATTTTTCTAAAAGGGATATGAATCAGTGTATGCAATATTTATGAAAAAAATAAACTTATACCTTTGAATAACATTCATCCCAAATTGGATCCTGACATATCAATTTTGATGGTCACATGTTATAATCTATTAAAAAATAATATTTTGAATTATTGACTTGGATATTTATCATCACCTTAATAATCCATTGAAACAACCCATTTAATTCTCTATAAACAACCTTCATGATCTATCAAATTTTGTAAATTTACATAACTACTTCATTCAAAACTATTCCAAATTAAATCATTTTGAATTAATTAAAATAAATTTAAAAAACAAAATTATTAAAATAACATTTGATCACAGATTCCATCATGGAATAATACTAACACACATGATTTATGAATAATAAAATTCCAACTCATGTATAGCCTAATATATTTACAGTAAAATATACATTCCATCTATCGGCATGCCTTGATCCATGTCAAGGTAAAAAATAATTGTCCATTTTCTTCAAAAAATATAAACACTATGGTATTGGTCCTCTACAAGTGGTAATTTTAGGTTTCTACTCCACCTATTAACCACATGCACTAATAAACAACCACACACCCATTTTTAGATTCTCTATTATACACTATGATCATATCAAACCACCACACCAATATTTATGTCACATTCCAACAAAAGAAACTAAAATTATATTGTAAATAATTGATGTAGAAAAACGCTTGGACCATAGACTTCCCTATTATTATATTTTTTATATCCATTTCGCACAGGCACTCCACCAATACACCACCATCATCTCTATAGAATGGTGCAAGATGGTTAGTCATTTTACCTTATGCACTTCCATCAAACATCGATTGTTGTATTGGTTGTTTTTCACTGGTTAAATACTACTCCACCATGGGGAACACTAATACATGGTCCCTTTCGGTTCCCTATATTGGTAAATGACTTCCAAACACACCTTCAACAATGATGGTGGAAACACCTTTCCATCTATATCTTCACCATGTCCTCTAAGCTGGGTATGGACATTCAAATATTTATAATTTGCTTCCATAACATGACCTAGGATGTGGTCATGGATTGAACTATTACCTCCTTCATCATCACCATACCTGAGGTCCATGGTATGGTCATTCCCATGATTGGATCCTTCAATTAACCTATACTTGGGCTAAGGCATACTGATACACCTCGTTTTCAAAGATTCCTTCAAACTATTTTTTCCCTTCTCATGATAATTATTTCCCTTGCAGAATACCATTTAAATTCATGATATCCACTATATTAGATAATTGTTTGAATGTAATTAGAGTTTAACACAACAACCTTTATTATTCATTGTCAAAAATTATAATAATTAACTACTCTTATTGTTTTAAATCCTCAAAACTGCTCTTGCCATTCTCCTTTATCATAACTTCCATTTCATTTATTATCAACATCCATCTTAACAACAACCTTTTTATTAAAAAAATCATCAAAATTCTTATTCCATACATACTACCAACATATGAAATTCAATAATAAAATATTATCTAAATAATATATCATTAGTCACATAGGGTATACAACCAAGCCAAATGGTAGCATGTTATCATGTTATAATAAATTCTGAATTATCATTATATATTGATAAAATAACTACTACAAAAATTTAAAATTTAATACATTTTATATACCACCATTACATCCATTATTAGAACCATCCATGATTGTAGTGGAGGAGACCTTTTTTTCATTCCCCATGGATTAGGTTGTTCAAGCTTGCAGACAATTAAAGATATCATTTCTAAATTAATGTAAAGAGCAATGGTATATAAAAAATAACCATTTAAGAATTGTTATTATTAAACAAAAACAAAAATTGTTCATAAAAAGGATGATTGTGAATAGTTAGGGGAGGTTATGATGAAAAATAATGAACAACTCTTCATGGAGGCAGTAGTTTTCAAGTATACAATATCAATGTTTGAGTTTTTCTCAGCTAATGAAATGAAAATAATAACTATTGTTTAATCAATAATAAATTATTTTCATATAGTAATGTTTCTTATTTAAATATATTAATATTTTTCCATCATAATAAGATAATAAGAATTAAAATGGAAACAATAAGAAGAAGTGTATACTCATATTGAGGTCTTAAATTTTCACTAGTTATTCCCCTTTACGATAAGGGAAAAATTTTATATAATGAAGACTAGTGGAATAAGGAAGTGGGAAAGGGATATAATAGAATAAAATTGATATATTTTCAAAAATAATGAATTGGATAGCTGAGACTGGAAGTTGTGGAACTGTTTCCTCTCTATAAGTGAAGAGAAATGTTTTTTTAAATAATAATTAAATTTCTATAATTTTATTTCAATATTATATTATATAGGGAATAAAAAAGTAAAAATGAATAAATGTGGTAAGTTTTTAATAATCCACCCCCTACCAACCATTTAAAAACCATTATTTACATTTTTACCTTTTTCCACGTTGTAATGGGCTTTTAACCATTTTATATTTTTCTTGGTCAACTAATTATTAAACATAGTAATAAAGTTTATTTTCAAAAAATAACATGTGACCTCATTTCTGACATAAAATTTAATAACAATTTTATCAATTTTTATTTATATTTGTGTTATAATTTCTATTTATAATAAAAAAATATAATCACATAAAATAATTTTTTAGAAAAAAAAATTATGCTTACAAATCAGATATAAGGTAAAATAATCTTTTTTACAGAATAAATGGAATAAAACGAAAGATTATAAAAAATAAAAATTAATTGGATTTCAATAACATCCAAAACATAATTTCATATTAAAAATGATTGATTCAATGAAAATACTAAAAACATCATCTTAGCTTTCATTAATGTCACATCGTACATTGGTTCTAAAAAAATTGGACAGTAGTTTTTCATTATATGATATTATTTTACAATGAAAAATGTTATTAATAAAAATATAATTTTTTATTTAAAAAGAATTTATAGTGTACTTGGTCATTCTAACATAATGATAAAATAATAAAAATATTAATTTTAGTAAAAAATATATATTGATTAAAAAAAATCTTCTTGTAAAATTATAAATAATTTATAATAAGCTAATTTTTATAACATAATTCAAAATTTGATGTTAATTTTTAGAACTTCAAATTATAAAATATGAAATTTAAATATATTCATGAAAATGGAACATAGAGTGTTCATATTGCAATAGATTCAACAGATGTATTTAACTACTATAGTAGATTTTTTGTCATTATAATGTTTGAAAAAGATGTTTTGATAAAAATATAATGTTTATTATAAATTGGTGATGAAAAAAGTAATTTTTCATTTAAAAATTCTTTTGGAAATAAAATGTTTATATAGTTTTTAATATTCTAAATATGTCGATATTTTGATTAAATTCACACTAAAGTCTAATTTGGAAAAAAATTCGATGAGTTTTTTCGATGAATTTTTTATATTTTTTTCTAATCTAGGCCCTTTTGAAGGCAAAATTTGAAAAAAATAATATAAATCTGAAAAAATATGATGGTGAAGGAAATTATTGTATCGTTATTATATGTATTTGATATATTAAATTATATAAATGATTTAAAACAAGGCATTTATGTGCTCGATGACATCTATGACATAAAATATTAAACAATATTCAACTTCTAAAGGAAAAGGAGGGTAATATGGATTATGATAATAATAAAAAATAAATTCTATTTAAAAATATATAATTTAATTTTTGAATTTGTTTAAACTAATTCCTATATTGATTTAACTTTTTTATTAATGAATATATTTATTTAAATGATTTAAAAAATATTCATGTATAAATAAATATGTACACATTTTTAAATTTATTTATAGCAAAAATAAAACACATTTAAACTATTTTGAAATTTAATATAGAGTGTCGGATATCTATTTTTTCATATATAGAGTTAAACTTTGTGGATGAGTCTCATAATTAAATTGAATTCATTAAAACCATTTATAAGGATATATAAAAAATATAAAATTATATATATACACTCCCTGAAATCCATTGGGTAAATACGATTATAATCATTTAGGATTGAAAAAATAAATTAACGATTGGGGTTTTAGTATATAATAAGAAAAACATATTGTGAAAATGTTACTCAGATAATGAAGGAGTATATTATAATGAAATCATTTCACCAGTTTTAATGGTGGATAGTATGAATAATATTTCACAATTATATTCCCATACCGATTTGAAATAACCTCACATATTTATTTTCAAATAGGAATCCCAAAATTAAAGAATAAACATGATTTAAAATGATTACTGATATTGCATGATTTTTGAAAAGTAAAGTAATGAAAACATAGATATAAATTTTATTCATTATACAAATTTGGTAATTTAATACTATTATAATTTATTCATAGAAATAATACACTCAATATACTAATATGTCTTCATCAAAATAATTCATAATTCCATTATCATTTTACAACGTAAAAAATAGTATTTCAACATTACATTACGCTAATATTCATCTTTTCATATAATATTACAATATTTTCAAATAATTCATCGATATCCATAATGAATGAATAATAACTAATAATCATAATAATACATGTAATTGAATGCAAAATTAACATCTTTCCTTCAAAAGTTTCATTCTATTAACCATACATAAAAAAATTCTTTCATATAACTTCATATATTGATTGTAATTATATCAATAATCTTGAATTACAGAAATAATGAATGTTAAGAATGTCCTATGAATTGTAATAATAAAACTAAATTACTTTCTATAACTATTTTTAAAAATATGATAAAAATTTTAAGATTTGAATAAAAAAGAAGAAAATTGATCAGGCCCACCAATCACTTAAGCTACTATATGAGCGTATTGTTTCCTATCAAATTTCTCTATACCCCATTCTATGTTCCAACCATTTGATCACATTAAAATATGGAGTTATAAAAATACATCAATGAAAAATGTGATTATAATGATTATTTTTTGTTAAACTATAGATTCACCACCCTAGATTTATATTTAAAAAACTTTTCCATCATCAATTTCATTAATTCTTCCCCTCTTTATATGTTTCAAGATTCCATAAAAATCTACTAAAATTCATTAAATATAATTCTATAAATATATCAAACATCTATTTTATTAAGTTAATTCTAATGTATTTGGTGAGAAGATGTTTCCATTTTCGTATGCAGGATCTTACCTTTTTAATTATAATATTTAAATGTCATAATATTGTATCATTGTCTATATAAATAAATCAATTACAAATTTATTTAAATAAATAATTAAATAACTTACCCATAGTAATAAGACATTAATCCACAAATGAATATTACTAATATCATATCCTCATGTAAAAATACTTTTTAGATATCATTGTTACAATAAGAAATTTCAAATAAAATTTTAGGGTAAAATAATGATTTTATCCCTTAAGTAAAAATTGACAAAATACCCATTGAGTTTTTATAAACATCTGAATTTAATATTTAGAGTATTAAGTGTAGAATTAAAATAAAATAATTACATAATTTAAAATACCAATCCATGATCATATAATATTTTAAATTAAAAATTATACACTTTATGAATTAGAAAAAAACAAAAATCATTACAAATTACTCTATTTAATTACGATTATTTATCAAAATATCAATGGTAGTCATAGAGCAATAAAATAAAGAACAAAACACAGAATAAAAAGACACAATCTATATTTAAATTTAATATCTATAATTATAAAAATACTATTATTCCAGAAGATAAAAAAGTAAAGTGTATTCAACTATAATAACATTGGGTTCTATACTCTCCTCAGACACACATATTCTCAAATAATCACTCCTAAAACAACATGTATTTAGCATACCAAAACCATTTAAGTGACAAGAATTTTTTTAAATTTATCTCCCTTTTAATAAATATTAAAATGATAATCTTCATATATAACATAATAATTTAATTCATATTCCCTCAATTTGAATAAACTAGAGTCATCATGAACATAAAACATCAACTATAACATATGGAAGATATAAAACACCATTTACACATATGAAGTAAAAATAAATGCATGAGTGACCTATCAAATTATAATTAATAACTAAAAAGGATTATCACATATCATTTATTATTATCCACCCCTCTCAAACATGAATCACTCAATCTGTGGAGTAAAATCCATCACTACATCATCAATAAAAACAAAACAAATTTTCCAATTTATAAAATTAAAATATTACATTTATTGACGTAGTTTATTCCTTATTAACATTCATTTAAGCTGAAATATCTGTATTAAACTTCTTTAAATATTAATGAAAATAATTATTTCCTCCCAAAAATATACACAACATTTTGGGGATTGAAAAATCCTTTTATATAATATCACACATGATTTCATCCAAATAGATGAATGATAAATATTATTAATAACATATTATACTAATGATATATGATCCTCCTAAGATACATGAAAATCTAAAATATAAGAACATAATATATCCCCAAGAATTTTTAATTATCCATTTAGTCTATCCATATTTTTGAAGATGTAATATAATGTACAGACTAAACTAGGTGCATAAACTCATTTTAATCCATTCTTTATCCATGATATCAATTAAATATTATGTTTGGATAAAATTATATTTAGATCTTTTTAAATCGTCACTATTTATTATACATATAACATCATTTTTTATTCCACATAAATATAGTCCTTGGTTATAAGAAAATTATATTAGAAAATATAATTTTTCACCACTATAAAGATGTTATCAAAACAATCAAGGGGTATGTGTTAAACCTACTAGAAAATCACTATATATATATCTAAACATCAACAATAGAGTTATTAATGTCTGTAGAAACCGTAAAAGAAATATTTGATCAACCAAATCCTTTATAAATATATTGTATCTACTAATAAAGACTTTCGTATTGTTCCAGAAACCAAATAAAAAAAATATTCTTGTATGAATAATATTTTCTACTACAAGATATATAGTTGAGGACAAATTGTGAACGTTACATGATATATACTCTTACATCACCCATGTAAATTTTTTTCCATGAAACATCACATTTTGATATTTATTTTTAAAAAACTCATAAATAGTATCTCAATGACTAAAAAACACATTGAATAATAATAACTTTTTTAATATATAGTATATTTTTAATTATTCTCTCTTACAAATATGATGATATTAGAAAATTGATATATTTTATATCACACAACTGGAATAATATATTGATATAAAGATTCCAACATCATTGGAATTTCCCATTCATTTAATATATCATGAGAAAAAAATCCTTGATAGTTTATATATCACACAATATCACCCACATTACACTTTGTAATGGTATAAGTGATCAAAAATTAATAATCCCAATAAATAAATTCACATACACTCTCTCGTATTGTTAACTCTATAAGTATATACAAAAAAAAGATACTTTAATATTTCAATCCATAATATAACCAACCAAATATGTTATCATAAAAATTTGACAATAGGGCATGTAACCACCTATTAATTCATCTATTAAACTCTAATCCCAAAAAATAAAATTTCATGTATTCCTCAATATAAACATATCATTATTAGTTCTTGAAAATATTGAAATAATTTCTTACATGTACCAGTACTGAAAATATCTACATAATAAGATAACCACATCTTATTTTTCAATGTATACCAATAATAATTGTCATAATTACCAAGAACCTGATACTTTTAATCACTATTCTGTTGAAATTTATCCAAATTTTCATAATCATAGAATTCACTACACCAACATCACCAATATAGAGAAAAATACCAACCCATTCATACGAATAAAATAGACAAATGCAACTAATGATATATTTAACAATCATTCCCCAAAAAATCATATATAAGAACAAACATAAAATTATTAAATTTTAAAATACATAACTTATCAAACATTTCATAATATAAAATAATAATAATATGTCTCAACATGGGTTATTTATAATTCAAACACGGGTTTTTGAAACAAAAATAAAATAGATAAATAGTTGATTGAAAAATAAATAAGGAATCCCCATATAATCATGGTCTATACACCAATAAAAATAAATCAAATAAATTAAGAACTTTTGTGGAAATTTTAAAAAGTTGATCCTCTACCATAATTTTAATACTATATCAATATCTAAAAAAATTCAGTTTCATCAACTCTCATCCTATTATAAAACATGTGTTTCACTAAGAACTTATAATACATATTCAAACATCTAATGATATAAAAACAACTTCAATTTTTATTTATTTCAAAATGATAAAAATTCAATAAAATAATTTCCTTAATAATGAAAGTAATCCCACATAAAATTATAAATTATGTCTATCAATTTACTATGAAGGAAACACTAATGAATTTAAAAACTATGGAATAATTATTATCCTCATTAACTCAAGAAACATGAAAATTTCTCATCAAATTTAAACATAGCGAATATTTTTATCATGGGGAAAATAAAATCAATCAATTTACATTGGAAATTAGAAATATAAAATATAAAGAGTAATTAAATTAAAAAAAATAAATAAGAAATGCTAACTATCATAAAAATCCACATTATGGAAAACCATAAATAATTGTTTAAATATTAACAAAAGTTTCTCCTAAATAATAATATAAAAAATATAAAAATATTAAACTAAATTTGAGCCCACAAGGATAAATACACCACGAATGATGGAATGGGGATTGTAAGATTAAAAAAATTACACTTTTATCTTAATAAATTTTTAATCAAATGGATCGCTTCTATTATTCTCACAAAAACAAAAAATTTGTATTTAATACATACAAGGGATACAAAAATATTGCCTTATTCACCCAAACCAAGATAATCCATGGATCATATAAAGTTGTTTTTATAGCATTCTATAGAAATTAAAGTGAAAAGTGGTTATAATTTTCAATTAAAACACACATTCCCTATTAGTCTAAAACCATTCACCATTGATAGCCCACTACTCTCTTCGACAATGGGTAATGACTGTGACATCGATAGGTATCTTCTAATGATCTAAATCAAATTTTATTACACTAAAATATTTGTTTTATGAATTATTCTTTTTACAAAATTTATTAATGAATATTTTCAAAAAAAAGGAAATTCCTTTAAGGTTAATATAACTACCACTTTTTTCAACCCTTATCTAAACGTCTCAAAACATTAAAACTTTTTTCAAACATTCAATTATTCTGGAAACACTTGATCATTTGTAATCCTCTCTTGTTATTTATGTGAAAATATAACTAATTTATAAAACATATATTCACATAAAACCATTTATTAAATAGGTATGTTCGTATATGACTTATGCGAATAAAATGCCCTAAAAATATCTATGTCTTGAACTAAAAAATGAGGAGTGTAGTGACTATTGAATATTAATGGATGGTCATATACTCAATATCCAATGCTTTAATAATAAAAAACTTTGGGTAATTCATTTCACACATAACTTGTCATATTACCACAACATTAAATAGATACGAACTATGTTCAAACATTATGACATCCACGAGTATACCCAACATAAAAAAACCTTCCACATCCTAATTTTAGAGTAGGAGGATTCGAATGAAAATTATCATCTAACATTCAAAATGTATTCATAACATTTCACTTGTATGACTATATTCACTTTTCACTATCTTTCTATATAATATATTGAAAATTGTTAAGATCTTTCAGACCCATTATTAATAAATATGAAAATTTATCTAATGTTTTATAACACTCTATACATTCTTTTCAACAAACACAGTAAACGTTTTTCAAAAATATTTTTCAATAAATTCTACAAATGAAACACCATGAAATAATATCTAGAGGTATTGTTGCCAAGAAATCTCTCCATTTGGTTTTAAAAGAAATTATTAAAATTAACTAAATACCAAATGAAATTGATGAAAACTGTATTAACTTATAATTTAATAAATATCTTGGTTTATATACCATATGATTCCCACTACAATATATTTTTCAATGAACTACTAAAAAATATTTTAGAAACCTCATGCGTCAATATTAAAATTAGAAACATGAGTAATATGAAAGGATCTTCCATAATTAATATCATTGTTGACAGGAATGATTAAAAAATATCGAATGATATCATTTTTAAAATCTGTTCAATAGTACAGATATCTTCCCAAACCACATTCCATATAAATTATTGAAATAATTAATATTTTAGTCATCATTAGGATTATCTTCTAAACTATAATTTTAATTGTTTTCATCACAAATCCATTAGTCCATCCATTCCTAATTTTTGTTGATTAAAATAAAATCATCAAAATTATCACAATATACGACTCTCCAAACATTGACTCTCCCCTAGATTCAATATAGATTATTTATCCCCTTTCCCCACATTACTCCCTCCTATAGGAGGATTGACTATACACATCCTTATTTAGGAATAATATTACCTCCACCCCATTATTCAATGAACCCAAATGGAACTACTTAAAGGTAAACAATGGTATATAATTGTCATCAAAACATATTGTTTTTTCCATTATATATAGAGATGTTATGGATCCGTATACACACAGATTAATCCCAGTGATAGGGCTATATTTAATTAGCTAATAGATACTATTTAAGTTATTTTTTTAGTGAGGTCATCATCATCAGGAATTTGACATGGTGTTTTCTAGGGACATAATTCAATATTATTATCCCCATCTGCAATATCTCCATGATTTTATTATACTTGATTTTAGTTTTATCTATTCTATAGATGTTTCACAATATAAATAACCAAAACCATAAATGCCATTAACAATCTATAGTTTTCACTTCCATATATGAAAGTGGATTTTTTCTAGGATTGAATCAGCATCGGGACAACTAACATGTGGGAAAAACATTATTTTTCTAGTTCCTCATAAAATAAAACATACACTAAATGATCTTCTAGAATTGTTTAAAAACCACAGTATTGCCATCATCATCTACTGAACACATCATTAGGTTTGCAACAATATTTTCCATAATTTGGAATACACCATTATAAATCACATGAAAATCATCTTAGCATATTGTGATTTTGAGACAAATGTATCATTCCATCTTCATGACACATTCAGGACAAGTAAAAAAACTATATACAGTAATAATATAATGTTTAAAATCAAATATCGTGTGTTTTTAAAAGAATCAATTTTATTATTTTGGTCCAAAGATGATCATTTCATCAAAATATACTGGAACCATCAGCCTTTGATCACTCTTGTTGTTGAAATTGATATTATAATCAACTCTACCATGGGGGAGAAAAATTTTATTCTTGTTATGATATAGTTTTTAATATAATAATATTTATTCATGAATTGGGATATAAAGAGACTTCTTCGGTTCAAATAAATAAACATCACAATCATGATGATAAAATCGTTCAACTCTTTGATGTATACAACATTTTGTAAAATATGATTTTTAAATTTTGACATATTACCCAAATGAATATCATTTAATTGTAATTTCACTAATATGGACATGAAATGTTGAATATTATCTTACCATTGAATCCATCAAAATTTTTATATACTTTGATCCCTTTAACATTCGTGTATCCCTTGAACACTTCTTATAGATTTATTCAAAACCGATTCCCATCTATATTCTATTTATAATTGAAAAAGTATTTTTAGTTGATGATGTTTTTTACTTTTAATATTGAAAAATTCTCCATAATCAATTTTTTTTTATTTTTTTCAATCTCTTCATTCATCTTAAAAAACTAGTTTAATTAACTTTTATCTTTTAAATACCCCTTGGATATTCTAAAGGAATGAATTATTCTTGTTTTAGAGTCTTCATAATTCTCATCTGTAGTAGTGTTTTGGTCACCAAGAATATGTTTCTCACGATTTTTATCTTGTATCTTCGTCTTCTAGTCATATCTTATATGAGAATTATCTTGATCATCATCAGTATCATTTTTATATTTTCAACAACCTCTCATTCTCCCATTTATCTTTTCACCACATTGTCACACTCATCTTTAACGATCCAAAATTACTAAATGAAATTTTTTTCTTGAATAAATGTTGATCACATATTATTTAAAATTATACAATAAAAAAATATGAAGAGGCCAACAAAACTTTATCTCTAAAAACAATGATATTGTTATTAGTCATTTATAAACCCAATTAAAATTAAAAAAATTACACCTGTAAAAAATTAAAAAATATAACAACTATAATAGGAAGTTGAAGAATGCTCCAATATGAAACAATCATCACCCCAACATCTAATTTCATAGAAATAAAATAAAATACAAGTAACCTAATAAACATATTTTGAAATTATATTATTTCCATGTAGGTAATTATAATGAATTTTGTTTGAAAGAGTGAGGTTTAATTTATAGGGTATAAAGGGAAATGTGGTCATTAGGATTCTAACATTATATACCATTGGTTAATAAAATTGTGGGAGACTATACCCTTGGTAAAAAATTTCTACCATTATAATTAGTGTTTATGTTTTGCAATGGAAAAGGATAATTGATATAGAATGGAGGCTCAATTGCCTCAACCAGTAGAGTCATCCCATTTGAAGCTCGTTTATCAGAAATTGAGAGGGAGGTATGATCATTTGGGTTCAACCTTAAATACCCCCATGATGATTTTAAACAAGTGAATCTTGAATTAAATATCCTACGTGATAATTTCATGTTAGTAGATATTACCACTCTATCAATGTAAGTTAAGGAACCCGAATAAACTACCAGCATTAGGAACCAAACGCTTAGGGAGTATGCGAGTTTAAAAAGGGGTTACTTGTCCAGGATTAGTTACCTGAAGAGTAATTTACATTGTATAAATATTTTTCTTATTCCATAACCTCCATTTAATAATAGTATATAAATTATATGTTTAATTTTTTTGAATTTGATTATTTCTATTTTGGATGAAAATAAATCATTATTGTATATTTTAAGAAACTATATTCAAGTTTTGTATATAACAATAATATTTAGATTTTAATTTATTTTACGTAAATATTATTTTTAAAAAAATTATTATAATAATTAATTGTTTTATTATTTTATAAATTTCTTAAATTTTTTATAAAGGTCATATATGTGATTATGCCTTAAAAATGCTAATTTTTTAAAGAAGCGTTTTTAGATTTAAAAAATTAAAATTTTCATATTTACTAAATTTTACTAATAAACGAAAAAAGATTTTTGAAATAATCACATTGAAATTATATTAGGAAAAATTTATGAGCATCTTTTAAAATACATAATTTTTTCATGAATACTAAAAAAATATGGTTTTTGATTTTTGATATATTTTATTACATCATATTTATGTAATAATGATGTAATAATTAATTAAACCTAATCCACAAACAAAAATATGTTATTTTACTATTATTAAGTATTTTAAATTTTTTTATTCAATTTTTAAATCTATAAGTTACTTTCTAAAGTCAGAAAAGGGTAGTTTGAATTTAAAATCATTACATTGTGGATTCCTTAATTTTCCATGCCTAAGGAAGTATTATGTAATGTTTTTTGGTTTTGGATGATTGAAGTATCATAAAATGTAACCCAAATGTCCAAAACAATGATTAAAACCAATGGTAGGCCCATGGTTTTGTAATTTCCTCAAACTATCATTTCCAGACATATATTTGGAAATTATTAATCAATTCAGCCACATATCCTATAAATAAATTTCCATTTGTCCATGTTCATTCACCACTAATCCATTATCTAAGATTTTATGATGGTGTTTCTTCCCATCAATCCTCCTATGGTCTGTTAAGCTCGAAAGGTTACATCCTAGAGTTTTAGGAATGATTGTTCAAGGTATGGGAAATCCTCACTTCTCATTCCATTCAAGTTCCATTTTATGTGTTATATCTTCTAATTTACAAACTAATTTCATTTTTTTAGTATGTTATATTCAATCACTATAAAAGTATTTTTTTAATGGAATAACCTTGTCCCCTCCCATTTTCCCTTTTCTAAAACCATGTTTTATACCATTCATGCGGAAAAAATTTCAACTCAAATTTTTCTCCTTTACATGAAAATTTTCCTTTCATTTTTATTTGAATACCAATCCCACTTATAATTTTTCTTAGTATTCAAATATGTTTAAAAATGGATTTTTAATTTGGGTATTTACATATATGACACTTAGATATCCATTTGTGAGTTTAAAATGACGTGATCACATCTTTAAGCTCTTTTGTATGCCAATATTTTTTTTAAGAAACACATTATTAACTTTTCTTGGGTTATTAATAAAATGTTTCATTATTATCAATGTGGATAAAATGAAATTAAGACATATGAAGGGTTCTCCCAAATTGATCTCCAATTCATTTGATAAAAAATTTAATCTATATTGAAGACAGTTTTACATTAACTTGGTGAATAACCATAATAATTTTCATTTTTGACATATTGGTGATTATCCATGGTGATTATATTATGAATTTCTCAATTAAATGTCATAATTATTTCTCTATGTTATAATTCTATTTAATTCATTATGAAATTCCTCTTTCTTATGCCTTGTTGTTATTCTTTATGTTCTTATATTTATGTCTCAATTGATCTTGTTATATGTCTCTATTATATATTCTATTACCAGGCTACAAGCTCACCACTTTCCATTGATGTATGTACCCAGGTTCTTTGATGGAATAATATAACTTAGTGTGAACTAATGAATATATTTTACAAGTAGATTTAAATGAATGTTTTATTTTTTCATGTATTATGTACCTTTTTTCAAGAAACTAAACTTGAAAATATCATCTATTTTGTAATAAGTAGTGAACGGTTATGTAATAAAAATGAGGGATTCCATAGATGTTAACAAATGATGTTTTTGTTATTTGTTTAAATTAGGAATTGGAAAAATTAAAAAAACCCAAGGTAAAGATTAAATATAGAAAAACATCCTAGTATTTTGGTGAAGTATTGAGTAAGTGGTTTATGAGTAAACAAATCAATGTATAAATATTAACAAGGGGATGAGTCTTTAGAAAATACGTACCATAGGGTAACAAAAAAATACTTCTTTTTGATAAACAAGAATGGGAATTGGTGCATAACAATGGTCTTTGTTGCACTGCTGTTCTGACTCCCTTAGGGAATATGTTTTGTTAACAATGATCCATATAACAAACACTATGAAGGATATGAATATAATTAAATTGTTATTATGTGAGATTAATGACATATTAAATCATTATGTTTTATGACATAAAATACTGATAAAATAAAAACATTCATAAAAGTAGTATATTTCACACTAAGTCTTGTTTTAGAAAAATCACGGGAAATAAGAGGAACCACCTAAATTATGAGTGAAATGAATGATGCACTAACAACGTTTGGATAAAATCTATAATGGAAAACATATTGAGGCTAATGATTAAACTATATCAGGTTATAAAAAATAACATAAATCAATATGAGATATCAGAATCACCTTGAAGTGAAAAACTTTCTAATGAATCCTTCATGCTTCAAAAACCTCTTTTTCTTAGTGGATCTACCAACCCATTTTTTACTAAACAATAGATAATCCTGATAGAAAATATCTCTTACATACTTAATTTTTCAGTAAAATAGAAAGGAACCTTGTCTGTATACTAATTATATGGAGAAGATGAACACTGATGAAAAGATGAATTCCAAGAAGGGAGAATAATGTTATAGTGTATGATGAGTATATGGGAATATTTTTTAACAATACATTCCATGTTATATATTAATAAAATAAAATAATATATTCCTTAAACTGAAGCAGAGGTAAATCTAATCTCTGCAAGTATGTGAACTGAACTCTACAAGACTTACTCGATACACATATAGCTTTATTATGGATTTTAAGTAAAAGATAAATATATTCTTTGGTGGATGTATACCCCAATAGTAGATGAATCTAAGGAATCGATATATTATATGATATGAGGAGATTGTGAGAAGTTCTATAAAGAATGAACTAGAGTTTGTAGATACATTATGGTCACATTGATTGAATAAGAAGAAGAAAACTATAGTTCAAGACTTAGCTAAGAACTTTGATTATGGAATATAATGAAAGAAAGTGCATCTTACCACATGTAACAATTTTGGGAAGAATAATTCAAGTAAATTATTATGTGGTAGTGGAATGTGAAACAGTTTTGGAAGAGATGGCCATATAGCTCGAATCATTAGTGGTGAGGTGAGTACTCAACATATCAACAGTAATAAAAAATGGAAGATGATTCAGTCCCAGCCATAAGTTCAATGCTTCAAGAATGGATATCAAGGGTAGTTTTCCAACAAATTTCCAAATCAAAAGATAATAGAGGGAAACAATGATCAACATTAACATAGTCTAGGAAATCGTGGCCAAGAATTTTCAATCACAATGGCCGAAGTGGGTACTCTGAATAATGTGATGACAGTTAAACTCAATTTGAACTTAAAGTATGCAAGTACATTTTTATTCTAGTTCTATTCACTCCATTATTTTATCCACATTATCAATGAATATACAACATTGGTAATAGTATAGTTATTATTAAATTCCCTTAGAGGAATTATCCTATAATCAAATGTGTATAGAAACTCTAGTATTCACTTTGGAGAATACTATCTCTTCACAAATCTTGTAGTCATTCCCATGTTTTAATTTTACGATATACTAGGGATGGACTGTCTCTCAACATATAATGGTAATATCAATATCTGAACTAAGGAAATTTCATATTTCTTTAATGTACAACCTATATTAATTTTCAAAGGAGAGATATCCTAGTAATATCTTTTCCTAGAAGCTCCTCCCATTGACTTCTTTACAGAGATTATCAAAGAAGACAGGGAAGTAATTAAAAGTATAAATAGAGGAAATTTACCTATCATTTTGGAATAAATTTTCAATTTCCTTAAAGAGTTATTTGGACCTCCCCCAAGAAATAGTGGTAGTGGTCTCCATTGAATTCATAACTAGATCAATGATTAATGGAAGACCCCATATAGAATGGAAAATATGGAGTAAGAAGAATCGAATAAACAAAATAAAAATATCATGGAGAAGGGTTTAATCTAAACTTGTGTATCTCTTTGGAGAGAACCTATTATCATTGTGATGATGAATGACAGATCAATGTGCCTATGAATTGAATAGAGAGAACTCAATCGAATAAAAGTGGAAAACAAGTACCCTCTCCCATTGAATGAGGACATATTTGACTAGATTCTTGGGGATAAATTTTTATCCAATATTTATATCTCTTCTAGGTGTAATAAATTATGAATGGGGAATGAAGATATTCTAAATAGTATCTTTTTAATAATATATGGGAATAATGAGATTGTTGTTATTCGCTTCATCTTGAATATTGATCATGATGTATTTATGGAATTTATGAATAGAGTCTTTATGGAATATCTGGATATTTTTTTAAATTTTTTATCAATGATACACGAGTATAATTAAAAATTCATGAGGATAATGAGGATAATATAAGGGTTATCTTGGGAACTCCAAGGAAGGAGAATATTTTTAGAAAGTTTAGAAAAATCTGATTTATGTTTACATCATGTTCCTTTCTTGGGGTACGTTGTAACCAATAAACGAATCTCAGTTGACCCTATGAAAACTAATGTTTTTGGAGATTAGCTACATCCTAAAAAAGTAGAAGAAATTTATAGTTACTTTAGTTTTTAAAGATATTTTAGGATGATTGAGAAGAAAAATCATGACATTCTAGTATATTAACCATGTTAACTCGATAAGGGGATAAGATCATCTGTACAGAGGAGCATAAAATATCTCTCCACGATCTAATGAAAAGAATGTTTACTTAACCTATGCTAACTATACCCTCTATCAGATTAGGATAAATTATTTATAGAGATTCATATCAAAAAGGGAGTTTTTCATCCTTATAAAAAATTACAAGGTGAATGCTTATGTGTCAAAATATATAAATCCTCATGAAAAGCATTATACTATGCATGAACTAGATCAAGTTGAAGTTATTTTTTTAATGAAAATATAGACACAAAATCTTTATGAAGAGAAATGTGATATATACACATACCACCAAATGTTGAAGTATACTTTCACACTAATGTAATTGAACATGAGACAACTAATATCATTGTTACTTATTAATGCCTATGAGTGTAAAAATAATTAAAATTGTGAAAAGATAAAAAATTCATTGAGGAATTAAGTATAAAATGAACTATTGTGTTTGAAATGATTTAGATTCAAGTAGATACATTGATCAAGGACCCAATAAAACAAAACATGGGAATCATAAGGGAATAGACATCATTACCCCGACCCTAAATGATTTCTCAACCACCTTTACTAGAGAATATCTATAATTCTCAAACAAAATAAAAGTTTTTATAAAAAAATAGATTCTATGATGTTTGGAATGTTTCCTGAGTTCAATATTAATAATGAAGGTGTATTGAAATTTCATAAATGGCTATGTTTTCAATCTAACATGGAGATAATGAGGGAGATTATGGATGAAACACATAACTTTACATTCTCAATACATCCTAGAAGCACTAAAATGTATATAGACCTTCATGATCATTATTAGTGGGACAATATGAAAAGTGAGATTGTCGATTAAACTAGAGTTTTCTTTATATGTCAGTAAGTGAAAGTGGATAGAAAACTTACTAAAGGGGTATTGCAACCACTACCCAAACCAACTTGGAAGTGGAAAAATATCACTATTGAATTCATGATGAGTCTTTGATGAAATTCAAAAGAATATTATGTGATATGGGTTATAATGGCTTGTCTCTCTAAGAATTACCAATTAATTACTCTTTGGAGAGATTTCTTTCTGGACTAACATGTAAGGATATACATAAAGGAAGTGGTGATATTTTATGGGGAGCCACTTTCTATCATTTCTGATCATTATCCAAGGATTAGTTATAAATTATGGAGATGTATTTAACATGCATTGAATACAGAACTGAATTTTAGTACATCCTATCATCCCAAAACTAATATCATTTCTAAATGGACTATTCAAATCCTTTAGGACATGCTGAGAACATTCAAAATGGAATTTAAATTTGGATAGTGTCAATAACTCCAATTAGTTGAGTTCTAATACAGAAATAGCTTCCACTAGTGTATTCAAATGGAACCACATGATGATCAATAAGGAACGTGACATATACATCCTACTTATTGGGATGCTGTTGGGGATAGGAAAATTCTTCTTCCAGATCTTATTCAAGAGATTAAGGAAAAGGATTATTTCATCCAAAAAAGTTAATGGCGTCATAGATTAGGATGAAGATCTATGTTGAAAACGGTAGAAATGGGATGGAGTTTTATGTTGGAGACTATATATTTTTTATATAGACATGGAATACATTCATTAGATTTGGAATGAATGGTAGGATTTTCACTAGACACATTTCCCCCTATGAGATCATTGATCGCGTAGGAGTAGTGTCCAATCAGATAGAACTTTCAGCAAATCTATCTCAAGAACATGATTTATTCGATTAATCTCTCTTGGGGATTTACATACCGAATCCCTCACAAGTACTATATCTGTAGGTGGTGCAAATGGAACATGAGCTCTCTTATGCAGTGAATCCGGTGGAGATTACTGATAATAGAGACGCAGTTCTTTGGAAAAAACTACCAAGCTAGTGATATTGTTTTAGAAGAACCATAAAGGAAAAATGTTAATGACCTTTTAAACTTAGGGCATCATCTACCCTATTTACCTTTACATAGTGGTAATGTATTGAGTATTCATAAAGGTTTATCAACTCCAATCATCTTCTATGAAGCATATTGAATTATTTTAAAGTAAATTCAAAAATAAATATTTTATAATTAGTATATATATCACATGATTCACCATATAGAAAATTTCAATATATTATTAATTGAAAAAATACCAATTACAACTCCATTCATTAGATGGGTATTTTTCTCAAGAATATTAAAATGAAAAAAATACATAATCTCTCACAATATTTTTCTACAGGTGGATAAATATAATCCCTTTTTTGGTCCCAACCTATATATCAAACCCAATATTAAATTTTATGGAAGTGAAAGAACATGTATATTATACAAACCACTCTTTAATTTTTTAGATTTATATATACATTTAGGAATCCAGTGTATTTTGGATCCCTTCTTGGTCAACTAGATTAGTGAATTTGATTTCAATGATAAATTTCTCACAAACGGTCTATTGAATCCTAAAAATATTACATAAAATGGTTCTTGGATACCATATTTGATCTATCAATAATAACATATGTATCTAATGATATTCACTAACTTGAAATTATAAGGACCAAGAATGTGATTTTTGTATTAAAAAAATCACCCTTAGTAAATTATGAATAGATATTCTCCATCCTCAATATAATCTGCACGATAAAAAATATCTTCTTTATGATATTGTATCCTATTTAAATATTTTAAATTATTATTCATAATAACTACAAAAACCTGATCAAGTTAATCTCTAAAGAAACTATCTTTGAAAACCATGATGATAGAAGGATTATTGGTAAGTCCAAATAGAATTACAATAAATTCATAATTTCATTACGTTATAATAAAAGAAATAATGTCTTCATACACCTTATTGCTTATTGAATGATGATTTCCATTTCAAATCGTAATCATTGAGAATTATTTATCTACTTATAATTTATTAAACTAGTCATCGATATGGGGTAAAGGATACATTTTTTCAATAGTGGCCATGTTATATTACTAATAATCAATGAAAAGTCTCATTGAACCCTATTTATCCTTTTCAAAATGTATAGGTGCTCCCTATGGTGAGCTTATTGGTATAATATATCACTCAAAATTCTCCTTGAGTGTCTTCCTATATTCTAGGGACTCAACTGTGGACATTTTATATGGATTCATTGAAATTTTTGAAGCACTGGGTATGAGTTCTATCAAAAACACAATATTATGTTATGGGAGAAGACTAGGAGACTATTTTCCTAAGATATAAACATGATCTAGTAAAATAGGCATATCGATAGGTTTGAGTATATACCCATGCATCTGAGATATATATCTATTATATATAAGTAGTATACCCCATATTGTGGAAGTAATTGCCAGTGGGAGTTTTAGTTCAACAACACACCAATAGATAATTGTATATTGATTCATAATATTAAATGTATCATCCCCTCCTCAACAATTAATATATGATTTTTTCTAATTTATAAAATAAATTACAAAATAATTAATTAAATTCATGTGGAGGAAGAATAATAATATTTACATGAAGTATCTTTACACACATATATATATCAAAGTGGTGCAACTGATTTGTTATGTGATCATCGTGAATTTATAATTTTTCACTTTAAATGTAAAATATAATCTTTAAGGTAGTGATATGATAACATTATAAAATTATATTGATAGAAATTAGTGGTTAGAACATAGATTTTATCATTTATAGTGGATGATAAATGCACCTTTCAAAAAAATCACTAGGTCGATCCACTTCAGCTATAATAATTGAATAACATATGTCTTCTCACCATGGTTAATTCTTTAGTGGGATCCATTGAAACATGGGACATTATGATTGATTAATTCCATATATCATTGTAGTTGAGACCCTGGAATATAGAGGTTCCATAATTCTCCATTTATTAAAGATATATATAACCTCTATCTCCTCAATTGAAAACAATTATGATCCAATTAAGAATGTACTTGGGATTATCTTTCAAAAATTACTACATGTTAGAAATGTCAACTACCCTTTCATATTATTGGTTACATTTCATTATTTTTTATTCTCAGAGTATATATTCTTTTCTATGTCTACCCTTCATGTTATTAGACCTAGAAAATTATTTTTGTATTTAAATAGTCATGGAAATGATATCTTCAAATGATGGAAAGGATTAAGAACCCATTACCTTTAATGACTCATATAAATACCATCAAATAAATGGTCAATACACAATTTTTATTTTTTCTATTTAAACTATAAAATTTATTTCTTATCATGTAATGATATTATTATACCATTTCTCTCCTTATTCTTAATTATTATTTAATGCGAGGGGATTCCTCTCCATTTCATCTCACTATTCTCAATGGAAGTATTTGTGCAATAATTTAACGTTAAAAGTTCACTATTATATATTTTTCCCATTAACCACTATTGTTCTATAAAATTTACCACCATTAATTATTATCATCTTTCAAACAATACAGTTCCAGTATAAACTTTTCAATTTCATTTCTTCCATTATGTATAAATATAATTTCAATATAATTAAATAATTTTTCTATTACAAATGTATTAATAGTTTTATTATAAGATATAAGATTATGTTTCATAAATGCATACGTTAAAGCTGAATCGTAATGTGGAAAAGGGATTGTTCCATACAAGAAACATTATTCATTATAATCTCAGATTTCTACCAAAATACAACTATGATATACTCAGTTCCAACGCTGGCTTCATTTTTTTCCATAGTAGGTAAATCCCTATAACAACTTTAGGTGTTTATTCCCTTTCATCCATTAGGATCCATCACTGAACAATGTTATATCATAAGTTTTTCCATAATCAGCATGCAGACTTGGAAATAAAATTGAAATGTCTGTAATGGAAAATACTATCAAACACAGTAAGTAATTATCATACTTCAAATGTAATATATGTTAATTTAAAATATAAATTCCAAGGTTCCTACCAAACCTATCTCAAATATCGATTGAAAGTACTCGACTCTTGTAAGCTAAAATTGGTTTTTATTTAATAAATTTTAATAACATATATTGGATGACTCCATGTAGGATAATTTTTTTAGCATTATTTGAAAACATGATTTATAGCTGATTCCAATATTACATTTTAAAAATTAAAAATATCATAAAGAACATTACTGTATCTATGTAAAAATTTATAATATTGTTATTCATATCACATAGAGTGACTAAAAATAAAGGGTGATATCAAATTAACATTTAGGGTAAAAAATAATTGAATCTTTCATCAAAAAATAATTCAAAATCAACATGAATGAGTGGATAATAAAAAATGTTCCATTCTATCAAAAAATGAGTTCAATGAGCATTAATTGATAATATAAATATAGAAAAACATGGACAATGAAAAAATATTTTTTTATAAGTGTAATTCATAATTTTGTACACTCATGATTTAGGATACTAATCCCTGATATCCTGAATCTTTTAATAAGGGCCTCTCAACAATGACAACAATCTTAATAAATGGGCATGTGCCATCCAATAACAATAAATTATGGTTTCTATTCATCTTCTCTAATAAGACATTTTAATACATCAACTATATATTTATAATCAATCCCCATATGCTATTTGGTCAACCTATACATTAATTATATTTTTAATGATAAATACAATTCACTCACAATATTACATTTAAGTAATCATTTATTCATGCGTAATTAATTTTATGAAACATAAATATTTGATCATCACAATCCAGTAATAGAAAGAATAAATATGGTATCTCTATTTCAAATCCCTAGTAAAAACAATGGGTGTATTCATATATGAAAATACATTGTAAATATTACTATAACATTATATGAGGAAAATACCATTTCTTTTTTAAATGTATTTTTAAATTTAAAATGTTTCCACAATACTTGGAAAAACATTTTCATAAAACATTTTCAACGAAACAATCCTAGTATGATATAAAATCATGGAATATTATTGATTATGAGAAACACTGTTTGTTTACAATAAATTAAAATAATCCTTTCAAAAAAATATTGGTAAAAGTACGTCATTAAAAAAATGAAAAAAATTAATCTGGTTAGAATATTGAATATAATGTAAAAGGTTGATAAAAATGAATTAAATATACCTTTGGTAATATTAAAATTTTCGATGAAATACTTTTTAATAAAATATTAACATGGAATTACAATGGATTGAATGAAATATTATTATTATTATTTTTAAAATAAAGTCTCTTATATGTAACTTATATATTGATTCTTGATCCAACAATAGGAACAATGGAAAATTAACATGGAAACCACATGGAAAACTATTGATGTGGAAAATATATGTGTTTTATTATATTAAGAGTATATAGAATTCCCAACATAAACCTAAATATAATCAATACTAGAATACAATGAGACTCAAAAAACTTCAATTTCCCCAGTTTTGACATTCTTATATGTGATTTTAACATCATGTATAATAAATTTAGATTTTTTATACTTATATTTTGTAAACATATTCAAAATTAAAATGTCTTATATGATTACCAGATAACATTATAATACCCATTTATTAATACTTATTTATTAATATTTTCCTTTTCTGATTGTTAACTATTTCACTTTTCATGTAAGTTTCAATTTTGTAGTTTTATTCTTCTAATCATTATCTTGGTTCCATAATCACCATAATTTTAATAGTGATATAAAGATCATATAAATTAATTTTATACATATATATAATAATTTAATTGTGGACATTAAAAATGGATAAAATAACTTGATGGGGGTGGTAGTCAACATGTAAAAACGAGCAACGTTAACAGTTTTCTTATCAAATGGATGGGAAAAACAGTAAATGATATATTATATTTACATGAAAATAATTATTTGAAAAATATCCCATATGTGTTTTATTTACATATTAATAATACTCCATGTAAAGTAGTGTATAAAATTTAATTTCACCACTATATGTAGATGGTATGTTGTACATGCACACTAGTGATATTTTCTCTTTCCATATGATTGAAAAGAGGTAGAAAATAATTTTCCCTAAATCATTATGAAATATAAGTTTATTAAAAACCATGGGTCCATTATTTTATTATATTAAAATATTATTTATAAAATTAATAAGAAGAAATAAAATTAAAAGTAGTTAGTTATAAGTTATACCTCTTCATTGAGAATCCTCATTTGCATTACACCTTAATCCTTGAAAGGATGGTATTTCGGAAATATATATAATCGCTAAGAAGTGGGGGAGGAATATAATATGGTATTTTTATATAAATTCATTAATTTTATGTTTCCAAATTTTTTGATTAAGGTAAGATAGGTGGTTCTCTTTTATTTACGAGGGGTGGGGAACCCTTTGAATTTAATAAATTATTTAATTAATATGTATTAAGTTTCATTTTAATGTCGATCCAAATTATATATTTTTGGTCTAAGATGTGGATAATAATAATAATAATAAAATATAATAATAATTATACATTATTATAGGATTATATAACCCTTATCTCTATATTTTAACACGCATAAATACATTAGATGATTACAACAATATCCATGTTTCCACACTATAGCGATCATGAATTATACAATAAAATTAAATGGTATCCATAAGTGGATAATGATTGATATTATATAAAATATACAATTATATTGGATTATGAAAAGACTATTATGAATTTTATTTAATTAAATAAAATATCAGTTTACTTAAGATAATATAAATTTTATTTTCAAAACTTTTCATATTATTCTACTTTTGAAAATATTAAGAAAATAATATAATTAATATATTTTTATTTAAAACATAAATATTATGTTATATATATATCTGAAAAAAGTTTACTAAATAATTAATTCAATTTGATTTAACTTTTTGGTTTTTAAAATTTTTACCTGATTCTTCTATAATTATAAAAATCACTATGTTGATGTTGTGTAAGAATCTATAATAATTATTCCATCACTTGAAATTAATAAAAATACCATAATAAAAAATAATTAATTTTCTATATAATAATTTAAAAAGTATAATAAATTATTTTTATCCCTTTCAGAAAATATTATATGCTTTAAAAGGATAAGAGAGTAATTTTTGACTTTTTCATTTATTTAAAGTATTATTATTGTTATATTAAAAGTCCTGGGGAAATAAATTCCTAAATTCATTAATAATGGATGGTGATAGATGAAAATAACATATCATATAAGAAATTATAATTGTAGAGGAGATTTTTAGGGATTATAATATTTTTGCACAAAATATATTAATTTTTTTATGGGAAACAGAATTTTTATGTATAAATTAATTTATAAAAAATTGAGTATTTATTTCCTAATAATTAATAAATATATTTTTTTCAATTAAAATATAAAAAACCAACCTTGGATAACTTACAAGAAACCCAAGAAGTCCTTTCATAGTGAGGTGTAAAATATAATGAAAAAAAATATCATATATAATAAAATAAATATACAAAAATAGTTCAATGAGGAAGAAAGGAGATAAAACCAAAGAAAAGAAATTATTACAATATAAACTAGGTAAAAAAATGTATGAAAGGACAATCTCAATGATTCTCCCTCTATGTGACCAATGGAAAACTCTAAACAAAACCAAACCAAAACCTAAGATGATAAGAGATGCCAACATATTACACGATTCCCTTCTCTTTACTAGGATCCTGTAATACAATATCTAGAACGACCAAAATAAAAAAGTAGGTCGTGGGAAAAAATCCTAGTAGGATACAACCAAATATTCAAAGTGATGTGAAATTTCAAGGATAAAATATTTCTATATATTAAAACAAAAATAGTTTGAAAAATAATTGTTATAAATCCCAAAAATTTTATAAATCTTTTTTACCTAGGTTTTCATAATAGAATTTCATATTCTCAAAAGGAGAAATAAGATAAATGTAAGCGGCAAAATAGGATAACATATTTATACACCAAGATGTACGCTAGTGTACCTATATCCAAGAAATAACATGTCTTGTGAATCCTTGTTCTAGAACCTCATATAGAAACCTATGGACAATACTCCCTGATAAAAACAATCATATGATAAATAACCATAAATAGTATTTCACAACATATTGGGTCCTAGCCTATGAAACTATATACTTGACATAATAATGCCTAAAATAGGTATAAGGATGAAACTAACCTATATTGTGTCATGTAACAGTCTATCATTATACTGAATGAAATCCCTTGTGGTTTCACACACACTAGGTTCACTGGTGTCCCTTTACTGACACACATATGGTTCCTAATGATCCTTTTAAAAAAATCCTATTTGAAACCATTCCCAATAATTGTAAAACATTTTCATAGCCAATACAATCAACATTAGTGTTTTAAATTCTATTTCATATCTAAAACAAACCTTCATTATTTTAATTTAACAGGTTGTGTGCAAAACCTATATTTAAATAAAAACCTCATTAAAAACATTTATCATTTTAATAAATACATTGAATGCTCATATGACATCCATTCAATGTAAAAAATAATGGAAATTTAGAAAAATGTTATGAAATTTAGAAAAGTTTCGGGTTTTATAGGAACACCTACCTCTAGATTGATAGAACCATATCCGCCGTCGATATTAGAGATTAGAAAAACATTGATTGAACAATAGAAGACATGGAATGATAAGAAATATCAATGATTTAATATAAAAATCCAATTGATCACAAATCTAAACTACAACCCCATCCAAAATGATATCTACGATTATATCGGGAAATTCTAGTCATAAGTAGTTACTTTTGAGCATTTATTAGAAATAAAAAAATGATTTTGTAGACAAAGAATGTGGGGAAAATAAAGATATACCACATCAAGAAAAACAAAAATTACATGTCAAAATATGAAAACCCATTCCTATACCCATATTAAAAGTAATTTTCCCATTTGGATTGAGAGGTTCCATGATTTACGACTTGAGAATATCAGTATTAGCTCTCCTTGATGACTTATATGATGATATGGTATCCATGGTCTTTAGTATGTTGGAAGTATCCTTACTCACCTTTCTCTTTAGGGGGGGGGGAGAAAAACCCCCACTACCAGCCAGTTTTGTCATACGATGTGTAACATTATCCTTGAAGGAGGGTTTAACCCAACTAAATCATTAATAATGTTCTTGTCCCTTAATCTTTGATCATCTGTTGTATTTTTCCAGTAATCGGGCCTTGACAAGGCTTTGTGTAGTTCTTGGATCTTCTCTTGATGATTTCTATTATGTGCACCAGAACTGAAATCCCCACTAGTTGAATATATTTTTGGAATAGAATTAAAAATCATCGATATGAAACCTGACCCCAATAACAAGGGGTTTTTGTAGATGTCTTCTAAATCCAGACCATTTGGATATTTCCCATCTATCCCAGCAATTTTAGAATCAATAACTAGAACATGTTTCATTTCCAGATTCACATACAAATCGGTTCCTTTAACTCTAATTCAAATATAATCTACCTTGGTTTCCCTCCTTTCAAGTTCAACCATTATCGGATGAAGGTCCTGCACATATATAATAATAAAAAATTCCATCCAGACTATTGCCTAGAGAAACTGTAGTACCTTGATTCACTATTGTACATGGATAGTAAATACCTTCAATATCTTGTCTCAACCTACAAAATATATCACTTATTTTCAGATCAGGAGGCAAAGCCTTTTCTTTTTTCTACATTCCATGAAAAACTTCACTCAAAAAAAGGACCAACATCCTAAGAAGTATTTTGATCAGGAACGACCATCTCACGACCCTCATAAATTATACCCTTTCACACCTATCATGGATCTCCCATCTACACTTCCACAATACCCAAACAAGAACAGTCAACATTCCACATCGTAAATTCCTCTACTAATCATTAATATCAAATGGTTGCCTAACTATTGTGGTTTTGGGATCTATGTAAAAAATCCTCCCATCCATTCACAAAGTTGGGATCTGTTCAACACCTTCATTGGTAAGAAAAATGAAACACATCATAGAAAAAAGTCATACTAGATAGAAATTACAATAGATAGGAATCATTTTCTAGTCATCGAACAATATCAAATGGGCCTAGA
This sequence comes from Viscum album, assembly GCA_963277665.1. Taxonomy (NCBI): domain Eukaryota; kingdom Viridiplantae; phylum Streptophyta; class Magnoliopsida; order Santalales; family Viscaceae; genus Viscum; species Viscum album. Next base: position 598,817,122 of record OY728144.1, read on the forward strand.
AACCATAGTTACAACTTTCCCTATATACACAAACAATGATGTCACAATCACGGTGAAACTCTTTGATAAATCCAAACAACTACTTCAACCACCATCTACTGGAAAATAATGTATGAATAATATTTCTAAAGAATATTTTCAAGATAAATGTTTTCTTGATTGACCACACCATCTCCATCATCTCCTGAACAAGACTAGAGAGAACTAGAGATAACTCTCCCAACTCTTCCCATCACAAGGTATATCTAAATGGTCTCCTATAAATTTCATCAAAGAGAGACATCTTTATCAAAGGTTAATAAATAATACTATAGGAAACCATTACCAGTATAAAATTATTTTCCCACGAACCTAGAAAATCATTATCACAAGCCCTTGGAATATCCTTAGGAACCTATAAAACCTTCTCTTTCTTACCATCCTTCCATGGAAGATTTTCTATACTATATTTTACCATGGAAAACATTTCCTGCTATAAAACTTCTCAGAATAAGTATGTGAACCTCAGGTCCCTATCAAATACAAGTACATTGGTAACCCCATGATTTCTCACAATATCTCTAGAATACAATTCACCATGTTGTTTCCCTTTTTAGTCTTGTTTATGGGTAATCAATGATCTGATTTCATAATTCGGTCAATGATCACCCAAATTGCATCATTAACGCTAGGAGTTCATGGTAAACCAATGATGAAGTCTATTAAAATATCATCCAACTTATACATTAGTATTTATAAGGGATACAAAATAATTGAAGGTATTTGGTTGTCTACCTTTATTCCATTTCATGTAATACATTAAAAAATCCTTAATAGACCATCTACTCACTGGAGACTACTACCATTGTCTCTATTCAAGATACCACTTGGTAGTCCCATTGTTGATAGAATAACAATCTGAGTATTCATTTTCCATAAACTCTTACCTTAGGGAAAATAAAAAACCCAACCAACTGTGAAAGAACAAATCCCCACTGGGTTATCAGGAGAACTCACTTGAGGTATCCCCACCATAAAGGATTTGACCAAAGTGTTGGAACTTGGTTTCTATCAACTAATCAAGATCAAAACATTCATCAAAAGTTGAGTAACCTTCATAAAATTCATGAACACCAATCCAACAAAATATTATACTCCCAAGTTCATATTAGTAAAAAAACTCATCATACATAACCAATCCACCAATTATTTCCCACCATTTTTTGGTAATTTTATATTCAACCCATTGGAAACAAATTTCCATTATCACAGTAGTGAATAGAATATAAAAATGAATAGTATGTAGATACTCCAAATATTGTCTCAATCACAAGATAAAACCCCTATGATTTATTTTTTTGAGTCTTATTATCAGAATACTCTGTAAACCTCTCCTCAATTAAATCATATAACAAATTTTTATTTCTTTCATAAATTAATCCAACTCAAGATCATGGGTAAGGTAGTTCTTATTTTGAGGCCATAACTACTGAGAGCCATTGTCCACCACATGTTTCCCCTACACTAAGACACATCCTAATACTTTACCAGAATCCTCACATAAAATAGGAAAACCCATCTGAGTTTAGGATGAACCAAAAATTGTGATGAAGTCATCCTCACCTTTAACTCATAAAACTATCTATTAAATTTCTTATTCCATTTAATATTTACACTATTTTAGGTTAAATCAATCATCGAATATGTGATCTTTGAGAAATTATGAACAAACCAACTATAGTAACTAGTAAAACCTATGAATATTCCAATACAAAACTTCTTTCTAGGCATCTCACTAGCCATAACTGCCTATATGTTTTCAGGATCCACTCAGATGGCCCGCTCCAATATAACATTCCATTGAAATTTATCTTCCTCGATCCAATACTCACATTTGGAAATATTACCATATGGAAGATGTTCCTTCAATACTCATAGAATAATATCAAAATCATCAATATGATCATCCACTATCTCAAAGTACACCAAATTGTCATACATGGAAATAATAATGAAAGACTCTATGGACCTTTTAAATATCTAGTTCATCAAATCCATAAGTACTAAAGGAGAGTTGGTGAGACCGAATATCATAACCCAAAACACAAAACACCCATACCAATTTCAAAACATTCTCCATCGTATATTATCATCCCTGATACTCAACTAGTTGTACTCTGAATTATGGTCATTCATTATAAACTACAATTCCACACGAAGCATTTCAAAAGGGTCATCAATCCTTGTAAATGGTTATTTTTTCTTAACTATCACCCAATTTAAATCTTGATATTAAATAAAAATTTTAAAGATCCCATATGAATTCTTAGAAAATAGGACAGGCAATACCAACTATGAATTTATAGGATGAAAAATACTTTAGCCACATGGTCCTCAAGCTAGACCTTAAGATCCACGAACTCAATAGGTTCTCTTATATAATAAGGAATAAAAATGGGCATCATACAAGGGATGATTTCAATATTAAAATGAACATCTATTTACATAGGTAAACATGAAATCCCATAATGAAAGTCTTCTAGGTACACACTCACCACTATAGGAAATGGAATACCCCTACAGGGGTCAACTATATAAAGTAACATTTATAAAAACTATCATCATATATCTCCATCCTAGGGAACTATAGTCCCATACCTTCTAGATATACTATCCCACTCACCCTGAAAAACATGAGTGACCCCGTTAGAGAATAATAACTAATCTAAACGATGATAAATTTTTATATGGAACATAATACTAGTCATTAAATACATGAAGAAAATCATGTTGAATGGTTCAATTTCAAGAACTAAGAAGTATTGTATCACATCATAGTCATCTATAATCACCAAAAATGTTGTACAATTAAATCATTATTCAATCCAATTTCCCATTTGTTTTGAAAAATCAAAAAAGTATGTAACAAGATAAAATCCTAATCCAAGCACATAAACTAACATTAATGATATGAAAGAATAAGTAATACTATAATCAATGAAAGTAATGACCATAAAAGATATAATAATCACTATACCTATAACTATATGTTTTACTATATTAGACTCCTCTAGTGAATACTCTGCCCAATAAAGCCATACATTTTTTACTACAAGAAAATAGCCCTTATCCTGATAATTATACCTTATAAAAATATAATAATCAACTCGAACTTGTGAACCCTTGGTGAGAGGGGATCCTTCTTTAATCCCTAGATATATCCATTTGCAAAATAGATTCAGTTGGCAAGTTTTATCAATAATAACAACTAGTTTTGGAACACTCCACACCACTCATCTTTGTATGAATAACCCACTAACACTTATAGAAAAAACGAGTTAGATTTCCAAAAAATCCCTTCAACCATGTACCAAAGAAAAGAAACAACCTTTTAACTTCCTTCTATGTAATGAAAATGAACCCTTGAAAAAAAATACACCAACTTAAGCTCCACTCTACGTTGTCATCCCACATATGTGTTCTTTAGCCATCAATGTTTTTTTGAACACCTCCTTGAATGTCATATGGCACATCATAATCAACATCTACAAAATATTAGACCTCAGTACCAAAAAAAACCTATGATCCTTTAGGAACTCATTAGTGACAAGCTATGGTTCCAAATGTAGCTTCTCAGAAAAATTAGAGGAATTATCAAGAATTTATAGCCCTCCCCGTTATAATGCCCAAAACTTCTGGGTCCTCTCCACATGTAATGTATCTTGGAAAAACTGATGATTGTTGGTTTTTTGGAAATAATTATATTGATATTTCTCCTGAAATAGAATTTTAATAAAGCGTCCCACCACCTCCTTTTTGGTCCATCAAAAATATAATTCGGAAAACTCACCATAGAGTCCTTAAGTGTAAACTTAGTGTTAGAGAAATTAACCATCCTCTAAATAGAGTCAGCATGTGCCTCTATTTCTTTATCAAAATAGAAGGTAGGTGGATTCTTATTTATAAATTCTGAGTCACCATATGCCACATGTCCAAGGTTATTGATAGCTTCTTGACCTGGAGTATAAATAGCGTGGTTTACTAAATCTACCAATGAAGGGACTGTTGGGGGTTTGGCATTAAGATCTTTTTTGCAGCTTCCTCTCTTGGATTTTGAATATCTCTTCTAGGATAGATTTTCTAATAATCTCAATATAAAAGAACCCATCACTAATGATAACATTCTATAATTTATTAAACTAATTAATTTGTATCCATATCAATGATAAGTATAAATAATAATTCATTGAAATTGTTATTACTAGTGATTGAAATAAACAATTTTATAATGAAGAAGTCAATTTAAAAAAACAATTGAAATATTTTAACCAAATGACCAAAATCACTAAGTCTCATGCCTACTAAAAATATTTCTACTACCCAAGGTAACTCGATTTTAGGAATGGGTGTGAGATGGGTAGTTAATCAGAGGTAGTTAATACCCGAATTATTATATTCCTAACTACTATTTGTTGATGAAATTGAACTAGCTCAAAAAGTGTTACTAATCTTTAGGATGATCATCCCTTTGATTCCAAATTGTAACATACTAACCTCAATTAACTAGACAACCAACATGACATTGACTGTCATGGTGACTTATAAAAAATATAAATAGACCAAATATAATATATATTTAGAATATAAAAAAAATCAAAGTACAACATGGTATAAAATAGATGAATCCCATGAAAACAATACAATCTAAGACAAATTGGATATGCCCAAAAGTGTGAAAGTAGAAGAATGATGAGTCTCCATGTAAAAAGAACCACCCATAAACCTACCCCTAATAGAGGGTCTAATGAAAATAGAATCCATTATTCCACATGATTCTCTTCCCACTTCATAGATCTTCCAATACAACATCTACAACCGCACAATGTAAAATCTAGTCTTTGAGAACAAATACCATTACGAATGCACCGCAGACTCTATAAAACATTTAATATCAGTAATGAAACCTTATTATCTTTTAAAACAGAAGTTTTTTTACAAATATTTTATATAAATCCATTCCCATTTGTAAATTATTTTCCAATTCTTTTAAAAAATACTTTCATATTCTAAAATATGGAAATATAAAAAGATTTAGTGATAAAACGTGAAAGAATATCCATGAACTAAGAGGTAATCATGTAAGGAAATATCTATGAAGTAATCTATCTTGAATACCATATTCTAAAATATCACAGAAAAACATAATAACAACAATCCATGCTAAACAAATCATGCTTTAGATTAATTAAATTTAAAATAATTACTTTTTGGTATATATACTATAAAAAAACATACGTGGCACAATTGATCCTAAATTAGGCATAAAATGTGTACCAACCTATATTGATCCCTTCCACAACCCATAGATATCCTAAAATCAACCACCATTAGTGACACACACACTAGGGTTAGATATGTTTCTTTCTTGACACACCCAAGGTCCCCCATGTTAAATTTCCAAAAATACGTTTTCAAAACATGATAAAAAATTATAAAACAATATTAAATATAATAAAGTCCTATTTGATGTTTGAAAACCCATTTCTAATCCAAACACACCATTCAATCATATAATTGAGAAAATGGTGTGTAAAATACTTATTTTCAACCAAACCCCCTTAAAAACATTTATCTTTTCACGAAACCCCATGTAATCACAAATCACATAAATTCGATGTAAATCCCGAAGGAAATTTAGAGGAATGATAAAAAATTTATAGAATTAACCCACTGTATAGAAAAATATACATTTAGAACAATGTAACGTTATCCACTATCAAGAAAAACAAATTCAAAAAAACATGGATGAGCCTTCAAAAGTCAAGTAATGATAAGAAAATTAAAAGAATTGATAAATAAAAAAAATCAGTCAGAAAATATAGACTATAACTAAATCTAACATGGAATCTATGACCAATGACAAGGAGGAAATAGGAGGAACAATTACCTAGAAGGATGAACAAAAACTACAATAATGATTAATCACAAAATGATTGGTACAGAAGGAGAATTTATCTCCGAAATCACACCAAATATTTTAGTGTTCTAAGAGGGAGGATTTCACACTAAATAAGAAAGTAAATAATTTTAAAGTTCCCGAAAATCACAATACATGATAATTATATGGTGTGAAACCCAATTTTGTGTAATTTAATCCAAAAAACCAATAACATTGAAAAATGTGTCTCCTCTTATTAAAAATCAATTTTTTACAATTACATGACTTGAAGCCTTTTCATGGAATCATAACCTTTCATTCCCTAAACTAGATTTGCAGCATTTTTCTGATGACAATTACACAATATGTAATCCCATACAAGGCATGTAATCGGCCAACATAAATTATATAACAAAAATATGTGCAGAAATTCCATAAACCAAAAATTATGGTCCTCTGATCCCAAGGAACCCCATCTATATTAAGTTAAACATTTATAACTAGAATACATTAATTCATATAAAAAAATCATTGAATATTCTTTCTAGTCTGAAAGTTATTTTTTATTAATATTTTAAAAAGAAAGTCAAGGGAAAAAAAGAAAATCCCTTCAAGGGGGACGAAAATGGTGCAGTCCTAGGGCATCCCCTCGAACCACACGTAAACACTCCAGGGGAAGGGAGTATAGACTATCAAAAACAAAAAGAGGGTCCTCCTGACTGCCCGAACAAGACAGTGAGTCATCTGCAAAGTTAGATTCTCTCCAGCTATGACGAATAAACCTTCCATGACTAGTTTCTGTCTTTCACCTTCGAATACTGCATGAATAACGTCATACCAGTTGCAAGCATCCCTGAAAGACACGTTCGGAGACGGGCAGCCTTCAAAGGCTATCTTCTCACCTGCCCAGTTTTCATGCTAAAACAAATATCCCCATTGCATATAATCCACCTAGAACAACCAAGTAACACCTCCATGTGGCCAAACATACATTTGGCCATCCTCGTCGCACCATGCATGTTTAAAACCTCACCCCATCTGTAACGTCCCCTGAAGAATTTAGCCCAAAGAGTCTCCCCCGTGATAATTTCCCATGAAAGTTGTGCCTGCAGACCAAGGATAGTATCTTGGAAGTCATTTAGACCGACACATCCTTTATCAACTGGCTGTGCCATCCTCTTCCACGAGGCCCAATGACACCGCCCTTCAGTCTTGGCATCCCAAAGAAAGGTTTTAAGTATACTTTCCATTTTCTGTATCGTGCCCTTCGGTGGCTTAATGACTGAAAACACATGCATGGGGATATAAAGAAGAACACTATTAATTAGAGTGACCCAACCTCCAAACAAAAGAAGTTTATTCTTCTAGTTCATAATCCTCCCAAGTAAACGATCCATGATTCCATTAAATAGTTGCTTCTTGACTCGGCCCGAAGATAATGGAACCCCAAGATATAGAATAGGAATTTGTTTCTGTTTGCACCCAGTGATCCTCTGTATGTCTCTACACCGCCTTCTTGAACATTTCTCAAAGATAAAGACATTTCTCTTTGAGAAGTTGATAGACTATCCACTGAGTTTGTTGTAACTGTACATGATGACTCTAAGGTGATTCAAGGATCTGCTCTTGCCATTCATGAAAAACAGGACGTCATCAGCAAACATCAGATGGGTGATGCTCCCCGAGTTCCTTTTTCCCACATACGATTTCAGCTTTCCCTCTGACAAACTCGTCTTCAGGTTCCTCAAAAGGGCATCCTGAGAAATAACAAACAAAGATGGAGATAATGGGTCACCTTGCCTCACACCGCGAACAGTTTTGAAAAAACCAAAATTATTTCCCATCATAGCCACCAAATGCCACGGCGAGGAGTAGAACCAAAAGCACAAATCACAAAACTGTTCCAAGAACCTGAATCTCCTCATTACTCTAATGATGAAACTAAATTCCATTTGATCATAAGCCTTGTTCATGTCGACTTGGAGTATGATATTTGATCCAACAGTGTGCCTGTTGATGTCCTGAACCAGTTCACTCGCGATACCAACCGCCCCCTATATATTGTGACCCTGAATAAACCCATGTTGTTCTACCGAGACCACTTTGGGAAAGAGATTTGAAAGCCTCCTCCCAATCACCGTGGCCAAGATCTTATAATACACGTTACAAAGGCATATGGGGAGGAATTGTTTGATGAGGGAGGGGTCTTTCACCTTAGGAACAAGAACCACCCTTGACGCTGTAACACCCTTGTTCAAGAAACCCCCCTGAAGAAATATTGGATAGCATGCACAACAGTTGCACCGATAACATTACATGTAAAAATATAGAAGGATGCCGGAAATCTGTCTGGGCTGGGTGCACATCCTTTTGGCATGCTCAGTAGGGCCTCCCTGATCTCCTCTTCCTGGGGAAAGGAAGTGAGGCACTCATTATTGTTTTCATTCAACAGGATCAGAAGACCACTTAAGAACCCAGTGTCATCTGTATCATCTCTCACAAAGCCGAACAAAGGTTCCCCAGCCAAAAGACTCTTGAAGTGTTTCAACGCCATATTTCCAGCAACGGTCACATCCGACGTGAAAGAATCGTCCTCCATCTTAATGTTAATATCCGTGCTTCTTCTTTACCTAATACAAGCTTGGAAGAAGGCGGTATTACAATCTCATTCTCTGAGCCATCTAACCCAAGACCGTTCCTTGCAGATTCTTTCTAACTCAAGAAATTTTTCAGTAAGAGCGACCTTCTTATCTCAAAGAGCGATAAAGGTGTTCTCATCCTAGGCCACCTGTAGGACATTTTACAACCTCTCAATGTCAGCCTGCATACTAATAACCCCGTTAAGAATGGTCTTGTTGGTTTTACAGCCAGTCCCTGATATCCTGTTTGAGACGTTTGAGGCGGTTAACCAATCCTGCCCAAGAGCACTCTCTTTCTTCCTTAAGCCAAGACGTTTCAAGTAAATGAAGATAACCCGGATCACGATGCCACTACCCGGAGTAGCTGAAGGATGTTCCCATCACCACTTCACGTCTGATCTCTATTAAAATAGGAGCATGGTCTGATAAAATATGGGATAGATGAGTGACCGAGGTTTTTGAAAATAGGTCGAGCCCTTACATGTTGGTGAGGCAGCGGTCCAGTCTACACCAAATGCGACCCGAACCTTTACGATTATTACACCACGTAAATTTTGAACCCATGAAACCTAAATCCATTAGCCTTTCATGTGCCATGCACTCCTGAAACTCCACTAAATTTTCATGGAGATCCCTTGCTCCGCCTTTCTTTTCTGATGGATCTGCAACAATGTTAAAGTCCCCTCCCACAAACCATGGGAGGGAGCCTGTATGGATAGACTTTAAATGGTCCCATAAATCCATAATGAATGAAAATAGAAATCTAAACCAAAAAAAGAAAATCATATATAAATGAAGATAATTTTGTGTTAAACAAATAAAATACATATTTTCCAAAATGTGGTTAATTCTATTAATTTTTTATAATCCAAGGGTTTATTAATAATTATATCATTAACTAATAATATTCAAATAAACTAGTGTGGTTCATTTAAACTAAATATTCTTGAAAATAAAATCTATTAATGGAAAAAATATTTTAATAAAATTATATCTTAACATATCAGGGTTTTACAATATAAGAATTGATTTGGGTAATTATAGACTTAACAGTATATGGTTTACATATAATATATAAATACCATTTTTCTTATTATAATGATTGAATTGTATTTACCTAAAATATTAGTGACTATATTTGGATTCACATTTTATTTTCGTTAGGTTTTTTTCATTTTTTTGGTGATTACATTATATAAATAAATTTTAAAAATCATATGATATCCTATTTGATTTCATGAGTTCTATATTATTTGAAAAGTTGTTGATTTTTTAATATTTTTTGTAAACCCATTGTTATTATGAAGGTTATTTATTATGTTATAAGTAAATTATTTTCAAGTGAATATGATAATTTTATATTATGATGTGTGGGGTATTTTATGTCCCTCCAATTCATTGGTTAAATGTTTTAATATCATGAAATATATCTACATGGGCACAATTTAGATGAAAAATAGAGATGGTGTATTTTTTGTGACTCATGAATGTGATTTACACATGAGTAAAATATTTTTTTCTCACAAAAATGGGTATTATTATATGAATCATGAAAGTAATGTCTCCCTTAACTAATTTTTATGAAACAGTTCCACGATTCCTTGCACTGTGATCATATACAATCTTGATTCAAGAAATATGTAAAGTGTTTTAGTCCATGATATTGATATTATGTTTATTTATTCAATTCTATGAACCATATTATAATTAAAGTTTGGTTTTATATTTATTATGATCATTATTTCATTCTCTCATGTATCATGCTTATTGAATCTTGTTTCCATCAATGATGATGTTTTGAAGAATGAAACACACGAAAAAGATGTAGTACATTTGGGAAATAATATAAAGGGAAAAAATAAAAAATATTCTTCATGGAATAAGTTATAATTTGTTAAAATTTTAATAAAATAATTAAAAGAATGTTTTGAATGAGGAAATATATATTTTTGGAAGAATTTATTGATAACTATCCATGTATCATTGGAAAAATTGGTCTTGGATACAACAATGGAAAATAAAAAAAAAGTAATTTAAACAATATGGTGAGAAACGGTATGTAAAGGAAATAGAAAATTTCTCCATCATCGATATCATACAAACAAACACATACACATACAAAAATATATTATATGCGCAGATATTGTATCAATATTATATTTCCTCTGATTAATTGTCAAATTTATAGATACATGGCCCATATAATATCATCATATAATAATAAGGAATGTTATATGAAATGGAAATTAACTATTAGTCAACAATAGAGAATCGAAAAATATCCTTCATATCTGAATAGAATATCATTTGAAGGATATTTTTTAAATTTTGATAAATATCATCATAATTTTTTCATCATTGGAATAGAAGAAAACTTTTATACAATTTATGAAAAATAGGAAATTGATACGATTCAATCGTGTATAATTTATTTGAAAAATATATTTGTTCTACTATAATATGAATAAAATTATATTATTTATTATTATAATGAAAATGTTAAGAGGTGAAATTTTGTATTTCTTATATATTATGCTTTTAAGAGAATACTAAAATTAAGAAAAACAAAATATTTCTTATATGGAGATATTTTAAATCTTTTAATAATACTATTATGTTGAGTCTGGATAGTGGGTATTTATATCACATGATTAGTAACATGAATCATCATATGAATATAAAGGGAATGGTCGATGGTAAAACTTTATTTTAAAATAATATATCTCTTATGGTAAATCAATGTTGAAAAACATGATTGGTCAGGGATGAATTAAAAAATATTGAAATTATTAATGTTGATGATATTTTGAATTTTATTGAGGTGTAATATAGTATGAGACTGATGTGTGGAAGTCACATTTTTTTTAAATGACTTCCATATAAATGGAATATATAGAATAAATCTTCTTAATGGATATATTCAAAATCAAAAAATAAATCCAGTGGATGGAAAGTACAGTATATTCTTGGAAAAGTTAAATCTTGTGATGGGTCATTCAAATATTTGGGTGACAGTGATTCCTTTTTGTTTGATTTATTAAATTTAGAATTTTTAAATTCCTTTTGGGTTTTGAATCTTGAAGGCATGAATTTTCAAACATGGTTGATATTTTCTATTGATGTAATCAGTTTTTTGCCGTCTTTATTTCTTTTAAAAGTATTTTTGGTTCCCACTTAACCACTTAAAAGTGGAATATTCTAAAAATAACAAAAAATAATAATTTTTGAAGGTGACCTATGTGTGTTCCAAAAATATATGAATGTATTCATAGTAATCTTCAGGTGTTAGCATAATAGATCTTATCATGTCTGTCGTTCACATTTTATTTCAATGAGATTCACTTCCAAATCATTCTTGATGATCTCTATTGACTCGAGGGTAAATTTTGGATAAAGAGAACTCTTCATTCTTGAGAGCATTCCAAGAGGGTTAGCACTCTAGGTTTTGGAGGATTCTTGTCTGTTGTTGTTATACACAACAAAAATGATTTGGATATCTTTAAAAATAATATAGTTGGGTTTACATACCTTTATGATATAGAAAAAAATTTAAAGTTAACTTTGTTATTTATTTATATAAGGACCCATACTTTACATACATTTGTATTACATAAAAATTGAATCACACTTATTACAACATATAAAAAACCATGAAATGACTGTATAGGTATAGTGTCTTTAGAAACTGGGAAACATAAACAACTGGTTCATAAATCATCTACATTGTCTCCCACTTATTTTATCATATATAGACTCCCTTTTTGGCACATCCTACTTAATACCCTTCTTCCTGACCTAGGGAAAAGAAAAGATACAAAAGGGTGAGCTCAAATGCTCAGTAAGGGTAAACAAAAGAAATATCAATCATATCATATTCATAAGAACATAACATTTTGAATATCTTAACCTGTAAAAGATATCGTAATATCATAACATGGGATAAATCATAGTGGTGAAATTTAATCCAAATAATCATAACATAAAACATTAAACTTTGTGGAATACACACATAATCATTGAAAATCATTTCATTTTATTCAAGACTCATTTCCAAGACTATCATAGTGTACAAAGTCAATTACTGAACCGAGTTCACTCCTCATTCCAGTCCTATATCACTGAACCAGATTAACTTATCATTCCAACCATGTCTATCTCATGAGATATAAATCTTTACCCAATGCATTGGAGGGAGATATAGGTCCCACCCATCTCATAATTAAACCATTCTTATGTGTGCCACAAAATCATAAATTATACATCATAGCCTAACCCATGTAATAAAAATGGGATTCTTAAACATCATGTCATCATAACATAATCCATATAAGATAAAAAGACTTCATAAAATTAATTCCATCATAATGTAATCAAATCAATTTAAAAATAGGGATAGAAATAGAAACCTATATTATCTTAGATGGAAAATAATTTTGATAAAACACTTGGGCTCCATTCTTGAAAAAAATATCCTTTCTACTTCCAAAACATTTTTCCATTATTAACATGTCATACAATTTTAAACTAAAAGATGTTAATTAAAAATAAACTTGAAAAATTATAAAGGAATCTTCATGGAAATAATTTCTTATGAAATCATAAGAATCCATTCATTCAATATAAGTTTTAAAAAAACATTCTTCTCATACTTTGGCCGGAAAATTCAAAAAGTACCTCGTACTAAAAAACAAAAAAAATTCCTTTCATAAATTTTACTTAAAACTCACCAATGGGTAAAACTGAATTTAAACAATTGTAGGAGGATGGAAATAATATTACATATTGATTAAAAATGTATGTGGATGATAAATATTCCCCATTAAATTATGAAGTATAAACAATCTTGGAAAAAAATGAGATTGCGATATTATCCCTTAACTTATGTCTGATATGCTTTGTACGTGCCAAACCTCCTGTATAATGATTTAAATAATTTCATTGATTTATTCCAGAATCATACTCATTGTTATGATATCATATATGGTCATATTCTTAGCTTCTTATTAGTAATATTTCATTGCTACTTGTTATTCAGGTTTTTATTGCTTTATGTTCTTATGTGTGTTTTGTCGAATAAATTCTTAGTCATCTTTTTAGGTTATAGATACCTCATTTATATAATGGTATTACTGTAATATATATCATATTTACTCATTCAATTCATTTATATAATCATTATTCAATGAAGATCATGTAGAATGAGTCGCATCACATTGTGGAGACGGTAGGTCGTACGTACGCACAAGCGATGATATCATTCCCATGATCATGGAATTGTATTGAAGTGTATGTATACTATTTCAGAATCAATATCACTTTATAATAATCATATATAGTTATTATTTACACCATTAAACCCATCCAACTAGGGTGGTGGTGGAAAACAGATTACACCACAGCGTGGAGATGGTATTCCGTACGTACGCACGCGCGGTGATTTCATTTTCCATAGGATGGATAGAAAGTGAAATAGGGTTGTTTCGTATTTATAATAACATATCTGTATATGAGTGATACTGATGTTATTACTTCATAATGAAACAACTAAAGAAGAAGAAGTAGAAGAAGAAATAAATTTGAAAGAATTGGTAATAGATATTACCTATTCTTCGACACGCCGCTTTGAAACCTCCTCTTAGGGAAATAAGATTATTCTTTGAAGAAGACCAGGACCTCTATGATATTTATAGGGAATTGGAGAAGAGAAATTGGTAGGGTTTGTCCGAGAATGAAGGCTCAATGTGGTGTGAGGAGGAGAGGGAGGAGGTGCCCTTTTTTAAGAGAGGAGAGGGGCACCTTTGGAATTATACAAAATATTAATTAATAATAAATTCCAACGCCACATAAAAACCTCCAGAAATGACTCAAATACGAATATTAGATGAGATAGGGTTTTAATATCATCAGCCAATAAACTTTTTACAAGTTGGGAATTTATTTTAAACATTATCAACATGATTTATCCTTATATAATCTATTTAATTTTATTTGTGGTAATAATATTCTAAATTTTAAATCATCATAAATAATTACTTATATTTTGTGAATTTCCCTTAATTGTATAATTTATTACATTTTCGACCATATGAATTTTAATTCACAATTTTTAAATATTTTTGTTATTTTTAAACAATTTTATAATATGTAATTTCTATAAATTAACAATACTGTCAATTTTGACACTATTCAGTTATTTGAGATTAAATAAAATATATACAGGAGATATGTTCGAAAAAAAATATTTAATAGATTCATAACATGTCATTTTTATCTATAAAATTAGTGTAACACATTAAATAGTTCATATAATATTTATTTTAATACATTTAACATCATTTATTTGATATTTCAATCAATAAAATAATTTTAACATCACTATTGTGTCATAATTAACGATAATTATTTAATCTGTAAAAATTATAAATAAATTCATATGATGTAGATAATTTTATTATATTTCTGTAAACTATTTATGTTCGATGTTTCATTATGTTTATCACTAAATTAAAATTATTATACTTAAATATTTTAGAGAGTGACATGTTGTCACTTTCTTTCGTTTTAATAATAATTATATTATTAATGGTCAAAAGTCCAGGAAATGAATCTAGTCTAACCCTTAGGTGATATGAGTCGACTTGTATTCATCCAATGGGATTTTTTCAAGTGTTATAGTAATTTTATAATCTTATATTTACCCTCAATTACCCGATTTACCTTTAACTGCAATAAGTAAATATTACCATAGTTACTATTCATAATCTCAAAAAAAAAGTAACCTATTAACATAATTTGGACCCACTGAATCCAAATATAGAATCCATTTTTCAAAATTCAAAAAACAGATGTTTCAGTAATTAATTTAAAATTAATCTTGTTTTTAATCAAACAGGTTTTTAAAAGTGAAAACATTGCCAAAGATTGAAATGTTTTTACCTATGAATTCAGTTTAAAATTAATGACAATGACATAAATTATATTAAATGGTAAAAATATATTCTATTTATACTTTAAAACCATTAAATATTATAATTTAACCATATAAATTCTTGCAATGAAAAAAGTTGTTTTTAATTAAAATATATCGTGTTTTTACTATTCATTAAAATATGAATGTTATCAGAATAATATGAAAAATTTATCCAAAGTAAAATTTTATATCCTGATTCCAAAAAAGAATTTTAGTTTGTCAAATTGAAAATATAAACATGTCAAAAACTAGATTTAATGTGGGTGCTCCATCAAAAGGCGACAAAACTGTATTTTTTTAAAAATACTTATTTTACCTGAAAAATTTATTTTCTTCTCATACCATGTTCTAGAAAATATGTAAGATGGATTATAATGATATAAAATTTAAAATTCAGTTAATACTATTCATAACGACAAGTTTATAATATTATAATATTATATCGTTGTTTAGTGGAACTCGGTATTGTGTACTACACACGCTATCAAGGAAAGTCGTGATTGCGTGTAACGCAAGCCATGATAGTGTTGTGTGCCGTGAAAGATTAATTTGATGTTTCTTATAACATAAGGCATACAAAAATATACTTCTCATAAAATATCAAGGTGTTACATTCTATCCCCCTTAAAATGAATTTCGCCCTCGAAATTCGTCTCTTTGTAACAAAGAGATGAAGATACCTCTCCATTGTCATATCCTCAAGCTCCCATGTAGCTTCTTCTAATTGGTGGTTCCTCCATAAAACATTCACCAAGAGAGTGGTTTGGTTCTGTAGAACTTTTTCACTCTGATCTAGAATCTCTATCGGCAGTTCTTCATAAGAAAGATCTTGCTCCAGTGGTACAACGTCTGAGCTGAGTACATGTAAAGGATCAGGTATGTACTTTCTCAGGAGAGATGCATGGAACACATCGTGAACTTGAGAGATATTTGGTGTATGTTCCAATCGATAAGCTACCTTCCCAACACGATCCGGTATTTTGAAAGAACCGATATACCTAGGGCTCAACATTCCCTTCTTTCCAAATCTCATTACTCTCTTCCAAGGAGATATTCGTAAGAACACTTTATCACCGAATTCAAACTCTAGGTCTTTTCTTCTGTTGTCAGTATAACTTTTTTGTCGACTCTGAGCATCATTTAGGTGTTGATGAATAGATCTGAACTTTTCTGCCATCTCATCAACAAGATCAGGTCCTAATAGCTTTCTTTCCCCAACTTCATCCCAGTAAGTTGGATATCGTCATTTATTTCCATATAGAGCTTCATAAGGAGCCATATGAATGCTGAAGTGAAAGCTATTATTATAGGAAAATCCCACAAAAGGTAGGTGTTTATCCCAACCACCTTTGAAATCCAGAGCAAGCTCTCAACATGTCTTATAGAGTTTGAATTGTTCTCTCAGACTGACCGTCTGTCTGAGGATGATAAGTTGTGCTTAAACTCAACTCTATATCTAGAGTATGCTGAATACCTCTCCAGAACTTCGAGGTAAACCTTGGATCCTGATCAGATATAATGGAAATTGGTACTCCATTCAATCTTACCACTTCCTTTACATATATCCTGGAAAGCTGATCCAGAGATAAATCTTCTCTCATAGAAATGAAGTGTGTCGACTTCATAAGACGATCAACTATGAAAAAAATAAAATTATTGACTTTGGATGTTTTAGGAAGTCCAGTGACAAATTCCATAGTGATGTTTTCCCATTTCCATTCGGGTATGGGTAATGGTTGTAACATCCACTTATACTTTTGTCTCTCAGCTTTAACTTGCTGACAAACCAAGCATCGAGAGACATATTCAGCAACATCTCTTTTCATGCCATCCCACTAGAATCACTCTTTCAGGTCCCTATACATCTTCGTGCTTCCATAATGAATATAGAATGAAGAACTATGAGCCTCATCCAGCAGCTCCTTCTTTAATTATGGGATGGGAGGAACACAAACCCGATTCTTGAAACTTATTATCCCATCAAAATCAATGTTGACTTTAGGAACATTTCTCACCTTCTTTTGTAACTTTACATCTTCTTTTTGTTCCTCTTTAATCTTCACATGCATATATGGTTGAACATTCATTTGAGAAAGATATGATTTTTCCCTTACATTATAATTCCAAGATCCATCATTTGTAAATCCATAAATATTTGATCTTTTTTGATCCTCATCATGGATAAGCTAGCATGGTCTTGTCGACTTAATGTTTCTGCCACCTTGTTTGCTTTCCTAGGGTGATAATGAATTGAGCAGTCGTAATCCCTAATCAGCTCCAACCATCTTCTTCGGTGCATATTCATATCCTTTTGTATGAAAATATACTTTAAAATTTTATGATCACTATAAATATCACACCTTTGACCATAAAGATAATGCCTCCAAATCTTTAATGCTAAGATTACGACAGCTAACTCCAAATCATGAGTTGGGTAATTTTGCTCATGGATTTTCAACAGTCATGAGGAATAAGCTATCACCATATCGTTTTGCATGAGAACACACCCCAATCCCTTTTTGGATGCATCACTGTAGATCATAAACCTTTCTCTACTATAAGTCCGTATGAGCACAGGTGTACTGGATAACCATATTTTCAAATCCTTGAAATTATCTTCACACTCCTCCGTCCACATGAACATAACTCCTTTTTGAGTCAACCTGGTGAGTGGATTAGATAATCGTGAAAAATCTTTCACAAAACATCGATAATATCCAGCAAAACCAAGAAAAATTTGCATCTCAGTTATTGTTGTTGGTATCGACCTTTTTTCGATAACCTCTATTTTTGCCGGATCCACAAATATCCCCTCTTTTGAGATAATGTGACCCAAAAATGAAACTTTTTGAAGCCAAAATTTACACTTGGTAAATTTGGAATAATGATTCTCCTTTCTTAGGGTCTTCAATACAATTCTAAAGTGATCATAATGTTCTTCCTTTCTCTTTGAATAGACAAGAATATCGTCTATAAAGACTACCACAAACTGATCAATATAGTCTCTAAGGCCTCTATTCATTAGATCCATGAAGATAGTAGGGGAATCAGTAATACCAAATGGAATCACTATAAATTCATAGTGTCCATACCTTGTACGGAAATCCGTAATTGGTATATCCTCCCTTTTTACCCTTAATTGATGGTACCCTGAATGAAGATCAATCTTGTAAATGTATTGAGCTCCGCGTAGTTGGTCAAATAAGTCATCAATGCGTGGGAGAGGATATTTTTTCTTGATAGAGATCTTGTTAAGTTCTCGATAATCAATGCAGAGTCTCATTGATCCATCTTTCTTCTTAACAAATAGAACAGGTTCTCCTGAAGGTGACACACTAGGGCATATTAATCCTTTATCAAGATTCTCTTGGAGTTGTTTCATCAATTCCTACAACTCAATTGGATCCATTCTATAAGGTGTCTTTGAAATGGGCATAGCACCCGGTATGAGTTCTATTGAAAACTCAACTTCGTGATTTGGTGGAAGACCTGGATTTTCCTCCTTAAAGACATCATAAAACTCTCGTACAATGGGTGTATTCTTAATCGTGAGTTTCTCTCCGCCCATTTGAGATAAATAAACTTAATTTATTGGAATCAAGACCCATAATATGGAAGAAATTTCCACTGGAAAGTTATATTCATCCTTGCATTGATAGATGATAGTAGATTGATCAGGAATATTAAATGTGATTTCCCTTTATTAGAAATTGATATGAGCTCCGTATAACGAAGGAAAATCCATGCCAAGAATCACATCAAATTCCACTATAGTAAGGATCACAAGATTTGCAGGAAGCACTTTCCCAAAAACTTCAATCGGAAAAGAATTATAAACTTTTGATGCAACCGTTGTGCAATTAGGAGTTGTCACAACTAACTCAAAATCTAATTTTTGAGGTAATACGGTGATACCATTCACCACTTCTTTATCGTACTCCACATAGCCGATTCTAATTACATGTGACTTTCCTTTTTCTTTAGACTTAAGCGTTTTTGACATCGATCATCATCAACAACCCTTAGATTTGGGCATTGATTTCCATAATGCCCCATCTCCTTGCACTTGAAACATTGAAGTGTAGGAGGTGCATTCTGTGTATCCCTTTCTTTGTTCACATCATTAGACATCTTCTTCCTTTTATTTCGACATTAAACTGACCAATGACCATCTTTTCCACACTTAAAACATTTTCTTGTCCCATTAATACAATTCCCTCCTTGTTTCCTTCCACAATATGAGCATAAAGTAAAACTCTTCTTATTTTCAGTGTGGTCTTTAGATTGTCCTTTGAATTCCATTTTCCTCTTCTTATCAAACCCATATGACTGATGGGTTACTCCAATCTCCATCTCATTCTTGAGAGCACATCGAACAATTTCCTTATAGATATTGAAGCCCCTTATGGCTAACGCCCTTTGAAGACTTGGTTTTAAGCCACTAAAGAATCAATAAATTTTACTCTCAGGTTGGATAATAATTCCGGAAGCATAACTTGCACGTCTTGTAAAATTTTCTCCATAGGTACCAACAGATTCATTATCTGTTTTCTTCAGTTTAAGAAACTCCTTATCCATCTTTGTTTGAAGAATATGATGGAAGTACTTATTGAAAAATAAGTTCATAAACTCGTCCCATTCCATGGACTCAATTTCATCTCTTTTCCTCGTATTCTTGATAACATTCCACCATTGATTAGCATCACCTTCCAAAAAATACACTTCTAAGATGACTTTTCCATGTTCAGAACATTGTAGAACTGAAAATATCTTTTCATTGGTACTAATCCATTGTTCATCCACTAATGGATCAGAAGACCCGTTGAATGAAGGTTGACACTGCCTCATGAAGGATTCAACAGAATGTTGCTCCTTCTTTTTCTCGTTTGGAAGTCCTGCATGTTTTATAGTTTGAGAAAGTTGTGTGAGCATGGCTATAAGATTTTTTATTCCAACTCCCATAATGTCTGGTTGCTCAGGGGGATAATAATTGCATTGCCCGTCGAATTCCGCATTAACACAGTTCATTCGGGTCTAGCCATTGTCTAAAACCAATAAAAATAGTGTGAGAAACACTAATCATAATAGGAAAACCACATAATCAAGAATAAAATTTTACACTTAAGGTTTTATCATAGGTTATTCATGGCCATTTCTAAAACACTAATATTTTGTTCTATTCTTAGACATATCCTTAGGGTTCTTACTAGGGATTTCACATCCTAGTTTCTAATGGTTGACTATACATTTCCTCTAATACCAACTATAACGACCCATACTTTACATAAATTGTTATTACTTTAATATTAAAGCAAACTTATTACAACATATAACAAAACCATGAAAGGACCATATAGGTATAGTGACTTTAGAGACTGGGAAACATAAACAACTGGTTCATAAATCATCTACATTGTCTCCCACTTATTTCATCATATCTAGACTCCCTTTTTTGAATATCTTACTTGATACCCTTCTTCCTGACCTGGGGAAAATAAAACATACAAAAGGGTGATCTCAAATGCTCAATAAGGTTAAACAAAAGAAATATCAATCATATCATATTCATAAGAACATAACATTTTGTATATCTTAACCTGCAAAAGAGATCAAAATATCATAACATGGGATAAATCATAGTGGTGAAATATAATCCCATGAATCATAATTTAAAACATGAAACTTTTTTTCATACACACATAATCATAGAAAATCATTTCATTTTAGTTGAGACTCATTGCCAAGACTATCATAGCGGACAAAGTCCATTACTGAACAGAGTTCACTCCTCGTTCCAGTCCTATATCAGTGAACCAGATTAACTTATCATTCCAACCATGTCTATCTCATGATATATAAATCATTACCCAATGCATTGGAGGGAGATATAGGCCCCACCCATATCATAATAAAACCATTCTTATGTGTGCCACAAAATCATAAATCATACATCATAGCATTACCCATGTAACAAAAATGGGATTCTTAAACATCATGCCATCATAACATAATCTATATAAGATAAAAGGACATCATAAAATTAATTCCATCATAACATAATCAAATAAATGTAAAAATAGTGATAGAAATATAACCCTATATTATCTTAGATGGAAAATAATTTTGATAAAACACTTGGACTCCATTCTTGAAGAAAATATCCTTTCTACTTCAAAAACATTTTTCCTTTCTTAACATGTCGTACAATTTTAAACTAGAAGAAGATGATTAAAAATAAACTTGAAAACATGTAAAGGAATATTCATGTAATTAATGTCTTATGAAATCATAAAAATCCATTCATGCCATATAAGTTAATAAAAACATTCTTCTCGTACTTTGGCTGGAAAGGTCATAAAGTACCTCATACTAATAAGGACAAAAGATTCCTTTCATATCTTTTACTAAAAACTCACCAATGAGTAAAATTAGATTTAAACAATTTTAGGAGGATGGAAATAATATTACATATTTAGGAAACATGGATGTGGTTGATAAATATTCCCCAGTAAATTCTGAATTATAAACATTCTCGGATAAAAATGAGATTGCGAGATTTTCCCTTACCTTAGGTCTGATATGCATTGTTTGTGTCTGAAACTCCTGTATAATGATCTAAATAATGTCATTGACTTATTCCATAATCATAATAATTTTTATGATATCATATATGGTCATATTCTTAGCTTCTTATTAGTAATATTTCATTGATACTTGTTATTCGGGTGTTTATTGCTTTATGTTCTTATGTGTGTTTTGTCGAAAAAATTCTTATTCTTATTTTTAGGTTATATATACCTCATTTCCTGAATGGTATTATTGTAATATATATCATATTTACTCATTAAATTCATTTATATAATCATTATTCAATGGAGATCATGTAGAACGAGTCACATCACATCGTGGAGACGGTAGGCCGTACGTACGCACGAGCGATGATATCGTTCCCATGATCGTCGAATTATATTGAAGTGTATGTATACTATTTCAGAATCAATATCACTTTATAATAATCATATATAGTTATTATTTACACCATAATACCCATCCAAGTAAGGTGGTGGTGGAAAAAAGATTACACCATGGTGTGGAGACGGTATTTCGTAAGTACGCACGCGCGGTGATTTCATTTTCCATAGGATGGATAGAAGGTGGAATTGGGTTGTTTCATATTTATAATAACATATACTTATATGAGTGATACTGATGTCATTACATCATAATGAAAAAACTAAATAAGAATAAGTATAAGAATAAATAAATTTGAAATAATTTGTAACAGATATTACCTCTTCTTCGACACGCCTCTTTGGAACCTCCTCTTAGGGCACTAAGATTGGTCTTTGAAGAAGACCAAGACCTCTAGATTATTTCTATGGAAGTGGAGAAGAGACATTGGTAGGGTTTGGCTAAGCTTTAATACTCAATGTGGTGTGAGGAGGAGAGGGAGGAGGATCTCTTTTATAAGGGAGGAGAGGGGACCTTTAGAATTATAAGAAATATTATTTATAATAAATTCCAACCCCACATAAAAACCTCCAAAAATGACTCAAATCAGAATAATAGATGATATAGGGTTTTAATCTCATCAGCCAATAAAATTTAGACAAGTTGGGAATTTATTTTGAACATTACCAACATGATTTATCCTTATATAATCTATTTAATTTTATTTGTGGTAATAATATTCTAAATTTAAATCATTGTTAATATTTAATTATATGTTGTCAATTGTACATAATTTTATACTTTACTAAATTTTAGACCATATAAATTTTAATTTTAATTTTTCAAATATTTTTGTGATTTTTAAACAATTTAATAATATGTAATTTCTATAAATTAACAAGTGTCAATTTTGACACTATTCATTTATTTGAGTTTAAATAAACTATATACAGAAGATATGTTCGAAATAAAATATTTAATAGATTCATAACATGTCATTTTTATCTATAAAATTAGTGGATCACATTAAATAGTTCATATAGTATTTATTTTAATACTTTTAAAATCATTTATTTGATATTTCAATCAATAAAATAATTTCAACATCACTATTGTGTCATAATTAATGATAATTATTTAATCCCTAAAAATTATAAATAAATTCATATGATGTATATAATTTTATTAGATTTTTGGAGACAATTAATGTTCGAAGTTTCACTAATTTTATCACTAAATTAAAATTGTTATACTTATAAGATTTAAGAGAGTGACATGTTGTCACCTTCATTGGTTCTAATAATAATTATATTATTTCATGGTCAAAAGTCCTTGAAATGAATCTAGTCCGACCCCTAGGTGATATGAGTCTACTTTTATTCATCAAATAGGATTTTTTGAAGTGTTAGGGTAATTTTATATTCCTATATTTACCCATAATTACCCGATTTACATTTAATTGCAGTAAATAAATATTATCGTAGTCACTATTCATAATCTCAAAAAAATAAAAGTATCCAATTAACATAAGTTGGACCCACTGAATAAAAATATGGAATCCATTTTTAAAAATTCAAAACACAGAAGTTGTAGTAATTAATTTAAAATTAATCTCGTTGTTATAAAAACGGGTTTTTAAAAGTTAAAACATTGTCAAAGATTGAAATATTTTTACCTATGAATTCAATGTAAAATTAATGCTAATGACATATATTATATTAAATGTAAAACATATATTCTATTTATACTTTAAAACCAATAAATATTATAATTTAACCATATAAAATATTGCGATGAAAAAAATTTGTTTTTAATTAAAATATAGCGTGTTTTTACTATTCATTAAAATATGAACGTTATCAGAATAATATGAAAAATTTATCCAAAGTAAATTTTTATATCCTGATTCCAAAGAAGAAATTTATTTTTTCATATTGAACTTATAAACATGTCAAAAACTAGATTTAAAGTCGGTGCGCCATCAAAAGGTGGCAAAACAGCATTTTTTGAAAAACACTTATTTTACGCGAAACATTTATTTTGTTCTCATACCATGTTCTAGAAAATATGTAAGATGAATAATAATGTTATAAAATTTAAAATTCAGTTAATAATATTCATAAATACAAGTTTATATTATTATAATAATATATCTTTGTTTAGTGGAACTCAGTATTCCATACTACACACGCTATCGAGGAAGGTTGCGATTGTGTGTAACGCAAGCCAAGCTAGTGTTGTGTGTTGTGAATGATTCCTTTGATGTTGCGTATAACATAAGACATAAAAAAATATACTTCTTATAAAATATCAGTGTTTTAAAATTTAATCCCTTGAGGAACCCCATTTTTAAAATAATAATTGTTTTATTATTACCTTGACATGCTCATAACATGAAAATTAAATTAAATATCATTTAATCAAATAATATTCAATATATATTATTTCCTGATAAAACTAAAATATCAGTCTTCTATTCCACCATAATATTTATTAGGCCTTGAATAGTTATTGTTTACTTAATAAATAAATATCACTTTGTTATTCATTATTAAATAAATACATATTATATTAACTAAATAGAAAATTAATATTTACTAAATATTCTACTCATGTTTTATTCAGTCAAAGAACTGGTGATGGAATATATTTGATCAAGTGAACATGAATTATTAATAAACCAAAAATGGGAAATATATTTATTCAAATTTTTAAATAATAAAATATTATTTAACAGAGATTTCAGATACACTTAGTGTTTAATCCTATAGGTATATTTTTGAGTCTCATTAAGAGAATTAGAATAAAGTCAAAGGTTAGAGTTCAAGAATATTCTAACACACCCATATAAAAATTAATTAATTCTAAAAAAACATAACTCCTCATACTGAAACTTGTTGTATAATATAATCCCTTTATCATGAGATATCAAATAAATATGGTAGCAGGTTCTTTCATCAACCTATGTTGTTGATGTCTCTTTGGTTGAAATTATTGAAAGAAAACATGCCCATAGAATTCCTTGGCCATGGATTTTTTTAGGATGTATCATTTTCATCCCAAGGAATAAGATATCAATGTAAATTAAAGAACCGAATGGAAAAATACTTTATCACATTATTCATTAATGGATTATTACTCATGACTCACCCAATGTATCTTACCTCACCATGAACATATGTCATCAAGATTTTTGTCAATAAATAAAATTATTTAACTAATAATACTAATTTATAATAATATAAAAGGCTAATGATCAATAAGTATTATCATATATAGGAACATCGAATTACACAAATAAATTTGGATTTCCTACTAGTGGGTCCTTGACTCATTAGATCCTATATGAGATAGTACCAAGGGCATAAAACAAGAGAAGGTTCCCCAAACTCCTATAAGTGTCCACCCTTGATATCATGTATAGTTCTCCCCCCTCAAATGATACCACCCATAAATAGAACTTATATTTAATAATAGTGTCATAAAAATTCTTAGTTTTCATCATAATGGGAAACTATTATGACCTTTTAGTGTGATATCTACAAATGGGGAATCATCACGTACAATGGTTTTTAAATGAACAATCAGTTTTGATAATTTGTTTACTGATATTAAAAACTATGTATAAATGGTAATAATAAAGTAAAAATTAAGTTGTTTATTGGGAACCAACGCCAAAAAAATCCAAGTTTCACAAAAAACAACTACTAAAAACCTTCAATTCACTAGTTCTCAGATGATACTAATGCTTCTGTTGAGATTGGACATTAGTAAAGGTGTCCACCATGTTCTATTCTATGGGAACTCTTATTAGATTTACTTCCCCCAATTGATAAAAAACCTTCAATATGTTATAATTCTCGAGTATATTCTCTGATCATTGGTTTGACCTTATTTCTTTTGAAACATCCACCACTGCAATATTTTCCCAACACAATGTGATAGGTTATTTACTTATAGCTACCAAATCAAGATCCTTGACATTGTTTCGTATCCAAATGGATTACATGGATATATTATATGCAACTATTACTCTGAATCCACTATAAAATCTGTGACAATAGGTTGCTTTGAATTATTTTAGGGCATAGCAGCTCCATTGAGATAGAAAACCTATCCTAACTGTGACTTCATATCGTTCTAATCTGTTTGAAAACTATTATAAGTATAACCCCTCATTATTAACTCCTAATCTCTTCCACACACCAAAAACATGTCCTAATTTCTTCTTAGATACATGTGGATACCATTAATTGTAGAGCAATAATTGTTTTTTGGATATTTTTTATATCTTCCAACAATTCTCATTGCATAGGCAGCATGAAGTCTAGTATGCAACATGGAATACAAGAATGGTAATATCACTGAGGTGTATGTGATCTTAATGATTAATTATTTCTTCTATTATTTCAGATGACAGAATTAATTAGAAAGATGTAAAATAGGTTACACTAGAACAAACCCATCTTTTATTTTTCCATATGAAATCTATCTAGTATCTGGCCAAATTATACACATTAACTTAGTCCAACAATACTAATAGATCTATCACAAAATATTTTTATCCCTAGAATATAGGATTCTACACCACATTACTTCATGTAGAAACAATTGTATAACTATCCTTAATAAACTATAAGGATGATATTTCATTTCTAATAAGTAATATTTCATCATATTATACTAATAGGATAACGACTTTATTCTCACTAAACCTATTATAAACACATGTCTCACACTCATTCATAATGAAACAAAATTATTTTATTGCTTAATAAAATCTAATATTCTATAACCCTGATTATTATTTAAATCCATAAATGAATATATGAAGATTTTAAATCCTTTTATAATCTCTTAGAGTAAAAAATCCTTCTTATTGTTCCCTACAGACATATTCTTGAAGGTTCCCAATATGGAATAAAATTTTGAAATTCATATTATAAGTTTCATAGCCATCATATACTGTTATACATGTATAAATATGGTGGATTTAAACATGGAAATAGGTGAAAAGGTTTCATCATAGTCAATTACATTAAAACATTTAAACACTTTAGCCACTACCCTTTCTTTATATGTATTTACGTCCAAATTTTTCTTGAATACCCAATTCCATGTTTCAATATTTACATCAATAGGTGCATTGATGAGAACCCAAACATGGTTCTGATACATGGAATCCATTTCATTATTTGTATGTTATTTCCATATTTCATATTATGCACTGCCTACTACATCTTTATAGGATAGAGGTTCACAATTTTCAACTAATAATGAGTTTCCATACTCATGGAATAAGGAATTAGATATCTCGGGTTCTCTTACCTATCTTGTGAACCTGGAAAGTAATTATGTTTCATGAAGTACATTTTCCATAGAGTTCTATGTAAAATGTTCTGGTACCAACTCTTGTGTATCTATTTCATCAAAATCCTCAAAACGAATCTTTATCCCAAAATCCTTTTTTGTGAATTCCTCCCTCTCATTAAAGACAACATTTTTAGAGACATTCAGTTTATAATATGATATGTTGTATAAGTAGTATCCCTTTATTTCCTTAGGATACCCTGTGAAACAGGTTTCTTTTCACTCCATAACTTGAAGGGAATTATATTTACCTCTTTAGTTTGAAAAAATTTATTATGTATTCCATAGTTTTTAATTCAAAAGTTTCGATGTACTGGGTGTGGATAACATTTGGATAAGAGTTTCGGTGGAAACAAGCTGTTTTCATCGAGTTGTGGACTGATCACTGTGCATCCTGTGGGCAGCTAGGACATCTTGCTGCTGCCTGTCATAATGGGTGTCAGATCAAGTAGGTGCAGCCTCATGGGGAAGATCAGATGACTGATGAGGTAAAACCAGTGTCTGGAACATAGGGGAATGTATTTGAACAGGAGGGTCTGGGTCTCCCCTCGTCTGATAATCCTATGGTCTAAACTGGGTCAATAAAGGTTATGTCTAGAAATAGAGACCCCTCTCTGGCCAAGCCTTCTCCTAGAATGGCTGAACCAAGGGTTGCTGATATTTTCTTGTGTCTGAGGAATGATCTAGATGGTCCACAGCTCCGACGGCATTCTCCTTCGGTGAATACAGTGGTGGGGAGTCCTATTTCTAATGAAGGGGTTCTACGGTATGGAAGTGCTAATTGTCCTGTAGTGGTTCCACACGACGGTGTGTTGAATGGTGGCAAGGGGTGCGGGTACCCAGATTCATGCATGTATGAGAAGGGTGGGATTAGAAGGAGGCCTAGGTGAATCAATCCATTTATAATGTTAAATAATAAGTTTGATGGGTTGGATGAGGAAGGGTCTTAACAGGAGCTATGGCCGATCCAGGGGCAGGAGATTCAAGAGGCAGTGGATGTGCATTCAACAGTTTTATCAGAGGCTGATTATGAGGAAGTGATCTGTAGTCAGCTCTCCATGGATTGTGAGGAGGGCACACATGTCAAAGGGCTTCTTAGTCCAAGGAAGAAGAAGGGGCGTAAGGGGAATAGCGATACATGGGGATGGATTGTGGTTGAGGGGAAGAAATCCAAAGGCCGTAAGGAATATTCTCAACTGCCGAAGCTGATGGAGATAAGGTCGGTCAGTACGTCCAAGGTAAAGTTTGATGAAACTACTCATGAGGTTGAAGGTAGTAAGAAGAGAATAGTTCTTCAAAAAGAAAAATAGAAAACTAAGAGTCGGACTCCTAAAATACTAAAGTAGGGGGAGGAATTGGGAAAGGTGGACGAGGCAAATGGGAAGGAACTTATTGAGCTCCTCATATCTTCTAATGAAGAAATGCTGGAAGAGTCCATTAAGATTATAGCCTTAGAGGAGGAGAAGAATAGAATCCTAGAGAGAGATCTTCAAGGTTATTTCAGAAAAAGTCAAAGGGATTAGATCTACAAACAAGTCCTTCTTTTAGCACGAAGCTTTAATGGAAAAAAATCAATGCAGAGGAGTACATCCAAACATGGGACAAGCTTTTCAACTACTTTTAAGACATTATCAAAGATGATTCGGATACAAAGTAACACTCCCTAAATTGGGGGCAATATTGGGTAGGCAATTCCAATATCTTTAGTCTCACTATTAAAGATTTTGTGAATTCCAACTGTGTCTAATGCTTTTGGCCTTGTACTTGTATGGTTTCCCACTTTTCCTCAAAAGTGTTTTTTGGAAATAAAAATTTAATCTTAGTAGTAGTATTGATCATTAATTCACTAAA
Source organism: Viscum album (assembly GCA_963277665.1). Taxonomy (NCBI): domain Eukaryota; kingdom Viridiplantae; phylum Streptophyta; class Magnoliopsida; order Santalales; family Viscaceae; genus Viscum; species Viscum album. The sequence continues at coordinate 598,846,820 of OY728144.1, forward strand.
ACCATTCATCTATTGTGTATAATGAGGAGTTAGTTGAGATATAATCCCAAACTCTCATATACTTCTAATAATCTCTTGGTTAATATATTCACCACATTGATCTGAAAAAAGCCCCTTTATCTTATTTCCAACATAATTATCTACATCATTATTGATTTTAAAGAATTTAACAATGGACTCATATAGAAACCTAGGATTAACATACATGTATATTACACCAATTTAGATGGATATTCATTACATTACAATACTACATACCTGAGGACCGTAATAGTTCAGTGTCTTTACAATCATGGAAACAAAATATTCTATCCGGGTGAAGGATCATCAACATCACCCATAAATATCTCCACATTTATTACTTCTATCTAAAACCTTTCTTCATAACATAAGGAAAGGGGACATAAGAATGGGTGAGCTCAAATGATCAGTAAGGGTAGACAAGGGAGGTACGTAAGAATAATCATGATCATAAGGGTATAATAATATGATCATAAAAATAGAAGATCACAACATTCATATCAAATATCATATACTTGAATGATGGCATAAATATTGGAAATTCATAGGGAATGAATCTTAAGGAAATAAAGAACATATGCAATGAAAATACAATATAGGAATAAAACATATAATTGTGGGAGACACATAAGTATATATAATGATTTCTATAGTAGTCACGACATTTCTCCCAAGACCATCTTAGTTGAAAAATTCCTTTACTGAATTGGGTTAAAACCCTGTTCCATCCCTATATTATTGAACCGAGTTCACCCCTTGTTTCAGCCCTGTATTACTGAACCATGTTCATTTCTCATTCCAGCACTGAAATATTTAACTGATGTTTTTTTCCTAATCCTTCAATGTATATATAATGAGATATAAATCATTACAAAGTGATTTTGAGGGAGATATATGTTCCACCCATCCCATAGTGAAATCATACGTAATAGTGCCAAAAATAATAAATGATCATATCATAACCCATGAAATGAAATGGGTATCACAAATACATAAACATAAAAAACCTATGGAAAAAGAAATAGTTTTCATAAAAATTTCAATTAAATTATAACCAATAAAAGAGAAATACATTTCACAAAAATATATCATGTGAAAGAGAAACTATTTTGCTAAAAACAATGACATTAAGAATAACGCATTCATAGAAATAATATGAATTTAATCTTTATATCATTTCCTTAAAGGGTATTAGTATCATAAACATATTTCCTCTAAGATGGAAAATAATTTTGAAATATCATCCAAGAAAAATTATTGAGTAAAATATAATTTATTATTTGAAAATGAATTTTTAATTCACAAAACCATTTGAAAATAATTTTATATAAAATACCATTAAAACATATAAAGAATAACTGAAATTAGTTAGAAAAACATGTTCCTTTAAAAAGTATTAAAAATCGTCAAAACAATTTAAAAACCTTTTCATTAAAATGTCTTTTGAAAAATTATAATGTGTGATTTAAAACTTTTGAATACCATTTCGTTAAAAAAAATTCAAAACATATAAATAATTATTAAAAACATTTAAAAACCCATTTTCCATGAAAAAATATAGAATAATAATGAAACAAATTTGAAAACCATTTTCCTTGAAAACATATAAAATTAGCTTGAAAACATTTTGAAACCCATTTTCCCTGAAAAAATCTTTTAAAATTATTCTTTTAAAAATAACATTTAAACATGAAAAAGACATGTTCAAAGGATTGATGGCAGATAAATATATACATGTCTTATGAGGTAAAAAGAACATTCCATTTTCATGGTAAAAGGGTTATAAAAATGACTTCTTAAAAATGAAACAAGAATATTCCTTTTAAAACATGGGTAAAATACAAAAGGTTAAAAATTTCTTTTATTACAATAGTCGGGGAGGGGGAGAAATAAAAGAAAATCTCAAAACTACTAGCAAGGAATAAATTGACGAGACTTGAACCAAAACATCACTAATACCCCATAGGGGTGCTACCAAAGGCTAAAAATTTATTTTAATTAACATATTATTTTAGTAGAATATTCTTTGAGTCCCTCTTTGAAAACATGGTTTTAAAGGAACAAATATTTTCAACTGAATAGAGGGTACAATCAGGATTTCATAAAAAAATATTTCTTAAATATAATATGTACCAAATAGTGGAATAAACAGTACCAATATATTAATAAATCATTAATAACCCAAGGTGAAAAATAATTCATGAATTTTCTTGAGATACTAATCATTAAATTTCATCAAAGGAAGTATAAGCATAAACAATCTTGAATATTTATGAGATTGTTTCAATAAACAATTACAACATGGTAACATGGGATCGTACTATCCATGTATTAAAATGAAGTTAATGAAAGATAAATTATAATTATAGGAATTAAATTCATGATATAACATGTAAAGTGGAACTATATACACCTCAAAATATAATTTAGGTTCATATCAAAACATGAGACTATTAGAATAAAAATAAGGACAATAATATGTCACTGATTTGGAAACAATTGAAACATAATCCCCATGAAACAAAGATAATAAAATGGATATATTAATACCCATAAATTTTATTATAAGATACATAGAATAAAATCATGTTAATTACATACACTTCACTAAAGGAAAGAGTGCCAAACATAACATGTATCTCATGGAAATAAAAAGTAAGATGAAATCTCCTTACATAGTGTCTTGAATCCTGTCTTACATATTCATAAAACCTGTATAATAAATATAAATTTATTATAAACATTTTAAATAACCATATTATTATATATAATACAACATATAGTTTTATTATGACCTTATATTTTCTTCTTATTAACCATCTTATGCAGAGGTTTCACTTCAAGTAATACTCTCTTTGTTTTTCGTATGTGTATTAATTTGTTTTATTTTTGGTAGTTATACATATATCGTTATTCTATAATTTAAAACATGATATAAATATCTTTTATATAAAGTATATGTTTATAATTAAAATATATAGAATATTTAATTATGAAATGGAATACACCATTCAAGGGGTGGTAGGCTATAAGTACGCTTGAGCGATATTTCCATTTAATTGTCGTGTGGATAGAAATAATGTTAAAGACATATAGGTATATAAATATATGTATATATATAAATATTAAATTATATTTATTATATCATATATATCATATATATTCTCTAAATCAATCCATAATACATTCCATGTGGAGTGTGACTGAATCATATCGCTTTGAGGGGGCGGTAGTCCACACTTCCTCAAACCTAATTATCATATTAAAACCAAATGGAAAAAAATATGATTTTCAAAAGGAATAAATAATAAAGAATAAATAGTATATATAATATATAATATATATACATAGAGTTTACATCTTAATATTCACCATGAGAGGCAGTTAGAAAAATTGAACAACCATAATTTACTGAGGGACTAGTTCGATGTACAGATAAATAGTGTGTTTGTTATCCATTAGATAGAGATGTGTATTTCTGTATGTTAGAATATTATGATAAAAACATCCTAGTATATTTTTTATAGTGGTTTTGTTATAAAATCATGGAAAATGAATGTGTATTGAGGTGGTGAAGTAATGTAAAATAAAGGTCTTGATGGAATATGTTACCTCTAATTGGGTAACTCTTTTTGGTTTGTGCCAAAAGGCTTCTTTGAATTGAATTATTCCAAAGGGATGGTTTATAAAAGAAAGTAGTATTAATGGGAAGTGTATTGGCCAGGTATTTTCTGAACATATGTGGTTTGAGAGGTGTGAGGATGTGGGATATGTGTTGGACTTTCAAAGGGAAGGGAAATGAATCACATTGGATCTTTGAAAACAAGTTATGTGTATAGATTTTCTTACGTAAAAATAGTCATAAAAATCCATAATAAATCCATAATCGATGTTATAGGGCCTATATATATCCATAAAATGGGTTTTGGACAAGTTTATAGGTAATATGGGCTACTAAGATTATGGTTTAGACCCTTATTATGATTAATTACACCTTAATCCTTATGATTAATTTTAATCACTTTTACATCTAATTTTAGAAACAAATCAATAAGAAAATTTTATAAAAAATAGTTTATACTTATTAAAAAGGTATTAAAATGTTTTTTGAAATTAAATTCACAGAATTAGAAAGTATAAGATTAATGCTAATCTGATCGAATGGATGAAATTATGGGTTTTTAATGTAGAAAGAAGATCAAATGTTTATTATGTTTTTATATTCAATTTCATAATGAAAGTGAATATAATGAAATAATTTTTATTAATAGATATATAATTTATCTAATGTGACTTTAAAATAAAATTTTAAATAATTAAAAATTAATAATTGTTTAATCAAAAAGACATTTTAAACACAAAAGTAGTATTTTTCACTATTCATCAAAAAATGATGTTTCTCAGAAAAATCCTTAAAAGTTACCCTAATATAATTTTGGAATTATAAATTAAAACTTTAATATTATTTTATAAAATTAAATTTATAAATTTTTCTAAAATTTATTTTATTATTATAGGTGTTTTATTCGAGAAAACAATATTTTTTATATATAAAAATGGAATTTGATAAAATATATATCTTTCATTATCAATATTTTTTTTATAAATAAATAAAAAATATATTTTCAAAATATATAATAATATCAATATCACTACATTTAATATATGGGTTATACATATATCATATAAAATCATAATAATAAATTGATTCTTCACAGAATCTTGGTGTTACGTGTAATGTATTCCATGTAAGTGTTTCATGTAGCGCAAGTTTAGTCAGTATTGTGTGAAGAACAATTTAAGTCAATTCAATGTGATAAGAATGTTTGAAAAAGTATATATATATATATATATAACTCTTTATAGTGTCTTTTGAATTGAAAAATAAGAAGAAGATAAATTAATTTGAGGAAACATAATTCACAAAATCATGGGATGTTACAACACAGACACATACCTCATAAAGTAGACATATCCACATCTACTCAAATCATTAGTAAATTTTATTAATTAAGTATACCCACCTAAATTGTTTATTATAAATGGTCCAAATACATCAGTATTTATATATCCTAGATACTCTGTGGCCCTTTCACCCATTCCACTAAATGGCAGGTTGGTCATTTTTTCTTGAAATCAATAATGACATATTTTAAGTGGTTTTAGCCCAGGAAAGTATATATAACCATCTTTATAGTTATTTTTCAAATGGTCTTCATTTACTTCACTAGGAAGGTGATGCCATATATTGGTCATATATGAGTCATACAAACATGATTTGTTATCAATTTCTAATACTTTTATTTCAGTCATTTGATACATAAATAACATAATTTAAACGTGTATACCATAAAACATATTTTCTTTATCAAAGAAAAAACTATTATTTAGAAACAGGAAAATAAAAACATCTCCATCCAGGAATGATACACAAATTATTTACATTCTAACAGTTGGTTTGTAATAATAATCGTGTAATCCCAAAAACATTCCTATTGGAATAGAAATATTATAGTCACCAATTGAAAGTGCCTCCATCCTCTCACCATTAGCATCTCACATATTAACCAATCCTCTAGAAATATTTTTAAATCTACATTGTCCCTATATTTGAAAAAATATGTGACAACAATGAGTTTTATCTAATTACCATTGTGTATGTATTGAAATATTACGCTCGATAACAAACACACCATTAACTTCCTCCATATTCTGGGTGATGTTCTTCTTCTAATGGCATTTCTACCCACATGCTAAACTTACATACTCCTTTTACCTTCCATACCATTGGATCTTCCACATGTTGGAAGGAAGGGGATCTCGAGCCTTATACTTGTTCTGTGTCTTGGACCCCTTGTCCTTGTTCTTCCATTTCATATTCTCCATAAGCATAGTTGTTTTTTCACTCCTCGTTCACTTTTACACTTGTTGAATTAAATTAAGATGTTCTTAAATATTATTCTCATTATTTATCATATTATAATTAACAATAAAACTAGAAAAGGTCTTGGGAAGTGATGAAATTATGATATATGTATGTAAGATATCATGGAATTTAATCTCTAATATGTCTAAAAAATAAATGTATAAAATAATCATGACTACTTGAGACCCATCTGGTTAAACGTTTCCACGATTTGTTTAAAAAACTATTAGTCATCTAATATATATATTTTTGTCCCATCTCATGATAGAGATCCCGAAGATTAGACTCAATGCTATATGCATCCTTGTCCTCATGTTGCTTCAATAGATCGTTGGGCATGGATGATAGCAAGAATCATTGATCATATGTAGAATCATTCAGATGTTTCCCATCATATGATAACTCTACATCACATTCTCCATTTCCATGAACTTTAGTTATATGTTCTTTTAGAACATAAAGTTTCCTTTCATGTAGAAGGATAGCGTGCGAGGGCATTTTCCACTCATGGAAATCCTTTCTGGTGGGAAGGTTATCCTTCAAAATTTTGGATCATGCCGATATGTTTGGTGTAAATATTATTTATGATTCTACAGTTAATATGAGAATATATTTAGTACATTTTATGATAATATTTAGACAAAGATGGAAATAATATATTTAATAATCTCCAATGATTTTATCAAAACGCATGATCCCTCGCCATTGGATTTGGAATATACTATTTCCTTTACATTTATATGGAAGTGGTTGATATTCCCCTTCTCATTACCCTAAAATTGGTTGTTTGAGTAACTTTAACAGTTTTAGATAGGCATTTACAATACCAACTACATTAAATCACAATTCCTTGATATGCTGACTAGACTACCTAATCCTGAAATCCTTAAATTCGATTTCCTCAACCATGGTCTCTTAGATACACTAATTTTTTCATTCCCAGTCATCCCATAAAGTGAGATGAGGTATGTAAATCTAAAACATTATGTTATAAATCCTTGATAATTGAAATCACCCCAACTTTGGCTTGTCAATCACTTCGAACTATGGTTTGATTTTAACTAATGTAGTAAAAGAATATACCTATATAATATATAATTAATTGATTTTTATGTTTTAGGCATAAATTAATAATTATTATCATTATCTCATTCTTGTTTCTATTAAAGGGATTAAAATAATTTATTAACTATGTATTGTATAATATTTATGCCTAAGACAATTTATTTTAGTTCTCTTTTTCATGAATGTTAATTCATTAATTCATGTGATCACGACAAAAGATCCATAATGAAATAAAAACTAAACATTATAAAAATAAAATAATAAACTGGTACACTCGTGATATTTTACTAATGGTTAGTTTATCTATCGGTTGATATACTAATTGTTGACCTTAGGGGAAAACACCTTAAACCAATTATGTTATGTGTTATAGCTTTCCACCTATCCATCTATGTATCTCTCTTGTATTGGAATTTCCTTGGATCCAAATATGAACTTCCTCCACTATATTGGTATCTCATTCTATTATGGTAATACCCAGTGTTTTTTATGAGGTTTGTTTGATGTATTATTTTGTACACTGCACTAAGATAAGCTTGCACTATACATAACACTTGCATAGTTTGTGGTTTTTGGAACACTATGCTTGGCTTGTGTTATATAAAACATCATGTTCTTTTGATAAAATAAATTTCATTCAATATTGAGTGTAAGTGAAAAACATATTTTTATGTAACCTTATAACATAGTAATTATAATGGCGGGTATGAACAACATTAACTTTCTTATGAAAAACTATTTAAATGTAAATAAGTGAGGTTATAAAATACAAAAATAAATATTTATAGATTATATTAATGTTGTATATATATGTAATATATTCATTCTAATGTTTAAAATTCATCTTATAAGTTTTCTAGACATGATATAAGATTAAATTTAATTCTTCTGATAAAAGAACAATTTTTCAAAAAATTCAATTTTAATACCTTTGAATAGAGAACCCCTCTTAATATAATATTTTGAACAATTATTAATTTTTATATGAAAATATAAACCTATCAATTGGATTCAGGATATAACAATTTACTTTGGATGAGTTTTTTATATTTTCCTGAAAACATTAATGTTTTGATGAATATTGAAAATAAGCTAAATTTTAATTGATAAATAAAATTTTCATCCTAATTATTTATATGGTTAAATTATATTATTTGATGGTATCAAAGTATAAATATAATATATTTTTATCACTAAATATAATTTATATCATTATCATTAATTTTACATTTGAGTTCAAATGTAAACATATTTCAATCTTTGCAATGTTTTAATAGTAAAAAATGATCAATATTTTAAATTAGAACAAGTGATTGCTGAAATTCGTGCGGGAAAATCAACATTAAATTTGCAATAGATGATTCAAAAACATATCTATTCTGACTCTGAGGGAGAAATGCATTGGAGTACTATATTAAAAAACATTCTCTCATTCCGAAAATAGGATTTATTTTAAATTAATTATTACATATTATTTTCTTTGAATTTTGAAAATTTAATTCTATATTTGGAATTAGAAGGTCCAAATTATTTAAATAGATTTATTCTATTTTTGGGCTTTATGAATAGAAACTTTGGTAATTTTTATTAATATGGTAAAAGTTTAAATGGGTAATTAGGGGTTTGAATAATATTATAAAAGAACCATAAAACTCTTCCTAATCTTAATGGATAAGTTATGGACAAGTAATACAACCGTTGGGATAAATATTAAGCATTTGGAAGCCACATGGGTGTGATTATGACACTTATAACATTTAATTTAAAATAAATGAAAATATGTAATAAACATATATCTTTATACTAAATAAATTTTAATTATGGGGTATATAAGTGATATATTCAACTATGGATAATTAGTGGGCTGCTAATATGATTTACTAAGTCATGGTAGTTTATCTAAAAATTTATACATTAAATAATTAAATTTAATCATGACACAATGATGATATAGTTATTGATTTATTAATGATGGAATCAAATATTTGTTATTATGAATATAAAAATAAACATTATTTTTCATAATTTATATGATACATGATTTATCTAGTTTAATAAAACAAGATATAAGAATATAAAATGGTTTGGATTGAAATTATCATTATGGTAATTTTTTATTTAAATTCAATAATTTGAATAGTGTAAATATTTACATAATTGATGTCTTATAATCATAGAAAATTATTAAACTATTGAAAAATAATAAAATTATTTATAAAATTAAAAAGTTGCTATTATAAGGTCTAAAATTTCATTATGTGTCAAATTATGTGAAATTGACCCCATATCATTAATATTTATAGCCTTTTAATACTTAAGATGTCTTTACAAAAATTAAAATTAAGAGAATAATTAATGGAAAACCGAAAAGATAAGGTTTAAAACAAAAGAAATACAAATCTAAAAATTATTATATTAGATTATTTCACTATATACACATATTATATTAAAAATATTTCAATTTCGAATAATTTTGATAAAATAAATAATTTAGATTAATTCAATATTTTAAGAGCTTCCAAGGATACCCCTTACCTTAATTATAAAAAGGCACCTCCTCCCTCACCTAATCACATAAATTTGATATTTGAAGCTCAAAAATCCCCTGATATTGTATCTTATAAAATTACCTATTTAAATTCAAGAGGTTCTGGTATTATTCCAAGACTAACTCCATTTCTTTAAGGGGAGGCTTAGAGGAAGCACGTTGAAGAAGAGGTAATCTCTTCTACCAATTCATTCAACCTTTTTTCTTCTTCTAATTCCGATTCATGATTTGTTTCATTATAATTTAATAAATCCCATATCAATCATATAAAGAGATGATATTATAATTATTAAAAACCATATTCCACCTTCTATCCATCCTACGAATAATGATATCACCATTCGTGCATGCGTGTGGTTTACCGTCTCCACACCGTGGTGTAATTTTTTATTCAAAACTACTTTTTTTATATGGATATAATGATGAATATAAAAGATTTAAATAATCAATATGAAATGATAATTATTATTTATAATTAATATACCATGAAATTAAATACCATTTAACCATTAAGGGAATGATATCATCGCTTGTGCATATGTATGACTTACCATATCCACAACGCGATGAGATTCATTCTCCACATTAACCATTCAAGAATGAATATAAAGTATATATAATAAATAATCATGAAATATATTTCATAATAATGATACATGTATTATGTACATATAAATATATTTTTCATTAACTTTATGTCATTCAATTCAATAATGAAACGGAAACAACATTCATACATATGTACGACCTACCATCTCCATGAAAATTTTATTCAAATTCATTTATTTATATTTTATATATATTTATATACAGGATATATTTAATATATAAATAATATTTTACATTCTAAAATTAATTACATATTGATATAATTATTAATATCAATAATAAGAATTCAAAACACGTATGATAAAAAAACGATTATTACCCAAAACATTGATTTAACATGGAATTGATAAATGAATGGCTAATATAAAGTCATGAATGAATCATATATGATATCATAAATATTATTATGGTTATTTTACAAGTTAATAATATGTTTAAAACCACAATATAGGTGTTTTAGACATATATAGAAGAAATCAGACATAAGGTAAGGGATTATTTTGTCTCACTTTTATTTATGTGGGACATATGCATTATTCACCACCTAGTTATTTTGAGTTGATATTATTCTCAACATGAATATGTTTTTGTTCTTATTATTATGGTTATGATATTCATATAAATTCTTTATTTTTTGAGGCATAAAATTTGACTGATTGTAAATCGGTAAGGGATAAGTTTTCAATCTCATTATTATCTAAGATTGTTTATTCGTAAGAGTTTACTATGGTTTAGTTATCTTCCACATCCATGATTACTAAATATATAATGTACTTATATTCTTATACAATTTTTTAATGTCAATTTTACACATTGGTGAATTTTTATTTACAAATGTTGACTTTTCCTATAAAAGTACGAGGATAATTTTTTTAACTTATATGGCATCAATAGATTCTTATGATTTCATAACACCAAACATTCAATAATATTCCTTAAAAAATACTACATGTGTAGTTTCAATTAAAACTTTTTCTTTTAAAATTTATTTGAATTTTGAGAAAATAAATAATTTTTTAAGAAGAAAGGATATTTTAGTCAAGAATTAATTTCATGTGTTTAATCAAAATTATTTTCCACCTAAGATGAAATTCTTTAAATAGTGTAATGTATCAAACCCTATTATTACTATTATTTTATTTTGTTTATAATTTAATGATTTTGTTTTTGAAATCCATTTATTTTATATGGATTGTGATGGAATGATGGTTATTAAAACCATTTCTATACTTTGGGTTGTGCTATGATAAATGATTTATATTTTTGTGGCACATGTAAGAATGATTTATTTATGAGATGGGTGGGACTGATATCTACCTCTGTTTTATTGATTGAAGATTTATATCTGATGAGATAAACATGAATTTAATGGAAATTAAATCTATTTAAGTATTACAGGGCAAGAATGAAATGTAAACCGAGTTCAGTAATGGAATTTTTCAACTGTGACAGTCTTGGAAATGCATCTTGGATAATATGGAAATGATTTTCATTGCTTATGTTTTTTCCTAAATTTCATGTTTTATGGAAATGATATTTTATCATGGCTCATGATGTTTTGTGATTTATTCCTTATAAACTGCAAAGATTTATTTTATGACTTAATATTTTGATATTCTAATGTTATGATTGTGTTTTTACATACATATGTTCATGTATTGTTTGTTTACCCTTACTGAGAATATATGTTCACCATTTCTTATGTTTCCCATCCTCAAGTTATAAAGAAATATTTTTAGTAGGAGTTCTAAAAGGGATGATCTTTATTGGGGATGTTGAATATCATTCACTAGTTAGATGAATGTATTCCATGTTTCAAAAGGCACTAAACTATTATGGTCCTCAGTCATGTATTTGTGTAATATAATGAATATTAATCTAAAAATATGTAATATTCATCTATTTCATGTCTGGGTCTTTATAGTTGGTATTAGAGGAAAGATTTCGTCAACATTTTAAAACATAGATTCGAAATCATTATTGATGTCACTTGAAATATTTCTAAGGTTTGCTAAAAGATATCCCTAAGGATAAGTATATATATAGTTTACAATAATTTAATTTGAATAATGATTATAGTTAACTTAGGATTAAATATAAGATGTTAGAGATTAAAAGTATCTTCCCTTGAATATTTTGTTTTCCTAGTAGGATTTTTTCATCTCACTTTATTATTTTGGGTTTTAAAAAATGGATTGAAACTAATGGAACCGTGTTAATGATGAATGCAATGGGAAACACAATTATTTTTCTCCTAAAAAAATATGATATGGGAGATGGAATGAAAAATATTATCACTATAATTTCAAAAGATAAGAATCATTCTGGACTTCCAAATGAGCATAGAATGGAAAAACATTTTTTTGACACCTTTATGAGGCAGCACCCACCTTCATTCAATTGGTTTTATGATCCCCTTATTGCTGAACAATTAATTAGTACCATTGAAAATATATTTCATATCCATTTCTATTCAGAACATGAAAACATAATTTTGTATATTTATGATTTTGAAGGAAAATCAGACTACTGGTGGACACTAATTAGATATACGAGGGAGCAAGACGAAATAGAATCCATGGAATGGAATGATTTAATGAATTTATTTTTCACCAAGTACTTTCCTCTTATTCTATGTAAGGATATAAAAATGGAGTTCCTTGAGGTTAAAAAAAGGATAATGTATCCATTAGTACATATGAGGTAAATTTTACAACACTTGCAATGTATGATTTGGCTTTATCATCAAACCCAAAAGTAATGTTCATCCATTCTTCAATGACTTAAAAGCCAGTCTTCCAAGGGAATTATCTATAAGAGCCTTTATTAGCAATGAAGATATTTTTCATTGTGTTATCAAGGTATAAATGGATATGGGTCTTATATATCAATATCATGTTTTTGACAAGAAACAAAAGATAGAGTTCAAGGGGAAATCTCAAAACAATTATGAAAATAAGATGAGTGTTTACTTATTCTCAAAGTGTGGAATGAAGAACGATGGAAATTGTCATATTGTGACTAGAAAATTTTTTATGTTTGGAAACGAAGGTCATCGGATAGTTGAGTTCTGATGTAATGGGAAAATGTAGCTAATGGAGAAAAGGATACATATAATGCACCACCCACACTTTAGTGTTACATGTGCATGTAAATGGGACATTATGCCAATAAATTCCCTAATACAAGGGTTATTGATGATGGTCAACATCAATTACCTCTTAAGGCCAAACACATTCGAAAATCACATGTAATCACTGTTAGCGACGTTCAGTTTGAAAATGAAGTGGTGGAATGATGGAGTGTTTATGTAATGGGATTCTATATTAATGTAGTAGAATCGCATTGAAGGTATTATGGATTAATTAAATATCTATGTAGTGGTCCATTATGGTTTTATACATGTATTTGAAAGTATATACTGAGTGGTATCGGTAAACATGAATAGTGATTAATGTAATAATGTGATGTTTTTGGAAAACACATGACTAGGGGAAGGATAACCCTTAATATGAGCATGATGTTGAGGTAATGATATTTTGATGAATATATATTGGATAACAATAAGTAAATTGAATGATATTAGTTACCTTGGAAATGGTTAAATATTTATTTCAATGTGGGTTATGCTATCATGGATGATTTTTACAGATTTTGGACATAAGAATAAAAAATATATACATGGTTTCAATAAAGATATATGATAATTGAGGTTATTTCCATCTATCAAGAACATACAATATGAAGGTGTTCGTATGTTTGGAATGTGAACAATAAGAGATACCTTATGATATATGGGGGATAATCAATAATAAAATATTAGTTCCCCTATTTCTAAATATTTATATTTTCACTTATGATATGGATTGTAAGGTTATCATATATGGAATGATTAAGTAAAACATTGGATGATGTTTTTTCAGAATAATGAATTACCTCACTATATCTTAACTAATTCTTATTTTATAAATTTTTTTAATCTTTTTCTTTGTTAAAGATTAATGGAATGACCTTTCATTAGATTTATGGATTTCATGTTCTACTAACATTTTAGGAATGATAAATTCAATTCTATTTCGTTGAATAAGGATTGAAGAGGAAATTATTCAAGGCATGAATAATGGTGAGATTGTACCAAAAAAATAAGTATATATTCTCAATAAAATTATTCAATACTAGGAAAACAGATCATGATGTAAAAGGGATTCACATTATCATTATTTTTTATTATATTAATGAAATCATTCTTTATTGTATTTTCTATTGTTTTATGAATATTAACTTTCAGTATATCACAAAAATTCTTTTGATTTGTGATCTTTATCATTCTCTTTGATGATTTTTTCTTTTCCTCCATGACTAATCCTCACCTGTGATCTTCTACGTAGAGACCTAGTTATGATTTACTTTGGGTAACTGTTATTTTCCAACTATTACTTTTTTAAAAGAAGTTTTTGTCCTAGTTTTTATGATATCGGTTTTTGTGAAATAAAATTTCACGTATAAAATTCATTAAAACCCTAGATGAATTTCATGGGAGAAATTAATTTTTAAGTGTGGTAGAATGTAATACCGGGATATTTTCAGGATATTTTTATTGATGTCTAGTTTTTTACGCTACAAAATGATAATCTTACACTATATGAAACACCATATTAACATGCAGTATACAAAACACTATGCTTAGCTATTGTTACACATAGTTTCATGTTATTATAATAAAATCCATCAAATTAAATACTATGTTTATATGAACAACTAAATATTATTATGTTACCTTATAAACTAGTCATTATAATGGCAGGTATGAACAATATTAACTTTGGTCTAAAATACTATTTAAATAGAAATAAGTAAGGTTATAAAATAATAAAATAACTCTAGATATATTTTATTAATGTAATATATATTTAATATATTTAATGTAATGTTTGAAATTAATCTTATTTTTTTTCTTTACATGATATATGAACAAATTCAATTTTCTGGATAAAAGAAGTATTTTTCAAAAAAATGAATATTTATTACCGTTTAATGGAGAATCCATTTAAAATTAATATTTTGAGAAAATTTTAATTTTTATATGAAAACATAATCCAACTCTTTGGAATTGGTATATAAAAATTCACTTTAGATTATTTTTTTATATTTTTCTGGAAACTTTCTTGTTTTGAGGAATAGAAAAAATACGCTAAATTAGAATTGAAAACAACATTTTTCATAAAAATAATTTATATGGATAGTTTTTATTATTTAATTTTTTTAAATTATAAATATATTATATTTTTATCATTCAATATAATTATTTTTAGTAGAAAAAATTTTACAATGAATTTAGATGTAAAACTATTTCACTTTTTGCAATGTTTTAACTTTAAAAAAATATGTTCTCTCATTCCGTCAATGGGATCTATAATCAATTAATTACTGCAAAATTATGTGTTTTGAATTTTGAAAATTTTACCACATATTTGGAATCAATTGGCCTAAATTATAGAAATATATTTATTTTATTTTTTGGCATTATTAATAGTAAATTCTGTAGTTTTTATTAATACAGTAATAGAGTAAACTGAGTAATTAAGGGTAAGAATAATATTATGAAAATACCATAACACTTTTAATAATATTATCAGATGTTTAATGGATGATTAAGAAATCCATGGGAATAAAACATGTCGTTTGGAATCCACTTGGATATGATTATGATAGTTCTTACGTTTAATTAAATGTAACGAAAAACATGTTACAAACATATTATTATTAATAAAACAATTTTAATATGGGGTCATACAAGTGATATCATCAACTATAAATAGAAATTATATTGATAAAATGGTTTCGTAAATAATTTTATTTTATTTAAAAAAATTCGACATTAAATAAATGAATTTAATTATGACACAGTGATGATGTATTGATTTCATCATTAATGAAGGAATCAAATATATGGAATTATAATTATTAAAATAAATCTTATATGAAATAATTTATTCAATCCATGATTTTCTATATAAATATTACATTTCATAATACTATAATATATTTTTATACGAAGTTATAATTCTTTGTATATTTTAGATAAATTAAATAAAATGAAGTGAAAAATGGACATAATTAATGTTTTATAAAAACAGTAAATTATTAATTTATTTTAAAATACAAAAGGTATATTAAAATCTCAAAGTTTATATGATAAGGTCTAAAAGTTCATAAAGTGTCCAATTAATTAAAATTTACCCCATATAATTAAAATTTATAGCCTCTTAATACGTAAAATGTTGTTACCACAATTAAAATTAAAAGAGAATAATTAAGGGTAAACAAAACAATAAGTTAAAAAATAAAATCAATACATGTCTGAAAAATATTTTATGAACATATTTAGAACTATAAACATATTTTCCTTTAAATATTTCTATTTATAATCATTTTTATTAACTCATTAATTTATATTAATTTATTATTTTAAGAATTTTTACAGGTACCCCTCACCTCAATTATAAGAAGGCCCCTCCTACCTCACCTCTTTAATTAAATTTTAGATTTAAATCTAGGAAATAACATTACCTTTTCCATTATAAACATCCCTAGTTTCATTATATAGGTTATAGCAATTCTTCAAATACCAAATGTTTTGCTATAAAGGGAGATTTAGAAGAAGCGCGTCGAAAAAGAGGTAATCTCATCTAGCGATTCTTTCAAAATTATTGCTTCTTCTAGTTACTCTTCATGAGCTGTTTAATTATAAATTAATAACTCCAATATCACTTATATACATATATTTTATTATAATTATTAAATATCTATACTGTACCTTCTATCCATCCTGTGAATAACGATATCACCATGCATACGTATGTATAGCTTACCATGACCACGTCTTGGTGTAATTTTTTATTTGACAGTAAATTATTTAGATGGGTATAAAAATGAATATAATGGATTTAAATAATGAATATGAAATTAAAATTATTATTAATAATTAATATACCATCCAATTCCATACCATTTAACTATTAAGTGAATGATACCGTCACTCATGCGTACGTACATCATACCGTCTCCATGACGCGATAAGATTCATTCTCCATGTTAACCATTAAATAATGGTTATAAACTATATATAATAAATAAAAATTAAATACATAAAATAATAATTATCCTGGTATTATATATATATATATATATATCATTTACTTTCTTCCATTCAATTCAATATGGAAATCTGAACAACGTTCATGCGATCGTACGACCTACAGTCTCCACGAACGGTGTCTTCCATTTTATTTATCTATCTACTATATATATTTTAATACTAAATATATATGATATATAAATCATTTTTTAAATTCTGGAATTAAGTAAATCATGATCTAAGTAATAAGATCAAGAATAACATGACAAAACACTTATGATAAACGAACAGTTATTACCCTAAACAATGAATTAACATGGAATTGACACTTGAACGGGTAATATAAAGTCATAAGTGAACAAACTATGATATAATAAATATTATTATGGTTTTTAAAGGTTAATAATATGTTTAAAGCCACTATATAAGAGGTTTGGACACATAAGGAAGTAATCAGACCAAAGGTAAGGGGTTATTTTGTCTGACTTTTATTTATGTGGGACATATGCATTATACACCACCAATTTCATTTGAGTTTTCTTTATGCTACACAGGAATTTTTTTTTGTTGTTATTATAAATGTTAGGATATGCATATAATATTAGTTATTTTATAAGGCATATTATTCGACTGATTATAAATCGGTAAGGGATAATTTTGTAATCTCATTATTATCTAAGATTGTTTATTCATAATTAATTATTGGGTACATATATTATCCACTTCCATGTTTCCTAAATATTTGATATTAATTCTATTCTTATAAAATTTTTAAAGTAAATTTTATCCATCGGTGAATTTTTATTAAATGGTATGAAAATAATCTTATTTCGTTATTTGATATGTGTTGATTTTGAATTTTCCAGTAAATGTATGAGGAGAATGTTTTTTTAACTTATACGGTATCAAATGAATCTTACACATTCATAAATCCTTATTTCCATTAAGATTACTTTAAAATATTTTATTTTTATATTCATTTAAATTATTTTCTTTTGAAATTTCATGTCATTTTGAGAAAAGAAAATGTTTTTAAGAAGAAATGATATTTTCCTCAAGAATTAATTTCATGTGTTTTATCATAATTATTTTCCATCAAAAATGGAATTATTTAAATAAGGTTATGTTTGAATACCTATTACTAATATGATTTTATTTTGTTTATTATGGAATAAATTTTTATCAAATCCATTTATTTTTTATGGATTATAATGGGATAATGATTATGAAACCCATTTCTATTTTTCAGGTAATGTCATGATGAATGATTTATATTTTTGTGGAGCACGTAAAATGATTTATTTATAAGATGGGTGGGACCCATTTATCCCTCCAATTCATTGGTTAAAGATTTATATCTCATGAGATATACATGACAGGAATAGTATAAAATTGTGGTTCAGTAATATATGGCTGGAATGACAAGTAATCACAGTCCAGTAATGGACTTTATACAATGTGATGGTCAAGGCAATGAGCCTTGGATAATATGGAAATGATTTTCTATTATTATGGGTTTATAAAAATTTAATTTTCAATGCCAATGATATTTTCTCATGGATCATGTTCTATTATTATTTATGACTTACGAACTACCATGATTTATTTCATTACTCATGATTTTGAAATTCAAAACTCAATTTCATGTTTTTACATTCATCTATTCATGTATTTTTTGGTTAACCATACTGGGAATCTATGTTCAGCCTTTCTTATCCTTCCATTCCTCATGTTGTAATGAAATATTTTAAGAAGGATTACTAAAAGGGAAGATATTTATGGGAGATATTGAAGATCTTTCACAAGTTAGTAAATAGTATTCCATGATTCCAAAGGCACTAAACTATTATGGTCCTCAGGCGTCCACATGTAATATGTAATGAATATTCATTTAAAAATATTTAATATTCATGTATTTCATTCTTATGTTGTTATAATTACATATGCTTTTACTCACTTGAAGGTGATGGGAAAATGGTTTACAAAAAAGACACCATGGGAACACAATACCTTACATAATAATAGGGGGAAGAGAGACATTACAATAATTAAATTTAATAATAAATTAAATAAAAACAATTACATAAAAAGGTTTGTTTTATTCTCATGATCATCCACATGAATGTAATGAATTCTGTATTTATTAAAACTGACATTCAATTATTAATCATTATTATTTAAGATAAATCAAAATCAAGTCAATTAATAATCATCTTTAATTAGTAACATCACTTATCATAATCTTCACCTGAATTTCCTTGAGATTCTCATAGATAATAATATTAATCAAACTGAATAAATTTATTTAAAATTAATTATCTACATAAATTTACCTTGGTGGCAGCATAGTTAATACCCATATGAATCTACCGAATATTGGTTACACTAGTATATGGGTTACACTTATAACATATGGATTACACAACTTATCGCATAATTTCATTACAGTTACTATCCACTAAATGATTTCACAAATTATATGATTTTTTTCATGTGTAATTATTTAATGAATATATATTAATAACTATAATATGACTCATTCATGATTTTTAGATCTGAGTATTATGTAGAAATTAATTAAACATTATATATATATATATATATATATATATTATGGTACATCACATGGTGTGTCCTATTAACTTAATGAACAAACAAATTCACGTGTCAGTAAGGCTTACATTGTATAATTAATTAATTTTAATTCTTTGTAATTTGGTATCAGTACATGGCGTTCATATGTGATCAATCTAACATGTCTTCTCCCACCATTTATTAGAGGAACATGCCTAGGTATTTTATGTGTAAACAATGCCTTGGAAAAAATAGAGTACATAGTTTGTACAATGGGATACATGGTGTGTGGTATCCGAGTTACATTGTGTCCAATAAAGTAGTTCGTGTATCAAAATATAGTGTTTTTATGTGTCCTAAAGGACTACACACTTTGTATGTGTGATACATGGTGTGTACACTAGATGACTGTTCACCAAGCTTACCCGGTCAACACACAATATATGAAATAAAAAACATCATGTGTATTCAATATACATGTTTTGAATTAATTATTAATTAATTCATGGTTCATTAAACACTAATACATGACATGTTACATCACTTACATGGTTCATACTCTTATATTATCTGGACATAATCCTCATCACCTCCAAATGAGATCTTTTATTTTATTTAATTCATAAAATTAATTTATTTTATTACATATACAAGAAATGAATTATTGAGAAGTACATATATCAATTATTATTAAAACCATAATTAAAAATTAATTTGTATCTAAATGAAAACTGTGTAAATCAATTAATGATATTAAATAATTATAAATAATTTTTTTAAAGCTCTTACACAACGTAAAGGTTCTTGGAACAACAGATATAACGACCCATACTTTACATACATCATTATTAATTCATAATTGAATCACACTTATTACAACATATAACAAAACCATGAAAGGATGGTATAGGTATAGTGTCTTTAGAAACTGGGAAACATAAACAACTGGTTCATAAATCAGTTATGTTGTCTCCCATTTATTTCATCATATCTAGAGTTCCTATTGGCATATTCTACTTAGTAGCCTTCTTCCTGACCTGGGGAAAGAAAACATACAAAAGGGTGAGCTCAAATGCACAATAAGGGTAAACAAAATAAATATCAATCACATCATATTCATAAGAACATAACATTTTGGAAACTTAACCTGCCAAATAGATCATAATATCATAACATGGGATAAATCATAGTGGTGAAATGTAATCCCAAATAATCATAAATTATAACATGAAACTTTGTGGCATACACACATAATCATAGATAATGATTTCTTATTAGTCAAGACTCATTTCTAAGACTATCTTAGTGGACAAAGTCCATTTTTGAATCGAGTTCACTCCTCATTTCAGTCCTGTATCACTGAACCGGTTTAACCTACCATTCCAGACATGTCTGTCTCGTGAGATGTAAATATATACCCAATGCATTAGAAGGAGATATAGGTCCCTCCCATCTCATAATGAAACCATTCTTATGTGTGCCACAAAATCATAAATCATACATTAAAACATATCCCATGTTATAAAAATGGGATTCTTAATCATCATGCCATCATAACACAATCCATATAAGATATAAGGACATCATAAAAATAATTCCATCATAACATAATCAAAACAATGTAAAAATAGGGATAGAAACAAAACCATGTATTATCTTAGATGGAAAATAAGTTTGATAAAACAGTTGAACTCCATTCTTGAGGAAAATATCCTTTCTACTTCAAAAACATTTTCGTTTCTTAACATGTCATAAAATTTAAAATAAAATATGTTGATTAAAAATAAACATGAAAACATTTAAAGTAAGATTCATGGAAATAATGTTCTAAAAATCCATTCATGCCTTATATGTTAACAAAACATTCTTCTCGTACTTTGGCCGGAAAAGTAAAAAAGTACCTCATTCGAAAAATGACAAAAGATTTCTTTCATATCTTTTACTAAAAATTCACCCAAGAGTAAAATTGGATTTAAAAAATTGTAAGAGGATATAAATACTATTACATATTGAGGAAACATGTGTGTGGATGATAAATATGCCCCAGTAAATTCTGAAGTATAAACAATCTCGGATAAAAATGAGATTGTGATATTTTCCCTTAACATAGGTCCGATTTGCTTCGTACATGTCCAAACCTCCTGTATAATGATTTAAATAATGTTATTGAATTATTACATAATTTTACACATTGTTATGATATCATATATGGTCATATTATTAGCTTCGTATTAGTAATATTTCATTGCTACTTGTTATTCGGGTGTTTATTTCTTTTTTTGTTCTTATGCGTGTTTTGTCGAATAAATTCTTATTCTTCTATTTAGATTATAGATACCTCATTTCCATAATGGTATTAGTATAATACATATAATATTTATTCATTCAATTCATTTATATAATCATTATGTATTGAAGATCATGTAGAACGAGTCGCATCACATCATGGAGACGGTATTCCTTATGTACGCACGAGCGATGATATCGTTCCCATGATCGTGGAATTTTATTGTAGTGTAAGTATACTATTTAAGAATAAATATCACTTTAAAATAATAATATATAGATATTCTCTACACAAATATACCCATCCAAGTAAGGTGGTGGTGGAAAATAGATTACACCACGGCGTGGAGACGATATTCTGTACGTGCGCACGCACGGTGATTTCATTTTCCATAGTATACATAGAAGGTGAAATAGGGTTTTTTAATATTTATAATAACATATCATTATATGAGTGATACTGATGTTATTACTTCATAATGAAACAACTAAGTAATAAGAAGTTGAAGAAGAAAGAAATTGGAAAGGATCGGTAATGGATATTATATCTTCTTTAACACGCCTCTTCTTAACCTCCTCTTAGGGCGCTTGGGATGGTCTTTTAGGAAGCCCAGGACCTCTAGGATGTTTATAGGGAAGTGTAGAAGATAATTTGGTAGGGTTTGGCTGAGCTTGACGGCTCAATGTGGTGTGAGGAGGAGAGGGAGGAGGTGAGCTTTCATAATAGAGGAGAGGGGCGCCTTTGGAAAAAATAAAAATATTATTTTATTATAAAGTCATATTCGATTTTCAATAGCTCCAAATTAATTTATTACAACGCTAAGGTGGGTATGGGTCGACCTCCACTCATCCAATAGAATTTGGACAAGTTTACGTTACTATTTTAACCTTACCATTTAGATTTAACTTTAAGTTCAATAATTGTACTTTTACCGTGTCTTCTTTTTTCTTACACTATAAGGTTAATAAACATACTATAACAAGACAAAAGAACCCCAAGTTGTTTATTATTAATATATATAACCTCATCTAAGTCATTTGGCCGAACTTTAGATTTTTAGGTATAAAATAAAAATTAATAATATAATATCTGTTTTAAAAACTATTTTATGTCAATTTTGACACTATTTGGTAATTGATTTTCGTTAAAATCATAACAGAATTATTAATTCAAAAAAAATATATTAAATCAATAATAACATGTAATATTAACCTATAAAATTATTATAATTCATAAAAAGTCTCAAATTACATTTATTTGAGTATTTATAATATCAATTATGTTAATATTTCCTTAATAAGATAATTACTGCATCATCATTGTCTCATAAATATATTAAATTATTTAATATCTAAAAATTATAAATAAACTACCATTATGCAGGAAATAGTGTTTTCTTTATAATGAATATTTATAGTCGAATTTATCTTATGTATAACCCTATATTAAAAATATTTTAGTTATTAAGCTTTGATTTTAACTAGTTTAACTATTCTTTAAATAAAATAATATTAAATGTCCTAATCTAATCCAAGTGGGCCTAAATTGTCATATTTTATTTCTAAGGTTGTTTTTGGTCGAATTAAACTTATCAAATAGAATTAGGACATGTTTTAGGCTCATAATAATATCATTTTTACCCTCAATTGCCCTATTTACTTTTAACCGTGGTAAAAAAAGTAAAAAGTTACTATTCACCAAAAATTATTTTCATCTCATTGAACCACATTTTAGTCCTTGATATTAACCATGTCTCTTGGATTTTAGAAATTCCACTCACAGAAGCGGTAACATTATGTTTTATGTGAATTTTCAAATTCTCCTAGGAGGTGGGTAAAAGACGGTGAAAAGTTCAATAAAATTTTTATATATCTAAAATTATTATAAAATGACTCCAATTAATTGAATTGAACTTATATAGGAATTTTGTATCAATTTTGACCTAAAATAAATTTAAATAAAATAAATAATTATTTAAATAAAAAGTCGGTTTTTAAATAGTAACCTAGTGTTTTCACTATTCATCAAAAATTGAATGTTTTCAGAAAAATACCAAAATTCCACCCTAGGCTAATTTCGATATTCCGAATCCAAAAATGAAGTCCATTTTGAAAGATGAAATTTAAAAAATTTCAAAAATTGAGTATAACTATTCATAACGGCTAGTTTTAATAATATTTTAATAGCATATCGTTGTTTAGTGAAACTCGGTATTGCGTACGACGCAAGCTATCAATGAAGGTCGTGATTGTGTGTAAAGAAAGCCAAGCAAGTTTTGTGTGTAGTGAAAGATTCCTTTGATGATGTATGTAACATAAAAACTAAACATTTCTCATAAAAATATCGGGTGTTACATTCTACCCCCCTTAAAATGAATTTCTCCCTCAAAATTTGTCACTTTGTAACAAACAGATGAGGATACCTCTCCCTCACCATATCTTCAAGCTCCCATGCAACTTCTTCTAATTGGTGGTTCCTACATAAAACTTTTACCAAGAGAGTGGTCTTGTTCCGTAGGCCTTTTTCGCTGCGATCCAGAATCTCTATCGGTCGTTCTTCATAAGAAATATCTTGCTCCAGTGGTACAACTTCTGAGCTGATTACATTTGAAGGATCGAGTATGTACTTTTTCAAGAGAGTTACATGGAACAAATCATAAACTTGAGAGAGATTTGGTGGAAGCTCCAATCGGTAAGCTACCTTCCCAACACGATCCAGTATTTCGAAAGGACCTATATACCTAGTGCTTAGCTTTCCCTTCTTTCCAAATCTCATTACTCTCTTCTAAGGAGATATTCGTAAGAACACATTATCACCCACTTCAAACTCTAGGTCTTTTCTTCAGTTATCGGCATAACTTTTTTGTCGACTCTGAGCTGTTCTTATGTCTTGCTGAATAGATCGGACCATTTCTGCCATCTCATCAACAAGATCAGGTCCTAATAGCTTTCTTTCCCCAACATCATCCCAACATGTTGGAGTTCGGCATTTCATTCCATAGAGAGCATCATAATGAAACATCTGAATACAGGAGTGAAAGCTATTATTATAAGAATATTCCAACAAAGGAAGTTGTTGATCCCAACCACCTTTTAAGTCCATAGAGCAAGCTCTTAACATGTCTTCTAGAGTTTGAATTGTTCTCTCAGACTGACTGTGACATCCCGCCTTTATATAACATAACATTTCATTACATTACACAAAAATGAGGATCTTTATGGTTTAGTGCATTGGAAACTAGGAACATAATACATGAAAAAAACATAAAACATTCTTCTTAAACACTTGAAATTCTTCTCATTAATATCATCCTAGGTTCATTACTACATCTCATAACCTGGGGACATACATCAAAAGAAAGGATGAGTAGAAGGCCCAGTAAGGGAAACAAGAGAAACATTTTACATGTGAACTTGAGATACTTCAATAAGGTCATGAAAAGAACTTTAAGGCATGAGAAAGAAATCATGAGGCATATAAAAATAACGTTTTTTCATTACTTGAAGATGTGGCTACAACATTTTACAAAGACAATCATTTCCGTTTCACTATGGTCCATCCCCAAGGAGTCAAAAAATATTACAAAGGTTATTCACCAAGGTATCAGTCAAAATGGTCATCTCTAGAGATTAAGTCTTTACCAAATGCATTAGAGTGCTATCAGGGCGCACCCTTAAATTTGTCTTTATCATCATGTGAGACACATATGTCATCATCAATAATTTCATAAACAACCCATATAGCATAAAATAAATTGGTTTCATTTCATAATCATAACGTTTTAAAAACTGCTTTAAAGACATGATCTTTGTTTCACTTTAATACCCACAGAAAAGGAAGGTGGGTCTCATGTATGTAAATCCCAGAATTCAAAATAGAAAAACTTGGTATATATGTGAATACCACTATAGAAGAGAGAGCTTTGAGTATTCACCTAAAAAAATAAAAGAACTTTAGAAAAAGATAGACATTTTGTGACTGAAATTCTGCAGCATAACGACTATGTTACGAGGTTTTAGAAAACATTGAAAAGAGAGGGGACATGGGTCAAACATTTATAAATGACCCATAAATAAGTAGAGGGACCGAATATGAAGTATATATGAACATTTTAATGAAATTTTAAGGACATAACATTTGAAATGAAAAACATGGAAGGAAGACAAAAATTAGATTTCTCTTATGAAAATTCGGCAGCCAAACGGTGTCACTTAAACTTCAACAAAAATGAATTGAAGAGATAAATAGGGTCTCTCATCATATGAACATAAACATTCAGTATGATAGATATAGATATAATACCCCAACATAATAAAAAGGAACTTGACAGACTTTACATGAAAGTAGAACTTTGAAAAATGAGAATGGTTAAAGAATCCCTTAAAAATTTTGCAGCCTAACGGCGCCACTTAAACATTCTTAAAATGAATTGATGAGAGAAATAGGGGGTATCTCATCATATGAACATGAAAAGTTCCATAATATTAATATAAAAGAACAAACTCCAAAATAAGAGCATGAAGCATAAAATATATGACATAAAAGAGATTACTTGAAAAGAAAGAGAGAGGTCGGATCCCTTACCTTAAAACATAACTCTTAAAACTCAAAGGTTTGGACCTTGAGGGCTTGGGGGAATCTTGGGAGGACTCCTTGGGAGGTAATGAGACCAGAGATTTGTTGGAGGAGTGTTGGGAGTGAAAACTAAAGGAGGAAAGGGTAATTATTTTTAGGGAAGGTGAGGTGATACTTTAATAATTTCAAGGGACACCTCACAAATGGGTTTCTCAAAACCATGGGCTCTCCCATGGTATTTTCCATGGAGGTTGGCCAAATGGGGACCATAATACAATAATTAATCACCTATGTTCATCCAAACCTTAAAATATCTCATGACATCATCATGACACTGTTATGATGTCATTAAACATAACAAAACCCTAAAACTGCATTTTTACTATTCACTGAAAATTCATCTTTCTCAGAAAAATCCCAAAATTTCACCTTAACCAAATATCTATGCCCTGATTACAAATATGAACTCCATTTTATAAAATTAATTTTCTAAATATTTTTAATTTAATTTTTATATAAAAACACTGTTCACCGAGAATTCATTTTTTTCAGAAAAATCCCCAACAATTACCATAACATAATATCGATGCTCTGAGTTCAAAAATAAATTCCATTTTATAAAAATAATTTTCTAATTATTTTTAATTTAATTTTTAATTAAAAAAACACTATTCACCCGAAAAAACTAATACTTGACTAATAATTTATGAAACCATTATTTACCCATTTTATTGAATCACATTACTTAATCAAGGTGTCTAAATTATATTAAAAATTTCTTTAATTGAGATTAATAATCCATTTGGTCACATCACTAATCCTAAGCGTAAAATCACTATTCATAATTTACTATTCATCAAAAATTAAGTTGATCTTATTAGACTCCAAATTCCATACTGAACACTTTTGCAGAAGACCATTTTTTGAAAATCATTACACATCATTAATTACTTAAGGTTTACATAAATATTTTAAAATATACATTTTTTCAAAATTCATCAATAAAATACATCCTAAAATTATCCGGACATTTGATATTTCACAAACATCACTAAAGGAAGAAATCTCAATTTATTCATCCCAATGGATTACACCAAGAAGCTACGGTCTCGTCACATAGCCCCTTATAACACCGGCATTTGACCTAAGTGTAAGGTGTGCTGTGGTGAGAGAATATGAGGGAGGATCAGATAACATTGCCCTAGTAGTAATCTCTACTAACTTGAACTTCTCCCGCATGCGTTTCTGTTCAAGCTTGACATGCTGGAGTTCGGCTTGGGATTGGTCCAAAGCGAATCCCAAAGATGCCACCTCCTTCCCAAGATCTGATAAGTGGGCTTCATAAGGTTCGAGTCTACCAGATGAAGCCATCGAATCCTCTTTCTTCATTAACCATTAACATCTCTAATAAACCGCTAAGAGTATGTTAATATACTATTCAAAAAGTTTGGGTTGTTACATTCTTCCCCCCTAAAGAAATTTAGTCCCCGAAATTTTATACTTGAGACCTAGTCGAAAAGGTGAGGGTACTTTTGCTTCATTGTTTCCTCAGGCTCCCAAGTGGCTTCTTCATACTTATGATTCCTCCACAACACTTTCACAAGGTGGGTAGTCTTGTTCCGTAGAACCTTGTCTCTACAGTCTAAGATCTCCACTGGCTGCTCCTCATAAGAGAGGTCATGTTCATGTTGTACCACCTCTGGGTTCAGTACATGAGAAGGTTCGGGTATGTACTTCCTCAAGAGAGATACATGGAAGACATCGTGAACTTGACCTAGGTTCGGTGGAAGTTCTAGACGATAGGCCACTGCTCCTATGCGATCAAGGATTTCATAGGGGCCAATGTACCTAGGGCTTAGCTTCCCTTTCTTCCCAAACCGCATGACTCTCTTCCATAGAGAAATTCGAAGGAAGACTTTGTCACCAACACCAAACTCCAATTCCCTTCGATGGTTGTTAGCATAGCTCTTCTGCCGACTCTGAGAAGCCTTTATGTGTTGTTGGATGGCATGAACCTGTTCTGTCATCTCTTGCACAAGATCAGGCCCAAAAAGATTTATCTCACCAGTTTCATCCCAACAAGTAGGAGTTCTACATCGCTTTCCATACAGAGCATCATATGGTTCCATCTGAATACTCCAATGTAATTTTTTGTTATAGGAGAACTCAACTAATGGGAGTTATTGATCTCATCCACCTTTAAATTCCATTGAGCATAATCTCAGCATGTCTTCAAGTGTCTAAATATTCCTTTCAGATTGGCCATCAGTTTGAGGATGATAGGTCGTACTAAAATTCAATTTAGTATTTAGATCATATTGAAGACTTCTCCAGAATTTTGATGTGAATTTTGGATCACGACCAGACATGATGGATAGTGGTACCCCATGCAGCCTTACCACTTCCTTTACGTATATCATGGAATGTTTATCCAGAGAGTAATCTTCCCTAATAGAGATAAAATGGGGGATCTTGGTGAGACAATCCAAAATAACCCATATCACATTGTTTCCTTTTGATGTTTTTGGGAGACCAGTTACAAAGTCCATAGTGATATTATCCCACTACAATACTAGTATGGGTAGCGTTTGTAATAACCCCTTAGGAAGTTTTCGTTTTTCCTTTACTTATTGACACACTAGGAAACTTGTAGTGTAATCAGCAATATCCATATTCATGTTATCCCACCATTAATGATCATGAAGGTCTCTATACATTTTAGTGCTTCCTAGATGTATAGAGAATGTAGAGCTAGAAGATTCATCCATCAGTTCCTTATTTATCTCTGGAATAGATGGAACACACGGTCTTGTACGAAATTTCAATACACCTTCTTGAGCAATATTGAAATTAGGGAACTTCCCATCCTTTACAGCCTCAAACTTCTCCTGTAGCAAAGGATCATCTTTTTGAGCCTTCTGGATCTTCTCTAGTAGTGAAGGTTGAGAAATCATTTGGGATAAGGTTGATGATGTCCCGTCCCTTACAATTCCCATGTCCAGTTTTACTAGATCTTTAGTCAAGGGATCTCCTAGGATCCTCATTTTTTCCAGAACAACAGGATCTTTCCTGCTTAACGCATCCGCGACTTTGTTTTCTCTTATAGGGTGATAATGAATTGAACAATAATAGTTTTTAATAATCTCCAACCATCTCCTTTGTCTCATGTTCAATTCTTTCTGCATGAAAATATAATTTAGAATTTTGTGGTCGGTGTATATATCACATTTCTCCCCAAAAAGATAGTGCCTCAATATCTTTAGACCAAAAAGAATTATTGCTAGCTCTAGATCATGCGTAGGATAATTATGCTCATGAATCTTCAACTGTTGAGATGCATAAGCAATTACCTTGTCATTTTGCATGAGGATGCACCCAATCCCTTTCATAGATGCATCGCTAAAAATAATGAATCATTCTCCGATAGAGGGTAGTGTTAACACAAGTGCAGTAACCAATCTCTTCTTCAGCTCTTGGAAACTTTCCTTGAATTCCTTTGTCCAGATGAACTTAACCCATTTTCGAGTCAACTTGGTTAGCAGATTAGAAAGTCGTGAAAAGTTTTTCACAAACACCCTATAATATCCCGCTAAACCAAGGAATCTACAAATCTCAGTTACTGTTGTGGGATGAGGCCACTCCTCCACAACCATTGTCTTTACAGGGTCAATTGAGATTCCTTCATTGGTTACGATGTGCCCCAAGAAAGCCACTTTTTGTACCCAAAACTCACACTTTCTGAACTTTCCAAAGAGCCTCTCCTTCTGTAGAGTTTTCAAAATAACCCTCAGATGATCTTCATGCTCCTCACGAATTTTTGAATATATCAAAATATCATCAATAAAAACTACCACAAACTTATCAAGGTAGTCCTTAAAGACTTTATTCATCAAATCCATGAAAATGGAAGGAGCATTAGTCAAGCCTAAGGGCATAACCGTAAACTCATAATGCCCATATCTTGATCGGAAGGCAGTCTTTGGAATATCTTCCTTCTTCACCCTCAGTTGATGATAACCAGATCAAAGGTCAATCTTGGAGAAGAATTGAGCCCCACAATGATGGTCAAATAAATCATCAATTCTTGGAAGAGGGTATCTGTTCTTCACTGTGATCCCGTTCAGTTCTCTATAATCAATGCATAGCCGCATTGATCCATCCTTTCTCTTTACAAAGAGAACTGGTGCTCCCCAAGGAGACACACTCGGTCGAATAAACCCCTTCTCCAACAAGTCTTGGAGTTGTTTCTTTAACTCTTCTAGCTCTAAATTTTCCATTCTATATGGGTTCTTTGATATCGGTTGAGATCCAGGTACGAGTTCAATGGAGAAATCTACCTCTTTTCTGGGGGAGGTCCAGGTAACTCCTCAGGAAATACATCCATGTATTCCTGAACAATCGGAACATCTACAATTTGTATACTCCCTTTTCCTTCTTCATCATCATCGATTAACTCCATAAAAAAAGCTATAAGAGGTGGTTCTAGATAGGGATCAGTTCGGGATATCTCTCCTTGGAAGATAATTGTAGGTCTTTCATTCAAGACTACTGAGATTTCCTTACTTCTGCATTTGATCATAGAATTATACTTTGAGAGCCAGTCCATCCCTAGTATAACGTCGAATTCCAACATGGGATTGACTACTAGATTTGCGATAATATTGTGCTCACTGAAGTAAACACTAGAGTCTCTAAACATCGTTGATGCATGGATAATCGCACTTGGTGTCTTGACTTACAATTCTACCTCAAGCAGTTCAGGGATTGATTTTATATTCTTTGCAAACTTGGAGGAAATAAAAGAATGTGTAGAACCAGAATAAAAAAAAAGTACTTACTAGTTTTGAGAGAACAACAAGAGTACCTGCTAACACATCGTTTGGAACCTCAACTTCAGTTGTTGTGATAGAAAAAGCACGACCTTTCTCCCTTGGCCTTTGCTAAGGTTGATGGTGATTCCCCTCCACTACCCTCAGATTTGGACAGTGATTATCAAAGTGCCCAAGCTGTCCACACAGGAAGCATTTGACTTTGGGTAGGGCCAGAACCATCTTTCCTCTATCGTTAGTGTTGGGAAGTTGAGGCTTCACCTCACTATGACAATTCCGAGCAATATGGCCATCTCATCCACACTTTTAGCACTTCCCACTTCCGAGAAAGCAGTGCCCCAGATGCTTCTTCCCACATTTATTTCATGTGGTAAGTTTCATTTGTTTTCCCCCTCTTCCCTGATCAAAATTCATATCTAGACTAGGCTCTAACGATCTCCTCTTGTCGTTAGATTTGTGAGACCACTATGTCTCACCAAACTCTAGCTCGACTTTCATTGCACTCCGCACGATCTCCTCATAGCTATCGTAGTCCTGGTTGGCTAGATTCTTCCAAAAATGAGGTCTCAGTCCACCGAAAAATCTGTCAACCTTCCCACTTGAATCCATGAAAAATCTAGAGGTATATCGTGAAAGTCGATTGAAGTTCATCTCATAGCATCTGACAGATTCGTTCTCCTTCTGCTTTAGCTCGAGATACTCTTTCTCTATTCTAATTCTCATGGAACGAGGGAAATACTTCTTAAAGAATATTCCCCAGAACTCTTCCCACTCCATATCTTCCATCTCTCCTCGTGGCTTCATGTTTTTGATCAGTGACCACCACTGATCAGATTCTCCCTCTAGGCGGTATACAGCAAGGGTGACTTGTTCTTGTTCCAAACAATGAAGTACATAAAAGATCTTTTCAATGGAGCTTATCCATTGTTCCTCAACCAATGGGTCAGTAGATCCACTGAATGTTGGTGGTCGTTGATGCATGAAGGAATCAAAATAATGTTGTTCCCTTCGTGTTGAGATCAGCCTCTCATCTTGATTCAAGTTATTAATCATAACTTGAGTCATTTGGTTCATCATTCGCATGAATGATTCCATTCCGGCTTCCATCAGAGGGTCGTCAGCACATGGTGCATTGAGGTCACCATCTGCATGGTTCCTCCTATTGACCACCATTTTATAAAAGAATAAAACCTTAGTGGGAAAATTATTTCATCTATGAATCTTTTAACTAGGACTTCATGCTTAGACAAATACATTTCTCTATAATTCCTTCATAATGATTCAAAAAAAGCTTGTGATTAACCAAACATATCCCCTGGGAGTGTCGTAACCAAGAGTGCAGCAAGGCCCGTTATCGTGCACTAGTTCCCGTTCGAGTCTAGCTCAAAGCGGTGTTTTCGGGTTTTACCCCTATCCACATCTGTTCCAGAGCCACCTCTACTTTCTCGTATCCAGGCAGGGATGTATTTTTTTGATAAACCACTTACTCAATACTTACCAAAATACCAGGAAGTTTTCCTATATTTAAACATTTCTATAGGGTTCTTACTAATTTTTTTATATCCTAATTTCCACAAATAACTAAACCATCCTTTGATACCAACTGTTTCATCCCGCCTTTATATAACATAAACTTTCATTACATTACAAAAAACTGAGGATCTTTAAGGTTTAGTGTCTTGGAAACCAGGAACATAATACACGAAAACAACATAAAAAATTCTTCTTAAACACTATAAATGCTTCTCCTTAAGTTCATCCTAGGTTCATTACTGCATCTCATAACCTGGGGACATACATCAAAAGAAAGGGTGAGCATAAGGCCCAGTAAGGGAAACAAGAGAAACATTTTACATGTGAACTTGAGATACTTCAATAAGGTAATGAAAAGAACATTAAGGCATGTGAATGAAATCGTAAGGCATATAAAAATAACGTTTTTTCATAACTTGAATATGTGGATACAACATTTTACAAAGGTAATAATTTTCGTTTCAGCAAGGTCCATCCCCAAGGTGTCAATAAAAATTACCAAGGTTATTCACTAAGGTATCAGTCTAAATAGTAATCTCTAGAGATTAAGTCTGTACCCAATGCATTGGAGCGCTATCAGGGAGCACCCTTAAATTTGTATTTTTCATCATGTGAGCCACATATATCATCATTAATCATTTCATAAGCAACCCATATAGCATAAAATAAATGGGTTTTAATTTCATAATCATAACGTTTTAAAAACTGCTTTAAAGACATGATCTTTGTGTCACTTTAATACCCATAGAAAAGAAAGCTGGGTATCATGTATGTAAATCACAGAATTAAAAATAGAAAAACATGGTATATATTTTAATACCCATATAGAAGAGAGATATTTGAGTATTCACTTAATAATATAAAAGAACATTAGAAAAAGAGAGACATTTTGAGACGGAAATTCTGCAGCATAACGGCTATGTAACGAGGTTTTAAAAAACATTGAAAAGAGAGGGGACATGGGTCAAACATTCATAAATGACCCATAAATCAGTAGAGGGACTGAATATGAAGTATATATGAACATGGTAATGAATGTTTAAGGACATACCATTTTAAATGAAAAACATGGAAGGAAGACAAAAATTAGATTTCTCTTATGAAAATTCGGCAGCCTAATAGTGTCACTTAAACTTCAACCAAAATGAATTAAAGAGATCAAATAGGGTCTATCATCATATGAACATAAAAGTTCAGTATGATAGATATAGATATCATAACCCATCATAATAAAAAAGAACTTGAAAGACTTTACATGAAAGTAGAACTTTGCAAAATGAGAAAGGTGAAAGAATCCCTTAAAAATCGGGCGGCCTAACGGCGCCACTTAAACATTATTAAAATGAATTGATGAGAGAAATAGGGGGTCTCTCATCATATGAACATGAAAATTGAATTAATATTAATATAAAAGAACATCCTCCAACATTTGAACATGGAGCATAAAATAAATGACATAAAAGAGATTACTTGAAAAAAAAGAGAGAGGTCGGATCCCTTACCTTAAAACGTAAGTCTTAAAACTCCAAGGTTTGGACCTTGAGGGCTTGGGGAACCTTGGGATGACTACTTAGGAGGTAATGAGACCATAGCATCGTTGGGGGAGAGTTGGGAGTGAAAACTAAAGGAGGAAAGGGTGGGTATTTATAGGGAAGATGAGGTGATACTTTTATAATTTCAAGGGACACCTCACAAGTAGTGTTCTCAAAACCATAGGCTCTCCCTTGGTATTTTCCATGGAGTTAGGCCACATGGGGCCCCCAATACAGTAATTCATCACCTTTGGTCGGCCAGCCCTTAAAATATCTCATGAAATCATCATGACATAGTTATGATGTCATTAAACATATCGAAACCCTAAAAATGCATTTTTACTATTCCCTGAAAATTCATCATTCTCAGAAAAATCCCAAAATTTCACCTTAACCAAATATCGATGCTCTGATTAAAAAAATGAAATCCATTTTATAAAAAATAATTTTCTACCTAATTTTAATTTAATTTTTAAATAAAAACACTATTCACCGAGAAATCATTTTTTTCAGAAAAATCCCCAAAAATTACCATAACATAATATCGATGCTCTGAGTTCAAAAATAAAGTCCATTTGATAAAAATAATATTCTAATTATTTTTAATTTAATTTTTAATTAAAAAACACAATTCACCCAAAAAAACTAATACTTGAATAATAATTTTTGAAACCATTATTTATCCATTTTATTGAATCACATTACTTAATCGAGGTGTCTAAATTATATTAAAACTTTCTTTAAGTGATATTACTAATCCATTTGGTCACATAACTAATCCAAAGCGTAAAATCACTATTCATAATTTACTATTCATCAAAAATTAAGTTGATCTTATTAGACTCCAAATTCCATACTGAACACTTTTGCAGAAGATCATTTTTTGAAAATCATTACACATCATTAATTATTTATGGTTTACATACATATTTTAAAATAACCTTTTTTTCAAAATTCATCAATAAAATACATCCTAAAATTATCCGGACATTTGAAATTTCAAAAAAATCACTAAAGGAAGAAATCTCAATTTATTCATACCAAAGGATTTCACAAAGAAGTTACAGTCTCGTCACATAGCCCCTTATTACACCATCATATGACCTCAGTGTAAGGTGTGGTATGGTGAGAGAATCTGAGGGAGGCTCAGATAACATTGCCCTAGTAGTAATCTCTACTAACTTGAACTTCTCCCACAGGCGTTTCCATTCAAGCTTGACACGCTGGAGTTCGGCTTGGGCTTGGTCCAAAGCGAAGCCCGAAGATGCCACCTCCTTCCCAAGCTCTGATAAGTGGGATTCATAAGGTTCGAGTCTACCGGATGAAGCCATTGACTCCTCTTTCTACATTAACCATTAACATCTCTATTAAATCACTAAGAGTAATTTAATATACTATTCAAAAAGTTTGGGTCGTTACACTGACTGTCTGTCTGAGGATGATAAGCAGTGCTGAAGCTCAACTCTGTATCCAGAGTATGCTGAAGTCTTCGCCAAAACATCGAGGTAAACCTTAGATCCCGATCAGATATAATGGAAAGTGGTACTCCATGCAATCTTACCACTTCATTTACATATATCATGGCAAGCTAATCCAGAGAGAAATCCTCTCTAATAGCAATGAAGTGTGCTGACTTTGTAAGATGATCAACTATAACCTAGATAGCATTTTCTCTTTTGGATGTTTTAGGAAGTCCAGTGACAAAGTCCATAGTGATGTTTTCCCATTTCCATTCGGGTATGGGTAATGGTTGTAACATCCCCTTAGACTTCTGTCTCTCAGCTTTAACTTGCTGACAAACCATGCATCAAGAGACATATTCATCCACATCTCTTTTAATGCCATCCCACCAGAAGTACTCTTTCAGGTCCCTATACATCTTCTTGCTTCTAGGATGAATAGATAATGAAGACTATGAGCCTCATACAGCAGCTCCTTCTTTAATTCTAAGATGGGAGGAACACAAACATGATTCATGAACCTTATTATCCCATCATAATCAGGGTTGAATTCAGGAACATTTCTCACCTTCTTTTGTAACTCTACATCTTCTTTCTGTGCCTCTTTAATCTTCACATATATAGATGGTTGAACATTCATCTGAGAAAGATAAGATTTTTCCCCTTCCATTATAATTCCAAGATCCATCCTTTGTAAATCCATAAATATTGGATCTTTTGTGATCCTCATCATGGATAAGCTGGCATGGTCCTGTCGACTTAATGCGTCTTCCACCTTGTTTGCTTTCCTAGGGTGGTAATGAATTGACCAGTCTTAATCCTTAATCATCTCCAACCAAATTCTTTGATGCATATTCAGCACCTTCTGTGTGAAAATATACTTTAATCTTTTATGATCTGTATAAATATCACACCATTCACCATAAAGATAATGCCTCCATATTTTTAATGCAATGATTACCGCAGCTAACTCTAAATCATGAGTTGGGTAATTTTGCTCATATATTTTCAACTGTCGTGAGGCATAAGCTATCTCCATATCGTTTTGCATGAGAACACACCCCAATCCCTTCTTGGATGTATCACTATAGATCACAAACCTTTCTCCACTACATGGAAGTGTGAGTACATGTGCACTAGATAACCTTCTTTTCAACTCCTTGAAATTCTCTTTACATTCCTCCATCCACACAAACTTAACTCCTTTTTGAGTCAACCTGGTGAGTGGATTAGATAATCATGAAAAATCATTCACAAAACTTCGATAATATCCAGCCAAACCAAGAAAACTTCGGATCTCAGTTATTGTTTTTGGTCTCGACTATCTTTCTATAACCTTTGTTTTTGCTGGATCCATAGATATCCCCTCTTTTGAGATTATGTGACCCAAAATGCAACTTTTTGAAGCCAAAATTCACACTTGGTAAATTTGGCATAAAGCTTATCCTTTCTCAGGGTCTTCAATACAATTCTCATGTGATCTTCATGTTCTTCCTTTCCCTTTTAATAAACAAGAATATCGTCTATAAATAATACCACAAACTGATCAAGATAGTCTCTAAAGACACTATTCATCAGATCCATGAAGATATCAGGGGAATTAGTAAGACCAAATGGCATCACTATAAATTCATAGTGTCCATACCTTGTACGGAAATCCGTTTTTGGTATATCCTCCCTTTTGACCCTTAATTGATGATACCCTGAACAAAGATCAATCTTGGAAAAGTATTGAGCTCCACGTAGTTGGTCAAATAATTAATCAATGTGTGGGAGAGGATATTTGTTCTTGATAGTGATCTTGTTAAGTTCTCGATAATAAATGCAGAGTCTCATTGATACATCTTTCTTCTTAACAAACAGAACATGTGCTCCCCAAGGTGATGCACTAGGGCGTATGAATCCCTTATCAAGATTTCTTGGAGTTGCTTCTTTAATTCCTGCAACTCAATTGGGGCCATTCTATAAGGTGTATTTGAAATATTCAAAGCACCCAGTATGAGTTCTATTGAAAAATCAACTTCACGATTTCGTGGAAGACCCGGTAATTCCTCTGGAAGGACATCATCAAACTCTCATACAATGGGCATATTATTAATCATGAGTTTCTATCCAACTATTTGAGATAAATAACCTTTATTTAGTGGAATCAAGACCCATAAGATGGAAGAAATTTCCACTGGAAGGTTATGTTCATCCTTGCATCGATAGACAATCATAGATTGATCTGGAATATGAAATGTGACTTCCCTTCTTTGGAAATTGATATGAGATCCATATAAATAATGCCAATCCATGCCAAGAATCACATCAAATTCCACTGTAGTAAGGATCACAAGATTTTCAAGAATCACTCTCCCACAAACATCAATCGGAGAAGAATTATAAACTTTTGATGCGACTATTGTGCCATTAGGGGTTGTCACAACTAACTCAACAACTAATTGTTGAGGTAATACGGTGATACCCTTAGAAACTTCATCACAAATAAATGAGTGGGAGGATCCAAAATCAAATAAAAGATTTTCTACTTTAGAGTGGATGGTAAGTGTACCTTTCACCACTTCGTTATCGTACTCCACATCACTACTAGGAATTACATGTGACTTTCCTTTGTCTTTATCCTTAAGAGTATGTTGACGTCGATCATCATCAAAAACCCTTGGATTAGGGCATTGATTAGCATAATGCCACATTTCTGTGCACTTGTAACACTGAAGTGTAGGAGGTGCACTCTGTGTAGCCTTTTCTTTGTTCACATCACTAGACATCTTCTTCCCATCATTGTGGAATTCAAATGCCCAATGACCTTCCTTTCCACATTTGAAACATTTACTTGTCCCTTTAAGACAAATCCCTCCATGTTTCTTTCCACACTTTGAGCATAAGGGAAAACTCATCTTCTTTTCAGTGTGGTCTTTAGATTTTCCTTTGAATTCCATTTTCCTCTTCTTATCAAACCCATATGACTAATGGGTTACTCCAATCTCCATCTCTACTTTGAGAGCACATCGAACGATTTCTTTGTAGCTATTGAAATCCCTTATGGCTGACACCCTTCGTAGACTTGGTTTTAAGCCACTAAAGAATCGATCGATCTTACTCTCAGGTTGGATAATAATCCTAGAAGCGTACCTTGCATGTCTCGTAAAAGTTTCTTCATAGGTACCAACTGATTCATCATCATTTTACTTCAGTTCAAGAAACTCCTTCTCCATCTTTTTTTTGAAGAATACGAGGGAAGTACTTATTGAAAAATTAGTTCTTGAACTCATCCCATTCCATGGATTCAATTTCATCCCTTTGCTTCATATTCTTGATAATATTCCACCATTGATCAGCTTCACCTTCCAAGTGATATACTGCTAAGATGACTTTATCATTCTACAAACATTGAAGAACTGAAAATATCTTTTCAATAGTATTGATCCATTGTTCAGAAACTAATGGATCAGTAGACCCACTAAAAGAAGGTGGATGCTGCCTCATGAAGGATTCCACAGAATGTTTCTCCTTCCTTTGCTCGTCTGGATGTCCTACCGGATTCGTAGCTTGAGAATGTTGTGTGAGCATGGCTACAAGATTTTTCATTCTAACTCCCATAACGTTTGGTTGCTCAGGGGGAAAATCATTGCATTTCCCATCACATTCTGCATTAACACGGTTCCTTCAGGATCCAACCAATGAATAAAATAAGAAGAATAGTGTGAGAAACACTAATTATAATAGGAAAACCATATAATCAAGAATTAAATTTTACACTTAAGGTCTTATCTTAGGTTATTCATGGCCATTTCTAAAACACTAATATTGTGTTCTATGCTTAGACTTATCCTTAGGGTTCTTACTAAGGCTTTCACATCCTAGTTTCCAAAGGTTGACTATACCTTTCCTCTGATACCAACTATAACGACCCATACTTTACATACAATTTTATTACATCATAATTGAAGCACACTTATTACAACATATAACAAAAACATGAAAGGACCGTATAGGTATAGTGTCTTTAGAAATAGGGAAACATAAACAACTGGTTCATAAATCATCTACGTTGTCTCCCATTTATTTCGACATATCTAGAGTCCCTTTTGGCATATTCTACTTAGTACCCTTCTTCCTGACCTGGGGAAAGAAAACATACAAAAGGGAGAGCTCAAATGCTCAGTAAGGGTAAACAAAAGAAATATCAATCACATCATATTCATAAGAACATAACATTTTGGAAACATAACCTGTAAAAGAGATCGTAATATCATAACATGGGATAAATCATAATGGTGAAATGTAATCCCAAATAATTATAAATTAAAACATGAAACTTTGTGGCATACACAAATAATCATAGAGAATAATTTCTTATTAGTCAAGACTCATTTCCAAGACTATCTTAGCGGGCAAAGTCCATTTCTGAACCGAGTTCACTCCTCGTTTCAGTCCTATATCACTGATCCAGTTTAACCTGTCGTTCCAGCCATGTCTATATCATGAGATATAAATCTTTACCCAATGAATTGGAGGGAGATATAGTTCCCACCCATCTCATAATGAAACCATTCTTATGTGTGCCACAAAATCATAAATCATACATCATAACATAACCCACGTAATAAAAATGGGATTCTTAATCATCATAACACAATCCATATAAGATAGATGGACATCATAAAAATAATTCCATCATAACATAATCAAAACAATGTAAAAATAGGGATAGAAACATAACCCTCTATTATCTTAGATGGAAAATTATTTTGATAAAACACTTGAACTCCATTCTTGAGGAAAATATCCTTTCAATTTCAAAAACATTTTCCTTTCTTAACATGTCATATAATTTTAAACTAAAACAAGTTGATTAAAAATAAAAATGAAAACATATAATGTAATCTTCATGGAAATAATGTTCTAAAAATCCATTCATTCCGTATAAGTTAAAAAACATTCTTCTCGTACTTTGGCCAGAAATGTCAACAAGTACCTCATACGAAAAACGACAAAAGATTCCTTTCATATCTTTTACTAAAAACATACCCAAGGGTAAAATTGATTTTAAAAAATTTTAGGAGGATATAAATAATATCACATATTGAGGATATATAGATGTGGATGATAAATATGCCCCAGTAAATTCTGATGTATACACAATCTCGGATAAAAATGCGATTTTGATATTTTCACTTACCTTAGGT
This sequence comes from Viscum album, assembly GCA_963277665.1. NCBI lineage: Eukaryota > Viridiplantae > Streptophyta > Magnoliopsida > Santalales > Viscaceae > Viscum > Viscum album. The sequence goes on from OY728144.1 coordinate 598,888,109, forward strand.
CTGATTTGCTTTGTACCTATTCGAAGCTCCAGTATAATGATTTAAATAATGTTATTGACATATTTCAGAATTTTACTCATTGTTATGATATCATATATGGTCATATTCTTATCTTCGTATTAGTAATATTTCATTGCTACTTGTTATTCGGGTGTTTATTTCTTTTTTTGTTCTTATGTGTGTTTTGTTGAATAAATTATTATTATTCTTTATAGATTATAGATAACTAATTTACATAATGGTATTAGTATAATATATATAATATTTATTCATTCAATTCATTTATATAATCATTATGCAATGAAGATCATGTAGAATGAGTCGCATCACATCGTGGAGACGGTATTCCGTACGTACGCACGAGCGATGATATCGTTACCATGATCGTGGAATTGTATTGGAGTGTAAGTATACTATTTCCGAATCAATATCACTTTACAATAATCATATATAGTTATTCTCTACACCATTATACCCATCCAAGTAAGTTGGTGGTGGAAAATAGATTACACCACGGCGTGGAGACAGTATTCCGTACGTACGGACGCGCAGTGATTTCATTTTCCGTAGGATGGATAGAAGTTGAAATAGGGTTGTTTCATATTTATAATAACATATCAGTATATGAGTGATACTGATGTTATTACTTCATAATGAAACAACTAAGGAAGAAGAAGTTGAAGAAGAATGAAATTGGAAAGGATCAGTAATGGATATTACCTCTTCTTTGATGCGCCTCTTCTTATCCTCCTCTTAGGGCACTAGGGATGGTCTTTTAAGAAGAACAGTACCTCTAGGATGTTTCTAGGGAAGTTTAGAAGCGAATTTGTCAGGGTTTGGCCGAGCATGATGGCTCAAAGTGGTGTCAGGAGGAGAGGGAGGAGGTTCCCTTTTATAAGGGAGGAGAAGAGCACCTTTGGAAAAACTAAAAATATTATTTTATTATAAAGTCATATTTGGTTTTCAATAGCTTCAAATTGATTTATTTCTAATATAATGTGGGGCAAGGTCTAAATCCTCTCATCCAATATAATTTGGACATGTTTAGGTTACTATTTTAACCTTATCATTTTGATTTAACTTTAAGTTCAATAATTTTACTTTTACGGTGTCTTACTGTTTTCTTACACTATAATGTTAAACAACTTACTATAACAAGCCTAAAGAACCCCAAGTTTATTATTATTAATATATATAACCTTATATAAGTCATTTGGCCGAACCTCAGATTTTTAGGAATAAAATAACAATTAATAATATAATATTTGTTTTAAAAACTATTTTATGTCAATTTTGACACTATTTGGTAATTGTTTTTTTTGAAAATCATAACAGAATGATTAGTTCTAAAACGGTTAATTAAATAAATAATAACATGTCATATTAACCTAGAAAATTATTGGAATTCATAAAAAGTCTCAAATTAAATTTATTTTAGTATTTATAACATCAATTATGTTAATAATTCATTAATAAGATAATTATTGCATCATCATTGTGTCATAAATAAATTAAATTATTTAAATTCTAAAAATTAAAAATAAAATATCATTATGTAGGAAATATTTTTATCTTTCTAATTAATAATTATAGTCGAATTTATCTTATGTATAACCCTATATTAAAAATGTTTTAGTTATTAAACATTGATTTTAACTATTTTAACTATTATTTAAATAAAATAATATTAAATGTCCTAATCTAATCCAAGTGGGGCTAAATGGTCATATTTTATTCCTAAGGTTGTTTTTGGTCAAATTAAACTTATCCAATATAATTATGACATGTTTTATGGTAATTATAATATCATTTTTACCCTTAATTACCCTATTTACTTTTAACTATGGTAAAAAAAGTAAAAGGTTTCTATTCACCAAAAATTATTTTCATCTCATTGAACCAAATTTTAGTCCTTGATATTAACCGTGTCTCTAGGATTTTTTAAATTCCACTCACATAAGTGGTAAAATTAAGTTTTATGTGAATTTGCAAATTCTCTTAGGAGGTGGGTAAAAGAGGGTGAAAAGTTCAATAAAATTTTTATATATCTAAAATTATTATAAAATGACTCCAATGAATTGCATTGAACTTATATAGGTATTATATATCAATTTTGTCCTAAAATAAAATTAAATAAAATAAATAATTATTTAAATAAAAATTAGGTTTTTAAATAGTATCCTAGTGTTTTCACTATTCATCAAAAACTGAATGTTTTAAGAAAAATACCAAAATTTCACCCTAGGCTAATTTTGATATTCTGAATCCAAAAATGAAGTCCATTTTGAAAGATGAAATTTACAAAATTTTAAAAAGTGGGTATTACTATTCATAACGGCTAGTTTTAATAATATTTTAATAGCATATCGTTGTTTAGTGAAACTCATAATTGCGTACGATGCAAGCTATCAAGGAAGGTAGTGATTGCGTGTAAAGAAAGCAAAGCTATTGTTGTGTGTAGTGAAAGATTCCTTTGATGATGTATATAACATAAATACAAAACATTTCTCATAAAAAGCTCAGGTGTTACAACAGAAGCGTGTGATGGGTCAGGCCTAATGATCTTTTTTCATGATTAATGATCAATCCAAGTTATACATGGTGAAAAACATCTTAATCAATATAATTTAATAATATAATACCATAAATTAGATAATATTTTGGAAATATAGATAGGATCATCACATAATATTTATAATTAATGTAATAAATTATAGAATAACCTCACTTGAATTATTCCATCATTTATAGACCTGGAAACAAATATATGTTGTAAGATCATTGTGTATTCAGAATCAAGAAATGATTCTCTCTAGTAGGAATCCACACATGTTCCATAGAAATCCAAATATATCCATATGAATATGTGGGTGGTAGCATGACAGATCATATCCACTTGTTTCGTTCTCCTTTGATTTCCACGAGAATCGCTTCCAAATTGTTCTCCTGGATCTATTTTGACCTGGGAGTGAATAGTGGGGGAAGCTCTTTATCTCTCTATTATTAGAAGGTTTCTCAGAGAAGAAGATCTGTATGGTTTTAGAGTAAACACTCTGGATATATTTGTGCACAACACAAATGAATTGGCTCTCCTAGAAAATTATATAATTGGGTTTAAATAAAACGGGGGTTTTGAATTAATATTTTCACAAGTTACCTTTAGTATTTACTTAAAACAATTAGGAACCCCACATCTAAAATTATAATAAGTCTATAATATCCTCAACATGCACTTTACATGGGTATTAAATTAAATATTATATAATCAAATAATATTCAATATATATTATTTCTCATTGGAAATAAAAACATGATCCCCCATTCCTCTAAAATATTTATTAGCTCTTGAATAATGACTATTTATTTATTAAATAAATATAATTTAATTATTCTACAATAAATATATAAAAATTATATTCACTAAATAAAAAATTAATATTTATTAAATGTAATTATCACATTATATTCTCTCAAATAACTAGTGATTGAATATACTGGACCAAGAAAAAAAATGAATAATTATTAAACCATAAGTGGGAATAATATTTATTCCACTTTATAACAGATAAATAATAATATAATATTTAACTAAGATTCTTAATACACTTTGAGAATGACCTTCTTTTCTTTTTTCTTAGTGACACTTGGAAAACTAGCCTAATGTCCAAGGCTTGTGTTTAGAAATATTCAAAGGAACCCATATAGAATGAAGTTAATGTTTCAATGACATAATACCGCATGGGGATAATTACTATGAAATATAATCCATTTATCATGATATCTCTAATGAATCAAGATTCATGATGGTGCACTCACCTTATGTGTTTGATGTACATTTCTTTGAATTTTTGGAAATAAAACATTCCCATAAAAAACCATGTCCATGAATTATTTTTGGATATATCATTTACATAGAATAGAATAAGATATCTAATTCCATTGATTAATTGAAGGGGAAAGTACTTCTTAAATTATTCATTAATGAAACATTACTCATGAAGCACACAACTTATGCTACCTCAGAATGAACAGATTTCATCAATGTTTTAATCAATACATCATATCATGCCACTAATAATAATAATTTTAAATAATATTAATGTCTATAGATAAATAATCACAAATATACATAGGAACATCTAATGACACATGTAAATGAGGATTTCCTACTGGATGGTCTTGTTCTCATACTATCTTACACTGGATATTACCATGCTCGTACACCATGAGAAGGTTCCTCAAATCCGAATGAGTATCCACCCCTGATATAATGTTTCATTTATTCCCCTAAAATGATATCATATGGCTATAAAACATATATTTACTGTTAGTGTCATAGTGTTTCTTTATTCGCATCATAGTAGGGAACTGTTATGAACCTTTTTTGATAAACTAGTCATAGGGAATTATCACATAATATGTTTAATAAACGAACAATCATGAGGTGATATAGTTTTATTAATATTCATAGATCGGTATACATGTAATAAAAAATTACATAGAAGAAGTTTATAGGAATCCAACTCCAATAGGTAGAATCATTGTTTCCATATTTTAGAAGAAGATAATAGTTTGGGGAATCAAATTCCTAGACGCATTTATTAGCATAGTATGGAAAATCATTCAAAGTTAAATGATTCTCATATATGAATGATTTTTTCTTCAATATTAGCATGAAAAATATTATGAAATTATAAAACCCCCAATAAATGAAGGGTAAAATATTAAATTATACTACCCATGTGGTCATGGTTCACCATTAGTTTTGGGAACCTAATTTATTAAAGAACCACAGTTAAGATGGTTTCATCTCAGAATGGTGTCTAGATGGGGGACCTCATAGTATTTTTTATATAGTGTGTGTGAGTGAGGGAAGATTAAAATAAAATATCATGTGTCTAACTTTGGAATGATTTATTAGTATGATGATTCATTATATCACATGGGTTGTCCACAAAGAGGGGAATCATGTATTTGAATGGAAACTATTAGTGCATAGTGATCCAAGACTCGATTACCATGTTATGTTGGTGTTCCTTTGTTGTCAACATCTAGATATTATTATACTGGTATCAGAATCAGAAATATATAAAATTCAATGGAAATTACTTTGTTGAAATGTAGGACCACAACATGGATGTCATGGTACAAAGGGTTGGGGGATAATTTAACAACCCATAATTATTAATGGTTAAAAGGATAGTTGGTACTACTCATCTGAATAAGATGAACAATGTTTTTAGTAAAATAATTGATTATAATAATGTTTTATATAATTTTTAGCTTATATTGGGGTTACTGTGTTTGAAAAAATGGTAAGTATCTCATATTGTGTAGAGTAATGATAATGCAAAATGAAATAAATTATTTTGGCATGTGGGGATAATCATTGGATGTATGATATGATCAAACATATGGGTGGGTCCTAAATAGGGGGATCATACATCTTTGTGTGGAAAATAATGGCACTTGGTGGGACATGAAAAAATAATAATTCTATAGTGGGGTTCTTTTGATGTCATAGAGAATTATTTTTTATGTAAGATCATATGGAAATATAGCTGTTTAAAATTCAAGAGAAATTTTAATTTTTAAATAGACGAGGGATAAATTTTTAAACAAGTATAAAAAAATATTTTCATGATGCATAACATATGAATATTTTTATTTTGTATATGGTTTGAGTTTTGAGATTTTCTAAGTGGAATTAGATAAATGTTACAGGCAAACCTGGGTGGTCAGACCACATCAACCTCACCATTGCATCTTTAGGCAACATGGTTGTAGTTGTAGTGTTGCTAAAACCACTAGGAATCCATAGGCTAGCTAGTCATCTAGTACTATCAAATAGGAGGTCTTAAAAGCGGGAATTTAATTTTCCACCATTGATTATTTTGAGTGGGTATCCCCCATATCCCTCTTATTCTACACGACTAGGAGTTATGTAGAGACCCCAAACCATGATGTACATAGAAATTACATTAATTTTGAGGAATACTTAATACATAACAAAAATATACACCCAAGGACCGTAATAGTTTAGTGTCTTAGGAAACTCAGAACATAATCTTCTAATCATGGTGAAATATCTTCAACATCTCCCATAAAGATCTTATCCTTTTGTTTTCATACCTAAAACCTTTATTTATATCCTCGGGAAATGTAAACATAAAAATGGTGATATTAAATGCTCAGTAAGGGTAAACATAGGTAATATAAAACAATCCATAAACATTTGAATGCAAAAACTTGAACATAAAATCTAAACATCAAAATAATTAGTAATGACGTAAATCTTGGAAGTACGTAAGGTATATATCATAAATTAACATCAATAATGATAAAATAACATTGGAATAATACATGTAATTGTGGCATACCATTAAGCACTTGATGTGATTTCCATAGTTTCCAAGGCATTGCTGCCAAGACCATTATAGTTGACAAAGTCCATTACTGAATCAGGTTTACTTGTCGTTCCGACCCTGTATTACTGAACCAGATTCTCTTGTTGTTCCATCCATTTATATCTCATTATATATAAAACATAACACAATTCACTAGAGGGAGATTTAAGTCCCACCCATCTCATAATTAAATCATTCTTACGTGTGCCACAACTTAAACATAAATCATTCATCATAAGCTAAAGAATAAAATGGGTTTCATAAACATCATCCCATCATAACATAATCCATATAAAACAAATGGATATCCTTTCATCTTATGTAAAGTGAAACCATGTAAATAATAGAGAGATTATACTTGAAACATTCACATATGAAATAATGTCATCTTAGATGGAAAATGGTTTTGATAAAAAAGATGAAATGGATTCTTGATGAAAATATCCTTTCTTCTTCAAAATTATTTTATTTTCACAAAATGTCATGCAATTTTAAAAGAAAAGTATTTTTTTGAAAATATTAATGAAATATTTTAGAGTAAGATTTATAAAAATAAGGCATTATGAAACTATGAAAATCCAATCATGTCGTATAAGTAAAAAAAATTCTCCTCGTACTATTAACAGAAAGTCAAAACGTTCCTCATATGGTAAAGAAAAGAATAATTCCTTCCATAACACAATGTAAAAGTCAAAGAGGGGTAAAAATGACTTTAAACATACATGTAAGAATATTAAACACTTTATTGAAAACATTTTTATGGTCATGGATGAAAAATATAACCCCAGTAAATACTTACGTAAAAGCAATCTCGGATAAAAATGAGATTGCAAAATTATCCCTTACCATATGTCCAATTTCATCTGTATGTGTCCTAGACTCCTATATAGTGGGTTTAGACATATTATTAACTTGTATTAGAACCATAATAATACTTTTGATATCACATATGAATCACGTATGACTTTATATTACCCGTTCATTTGTCAATTCCATGTTAATGCATCATTTTGGGTAAAATCATTTCATTTGTTGTACATGTTTTGAATTGTAATTATTCATATGATTACTTATATCATGATTAATTACTTCCAGAATGTAAAAAATGATATATATATATATAATATATTCATAATATAAATATATATAATATATCGATAAATGGAACGAAATACACTGTTCATGGAGACGGTAGACCGTACGTACGCATGAATGTTGTTTTTGTTTCCTTATTAAATTGAGTGGAAGTAAATGAAATATATATATACATAAATCTAGTAGCATTATTATTTCATATGTTTCATGAATACTTATTATATATACTTTATAATCAATCTTGGATGGTTAACATGGAGAATGAATCTCATCGCATCGTGGAGATGGTAGTCCGTACATATGCACAAGTGACAATATCATTATTTTGATATGAAAATAGCATATAAATGGATGGTATATAAGATATAAAGAATCATCATAATGTTATATTTATTATTTATATCATTTATACACATTATTATACCCATACAAATTATGAAATGTTTGAATAACAAACTACACCACGACTTGGAGATGGTAAGTCGTACGTACGCATGTGTGGTGACTTTTTCATTCATAAGATGGATAAAACAACTAATATGGTTGAACCATTTCTATAATAACATAAAATTATATATAATACACTAGAGTTATTATTTTTTAATGAAAAAAACAATGAAGGAGGAAGTGGAAGAAGAAAGAAACTTGAAATAGGTGGTGAGATATTTACCTCTTCATCAGGTTCTTCCTTTTGATTTGATCAAAAGGGCTCCATAGGATGGATTTATGACTAAAGGAATACCTCTAGAATGAAGGTAGGATATTTGAGAGGGTATTTGGGTAGAGTTTGGCCCAGCCAAATGGCTTGGGAGGAGTGAATGTGAGACAAGAGGGAGTTCCCTTTTTTAAGAGGGGTGAGGGGCACCTTAGGAAAAACATAAAATATTATTTATAATACATTTATATTTGGTTTTTAATGGCTCAAAAGTGACTTATTTCAAGAATAGGGGTGGGAGGGGTCTCAAAAATCTAAAAAAATAGGTTTTAGGCAAGTTTAGGTTACTATTTTAACCTTATCATTTGGATTTAACTCAAAGTTAAACAATTTAACTTTTACCATGTCTTCTTGTATTCTTACACTATATAGTTAATATACTTACTATAAATAGCCAATAGAACCCCAATTGGTTAAGTAATGTAATATATATTATTATATAAGTCTATTGGACGATCCTTATATTTTTAGTACAATTAAATCAATTAATAATATAATATTTGTTTTAAAAATACGTTTATGTCAATTTTGACACTATTTGGTATTTTGTTTTCTCTAAATTCATAACAGCATTATTACTTCGAAAAAATTCATCTGACCAACCCTAATATGTTATATTAACCTATAAAATTAGTTTAATTCATAAAAAGTCTCAAATTACATTTATTTGGGTATTTATAATATCAATTATGTTAATATTTCATTAATAAGGTAATTACTGCATCATCATTGTGTCATAAATAAATTAAATTATTTAATGTCTAAAAAATAAAACTAATATACCATTATTTATGAAATCATTTTATCTTTATAATTAATATTTATAGTTTAATTTATCATATTTATAACCCTATATTAGAAATGTTGTATTTATTAAACATTGATTTTAACTATTTTAACTCTTCTTTAAATAAAATAATAATAAGTGTCCTAATCTAATTAAAGTGGACCAAAAAGGTTCATATTTTATTGTTAAGGTTATTTTTTGTCGAATTATACTTAACCAATAGAATTAAGACATGTGTTTGGGTAATAATAATATCATTTTTACCATTAATTACCCTATTTACTTTTAACCATGATAAAAAAGTAAAAAGTCACTATTTACCAAAAATTATTTTTATCCTATTCAACAACATTTTACTCCTTGATATTAACTGTGTCTCTCGGATTTTTGAAATTCAACTCACAGAAGCGGTAAAATTATGTTTTATGTAAATTTCCAAATGCTCCTAGGAGGTGGGTAAAAGAGGGTAAAAAGTTCAATAAAATTTTTATATATCTAAATTTATTATAAAATGCTTCCAATGAAATACATTGAACTTATATAAGTATTTTGTATCTATTATGACCTAAAATAAATTTAAATAAAATAAATAATTATTTAAATAAAAAGGTTGTTTTAACCAATAACTCAATGTTTTCACTACTCATCATAAATTGAATGTTTTTAGAAACAAACCAAAAATTCACCCGAATCTAATTTCGATATTCCGATTCCAAAAATGAAGTCGATTTTGAAAGATAAAATTTAAAAAATTTCAAAAATTTGGTATTACTATTCATAATGACTAGTTTGTACAATATTTTAATAACATATCGTTGTTTAGTGAAACTCAGTATTGCATACAACGCAAGCTATCGAGGAAGGTTTCTCTCATGTGTAACGCAAGACAAGAATAGTTTTGTGTTTACTAGAAGCTAATACTGTGTTGCGTATAGCACAACATAATCATGGTGTAGCATAAAAAAGAAGACATCAAATAAATAGAATAATAATATTTCTCATAAAATCTCGGGTTGTTACATTCTACCCCCCTTAAAATGAATTTCGCCCATGAAATTTGTCTGGGTTATAAATGGTTTAATATGTGAAATTTTCTTTCATCGAAACCGACATCGTAAAAAGGAATACTAAAACTTGATTTTAGAAACTAAAGTATGAAATGTAATGGTTACCCAAATTAACTCATCACTGGGTTTCCACATAGGAAAACATAGGTGAAAATATGGATATGGGAGAGAAATCTAACCATCAGGTTCTGATGGAGAGTGGTAGAGAACATGGCTATAGAAAATCCATCAATCAAAAAGCCATAAATTTGTGATGATCTAATGTACCATATGATTAATCGAATATGAGGACACTAAGACAACTTTTTTGGTTTTCAAGATCATTTCCCTAAAGTTGAAGAATTTGAATTATAAGAAATAGAAACTTTATTTTGGTAAACTCTTACCACTGTGTGTGCCTTGAACAATTTCAACTTAACCTCTTAAAGAAAAGAAGTTGAATTTGTCATTTTTGAAGTATTAGTAAATCATACGATCGAATGATGGGTCCTACCATCTGTCTATAACAAAAGGTTAGAAAAACTTATTAAATATACATAAGTACATATATGGTGAGGTTAATTGTATATGAATCAAAAAATGGACTTATAATTCATCTATCATACCGCTAAATAAAATAAAACAAGTTTATACTAAACATGGACTTCCTGTAGGACAGTGGTAGGCAATAAAGGTCGCTCACACTTCAGTTGTGGGTTCGATTCCCACAGCCTTGTCCGACGTGACGGGTTGTTGCCCATCCTGCAGGTTGTCCTTTTTTAAAACTAAATTATTATAACATCAAATCAATAATATCTAAATATGTTCTAGCCTTAAATAATACTAACTTATGTCTGAAATAATCCATTCCAATCATTAGGCTTATCCAAAATACTTCTATCCAAGCTCATAGTATAAAGAAAACAATTACTAGAAATGTCATCTACTGAGCATTTGAATACCATCATTTATCCCCCATATATCATATGATATATCTTATTGGTCACATTCCAGACATTTTAATACCTTAATCATGTATTCTCTTGAAAAATGAATACACATTGAACCCTAGGGAAAACATGAATTCTGTCAAAAGTTAACTCTTTCCACATTCCAAAATCCAAAAATTCTATATACTCAAACCATGATATAACTTTGTCCTTATATCAGTTATGAGCTCATTTCATTTTATCTTTATCCCTTCATTATGCGCATATCATCATCTTTACAAAAATATTTCAATCACTTTTCATGGTTATCGGTACCGTATAATTATTGAAAACCAATACATAGATATTCCAAAATTCCACGATACCATAAATTAGATTCCCTGAAACTATTTTGAAATCCCATTACATAAACACTTAATCATTCCACAACATCATTGTCATAATCAACATCACAAATAGTGACCACATGTGACTTCCCTTTATCCTTTGCTTTAAGGGGTTCCTCACGTTGATCATCATTAACCCTTGGATTAGGGTATTGATTAGCATAATGCCCCATTTCCTTTCACTTGAAGCATTGAAGTGTTGGTGGAGCGTTCTCTATATTCTTTTCTCTATTCACATCATTAGCAACCTTTTTCCGTTACTTCGACACTCAACTGCTCTATGACCTTCTTTTACACACTTAAAACATTTTCTAGTACCTTTTAGACAATCTCCTCCATTCTTCATTCCACTCTTTGAGCATAAAGAAATATTCAACTTCTTTTCACCATTGTTCTATGATTTTTCCTTAAACTCCATCATTCATTTCTTATCAAAACCATGAAATGGATATGTAACACCAACATCCATTTCTACCTTGATAACACAACACACAATTTCTTCATATCTACTGAAGTCTCTTATTGCCAATTCCCTTCGAATACTTGGTTTTAAGCAACTGAAGAATCAATCAACTTTACTTTCAGGTTGGATGATAAAGCCAGATTCATACCTTGCAAGCCTTGTAAAATTCTCTTCGTATATACCAACTGATTCATCAACCTTTTTCTTACATTCAAAGAACTCCTTTTCCATCTTTGTTCAATGAATATGAGGGATGTACTTATTGAAAAACAAGTTCTTGAACTAATCTCATTCCATTGATTCAATTTCATCTTGGCGCCTTCTATTCTTATTTAGAGTCCACCACTGGACTACTTCACCTTCTAAACGGTAAATAGCCAGAATGAATTTTTCATGTTCTGAACATTAAAGTATGGAAAATATCTTTTCAATGGTAATGATCCATTATTCAGCTACAAGTGGATCAGTAGACCCACTAAATTAAGATGGGTGTTGCCTCATGAAGGACTCAATAGAATGGTTTTACCTTCACTACTCATTTGAATGTCCAGAATGATTAATAGCTTGTGTAAGTATAACAATAAGATTTTTCACCCTAGATACCTTAACATGGGTCTTTTCATGAGGACAATCATTTCATTTTCCATTATATTGATCAATATCGTTCCTTCGGGTTCCAACCATCGTATAAAACCCAAAAAATAGTTTGAGATGAAAAAAATCATGCTAGGGAAAATAACATAATAAATGGGGAGTACCTTTAATATATAAAATTTTAGGTTTATTTCTAAGATCGTTACTATAATTCTAGGACTATAACCTATACTTATACTTATCCTTAGGGACATCCCTAGACATACCTTAGAAATATCTCTAGAGATCTCACAAATGTTTTTCAGATCCTAGTTTCCAAATGCTAACAAAAAATTTCCTCTGATACCAACTGTAGAGACCCCAAAGCTTGATATACATGGAAATTACATTAATTTTGCAGAATACTTAATACATTACAAAAACAGACACTCGAGGACCGTAACCGTTTAGGGTCATTGGAAACTCGGAACATAATCTTCTAATCGTGGTGAAAGATCATAAACATCTCCCATAAAGATCTTCCCATTTTTTTTCTTACCTAAAAACATTCTTTATATCCTAGGGAAAATAAAACATAAAAAGGGTGACCTCAAATTCTTATTAAGGGTAAACATAGGGAAGATAAAACAATCCATAAACATTTGTATACAAAAACATGAACATAAATTCTAAATATCAAAATCTTGAGCAATGACATAAATAATAGAAGTACGTAAGGCATATATCATAAACGAACATCAATCATGATAAAATAGCATGGGAATAAAACATGTAATTATGGAAAAACATTAAGCACTTGATATGATTTCCATAGAAGCCAAGGCATTGCTTCTAAGACCACACTAGTTGACAAAGTCCATTACTGAATCTGGTTTACTTGTCATTCCAACCCTGTATTACTGAACCAGATTCTCTTTTCATTCTAGCCATGTCTATCTCATGAGATATAAATCTTACCAAATTCACTTGAGGGAGATATGGGTCCCACCCAACTCATAATGAAATCATTCTTATGTGTGCCACAACTTAAAAATAAATCATTCATCATAACCCAAAAAATAAAATGGGTTTCATAAACATCATCCCATCATAACATAATCCATATAAAACAAATAGATATCATTTTATCATAAGAAAATTGAAACCGTGTAAATCATAGAGACATTATACTTGAAACATACATATATGAAATAATGTCATCTTAGATGGAAAATGGTTTTGATAAAACATTTGAAATGAATTCTTCAGGAAAATATCCTTCCGTCTTCAAAATCATTTTCTTTTCACAAAATGCCATGAAACTTTAAAAGAAAATGATTTTGATTAAAATATTCATGAAATATTGTAGGGTAAGCTTTATTAAAATAAGTCATTATGAAACCGTAACAATCCGTTCAATCTGTATAAGTTAAAAAAACATTCTCCTCGTACTTTTAATAGAAAAGTCAAAAAGTTCCTCGTATGGTAAACAAAAGAAAGATTCCTTCCATAACACAATGTAAAAGTCAAATAGGGGTAAACATGAATTTAAAAATAAATGGAAGAATATTAAAAACTTTATAAAAAACATTTTTATGGACATGTATGAAAAATATAACCCCCGTAATTACTTACGTAAAAGCAATCTCGGATAAAAATGAGATTGAAAATTTATCCCTGACCTTATGTCCAATTTCTACCGTATGTGTCTGAGACTCATGTATAGTGGGTTTAGACGTATTATTAACTTGTAACATAACCATAATAATATTTATGATATCACATATGATTCACTTATTACTTTATATTACCCGTTCATTTGTCAATTCCATGTTAATGCATCATTTTGGGTAAAATCATTTCATTTGTTGTACATGTTTTGAATTGTAATTATTAATATGATTACTTAGATCATGATTACTTACTTGAATAATGTAAAACATGATTTATATATAATATATATTCATAATATAAATATATATAATATATCGATAAATGGAACGAAATACACTGTTCATGGAGACGGTAGACTGTACGTACGCATGAACGTTGTTTTCGTTTCCTTATTAAATTGAGTGGAAGTAAATGAAATATATATAGACATAAATCCATTAGCATTATTATGTCATAAGTTTAATGATTACTTATTATATATACTTTATAATCAATCATGGATGGTTATCATGGAGAATGAATCTCATCGCATCGTGGAGACGGTAGTCCGTACGTACGCACAAGCGACAATATCAATATTTTGATATTAAAATTGTATATAAATGGATGGTATATCATATATAGAGAATAAAAATAATGTTATATTTATTATTTATATCTTTTATTCTCATTATTATACCCATTAAAATGACGAAATGTTTGAATAACAAACTACACCACGACGTGGAGACGGTAAGTCGTACGTACGCACGTGTGGTGATTTTTTCATTCATGGGATGGTTAAAATAACTAATATGGTTGTACCATTTATATAATAACATAATAGTATATATAAGATACTGGATTTATTATTTTATAATGCAAACAACAAATAATGAAGAAGTGGAAGAAGAAAGAAACTTGAAATAGGTGGTGAGATATTTACCTCTTCTTCGAGTTCTTCTTTTTGATTTGATCAAAAGGGATACTTAGGTTGGATTTATAACAAAATTAAGGCCTCTATAATTAAGGGAGGATATTTGAGAGGGTATATGGGCATGGGTTGGACGAGAAAAATGGCTTGGGATGAGTGAATGTGAGAGAAGGAGTGCCCTTTTATAAGTGGGGTGTGGGGCACCTTAGGAAGAACTTAAAATATTATTTTATAATGAATTCATATTCAGTTTATAATGGATCCAAAGTGACTCATTTAGAAGCTAGGGTGGGTATGGGTCATAATAATCTTAACCAAAAGGTTTTAGACAAGTTTAGGTTACTATTTTAACCTTATCCTTTAGATTTAACTCTATGTTAAAGAATTTATCTTTTACCGTGTCTTCTTGTATTATTACACTATATGGTTAATAAACTTACTATAAACTGCCAATCGAACCCCAATTGGTTTTTTAATGACATATATATTATTATATAATTCTTTTTTCCGAAACATAGAGTTTTAGGACCATTATATCAATTAATAATATAATATTTGTTTTAAAAACTCATTTATGTCAATTTTGACACTATTTGGTATTTTGTTTTCTCTAAATTCATAACAAAATTATTACTTTGAAAAAATTCATCTAAATAACTCTAATATGTTATATTAACCTATAAAATTAGTTTAATTCATAAAAAGTTACAAATTACATTCATTTGGGTATTTATAATATCAATTATATTAATATTTCATTAATAAGGTAATTACCGCAACATCATTGTGTCATTAATAAATTAACTTATTTAATGTCTAAAAAATATAAATAAACTACCATTATGTAGGAAATATTTTTATCTTTGTAATGAATATTTTTAGTCTAATGTATCTTATATATAACCCAATATTCGAATTGTTTTAGTGATTAAATGTTGATCTTAACTATTTTAACTCTTCTTTAAATAAAATAATAATAAGTTTCCTAATCTAATGCAAGTGGACCAAAGAGGTTAATATTTTATTCCTAAGGTTGTTTTTGGTCGAATTATACTTATAAAATAGAATTAGTACATGTGTTAGGGTAATAATAATATCATTTTTACTCTTAATTACCCTATTTACTTTTAACCGTGGAAAAAAAGTAAAAAGTTACTATTCACCAAAAATTATTTTTATCTTATTGAATAACATTTTACTCCTTGATATCAACCGTGTCTCTCTTATTTTCTATATTCAACTCATAGAAGCCATAAAATTAAGTTTTATGAAAATTTGTTAATGCTCCTAGGAGGTGGGTAAAAGACGGTAAAATGTTCAATAAAATTTATATATATCTAAAATTATTATTAAATGACTCTAATGAAATACATTTAACATATATTGGTATTATGTATCTACATTTACCTAAAATAAATTTGAATAAAATAAATTTTTATTTCGATAAAAAGACGGTTTTAACCAATAACTCAGTGTTTTCACTATTCATCAAAATTTGAAAGTTTTCATAAAAATACCAAAAATTCACCCTAAACTAATTTCGATATTCCGATTCAAAAAATGAAGTTCCTTTTGAAAGATAAAATTTATAAAATTTCAAAAAGTGGGTATTAATATTCATAACGGCTTGTTTTTATAATATTTTAATAACATATCATTGTTTAGTAGAACTCGGTATTGCGTAAAATGCAAGCTATCAAGGAAGGTTGCTCTTGCGTATAAGCCAAGCCAAGAATAGTGTTGCATATACTATAAGATAATATGGTGTTTCTTAGAGTTCTAGATAATCTTGTTTTATCATACAACACAAGAAATAAAAGAAATTAAAAATAATATTTCTCTTAAAATCTCGGGTTGTTACAGGTTATCCACATTCTCATCCATTTTCCACTTAGTTGGGGTGACATTTCATGGGGATAATTAATGATTAATGTTGAGTAATTTACTATTTTTCCATATTTTTTATTCTATTTGGAATCCCTCATTTTTATTAAAAATATTTTCATTATATAAAAGACATTTAGAAATTGGAAGGTGTTTCAGGTTTACTATCGTGGAAGGTAGGCACATATTACATGGAAATATAAAACTTTCTTATAATCCACATGAAATGATTCATAATTTTCTCATTTAAAGTAAATTTTAATGATCTCATAACACAGGGACTAACATCAATTAAAATAATAACAATATGTCCCATTAAGGTGATACGAAATGGAAATAGTTCGCATGTGATCTTGATGAATATCAATTAGAACAAGAGGGATATCATTATGCAATGAGAAATAGAACATGATGAATAAAATAATAAAAATAATATTAATTTTGAAATTAAAATGCGGATACGAAGATTATTTTATATATTCATGATCATATCACCAAGGTTATTCACCAAGGAGTTGTAAATTGAAATTACAAAGTTTATTCATCAAGGTATCATAAAACATGTCATCATATAGATTAAATTATTAAACCAATGCATTAGAGATCTATTTGGGTAACCATTAATATTTCATAATTTCATATAATCCTAATATATCATAATAAAACATTTTTTAAATAACCTATGGATAATAAAAAAATGGATTTCATATCAAAATCATTATGTTTCTAAAGGGCTCAAAACCATGGTGATTATTTCATTTTCAAACGATTGAAAGGGGATTTGGGTTTCATGTTTTTTAATCACAAAATAAAATGAATAATTTTGAAATCTAGGTGAATAACCTTGGAAATGAAATAGGTGTATGTATTTATAAAAAAAATATAATAGAGATTTTTTTAGGAGAAGAGCGAAATTTTTCGAACTAAATCCACAAGCATATAAGTTATAAAATGTTGTTTTAGAAAAGGGATTAAATGATATGTGAAAAGGGTAATCTAATGAAAAAACATAATTTGGAATTATGGGTATGATAAAAATGTAATACAATCGATTAACTATACAATTTGGAATATATATAAAAAAAATCAGATCTTGAATTGAAGATAAAAGAAGGATAATTCCATTACGTTGAAATTTAACTCCAAAAACATTAGGATGGAGTCCATGTGGGCTTGAAGAAACCGTTTGAGGAATAATTGGGAGGAAAATTACAATAGATTCTTCCCAGATGGATTTTGAGTTAATGGAAATTGATAAATGGGTCAGTATTTATAGAAAATGTATAGGATTTGTTTATTAATTCCAAAATATAGGCCTTGGAAATACATGTTGTGGAAAATGAAAAAAGAATGGATTGCTGATGGTTTTTCAAATTTGGGACATATTTTATATTATTTTAATCCACAAGTTTAAATCATCATTTTATATTACTTATTTTGGCATGGAAAAGTAATATATCTAGAAATATATTGTTTTTAATGTTAAATGTTCCATTTTAGACTTTGGAAAGTAACATATTGGTTTAAAAATTGATTAATAGATATTAAAATAATATATTTTTGGCATTGGATTATTTTAATTAATTATTACATCATTTTAAATTAGTTATTAAGTCATTTAAACTACAGAAAACCTCAAACTATATTTTTATTATTCCCAACAAAAAAATTCAAAATTCTTATAAATTCTCCATAACATAATTTAGAAATTTTTATTTATAAAACAGTCATAATAATTATATATATGATAATATTAAATTTGAATAAAAAATCCTTATTTATTAAAATTAATAGCATGTTGATAATGCATGATAATATTTCTAAAACATAAAAATTTTAAAATTTATTTTCTCATTTATATTAAAATAATATTTGTTTATCATAGTAGTAAATTTAAAAAAATATAATTCATAATAATATAGTTTATTATAAAAAATTAACTTCTTTTAAATAAATAATTATTTTAATGAAATTTAACAATTTAATAGTATAATAAACATTTATGGCATTATAAAAATTAATTAGGAGTTATTAAATTGTATTATAATTCAGATATAATATATCATTATTATTAGATAATATAAAAATTTATTTATTACGTACACATAAAAAAAATTGAAATAATGTGTCTTATAGTCTTGGAAAACAATAATTTTTTATTATATCAATAAATAACCCAGATGATCATTTGAGTGTATTTATTTAAAGAAAATTAGAAATAACCAACCAATTTATTCACTAAAGATAATAATTAAGATCAACTATATTAGTAGAAAAACATAAATGTTGATGATAAAATTAACCTATAAATATCATATCATTGTCTCGTCATTAATTACTACATTGATTACAATATTTATTACACATCCTTTTCTAAAGTCTATTTTACTCCAAATAATTCCATTTATTTTTATGATATTTATAGAAGGGGTGATCTTCTTGGGTAATTTTAGGCCTAGGGAGTTTGTTGAAGTGAATGTATTGTACTTTAATGTTTATATACCATTTTTCATAGTTGTTCTAGTGAAAATTTATGAATGATGTTATGTGTTCTCATATAATTAAAATATATTCTATGTGCCGCTATTGAAAAACATAGTAAAATGTTATTTAGCGGAAAAAGAGACACAAATAAAAGAATTAAAATTTTTAGGTCTTCATATTCTTTCCCCAATAAATAATTTTTTCTTCAAAATTTTGTCTTCTGGATCAATACCATTAATTAAAAATATCACGGTCATCCTCAAAATTATAGGTATATAATTCATACTTTTGAAAGTAGTCTACAACTCCAATCGAGAAAGGTTCAAGCTCATGGTAGTGCTTTCATTCCCATGAAAAATGACAGAATTGTGCCATTGAAATAATTTCACAAAACTTTAGTGATATGGTATAAGAAAAGGTGATTGATAGATCAAATTGTTTATTCTATGTGAGTTGAATATTTGAAAAACTTCTGAAATTTTTTGAACTATAATTTCAAATAATATTTATCATTATTTCTTCTCAAAGGCATGATAAGTTTTTACACACTTTCATTCCTTTCATCTAATATGTGTCATATTGAAATGAAATAGTTAAAACACTAAATTTATTATTTTTAACATGTTAAAAAACAATTATTCCTGTCCATCATGTAGAATTATAATATATTAAATATGAATAAGGATACCTATAATATAAGAAAATTTTAACTAATGGTTTTATGTTTTTTATAATGTATATTTTATTAAACGTTTACTTGTGATAAATAATCATAATCGTTTTCCCTTAATGAAATAAATTCATTTTAGGTTTTGAATCAATAATTTTAGGTTACATCCCATATTAGTTTGACTATCATCAAGAGAAATATAATTTGGTTGTAGATGATCATAATCATCATAGTGTATTCCCAAATTACATCCATTGGTTTTGAGATTACATGTTCACATCCCTATTAGCCATAAAAATTGTGTATTGACTTAGATAATGCCCATGTTCCTCAAATTTATTCTATAGAACCATCAATAGGGCTTTAGTTTCAACCTTTTTTCACATCATTATTTTCTAATTTGGATAATGATTACTAAATTTCCTATGATTTTAGAACATGATGAAATGAATATCACGTTGCGACAAAAGTATCATCACTTTTTTTGTTTGTTTTGAGAATTTGAGGCTTCACCTCACTACGAATGTTCTGAGCTATATGGACATCTCGTCCACACTTATCAAAATTTCTACTCCCATTTATTTAGTTTCTGAAATGCTTCTCCCCACATTTGTTATGCACTAGGTGTTGTACTTTCTTTTTTCCTAGATTCCTCCTAGAATATTGTTCTTATATTTTCCTTTTTTTATGTTTGGAACTCGTATATATTCTAATTGATAATCGTAATACATGGTAACTAGTTTGGAATTGGCACAAGATTTCTTAATTTAGTTGAACCCATATTTTTAATTTCGTCATCACATTTTTTATTGCATCTATTCTTTGTGTGATTACTTATCTTTCCTCCTATTTTTTTGAAGAAGAGAACCTAAGGGGGTAATTTTTCACTATTATAAATCTTAATATAAATTATAAATGAATGAATAATAATAAAAGTTTATTATATAATTATAGGAGGATAATATACTTAATTCTTAATAGTGTTTTAAATTATCTTTATATCCATCATGATGTATCAATAAATGCTTGTGATTAACAAAACATATCCTTCATGAGAGTTAAAGTAGAAGTATAGAAAGGCCTGGTGTCATACACCAGTACCAGTTTGAGCCTAACTCAAAGAGGTATTTTCAGTTCCTATATAAATATGCTTCAGAGCCACATTAGGATGTTCGTATCCAGAAAAGGATTTCATTGCTTGGAACCCACTTACATAATACTTCACCAAAATACCAAGATGTTTTCGTACTTATTAAATTGTCCCTATGGATCTTCCAAAAGATTTAAAATCCTAATGTATAGAAATAAATAAATCATCTGTTGATGACATATTTGGAATCCCAAATTTTTATTAAATAAAATTTCATTACATAAAATACATTTTTTAATTCACAATTTTGTTTGGGTAGAGTATCATGGATATTTGGTAAATATGACATGAATATATAATAAATTATTATAATAAAATTTAAAGGCTTGTTAATTAGTTCATCATAATTATATTTATTGAACCTCAAAAATTGGTCACATAAATCAATGTAATGGGTGATTATAAGGCCTATTAAGAGAATAAGAAAGAGAAATCGTTTATGTGTGATCTTGGGGAATATTAATTAAGACATGTGGAAATTCATTGAGGAGAATTAAAGAGTACATTATAAATAAAGTTATATGGATAACATGAATCATAAATAGGAAATGTGGATACAAAATTTACTTTATAAATTCATAAGAATATCACCAAGCTTATTCACCAAGGTGTCGAAAATGAAAACAACTGAGGTTATTGACCAAGGTATAATAAAAATGACATCTCCATAGATTAAATTTATTACCCAATGAATTTGAGTTTTTTATTTTATAAACCTTAATAGGTATTAATTTCATGTGATCTGCATATATCATAATGAAAAATTCTATAAATAACCCATGTAGAATAAAAGAAACGGGTTTTATAACAAAATCATAGCATTTCAAAACTACTTGAAAACATGATCATTATGTCACATTCAAAAAATAGAAATGGAATGTGTATTGTATGTATGTTAATAAAAGAATAAAATAAATAATTTTGTAATATATTGGAATACCCTAGGGAAAAAATAGTCTTTGGTATTCCCAAAGACAAAATAAAATAGAAATTCTTCAAAATAAGAGATGAATTTTGAGAAGTAAATACCGGAGCACAATGGGAATAAAATGTAGTTTTAGAAAATATTAAACATTGAGGGGAAAAGGGAATCATATTGATAAAAACATTTTATAATTAAGGGTATGATAAAAAAGGAATATAATATATTACCTATAACATTTAGAATACATATACGTAAATAGGATCTTCTATCAAAGATGAATGATGGATAATTCCCTTAACGTGAAACGTAATGACTAAAACATGGTTATTGGGATGTTAGGGGCTTGAAGAAACATTGGGAGGACTCAATGGGAGGTAATAAAATAATATATTCATGTATTTTTTATTTCAAGTTAATTTAAGTGGATAAATTGCTGGATATTGGTAGAAAATGTGGAATATTTGTTTTTTAATTTCCAAATATAGGCCTCGGAAATCATGGTTTTGGAAAATGAGAAAACCATGGGATTTCCCAGGAGTATTTCCATTTGTTGTGGAAATTGTGGAAACATTTATGATATTTAAATACAAAATAGTCTACCATAATTTTATATTAATTATTTTGGAATGGAAGAGTAAAGTATCCACAAAAATAATGTTTTTAGTGTTATTGTTTATATGTTAAACATTTCAAAGTGATTTTTAGGTTTTAAAATTCATAAAAAAATACTAAAATAAATGATATTAATAAAAAAATATTTTATTTCATTTATAATGTTTAATTAATTATTACATCCATATTACATAATTATAGTCTCATTAAAAAAACTAAAAACCTGAAATTATATTTTTACTATTCATTGAGAAAACAATATTTTATAAAATTCATATAAATTCACCCTAAATTAATTTTGATGTGTTTATTTAAAATAATATCATAATAATTCTATAAATATTATATTTTTTACTTTTAAATTTAACAATCCTTATTTATTAAAAATAACAATGGGTTGAGAATGTATAGTAAAAATTCCCACACTGAAAAATTTTAAATATATTTTATCATTCATTTTTAAATAAAATAGATTTTAACAGACTATTTAATTAAAATAAATAACATTCTTAATAACTTAGTTTAAGATAAATAATATATATCTTTTTTTATTAAATCATTATTTTAAGTAAAATTAACAATTTTATAGGATAATCAACATTAAGACTATTATAAATATTACATTGGGATTAATTAATATATATTATCATTTAATGGTTGTCTAATATTATTATTAGATGATATGATATTTTATTCAAAACTTCCACATAACGTATGATTTAATATAGTCTATTTTATAGTCTTCAAAAATAATATTTTTTATTACATCACTAAATAACACATACAATCTTTTGAATGTATTTTTTATGAAAACAATAGTAATGAAAAACTTATTTATGGTCTAAACATAATAATTTGGATCAACTAAATTTGTTGTAAAACATAAATGTTTATGATCAAATTTCCTATGAATATCCTATAAACTCTCATCATTACACACTACATTGATTAAAAAGGTTCATACACATCCTTTGGTAAAGTCTATGTTTCTCCTCATGCTTCTTTTCCTTTTTAAAAACATGAATGAAGGGGTGGTCTTCTTTGGGAATTTCAAACCTATGGAGTTTGTTGAAATGAAATTACTATTCATTAATTTTTATATCCCATGGTTGGTTATAGTTGTACTAGACCAAATTTATGCATGATGTATGATTTTAAGACAAAATAAAAATTCATTCTTTTTTCTTCTAATTTAAAACATAAAAAATATTTATTTTGATGAAATAGATACATCAATAAAATATGTACATTTTCTGGGTTATTAATTTCTCCTTATTCCCACCTAATTTAATCTTATAGTGGCAAGGTATGGGTTTTTCTACACTATATCAGGATTTAATCCAAAAAGAATTGTGGGTTTTCAAATATACATAGGAAGTGGACGTCTTCTAATGATTTCTAAACATAGTGTCTTGTGTAATTATATTTAGTTATGCCACAATATGAAATTTTTTATGATTTTTCATTAATTAAATTAATTTAATGATGATATTGGAAATAAATGCTAGGGTATTCACATGATTTTATTTTGGGGGTCTATAGTGGACATCCAATTGTTTACTTATCATGGTGTTATTTTGATGAGGAAATATTGTGAGTTTTTATAGAATATTATTGAATAATTAATTAAACACTACAATTAAATGATGTGGATTTTTTATCATGAGTGAGGTCCTTATGTTATTTTTTGATGGTAAATAGAATGTTCATGGACTTATAGATTCCAGGGAGGCCACATTAGTAGTCATCCAAATATTAATTAAAAAATTAAAGCATCATAAAATATCCATGTTGTCCTGGTACTAAACTTATGGATTTATTCACATTATTTTGTGCACATGTATGTGTGATATGTTATTAATGCAATGAATACCATTCATTATCTGAATAGTTAAATTTAGATAAAATATTTAATTTAAATTATATTAATTCACATATATGAACACATAATATTTAAAAGGTAATATAATTGTAATTCTGCTATTAAACTATTCCATGGGATTGAATCCATAGCCTACTTTGACTGAGGCTATAACATTTTGTATTCCATGACATCTAAATCAATTTTGGGGTGCTAATGATGTTATATAAAGGGATAATACATATTATTCCTCATTTATGTTTCCCTGATATCAGTTATCCTTTTTAGTCCTAACCTGAATCTAGTGATACCTTTAGCTATTAATATTTCCATATTTGTATATCTTTGTATTTTCGGTTTTGTACAAGACCAATTTTGTGGTTTCCTAATAAATTGTATACTCAAACCCTTCCCTAGATGTCATTTCACATACTTACCCAAGAATACTCTCACTTAATTGATTCTATTGTTTCACTAGGTCCTCTGATTTTCCAAGAATTAGCATGATATAATGGAATCTTTAGATATCGATGTGGTGTGGCTTGGTTTCGTATTAGTTATCCATTTGTATTTTATTTATCCTTTATATGTCATAATCTTTGTGGGTGAATGATCTTGAATTAATTTATTAATTTATTTCATTTTTTATATAATATTTATATTTCTATATTATATGAGTACTATGATGTTAATAGACTGTCAATGGAGCTCGGTCATTCCATTTACGCTTTCAAACATTAATATAGGGGTATAGATTACCAACAGTTCCAACATCCACCTCTACTTCAAGTAGTAATCCCCTGTAATATGGGGAAGCATGCCTATGGTCACTTAGAGACACTATTTTGTACACTATTTAGTGATATCTATGTCAGGATATTAGATAGTGTTATTATTGATTTTTTTGAATTATATTACATATTATGGTATGGATGACATGTGACATGGGAACTTTTTGATGCTTATGATGAACCTTAGGTTTGTTCATTATGAACAATATTCAATTTTTAATCTCAGTATCAATTTACTTGATTGATTTTCATGGTATGTTGCGATATGGTTTATATAATTACCACCTTGTGAGAAACACATGATTTTTTGAGGTTTTTTATTTCATATTGGATTTTAGGATCTTATCAATTTTCAGGGAATCTGAATAATATTTGTGGATCTTGATTACACAGGTAAGAGACATACCAAGAATCAGCATAAGTCATGTGGGATATTAATGTCTTGTATGCCGGCCTCTATGGGATTATATCACTAAGGATAAAGGTTGAACTATTTACAGTGTCAGAAAAATATCACATGAAATTTAACCATATATGATGTTGATGGAATTATACAATGCTAGACCAACATGAAAGTATATTCTTCTGATTAAAGGTAATTTAGATTTATATTAAGACAATGATTGAAGATGGTGGTGCAATACCTCATTGTATGGAATTGCGGTTAACTTATTTGGTAAGTATAGGAACATGATTCCTTATAATTAGACCCCATGTTTGTTTTTTCTTTATCGGTTCAGTTATTTAGAAGCCCATTAATAATAAATATTGTTTTTTATTATATCAATGAATTAGAATCTATATAAATAATCTAGTCAAAAATTTTTGTATGATATGTATTGATATATTTATATTCTATTTGTATGTGTATGCCATTTTCTGTAACCAGACACTCTATGTAGTAGTTTTCTAGTATAGATGCTCAAAGAGGGTGTATACCCTAAGATCAGGTTGTTTATTTTGGCATGGAATGTTATTTTATGTATATGTTAGAACCTATAAGTAGTCTTTATAATATGAGTTTCCTTGGTATGAACCCTCATGAGTTTCGTTTTATAGTCTTGGTGAGATACACAACTATCCCTTGAGACGTAACTCAATGTTTTTTGGGATTCAATGGGGTATTTTAAAGTGTTTCTGACCCAAAAGAGGGGCTAGACCTTGTTATTAGTATTAATAGTAAATTAGGAATGTTTGTATCTATATCTATTGGAATCAATGAATGATATCTGATATCAAGGATATCATATAGACATGGTGATGCAATTGTTCCCTTTTACATAGAATAAACCCTCTGCTACAGTTCATGGAAGATAAAGAACAATATGTTGATTGGTAAAACTATAGGATTTAGATGGAATGTTCGATATATTAAATGTCCTTGTTGAATATGGATGTAGTTTAAAATCCCAATACAAGGGAAGGTAGAGGATTTTTTTATTGTAGTGTATGGTGATGGATAAGTGTGAGGTTCCTCTAGGCATAGGTTCTCTACTTGATTTTGAAGAGGAGTTCCTAGGAAACTCTATGTTGGATGGAGTTGATATAAATTAGGGTAATTATTAGTGGTTATAGGAAATAATCCTTGATATATGTTATATGTTAAGAATTTAATATGATTAATCATATATTTCACATGATCAGTTAAATTCACATTCAATAGATAATGATAAGGCTTTTTAATAATGTGAGACTCATTGATTCATGAGTAAGGATGTATTTTTTATGGGATATAATGCATCCCTGGGGTTCAATAAGAATTATTTGATGAATAATGGTCATTTTTATGAACAAGGTTATATTTTATATGTTAGGGTAACTGGTGGTCGGAGGGTTAATGGAGTTTAAAATGTTGGTTCTAGGACTAGTAGACCTAGAAATGTATTAGGGTATCTCTATATGATGAGAATGTGTATGCTTTTGGGAAAATTTAATGTTGTAATTTGAGTTGTGGTATAAATAAATATGGATTATGGTGAGTTCAATATCGGTTTTTAGAGTTTATTAACAAAATTATGTTTTTATTTTGGAAATTGAAATGGATGTTGTTTCCATGAGTCGGGAAAAAATATTGATTTATTTTTTGTGATGGCTCATGGGTGTCAGTGGGTTTTTCAATGTTTGACTGTTTTTTTGAAAGACGGGATAATACTTAAAGAGATCAGGGTTTCCTCTTAGTAAGTCAATGATAAGGAAAAAATATTATGGGAATTATCCCATCAGTCAATGGTGAGACCCTCACACGGGTAGGGGCATGGCTTCTTGATATTGGTCAGATTTCTATCTCGATGGAATTTCAAATGTTACTGAGTAAAAAAATATGAATTACTTTGATTACTTATGGAATTATATAAGTAATGTTGGGTGTGATTCATGGTGGATTCTATGCATTAGTGTAGGTCTTGATATCAATATTAGGTGATCTAACAACGCATCTAATGGTAAATGTGTCATAGATGAAATTGGATCCTAATGATTTTTTTTATCGATGGGTGATTTTCCCATAACATTTCATTTATAGTTGGTCATGGGAATTAGTGATTTTCTAAGGGTTGTCTCAGGTTTTTTGGAGTAGGTGAATAAATATGTTTTTGGGTGATGTGTCATAAAGACTAGTCAATCATTTTGAGACATATCATCCTAAGGAGGCTTAACATATGCTTTCAAATATAATATTATGTGGTGGGATAATAACCATAACAGGTGTGTTATTCGTAGTAGTATGTGTATATTTCTGGTATTATCGGGGCTAGTATGAGGTGAATCTCACAATATCATTTAATTATTTAGTGGTTGGAAAAAGTATAATGTAACGATGAATATATTGATATAAGGTTTAGTGCCCTTTTTGTTTCATGTGTTGTGGTGTAGTGGATAGGTAAGGTTTTGAGCATGATTTCATACCACTAAAAAGGTGTTGATGTACATAATTGTTATGGTGGAAGAAACTATGATTCAGAACTTGATTTAAAATATATAACTTTATTTTATAGAGAACTATCACCTAGTTGATCTAAGGTAAAATGGCACTGTCATGTCTCCAGATTGATGGTCTAGGGTGACTGATGTGTTGGTGATTTAGAGACAGAAATAGGTGGTAGATCATGTGGTGGTGTTTGAGAACCTATATTTTGGAAATGTTTTATTAATATGTTATTATAGATCAATTATGGAACATGGTTGTTTTAATGTTAATTGAGGACTAATAAAAATGATCTGTTGTGTTGGATAACCATAGAGTCTTTTGGGTAATGGTATTGTTTTTCCAGGGGAGGTTATAATACCCTATATATTTACTAAAGTTTGACTATATGGAGGAATTTTATTTTTATTATTAGAGGAATTATATCTTAATTATGTATTTAAATAGTACTTATAATTTGAGGAACATATTATGAGGTATATGTAGACTATGGCTTAAGGATCTTAATGGATGCAAAGGCGTTGAGGATGTTTTAGAGGCACCCTAGAGTGGTCATGGGTGCAGCAACCTCACTACTTCATCCACCATGGAGAAAAAGGTCATCCTATGGAATAGTTTTGGAAATCATATTATCTTAACATGTGGAAATTTTTCCAACATTATAATTTTTTTAGAGGGAAACCCCCACTTCCCCTTCATTCATCCTCTTGACCATGTTTCTACCCTTTCCATTCCTCTTTGCCCTTTATTCCTGGATCTGTGT
This sequence comes from Viscum album, assembly GCA_963277665.1. NCBI lineage: Eukaryota > Viridiplantae > Streptophyta > Magnoliopsida > Santalales > Viscaceae > Viscum > Viscum album. The sequence continues at coordinate 598,917,181 of OY728144.1, forward strand.
GATGGTGATTCGTATTTTTTTAAAGGTATGTCTTTTATTTCGAAACCTTTTGTTGGTAATCTCCTCATTTCTTATTTAATTATCTCTTCTCTTGGATATTAATTTTATTTCAATTCTACTAGCGAATTATGGACTCATCTAAAAAGGATAGAACCTACTATCTATGTAAGAATATGATTCCTTTTAATGGAAACTAACTCTTGATTCTCATTCAATTAGGTTATGTACATAGAAACATAATGGTTTTGGCAATTATAATAAATCAATTTAATAATGGAACCTTCTATAGATGGTAGGAAATTCCAAGTGGTGATCTCAGGGGGGTCCATTGAGGACCTCCCATGGGCCCTTGATCATGGTGTTAGTGTAATGATGATTCACAAATACTTTTTGATGATTATTCAGTGTTTAAAATAAATTCATTATTTAATTTTTATTCTAAAATAAGAATTATTGGTTTTTGCATCATGAGATAAGGCCTTGGGTGAGTTTATGAAGGTTTGAGGTATAAAGAAAATATTACTGACACTTAGCAATCTATGTAAGTGGATTCAAAGTAATAAATTAAAACCTGAAAGATTTATAAAATTGGTAGGTGTTCCTGGTTCTATCCATATGTCTTTATAGATGATCTTATATGTGTGTGAATGTGAGATCTCTCGATTATGGTGATGGAACCCCCTTTATTAAGTGAATTGTTTAATAAAATTTAAATAGTTAATTAATATTAAATTGATTAACATACATGGGAACCTAATAAGTCTAAATGAACATAGTACATTGAATACTATAGACTTAGTGCATGGGATTAATTCCATACTAATTGATGGAATATGCTTGGTTTAATTTTACACCATGGCACCTGGACCCCTTAAGGTATTATAATAATATGATTTAAATTTATATGACCTAGTGGTCATTTAATATGATCCTTTTTTCCATTATAAATATTTCATCATTCTTGATATTAGTGTTACCTTTGAGCCCCTGGGTTTATTAAATCAGACATAGGTAAGTTTCCCTACCCCTTGAGTCTTAAATATTATGTGGGTGGTCCATTAGTAAAATATTGGTGGTTTTGGTGTGTGGATATACCAACCATGAACCTTGATATTGAGGTTAGACATTATCCATCTCCATGCTCATTATCGATATTGTCTACCATGTATGGACTGTGGGGATTCTTTTTTTATTTGGTATGTTTTGTATGATTTTGACTTCCCTGATGGGAAATGTTATCCCATGAGTTACTTTCCATACACAAAGGACCCCCCATATAATGTCTCTAAATATTTAAACAACCAAGGATCCCTTCTTGGTACCCAACTGTTATTTTAGAATATTTTTTATGTGAGCCATTGGGAAAGAGATATGAAAATGTCACCCTATAACCTATACTATGATTCTCAGGTAATGTAATATGGAAAATTATGAGGGGATTTATAATCCATAGAAACAATGTTTAGTTTCTTCAAATGCATACAAAATACATATGAGGAGGTTGAGAACATATATCATTTTCCATGAGGGGGATTAAAATGTGAATTTACCTACAAAATTTTGGGCATTTTGATTTTTATATGAAATTACCTTAGGGATGTGTTATATTATTTTGAATGGAAATTAACATTATTGATGGTCATTAATAATTTCTATTGGGAGGTTTCTATATTGAATAAGACTCACTTTTATGGTTGTATTGATACTACTAATGTAGTTTCCCTAAATTTAGTGTTTGGATTATTGGTTATGGGATGAAAAAGGTGTTCCAGATATGTCCTAGTTGTAGATTGATAGTGGGTATTCAATGAGAAGGGTAAATCCATTTGAACTATTGATTGTAATTTTCTAGGAACCATTTTATATTGGGATGGTGAATTCCCAAATTTTTAAAATCATTAAAATTAATTAACTAGGTCATTATTAGTATAATGGGGTGAGTGTATCCCATGGGTTATTATATAGTATACTAGAGAGAAATACCTTATGGTTATTTTATGTTTGTAATGGTCATCAAAACCTACTAAAAAACTATAGAAATCACCAAAGAAGGTGTCGTTGACTGAGGTCTCATAACTAAGGATAAATAGTGGTTAATTATTTATTTATTCAATCTTGTATATTTTTACATATTTCATGATGGACATATAAATATGTTACTACATTACCTTGTATATATGGGTCTGAGTTTGGGGGATCTATAATTCGTTTTTTACTAAAAATCATCTTCATATATCATTAAACTTTGATACTTTAGGATGGACTCAAAAGTAAGTAGGTACAGGATAACCTAGGTCCATGTTTTGTATGATTGACTAGGATAACTTGGATTTTGGAGACTAGGTTGTGATATGTATTGGTTATGTAGTAATCCCAAATTTTTATATTTCCTAACATATATATGTGGTAATTAATGTGGTTGATTGATCTTATATTATTGAATTATTTTATTTCATCTCATTATTTCATTTTTAGTTTACTTTATTACATGCATACCCAAAGGGTTAAGGATTGTGTAGTAAGCTTGTTTATTTATTTTTTAGTTATTCACACTAATATAGTGTGTGTAGTCTTTCCCAGGGCATCATTTTACCCCCATTACTGGTTCTTAGCATATTTCCTAGGGGGAGGTGTGACCATGGGCATGTATTCCAAATGGTTGAACTACTACTCACAATGATCAAGGTTGAGACAATGCAACAACCCTATCATCCCAAAATAATATGTGGGTATTGATTCTATTGAATCTACTCCACAATAATTAATGTGGTCAAATCAGTCGCGGTAGAATTTATATTTAGTATTATTTTATTTTGTTTTCCAAATACTAAATTTGGATCTGATGCATGATGTTTATGAATATAAAAATGGATGTTTCAAATTATATCAAAAGATCCTATAACTGAATGGGAGAAATATTTTAATGTTTTCAGCTTATGAAATATAAATTTTTTAAAAATAGTCAATGTTTTCTTCAATTAAAACACATTGGACACATGCAATTTGTCACAAAGAACATGCTCTACATTGAATCCATGTTTTTAGTGGTGAATATAAAAGTAGAAAACCCCAAATATCATTAGAACATATAGACTTCCCATATTAGAGATGCTTATAAGACATTTCGAGGTCATTCAGATGATGTTACATTGGTCTACCATCCAAAAAAATATAATCTATCAATCGATTAAAACATCAAAACATTGTTAAGGATTATTGAAATGTCAAACATATCTAATAAGGAAGAAAAAATATGAACTAATTATTTATTCTATTGACTATTAAAAGAAATATGTTTTACTAAATGTATTATTACCTGTTCTTGAACCATTAAATCTTTGTACTCACTTTCAACTTTATCCAATAATAATAGGATCAACCGGGAAAAAGGAACAAACAAGTCCTTTTAAATTTAATGGCCATAAATATGAATCCTCTAGAATATAGAATATGTTACTTCAAATTTATTAATATGAACTTTTGATTCATTACATTTTCTTATTGAGATATTTTTGATATATTTAACCTCAAACATTAAACCAGACATGATTTGTTACCAAATTAATTGGATAAAAATGAGAAAATCCTATATTTATGCTTCAATCAAGACCACCAAATTTTCTCAAGTCATTTAAATAAATTATTTCGTTTAAGAGGCTAACATAGTAAAAAAAACTAATCTTTCAAACTTCACATCCCATTAACTAAGTGTACTAGAGTTAAGAAGTCAAGGAACAAAAACCACATCATAATTTACTCCATGCACCCAACAGATAAATCAAAAATTAAAATTTACTATAAATATAAATAAAATCAGGAAAAGAAAAGGAAAATGATAAAATAATAAATAAAACCAATTAATTATCATTAATTTAATGATGCTTCTGATATAAAATGAAAATAAAAAAATATTTCAATTTCTATTACAACCAAATATATTTTAAGAGTTTCAATTTACTTCTTAGAAATAATTAATCATTTCATCCTCTCTTTGTCATGCATTGGTTCATTTTTTCAAATCACACTTTGTGACTCAATTTTCACTAAATGGACCACTCACATTCAATCAATGTTTTATTTGTACATCCTGTAATATATACTAAACTAAAATCAAGGATGGATAAACATACCCAAAAGATATTTATTATTAACATTGAAACACATCAAACATATTTAACATCCAAACCCTAAATTATATATCATAAAAAAATCAATAGATATGAATTTTTTATGGTCCATCCTCCTTTGGAGAATTCATACAAATATAGTCTGCACCTGAAATAAAACACATCATCAAATATATGAAATTTAGATGATTGAATTTTTTTAGATGAATGTACTGTAAAGTAAAATATGATTCAACTCCCAACATGAGGAAAACATGTTTTATTACAAAGTTATATCTTAAATGATAATAATTTTTTTAGTGGTGTAAATGTAGATATAATTATTTTTGGTAACCCTCATGGATGTTAGTAAATAGAAGAGAGGAATAGGCCATCAAAAATTGATAAACAGTTATATTTTCCTATATATTTTTAGAAGAACTAATACATTAGTGATTATTTTCAATATGAGTACATTGTATATATATACTCAATGTATATATCCCATCGTGGGTGAACCAAGTATACAATATTTTTGTGTTATTATTTCTTTTCTATATTTTGCTTTTCTTATGTGGGATGGTTGTGATAACTTCAACATGTCATTACAAAACATGAGTGTAGGATATATTCTATCTTAAGATAAGAACAAATTTCAATTCACCCTAACTCACCCTCTTTTCACATATACATAGGAAATATTGTATACCACATACAATTCAATAGAATTTCAATATCCATGTATACTATGATTGGAATGATATTATCTAGTATAGATACTAGATCTATAATTTTAAATGAAACATAATACATTATTGTCTTGAACAATGAGTAATGATTTAATTCTAAATGTAATAATCAACATCGCCATAGAGTATTCCCTATTTCATAATCCACTCAATTGTTTCCTCTTGTTTCATTACATAGTGAATTTGAAATATAACTACATAACCACTTCACCTAATTAGAATATTAACAACACACAGACACATGGGATTTCATTCTAGCATGAATTCTAACACATATAACAATGGCTTTAATATCATCCTATTTCTGGAACAAATAATGTTTTATTACCATCCATTAATTTTTTTACAACTCTAGTTCTCAAAAGTTATTATTTTCTTTAGTCTCCTATGGTGTGGACATAGTACTATATCATGTAAATGTTTCTCAAACATTTTAAAAAATGTAAAACATCACTTTTTAACATTCAAACACCTTCCTTTCTCTACAAATATCCTAAAAATGTCCACCCCAACTAAAACACTATGAATCAATTGCTATTGAATATTAATAATTAAATAATAAAGTTTGTCATCGTGTGAGCAATAATATATAACATGTACAATAATCACATTCCCATAATTTTAAATCAATGAAATTACCCTTGGGAAAATACATCAAATCTATGTAATATTTATACTTCTACATCAATAATATCTTCAGACTCTCTTTTTATAATAATCTCCCTAAAGGTTTCTTTAATAATCGCCTCCTTTAAAGTTTATTGTCAATAACAAAATTTAAATAGTCATTATATCCATCAGTTTATTATAGATAAACTATCCATAAGCATCACTTTAAACATATAAATGAGTCATAAATCAATGATTTTAATAATATTCAAGTGAATAGTTTTGGGGAAACTAAAAATATGAATAGAAAAAATCTATTATGGTAACATACATTAAATTAATAAAAATACAAATTATTCAAAATTCACTTATCATTATGCCAAAATTTCAAAAAAACTTATTTGTGTTGAAAGAATTCTTATACACATTCACTACCTAATTATTTTGAGAATTTCACAAAATTCACAAAATCAAATTCTAAACTCCTAGATACTCTTTTACAAAATCCCAAAAAATGTTTTATCCCCCATAACTAAATTAATCCTGTATTTTATATTATTATAGGACCATTTTGAATTCAATAAACAAATTGAATGAATAGATAGGATTGAATAAAAATATTATTTCCTTTTTTAAATTAAGGTTAGACTACCATTATCTATTTTATATTCCAAAAATCAATCATTTAGAAGTTGTTAAGTAAAGACAAGCACTGTCTAGTCCTTTTTTTTAGTGAAATCCAACTTCAAAATCCCTTGAACAACCAATCCCTTACTAAATTTTCATGTTATGTGAATGTTATGAAATTATTATTATTTTTAAAGGTTTTCATGATGAAATGATGGAATTTTTATTATCACATCCCTTGAACAGTAAGTACATCACATCCATATTTTGATAATATAATTGATCATTAATATATATATATATATATATATATCAAAATTTCTATTTATAGATGTAAAATTTGTATTCCACATCAATAATAATTTGGGATTCCAAATTCCAATTATGAATGATTAATTACACAGACCATATTTTTGTGAAAGAGGATTCCCTCAGATGACATTTTGTTGTCATATATATTTATTTGTTGGTCTACAACTGTAAATAGAAACAAATAATTCCCCTTATTATTTTTATAGTTCATCCATAATTATATATCCCATTGATGTCTGTAAGGATCCTCTTTATGTCAATAATATTTTTTTTCATGCTTCAAAATTTATCATATAATGTAACAACATTTTGAAAATCTACTTGTGGAGTAGTTAGGTTGCAAAAAATCCTAATAATTTTTTATGAAAATATCTAGATTGAACTTCATTTAGATATCAATTATTTTATTACTTGGTTTCCTATGATATTATGATACAATTCATATTGGAATCCTTATTTCTAATCATCTATAAAATTTTTCATTTATAATAATCTTATGAAAAGAAAAAATCATTTTATTTTGAGAAATTATACATCCCAAATAATAATTCATCTCTCCAATAATGGAAATATAAAAAATAATAATAATTTTTAAAGAAAATTCCTTTATAAATATTAATTAATTTCCAAAAATTATTTTACCTTCAATAAAAGATAGTAAAAAGTAGAGATAGTTTTTTATTATTTTAAAATACATGGTTTTTAAACCCTTTTATTATCGAATTTTGAAAACCTTGGTAAATTAATTAACATGGAAAACTGGTCTCTTTTGGTATATATTAATCTGTAAAGATTCTTATTTAAGATTAAAAATACACTTTATCTTTGCCATATATGAATCCATTAGTTTAATCCACATATATTTCCTATTATAATAACTCGTTGAGGAAGAAGGATTTAATTTCGTTTTGGAAGATCATGTACCAGATTTAAATAGTGATAATAAGATAAATACTTCAATATCAATCCTAGTAATCAATTTTAATGTTTAATAGAATTAAATTCCATTAACCTTGGAATGGCCTTTTCATATTAGTCTTTCCATATTTTTTTCACCTCAAATTTCTCTTTATAAATTTTGTAGAATGGAAACCATTCTCTCATAACATTATTCTTCATCAGTTTTGGACCAAATTCTATATATCGATTTTATCAATCTAATAAAAATTATCTTTCAAATAAACAATAAATTCTAATTTCTCTAATTCATAATTTACATAAATAGGTTATATATAAGAAAAAAATAATTCATTTTATGTGATACTAAAAGTTCTCCTAGTTCGAGCCACATTTCCTTCATCGCAAATAATAGTGCAGAACTCCACATTGTCTAACATTCTCAGAATAATTGAATGTTCTTTCCATTATCATTGGAAAAGGATGAGTCATTATCTTAAAAAAAGTTCCTCTGACGATTCCCCATTAATTTCAAAAACTATATCATACTTCTCAAAAAAAATCTTCCTTTTCATATTCACTAATTAAACTTATATCATAGTGTGTAAAATTATTTATTGGGTTATTTTCACCTTCATAACAATAATATCTATAATTTTCCATGTTTATTTATTTAACAAATGATATCATCTTCTATTTAGAGGATAATCAAGGATGATACATTATACTCCAAATTTCTCAAACATCCCTATGTTTTCACTTTTCACCAAAATAATACAAATCATGATTAATACCTTAGTTTATTTCATGGATGGTGTACTATTATAAAATTATCTCATATAGTAAAATAATTCAATTTTGATCATGTAAGAAGTAATTTTTAATTTGAACTAATATGTTAATTTGTTTCCTATATTATAATTATAACGTTTCAGACTCTGTAAACATGGTGTGATCAATTCCCATTATATTAAAATTCATCACAAACTTATGTCTTTTTATGTGGACATGATTCATGATGAATATTGTGAACTACTATATGAATTTGAATTTTACACCTATTTATTCTACAATTGTTTCTTTCTAAAATATCTTCTTGGTAAATGCACACTCCTTTTCGAGATTTCTTATAAAACTCTTTGACAATTTCAAAGCCTCTAAATTTTGATTTCTAGACATAAATCATCCAATATGAGCTAACAAATAAATAAAATAAAGAAATTTTTTATATTATTTAGTTGATTTATTTTTCATTATCATATAAACATCAAAATTAATGATCTCTAATGGGTGATATTTTTCAATCTCACTTTCTTGAGCTATGAATTTATAATATTTTCCTATTAGAATATAATAGACACACAAATTATTTATCTCTTCAACATATATAAATAATGATTATTTTTACAATAGGTAATAATTATCATGTTCATTTCACTGATATGTATATATAAATTCAATGCCATATTTTATTTTCTAAGATCAATCTCAAGTAATATGAGTATTTCTCACAACAATCCTAAACCCTTAAACATAGTGTATGTTGTTTTATTTTGAATTCATTCCCAATTTTAACCAATTAAATGAATATAAATCCTTATGTGAAATAAATTACACCATTACTTGGAAGCTAAGTCAAACATTGTATTTTTTGTCTCAACCAATCCGTAAATAAACTTTTCTTTAATTTTAGAATGTCAAATCTAATTAATCAATAACCAAATCCTATTATATTTATTATCACATCACATCCATTGGTAGTAAATACTTCCTTTAACATCTAAAAATATTTTAATATCATCAGGTTTCCAATCATATCTAAATAAAATCAACTATTTAAGATCTATCACAATTTATTATGCGATGTTATAATTGTAACTTAATAAACTAATTCTACATTATCCAAGAAATTTATTATACTATGAAATTTGAGTATTTTATTTAATACTAAGTCTATAAAAGTCTATAATGTTGTATAATTCGGTAATCATCATAATTGCGACCTAGATGGTGAAATATCCAAAAACGTGTCTCAAATGATGGAAATATATTTTATACATTATGTCTAAAATATTGAGTGAAATTTTTATATTGTCTTTTTTGGGAGGTCTTATTAACACTAAAAATATACCACCAAAATATTTTAACATCATTGATATTGGAAAATAAATATTAGCTTACAATATTCCAAAATCCTGAACATTTCCTACATTATACATAATATTAATCATTCAATTTTATTAAATTATTTTTTACAAACATAAACTCATATTAATCGTCCACTAATTAACCATAAAACATTATTCATTTTTGAAGAAACATTATCATTGAATCCCAACTCATTGTTCATCATTGTAGTATTTTTAACCTTATAGAGTCACTATTTTTTCAATAATTCATAGTCAAGTTATTATTAAATGAATTTATAGATTACTCTGACTTTATCTTATTTGAATCAAATATGACCCTCTCCATAGTGAAATAGTATCTATCTTTAATAATTCAATCAATTCAACAATAATTTTATCTAAGAGTAATAAATTATATTGAATTTAATTCGAAATGTTTTATTTGAAATTTCTTAATTTCTCCTTCACATGCATTAATATCCTTTTAATATTTTAAATATTGTACTCATTTTCATTATATATTACTTCTATTCCAACAAATAACTTCTTATCTTCCCAGTAAAACTGCATAAATATAACTTATCATTCAACAATATTGATTCTTTTTTATATCTTGGGATTCATTTTTAATTGAAAAATGGAAGATGTTTTTTTATTCTACTTCTCTTTCACACATTTTTTAATCACTGAATGAAATTCTTGGAGTTTGTTCAATAGAATTTAATTTTTTTTCACTTCCAAACCAATATATATAATTTATATATTCATCCCAAATGAATTCATCTACATTCAATTTTTTAATTATAAACAATTCACTAACTTCTTCGATTGCCTCAAAATCCTCTCAAATCTCAGTTCTATAATCATATTCAACCATAGTTAAAAAATATCCTATTGGTCTTAAAAACATTCATAACATTATTATTTGTTGGAAAAAACTAATATGTAAATTTTAGTAGAATAATTATTGAAGGAACTCTTTTTACTCTAATCGCCAATTACAAAATCATTATTTTAATTTAATCCGGGACAACTTATTGAATGATTTCCAATAAAACCAAAATTGAAATCCATTATTGGTTGATTTCCCCAATAAATTCATTTTACAATTAAAACACTTCATTAATTGAATAAATTATATTCATAAATTTTTATTTTAGATATTAATTTTTCAACATAATCCAATAATTCCTTAATAAATTCCTTACTTATATTCTCTTATAATTTTTAATTAATAATTATTCAATTATCATAATTTATATTTTTTCTAAAAACACTATATTTCTACATTTCATATGCACTCAAAATATAATTTAAATCAACCAATGAAAGTGTGTCTATATATATATCCTTATATTCCAAAGCCTTTGAATAATTTTTTTTGAAATATATATTGTGTTTTTTTAAATATAGAATTTTCTATATTCTCATAAAAACATCTGGTGGTTCTCATAACATTGTTTAATTTATTATATAAATCATCAAATATTTTAGAATCATTATTCTTGATATGTTTATATTAAATTCTTCAAAAAATTACATTTTCATGATTTTGTGTCACGTTATCTTCATAAATTGTTTCTTACTAATTATAAAGTAATTCTTCTTACACAATCAATTTTAACTCAAAAGAAATATTTTTAAAAGAGGTGACCAAATGGAATATTTAGTAAGGCTATAATTCATCAATAAAATTAAATAAATTACATTCATAATTATACCACTAACATGGGGAGTAATTCAATTAATATCATAATTCAATATATATAAAATATTTTAAAGAAAATGATAACACCAAATCTTTAAATATATAATATTTTTTCACAAATGTGGGAATCCCCATGAAACTAATTAATTTAATGTTATTTGTATCCAACCAATAAATTCATAACTCAAAAAATAAAATATATAGGAAAAAACCTTACCATAATACAAAAACCTAATTCATCTTCAATTAGAACCAGAATTAACTGATACCTTTTGAAATATACCAACAAAAATCTTAATGATTCTATATGATGGGATTGAATCAATAAATTGATGTAATTTTGTGTTTTATATTGAATAACTATTAACACATACTAATGTGAATGAAATGATATCGATCTAAAATACATACAATGAAATATTTTTATATGTAAAAGAAATAATAACATTTTCCATGGTTGACAACTCAAAATAAACAATTATGCCTTTTTAATGACATAATAGAACACATGACAACATGATCTACTAATAATTATGAATTAAAAGTAATAAGTGATTATCCTTTAACTCTTGATAAAAAAATTTCTTTCTGAATTATGTAATTAAATCTTGAAAAAACAATTAATGAATATTCTACATTTATATAAAAATATAGGATTCAAATAAACTATAAATCCATTATAATTTTTTGTTTTTTATTATAAAAAATATTTTCTTTGTGATGCCTCATACCTAGACTCCTAGATCTAGTGATCATAGACTCATAATTTACAATATCAGTTTGATACCATCAATAAAATATAGAATATTATATCTTATTATTATAAAATCAATAATTGTTATTGTTTCTCTTATATATAAATAATAATTTTATGTTTTTAGATTTAGAGAATTGGGAAAAAACATACACTAAAAACCCATTTTCATTATAAAAAATAATCCTTTTTTCTATTATATATATGAAACTAATTAACCAGTAATTATTCATAAACATATCATATTAATTCATTCACATGTTATATCCATCAAAACATGGTTCATGTACTACAGTTCATCCCAAAAAATGTAAATGTAAATTTAATAATCGGTGATCTAAAATTCATAATAGGGGAATCATACACGTAATGTAATCATGGAATAAACATGAAATAAATATTATGACAGGAATAAGTTAATAACATGATTCCATAGTCAAATTGAATATGATAGAATTCAATATTTATGAAAAGGAATGGAAACATGGATATCAATAATATTTCCCTCATACTAATGTAATTCAAATTATCAAACATTAAAAACCTATTGTCAAGGCCTTAAAGTGACACTCTGTCTTTTTATGGGAAGCAAGATACACCAAAAAAAAACCTGTTTTGTCTCATGAGAAATATTGACGCATCAAGGGGATATGTATTTTCAATCCCCATGAATTAACTTATTGTTTCGAATTAAATCCCTATAAGAGTTTAAAATATATATTATATCATTCCTTAGGGAACTTCACACTAAATAACAAAAATTTACACCTATAATGGGGGATACAAAATGTTAATACAATATCATTATGTGTTATCAATTAGTAATCATCAATAATGTCAATTACTTCTACCAATGACAATAAATGGTGTATCATTATCACAAATGGTCTAATGGATGAAGGTGGATAGTTATACAACACATATAATCCTTTTATATAAATAGAGGTATTGAAAAACAAATAAAGGCTAATACTTTTCCAAATGTCATTAATGTAACATCCCAAGTAAATAAATAATAATGAATTTTCATTTTAATTAATATTTTGTGAATTAAATATTGATTTTACATTAAAATGGTTGCTATGTTTGATGGCATACCCGATACGCAACAACAGGTTTCTTTGAAATCATACATTACACAATAATTATATAATATTATTATATTAAATGGTAGTTAACATCTTGCCTTTGTATTAGATGGAAATGAATAGAACTAATTAAAATATTATTATACATGTTTTTTAAATGTTTTTACATTTATCCAACAAAATTTAGAGGCTTAAAATATGAGTGAATCCAATTTTATGCACAAATAATCTAATATTCTTTAAAAGGAAAATTTACTGCCTTTTGATGGAGAACCATATATAAATCTAGTTTTGGTGACTTTTATATATTCTATTTCACAAAATTAAATTCTTCTTCAGAATCGGGACATAAAAATTCTTTTTGTGTAAAAATTTGTTATTTAACTGATAAAATTCATTTTTAATGAATAGTTACAAATACATTATTTGAATTCAAAACTACATTTTAATTTAATTTATTTACAGGGTTAGATTATATTTTTAATTAGTTTTAGAGTGTAATTATGTTATATTTTAACCATTCAATATAATATTGGTCATTGGAATTAATTTCACATTTAAATTGGATATAAACAAGTGTCAATCTTTTGATAGTTAATATTTCTTAAAAACATGATTTTTGTTTTGACAACATGAAATAATTTTAAATTAATTAATCCAACATCTATGTTATTAATTTTGTAAAATACAGATGATTTTTTTATTTATAATATCAAATATATCTTAGGCTGAATTTTTGGTATTCTTCTGAAAAACATCAATTTTTTATGAATAGTGAAACCCCTAAGTAGTACGTAAAAATAGACTTTTTCATTTAAATAAAATTTTACCGCTTATGTGGATTGAATTATGAAAGTCTAACATACATGTTTGTTATTAGTAAGTAAAATTTGGTTCAATAAGAAGAAAATAATTCTTATTGAATAGTAACTTTGGATTTTTATTTAGCGTGGTTAAAGGTAAATAGGGTAATTCAATGTAAACAAAATATCATAATAAAACATAATTACATTAACACTTGTAGTAACCTTATTATATGATTCATGTCCGACCATGGGTATCCTCGGGTCTATTTTTGGACCCCATTTAGCCACTTAATAATGATAATGACACTTTATTTTAATTAACTTTAAGTAAAGGAAAAAATGACATAAACAAATATCTTTTAGTAAATTAATTTTTACATAGGGTTTTATAAGTTATATTTTCAAATATAAAAAGTATTTTGAAAGATAATATTATTTCCCACATTATGGTATTTTTTAATAATTTTTATAAATCCACGAAATTAAATTATTTATGACATAATATTGATGTGGTGTTTACCTCATTAATAAATGATTTAAATAAATTTGATAATAATGATTAAAATAATATCCCAAACCTATCCAATTCTTATTAGATGATTTTATTTCGACCATTAGTTATCTTATCTTCGACTTTAATTATTTTTGGACCTTTTGAATCTGAAAAGAATTATATAATAAAATACTATCTTCACACATTCCTAAAGAGCCTCTCCACCCCCTTATAAAAGGCCCTCACCTCTAACCCATTACTCACACCTCTCAAGACCCTTTTCTTGTACAAAACATGCCCAAATAAGCTTCAAATATCCCTCTCTTACACCTAGAATTCTTACCTTAGTTACAATGCCCTTGAACAAGCTCTTTTGGTTCAAACCAATTGGAGTTACCCGAATTAAAGGTAATAGTTTCTCATAAATTATTTTATTTTAGTTTACTTCTCCAACCCCTAAACTCTTTTTATTTCTTTTTTATAATAGAACCAGTATTCTTAATACATTATTATGTTTTTATAAAAAGTATTATAATCACACTTATATACACCTCTATCTAATGGGTATAAAACATGCGGTTTCTATGGATGTAAAACTAACGCCTCAAGAAACGATGATTGTTCAATTATCTCCTAACGCCTCTCATGGTGGCCATTATGATGGCACTGTATTTATATATGATATATATTATGTTTATATTTTCTTTATTATTTTTTATTATCCATTTATAGGATACCTTTATTATTTCCATTATAGGTAAATGCGATAATTTCATTTGAGGATGTGCAGACTACCACCCCCTTAAAGTGATATGACTCATTAATTCCATATGTGGGATGTATAAAGGATAGAGTTAATGATATTATATAAGATATTATACTGTAATTATAATATACCTATGTATCATTATGTTTTTATTCTATTAAAATAAGAAATTTAATTGAAAGTAGTGTTCATGCATACGTACGGCTTATCATCTCCATGAACGGTGCATTTCATTTCTTACCTCAAAATGTTATGTACTATTATAAATACATATATATACTGGCTATATATGATATATATGATATATAAATCATTAATATAATTCTGTATATAATGTAATTTTGATCACATAGACAACTTGTAAATATAAGAAGTTTATTTTTGACTCAAGTACCAAATATCGACAAAATAATAATTATAAACAATGATTACATAAAGTTTATAACATGGTAATAAGTAATATAAAAGGGTAATAAACATGAAAAGGGATCTAATGAAAGTATAAATTAACTTTATTTTATTCTTCTGGAGATTAAAGAATGAACGAGTCAATTTGGACACAAAGTAAGGGACTTCGTCTCAATATCCTTTCATTGAAGAATATTTTGTTTTCACACACTACTTTCTTTTGTATGCTATATTAACACCATTGAATTTTCATTTAATTCAAAGGTAATACTTTTATATGAATCATTTTACTATATAAAAAAATAATGTTTTTTTTAATGTAAACGGTGACAAAGACCTTTCCACTACCGCATGTATTATTTGATCTTTGGCTTCCTTAACAAGACGTAGTGTTTTTAAAAGAAAAATAAATACTATGCACCCTTTTTTCAAATTTTGGTATCGAAAATGGTTTTAATAAAGAATTGATAATTTCAATATCTTGAAATGATATATTGTTATTGAAATGTGGAACTGTGATCATTCCATTATGCTCGTTTTAGGTGTTATGGTTATTGGGCATTGTTTACATATATGGGTGGTTCTGTGATAAAACTAGGGCGGATGAGCCTGAGATAGCTCCCCAATGCATTGGGCCACATGATGTAGGTAAATGAGAATATTTCTCCTAAGAGGTTTAGGGAATATAACGTGATAGGTATTACAAATGTAACTCCCTATGTAGCTGTGATAACTATAATATAAGTATGATATGGATGCCACAAGTTAACTTTATTATTTATTTTCTCTATGTGTGATTCATAAATCTTATGATTTAATGAGGTATGTTGAGGATCTTATGTTATGTCTGTAATGAATAAATAATGTTTTCTTTCTTTGTTTTATAACCCTTACTAAGCTTTTTATACTCTTCCCAGGTTTTGAAATGTTTTTTACAGGACTTAAAGATAAATAGGGTCAAGGATGGGATCATGGAAAATTCATGTTGCCTAAAACATGGGACTAGACATGACACTTTTTTAAGAGTTTTTACTTTGTGAAAAAAATGGGAACTGATTAGAAGTGTCTAATTTGTAACTTTTTATATGTAATTTAATAGTTATGACCAAATTCTCTAAAACTCTAAACCTAAAAAGATCCTCATAGTAAATTTATCATTTAAATCAAGATTATGTATTGTTTAAGGATGGGACCTTATAGTTGGTATTAGAGGTCGGTTTACATAACTTTAGGAGTTAGGGTATTGTTAAATTAATATCGATAAATTAATTTATGTTAATATTGAAATGATAGAATTTAAATATTACAATGTTTCTTTGGCTAAGATATCTCTTTGTTCATAATGGTTTTCCGCATAAGAAAACTGGGCAGCTATGTTGGGACAACATCAGGAGGAAGACAACCTTCCAAATTGGAAAACTGAGATGGTCAGATTCGGAACTGAATAGTTTGTTGTAGTGATGGAACAGTTGACTCAGGCTATAAATGGTGGTGGTATCCATGCCTGAGATCATCCAGAACAACGAAAAAGGAACATGTTCATAGTGGAGCATTTCATGAAGCAATGTCCCCAATCATTCATAGGATCATCTGACCTTGTGATAGTTGAAGGGTAGATTAATGCACTAGAGAATATTTTGGATGTCATGGGGTGTTCAAAACATAAAAAGGTTTGTCTCGATGTTTACTGTTTTGAAGGTGAAGCTGATTAGTGGTGGTAGATTGGGAAAAATATCAGGGATAGTGAGGAGATTGATGCTCTTGATTGGGATGAATTCAAAGGTATGTTTCTTGAGAAATATTATCCTAAGGAAGTTTGTATTAGGATGGAAAAATAATTCTTGGAATTGAGGCAGGAATATGACTCAGTGGCTGATTATTAAAAAAATTCACTCGACTGGCAAGGTACACTCCAAATTTCATACGAGATCTTGATAGTAAATTGAACAATTTTTACTTAGGATTAAATCCAAAGTATTGAAGGGATTTAGATTCTAATGAGTTAAAAAGTTATGAAAAATTTGTTCAATGTGAAGAGAAGGTGGAAATGGATTTTTCTAATGATCCGGTCTTCTTTGACAAACAACGGAATAAGAGGTTGAAGTGGCAGATGAAAGGGAAGAACTCTTCAAAAAAGTATGATGGTAAGAAACATAAGTTTACAGTTTGTGAAAATTGTGTAAAAACGCATGCTGGGGAATGTCTTTTAAATTCTAGTAAGTGATACCGATGTGTTAAAATGGGACATAAAGCTCGTAATTTCCCTGAAAAAGATCAGGGTAATGGTTGAAAAAGTCTGATTTACAATTAGTAAAATGTTTTAAGTGTAATAAAATCAGTCATTATGAAAATGAGCGTCCATTTAAGAAATCAACTGAGGGAAAGCAACCAGACTAAAATAGAGGGGGGGGGGGTGAAGTCCTTTTCAACTACTTCAGCAGATGTTGAGCCATCAAATGAAGTAGTATCAGGTACACTATTTGTTTGTTCAGTTTATACCAATGTGTTGTTTGATTCAGGGTCTACACATTTTTTCATTTCTGAGATTTTTTCTAGTAAATTGAGAATTACATATCAAGATATGAATCCTGATGTTATGGTAAAAACACCTGGAGAAAATATTGAGACAAAAATAAATTTTAAGAACCATTCTATCCTTGTGTGCAGAAAGAATCTACATGCAAACCTTTTTGTTTTTTTTTCTAGTAGAGTTTGATGTTATTTTGGGTATGGATTGGATTTTTGATTATCATGCTAAGATTGATTGCAGAGCTAAATAGGTTTCCTTTTAGAAATATTTTCAGTTTGTGTACAAGAATGAACCCTTACTTTTTATAACATATCATGAAGCTGAGTAACTAGTAAAAGATGTAAATAAATGTTACCTTTCACATATTGATAACAAATGAACTGTTCAGATTAATGATTTAGAAATGGTAAATGAGTATCTTAATGTTTTTCCTGATGAGTTTCCTATTATTATACCAGATCAGGAAGTGAAATTTACTATTGACTTAGTTCATGATGCTAAGACAATTTCAAACCCCCTTATTGAATGGCTCAAATTTTTCTTTTAGAGTAAAAGAAGCAATTGCATGAGTTATTATATAAAGATTATATTCATCCTAGAACATCACCATGTGGTGCACTTTTCTTGTTTGTTAAATATAATTTTTGTTCAATGAGACTTTTAATTGATTATAGAGCATTAAATAACATCACTTTTAAGAACAAGTATCTTTTTCCTCATATCGATGATATGTTTAATCAACTCTAGTGGCCTCATTATTTTTAAAAGATTGACATGAATTTGGAGTACAATCAGTTGAAAGTAAATGATGTTGACATTCTAAGGACCACGTTTCATACTAGATATGGCCATTATGAATTTTTAGTTATGTCTTTTGGTTTAACCAATTCACCTGATGTATTCCTGGATCTTATGAAGAGAGTTTTTTGTGAGGTATTGGATAATCTTGTGGTTGTTTTCATTGATGATATTTTGTTTTATTATTAAGGTAATGTGGATCATGAAATTCATTTAAGTGTTGTCATGAAATACTTAAAAGAAAATAAACTATTTGTGAAATTCAGCAGGTGTGATTTTTGGTTACAAAAAATTTCTTTTCATGGTCACATTGTTTCAAAACATTTCATTACTATTGATCCTGCTAAAATAAATGTTGTTGAATAATGGCCAAGACCCACAAATATAACAAGGATTCATAGTTTTCTTGTTTTGGAAGGTTATTACCAGAGGTTTGATGAGAATCTAACACAGTTATCTAGCCTACTAACTAAGTTAACTCAAATAGGTGTTAAGATCTTTTGGACAAAAGGATGGGTTGGTTCTTTTCATGAATTGAAAATAATATTGGTAAATGCTACATTTTTGGCACAACCTTCCAAAAATGGTGAGTTTTTTATTTACATTGATGGTTCCTTGAGAGGACTTGGTTGTGTACTTAAACAGAATGATCTGGTCATTACATATGATTCACATCAGTTGAAAACTCATAAGTTAAATTACCCTACACATGATTTGGAATTAGCTACTGATGTTTTTTCATTAAAAATCAAGAGACATAATTTTTATTGATTAAAATTTTAAATATATACTAACCTCAAAATTTTGAAGTATATATTCACTCGGAAGGAATTGAACATGAGACAGAGGGTATGGTTGGAATTAATCAAGGATTATGATTGCATGATCATTTACCATCCAGGAAAAGAAAATAAAGTAGCTGATACTTTGAGTAGAAAATGTAATGTTCCATTAACCATGCTATGTTTGGAACGAGATCCTTTGGTTTGTGATTTGATGAAAATTTGTATAGAAGTTTTTGGTGCATGAAATTCCTCTTTTTTGTTTCAGGTGTCAGTGAGATCATCTCTATCAGACAGAATTATGAAAGCGTATAAGGAAGGTAGTGAGTTGCAAAAAAAGGTAGAGTTGGTTCAGAAGGGTTTGTTGCTTTATTTTAAAATTGATAACGATTGTATTTTGAGATTTGGGAAGAGATTATGCATGCCTTATGATTCACAGTTGAAGAATGAGTTTTTATGTGAAGCTCATAGTTTCCATTTTCAGTTCATCCAGGCAGTAGTATGATGTACATAGATCTTCAAGAGTATTACTATTGGGATGGAATGAAAAGAGGTATTTCTAATTTTAGTGTGATGTGTTTGACTTGTCTGCAGGTTAAAGAAGAGTAGAAGTTACCGAAAGGGATGATTCAGTATTTAGTGGTGCCAAAGTAGAAAAGGAAAAATATATCCATGGACTTCATTATGGGATTACTGAAGACATCTCGAGTTAATAATGCAATCTGTGTTATTGTTGTTCGATTGGCTAAATCTTCTCATTTACTTTCTATTTGAGATACTTTATATCTAGATCAACATTTCCGGTTATATGTTAAAGTGATAGTCAGGTTACTTAGAGTAACCATCTCCATTGTTTTTTATCATGATCTCAGTTTTACTTCTAAATTTTGGATAGGCCTTCATAAGTCATTGGGTTCTGAATTAAATTTTAGTATAGCTTTTCATCCCCAATCAGATGGGGTGTCAGAATGAATAATTCAGACCTTTTAGGATATGCTATGTGCTTGTTCACAGGATTATCAGGGATGTTGGGACTAACATATTTCTTTGGTTCAATTTTCTTAACATAAAAGTTTTAATTTCAGTATAATTATGGCTCCATTTGATGAATTATATGAAAACCATTGTCAAACTCTAGATTTTTTGGTTAGATTAGGTGAAAGGAAGCTGATGGGACCTGAATTGGTAAAAGATATGGTAGAAAAGGTTAAACTGATTCAGAAGAACATGAGAACAGCTCTAAGAAAGAAGAAATGTTATGCGGAAAATTGGAGCAAGGATCATTCTTTTGATGTAACTGAATATTTCATTCTCAATTTCTCTCCATGGAAATGTGTGATGCGTTTTGGTAAGAAAGGAAAGTTGAGTCTGTTGTTCATTGGAGCTTATAAACTCGTAGAAAATGTTTGATCAGTTACGTACAGAGTGTCTTTACCACCATGTTTGTCCCAGGTACACAATTGTTTTCATGTTTCAATGTTTTGAAAGTATATTCCATATTCATCTCATGTTTTATGTCCAGAGGTAGTTCAGTTGAAAGAGAATCTCTTTTATGAGAAACAACCAGTCCAGATTCTTGACTGAAGAGAATTAGTGTTGTAGAATAAGGTAATTAATCATGTAAAGGTTTTTTGGAAAACCCATATGGTTGAAGAGGCAATGGGGGAATCTAAAAATGCTATGAGGTATAAATATCCCCACTTATTTGATAAGTGAATAAAAATTGTGAGGATGCAATTTCCAAAAGGGGGAAGGATGTAGCATACCAAATAAATAAGGAATAATAAATTTTCATTTTAATTAATATTTTTTGAATTATATATTAATTTCACTTTAAAGGGGTTTCTATGTCTGATGGCTTACCCTATATTCAATAATGAGTTTCTATGAAATCTTATGTTGCACAATAATAATATAATATTATTATTTTAAATGGTAGTTAACGCCTTGCCATTGTATTGGTGGGATTGAATTGAACTAACTACAATAATATTATAAATGTTTGTTAAATGTTTTTACATTTATTAAATAAAAGTTAGAGGCTTAAAATGTGATTTAATTCAATTTGAAGCAAAAATACTCTAATATTCTTTAAAAAGTAGATTCGCTGCCTTTTAAGGAAGAAAGAACTTTTAATATAGTTTTTGAAACTTTTATATGTTCTATTTGACAAAATAAAATTCTTATTTCGAACCGGGACATAAAAATTTACTTTGGGTAAAATTTTGGTATTTTTTTGATAAAATTCATTTTTTAATGAATAGTGAAAATACTGTATTTTAATTCAAAACTTCCTTTTAATCTAATTAATTTATAGGGTGAGATTATATTTTTAATTGGTTTTAAATTTTAATTAGATTATATTTTTTACCATTTAATTTAATGTTGGTCATTGGAATTAATTTTACTTTGAAATTTGACATAAACAAGTGTCAATCTTCTGAAATTTGATATTTCTTAAAAACACTCATTTTTTTGACAACGGGAATTAAATTTAAATTAATTAATCCAAATTCTATGTTTTTTATTTTGTAAAATAGACTTTATTTTTTAATTTATAAGATTAGATATATATTAGGCTGAATTTTATGTTTTTTTCTAGAAAACATAAATTTTTTATGCATAGTGAAACCACTAAGTAGTAGTTCAAAACTGACTTTTTCATTTAAATAAAATTTTACCACTTCTGTGAATTGAATTGGAAAAATATAACATACATGGTTATCATTATTAAGTAAAATTTTGTTCAATCAAATGAAAATAATTTTTTGTAAATTGTAAATTTTGACTTTTATTTACCGTAGTTAAAGGAAAATAGGGTAATTCAAGGTAAAATGAATATCATAATAATACAAAATTTCCTTAATATTTGTCCTGAACTTATTGGGTGAGTCATGGGAAACCTTGGGCATCCTTTTGTATATATGGGGACCCCATTGAGAAACTTAAGAGTGATAATGACACTTTATTTTAATTAACTTAAAGTAAAGGAAAAAATTACAAAAAACAAATATCTTTTATTAAATTAATTTTTACATAGGGTTATATAAGTTATCATTTCAACTATAAATTTTATTTGGAAAGATAAAAACATTTCCTACATGGTGGTAATTTTTTTATAATTTTTATTCATCCAATAAATTAAATTATTTATGACACAATAATGATGCAATGTTCACCTCATTAATAAATTATTTAAATAAATAAGATTATAATGATTAAAATAATATCCAAAACATTTCAAATTCTTATTGGATGATTTTATGTCTACCCTGAGTCATATTATATTCTAATTTAGTTAGTTTTGGACGCTTAGAATCCAAAAAACATTATATAATGAAATACTATTTTCACACTTTCTTAAAGAGCCCCTCCCCCCTTATAAAAAGCCCTCACCTCTAACCCATTACTCACACCTCTCAATATCCTTGGGTCATCCAAATCCTTCCCCAATAGTCCCTCACAATCCCTATCTTTCACCTAGAAGCCTTACCATTTGTATAAGACACTTCAACCTACCCTTTTGGTTCAAACCAAAGGGAGTAACCCGAATTAAAGGTAAATGTTTCTCTTAAATTCTTTTCTTTTATTTTACATCTCCAACCCCTAAACTCTTTTTATTCCTTTTTTATAACACAAATAGTATTCTTAATATACTATTATGTTGTTATTATAGGTATTCTTACTACACTTACACACACATCCATCAAATTGGTAAAGAACAAACTGTTTCTGTGGATGGCAAACTAACGCCTCTGGAAACGATGATTGTTCAATTATCTTCTACTACCTCTCATGGTGGACATTATGATGGTAATATATTTATATATGATATATATTATGTTTATTATTTATTTATGATTCGGTATTTTCCATTAATAGCATACCTTTATGGTTCCATTATGGCTTAATGTGATAATTTCATTTGAGGAAGCGCAAACTACTACCCCCACAAAGTGATATGACTCATTAATGCCATATATGAGATGTATAAAGGATGGAGTTAATGATATTATATATGATATTATACTGGAATTATAATATACCTATGTATCATTATTTTTTAATTCCAATAAAATATGAAAATGAAATGAAAGTAGCGTTCATGCGTATGTACGACTTACCGTCTCCATGAACGGTGCATTTGATTTCTTACCTCCAAATGTTATGTACTGTTAAAAATAAATATATATACTGGATATAATATATATATATATATATGATATCTAAATAATTAATATCATTCTGTATATAATTAACTTTTGACCACATAGACAACTTGTAAATATAAGAAGGTCATTTTTTACTCAAGTACCTAATATCAACAAAATGAACAGTATTAACTTAAATGATTACATAATGTTGATAATATGGTAAAAATTTATATAAAAGGAATAATAATATTTAAAAAGTTTCTTATGAAAGGATAAATTATCTTTAGTTTATTATTTAGGAGATTAAAGAACGAATAGGTCAATTTGGACATGAGGTAAGGGAATTTGTCTCAATCTCCTTTTATTGAGGAATATTTTGTTATAATTCATGAAATTCTTTTATATGTTGTATAAAAACCATGGAATTTTCATTTAATTAAATGAGATACATTTTCTATGAATCGTTTTACTAAATGATCAAAAATAATGTTTCTTTTTAATGTATGCGGTGAAAACGACCTTTCCGCCACCATGAGTATTATTTGATCTTTGGCTTCCTTAACAATCCATAGTGTTTTTGTAAGGAAACTAAATTCTATATAAACTTTTTACGTATTTTTTTTATTAAAAATGGTTTTGAGAAAGAATTTATTGTTTCAATATCTTGTAATGATATACTGTGATTGAAATGTGGAAATTTTATCTTTCCATTATGCTTATTTTATGTGTACTGGTTCTTGGGCATTGTTAACATATATAGGTGGTTCTGTGATAAAACTAGGGCGGGTGAGCCCGATATATCTCTCTAATGCATTGGGTAACATGAAGAAGGTAAACGTGAATGTTTCTCTTAAGAGATTTAGGTAATATTCAATGATGGGTATTCCAAATGTAACTCCCAACGTAGCTGTGATAGCTACAATGAAAGTATGATATAGATGCCACTAGTTACCTTTATGATTTATGTTTTCCTTGTGTGATTCATAAATCTTATGATTTCATGAGGTATATTAAAGAGCATATGTTAGGTATGTAATGACAGTCTAATGTTTTCATTATTTTTTTCATAAACCTTACAGATCTTTTTATGCTCATCCCAAGTTTTGAAATGTTTTTCACAAGACATAAAGTTGAATAGGGTCTAGGATGGGATCAAGGAAAATTCATGATCTCTAAAACACGGGACTAGAAAAGAATATTTTTTGATGAGTTTTTATTTTGGGAAAAAAATGTGAACTGAGTAGAAGTGACTACTTGGTAACTTTTGATATGTAATGTATTAGTTATGACCTAATTCTCTAAAACTCTAAACCTGAAAAGATCCTCAATGTGAACTATTCATTTAATTCATGATTATGTAATATTTAAGGCTGGGTCCTTAAATATAAAATGGATGATATAGTTTTAATGTGTTAGGAAGGGAAAAGCTTACAATTAAACATTTTATATTGTACCTTTATATAGTCATATTTACAAAAATAATATTATAAAAAATAAAAATTACTTCCCCCATTTCATTAGAAGGGGTAAATTGATTATAACACTTCTTATGGAAGGTAGAGGATAGTTAAACAGTATATAATAAACCTATCCACAATCATTAATATTTTAATTTCAATATATTAAATACTAATAAACTACCACATGTAATTAAAAGGGGTAACATGATAGTAACACATCTAGAGGAATAAAGAGGATTCCTCAAATGGAAAATATCCACAAAAAACACATGAAACATGGAAGTGTGTTGACATAATGAAAAATAACCTCTCAATACGATTCTTTGAATTGTATCACAATAATCTAATTTTTTGATACATCAAGTTCAATCACAAAAAATGAAAAAATATAAATATTATAGGATGAATAATTAAACATAAGACCCATTATAGAAAAAAAACTATGAAAAATATAATAAAAATATAAATTAATCATAAAATTTCTTAAAGAAATTATTTTTAACATTAAATTGAAATTATATTATATATGATGTAGAGAATGGTAACTTTTAAATAACTTTTTGATATATTTTGAAATCATTTAATTTTAAATATAAAATTCAATTAAAGAAACATAAAATTAACTGAATTTTATATTCGATAAATTGGAATAGGAAGAGGAACAAATGAAATTGAAATGAATATTATTTTTTTATTTTCATAATATGCTTGTTCCATTATCACATTATATAATGTGTAACAAATAATTATTTTGTATTCAAACATCATATTCCCCCTAATCAATGAGAAATCACAATAGGATAATGTGTTTTCATGGGGGAAATAAAGAATGGAAGACATATTTTCTTGAAGAAACAATATAACTCAATTAATATGGACTTGAGTTATCAATATTCATTATGTAAAACATACTTCATGATTTAGGAAATATTTCACAAATGTTTATTATATAGTATAAATTTATATTCACATAATACAATAAAAAACCATATGATATATCTAATTGGTAGAAGGATAAAACTATTATTTCCATGAGGATGATCATAAGTTAAAAAATGAAAATCAATTTTCCAAAAAACATTTAATATTGGGATACAATTGATTCAAAACTACATTTCATGAAAAGGAACTATATTGTTTTAATTATTCCAATTAATAATAGTGATATATAATAATAATATGTACATGGAAAGTGAAAACCCCATTCAAAGGAAAACATGGTTCATAACATAAACATTCCCGATGAAATTAATGCTTGAGTGAATATACCCTTATGTGTTTATTTATATTAAAAAACACCTTAAAAGGGGAGGAATATAATACAATGTTAAAAACCATTATTAAAATAATAATTGGGGTCATATATATCTAAAAGGTATTATATGAATTAATAATAATTGGTGAAAAATTCCAAACATGTCTCGAAAGGTTTAATATGTGAATAAATCCATTAATTTTGTATTGAATTATTCATTACTTGAACAAAAAATTATGATTAATTCAATTAATTTCATTAAATAAATATAGAAGAAGATTATTCAAAACTAAAACATGTTATACTCATCTCTTAAAATCTATATATATAAATATATTATGTTTTTTTAAACTTATTTCAACACCTCTTGTATGAAATCATTATCTCATTAAAATAGTTTCAAAAAAATGTTATTGGAGCAATTTATTATTAAAAAATCCATGATAAAATGAAAATTAATAGTAATAGAATAGATATTCTGGGTAATCTAATGGTTTTTTTGTTTAAAAACCATGAAAATTAAACCAGAAGAGGTTATGTTTCGTTGATTTTTAATGAAAGAAAGGTGTTTCTATAATTAATGTGTTATATATTGATATAATGAAAGAAGAAAAAACAGTTATTAAAATACATAAAATTGTTATACAATTATATAATTTATCATAGTAATCCTCCATATAAATCTATAGTATTGTTCATGTAAGTGTTTAAACCAACATAAACATGAACCATATATGATTAATGGATGGTTATGAAATCATTTAATACTAATGTTATTATGAAAAATTAATAATGAACATTGTTGGTGATTAATATATATAAATTTCAAAAAAATAATATTTTTAATGAGAAGATGATTTATATAAATTTGTTAATTTGAATGAATAGATCATTTTTCTCTTTGTTTGGTAGTTTTAGAATATTTTTATAACGATAGTCATTTGTTTACAATACCAATAATAATTTTTCCATATTTTCCAAACAGAAAATTAATGATACAATAAAAATAATATTTATATTTATTATAATTTTTACAACCATCCATTTATGATTTTAAGGAATAAAAAATGGAAATTAATCGTCACATTGTTGCAATTTTCCAAAAATATATATTGTTTATGATTTTTTTACATGGAATAAAAGAAATGAATAATATGGTTTGTTTAACCTAAAAATAAATAAAATTATTAATAATTTATCATATTATCCTTTTATATGAGCCTTGTGACGTGATGACTGAAAATCAAATACATTTCATCATAAAGGTGGTAGTTCACACACAACCCAAATTAGTATATAATTTTTTAATAAATTTTAGTAAAGTAAATTATATATTAATCCCATATAATAATAAAATTAATTATAAAAAAATATTTGATTTTATGGATATTTTTAATCTATAACTGGAATGTAAAAATAGAAAATTGGGTAGGTAATTGATCATGATTACTCACATTGGGAACTTTGAGATTATCATGGAAGACCACATAGAAATGGATGGAATAAGATAACATATATTGACCATAATATAAAGAGAATAAAATATTTTTATAGGGGGATTAATGGTGGCTATATTTAGTAAGAAATATAAGTTTTAAGAGTTTTTTAAAGGGGTGGTTAGAGGCCACTTTAATATGTTGTGAGAATGGAAAATTTTAAAATATTTAAATTTTTTGTATTTGTTTCACATATTAATCATGTAATGTGGAACTGAAATTGACACCTCGCTCTGTGGGAAATATCTATGGTCTTGAAAAAACTTATACACTAAATTTTATAAATTTTAGTCATGCATCTTTCCTTTTATCCCATAAAATATTGCTTTTAGACTTTTTTGTTTCACACTAGTAAGTGGTTTTTACTTGAGCTAACTTAATCATTGTGATTAAAAACAATTTATTCCATATTTAATAATTTTAACCTACTAATTAAAAATTTGAAATATAATTCATATGATTCGATTTATCAATGTGATAAAAATTAATTTTAAAATAAACATGTGTATTTTATTAATTATATATGTTGAAATATTTTTTTTAAATATCAAATATGTTCCTATAAATTAATTTAAGGAATTTAAAAATTATACATTAAAAATTGAATACATATTTAATATTTCAAAAAGTTTCCAATACTTTTAAAATTAACCTCTTATATAAAAAATTTCATGACCCATCCACATAAAGTGTTACCTCATGGGCCAACAATGGGTTAATAGAGATAGTGACCCTTATTGTCCTACCTCCAGTAGGCCCCGGATTGGAGATAAGCACCGAGGCTATAATAAATATGCATATGGGTGACATCACACTCTAAGAGAAACACATTCGATAGAGAGATATAATATATACATCGACCAACTCCTACACTTACAACAATATAAAATAAAACCCAATTACACAAATGTAATGTCATACAAGAACTACTACAACTAAAAGGTAAACTATTGGGGTAAAAAGAAAAGTACAGATGGAAATATCCATGAATCCCAATTAGCTCATGCTAAACACCATGATATTAATAACCTTATAGACCTCTAACTTTCTCCAACTAACCTAAAATTTGTATATATATATGTAGAGGGAGTATAATAGTATACTCATTAGGATCCTACCCAAAGCCTCTCATGTTAATGTAAAGAAACCATGCTAAAGCATAGTGAACAATAAGTGAAACAAACTCATCACTAAAAAAAGTATACTATGTTCTAAGCCTTAACATGTATATTCTCACCAAGTATCACATACAAGATCATATTATATAAACTAGAATATGAATGGTACCCCTCTACTACTTCCCCACTTGTTTTCCTCTTTTCCCCAACATCACATGCACTAATAATCTCTTTATAAGAAAAGGCTATCCCGCATACACTTTGGATAATCACCACAACATATACCACATGAGTCAACATGAACGTTATACATCACACCACCATGTTCATGTAACCTAAGTAACCAGGTAGTTTTCTCGAGCCACCATAGCTTGAAAAACATTTATGATACATCTAGTATTATACCTCAAGCCACCACAGACCGCTATCTTCTCTTGGTTGTTACTTATTCTAAGAGTTATGATGAACGTTTTCCACAAAAATGTTGGGGGAAACACCCCATAGGGATCAAAATGTATGTGGTGTCAGCTTACCTAACTAGTAGGTTATATTAGTGTATAGAAACATAAAATGTACATGATAAAATATATCAAAAAACCATACAATGATCATATTATAGTCGCATACACAACTGAATCTAACATCATTTGAACTCTCAAATGTCACTGGTATGAGTAGATATCATATAAGCACATAACCATTTAAAGATATACGTTCAATTATCTTTTTTAGTTTCATCAGTTTCAATTTATGTTAATTATTTATTAACCATTAATTAAAATTATAATTTCCATATTACATTTCAATAGCATCTCCACATAGATCCATGCCCTCTAGGAATAAGAAAACGGAGTCCACAAATTCTCAAAAAGCTCAAATTCAGCATTGCATCCCATCAAGCTCCATCCACATGGGTTAATAATTTATTCATTTTAATAACAACATTAAATTCAATATTAATATGTATTCTTGGAAAAAATTATAAGCTACCAAACAAAAAGGAAATAATACGGTGAGTAGTTGAACTACCCATTGAGCCTTTGGGACCAATAGCTGGATCATAGACTCATCCAACCATGAGAACCTAAACACAGAAATCACATCTAGTACCCCATACGTCCTCACCTCTCTTGTAAGGAGAGTAACCAAATCCAACTTTCTCATGTTGTGGGGAATGTAATGAAGATAAAAAACAACATTGTTGTGTGCCAAGAAACCGATTCAATCAAGCATCCTACTTTCATATCAATGGGTAAGACCATCTTCAACCCGTTTTGTCATCTCTTGTGTCCTCTAAAAAACCCATGTGTATATATTGATGCATCTTTCCATTCCATGTGTCAACTACTTCTACAAAAACTGGGCATCCCCTCCCCTCATACCATGACTGCCCTCTA
Source organism: Viscum album (assembly GCA_963277665.1). Taxonomy (NCBI): domain Eukaryota; kingdom Viridiplantae; phylum Streptophyta; class Magnoliopsida; order Santalales; family Viscaceae; genus Viscum; species Viscum album. Next base: position 598,947,623 of record OY728144.1, read on the forward strand.
GGATCATCCATCCCAGGATCACAACACATCCGGGCCTCCTTGCCCCGCCTACAAAGACATCCTTCCAGACTTATCCATCCAATATCACAAAACATCACAAGCAGTAAAAAAACATAGAAACTGGCCTCTCGAACCTAAATAAAAAGTAACTTAGCCATCATTGTCAATTAGAAAACTCAAGCCCTATAAAGTCGTTATATTTTATCACACAACCAGTTCTTTATTCCATATTGAATTAACCAATTTTTTAATCTCATGTTCCAACTAAAGGAAACATAAGAATTAAAGCTATATTAGTATATCAAAAATTAATTAATAAATTAATTTTACATGCACTTAATTATTTAATCAATAGGCGTCAACATGCTTCTGGTCCATCAACCAATTTAATTACACATGCACACATGTATCAATTTTATTGTTATTAATTTAAAACAACTAAAAACAAATTCATTAAACATGACTCTATAAACATTTATCCATTTAAATATCAATTAATTCTGAAATTAATATCTTTACCAACTTACATCAAGAATAACATGCTAATCAAAACAAGGCATATATATCACACTATCTAGAAAATCATGAGGTAAATTGTTATCACAGAACAAACAATAACTTCAACAAGTGAACATTTTCAATTCATTAATCTAATTCAATTATTTAATTATGTAATTTTCATTTTGATCATAAGGGATAAATCAAGGTATTTGTACAATTAGAAATACATAAATTTATATGAAATGAATACCCTACCTCAAAAGGTCATTGATATTCTCCTCACGTGAATGATCCTCGTAGTGGTTCTCGGATCACCCCTCCCATAATAAGTATATCCATCAAAGGATGTCCTCGCAACAGTAGATAAAAAAACATATAGAAACCCCATTTTAAAAATAGGTATGAGAACTCCATATCATCACAAGAAGAAATATAGGAAAATGAGATCAATCTAGGATAAACCGCTTCAAAATGATGGAAAACAAACCTTGCATCAAGTCAGGTCACTATGGATATAATATCATAACCCAAGATTGATTACCATTGAAGGGATTTCTAAAATTCTAAAGAGGGGACACCTAGATCACCTGGGATGAGAGAGAAGGTTGTTTCATTGGTAGGTTTTGACAACTCGAGCAGTTATTGTTAAGGGGAATTACACAATGTGTAATCTTATTTCATATAGGTGTAATGAATCATGGTATGTTTATGATGCAAAATATTTATCCTATTGATTTTATTTTGTTTTTAGTAGCCTAAAATATTATATAGTGTGAAAATGTGTTTCACATTATAAATTTGTTTTACATTGTTTGAAACACACTTTCACATTGTGAAAGTTCCCTACCCCCAGCTCTCATCACCCGAGTTCCTAGATAATTCCTTTGATCCTCCTACGAGTTCTATAAGCCTTGGAAACATGCAAAGGGTAAATCCACACAGATATAGTCCATTACATTAGATAACTCTCAAAAAATTCCCATCCTAAAGAATCCAAAACCAACCTTGAGAGGAAACAAAAAAGGGTTCATCTGAACACTACCACATGAGATACCTCTCAAATATCTCCCCATCATAGGTGCTCAACCCCACTCTAGGGGAACAATGCAAAACCATGCAGCAACGGAAACTAGATCATAAATACTCTCATGTGGGGGGGGAGCTCTCAAAAGAGAGCTAGTCACATTAAGAAACAAGAGAAATCCAAATCATAACCAGGAATGTTCTACAACCACAAAAATGAATAGTTTTATATAAGAAGATGTAAACATCATATAGATCAGGGTACTGAGTATGTTTCTAGGACTCATGTTCCAAGGTTTACTCCCCCATTCCACCATGCCCCCACAAGACATCAACCAAGGGAATAGAATGCCCACAAAATAGTTTCTTCTGGCAGTCCTTGATCTTTATAGTCTACTCCTCTAATGTCGCATCATTTTCAACATCGAGCTCTCCCCAATAGATGACATGAGAGTCATCATGATGGTAATGATGGAGATGAGACATGTGAAAATCATATTTTATTAGGCACATCTATAGGGAAGAACTATCTGAAACACCACTACTCCAATATGATCCAACGCCTCAAAAAGCCCAAAAATATGGGGTTCAATCTTACTCCCATGACCAAACCTTCACTTCCCAGGATAGGAAGTAACCTTTAGAAACACATGATTCCCAACTTCAAGAACCATAGATCTCCTCATATGATCGACATAGGATTTATGAAGGTCCTAAATTCCTTTCATCCTCTCTCAAATCACATGAATCATCTCTATCATATTCGATACCATTTATAGCCTGGTAATTTCTAACTCTCCTCATCCATGAACCTCCAAAATCTTGGGCACAAGACTGCAACATACCTTCAAGATTCTGGATGGTCTTCCATGTCTGATCGTACTTCTATGGATGAATGGAACATCGATGGAATAGTTGTGAACCAAATGCTTGTTAGAGATCTCTCCACACTCTAGTGGTAAAACAAGGATCATGATCATAAATGATCATCCTCAGAAAATCGTGGATCCTCAGCACCACCTCCAGATACTGCCTCGACAAAACCTACATTGATCTCGACTCCTTGATCACAATGAAGTGGGATGATTTTTTTCAAATGATCCACTACCACAAATATAGAATCATAGACTCCCTGAGATCAAGGTAAACTGGTTAAAAAGTCTATCGATATGTCGTCACACTTTTATTGAGGAACATATAATTTCCAAAGAAAACCACTGGGGAAACGGTGCTCCACCATCAAATTCTATAAGACATAACATCGAGACACAAAAAATGAAACTAGATGATTCAAACTAGGCCACAAAAACTGAACACTCGAAGATTGAAACATATTCTTCATGCCATGATATAGCACTGATGGAGAACTATGTAACTCTCCAAGAACCATCTCCCTCATCATCAAGGTAACGAAAAACCTTCACTAAAACAACACTCAATGCTATTCATATTCAGAATATCCATCAGGGGCCTCTCCAAAAACAAGTTGGCCACACCATAACTCCACCCCTAAGATATCCCAGCTTGGACTCCCCCACCTACTACACTAGATATGGCTGCACTATAATCTGAAAAAGACAACCTTTACCCCCAACTTCTCTCATATCTTGACGTAATATAGAATGTTCTCCTATCACATTTTAGGAATCTCTTGATTCTCAAATTACCTCACTTTGTGACTTCCTAATAAGTGAATTTTCCACGACATTACCCTTCCCAGGTGAATATGAAATCAAGATGTTATAATCCTATAAGAACTCTATCCACCATCAAATATGCATGTTAGAATAATATTTTTAGAAAAACATACATTAGGATCTTATGATAGATAAATACAACAAAAAACTCACCAATGAGGTAATGTCTCCATCACTGTTAGGATAACACCACATTTGCCAACTCATGATTGTTGGTGGAATGGTTACTTTGATGGGATCATAAATATTGATACCCATAATAAAATTATTATCTATGTTGAATCATAACACAACACAACTGACGATGTGAAGCATCATAGAAAAACCCAAATGGAAATCCTTCTGTTGGAAGAAAAAGAACTAGAGCACTTGAAAACATCTCCTTCAGATAATCAAAATCTAGTTGACACCGAACAGTCCCCAAGAATTCCGGATCCTTTCTGGTCTAAACTATCAAAGGAGTCATAGCCGAAGTGAAATTGACTACAAACCTCTAGTAATAGCCTCCTAGACCTAGGAATCATCACAACTCTTCCACTATCTTAGGGGATTCCAAAGACACAACTACTAATACCGTCAATAGATCCATAGATAACCCCTGAGGGAATACAAAATTCCCTAATAAAAGGACTTCCCAAACCTCACACTATGGTAAATTAACAAACAAATTATCCAGGAGAATAACTCCCAAAACATCATGAAAATTCGCTACATTATCATCCTCATACATATAGTATATAAGGATTTCATCAATGAATACCACAACATACATATCCATGAATTAATGGAACACCAAGTTAATTAACCCCATGAATAGATCTAGAGAATATTTTGCACCGAACAACATCACAATGAACTCAGAATTCCAATGAAGACAACATGAAGCATTCATTAGGATATCCTCATCCCTTACATGCATCTAATGATATCCTGACCATAAATTGATCTTCACGAACCAACTTTCACCCTTTAGTTGATCGAATAAATTATCAGTATGTAGAAAATGATAGAAGTTCTTCACTATCACTTTGTTAGAGAGATGATAATCGATAGACACCCAAAAATTTCTTTCATCCATCTTTACAAGAAAAATGGGTTCACCCCACAGTGATACACTCCACCAAATAAAACCACAATTCAACTATAGATCATGCTATATTTGCAACTCTCGTAACCTAGAAGGTGACATCCTATATGGAGACATTGAAATAGGAGACACACCTAGCTATAGTTTGATCCTGAACCCGATCTCTCATCACGGGGTTAACAATACAACTTCCTCTTGAAAGACATTAGTGTATGGTTCTATGTACATGTGAAATACCAACTACTTCATGTTTTATGAACATAGCATCAGCTCGACCATTAAGGATGCTAAGGAAGAAAATGCCTCTTGCCTATCTAAGGGTCTTTCTCCCCAAAACGTTTAACACCCCGGAATTTTTTGATAAGTATTCTTTTTAATTTATTTGATGTCATGTGGTTTATGCTACAACAAGATTATCTTGTGCTATATGCAACACCGTATTAGCTTGTAGTATACGCAACACAATTCTTGGATCGTGTTACACACAATTTTAAGTTCATTTGATAGAAGTTATTCTACGCAACATTGAGTGTGTGTATATATATATATATATATATTCAATGTATAAATGAAATATGGTTGGATTTTGTTATACACAACAACAAATGAGTCTTTCACTACACGCAACCCTGACTTGGCTTTCATTACATGCAATCGCGACCTTCCTCAATAGCATGTGTTGTACGCAATACCACGTTTCACTAAACAACGATATATGGTTATAATATTATCATTAACTATCCATTATGAATAGAATTAACCAAATTTTGAATTTTATAACATTATTATTCATCTTATAAATTTTCTAAAACATTTTATGTGAACAAAATAGATTTTTCGTGTAAAATAAGTAGTTTTCAAAAAATGCAGTTTTGCCGCCTTTTGATGGCGCACCAACTTTAAATCTAGTTTTTGACATGTTTATAATTTAAATTTTACAAAATAAAATTATTATTTGGAATAAGGATATAAAATTTTACCTTGGTTAAAATTTTCATGTTATTCTGATAACTTTCATATTTTATTGAATAGTAAAAACACGCTATATTTTAATTAAAAACAACTTTTTTCATCGTAATAATTTATGTGGTTAAATTATAATATTTAATGGTCTTAAAGTATAAATAGAATATATTTTTATCATTTAACATAATGTATGTCATTAGCATTGATTTTACCATGAATTCGTAGGTTAAATCAATTCAATCTTTTGTAATGTTTTAAACAAAAACCCGTTTTCTTTCGACAACGGGATTAATTTTAATTGAATTTCTGCAACATCTGTGTATTGAATTTGGAAAAATGAATACCATATTTGGAATTACTGGGTCTAAATTATATTAATAGACTACTTTTTATTTTTGGGCATTATGAATAGTAACTACGGTAAATTTTATTTACCATAGTTAAAGGTAAATCGGGTAATTGAGGGTAAATATAAGATTATAAAATTACCCTAACACCTTCCAAAATTCTATTGGATGGATAAAAGTATACCCATTTCACCTAAGGGTTGGATTAGATTCATTTTATGGACTTTTCACCATGAATAAAATTTAATTATTATTAAAACCAAAGAAAGTGACAACATGTCACTCTCTTAAATCTTATAAGTATAATACTTTTAATTTAGTGATAAACATCATAAAACATCGAACATGAATAGTATCCAGAATGATAATAAAATTATCTCCATCATGATAATTTATTTATAATTTTTAGGGAATAAATAATTGTCATTAATGGTGATACATTAATGATGCAAAAATTATTTATTAAGTGAAAGATCAGTAATATAGTTTTCATTGAAATAATAATACTCATTAAAAGGCCCACAAACCTGACCAAAATTTATTGGTAGTGTCTATCTACACCATAATCATCCAATGACCTAATATATAACCGTTTGGAGTCTCATAAAAGTGATTATGACACTTATATTATTTTATTTTAAATGATGCCAAAGTTGTCACCTTCATAATTTAATAACTATAACAATTTCAATATTGTGATTTTAAGATGCTAAATTCGAGTAAGAGTATAATTGTGATAGGTAATAGATTTATCTTCATCATAGGATTTTATTTTTAATTTTTATTCAACAAATAAGTATATTAAATAATTATACAAAAATGTTGTAGTAATTATTGTATTAAGAGATAAACCAAATAAATGGTTTTAAAAATAATAAAGTAAATATTATATGAACTATTTAATGTTCTCCACTAATTTTATATACACATATGACCTTTTATGAATCTATTAAAGCTTTTATTTTGAACATATCATCAGTATATATTTTATTCAACTTCAAATAAATGAATAGTTCCAAAATTGACACTATTGTAATTTTATAAAATTAACATATTATAAAATTGTTTAAAAATCACAAAAATAGATAAAAATTATAAATTTAAATTTATATGGTCAAACAATGTTATAAAGTATCCAATTATGGACAATTAAAAACAAATAAGTAATTATTTGTTATAATTTAAAATTTAGAATGTTATTACCACAAATAAAATTAAATTGATTAAGTAAAGTTAAATCAAGTTGATAATGTTTAAATTAATTTCCAAACATGTCTAAATTTTATTGTTTGATGAGATTAAAACCCTATATCATCTAATATTATAATATGAGTCATTTTTGGAGGTTTTTAAGTAGGGTTAGATTTATTATAAATTAATATTTTGAAGATTTCCAAAGGTGCCCCTCTCCTCCCTTATAAAAGGGCACATCCTCCCTCTTATCCTCACACAATTTGGAGCCTTGAAGCTCGGACAAACCCTGCCCATTTCCCTTCTCAAATTACCTAGAAACATACTATAGGTCCTGGTCTTCTTAAAAGACCAATTTTAGTGACCTAAAAGGAGGTCTCAAAGAGACGCTTCAAAGAAGAGGTAATGTCCGTTACCGATTCTTTCAACTTTATTTATTCTTCTACTTCTTATTCATTAGTTTTTTAATTATGAAGTAATAAAATCAGTATCACTCATATACTGATATGTTATTATATGTATTAAACATCCCTATTTCATCATCTATCCATCCTACGGAAAATGAAATCACCGCGCGTGCGTATGTACGGAATACCGTCTCCACGCCGTGGTGTAATTTATTTTCCACCACCACCTTACTTGGATGGGTATAATGGTGTAAATAATTACTATATATGATTATTGAAAAGTGATATTGATTCTTAAATAGTATACATACACTCCAATACAATTCCATGGGAACAATATCATCGCTCGTGCGTACGTACGGATTACCGTCTCCACGACGCGATGAGATTCATTTTCCATGTTAACAATTAAAGAATGATTATAAAGTATATATAATACGTAATCATGAAATACATGACATAATAATGATACTTTATTTATGTATATATATATTTATGTCATCTACTTAATTCCATTCAATTCAATAAGGAAATGAAAACAGCGTTCAAGCGTACGTACGGCCTACTGTCTCCAGGAACTGTGTATTTCATTCCATTTATCGATCTATTATATATATCTATATTCTTAATATATATTATATATAAATCATGTTTTATATTATGTAATTAATTAATCATGATCTAATTAATCATATTAATAATTACAAGTCAAAACACGGACGACAAATGAAACGATTTTACCCAAAACGCTCTTTAACATGGAATTTACAAAAGAACTGGTAATATAAAGTCATAAGTGAACCATATATGATATCATAACAATGAATATGATTCTGTAATAATTCAATAACATTATTTGAATCATTATACAGGAGGTTTGGATCCATACAAAGCATATCGGACCTAAGGTAAGGGATAAATTTTCAATCTCATTTTTTATCCGAGATTGCTTATACGTAAGTATTTACTGGGGCTACGTTTATCATCCATGACCATGTTTACTAAAAAAGTTTTCATAAAATGCTCACTATTCTTCCATGAATGTTTAAAGTAATTTTTTCCCTTTATTGACTTTTTACCACATTGTATGAATGGAATCTTTCCTTTGGTTATCATATAAGGTACTTTTTGACTTTTCCGATAAAAGTACGTGGAGAATGCTATTTTTAACTTATATGGAATGAAAGGATTTTTACGGTTTTATAAAGCCATATTTTCATGAAGCTTCCTCCAAAAAATTTCATGAATATTTTAATCAAAATATTTTTCTTTTAAAATTTCATGACGTTTTGTGAAAAGAAATTGATTTTGAAGAAGAAAGGATATTTTCCTCAAGAATTCATTTCAGGTGTTTTATCAAAACCATTTTCCATCTAAGATGATAATATTTCATATGTGTATGGTTGAAGTATAAAGTCTCTATGATTTAAATGGTTTCACTTATCTTATTATGAAATGATATCCATTTATTTTATATGGATTATGTAGTGATGGGATGATGTTTATGAAACCCAATTTATTCGTTGGGTTATTATGAATGATGTGTGTTTATTTTGTGGCACATGTAAGAATGATTTAATTGTGAGATGGGTGGGACTTATATCTCCCTCCAATTAATTGGGTAAAGATTTATATCTCATGAGATAGACATGGATGGAACAGCAAGTTAAACCGGTTCAGAAATACAGGACTAGAATGAGGAGTGAACTTGATTCAGAAAGGGACTTTGTCCACTAAGATGGTCTTGGTAGCAATGTCTTGGCTAATATAGAAATCATATCATGTGCTTAATGGTTTCCACAATTACATGTTTTATTCACATTCTATTTTATCATTCTCAATGTTTCTTTATGATCTATGCCTTATGTACTTCCATGTTTTATGTCATTGCTCAAGCTTTTGATGTTTAAACATTATGTTCATGTTTTTAAGTTCAAATGTATATGGTATATTTTATTTTAACCATGCTTACCCTTACTGAGTATTTGAGCTCACCCTTTTTATGTTTTCTTTTCCCCAGGATATAAAGAAAGGTTTTAGGTAAGAAACAAAAAGGGGAAGATCTTTATGGGAGATGTTGAAGATCTTTCACCAGGATTAGAAGATTACGTTCTAAGTTTCCAAAGACACTAAACTATTACGGTCCTTGTGTGTCTGTTTTTGTTATGTATTATGTATTCCGAAAAAGTAATGTAATGTCCATGTACATCAAGCTTCGAGTCTCTACAGTTGGTATCAGAGGAAAGGTTTAGTCAACCTTTGGAAACTAGGATGTGAAAACGTTAGTGAGATCCCTAAAGATATTTCTAAGGTATGTTTAGTGATGTCCCTAAGGATAAGTATACGTAAAGGATATAGTCCTAGAACTATGGTAATGATCTTAGAATTTAACATAAGATGTTAGATATTGAGGGTACTTCCCCTTTACTATGTTGTTTTCCCTAGCACGATTTTTTCCCCTCACAATATTCTTTTTGGGTTTTAGAAAATGGCTGGAAACAGGAAGATTCACTGTAATGGAGGTTATGATGGACAATGGAATGATATTATTCATGAGCAACCAATTGAAATGGGATTTGGAAATCCAAGCATCGTTATTATGCCTAATAAGAAATCTCATAATATGATCAATAATCTCAACTTTGGTATGATTCCCGACTCAGATAATAAGATAAAGATGGAGTTTCATGATGATCATAGAGGAAAGAAAGTTCAATTTCCCTCATGTAAATCATGTTGGAAGAGGCATCGGGGAGATTTTTTCGAAGGAACTAGAAGATGATTTGGGTGTGGAAAAGAAGGACACAAAGCCAGTAAGTGCAAAGGAAAAGGTTCAGTTAACACCATGGAAAAGGATAATTGTATTTCTACAAAATCAACAATGATTAGATGTTTTAAATGTTGAATGTATGGGCATTATGCAAAATAATTCCCTAAGGGAAAATCTCAGGAAGAGAATCAGCATAGTCACATGAGTAGTATTTATGTGGATGATGATAAAGAGACTACAAATGAAATATGAGATGAAAGAAATGATGAAGCTTAGCTAGTGGTTTAAGAAGTTAGTGGAATGATTAAATGTTTATAAATAATAATGTATGGTACTATGGAATAATGAATCATCTAAGGATTGTTACACTATTGTTTTTTCTATAGTATTTGAAAGTATATGTTGAATGGTACCAGTAACCATGGAAGGTTATTCAGATATTTTTGAAAAGTAGATGATATGCAAATAATGAAGGGATAAGAAGATAATGAGATGTTTCATTGTATTCATGAGCTTATGACTAATATAAGGACAAAGTGATATCATGGTTTGAGTATATTGAATTTTTGTGATTTTGGTATATGGAAAGAGTTACCTTTTGATATCATTCATGTTTTCACTAAGGTTCTATGGTAATTTATTTTTCAAGAGAATACATGACTAAGGTATTCATGTGTTTGGAATGTAACCAACAAGATATATCTTATGATATATGTGGGATAAATGCTTGTATTAACATTCTTGGTAGATAACCTTTCTAGTAATTGTTTTCTTTATACTATGAGCTTGGACTGAAGTATGTTAGATAAACCTAAAGATTGGAATGGATTATGTGGGACATAAGTTAGTATTGTTTAAGGATAGAACCTTTTTAGATATTATTGATGGGATGATATAGTAATTTAGATTTAGAAAAAGGACAACCTACAGGACGGGCGACAGCCCATCGCATCAGACAAGGCTGTGGAAATCAAACTCATAACCGAAGTGCGACAAGCCTTTATCACCTACCACTGGCCTACAGGAAGTCCCTGGTTAATGTAAAGTAGTTTTATTTTATTAAGTGGTATGATAAATAAAGTATAAATCCATTTTTGGAACCATATACGATTAATCTCACCACAATATGGACTTGTAACTTTTGCTAACCTTTTGTTTGAAACAGATGGAATGACTCATCATTCTATCACATGATCTACGAACGCTTCACAAATAACAAATTCAACTTCATTTCTTTAAGAGATGAAGTGGAAATTGTTCAATTCACGAACAACAGTGAGATTGTACCAAAATCAAGTATGTATTTCTTCTAATTCAAAATTTTCAACTTTAGGGAAATGATATTGAAAACCAAAAATGTTGTCCTAGTTCTCTTATATCCGATGAATCGGATGGTACCTTATATCATCAAAAATCTATGGATTTGTGATTGTTTTCTTTTTCATATCCATGTTCTCTACCACTCTCCATCATAACTTGATGGTTAGATTTCTCCTCCATATCCATATTTTCACCTATGATCTCCTATGTGGAAAACTAGTGATGAGTTAATTTGGGTAACCATTATGTTTCATACATCAATTTTTAAAATTAAGTTTTAGCATTCCTTTTTTTTACGATGTGGGTTTCTATGAAAGAAATTATCAACTAACAAACCATTTATAACCCCGACGAATTTCGAGGGCGAAATTCATTTTAAGGGGGGTAGAATGTAACACCCTGATATTTTATGATAAGTATTCTTTTTAATTTATTTTATGTCATGTCTTTTATTCTACACCAAGATTATTTTGTGCTATACGCAACACCGTATTATCTTGCAGTATAAGCAACACAATTCTTGGATCGTTTTACACACAATTTCAAGTTCATTTGATAGAAGTTATTCTACGCAACATTGAGTGTATATATATATATATTAAATGTATAAATGAAATATGGTTGGATTTTGTTATACGCAACAACAAAGGAGTCTTGCACTACACACAACCCTGACTTGGCTTTCATTACACGTAATCGCGACCTTCCTCGATAGTGTGTGTTGTATGCAATACTGGGTTTCACTAAACAACGATATATGGTTATAATATTATCACAAACTAGCCTTTATGAATAGATTTAACCAAATTTTTAATTTTATAACATTATTATTCATCTTATAAATTTTCTAAAACATTTTATATGAACAAAATAAATTTTTCATGTAAAATAAGTATTTTTCAAAAAATGCAGTTTTGCCGCCTTTTGATGGCGCACCCACTTTAAATCTAGTTTCTGACATGTATATAAGCTCAATTTTAAAAAATAAAATTAATCTTTGGAATAAGGATATAAAATCTTACCTTGGATAAAATTTTCTTGTTATTCAGATAACTTTCATATTTTAATGAATAGTAAAAACATGGTATATTTTAATTAAAAACAACTTTTTTCATCGTAATAATTTATGGGGTTAAATTATAATATTGAATGGTATTAAAGTATAAATAGAATATATTTTTACCATTTAATATAATTTATGTCATTAGCATTTATTTTACCTTGAATTCGTAGGTTAAATCAATTCAATCTTTTGTAATGTTTTAAACAAAAACCTGTTTTCTTTCGACAACAGGATTAATTTTAATTTAATTCATGCAACTTCTTTGTATTGAATTTGGAAAAATGGATTTGATATTTGGAATCAGTGGGTCCAAATTATATTAATAGACCACTTTTTATTTTTGGGCATTATGAATAGTAACTACGGTAAATTTTATTTACCATAGTTAAAGGTAAATCGGGTAATTAAGGTTAAATATAAGATTATAAAATTACCCTAACACCTGCCAAAATTCTATTGGATGGCTAAAACTATACTCATATCATCTAAGGGTCGGATTAGATTCATTTTATGAACTTTTGACCATGAAAATAATTTAATTATTATTAAAACTAAAGAAAGTGACAACATGTCACTCTCTTAAATCTTATAAGTATAATAATTTTAATTTAGTGATAAACATCATAAAACTTCGAAAATGAATAGTATCCAGAAATCTAATAAAATTATATACATCATGACAATTTATTTATAATTTTTAGGTATTAAATAATTGTCATTAAGGATGATACATTAATGATGCAAAAATTATTATTTAAGTGAACAGTCAGTAATATAGTTTTTATTGAAATAATAATACTCATTAAAAGGCCCACAAACCTGACCAAAACTTATTGTTAGTGCATATCTATACCATAATCATCCAATGACCTAATATATAACCATTTGGAGTCTTATAAAAGTGATTATGACACTTATATTATTTTATTTTAAATGATGCCAAAGTTGTCACCTTCATAATTTAATAAATATAAAATTTTAAATATTGTGATTTTAAGATGATAAATTCAATTAAAAGTATTATTGTGAAATTTAATTGATATAGATTCATCATAGGATTTTATTTTTAAATGTTATGCAACAAATAAGTATATTAAATAATTATACAAAAATGTTGTAGAAATTATTTTATTAAGAGATAAAACAAATGAATGGTTTTAAAAATAATAAACTAAATATTATATGAACTATTTAATGTGGTCCACTAATTTTCTAGATACATATGACCTGTTATGAATCTATTAAAGCTTTTATTTAGAACATATCTTCTATATATAGTTTATTTAAATTCAAATAAATGAATGGTGTCAAAATTGACACTATTGTTATTTTATAAAAATAACATATTATAAAATTGTTTAAAAATCACATAAATAGATAAAAATTATAAATTTAAATTATATGGTCTTAAATGTTATAAAGTATCCAATTATGGACAATTCACAACAAATAAGTAATTATTTGTTATAATTTAAAATTTAGAATGTTATTACCACAAATAAAATTAAATTGATTAAGGATAAATCAAGTTGATAATGTTTAAAATAATTTCCTAACTTGTCTAAATTTTATTAGTTGATGAGATTACAACCCTATATCATATAATATTATAATATGAGTCATTTTTGGAGGTTTTCATGTAGGGTTAGATTTATTATAAATTAATATTTTTATGATTTCCAATGGTGCCCCTCTCCTCCCATATAAAAGGACACCTCCTCCCTCTCCTCCTCAAACAAATTGGAGCCTTGAAGCTAAGACAAACCCTACCAATTTTCCTTCTGAACTTCCCTAGAAACATCCTAGAGGTCCTGGTCTTCTTCAAAGATCAATTGTAGTGCCCTAAAAGGAGGTCTCAAAGAGTCGCTTCAAAGAAGAGGTAATGTCCATTACCGATTCTTTCACCTTTATTTCTTCTTCTACTTCTTCTTCTTTAGTTGTTTCATTATGAAGTAATAACATCAGTATCACTCATATACCGATATGTTATTATAAGTATGAAACAACCCTATTTCACCATCTATCCATCCTACGGAAAATGAAATCACCGCACGTGCGTACGTACGGAATACCATCTCCACGCCGTGGTGTAATCTATTTTCCACCACCACCTTACTTGGATGGGTATAATGTTGTAAATAATGACTATATATGATTATTGTAAAGTGATATTGATTCTGAAATAGTATACATACACTCCAATAGAATTCCATGGGAACGATATCATCACTCGTGCGTACGTACGGATTACCGTCTCCACGACGCGATGAGATTCATTTTCCATGTTAACAATTCAAGAATTATTATAAAGTATATATAATAAGTAATCGTGAAATATATGGCATAATAATGATACTGGATTTATGTATATATAAATGTATGTCATCTACTTTATTCCATTCAATTCAATAAGGAAACGAAAACAGCGTTCATGCGTACGTACGGCCTACCGTCTCCATGAACTGTGTATTTCTTTCCATTTATCGATATATTATATATATCTATATTCTTAATATATATTATATATAAATCATGTTTTTTATTCTAAAATTAAGTAATCATGATCTAAGTAATCATATGAATAATTACAAGTCAAAACACGGACTGACAAATGAAACGATTTTACCCAAAATGCTCTTTAACATGGAATTTACAAAAGAACGGGTAATATAAAGTCATAAGTAAACCATATATGATATAATAACAATGAATATGATTCTTTAATAAGTCAATAACATTATTTAAATCATTATACAGGAGGTTTAGATCCATACAAAGAATATCGGACCTAAGGTAAGGGATAAATTTTCAATCTCATTTTTTTATCTGAGATTTCTTATACGTAAGTATTTACTGGGGCTACGTTTATCATCCATGACCATGTTTAATAAAAATGTTTTCATAAAATTTTTACTATTCTTCCATGACTGTTTAAAGTCATTTTTACCCATTATTGACTTTTTACCACATTGTATGACTGGAATCTTTCCTTTGGTTATCATATAAGGTACTTTTTGACTTTTCCGACAAAAGTACGAGGATAATGTTATTTTTAACTTATACGGAATGAAAGGTTTTTTACTGTTTTATAAAGCCTTTTTTTAATGAATCTTCCTCCAAAATATTTCATGACTATTTTAAACAAAATCGTTTTCTTTTAAAATTTCATGATGTTTTGTGAAAAGAAATTGATTTTAAAGAACAAAGGATATTTTCCTCAAGAATTCATTTCAAGTATTTTATCAAAACCATTTTCCATCTAAGATGATATTATTTCATATGTGTATGGTTCAAGTATAAAGTCTCTATGATTTACATGGGTTCACATTTCTTATTATGAAATGATATCCATTTCTTTTATATGGATTATGTAATGATGGGATGATGTTTATGAAACCCATTTTATTCGTTCGGTTATTATGAATGATGTATGTTTATTTTGGGCGCAAGTAAGCATGATTTCATTATGAGATGGGTGGGACCTATATCTCCCTCCAATGCATTGTGTAATGATTTATATCTCATGAGATAGACATGGCTGGAACATCATGCTAAACCGGTTCAGTAATACAGGACTGGAACGAGGAGTGAACTCGATTCAGAAAGGGACATTGTCCACTAAGATGGTCTTGGCAGCAATGCCTTGGCTAATATGGAAATTATATCATGTGCTTAATGGTTGCCACAATTACATGTTTTATTCCCATGCTATTTTATCATTCTTAATGTTTCTTTATGATCTATGCCTTACGTACTTCCATGTTTTATGTCATTTCTCAAGCTTTTGATATTTAAACATTATGTTCATGTTTTTAAGTTCAAATGTATATGGTATGTTTTATTTTAACCATGATTACCCTTACTGATCATTTGAGCTCACCCTTTTTATGTTTTCTTTTCCCCAGGATATAAAGAAAGGTTTTAGGTAAGAAAAAAAGGGAAAGATCATTATGGGATATGTTGAAGATCTTTCACCACGATTAGAATATTATGTTCCAAGTTTCCAAAGACACTAAACTATTACAGTCCTTGGTTGTCTATTTTTGTTATGTATTAAGTATTCCGCAAAAGTAATGTAATGTCCATGTACATCAAGCTTCAGGTCTCTAAAAAACACTACTAGATCTCCATCAGTGTTGAAGAAGAAAACATGCATCATAAAGAAATCCATGATATCATGCACTGAATACAACCAACCCATGATGAGGATGATTTCATATGGTTATATCCATGAACATAGGAAATCTCTCAAAGAGCAGTTCTACTACATCATTAGATCACAGTCTCTTCATAATTAAAACATGTATGCTTGACCTCCAACTATTGTAGTCAATGACAAGGGCGGTGGAAGCCTCTCTATATAATGTCCCAATGAATGGACTAGGGAAGGTGATATGAAGGATTGAATCACTATTAAAACAAAAAATAATAATTCAACCTTGTAGAGAATAAGAAAATGGTACCTCAAATGATGTCTGACTTGAATGACACTGTAAACGCTAAAGAATGAAGCTGACTATAACCTACTCCCTGTCTTCTATTACCATTATGATGACTACCTCTATGGTTGCACTAAACTCTTTGACTATGAGGACTGTCTCTTGGCTTTCCTCTTCCTACCCCATCTACTCTATATTGATCCCAAAAGATTCAAACCTACTACTACTACATCAGGTAGAACTGCCTCAATGGAAGAACCTAAAGTGGAATAACTAGGGAATGTTGACTGATTAAAAAGGCCAGTCACTCTCACTACAGATTACCTTGAACACCATAAGAAAAACATTTCGTTGATCCCTTGGAATAGGCCTGAGAATTGAATCCCCAAATTAAATGAGACATTCAAGGATGAGACCTACCCCCAACTATTTGGAAACTCTTCTATATTTATGATTGAGAACCCCAGACCATATCTATTCTTCATGCAGAATTCTCATGACTCTTCATATTGACAGTCTAGTTCTAGATATCATCCTCTTGATGACCTCTACTCTCTCCATAACCTCAAGATATGTCTTCTTCATAAACAAGGTGACCAAGATCTGGATATCTAAAGGAAAATCCTCATAAAAATGACTCACCCTAGCCTCCACATCTGAAAATAGTTCCAACGAATCTCATAGAAAGATCCTACAATGGATCCTGAACTCTTCTACACTATAGCTCCCCTTCCAAAGGGTATGTATCTCATCGCTACTAGATGCCTTCATGGATGAGGAAAGAAACTCAAATATGAACTGGTCATAGAACTCCCCCCAAAATACTATAGACTCCTCGTGATCACTTATGAATAAGAACCACCACTTTCTCTCTACTCCACGTAGCATCATCAAATATAAAGATAACAATTTCTCATTCCACATACAGATTGAACTGAAGGCTATCTCAACCTCCTCTAACGAGACTTATGTGACTGCATTGGAAACATATCCCTCAAACCTATACATACGCTCTAATTTAAACTATTATAGTGTCATCGTCAAAGTGATATAGTCATTAACCCCCACTCTATGATGATCTGCTCAAACAAATTATTGAATATATTCCCCACGAACCTCACAAGGACTTTGACCTGGAGGCATTCTAGAAAAGGAAAAAAACAATTAAATATCCAAACCTGAAATATGGAAGACATTAAAGTAAATTAATTCCATTATTTTATTCATTTTAGGTTAAAATATTCCAAGGTATACCCATTAAAACACACACGCAAAGAAGAATGATTTATGATGATTTCATATGTCTCTGCCCTGCAACTAGTATCCCCTAATTTAGTATCCATTGTAAGCTTAAAGGACTTTGAATCGGATCATAAGGGGTCCTAAATACCCCGTTTTTAGTAGGTATCCCATGTTTACAGTGCCTGATATATCTATATGACATTTTTTTCATTCCCACCCTTGCAAATTCAACTATTCCAAACTCAAAACTCCAAACTCCATCTGATCCATTGAACAGGCCCCTGATAAAACTCTGTAACAACCCACTCCACACAAAGTGTTCCCCTCTGGAGGAAAATATGGGAGAAGAGAGATAGTGACCCCTCTAGTCCCACCTTCAGTAGGAACAGATTGGAATCTAGAACTGAGGGAATAATGAACATGCAGATGGGCGGAATTACCCTCTAATAGAAACACATGCATAATAGAGAGATAATATAGACACCAGCCAACTCCTTCACAGACTAAAAAATAATGAAAACTCAAGTACATAAATGTCATGTCCTGAAATAAATAATACAACTGAAAGGGAAAACTATAAGTACCTAAAGAAAAGTAAAGATCTTAGTGACCTTGAAGGCTATATAGCTCTTGTTACCCAAATCTAGTACTGACCAGCTTGATCTCCAACCTGCACTAAATTACCTAAAACAATTTTTATATATGTAGGATGAATATAATATTATACTCATTTGGATCCTCCGAAGATCCACTCATGAAAAATTAAATAATTCATGATAGAGAATAGTTAAAAACTAGTGAAACTACCTCATCGCCTAAACATGTATACTAAGATCCTAGCCTCTAGATGGATAATCTCACCAACTATCACACACAAGAAAATATTATTTAATAAATAATACCAAGGGTACCCCTCTATTTATTCCTCACAGTTTTTCCACATTTCCCCAATATCCAACGTCCTGAGCATATCTCTCTAAAAATGTTATCCCACAGACACCTAACTGAAGCACCAAAACATGTACCTCATGTGTCAAAATGAACCTCATACATCACACTACCACCTCCACATAACCAAAGTATCCAAATACTTTTCAGGATCCACCAAAACATACACAATGGGTATCAAACATCAGCAATTTTACCTCAATCCATTACTATCAATACACTGATTAAGGGTCCTCATGCCATCACTTACTATACACGTTATACCTGTAGTATCCCATTGTAAACTAAATCTATAGTATATGTGTGTGAAATAAAAAAATCAATTACAGCCCTCTACACACATATTTGGTGAAAATTAACTATGGTTCCTCATTGAAAAAGTAACTACCAAGAGAATACAGTAGGGCCAATGTGGGTAGTCATCCATCCATCCTCCCACTGGGATGTTGGGGAAAACACACCCTCAAGGGCTCAGAATCCATGGGGTGTCTGCTTCCCTAAAAAACAAGATGAAGTAGTATATAGAAACATTAAAAATCTACATGATATAGTATATCTCATAAAAACACTATGGGCATATCCTAGTCTCAAACACAACTACAGATGATGTATCTTAGACTCATAGCCACCACTACTAAGACCAAATATCCTATAAGCACACAACAATTTAATGATCTAAATTGGAGTATCTTATTCTTTTTCATCAATTTAAATTTACATTAGTTCATTTTTAATCAATAATAAACCACCATCATTTTCACATTACATTTCATTATCGTCACAACATATATAAATTCCCTATATGAATAAGAAAATTGATTCAATGGAGTCTCATAATTTCAACATCAGCATTGCATACCAGTAAGCTCCAACGCCATGGGTTACAAATTTATCAATTTATTTAACAACATTACTTTACATATTATCGTGTTTTATATGAAAAAAATTCTTCAATACCAAACACATGGGAATCAACACGGTGAGTATGTGAACTACTGTTGAAGCATTTCCACCTATAGTAAGAGCATAGACTCATCCAACTATGAGAAAAAAACATGGAAATCACATGTCATAAATTACCTATATTCAGCTATATTTGAAGGAGAGTAACAAAAACCATCTGCCTCAATAAGATGTAAAAGGAATGAAGATAAACAACAACATGGTTGTCATCCAAGAAACTAATTCAAATAGGAATCATGCATTCATATCAACTGGTAAGCCCTGTGTCATCTCGTTTCATCATCTCGAGTGTCCTCCTAAACACCCACATGCATATACTGATGCATCTCAACACTCCAGGAATTAAATTATTTCACAATAATCGGGCATCCTTGAACCTCATACCACAACAAACCTCTATGATCATCCATCCTAGTCTCACAACACATTCGGGCACCCCTGCCCTATATTCCACAAAATATCTCTAGTATCATCCATTTAGGATAAAAAACATCACAAGTAGCATGAAATAAGCATTTCAACTTTTCCCTTAGACATAAATAACAATGAACTTGTCCTTAACAAGAATATGCAGAACTCATGTCCTAAAAATAAATTATTAGTTATCACACACTCAGTTCTTTATTCCATCTTCAATTAACATATTCATTAATCCTAGGTTCCAACTACATGAAAAAAATTCAAAAACCTATATCAAGCAATAAAAAATTAATTAAACAGTTAATTTAACATGATTTTAATTATTTTATCAAAAAGCATAAACATCCTTCATGTTCATTGACCTATTAAATTAAACATGCACACTTGCATCAATTTTAGTTTTATCAAATTACAAAAAAAATATTAATTAAACATGCCTCTTTAAAAATTCATCCAATTAATTTTCAATTAATTCCATCTTTGGTTTCTACACCTATTTCCATCAAAAACAATATTTTAATCCACGAAAGGCATATATATCCAATAATTTATCAAATCAAGAGGCATAATGTTATCATGTCACAAACAACAACATCAAAAAACGATCGATAAAAATTATTTAATCTAGTTCAAGTATTTAATTAAGTCAATTTAATTACCATAAAAGGGGATAAATCACTCTAACTCAACAATTGTATGTAAATAAATGGAGAAACAAAGAATCCCCACACTCAAAAGTTCATCTACATTCTTCATATTAGAACAGACCATGAAACATATCCAAAATCACCCATTATATAAGAACTTCATACATATAAGGATTCCATGGCACCACCACATGAATAAAAAAACAGAAAACCCAACTAGAAACATGGGTATGAAAACAACGTAGAATGGTGAGAATAACAAGAGGAAACCGAGATCAATCAGGGAGAAAATTCTAGAAAACAATGAATAACACTCCATGATTAAATATGGGTCACCAAAAATAAATGATTATAGACTGAGATCAATTCTCATTGAAGGGATCTCCAAAATTATAAAGAGGTTATTATTATGTCTTCTAGGAGGTAAGAGGGGAAGTTAGAGCCATTGGGTTTGACAAGCTGAGAAGCAGGAATGTTTTAAAACATTACTGTATTTTGGAATTACATGATGTGTATTCCCCGTTAAAATTGTGTAACTTCATGATGTCGGTTTACGCTGAAAAAAACTATCACCTTTTGATTTGATTTTATTTTTCAAACCCGGAAATATTACACGACATGAAACCATATTTTACATCCTGAAATTTTTTACAGGGTGTGAAACCCACTTTCACAACATGGATGCTCCATGCTCTTATCTCTCATCACTCGAGTCCCTTCAGACATCCTCTACGCCCCCTCTGAGCACTGAAAGCCTCTGAAACATGCAAAGGGTCTATCCATGTGGATATGAGCCCGTAAAAAATTATTATAAGTGCCTTATTATTTGTTAAAACATTATTTTCCAATATTCACTTAAATTTAATTATTTTTTTAAACAAATACCAAAAATTATCTTAGTATTAATTTATTATTTACAAGACCAAAATTATTATCATTTTTCATGAAATTTCTCAAATGTTTTAAAATTTATAGTTCTTAAAATTAATGGATGAATATTATTTTCCAAAAATAGTTATTAAGAATGATAAAAAATTATTTATTCCTATTTCCTATCAAATAAATATAAAATTATTTATTATATAATATTTATAATATAAATATATTATATTATTATATAATCAAAATATACTTGAAATAAAATCCCCACTTTAGAAATGTATTCTTTTATGGATGAATTATTTTTATTAGTTTTTTATCAATAATAATGGAATTTTATTCATATTAAAACTAGCCATTCTTTCATTCAATAATTGTAAATAAATAATTTTTGTTAATCATTATTTATAATTTACTAGTTAGGTTAAAATAGTCATACATAATATTTCAATTTTTTGTAAAATATTTCATGATTCCTTTTAAGTTTAGTATTATATATAGGGGAAGATATTAAAAACATTAAATTATTTAGAGGTAAATATATATTAAAATTTTAAATGTGTTACATTCCCCACCACCATTTAAAAAAATTATATCACTTAAATATGACTCATATGATCACAATAATATATATAGTAAACTATTAATTAACCATACCCCTCCAGAAGGCGAGTGGATTATTTAAAATGATATATTAGATTTATATATATGAAAAAATATTATAATCTCTATATAAAGTGAGATAAACCATTCTAAATTTTATATTTAATTTTATTTATGGAATAATACATTGATATAGGGAATAACTTCACAGAAACCATGTGAATGGTTTGTGTTATAATCATAACACTAGTGGATTTTATCTATAACATAATTTTCAAAAGTTTTTTAAAAACATACATTTCTAATAACACTAGAAAATATATATGAAAACATTATCTATAATATTATTTTTAGTTTAATTATATTTTCATTTTTTCCATGGGTGAGGGAGTCTACTTCCCACAATTTCTCTTAGTTGGGACATTTATCTGCAAAATGAAAAAAAACAACGGAAGAATAAATTCCTATAGATTCTCCATTTCACTAACACATGTGAGTCAGATGACCTTCATCTCCATGCATATAAAATTTAAATATCCAATTCTGTATTATACCCCCACACTTCATCCATCATTTTTTACATTTTAGATATTTAATATTATTTCCTTCATCTTTGTCACCTAATTTTTCATGATATTATGTATTTATATTCTTTGTTATTATTTTTACTTTTACAATTTTCATATTGATAACCATATTTAATAAAAATTTGTTTTTTATAATCCTTTTTTTCTCACTCCATATCCCATTTTGATGGTTTTTTTGATGAGTTAATGCTTTCAATATACATCGTACCCAAGATTCCTTCTAGTTTCACCCATTACTAAATCCAAAAGGGTTAACATGAGTGAAAAAAATTTCATTCAACAAAAATTTTCATAATCAACAACATTAATAGGATTCAGCCATTAATCCTTTTAAACTAATCATCACTTTATCATATAATTCCTTTTTTTGTCCTGCATAAAACTTATTTCAACCTATATAATTATTAGTTTAATATTGTTTTTTTGAGTTTGGGTATACAATACATGTCAAACTGGTCCTCAAAATAGATATCCCAAATTACTATGATCATTCTTATAATATTCTAATTAGTAATATCATTGAAATATATGCTCTTAAAATCCAATATTTCTCTTCTATAGGATATAATGTATCAATTAATATATACTTTAAATTATGAATCAATGTTTTTCGTTCTATGTTATCAATAACCAATTTATAATATGTTATATATAATAAACATTTCCAAATACCTCATAATGTTTCATAAATTGAATTTTATTGACATATTTATTCCCATTAGAAGTATAAAAATGGTTTTAGGTTGTCCTCTTTTTCATACATGAGGTGAAGATTGATTTGATACATAATCCTCCATTTTTGGGGTTATTACCCATTAGTACATATTTGTAATAGTCTAAATCTTCTTGTATTATGTAGATAGGTATATAATTTATTATAAAAAATATATACTTATGAATTTACCAAAATATAAAGATAACATCCTATACATATTCATTTTTCTATGGTTTTATTTAAAGTTATCTCATCATTATCCCTAAATAAAATATAAATTATTACTATAACATTAAATCATATACTTATCCAAAATAATTATTCCACATTTAAACTTATGATAAACCCTTAAATGATCATATAAATTTTTCCTAATCCCAAGGGTTGTTATAAAATTTTCCTTGATACAATGTTTAACAACCTCTACCTACACTCTCAGACAAAGTGCTAATAAACACATACATTACCTACACACATTGATACCATCTCTAAAGTATTGGTTATGAAAATATAATTACAAAATAAATCATTATTATTTATTCTCTTATAAAAATTGATCATTTTTTGTTTGGAGATTTATTAGGTTATCAAATAACATAAAAATATGAAACCCTTGTTTTTTATTAAAAAAATACATTACATATATATAACAGCATGATCTGAAATTAGTCTTCAACTCCTCCAATTAGGTCACTCACATGTTTTTTCCCTATAATAAATACATGTGTACTAAATTATATCATAACTTGGGTTAATTTAAATATAATATTGTGTGAGTTTGAAAAATAATAGTGGAAAACATAAATCATATAAAATCATTGAATAAGCATAGAAAAAATATTATAGTTGAAAAAAAACAGGCCGAATCCATACTTAAATTCAAATTGTGAACATATTATATTCTTGAAATTAAATTAAAACATGAATATCCATATTATTTATCACATAATTATGGAATTTATACTATTAAACATAAAAAAATATTACTTAGTCCTTGTTCTATGAAATTATCCACTTATGGAAAAAGGAATACACCAAAACCCAACCTATTGTGTTTTGTGAGACCTATTGATGAATTAGGGAGCTATATAATTTTATTCCCCACCCATCACAAGATTATGTTCAATTAATTGGAAATAATAGTTAACAACACCATTCATACCATTACATAAGGAACCTATTAATAAATAAACACATAGATATCCATATAATAAATGATACATAATGTCAAGGTAATATCAACATGTGGTAGCAGTCAATAATCATAAAAAATATTAATTATTTTAACATTTAACTGAAAGTAATAAATTGATAATATCTCATATGATGTAAATAATGGTTGTTTAATCAGTATATAGTCAACTTTATCATAATCATCTATAATGGAATAAGAAAAAATAGAATTCCAATATTTTTCTTTATTTTAATGAATGGGATAACATGTTATTATCACATCCAGAGGAATAAGGTGGATACATAATAAATCCATATTCAAAATTGCCACAATTATATGTATTATAATAAAAAAATAAAATTAAAATACTTTTCCTCAAATTAGTAAAAGGAAAAACAAGATCATAAATGATCCTTAGTAAGAAGGTGGATAGATAAACAATAGATAGATAACTCTTCTATAATCATTATGTATTAAAATAAAAAAATGACATTACTATATTATTAACCATATCATTAAAATGTATAATATGGTCATAAACAACATAAAAAATAGTGGATGGTTGAAAAATAACTTAAAATTGAATCATATAATGGTGTGGATAAAAATGAAAAACACACCTAAAAATTATTCTCTAAAAGGTTCCACAATAATTTAATTACTTGATACAATGATTTCAATCCCCAAAAATGGTAATATATATTTATATAAATTATAGTATAAATCAAGAAACATAATACCCAGTTGGATAATACCTTTTGAAAATTATAAAGAAAATGTAATCAAGATCTTAAAATATACTTAAAAATATCATTGATATAAAATAAAAACGTACTTTGTCTATTTCAATGGAAATTTCTTTGAAGGTTTCATGAAGTATACTAGATAACATTATATTAAAAATTAATCTTTAAAAATATATATTGAAAAAAAAATATATAGGAGTAGTGATGTGTGGAAGGTAAAATATATTAAATTGAATTGAAAATTATATTTTATTATCTTCAAATTACCTTCATTCAAAACTCACAATATGAAAAGAGTAAAAAAATTATTGTGTATCAAAAAAATCCCTATGTAGACATATAAATGACTATAAAATAATATAATTTTCTTAGATTACTCGATCATGGAGGAAATAAGTTCATGATAAAATAATATAATAAATTAATAGGGTACTTGAGTTATATATATTCCTAATGAGAAACAAAATCCATGAAGTAAAAAATATTTTAAGAGATATGTTATGTGGTATTAAAATAAATTCTTAGAAAAATTAAAATAACACATAATATACTCAATTAGTAAAATTTAGCTAAATTTTATGTCAAAAATGATGATCATAACTCAATTAATGAAAAAGGTGTTACCAAAAATCCTTAAAACCCATGAAATAACTGATTAAGAATTTATTTGATGCAAATTAATGGTTTTCGATTAATATTTCCAGTTAATTACAATAATATATGATAAATACACACAAATCATTAGTGAACACAACATTAAAATACCAAAGGTGTATAACATAAACATGATTGAAGGAAATAATGTTTGAGAAAAATAACCCTTATGAATCGACTACAATTTTAATCAAATATAATTGAAATGTTAGTCTTGTAATTGAGAATAAAGAACCATGAATAATTGATAATTAATTGCATGATATATCAAATCATTAGTACATAAAACATATAAACTAAGTAAGTTTCATAATACGATGCATATCTCAAAGAGAGAAATTTTAATTGAGAACCATTACCACGAAGCTGAATTATTATACACTGTCATAAAAAATAAAAAACAAATTAATAAAGTTCATTTAATAAATACCCATGAACATTTTTAATAAATATAAAAATTAATAATCATCATTTAAATTTATTCTATACAAATAAGTATTAGTAGTTTTTTAGCCATTTTTATCCATGGGTGTAAGTAATCATTATCTTTATAATCCAGTTTTGTAAATATTGTTTTTGTCTTCACTATTATGAAACTTTTTATCATAAAAATATAATATAATGCAATTTAATAGTTTTTAATTTAAATATTATAATGATATATTTTCATTCCATGTTTTTTTATTATAAAAAATTAATATGGAATAAGTGATTATCATATTTCGGTGATTTATAAAAAATGAATGGTTTTTATTAATTAATGAGAATAATTTTAATATATCCATAAAATATAAAAAATAATTATTAACAAATTTTTATGACCTCATACAATGGAATAATTTCTCAAATTCAGTCATGATATAAATTTATAGAATTGTTCGTGATGGTGGTTGAACAAACCTAAACAAGAATGTTAAAAAATTAATGTATATTTTTTAATATGTTGATTTATAGTATTATCATACTCGGTGCATAGTGATAATATTTTTTTCATATTAATATGATGTTTCTTTATTTTAATTAACTACAAATAGAATACAATTTATATAAATTTATCACATAGATTGAAGAGGTCATTTTCATCTTAGTGTGTTCATTTTGAACGACTAAAATTTTGACAATCATTTATTGATCGTATGATTAATAATAACTCTACATTTTTTAGGTGAGAAATTTAATGATATAATTAAATATTATTTCTCAATTAATAAAACTCTCATTACTGTCCATTTAAGGCTTTTATGAGAAAAAAATTGAAAATTCTTCGCTCCAAGGAGGCAGTAGTCCACATATATGTACAGTTGATGATTTGGTTTCCCAAATAACAGGAAAAGGACGGGAATGGTTATTTTTATGTATTATAAAAATGAAATAAATATAACAATTATTAATTAAATTCACCATTAGGAAGAATTATGTAAACAGGGGAAAAAACACATTCTGTAATGAAGGTGGTTGTATAGAAAATACTTAAATTAGGGTTTTATTTTTCTTAATATAGAAGGGAACATTGGATTATTTATGAGTCCTATAGAATAAAAACATTTCTTATATATAGTTAATTATATATTTTTTATAGGATTATAAATGTAAAATATATAATTTAACTAAAAATGATTACTCTAATTGAGAACTTATTGATTTCCTTGGAAGATCCCTTATAAATTGAAGGAATACGCTAATATATTGGGACCAAAATAAAAATAAAGTTATATATTATTATGGATGAATGATTAACTCTTGGGTTTCCTAATGAGATTTAAATTTTCATTAGTGTCTTCAATGGGTTGTGAGATACCCCTTTTATATTTTTTAAGAATGGAATTTCTATAAATATTTCAAACACATAAAAATTGTGCATATGTTTAACCTATAAAGTTTCTCAAAAATTGAGAAATAGTGGATTTTAGAAAAGGTAAATTAAATTCATACCTTATATAATAAATTATAGACATTTTATTATCTTTTTTCATGCCACTTACCCCATGATTTAAAAAATTTACCCTTCTAGCTATTATGATGGTATGTTGTTTTTCCCTTGTTGAGATAACCCTTCTTCTTAAAAATATTATATTTATTTTTAGATAATATATATATAATTATTCTAAATTTTAAATCCTTTAAATTTGTATAAATTTATTAAATTAATAAATATAAATTTTATATAAAAATGTTTAATTAAATAAAAAATGTTTGAAAATATTACATATGTTTTCAATTATCAATTACGGTTTTGAAAATTAAAACAATCATTTTTAAATTATAAGTCCATATATAAAATAAATATTTATTCATTGAAAATGGTTTTATGAATTTTCATTTCATATTTATATAAAAATAATTTCATTAATTTATGTTATTTATGAAATTGTTTTGTTGTTCTATTCAACTAAAATTTTTTCTTTTTATAAAAACACCAAAAAAACATCATAAAATTAAACTATTATTCTTCAGAAAAAGATGAGGTTAATTTTTTTGAAATTAAATTTTAGAAATTTTTAATTAAATATTTCTATCAAATCCTATAACATAGTATAAAATTTTATATATATTAAAATATATTTTAAAAATATTTATGACCATTTGTTATCACATTATATTAATTGCACATTAAATTTTTAGAAATATATAATATTTTTTAAAAAAACCATTTTTTTATATAATAGTAATATATTTTCTTCATGAAATAAAATTAAAACCTTATAAATATATAATATTAACTATAAGATTATAATTTTTTTCTAGCTATACTAGTTTAATTTCATTTATATTTTAATTACTCATTACTTTCTTTCAATAAGTATTTTATAAAGTGTTTACTAATATTAATTCCAAATTATTCAACAACAAGGTTTTGTCTATGAAACATAATGTTCATATTTTTATTAAAATATATTATTTTTTGGTTTATATTTTTTGTTTCTTGTAGATAATTCTATCAAACCTATTTACTTATTTGAATATGATCATATATTATAATTTTGTGGTATTACATGTTGTGATTATTACTCATTTATGTTTTTATCTTTTTTATTTTATTATTGTAAACCTATATTATATTCCCCTTATTGATTTACTATTTTTATTTTAAATTCACTTTCTTAGGGTGTATCTATCTCTTAGACTAATCCACTTCCATATAGTTTCATAGTAGTAATCCTTTTTCATTATATTCATATCTATATATTGATTTTAAATTCAAGTTGAATTTCATTATATTTAGCCTTTCCATCGTTTTTCTAACTATAAAATAAAATTAGGGATTGTAGTACAAATTATTTATGTTTAGGGGACTTTAATACTCAAGTTATAGTATCCATTATTTAACCAGATAAGACACATTAGTAAATAACACAATTTATAAGTTTTATGTAAATAATAAATTGATTACACTAATTGAATCATGATTAAATCATTGACTATGCATCCATATCCTTCATGGAATGTTTATGAAATTTCTCTTTCACCATTTATAATCCACTTGAAAGTCTATTTCATGAAATATTACACTGTATAATAGAAATTTGATGGTTAAATACAATAGAAGAACAAATATTTTATGGCCTTTCAATTATACAAGATCAAAGGATCCACTGAGTACTTATTTTTATCTTTTCATCATCCCACTTTTTCAATACAAAAAATTTGAACATCAATTTGATTCACAGTGTGGATTTGACAAAAAAATTCCCCAAGGTTCCTCTCCATTTATTAGATTGAATTTAATAAATCATATCATTTCATGGTCATATGGCATTCATACCTTGATTAGTATTATTTAATATCACCATATTATTGTTTTAAATGGAATGATCCTAACCATTACAATATTATTTACAATGTATCTATATAATAGAACACTACATAGGGTTTCTTGAGGATTGATCATAAACTTACACAAAATTATTAATTCTATATACTCTTCAATTAATCAAAATAAAAACATTCAATATTTTAATTCCATTATGCTATTATAATATCATAAAATTAATTTAACTAAACTATAATAACATGAATTTTATATGATTGAGTAATATTCATTAATTGATATCTTTTGTTTTATTATTTTTAAATAAGACAACAATTTTCATATCTACATCACTATAACTACACATCAATAAACTCTAACATTGATGAACACTTCATTTATAAGGAATACATCAATTTGAAACTCAATAATTTCTTAAAACTATTTACTGTAAAAATACACATCATCTTGGTCTAAATAAATTCATATATTAAAACAAATTTTGAAAAATAAAATCAAAAATAATATTCATTGAAACAAATTGATTTTATTCAAAAAATACCCATATTTTATCTACCATGATCCCACCTTTATAACATTTAAAACAAATAAAAATATTAAAAAAAAATAAACATTTCTAATCTTATACAAAACTTAGTTTAAAATCAAAGGAATAAATAAATAATTTTCTATTTAATTTCAAATAATAATGATTCCCATTTGGATCCCATTTCCAAGATAATAATACCTGTTATAATATCTAACACATGTAACAAACATAACAAAAAATTCACATAATTAATTATCATGGTGGATCATGATTTAAAAATTATTATTTCTATTAATTATGATGAAAAAAATAAATTTTGATGTGTAAGAGAGAGGCTGATCCAAAATAGTACTAGTACAGCAATGATTGTAACATTGATCCAAAAAATAAGTACAAGACAATATAATTATTTTTTATTTTAAAATAAAACAATCAATGAAAATAATTGCATGATGATCCTTAATATTTTGTCATGATTAAACTAGAAAAAAATTATTGAATGACTAGTTATCATAGGAATTAAATGAATAGAACCCTTTAGAAATATATTGTTTTTTTAGTTTACTAAACTTCAATATAAAATAAATAAAATACATTGATTCAGTACTAAAACATATGATATAAAACACAATATTAAAATAATTCCCCCATAATTATAAAATTATCAAGAATCACACAAAGTTGTTCATAAATTAGAGGGAAATAATTCATTCAAAAAACAAATAAAATATCAATTTATAGATTAATATTCAAATACAAAGTATAAATTAAATAATTAAAAAATAATAGAAAAAAATAAACTAATATAACCAATAAATTTTAATTTATGATAAATTTTAAAAATATAGATATTCACCCATCAACATTTTCACAGAAACCTCTATAACTAACAAACAATAAAATGAAATAGCGAATAAGAATACCAATATAAATATAATCTTATAATATCTTGACGATAATTTTCCAATCAATACTAGACCCCTTGTTGAATCATAATTTAGCATAACCAAATTATCTATTCTGACAATAGCAAATATTTATTAAAAGACTAATGTACCAATAAAAGTTAAAAGGAATCGAATTTTTACTAAATACACCACAAATAAGCATATATATAAAATATATAAATTTTAGAACCATTGAAATGATGATTCCTAAATAATGTGACGAATAATAAAAATATCTCATATTAAATAAGTAATAACTAATAAAGACCCAGAAATATTGTTTTCTATATAACATCTACCAGTCTCTCCTAGCTAAACTAAGTTACAATAAATTATGAAAAGAATCCACATACTAATAACCAATATATATTTTTGAATATAATATATATTTCAATTAATATTAATTTTTTGGGGTGTGTGAAATAACATTATATGATTTCTTATGTGGAAAACCATTTTCAAAATTAACTTGAAATACAACTAGCACATATGTATTCTATGAAAAATTCTTAATCCATGAAAATACATATAATTAAGTGAATATATATATATATATATCATATTCATAAAAATATATTATTCATAAAATATTGTCCTAACATTCCATCATTCCATTATATTATTTTTCAATTCACATTACCATTCCCACCTCAACACATGACAAGTCATTGATTAAGCCCCAAACATTCTATAAAACCCTTATATGAATTTAAACCTTTTATTACCAATGACTAACATATACTTATGATGGATACCCATCCCTCGTTGATTAACCCGACATGATTCCCCATTAAACTATATATATAGAGTTGATCAGAAAACCATTTAAAACTCTTTATAATAGATCATCTTAATGAACTAAATCCCATAAAACCCCAAATTACATCTCAACACATCATATAATATTTATCAAACAACAATAAAAATACACAATCATAGATTCCAAAAATAATAATATTACATTCCAATTAAAACTCACCCACCATCAAAATCCACATTTCATTATATTGAAATTCAACCACATGGAAAGCATTTATTACCACAATTCAAACATTATTGAAAATAATTTCATATATATTATAGATAATAATTTATATGTACATTTTTTGTGTTATCTATATTAATCTAAAAATTGAAATATAAAATTACACATACCTTATATTATATATTTAATTTGATTCCAATATGTCTCTAGAATATAAATCGATTATACTACACTCTGTAATAAATCCACCCAAACTCTATAAGTGATATTTATTAACAATATGGTAAAGATTTCTAAAACTAAAAAAATACTTAGGGAGAGAAATAAAAATAATGATTAATGAGATAATGTAATGTAATCAACCCACCTTTAAAAATATGTCCCCTATAGGTAATACTCATAACCAATAAGAGTTATTCCCGTGAAATGATGATCCCCCCATTACAAAATCCTTATATCCAACATCAAATAAGTGAGAAAACCAAGAGGAATGAGTTTCTAGTAAAAGAGGAGACTCTTAACATTTAATCATTTTTAATATAAACAAAGAAATCACTATAAACACTATGAATAAAATCCCAAGAATAGTCTCTAGGATGTGAGATTAAAATTGATGAAAACAATATATTGGTTAGATAAAAATAAAACCTTTTAGGGAACAATTAAAAAATATCATTCCATGGTTGGATGGACCATGAAACTTAAGAAGAATTTTATATTTATTTAAAAAAATGATTCACTATTATCTTGTAAAATTTATTGGATCATAATAAAAGACATTAATTTTCCATTAACATTAATTTTACTTTTCTTGTCACCAATATTCACTGAATATATCCCCAATACACAAACACTCATCAATATTCTCTATAAGACCTACCCAATTTCCCAAATTTTTCAACAAAACATGCTCGTCATATCTCTAAAAATTATTTCTATTAAACCCTTATTTTCACCCAATATATTCTCTAATATTTACACAACATTGAATATGGTCTCTCAATAGAATACCATATGATTCCATTATCCATCCATTACTAAAATGACTATGCCAAAATTGTTTATCCCAATAAAACTGGAATCATTCTCTTTGATCCCCAAAAATTAGTTCCAAATAACTCAGGGAAACATCCTTTATTTTTCAACCTCAAATCCTAGATTATATTCATATATTTGAATAACTAATCAAAAGTAATTTTGGACAATTCTCCAAACCATCCATATTTTATAAAAGAAAATTTTGAAGGACTTCCATGGAAAATATTATTATCTCTTGTGAAAATATATGATCAATATACACCACATAATCAAATATCCTATTTTTTTCCAAAAGTGTATAATAATTTATAGGAATATCACTATATTACTTCACACCTATAGAAAAGGAATCGTAATTTTAAGGATTCCATATTTTTACCTCATCATATTACCATCAACCAGACCATAATGCATAAGAACCACTATTCCAAGAGATAGTAAAATCAATCCACAAAGCGGTTTATATGAAAAACCATAACCATTAACCAAATATTAGTATTATATAAAAAAATAAAATAAAATAAAATACATTTTAGATAAATTTTATCACTATTTTTAAAACAATTAATGCTAATGAACATTAGTCTTCTGAACACAGTTGCTAAAAAATTACAATTCAAAAAACAAACAAATATTTACCACATTATTTCACTGAAGAGAAATTTAAAAAATTCATTTTATGACCACATAAATTATTTATACTACATATAATAATTTCCCTACATTAATTACAATACCATAATTTCAAATCTAAAAAAAATCATCAAAGGTTCATAAAAAATAATGCATCCTCATTATGTTTTTTTAACCATCCAATAAATCTAATGTCAATTAGTTTAGATTCAATATAATTATATCTCAGGGGTTAGATGTTTATTTAATGTGAAACAACAGTCACCATAATATCCAACCAATCATTTAAATAATGAAATTTATTATAGAGAGTTTTAAAACCCAATTGAAAATACAATTAAAATATAAAATTGTGTTTATTTTTCTGAATCATGAAATTAATGGTACAATAATTTGGCATATGAAACCAAAACCTGAATTCATACTATAGTTAATATCTCATAAAACATTATATAAATCACTTAAATTTATTTATATACTATAAATATTCACACTTTTGATTGTCCTTCTAAAATAAAATGGTTATAACTAGACTAATATTTAAACAATGAACACTACTAATTTCAACAAAACTTTAGTTAGCATATCTTCAATAAAAACAATATAGTCCCATAAGAAGTCATATTCATATTCCAAAAACAAAACACCAATCCATAATATTTCAATATATCATAATGAGGAAAAAAACTATCACATCCCAGTATATATCCACTATCCTATAATGAGTTAGAGGGCTTCTAAATCAGGTTTCATTTTGTTATCTATAAATTGTAATTATAGTCATTCCTTAAAAACTAATCAACAAAATCATTATGAAAAAAATGGTAAAATAAATTAAAAAACTATAAAATTTATTCCATCCTAAGATAAGAAAAATAATTCATTGGTAAACAATATAGACCCTTGAAAATTTATTTGATAAATCAATCATATCATTTAAAAATAACCACCTAAAAGGGACTCAAAAAAAATATTTCACTATAAGTTGTTTCTATAGTTTTTATAGAAACTCTATAATCAATTCCCATATTATACCCAAACATAAATATCAAATTATAACTCTATATCCTTTGAAGTATACCCAAATTGGTACTTAGGTCTTTTCTATTTCCTATAAATTGCATATATTCTCTCTACACTACCATATTAGAGGGGATAATCATTCCAATTTAGGGAGAAATTCTATTCCTAGAATATAATATGTCCATGAACCAAGCTTAGAGATGTGTAACATCTTAGATTTCTAAAGAATTTTTTCTAAAAAAATATCACTCTAATATTTTAAATGTATGTTAAATTCATGTAATTATATAATGTTTATTGATATAAACCATAACATCATACACAAATTTATCTCCAATGTTATTTAATTTATCGAAACAATTAATTTCATCCATATCTTAAACAAATAGTTAAATTTTATGACTAATAGTTTTCAATATGGTTGTGTTATACAATTACATTACATTTTGTAATTATTAAATTTTTTTAAAAAAAATATTGAAAATATTACCCATATTTATGGTTTATTTTCATATTGACATTTAATTATTAATTTATTTATTTAAATATAATATAAAATATAAAATTCTTAATTTTGTGTTTTGTATTTAATTGTAATATATGACACTAAATTTAAAATAATAAATTTTAATGTGATATAAAATTGTAGGTGAATGATATGATAAAATAAAAGGGAATTTGTTTTACTCTAAAATAATATTTTAATGATAATTTATAATTTATGTATAAATTTATTTAATGAATACTTGAATTTTATAATATTTTGATACCATATAAATTTCCTTTTAAAGAAAAATATTAAATGTTTTAGACAGAAATAATGTTATTAATTTTATATTATATTCCCTTTAAAATAGTTCCATTATAGAGTTTCCTATTATAATTTAACAAAACTTATATTTGTAATGTGCCTTCACTATAAATATAATATAGCCATTGATAAAACATTTTATATAAAATATCAGCTATTCATTTGAATAATTCTATTTTAATATATATTTTATTAAATTATAAACCTAACATTATTAAGAAATTATTTTTATAAAATTAATTAAATGTTTGTAATGATTAAATTTTTAATCATAAATAATATAATAATCTTAGAATAACAATAACTATAAATTTCATTACATATACTGGAATAAATACTTATGTTTTAAGAAAACATTTTTTATATTCACTACAGTGTGTGGTTAAAAATATAAATATATGCCACTAATAATATTATATGAAAATATGATATTATTTTTTGGAATGAGAATGTCAAAATTTCTAATGGGTGATCTTTTGTTATTTTTATAAGTAATTAAATATGAAGGTGAAAAATAACATTTTTTTATATATAACTTAAAGAGTGGGATTTGTAAATGATTTATGTTTATTGAATGTAGATGAAAATTTTGATCTATAATTTATAATAAAATCGAAATCCCCTTACTATTGAATCAAATTCATGGCTAATATGGAGAGATTCATTTTTCATTTATAAATTTTTATTCTAAAATACCCCTCCAACATACATATATATATGAACCCACTTATCCTCTCAATATGAGATTCTTTGATTTTATAAAACTATTAAAAATTAACACCCTAAAAATATTAACCATGATTGGGTGGTTCTAGTCCTAAAAAATTACAACTCTTTAATGTATAAGAGATATATCAAATGATAACTTCAAAAGGAATAGGTGAACCATATCTATTAGTTTATTTTGGATTTTGATGTACTTATACATCCTCTAAAATCATCCAAATCAAAATCAAAATTTTAATTTGAAGCCAAGTTAAGGAGAATTAGGAAACCATTGTCATCTAAAAAACCACTATATACTGAAGGAACTCACAAAATGATTGAAAATAAGGCTGAGATTATTTGAGTTAGAAACTCAATATAATTCCTAGTGAATTGTACTAACCTAAAGTTCATGTTCCACACTGATGAATTATTCAAAGTGATTATCCATTCTCTCCCTTGTTTGTATAAATTCCTCTATGATAATTATATGTTGGTTGAAACCCTGTTCCAGTATTTGGACCATCTTATTTATCCACACCTCTTGCTACTCATTGGTATCAACCTGTAACCATATTTAATAAATTTTTTTGATCTCTAAATTTAGGGTGTTGACCTAAACAACAATTTTATTTATATCTTCTTTATAATTGAGAATGAGCTCTAAAAACTCCATGTGGTGTTCTTCCACTATTCATGGTTTCCCACTTCTTCACTTGTTGGATTCCCACAAAGTAGTTATTCACCTATAACAACTGTGATAACAAAGAAAATTCCATTAATTGTTTATGTTTGAATGTGATTATTTCAGAACTAGTCTCTAAGGAAACACGTGATTCCGAGGCCCAGAGAGATCAGAACGTATTTTAATAAATTATTTAAAAAAAATTAATTAATCATCTGAGCGGGCTTTTCAATATTTTTAAATGGTGCCCAGATCGAAATTCCTAGGGCACCGTTGTTTTCATAATGCTGGAATTCACCTAGGAATGGATTCACTTTGACCGACGTGGCTCAACTGAAAAAGATAAATTTTGGAGTTTTTAAAGAATAATTTAAAATAAACCTAAAATATTTTTATGTTTATTTTATTGAAATTGTTTTGATACGATGCAGCGGCCGATCAGTGTTACAGTTTAGGGAAAAGGAAAAAATGACTTGTTAATGAATCTCATTAAAGAATCATTGTGGTGACGTAAAACACATCTCCCACCTCAGATTAATAAAAGATTCATGGTATACAAACAACCCTAGGAAACCCTTATGCGAGGAGAGTCTCTCTCTATCTCTGACGTTGATGAAAACATGTTTAGAATGAGATCAGATCAGGGGATTGACGAGCGGCGGAGAATACCAAAAAAACACGGATCGACAAATGGTGATGTACGACAGCAAATCATGGATTGACAATTACTTGGATCACCCTCCTTGATCAATGAAAGATTTAAAATCCAGGTAGGGGTTTATTCTTTTTTTACTAATGTTTCTTCCCACATTTTTTACGTTAACAATGAACATGAACAAACCCATAAATGGATTGATCTATGATCTGATCGTTCTTGCGGGAGGGTTATAATGTGGGATTGAAAATGGGTATTTAATATGATGCATGGTTATTATTATTTTTCCCACGTGTCAAAAATCTAATGTGGAAGACACGGGACGACTCGAACATGTCCTAGGTCCCTCTTTCATGGATGTTTCTTTTGAATTATTTATGGATGAATGATCACATTGGAGGCAATGTGATTTGGAGGCTTTTCAGAAATGGTGACACCCTACGGAGCCCGTAGACGTAGGCGATTCATGAAACAGACCACCAAAGGAACACCAGTGGCCCATAGAAAAATCCACCGGGGCATTGGCGGGGGCCCACAAGAGGGGCCATGGGCGGAGGGAGGTGGTATGCCCATCGGAGCATCACGGTGCCAATTGGCACCATGAGGAGGAGGCAGCCTGCATCCGGGTAGCTCGGATGTTCTGGAGGCACAAGGTCCATCGACCACATGTAAAAGAACCGACCATCTGTTTGTCTGGATGTGCTAGATGAAACAAACACGGTAGAGCCATGTCCTACTAGACCAAGCTAGTCCTCTATATAGACTAGTCACAGTGGGAGGCATTACCAGCTGGCACCATCAGGGGATGAACATGACGCGGCTAAGTCACATCTGGGATGGAGAAGCGAGGCAGCCTTAGTGAGCTGGTTTGATGTGGGTGGGTTGCGTCCCACCAGGCGGGTCGGGCCAACCGCCGACTGGACCCACGTCCCAGCAGGCTGGGTCGTACCCAGTAGTGTCGGGCCTAGGTCGGACCATGCACGGACCCAACCGACCCCCATTTCACTAAGACACT
This sequence comes from Viscum album, assembly GCA_963277665.1. Lineage (NCBI taxonomy): Eukaryota > Viridiplantae > Streptophyta > Magnoliopsida > Santalales > Viscaceae > Viscum > Viscum album. The sequence continues at coordinate 598,986,807 of OY728144.1, forward strand.
TGTAACTAACAAATCGTGTGTCCAATTGACACATCATCTATGGAATGAGGACCCTTGTGATGAGACGGTCCCTCTAGATTACTCTACGTGAGTTTTCGTGGTAGTTGGCATATGGTCAGGTTAGATCGTACTCAAATCCAACCAGGCCCTTTTTACAAAAATGATCATATCATACTGATCAGTTTTCCTTTTGATGTGATGTATGTTTCTTTGGGACCCTTATGATGAGACGGTCCTTTGGGTTACTCTATGGGGTACTTACTGGTGGTTGGGGTACGACCGATTTCTTTAAGAGAAGATCCTCCCAGAATCGATTTTTCTAAGTGAGGGAATCTAGTGGCTAGCTGTGATGTGAAGAATAAAGAGTGAACCATCATGGGTCTATAATGGAGAGACCCTTCATGGATCAACATGAGAGAGACCCTTCGTGGATCAGGAATAGAGCGACCCTTCGTGGATAAGCCTTAGAGAAACCCTTCATGGATCAACGATATAGTATACCAACGTGGATCAACCGTAGAGAGACCAATCATGTATCAGCAGTAGAGAGACCCTTCATGGATCACCAGTAGAGAGACCCTTCATGGATCAGCAGTAGAGCCTCTCAATATAATAAGATGATATATCTTTATGAGTAATCATTTTTACTTATTTACTTATGTCATACCTGGTCTGAGATGCCTTTTACTTTGTGATATGTATTTGAAATCTTTCATGGTGGTATTTCCGTTGCAGTATTTTCATTGTTTTATATTTCCCTTGTGTATTTCTAAGAGACCTCTGGGGGTCCTGAGGTCCCTACTGTGTTGTTATACTCAATCGGACATGGGCTTTGCTTGCACATGTTGTGCCTTCTGCATATGACTGATGCTACGATGTGGACCTTGGTGGTCTAGGGCTCGGTGGAGCTCAGTGAGGTAGGATCGTACGAAGCATGATTCTATAGCTTTAGGATTTACTACCACTACCATACAGGTAGAGACTTTAGGGAGGAATTTTATAGTAATGTTTACTTTATAGTTTCATGGGCTTGTATTCAAGCCCCTTTATTTTTAGTTTTCACCTTTTACTCCTAGTGGTGGTACTTTTTGGTGGATGTACCTTTTTTCCTTTGTAGTTTTCAATATGCTGTATTCCATGTCTGTGTGTGTACTGGTTTAAAGAAAATGACTTCCATTTATTAGATTTGTCTTTCTGGTTCTAGTCACCAGCCCATGGACTATGGAAGGAGGGATAGAGGTTGTCATGACATAGGCCCCAGGGGATGGGTCCTGAAAAAGTGGTATCATAGGGATGATGGTTCTACCAAAAGAACTAAAAGTATGTATATTCAAATGGGAAAATATTGTTATGTGTTTTGAGTTAATCTTTCAAGCTAGAGAGTTCAGTGTGGGTGTGGCGGCCATTGTGTCCATATACCAGGACCCTGAATTCTATTTTTCGACTCGGTACACAAAATAACTGGTTGCATGTGTTTTGGAAGAATTTTTATCTTGATCTCTTTGAGTCATCTCACCATGTGTAACTTAACTAAACAGGGTCCATCCTGAATTCCCCCAAGATGCCCCCATGTAGGAAGTCATCCAATATTCTAGTGTTGGATCATGATGATGGTCCACTAAGTGACGAGGCATCAATGCAGGGACTAGTTCTAGAGATAGAACCTATGGGTGGTGTACCAGAGGTACCACCACCCATAGACTAGAAGTTGCTACCAGATTTTCCAACAGAGTATACACCCAGACTGAGCACATTTCATTATTTCCAGTGGCAGAGACCTCTGAGGTTATGAGGGGAGATAGATCCTTAGGTAGCTGAGGATTGGCTGGAGGTGGTGATGTGAGTTTTCCACCTAGTGAGGACACCTCTATACTAGAGAAAAGTTATAGCCACTAGCCTTCTACAGAGCATGACCGAGAGATGGTGGGGCTTGGCACTCTAGAGGATGACCTCATGATACTGGATTAGTAGTGCGATTCCCCACAGGAAGTGGATGCCAGTAGAGGGGAAGGATGTACTTCGCTGGCAGCGGGTATGGACACATAGATCAAGACTACCCAACCCACCGTAGAGATGACCAGAAGACATTTGAGGGGCCACTGAGGTATAGGATCAAATAGGGAGGTCCATAGAGAGGTGGAAATGGAAGGGGAGTCGGCAGAGTAGAATGCGGTGGGACGAGGTATGAGGTACTACCACCACTACCTACATGTTGTCCACCACAAGATCTATATCATGTGTACAGGGGCCAAAAATCTTTAGGAAATAGATACCTACAATCATGGAACTCCAAATATGATTATAGGTATGATCTGTGTCTTATCCAACTTATCTGTAGTTCTTTTAGGAACAGGTTCTCATCACTCTTTCCTTTCCACAGACCTTGTTCGGTGCTTATAGATTCTGGTCGAGTCGTTGGCTAGAACCTTATGATTAGAGACTCCCACGGGATGGTATTCAGTGACCAAACACTGGTACCAACATTGTGAGCTTACTCAAGAATGCAAGATCTTCAGTTGGGATCTCCTAGAAGTGGCGTCAATGCCTTATAATAAAATTTTGGGTATGGATTACCATGATTCATGATCAGAATGACTATTTTAGGTGCACAATGCGGTGTATCGACAGATATGGGAACCAGTTTTCCTTTGTCTATGAGAAGGAAAATGAATCAGTGCAAGATAGACTCGCACATACGAGGGTGCAGCTGATCACTCTTCATTTGGCTAGCATGACCATCAGTGCAGTTGATGTGAAGACTCAGCAATTTCGTACAGTGTTGGATGAACACAAGAACATCCTAGTGATGTTATTTAGCAAGAAGAACACCCCAGCAGTGTGCATAGGACTTGTGAATACGATATTTCAGCAGTACTTAGACAAGTTTTTAGTGTTCTGCATTGATGACTTCTTGTTTAATTCCCCGTTCATGGAGGAGCATGTGATGCTCATGAGGATGGTTCTAGAAACACTCCGAGAGAACCATATTTATTGGAAGCTATTGAAGTGTGAGTTATCAATAAGAAATGTCAATTTCCTTGGACACATCATCTCAGTGGTTGGAGTTGTAGTAGATCCAATGAAGATCAAGTTATTGCTTTCTTGGGAGTGACCTAAGAGTGTTACTGAGTTTCGGAGTATCCTTGGAATGGATGGGTACTATCGGAGGTTTTTACCCAACTTATCTAGAGTAACTGCACCCTTGACAGCATTAAAAAACAATGGAAAACTCTTCGTTTGGAAAGAACGATGCCAGAAGAGATTTCAGCAGCTGAGATAGGGATTGAAGAGTGCTCTTATCTTGAGCCTACTAGGGGATGGTACTGACTACATGGTATAATGTGTTTCATCAGGAATAGGTCATGGTTGTTTCTTGATGCAGGGATAAGTAGTGATTTTTTATGGCTCACAATAGTTGAGACCACATGAGTAGAGTGATGTGACTCATGAACTTGAGTTAACAATGGTAGTCTTCACATAGAAGATGTGGCTACACCACCTGATGGGTGAGAAATTCATCCTATACTCAGACCACAAGAGTATGATGTATGTCTTCTCTTAGAAGGATTTGAATCATATATAGTTACGATGGTTGGAGTTTCTCTAGGACTATGAATTTGAGATAGTCTATACTCCTAAGAATGGGAACATTGTGGAAGATTCTCTCAACAGGATATGTAGTTCACAGTTAACGAACGATGCGTCATAACAGTTGGCCTCGCATCAGATATCCTTTCTGGATAGGGAGGAGACAGTTTTTATTTAGTCAATAGTAGTTTCCCTTAAACTCTTATAGTGAGTCTAGGAGGAACAACCTAGAGATGCCAATTGTGAGACTAAACATTCTGAGATATCCATAGGGCATGCTCTTGATGGATATTCGAATGGTGGGATCACGTCATCCTTTAGAGAGGGCATGCATTTTTACTAGTGATGTTGCGGGAGGAGGTGTTAAAGGAGTTCCATAAATCACCGTTGGCGGTAAATACAGGTGTGGAAATAATGTACCATGACCTCTGATGTCAGTATTGGTGGCTGGGGAGGAAGAATATGGTGTTAAATTTTGACGTGAGATGCATCACATGTCAGCAAGTAAAGGATGATCCCCATGTTCAAGATGGTTTGACATATCCCCTCATTGTACTTCAGTAGAAGTGGGGTGGGTGTCGATGGACTTTATGACGGGCTTTCCACGTACATCTGGGAGGCATAATACCATCCAATTTATCATCTATCAACTCACCTAGTCGGACCACTTCCTACCCTTTAGGGACTAGGGATATGTTGAGGGATTGGGAATCCTTTACGTGCAGGAGATAGTTCGACTCCATGGATTCCAATCTATGATAGTCTTAGATCATGATGTATTATTTTCATCATGGTTGTAGATGCGATTGGAGGAGGCTTCTGGGACTCAGCTATATTGATCACGGATTCGCACCCATAGACAGATGGTCTGACTATATAGGCCATTATGACCATGGAGGACATGCTTCGTACCTATGTCATTGATTTTGGTCATAGTTTGGAGGACCACCTACCAATGGTGGAGTTTGGTTAGAACACAGAAACCACCCCTCCATCTATATGGCACCATTTTAGGCACTGTATGGACGACAATGAAAATTTCCTTTGAGCGGGATAGACCCAGGGGAGTCAGTACTCATAGTTCCATAGATTTTATTGGAAACCACAGAGAAGGTTCATGTCATCCAGAAGTGAATAAAGACATCATAGAGCTAAAAAGTCTTATGCAGATAGGCAACAGAAACCATTGTAGTTCTAGGAGTAGGACAATGTACGCTTTTGGGTCTCCCCTCGACGGGGAGCTACAGATTGATGACAGGGTGACTTTTGCGAATTACATGGTGGAGATAGAGGATCATCAGGAGAGGTTCCTTCATGTATGATCGATTCCTCTTGTGCATGTTCATTGGCTGCACGAGAATCTATAGTATAGAACATGGGAGCAAGAGGCTCAGATGTATGCGCAGTACCCCTTTCTTTTTATTATCCTTGTTTGGAATTCTGGGACATAAAGCCCTAAGGTGGGGAGCATGTAATACCCTTAAAAATGATATGTAATTTTTTTCATTTGAATTGGATGATTTCTAAACCAGGATCTAAGACGACACATGATTCCGAGGCCCAGAGAGGTAGGAACGTATTTTTAGAAATTTTTTAATGTATGTTTCGTAATCATGAAAGCGTGTTTTTTTATATTTTGAACTGTTTCCCGGATCAATATTACGAGGACACCGTTGTTTTTAGAAAGCTGAGATTTCCATAGGAATGACCTAACATCGACCAGTGCAGGTCAACTGAAAAACATAAATTTTAGACTCTATAAAGAAAAAGTTAAAATAAACATAAAATATTTTTATGTGTATTTTATTCAAATGGTTTTTCTACAAAGAAAAGGTCGATCAGTGTCGTGGTTTTGAAAAAAAGTGACCCTTAATCATTAATGAATTACCATGGTGACATGAAATGAATCTACTAGCTTTGATTAATCCGAGATCCATGGTTGAAAAACAACCCTACAAAAACCTCTGGCGAGGAGAACATCTCTCTCTCTCTCTCTCTGAGGACAAAGAACACTTGTAGAGAATGAGATTGGATTTGGGGATTGAAAAGTGGTGGAAAATGCTAGCGGATCATGGATCTAAGAATGGAGATGAATGAAAGTGGATCACAGATCGATGATGACTCAGATAACCCTCCTTCATCAATAACAGATCTGAAATCTTGGTAGGGGTTTATTCTTTCTTTGTGATTGATGTTTCTTTCAATGTTTAAGAGGTTAATGATGAATGTAGATCAACCCACAAATGGGTTGATCTGTGATCAGATCATTCTTGCAGAAAATTCATAATACATGATTGAAAATGGGGATTTAATATGTTCTGTGGTTTTTATTATTTATTCCCCATGTCTAAATTAAAATGCAGAGGGTGCTGGCTGACATGAACAAGGCCAGAGTCCCTATATTGGGGATTTTTGTTGTGCATTATTCGTCGTTGAATGAACCATTTGGATGCAATGTGATTTTGAGGTATTTTTAGAAATGGTGACACCCTACGAAGCCCATAGGAACCGAAGGTTTGAGAAATAGACCACCGGAGAAACTCTAGTGTACCATAGAAGAAAAAACAGGTGGCGGTTAGCCGGGGCCCATGGTAGTGGCCAGCCAGGGTCCACTACAGCAACTACGGGTGGACGGAGGCGGAACACCCATTGGCATGACATTGTAGCCAGATAGTCACAGTTTTGTGGAGAAATGGAATCGACTGACACCATGTGGAGGAGGCGGCCCGCATCCAGGCCTCTCAGATGAGCTAGAGCCACGTGGTTTGTCGACCCAGTGCAGGAGGACCAGTCGTCCATTCAGCCTGCTGCATTAGAAGAAACCGATGCAGTAGAGCAACATCCGACTAGACCAAGCCAGTCTACTATGGGGATTGTTCATAGGGGGAGGTGGTTCCCGCTGGCACCACCGGGTGATGAACTGGACATGGCTAAGACACTTCCTACTTGAGAATTCGGCCCCCCTCAGCGGAGAAAGTCCACCACGCATCATATGCGGAATGAGGACCCTTCTAACAAGAAGATCCTTTTGAGATACTCTAAATGAGTTTTGGTGGAGGTTGGTGTATGTCTAGGTTGGATCAAACTCAAATCCATCTGGGCCCTTATTACAAAAATGTTCATATCTTACAGTCTGGGAATCCGTTTTACGTGAAGTATATTGTGTTGGGACCCTTATGATGAGATGGTCCTTTGGGTTACTCTATGTGGGAATTCCTGGAGGTTGAGGTCTAAAAAATGGATTGAAGAGGATATACTCCCGGAATCATGTGTGCCAAGTATGGGAATCTAATGGCTGGCTTTGACATGAAGAATGATGAGTGAACCTTCGTGGATCTTCAAAATAGGGATCCTTCATGGATCTTCTGAGAGAGACCCTTCATGGATCAGGAACTGAGTGACCCTTTGTAGATCAACATGAGAGAAACCCTTCATGGATCATTAGTAGCGCGAACCAATATGGATCAGGTGCAGAGTGACCCATCGTGGATCAGAAGCATAGATAACTTTCATGGATTAGTATTGTAGAGACCCTTACTAGATCCGTTGCAGATCCTCTCAACAGAATAAGATGATCTATCTTTATGACTAATCATCATTACTTCTGTAATTAAGTTATACCTGGTGTGATATTCCTTTTTCATTGTGATATGTATTTGAGATATTTCATGGTGGAATTTCCTTTTTTGTATTTCATTTGTTGTATTTTTCCATTGTGGATTTCTAAGAGACCTTTAGGGGTCCTGGGGTCCCTACTGAGTTGTTATACTCACCCCTGCATGGGCTTCGCCTGCACGTGTTCTGTCTTGTGCAGACAACTGATGCTACAACGCAGACCTTGGCGGTCTGAGACTCTGTGGAGATATGTGAGGCAAGAGCAGATGGGGCATACTTCTACAGCTTCATTCTTTGTTGCCACTACCCAACGGGTTGAGACATCAGGGCGGTCATCGATTGTAATATTTACTTTGTGGGTTATTGGTCCTATATTCTAGCCCCATTATTTATTTTTTACACCTTTTACTCTAAGTGGTGGTACTTTTTGGTGGTTGTATGATTTTTTTTTTCATTTTTTGTTTGCTTTGTGCAGTATTCCATGTCTATGTGTGTACAGTTTTAAAGGCAATGCCTTCCCTTTTTGGGATTTGTCTTTCTAGTGCTAGTCCATAGCCCCTATCCTATGGAATTCAGGCCTCGGGTAGTCATGACATGGGCACCAGGGGACGGGTCATGACAACAACAGGTAATAAACTTACTAATTTGGTAGTTTTTTATTCAACTACACTGGTTTCTGCAACACCTTTCTTAGAGATACCTGAGGATCTGGTAAGAATTCCTTTAGGGAGGTTTGAGTAATCTTTGTGGGGCATAGTCTACATCCTCTAAATCTCTTACAACCATCATGATAAATTAACAAAAATATCATATATATTATTAAATTTTATTATATTAATTATATATATTTCATTAAGATCTCACAATTAAATTCAAAATTTTAATCACCACCTATATTATGGATGGTTCACTAAGTCCATAGTCAATGTGTTCCATTTTTATTCATAGACTATATGGTTGGTGTAATACATATGACCCTACAATAGAAGGTAAACACTATATCCTAAAACTAATAAATAATGGTATATCAAAAAATAATAATAATGAATTCGCATTAAATTAAAATTTGAGTTTTAATTTCAAAAAAAGAACATCACTTTTGGAATTATAATGTGAATAATAGCTTCAGATGATATTTTCTAATTTTAGGAAGTGGTTCCTTTTTTGGTGAATATAAAACAAATAAAAATATTTTTCAAATATTTCACATTTAAGAAATGATAATAATAAAATAATTAATTGGATGTTTTTGAAACCATTTAGTGGAAAAATATTTTTTTTATAATTATAATAAATCATTAAAAATTAATGCACAATATTTATAAAACACAAGTTTATTTTTTATTGAAATATATGTAATATTTTACTGAAAAAACTATTTTTTAACTATATAACAAATATTTCCCAATACATTGAAGATATAAAATAAAATAAAATACATTTAAAATGATATATCAACATGGTAATATTTTTGTAATAGTGTCAATTTAAATTTAAGGCATACTATTATGATTACCGTGATTAAATTTGATGACCATGATTATGGTAATTACATTATTTTCATGGAATAAAATCATTAATATTATATAATTGTTATCTAATAAAAAAATAATCGATTCTGAAAAGTGATATTAAAATATATTCTAAAAATATATTTAAATACATTTTTCCTCGTCAAACTGGTAACAAAAATAAAAAATTATTAATAACACTTAATTTGGAAAATAATATATTTCTATAAAACAAATTTTTAAAAATAAACGGGTTTAGTATAAAATTAAATTTTCAATTAATTAAAAAATGAATCGAATTAAATGGATATTTAATTCTTCTTCATCTGACACAAATTTTTTATATTATTTTTTATATATTTTAGTAAAAACTATGTTACATGTGTTATAACCGGTTACCAACATAAATAATAAAAGGTAAAATTAATAATATAATATAAAATGACATCGAACAGGTCGGAAGAATACATGGAAATACATTCATTATTATTTATTCAGAGAAATTCAAATTGAAATCTTTTATTTAAAAAAATTGGAGTAATTGACCTTTGGATAGTGTATTGATATCATTCCAAATTAAAGGGTATTCGAAAAATAGACCTTTTATTCTCATATATAATGAGTTCACCTATACCCATTCAGTGGTCTTCATTCCCATAAAAATATCCTTAAAACTATAGAAAAATTTAATCTTCTATATTTCCATTAAATTGCCTAACCACCCTGGTCATTACAAGTTTGCATATATCCATAAATTATGACCAGGTCATCAAGAGGATATTCAAGGTCTCTATGTAAGTATTTCATAATCCTTACATTTTAATTTATATCATTCTCCTAAAAACATAACCTAAACATATTTGTATAATATCTGAAGTATCATTAAGAAAATTTATTTTAATTTAATTAATAAAACGATTATTTTTATTCCATTCCATCCCCTCAAAGAAAACCAAAGGACCATATAACATGCCATGTCCATACTACCACCTTGATAATGTGACTAATTTAATTCTATGAAACCTCCAATTGTCATCATTTATAAGGATGGAATTATATAATTAATGTTATACATATAATATAATTGTGAATATAAAGAGGATAATTATAATACACCATTATTTCATCTCATATTTTGGTAAATTAAATTAAAAACTTGGCGTTATTTAGACTACCACCTCTATAAAGTAACATTTTTCCTTTTTAATATTGAAATTTAGTAAATTTATCAGTAGACATAATGTATGATTTAAATAATAATAAAAATATAAATATTATGATTTCAGATATTTTATAACCATATAATGTCACAATAAACAAATTATTAACTATAGTCACCCATTGATTTATGATATGTTCATTTTTATGTGAGTCTTAATGCCAACTTGAACAATTCAATAAATCTATATCAAGGACGAATATAAGAAATTAAATTTAAATTTTAAAATATTTTATTAATAAAATAATGTAATATTTATTGTCCCTAAAAGGTTTAATTATATTTTTAACTCATTATTAAAATATCATATTCATATTCCAAAATTACTGAAACAAAGAAACACAAATTCCACATTCACAAAAGAAAACAAAAATAAATTATTCGATGAGATAATAGAAACATAACAAAATATAATTTATCTATTATATTAGCTTAATATATATTGTATTTTTCACCTTTAGGATAATTATAATGAACAAAACTTCTATTATCAACCTAGTTCAAAACCATCAAGTTATCTCGCACCCGATATTGAAAATTTTTAATAACTTAAAAATATAAATTTATTGAAAAACTTTAAATAAAATTTATAAAAGTTAATTTATATGAAAAACATTATAAAATCCATCAAAATAGTATTTATATATGTTATAAATTATATTAAATAACTTTTTAGATTTCAGGAGTTATGGTAAAGGAGACTTTGTCTCAAATTCCTATTCATGAGACAGGTTTTTCATTATGCACCTAAATTTTTTTATTTGGTCTATGTACTACTAGTATAATTTTTTATATCATGAATTATATTTTATTCATGTAATTATATGTTCAATAACTTGATCATTATTCCAATGTGGTTTGGATTGAGATGTTATGTAACCTTTATTATTTTGAAAAATAATATATTTAGGAGAGTAAAAAGCTTATTAGTTTTATGGAAATTACATCCATGTTTAGTTACTAGAATATGGATATGATTGTGGCATTTATTTATATATTATAAATGGATAGTTTTTTATCAAAACAATCATTACACAGTACAATATGAATGGGTTTAAGATTGCACTACATGGGGAATATTATTTTGAAAATCCAAATGAAATTTACAAATAATATTATATTATTTTCATTAAATTGTTTTTATATCCTAAAATTAAAAACAATAAAACGTAATTATAACATTATAAATGATAACTACAACCATTTTAATGTGACATCTCTACCAAGTTATCTTTATTTCCTTGAAAAGGGTAATTTTTATTGCATTGTTAATGTCCCATAGTATCTAGGTTTATTTTTTGATTATTCTCCTCAATAGAAACATTACCCCATTAAATATGGAAATATATTTGTTCTATATTTAAATTATATATATATACATATCCATAGTTCTATTTTCCTATATTTGATAATAATTTACTTATATAATGTATTGAAATATCTTGTTAAAACATAAGATGAATGCATTGGTATTAATTTATGATGGATGTGGTTTAGCATAGATATCCCCTCAGTTCATTGGTAGGAGTCATGAGACTTACTATCTAGGATATTGAAATATTCCAAACCTGTTTATATATGATTTCATAGAAATGAGTATTCGTATTAAGTCTATTATTTCTAGTATTATTCATTTAAAAATAATTAAATCAGTAAATGGTATGTTAATTTTTTTCTTGGATATAGTTGTACCTTATTTTAAATTTATTAATAAAATAGTTTTATAGTTTATTTAATTTTTTACCCTAATATTTATTTCATTCTTATATTATTAGAGATTCTATTGTACTCTACTCCTTATTGTGAACATGTTCTCACCCAATATTTTATCCTCTCCCCAGGTAACCTATAAGATAATGATGATTGATTTTAACGGATATTCTTGAATATATAATAATGATCTAATGGATTTTAAAATTTATTTTATGTTACAAAAAAATTCTTCCAAGGATAAATAGTCTTTGGATCTATGAAGAAATGTTTTTATTTGGAATCAAAAATTTATTATAAATAAAAACTAAGGGTTTCAGTAAACATGGATATTACAATTGGTGTAATAAGATTTCTATTGGAAACCTTTGGAACTAGATAGAGAATAAACTATTTAGATATAAAAAACATTATTAAAAACCCCATATGATTTTAAAAATTATTTTCATTAGAGCCTAATAAGAATTTTATTCGATAATTCAATAACATGTGAAAATTATAGGTTTGATATTCTTGTGATATAATGATTTAAAAATGAAATGGGAATATTATAAAACCCATATTCAATGTATGGGTTTTACCCAAAATAATTTCAACTAATATGAACTTATATATTATATGATCATTTCCATATTATGGTTACTAAACCCGGAAATAAAAAATAACATATCATGTATAGGGAATCCTATTAATCCACAATGTGGTTTAACTTTTTTGGACCACTACATGTGATAATAACCTAAAAAATTATAAGGAACTGCTTATATGATGGAATCTAAGAAATGCATCATGCCCTTCAAAAATATATTTCTCATTTTGGGATGTTGTAAAAGTGAAAATTATTTCATTTTGATGTATCATCTTATTATAGATAAAAAGTAATTGTGCTCACTAATTAAAGGCACTATATAGGAAGTTGAGATCTACAAAATAAATTTATAAATATTTGTGATATATTGTATAAAATATCATATCATCATGAGAAGAGTGATGAAATTGAATTTAATTTCCCAAATATCATATATGTTTAGGAAGAAAATATTATCATTTGTGGTAGAATATTAATACAATTTCTTGATATTTGATAGAATATGTACCTAAATTTGAATATTATATTATCCATTTATTATATGGGATAAATTCGAGCCTTTGAATTATTTATTCTGTAAGTTATTTTATTTATATGTGGATATAGTCTCATGTTTCATTATGATGGAAGTGGGGTTCTAAAACAGTTACCTCTTCAATGCCAATAAATATATGAATAGTTCTACTAAGAACCATAAAAAGAAAAAATATAAATAGGGATTATCTTAATATTATAATTTCTACAATGTAATAAATATGTAATGAAACACTAGGGGACTTGAATGAAAAGAATTTGACTGTGTTTCAAGTTAGAAGAAAAAGTAAAACATTATCTCAAATGAAAAGGAATGGAAAAAGATACTAATTTTAACAGATTTATATCTTTAGTGATGTTATATTATTTAATATAATTCTCCAAAACTCAATGAAATTTAACACTTAAAAATATAGGGGTGAATGTAAAATCATAATATATCTCTATACTTTACTTAAGTTGAAAATTGGATTATGACAAGAAAATTGATCCTAATTATGAATATAGAAATTGAATTATTTGATTATGGATCCATCCACTCTTTTATAAAAAGGTTATTGGTAGAAAAATTGTATCATCCCATAATAATATGATAAATTAGTTATTAGTTAAGAAAGCTAATGGCAATATTATTATAATGATGATTTATTATGAATTTTCTACTAAGATGAATAGTTATTAAATGGAGGTAAACGTATTTGATATACCTATAAATCCTTTTGATTTATTACATTGGTATAGATTGTATCCAAATATGTGATATAATAAATTATATATAAGTTAATGAGAATGTTTATAATGGGGAATAAAAATCCTTATTCTCAAGGGAGACACATCACCCCCCAATAAGTTTCAAGACCTATCTCTAATGGGTCAAATAGATTAAATAATGGGAGAAGGGGAAGATAAAAAATATTATAAGGATAAGAATAACATATTAAGGATTTCTTTTGGACCAATTTTAAAAAAGATACATTGATTTATGTCTAATGTAATTATTTGTTCATCCACAATAGTGTGAAGTTAAATATTCCTCTAAACGCATTTCTAATGTAAATTCAATATCCAAAATACTATATAGAATGGAACCATTTTATTTATTAGATTTAAATAAATAACTAAAATATTTTTTTGATAAGGTATTTAAAATCCTTAGTTTTTTACTATGGGGATCCCATAATTTGTTTGGGAAAATAATGGATGGGTTGATGTGATTATGCATCAATTTCAGGGAGATCATTGACATTACCATAATGAATAATAATCCTTCACCATGAATTGATGATAAATTTGATCAAATTAACAGAGATAAATATTTTCCAAAGATCAATATCTATATTGGTGAGCATCATTTAAGGTTGAATAATAAGAATATAGTGATTTTGACATCTCATTTGAGATATTCACATTTTAGGTTTTTAGTAATATCCTTCAGATTGACTAATAAAACTACTATTTTTATAGATAACATAATATTAAAGGGTTTTCTTAATATTATCTTAGTTTTATTCGTTGATAATATCCTGATATACTCCCAAATATTTTAAGATCATGAGAACCATCTATGAAATCTTGAGACCCTAAAAAATAAAAAAATTATATTAAATTTAGTAAGTTTAATTTTTGGACCCATGAGGTTTGTTTTCATAGATACTTTGCCTCACCTTATTTAATACATTTGGATGCTTCAATTACAATGGTCATATAATAATGACCAAAAATGACTTATATCACTAATATACATAGATTTGTTAGTTTCCCAGGTTACAATAAGCGTATTTTATTCAAAGGTTTCCTGATTGGATGATCCACTAACCACGTTGACATATAAATGTGTTCAATATACATGGTATGGGGAGTGTGAAGAATGTTTTGAAGATATAATGATGTAATTAATAATTTTATTGGTATTTATTTTTCTATTTTTGATGGATTGATTTCAAATATATTGTGATAAATCAAAGAAAGGAAATGGTTGTGTACTTATATATAATTATAGAGTGGTTACTTGTGAATCATGGTAATTTAACATTCATCGATAGAATTATCCAATTTAGAAACAAGATCTAGTATCTATAATGTTTGATGTGATAATATATATGAACTATTACTATGAAGAAAGATGTGACATATATATGAATTATAAAGGTACAAAGTATTTTTTTCATTAAAAAACACCCCAACCAGGAAAAAGTATATTATTAATAATACATAAGAATTATTATTTAAATATACCTGACCACACTAGGAAGTAAAGTGGTATGTCTTATGAATTGAGTATGATTGACCATAGTAATGTAAAAATAAAGAAGATAAATAAGGATTATAAATTAAGGAATCTAGTAATGATGTATATGTAATTTCTATGATATGGTATCTAGTAACCCTTTTCCATGAAATTGATAATCCATGTTTTCAAGAAATTATAGGGATGTCCATGAATAATGAAATGGTTAAATGAGGTAGGATTAAAGGTGTTAATGATAGTAAATTTCTAGGATTTATAATCAAATATAGAGTGTTTCACTTTAGGAAGAGGTTGTGTCTTTTAATTACACATCATATAAAGAGGGATATACAAGATAAAACACATAAAATAAATTTCACTATAAAACCCCATAGCACAAAAAAAGTAATTCAGTGAAAATTTCTAGTTGCGTGGTATGAGGAAATAAATTATGAACTATATGTGAATATTCTTAATGTTCCAGTTGGTCGTGTATTAATTAAAACATCCTAATGTATTCATGTATCCTCAAACTATATATATAAGGAATAAAATTATACAATGTAATTTTAGCCATACATCTGAAGACTCTAAGGCTGAATGATGTTGTATGGTTCATTATTGATAACCAAACCATGTCAACAAATATAATATAATTTAGGTACAACATATATATTGATCACATTACTCAACTCTATATAAACTCTATTGAGATATTTCTTAGGGAAACTATATCAATAATATATAATTGTGACACTCTATTCACATCAAATATATAGAAGAGTTATCAGAAGGCCCTCAGTTCCAATGTACATTAATGATATTCCAGTCAACCAAAAACATATTAAAATTTAGAATGGACAATTATGAAACTAGAAAAGATTTTTTGATCATCTACCAAAGACCTTCAATGATCTTGGAATCATTATATACCTAATGTGGAATTTTTTACAAAATAATATTTCACATTTTAGCATCATGATAAAACATTTTTAGGTTTCATATGGGAACAGATGTCACACACAAACTAGGAAGGACATATTTGGATAATGGACTTTTGTATGATTAGAACATGTGGAGGATAATTCTAACAATGTATGATCTTCTAAAAATGATATCAAAGAACATAAAATATGATAATTTATTTACTCTTAAAATGAAAGGATATATATATTGAATTATAAGTGGGGAATCATATCTTTTTAAGTTTTTTCCAATGTAAAAGAGTTGTAATTTTTTAAAAGTTGAACTTAACACCAAGTCAAATAAGCCCAAATGAATTTTTAGTTATAATTGTTTATGTAAATTACTGATTTTATATTCCATCAATACTTTCAAAATATAATTAAACCTTATAAGATTTATTTTTAAGGAAATACATATTGGATCCAACTCATATATTCACATCTGTGGGAATATATATTATACATATATTGTCTTATAATTCTAGATTCTTGTAATTATAGGGAATGTGTTACCGAATAAGAAAAATCAACTGGTGAAAGTCCTTTTGAGAAACCAAAAAATAGAATATGAATATTGTAGAATTAGTAAGAGGTATGGATGTAATATTCATATGTTTTTAAAATATAATTTTTATCTACTATTAAATAAATATTATTTAAGGGGGGTATAATGTAATATAGAAGGCCATACTATATATGTTAAACACTACATCCCAAAACATGTACATAATTTTAATTCGAAAGATCATTTATTGAAAATATTAGTTAAAATATAAATGTTAATTTTAATTTGAGGAATTACATTCATGATTGGACTTATAATTACAATAATAGATTATTAGGAATTATATGGATTTTTGTAAAATAGTTTTTCTGTCATTAGAAAAAATACTTATTTTTTAAAACTGTCCCTTTTGTTACATATTCATAATAAAATAATGAATCATTTTTTAATGGTTTTTAAATTATATTAAATTTTAATTAATATATGTAATTTAAAATTACTTTGTTGTATTTATAAAACCCATGTTGATCATTTAGTATACTTATCTTATTTTTTAATCTAAAAACATATTTATTTGCTTAAATTAAAAAAACTTCATTAATTATAGAAAGAAAAGAAAATAAATTGATAGATAATATCAATATTATCACATTATATAATTTTATTAACTTATTTTTTGTACATAGAATTATGAATAATATTATTAATTTTAATAACTTTTTTAAGGGTAAAAATATTATTTTAATAGAATTGTTTTATTAATATTGTTTAATTTTTATATAAAAAAAATAAATTAATCTCTAAAGAACATTGAATTAAAAATAATTTATAAACCCATGTGTAAATATCTTATCACTAAATCTATTATTAATCAATTATAAAGGATTTTAAAAACTATTAATGTTGAAAACATCATTTAACTACCAAATAACTTTTTATATATAAAGGGATATATTTTAAAAGTTAATATTTGAATAATATAAAATTGAATTATATTAAATACATATTATATTTTGGGTGATAACAAAAATATTTGGTGTTTTGGGTTATTTTATTTGTTAATTAATAATTTTGTTGCCTAGTTAAAAACTAGTTATCCTGGAAAAAATATAGACATGAATAAAGAAGAAAAAATTATTTTAATAAGTTTTAAAAAATTAGGAATACATATTTTAACATTAATTGAACCAATATATCCAAAATCTAAATCATTTATAACTTTTCAATTCATTGAACCTTGTATAGTGTTATGATATCATTTAAATATAAAGGGTGTTCTCAAAAGATTCTTTTTAATCACTTATAAAAGTGGATCACTTCAACCTTTTCAATGAATTTCCATCCCTTAAAAATAAATATGAACCCATGCCATATTTTCCACTAATATATATCCCTTGAATTCAATAAATCCCTTTTTATAAAATGTTATATTACATCATGCAATTCATATAAGATCATCAAGAGGATGATCAGGATATCGATATAAGCATTACATACTTCTTGACATTTCTTGTTAATGTTTCTCCCTCAAACCAACCAATAATATCATAATATAATGAAATTATTTCCATTAATACATAGAAGTATAATTATATTAATGGAACAACCCATATAAATTCATCTCCTTCCAATTAGAAAAAATAAAAGAACGTAGATCATACATTGTATTGACAACCACCTTCATGATGAAACAAATTTCATTTTCCACCATCTCCAATGTTCTGTTGATATATGGATGGAACAGAAGATCAAATGTGAAATTTATAACATAATTTTGAATAAGAAGATAAAAAATACAATGCACCTTTATTTCTTCTAATTATTGGGAAATGAAAGAGTTAACTGTGCATTGTGTGGGCTACCACCACCAGAAGTAATATATTTCAATTTCTAATGTTATTATAATTATTTATTGAAAAAAATATAAAATATGATTAAAATACATAAAACCATATAAATAATATCATTATAATTCTTTTATAATGAAATTATATAAATATATAAATTTAATTATACTCACTCATAAAATTATGGAATGTTTGTGTTTGGGATGGTATAACCATTTATATGAACAATTCCATACAATCTAACATATATGAATGTGGAAACATGAATAAAAATCTCATTACATTTCAATATGAAAATAAATTTATGGTATTTAAATATTTTATAACATTTTTATCTTATTTCTAAAATGTTATCTTTGAACATAAAAATTAACAAAATTAACCAACACCATACAATAGTCATAAAACACAAAAGGAATGAGATAATAAAATTATTAATCATCCTAATTTATCTATACACATACATTAAATTTTCTAGGAATTTTGATCTTTATTAAAAGAACACATGACAGCACAATAATAATGAATGTATTTTAAAATGATGTAGATTACTCACAACCAATAATAAAAATAGATAATAACGAACTAATATACATCATGTGAATAAATATAAAACATGTCATTAAAATTTTACATATATGAATAAGGGTATCAAATATGTGATTAGGTATTTTATTATTTTTTCACAGGCTATTCAGGCACATTATTGGTAGTCAAGAATTAATATAGGTTACTTTTTATTCCAAATTCATTTTCTGGGGACATGTTTTTTATTTTGCATATTATTCCAATTATCTGGAGTATATAAACCCAAGTAAATCCATTATATCATGAATTTAATTTAATTTATGGTATTATATGTTCAATTACATGCTCTCTATTTGAAATTTGTTTTGATTTAGAACATTCCTAATCTATAATAGAAAACAAAAACTACTAATTTTTGGAAACTAAGGTGTCTATAGTTGTCTGGGAAATTAAATTCTACATTGGATACTAACCTGTTGATACGAATGTGGTAATGATGTACCTTATGGTAATGAACTAGAAAATGGATAGTTGAGTATCAACTCAATCATCAATCACTGCATAATGAGTAGTTTTAGGGTTGAAATCCTAGATAGAAACTCCAATGGTACATTCTATGGATAATTCACATGACCATTTTGATACTTAATGATGGATTCTTCTACTATTGTGTTAGTCTTATACTATTAAAATTTACAAAAAATAATTTTTCTCTCTTATTGAAAAACCAAAAGTTTTAGAGTGCCCTTTCAACCAACTGATCATTATTTCATTTAAAATGTTACTTTATATTGCATAGATAAGAACACATATTTTCAAATACTATTATCGATATATTCTCATAGATATCTTCATTATTCCATTGAATGTGGAAATATTTTTTCCACTATCCTTCATATAGATAGAAATATTATATTTTCCATGAATATGTAATATGTACCTAAGGGTATGTTATGAAACATTTATTAACTGATACAATTAAAGAGATAAACATAATTCGTGATTGTTGGAGAACAATATAGATAACACCTACAGAACATCTTTAGGTCTAATTATTCAAACCTAATAGGGTGTTGGAAAATTTATGCATGATTTCTTATAACAGGTTGATGAATCTATGGTTATGATTCTTAGAATTATACATTACATTAATAAGTTATCAATAATTAATACTAATGATTTTATTTTTAATTACTTGGATATATTATTCCCACTATTTCATTTAATTTTGGAATTATTATGATCATTTGTTTCCAATCAATTTACACAATTTTTACGTTTTGAAAGATTCTACAGTACGCTACTTCTTACAACTCTTATGATCTCACCCTTATTATTTTATACATTCCCATAGAATCCTAGAAGGGAAAATGTGCAATTTTGAAGGATCTTCTAGAATAGATAATAATTATATCGTGGAATTTTTTTGATTTTTTTTTAAATTTATATGTTTAATTTGAATAATAAGTATATATATAGCCATCTATGAATACTATGTGTTTAGAAAATTCCATAAATTTTTTATTATGTACCAATAGTGGTAATATAAGTATCGGCTCTGGGGTTATATAAAATGGGATGTTATAGATGGGTTTAATATGATATTATTGTAAAATTATTGTATAAGTGACTAAGATAAAACATTACTTATTTTTTATATTATAAATGTTACAAATAAATTGAACCTAAGAGTTTTTTCTTTAAAAAAATACTATCATGAATGATGGGTATAAAAACCTTTCAACCCCCCCCCCCCTCCACGGGTACCCCACCTAGTTTTTTAGTATGTAATTTGATAACCTAGATATATTTCTTCTAATATACCAAGGGCCAGCTAAAGAAAAAGGGTATAAGTTCCATAAACATAAAAGGATCAACAATTTTTATATGAATATTGTTGAAAGTAGATAATATGAGATCCACCAATCAAAATTATCGCATAGATAAATAAATTGGTCCAATACATTAATTTATTGTTATATAAACGAGAAAAAAAACTAAAAAATTAATAGGACTATGATGGGACAATGATCTATAGCAACTCATGAAAAATACACTCTTATCTTGTAATAGCCAACCCAATCACCAACTAGATACTATAAAAATGAAAGCAATATATATATGTGTGTTTTTGTGTGTGTCTATTGAGTATATAGCTATCAAAAGTTTGAAAATCCCTAGAACAAGACATTAAAATGTGATAGATTCAAATAGTAGCCTAGTGAATAAGAAAATAAAATCAATAAATTAAACAAATAGGTAAAACTATGCCACATAATCACCATTTTTAACTCACCATGTAATGAATAAAAATATTCATACCTAAAAAATCATATATATATATATATAAGTGATTTACCAAACTTCAACTTCCCAGCTATTCTATTACACTCATGACACAACACTAAACATATTGTTCTACCAGCCCTCCCGTAAGTAATTTTTTCACACCATGAAAATACACCACTCATCACCGCATTACATACATACCAAATAGTATGTCTAAAATCTATTACAACCCATAGATCAGGAATGAACCCACAAGTTATTAAAAACCATGAAAGTACATCATGTGTAACCATAGTCACTACAACTGAGTAAATTTTAGTTTATAAAAATTCTTAAATATGGACTACATATACAAGATAATAATGATCAAGATCTATCACAACTCATACAGATATATTCCATATACATTAATACATTAAAACCTGAATATTACTACACATCATGAATCATATTAAGATAGTGTAGTGAGGATGGAGAATTCATACATCCATTCCCTCAACAACATTGACATTAACGAAAACAACCATACCATAATCATTATAGAATTATATGTCCTCCCAACTCAAGTGGTAGAGTGTATAAAATTAGAAAATATAAAAATATATCATGTATAACCACACTAAGAGGAAATACATATCCATGACTCAATTTTTTTGTCCCACAAGTCACCTACATTCCACTATTAGGGCCAAGGAAACGAGATTTAAAATAAACACAAAAGTCAAAATTATCAAAATCAACAATCCTGTTCATTTCATTATTAATAATTAATTATTATTTCATTGTTAAACCCATTGAAAATTATATTTTAATAAATAATTTTCATAATAAGGTAACATTATATATTACTCCCATTGAAATTTCTAGATAATCATCTTATCCTCTATTAGTATTTATTTAAACCATATCATGTTATCCAATATTCAATATGAGAAACATCAATCTTAATCCCATGATCTCATTAATATTAATTCCTTTAACATTTAGTATCCAAATGTACTAGGACATTATTTGAAATTCCAAAAGAAATATTTAGTTTTGTGGTGTGATAAATTGGTGGATAAAATTTTAAAAATGAAAAAAAGACTATCTAAAAACAATCCTGAAAACAAACATTAAGAATGGAAAAAAGTGTAGCTCTCTATGTAAAACAATAATGCAACACTTCAAACCATCACAATAATAAAATATGAAAAAAATTATCTCAATCTATGTCATATATCTAAATATGAGTCTTATCCAAATAAATGGGAAACATGAAATCCCATCTCAGAACTATTATCATCCACCACTCTCATAAAATCCCAAAAATATTTGGTTAAAACAAAATCAATGAATTTCTTCAAAAAAATATACGCATATATATATATATATATATTGAATCAAAAATAATTTTTAACAAAACAAATAAAGGAAAAATCAATATCATAACCCTATGGAATATATTTTTTAGAAAACAAGTAAAATCTCAAATAGCCCCAAAAATATTATCTCCAAAAAAAACTTATTCCATAATATATTTAATTATTTATTTCATTATGCATGGGATGTATTAAATAACATAAATATAAAATAATATCAAAAATTAACCATACCCATTAATATGGAATTACTTCCATGTCTACCATATCTCTAAAAGGATAGTTAGTATGTTCACATTCCTCTACCAGTATTCACATAATTTTCCAACATTTTTTTATTATCCCATTTAATGAATATAAATTAGGATAAATATAAACAATAACACCAAAAAGAGTTAACACACTATCTTTAAATTACCTATTGGGGTCATCAGGGAAGATTCACCACATGCGATCAAAACACCTATTAGATTTGATCATAATTCCTAATATTCTTTCTATTTTTGTTAATTAAACTAATAATGAGGGAATAAAAATAATGATAAATTCATATGGTTACATTAATCATGAATAGTTATCAAATATACTCCCATTCTAATAATCCTTCACCATTACTTGAGGAGGAAATGAATAGAATTATAGATCTGCAATATTTTCTCCTATGAATAACTCATGATCCCTATAGAAATCCCACCTAGATTTCTCAATCAATAATAAATTAAAACCCCGTTAGAAAAAATTTAAACAAATTTCTTTAATACATATAGATAGAATGAGAGACTGACTAAAAATTGAAGAAAATAATACTTATTAGAGACCACTAAAGAACAATTTCTAGAGTTTGGAGGTTGAATCCAAACAATAGATGCTCAACATCTCTAAAAGAGGACCTTGTATCATCAATGGTAAGAAGTTGAAGGTATAAAATAAATATATTTTTATAGATGTTTCAAATTTATAAATACATAACTTATAATTGGACCATGATGAGAACTAATTGACCATGTCATAACCACTATGGTTTTAACCTAAAATTATATGTAACATGGATTTCAATGATGTAAGGAACCACAGTCAAACTTCCCCTAAAGATTCATTATGAAATATATTTCTTATATAATGATTATCATGTAACCTTGGGAGATTATTTTTTTGCAAGCCATGTAAACATGAGATTGATACCCCTGAATTAGAAAACACAGGGAATCTTGACCACTACTAAACCACAACACAACCTAATCCCCATAATAGAAATGCCTAAAATAGTAGAATAAATTACCCAAGTACCACATGGCCCACACCATAAAATAACCACATGTCATAGCTAAAATTTAGGATACAGGACCACCAAAAATAGAATCATCGTCCTCTACACCAATGAAACCACACTATTCTACATGGTTAACCTCTTAATCTATATTATCGCAAAAGTAGAGGAATCATGCCAAAGGTCAACTCTTTAAAAATCATTTCTCATAGAATATCAATGAATTATACATGGAAACATATCCATACATGCTTTAATGAAACTTTATATTCCTTATTTACTTTTCTAAAATACCATTGCCTAATCCCCATATCTCATGACATAGAGTCGTGTCTTAAGAGGCCATATCAAAACTAAACCATGATATATCCTACAATCTCCTTACCCAATCCATCTTCTATACTAATATATCATATTAAACACCACATTATCTGTTCCATGTTTTTGAGAAACCATAACACACCCAAGACCTCAATGCATGGGATTAATAAAAAATCTTCTGTCACATCAAATACCTCTAAAAAATTATAATCTTTGGGAATATAATACAAAAAATAGGATGGAAATATATGAATGTAAAATATTCTTCCCATGTGATACCTCTCAAGGATCATACTATTACAATGAAATAACCCAAACATTGAGGCAAATAGTTCATGAACATCCAAAATAAATATATTTCTGATAATGAAATAGGCTTTCGATATAATATCTCAGTAGAAATTCAAATATAGAACATAATGGGATATTTTTCAAGAATATAAAACTCTTTCTTCCATATGATATATTCCAAGAAACCCTAATCACATGGACACAAAAATATATACTATTAGCCATAAAAACCCATATCCTAATGTTACAAAATCACAATAGGTCATTCCTTGAAGGTTGCATCTTCTTAAAATACCAGTATTCCATAGTAAACATCGTGGGAATCATCATAATGAATATTGTGAGGATATAACACAAGGAATATTACATGAATCTAGATGATATATTGATAAAGTTCTAACTAATAAACAAAAAATGTATCATATTACATTAACTTCAATGTTGTATCAAATAATTTATTGAAAATACTCCCCCAAATGATTCTCATCATACTATAAAGAGAACATTACTCTAGGAACACATGATCTCCTCTATCAATCTTTAGAGGCCACATACTGTGACTAGCAGATCAGTTATATAAATTCTATATTTCCATCATTTTATCATGGATCACATCTAACTTCTCTATCATGATATAAACCAATTCTAATAAATTTATTATTATCTCACCAACCATGCTCTAATATAATTGATATTAGGATAATAGACAATATAATTCATTCAACAACTCAAAAATAGAGTAGATTGATAATTTTTACTATAATAAAGCTTTTTTAAGGAGAGGTGTCTCACCCATAAACATTCAATATGCATGTGTGTAAAATTTCCTATAATATCCTTAAATTATTATCTGTCTTTTTGTTCAATCTATTGATGAAATATTTTGAAATCGAATAGTATATAGAAAACAACATGTTAGAGACCTCACCAGACCCTATAGATAAATGGGGATCATTATCAAATTATATCATCTTCATAACCATAGGAAACCACACCACCTTCTATATATACTATTTTGAGAAAACCTCAATCTTTCAAAACTTATTAATAACTATGAAGATAGTTAACTTAATCAAGTAGAAAAAATCACCCATATAGTATTATAACCATCCATAGATAAAGTAAAACTTGTGAATTTTTCTATATAGTTTTCCTAAACAAATTCCCCATGGGAACATCAAGTAGCGGAAGAAACCCACTAGTAACATGGTGACTAGAATTCACCCTCTATAAAACTAATCATCAAGGGAAAAATACAATAATAAGTTTCATTACCATGGGCCACCAATAATAAACATGAAGAAAACAACACAACCTAGCAACACCATGATGTTAAAACAAGGGGGAACAAGAGAGGAATTGAAAAAAACACAATGTAGCTCTAATGGAATGAATATCCCCCCAAAAATAGAAATTTATCTCAATCATCCACAAATTATCCATAAGGGGAATTAATACAAAAAAATTATCACTCCAAATACTCACAAAACAATATCCTAGTTGGTCCTCTTCCTACTAGTGAACAAAAAAACATTCAAAATAATTTGATAAAGACCCCCCTACATCAACAGTTTATATATCAAGGTGTATTATAGAGAGATCCTCCAATACACTCCAAAAAACTCCAGACTCAAAGATGACATTACTTCATGAATTCCTGGTCATATAATAAATAAAAAAAATTATATCACAATTTTGTCAGAAATCCTAAAGTCAGCATCACATAATAATTATATCCATGTTCAATATCATAAATTTATATCATTATTAGAGAATATACACCATTCAATATTGTGTTTTTTGATGAGTACCAAGGAATCATGCATGATGTAATACTTCTAAAACATTAAAAAACACAACTACAACATGATCATAATCATGGGTAGCATAGTTACATTCATGATTCAATAATTTCATAAACCAATATACAAATATTTATCTATACATCATTATAATACAACCTGTGAATAGAAATAAAGGAAAAAAATAAACCCTAAACATAATGTCCTCCTCTAAACAATGAAGAATCATTTAACTAAGTAAGTTATCCTGTAAATTATACAATATATTCTGGAACTAGTTTTTCCAAATGAAAGAATAATCCATATTAGATAGATATTTTATAGAAGTAAAAAATTGATTGATTCCTTAGGCAAAACATCTGTTATAACATGCATTACCTAGGATAGTCAAGAAATCTAGTACATTCATGGGGTCCACTCATGAAACAAAGTTTTAAATATTTGATTGATACACCACAAATTATCATTGAGACACATATTCCCATTTATATGGACCTCGTAAACTAATAACTCACAAGTTGATAGCTTATAAAACAATTAGTGAAGGTGAAAAACATTCAAAACATCTCTTAGATTCTATAAATTATCTTCCTAAGACAATAAAAACATAAGGATGACATCAATAAAGACAAAAACTAAACCACCCTTATAAATAAATAAATTCTATATGTAATTCCTGTTTTCACAAAAAAACCCTAACTAAAAAAATATGCTTTATTTTTTTTTAAATATTGATTTTAGTATGAATTATGATATTTATAATTGAACTATAGAATTAGTGGGTAAAAATATTAGTAAATTAATTTAAAAATCAATGAAAAAATAAATATTAAATGTCACTTTGAATATGAAAAATTTTGTAAAATCAAATAATTATAAAAAAACAATAATAAGTTTAATTTTATACTTAAAATTGCATTTCCCTAAAAGATTCAATTTTAGGAACTCTGCATTTATTATTTTAAGAAACTAAATATATTATAATCAAATGTGGATAAAATATATTGATATTATTAATAGTATTATAACTAATTTAAAAAGTAATTTTATTCTAAAAGAGGATAAAATGTTAATATTTTAAAAAATCATTTTCTATAAAAAAATTCATCAAATATTTTTAATTCATTTAAAAGTTTCATTATGGAAATTTAAATTTTAAATTTGATAAAATAAACATCATTTATAGATTTATCATAGAAATATCATCCTAAGCATTTTTTATTTTTCAATAAATATTTTTTTCTTAAAAATAATAACATTCCATTTTTATAACTATAATGAAATTTAGGACATCATTAGAAAATATGCATTGAATAAAAAATTCATGAAAATAATTTAATATTGAGATGATAATTTAATATCTTTATATATTTGAAATATTTATCTAATTTCGAATATTGTGATTTACATTGTGTAAGATAATTATTATTTTTTAAAATAAAAACTCGTTTTTATGTGTTATACATTTATAATTAATATATCAAATTATACCACTTTGTGAAATTAAATATTATAAAATTAATTTATTTTTTAATTATGATAATTATTTTATAAGGGTGGTATTATTTATAGTCATTCCAATACGTTCTCGAGGGTAACGAAAATAGTTTCCAAGTTAATATGAAATTTTGGTAGAAGTTATAACTATTGAAAAACATGCTTGAATTTCATAAATATTTCCTATAAGTGTGTGGGTAAAGGATTTCAATACTTAAAAAAAATCAACTCCATTATTTTTGACGTTTTTAACAACTTTCCTTTAAAATTGACATAACATTAATATAATTATATTTTTATTAGCAAAAGTATCACCCCTCCCATATAAAAATGATCTTTTGACCATCCCATTTTTCCTCCAAAATGAAAAAGATTGGATCAACAAAACTATACGCAAATCCCTTAAAAACACCCACCTAGACTACCTAGAGGTTCCACTCTTCTTAAATTACCATTATTCCATGGATTAATCAAATTTATAAAGTATTCATTCCAACGAGTATAGTTAAAAATCCCAAATCATTCTTTTTAATTTAAAAATAATTAAGTCCACTTATGGTAACATCATGGATAATTATACCAACCTATAATAGTAACATGATTATCACTAGTATAAAAAAAATTATTGACTGAATAATAATTGTCATCCTTCCTCCATTATTTTTATAATGGAAAAACCTTTATCTATATATGTATATACATATATATGGGGTACCACATCCATGAATGTCATATTTCTTTTTTGACATCATCTATTCATAGATAGTCAAAATAATTATATTATTGATAAAATTTTATATTTAAAACATAATCAAATTTATATAATGTTAAATTATTTTTTATTATAAATCTATTCTATGGAATATGGAATTCTTTTATGTATACTTATAGAATGCAACATCTAAGGATTTCATTATAACACCCTGAAATTTTATGAAAAATATTCATTTAAATTTCATTGATGTCTTGTGTTGTGCGCTACACCAAAAGGAACTTGCACTACATGCATCCCTGACTTGGCTTTTATTACACGCAATCGCGACTTTCCTCGATAGCATGTGTAGTACGCAATACCGGGTTTCACTAAACAACGATATATTGTTATAATATTATTATGAACTAGACGTTATGAATAGTATTAACTAAATTTTGAGTTTTATAACATTATTATTAATCTTACATATTTTCTAGAACATGGTATGAGAACAAAATAAAATTTTTGGGTAAAATAAGTATTTTTCAAAAAATGCAGTTTTGCCACCTTTTGATGGCGCACCCACATTAAATCTAGTTTTTGACATGTTTATAAGTTTAGTTTGAAAAAATAAAATTCTTCCTTGGAATAAGGATATAAAAATTTAATTTGGATAAATTTTTCATATTATTCTGATAACTTTCATATTTTGATGAATAGTAAAAACATGTTATATTTTAATTAAAACCAACTTTTTTCATCGCAATAATTTATATGGTTAGATTATATTTTTAATGGGTTTTAAAATGTAATTAGAATATATTTTTACCATTTCATCCAATGTTGGTCATTGGAATTAATTTCACTTTGAATTTTGACATAAACAAGTGTCGATCTTTTGATAGTTATTGTTTCTTAAAAACATGCTATTTCTTTTGATAACGGGAATTACTTTTAAAATTATTTAATGCCACTTCTATGTTTTGAATTTGGAAAAATAGACATCATTTTTGAATTCGGAATATCAAATATAGCTTAGGCTGAATTTTTGGTATTTTTCTGAAAAACTTCAATTTTTGATGAATAGTGAAAACACTGAGTTTTTAGTTAAAACGGACTTTTTATTTAAATAATAATTTATTTTATTTAAATTTATTTTAGGTCAAAATAGATACATAATACTTATATAACTTCAAGGAAATTTATTGGAGTCATTTTATAATAATTTTAGATTTATAAAAATTGTATTGAACTTTTACCGTCTTTTACCCACCTCCTAGGAGCTTTTGCAATTGTTCATAAAACATAATTTTACCGATTCTGTTAGTTGAATTTAGAAAATCCAAGAGACACGGTTAATATCAAGGAGTAAAATGTGGTTCAATTATATAATAATAATAATTTTTGGTGAATAGTAACTATTTACTTTTATTTACAACAGTTAAAAGTAAATTGGGTAGTTCAAGGTTAAAAGAATATTATAATAGTTATAAATTTCCTTAAAACTTGTCCTAACCTTATTTTATGAGTATTGGCCAACCATGGGCATCGTTGGGTCAATTTTGGGACCCCATTGAGCCACTTGGTAATGATAATGACATTTTGGATTAATTAATTTAATGTGAAGACAAAATTGACATTAACAAAAATCTTTTAGTAAATTAATTTTTATACAGTGTTATATAAGTCATATTTTAAACTATAAATATTCATTAGAAATCTAAAAATATTTCCTACATAATGTTTTTTTTTCATAATTTTTAGACATCAAATGAATTATTTATGACACAATAATGATGCAGTATTTATCTCATTAATAAATGGTATAAATAAATAAGATTATAATAATTGAAATATTATCCAAAACATTTCCAATTATGATTGGATTATTTTATTTCAACCATGAGTCATCTTATAATCATATTTATTGATTTTTGGACCTTTTGAAACCGAAGATAAGTTTATAATAAAATAATAGTTTCACACTTTCCAAAAGAACCCCTCCTCCCCCTTATAAAAGGAGACCATATTTATCCAATTCCTCACACCACTCAAGCCATTTGGCTCATCCAACCTCTGCCCAATTAAGCTCTCTACATCCCTCTACTCCCCATAGAAGCCTTACAATAGGTTGAAGGAACTTCAAGAAGTCCTTTTGGTTCAAACCGAAGGAAGTTTCCCAAATTAAAGGTAATAGTTTCTCTTAAGTTGTTTTCTTTTATTCTAGTTATCCAACAACTAAACTCTTTTTAATGCATTCTTTGGTAACAAAACCAGAATCCTAAAAATACTAGGATGTTGTTATGAGAATTATTAGAACTACACTTACACACACCTCCATCTAATGGATGATGAACATAATGTTTCTGTGGATGGCAAACTAACGCCTCACGAAACGATGATTGTTCGATTTTCTCCTACCATCTCTCATCGTGGCCATTATTATGGAAGTGTATTTATATATGATATATATTATGTTTATGATTTACTTATTCTTCTTTACATCCCAATTATATCAAGACTTTATGGTTTCCATAGTTGGTAAATACGATAATCTCATTTGAGGAAGTGCGGACTACTGCCCCCTCAAAGTGATGTGATTCGTTAATGCCATATGTGGAATGTATAAAGGATGGAGTTAATGTTATTATATATGATATTATGCTGGAATTATAATATACCTATTCCATTAAAATAATAAATATAAATGAAAGTAGCGTTCATGCGTACGTACGGTTTACCGTCTCCATAAATGGTGCATTTCATTTCTTACCTCCATATGTTATGTAGTATTATAAATACATGTATATGATGGATATATAATGAATATATATGATATATAAATAATTATTTACATTATGGAAGTAAGTAAATAATGATATTAGTAATAATAACAAGTCCAAACATGTACGATAAATTAGATGATTTTACCCAAAACGTTGCTTTAACATGGGATTTACAAAAGAACAGGTAATATAAAGTCATAAGTGAACCATATATGATATCATAACAATGAATATCTTTCTGTAATAATTCAATGGAATTATTTAAATCATTATACAGGAGGTTCGGATACGTACGAAGAATATCGAACCTAAGGTAAGGGATAATTATTCCAATCTCATTCTTATCCGAGATTGTTTATTCGTAAGTATTTACTGGGGTTATGTTTATTATCCATGTCCATATGTTCTCAAAATGTTTTCAGAAAATGATTAATTTTCTTCCATGTATGTTTAAATTCATTCTTACCCTTTTTTACATTTACCACATTGTATGGAAGGAATCATTCTTTTGTTTACCATATGAGGTACTTTTTGACTTTTCCGAAAAAAGTACGAGAAGAATGTTATTTTTTAACTTATACGGCATGAACAGATTTTTACAGTTTCATAACGCCTTATTTACAAGAAGCATACTCTACAAGATTTCAAGACTATTTTCAACAAAATCCATTTCATTTAAAATTGAATGTGATTTTGTGAAAAAAAATGATTTTCAAGAAGAATGTATATTTTCCTCAAGAATTCATTTCAAGTGTTTTATCAAAATTATTTTACATATAAGATATAATAGGGTTCTATTTATATCCCTATTTTTACATTGATTTGATTATTTTATGATGTAATTAATTTTATGATGTCCTTTTATCTTATATGGGTTATGTTATGATGGCATGATGTTTGAGAATCCCATTTTTATTACATGGGTTATGATATGATTTATGATTTATGATTTTTTGGCACACATAAGAATGGTTTCATTATGAGATGGGTGGGACCTATATCTCCATCCAACGCATTGGGTAAATGTTTATATCTCATGATATAGACATGGCTAGAATGGTAAGTTAATCCGGTTCAGTGTTACAGGACTGAAACGAGGAGTGATCTCGATTCAGAATGGGACTTTGTCCACTAAGATTGTCTTGACAGTAATGCCTTGGCTACCATGTAAATCATATCCTGTGCTTAATGTTTTTCCAAAATTACAAGTTTTATTTCCAAGAAATTTTATCATGATTGATGTTACATTATGATCTATTCCTTATGTACTTCCATGTTTTATGTCATTTCTCAAGATTTCAATGTTTAAACATTATGTTCATGTATTTATGTTCAAATGTATATGGTTTGTTTTATTTTCTCCATGCTTACCCTTACTGAGCATTTGAGCTCACCCTTTATATGTTTTATTTTCCCCAGCATATAATGAAAGGTTTTAAGTAAGAAAACAAAGGGGAAGATCTTTATGGGAGATTTTGAAGATCTTTCACCATGATTAGAAGATTATTTTTCCGTGTTTCCAAATACACTAAACTATTACGGTCTTTGTGTGTTTGTATTTGTTATGTATTATGTATTCTAAAAAAGTAATGTAATTTCTATGTACGTCAAGCTTCGGGTCTCTACAGTTGGTATCAGAGGAAAGGTTTAGTTAACCTTTGGAAACTAGGATGCGAAAACTTTAGTGAGATCCCTAGAGATATTTCTAATGTATGTCTAGGGATGTCCATAAGGATAAGTATAAGTATAGGCTATAGTCCTAGAATTACTATACCGATCTAAGAATTAAACCTAAGATGTTAGATATTGAAGTTACTCCCCCTTTATTATGTTGTTTTACCTATCATGAATTTTTCCTCTCACACTATTTTTTTTGGGTTTTAGAAGATGGCTGGAACCCGAAGGAACCGTGTTGATAAATGTAATGGACAATGCAATGATTGTCCTTATGAAAAAACCAATGTTATGGGAGATGGAGTCCAAAATCTTATTGTTATACTTACTCATGCTATGAATCATTCTGGACTTCCAAAAGAGCAGAGAAGGGAACAATATTCTATTGAGTCCTTCATGAGGAAATGTCCCCCTTCTTTCAATGGTTCTTCTAATCCACTTGTTGCTGAACAATGGATCAGTACCATTGAAAAGATATTTTCCATACATCGTTGTTCAGAACATGAAAAATTTATTCTGGTTATTTACCTATTAGAAGGCGAAGCAGATCAATGGTGGACTTTAACTAACAATACAAGGCCCCAAGGTGAAATTGACTCCATGGAATGGGATGAGTTCAAGAACTTATTTTTCAATAAGTACTTCCTTGTATTTTTCAAACAAATATGGAAAAGGAGTTCCTTGAGCTTAAGAAAAAGGATGATGAATCTGTTAGTATATACGAAGCAAATTTTACAATGCTTGAAAGGTATGCATCTGACTTTATCATCCAACATGAATGTAATGTTGATCGATTATTCAATGGCTTAAAACCAAGTCTTTGAAGGGAATTATCTATAAGAGACTTCAGTGGCTATGAAGAAATTGTGCATTGTGCTATCAAGGTAGAACTAGAAGTTGGTGTTACATATCTATCTCATGGTTTTGACAAGAAATGAAAGATGGAGTTCAAAGAGAAATATCAGAACAATGGTGAAAAGAAGATGAATGTTTCTTTATGCTCAAAGTGTGGAAAGAAGCATGGTGGAGATTTCCTAAAAGGTACTAGAAAATGTTTTAAGTGTGGAAAAGAAGGTCATCGAGCAGTTGATTGTCGAAGTAATGGGAAAAAGGTTGATAATGATGTGAATAGAGAAAAGACAACAGAGAAACCTCCACCAATACTTCAATGCTTCAAGTGCCAGGAAATGGGGCATTATGCTAATAAATGCCCTAATCCACGGGTTAATGATGATCAACATGAGAAACCTCTTAAGGAAAAGGAAAATGGGAAGTCACATGTGATCACTATTGGCAATGTTGAATATGAAAATCATCTGGTGGAATGATTTAATGTTTATGTAATGGGATTTTAAAATAGTATCATGGAATCTCATTTATGGTATTGTGGAATTTTGGAATATCTATATATTGGTCTATTGTAGTTTTCAATAATTTTATGGTACCGGTAACCAGGAAAAGTGATTCAAATATTTTGGAAAGCAGATGATATGCACATAATGAAGGGATAAGGAGAAAATAAATTGTTTGATAGGATTCATAAACTCATGATTGATATAAGGACTAAGTGATATCATGGTTTGAGTATATAGAATTTTTGGGATTTTGGTATGTGGAAAGAGTTAAATTTTGACAGCATTCATGTTTTCACTAAGGTTCAATGGGTATTCATTTTTCTAAAGAGAATACATGATTAAGGTATTCACATGATTGGAATGTGACCAACACGATATATGAGGGATAAATGATGGTATTCACATGCTTATTATATGGCCTTTTTAGTAATCATTCTCTTTATAATATGAGTTTGGAAAGACGTATTTTGGATAAGCCTAAATATTCAAATGGATTATGTTGAACATAAGTTAGTATTATTTAAGAATAGAAATTTTTTTCTATATTATTAATAGAATGTTATAATAATGTAGTTTTAGAAAAAGGACAACCTGCAAGATGGGAGACAACCTGTCATGTCGGACAAGGCTGTGGGAATCGAACCCACAACCGAAGTGCGACAGGCCTGTATTGCCTACCACTGGCCTACAGGAAGTCCCTAGTTAGTAGAAATTAGTTTTATTTTATTAATCAGTATGATAGCTGACGTATAAGTCCATTTTTGGAATCATATACGATTAAA
The DNA here is from genome assembly GCA_963277665.1 of Viscum album. NCBI lineage: Eukaryota > Viridiplantae > Streptophyta > Magnoliopsida > Santalales > Viscaceae > Viscum > Viscum album. The sequence goes on from OY728144.1 coordinate 599,021,764, forward strand.
CTCACCATAGATGAACTTATGTATATTTGTTAACTTTTGGTAACCTTTTGTTTTAAACAGATTGAATGACCCATCATTCTATCACATGATCTGCTAACACTTCACGAATAACAAATTAAACTTCATTTCTTTAAGAGATGAAGTGGAAATTGTTCATGGCACGAACAATAGTGAGATGGTACCAAAATAATGTAAGTATTTATTCTAATTCTTCAACATTAAGGAAATGATATTTAAAACCAAAAAAAATGTTGTCCTAGTGCCCTCATATCCGATGAATCAGATTGTACCTTAGATCATCAAAAATTTATGGCTTTGTGATTGTTGGCTTTTTCATAGCCATGTTCTCTACCACTATCCATCAGAACCTGATGGTTAGATTTCTCTTCTATATCCATATTTTCACCTATGTTATCCTATGTGGAAACCCAATGATTATTTAATTTGGGTAACCATTACATTTCATACTTTAGTTTTTAAAGTCATGTTTTGGTATTCCTTTTTACGATGTGGGTTTCTATGAAAGAATATTTCAAGTAGTAAACCATTTATAACCCCGACGAATTTCAAGGGCGAAATTCATTTTAAGGGGGGTATAATGTAACACCCCGAGATTTTATGAAAAATATTCATTTTAACTTCATTGATGTCTTTTATTGTACGCTACACCAAAAGTATCATGCACTACATGCATCCCTGACTTGGCTTGTATTACACGCAATCACAACCTTCCTCGATAGCGTGTGTAGTACGCAATACGGGTTTCACTAAACAACGATATATTGTTATAATATTATTATAGACTAGCCATTATGAATAGTATTAACTAAATTTTTAATTTTATAATATTATTATTAATCTTAAATATTTTCTAGAACATGGTATGAGAACAAAATAAATGTTTTGGGTAAAATAAATATTTTTTAAAAAATGCGGTTTTGCCGCCTTTTGATGGCGCACCCACTTTAAATCTAGTTTTTGACATGTTTATAAGTTCAAATTGACAACATAAAATTCTTCCTTGGAATCAGGATATAAAAATTTAATTTGGATAATTTTTTCATATTATTCTGATAACTTTCATATTTTGATGAATAGTAAAAACACGCTATATTTTAATTAAAAACAACTTTTTCCATCTCAATAATTTATATGGTTAGATTATATTTTTAATGTGTTTTAAATTTTAATTAGAATATATTTTTACCATTTAATCCAATTTTGGTCATTGGAATTAATTTCACATTGAATTTGGACATAAACAAGTGTTGATCTTTTGATAGTTATTGTTTCTTAAAAACACGCTATTTGTTTTGATAAAGGGAATTACTTTTAAATTAATTAATGCCAATTCTATGTTTTGAATTTGGAAAAATAGACATAATTTCTGAATTCTGAATATCAAAAATAGCTTAGGCTGAATTTTTGGTATTTTTCTAAAAAACTTCAATTTTTGATGAATAGTGAAAACACTGAGTTTTTGGTTAAAACCGCCTTTTTATTTAAATAATCATTTATTTGATTTAAATATATTTTATGTCAAAATAGATACATAATACTTATATATGTTTAATTAAATTCATTGGAGTCATTTTAAAATAATTTTAGATTTATAAAAAAATTGTATTGAACTTTTCACCGTTTTTTACCCACCTCCTAGGAGCTTTTTCAATTGTTCATAAAACATAATTTTACCCCTTCTGTGAGTTTAATTTTGAAAATATGAGAGACACGGTTAATATCAAGGAGTAAAATGTGGTTAAATTATATAAAAATAATTTTTGATGAATCTTAACTTTGTACTTTTATTTACAACAGTTAAAAGTAAATAGGGTAGTTCAAGGTTAAAAGAATATTATAATAGTTATAAATTACCTTAACACTTGTCCTAACATTATTGGATGAGTATTGGCCGCCCATGGACATCCTTGGGTCGATTTTGGGACCCCATTGAGCCATTTGGTAGTGATAATTACATTTTGGATTAATTAATTTAATGAAAAGACAAAATTGACATTAACAAAAATCTTTTAGTAAATTAATTTTTATATTGTGTTATATAAGTCATATCTTCATATATAAAAATTCATTATAAAGATAAAAATATTTCATACATCATGGTGTTCTTTTCATAATTGTTAGACATCAAATGTATTATTTATGACACAATAATGATGCAGTACTTACCTCATTAATAAATGATTTAAATAAATAAGATTATAATGATTAAAATATTATCCAAAACATGTCCAATTCTGATTGGATGTTTTTATTTCAACCATGAGTCATCTTATCATCGTATTTGATGATTTTTGGAACTTTTGAAACTGAAGATAAGTTTATAATAAAATAATATTTTCACACTTTCCAAAAGAACCCCTCCTCCCCCTTATAAAAGGAGACCATTTCTATCAAATTCCTCACACCTATCAAGCCATTTGGCTTATCCAAACTCTGACCAATTAAGCTCTCTACATCCCTATCCTCCCCCTAGAATCCTTACATTAGACATAAGGCACTTCAAGAAGTCCTTTTGGTTCAAACCAAAAGAAGTTTCCCAAATTAAAGGTAATAGTTTCTCTTAAGTTGTTTTCTTTTATTCTACTTCTCCAACCCCTAAAATCTTTTCAATAAATTCTTTTGTAACAAAACCATAATCCTAGAAATACTAGGATGTTGTTATGAGAATGATTAGAACTACACTTACACACACCTCCATCTAGTGGATGAAGAACATAATGTTTCTGTGGATGGAAAACTAATGCCTCATGAAACGATGATTGTTCGATTTTCTCCTACTGCCTCTCATGGTGGCCAGTATGATGGAAATGTATTTATATATGATATATATTATGGTTATGATTTCCTTATGATTCTTTAATTCCCAATTATATCAACACTTTATGGTTTCCATAGTTGGTAAATACGATAATCTCATTTGAGGAAGTGCGGACTACCGCCCCCTCAATGTGATGTGATTCGTTAATGCCTTATGTGGAATGTATAAAGGATGGAGTTAATGATATTATATATGATATTATACTAGAATTATAATATACCTATTCCATTAAAATAATAAATATAAATGAATGTAGCGTTCATGTGTACATACAGTTTACCGTCTCCATGAACGGTGCATTTCATTTCTTACCTCCATATGTTATGTACTATTATAAATACATGTATTTGATGGATATATAATGAATATATATGATATATAAATCATGATTTACATTCTAAAATTAAGTAAATCATGATATAAGTAATAATAACAAGTCCAAACATGTACGATAAATAAGACGATTTTACCCAAAACGTTGCTTTAACATGGGATTTACAAAATAACGGCTAATATAAAGTCATAAGTGAACCATATATGATATCATAACAATGAATATGATTCTTTAATAAATCAATGACATTATTTAAATCATTATATATGAGGTTCGGATACGTACGAAGCATATCGGACCTAAGGTAAGGGATAATTATTTCAATCTCATTCTTATCCGAGATTGTTTATTCGTAAGTATTTACTGGGATTATGTTTATTATCCATGTCCATATGTTCTCAAAATGTTTTCATTAAATGTTCACTTTTCATCCATGTATGTTTAAAGTCATTATTACCCTTTTTTACTTTTACCACATCGTATGGAAGAAATTTTTCTTTTGTTTACAATACGAGTTACTTTTTGACTTTTCTGAAAAAAGTACGAGAAGAATGTTATTTTTTAACTTATACGGCATGAACGGATTTTTACAGTTTCATAACACCTTATTTTCAAGAATCTTAATCTACAATATTTCATGAGTATTTTCAACAAAATCCATTTCTTTTAAAATTTAATGTCATTTTGTGAAAATAAAATGATTTTCAAGAAGAAATGATATTTTCCTCAAGAATTCATTTTAAGTGTTTTATAAAAATTATTTTCAATCTAAGATAAAATAGGGTTCAGTTTCTATCCCTATTTTTACATTTATTTGATTTTTTTATGATGGAATTAATTTTAGGATGTCCTTTTATCTTATATGGGTTATGTTATGATGGCATGATGTTTAAGAATCTCATTTTTATTACATGGGTTATGCTATGATGTATGATTTATGATTTTGTGGAACACATAAGAATGGTTTCATTATGAGATGGTTGGGACCTATATCTCCCATCAATGCATTGGGTAAAGATTTATATCTCATGAGATAGACATGGATGGAACAGTAAGTTAATTCGGTTCAGTGTTACAGGACTGAAACGAGGAGTGAACTCGATTCAGAAAGAGACTTTGTCCACTAAGATGGTCTTGGCAGAAATGCCTTGGCTACCATGGAAATCATATCATGTGCTTAATGTTTTTCCACAATTACAAGTTTTATTTCCAAGCTATATTATCATGATTGATGTTACATTATGATCTATGCCTTACGTACTGCCATGTTTTATGTCATTGCTCATGATTTCGATGTTTAAACATTATGTTAATGTTTTTATGTTCAAATGTATATTGTTTTTTTTATTTTCTCCATGATTACCCTTACTGAGCATTTGATCTCACCCTTTATATGTTATCTTTTCCCCAGGATATAAAGAAAGGTTTTAGGTAAGAAAAAAAGGGGAAGATCTTTTTGGGAGATGTTGAAGATCTTTCACCATGATTAGAAGAGTATTTTTCCAAGTTTCCAAAGACACTAAACTATTACGGTCCTTGTGTGTTTGTTTTTTTATGTATTAAGTATTCCGAAAAAGTAATGTAATGTCTATGCACATCAAGCTTCGAGTCTCCACATTAATGATCTACATTTTATTGTCACATTACATCGTAGAAGATTAATGAAGAATAAGGATTTTGTATTTAGATATATACTACAAAAAAGGATAAATTTTCTGTTTTATGTGTATATACTTATATCTAGGGGCTCTATGTAATAGGGACAGAGTTTTCTCTACAAAGAAGTGTAGTCACATTTTTCAGTTCTCCTAAATTTTGGGCACGTTATCACTATAGGGGAGAAACTATATTATAATGGATTTTGATGAAATTTATTTTTTAATAGATTTATAAACATGAAACATATGAAAAGAACTTTTTTGGGTGTATCGGGCTGTTTAAATGATACTATGTCGAAATAGATATATCATGTCAATGTAAGGTAGTATATTTCATAGGATAGGATTATAATCTATAGAGGAGTCTATGTGTTCAATTCAATTCAACTGAACTATGTGAGACCAGAATTTCATATTGATCACATCATGTCAAAATGTGTTTAGGAAGATAAAATATGACTATTATGAACAAATATGTTATTCCAAAAATAAGGAGTCAATGAGGTGAAATTTAAAATTTGGGTAGTTCAACTAGCATTGAGGATTTGGATCATTAAATTAGCTTTTTAGTTATTTTGAAAGATTATAACCAGCAATTGTAATTTTATAGTGTAGATAAATTGGATGATGGTCCAAGGGATGTTCTTGATTAAGAGAATTTGAAATTTAATTTCAAATTCCAATTTGACATAGTAAAAAATTTGAATTATGTGTATATCTATAATGTGTGTGAAAGTGATTTAAAATGGAAAATTACTAAAAGAATTTGAAGATAATAGAATATATTACATTATCTTTATATATATATATATAACAATGATTATTTAGTAATTATTTGTTCCACATGAAGATGTGAACAAAATGGGAATAGGGATTTTAACCTGATTATTTTTTCATTCGAGTCTTTTCAAATCAGGTTCACCATTTTCTTTCACCCAAATTTGAATTTTTTGTCAGAAAATTTGAAGGAGGGGGAGAATGGTGTGTAATAAATGAATTCTGATATAGGTTCTTTGACAGTATCCAACGGGTTTTTTTATGGAGCCAGAAACATCTAATGAATCTTATATCCAGGATTCATGGAGCTACATTCCAATGACAGGTGCCCATTTGGTAAATTGACAAAAGACTGTTAAAAACACACATAGGTCGACAAGATGGTAATTCAGCATCATAAGACTCTTCTGGGGGGAACTATGGCCTCTTCCAGGACACTCATATATATTTAAGTCATGTTCATATGTTCATGAATCCTTTGTTCATTCCTAAGCATGTGTTTACAGATTACCCCTAGGAAATGAACGATCATGAATATGCTTTTGTTCAGAATCATCTGTATGCATATGAGGTTCCCCATTGATATAAGGATCTATATGTATCCATGTTTTTCTATCAATGTTACCCTTTAGTGGAAAAATAATATATTCCTGGGTCCTTTCTTGGGATGATGTGGGTCTTAAGCCGTGTGAGGGGGATTTCTAGAGTTTATCATCATCTAGCGAGGATAAAAGTTGTTTTTATATAGGGATAAAACCTATGAAATGGATATCCTATGTATCCTCATGAGTGTAATCAGAAATCAGATAGTTCCTTGTCACTTTATCAAGACACATCAACTTTTAAGGTCATGCAACAAGGACATGGTCATTTAGTTTAACATCATGTAGGAAGGAAGCTCAGTAGGAAGTGTGTCTTGTCAATGATGGTGTAGAACTTACACCCAGGTGGCCTGAGATACTTGGAAGAGATGTGGAATCCTAGGAGAATATTACCATACCAGGGATATGGCCCTGATAACATTAGTGTGGATTTTAGTATTAGGTTTGGACCTTCGAGAGGATTCTTACATATCACAATTTGTTGGGAATCAAAGGCCACATTTTTCACTTTGATTGGTGCATACACCTTTGTGGAGCCCTGTCAAAGGGGATATTTTTTGTGGCTTTATCCTAGTGGATTCCTATTGTAGGGGATTTTATCGGGGATTATACCTTATGTTTTCCCATTTATATTTAAATTGGGGATTATATCCTTAGAGATTTCCAGTTTAGTCTTCTTCAGAATCAAACAGATGTCAAAATATTTTCCCACCTCTAATCCCACATTAGTCATGTTTAGTTTGAGAAATAAAAATAGGTTGTGTATATGATGATCACATGTACATCATCACATACTGATAGATGGGGTTGAAGAAAAAAGGGAGAGAGAATAAGGGCATTGAACGTGTCCATCCCATCTCTTGTTTTCATATCCTGGATAGTCATATTTGGCGATCTATCCAAAAATGTTAGGGTTAAAGGAAAACATGGGAAAGGGTTCCACCTCCCTCAAGAAAGGCTAAGGGTCTACCTCAGTTTGAGTTCCCTATGATCTTTCCTGGTAGATTATGGAATTTTAAACACTAGACATTATAAAGGGGGAGTGTCAGTAGTTTAATTAAATCCCTAAAATGACGAGGCTCATATGGTTACCATGAGGTTAGAGTCTATGTTACCACATGAATGTAAACTTTGGGGTATTAAAAGTTTCTACTTCTTGATGAAGATTTCACATGTGATTCCTCTTACCGTGGATATGTAAAATCACAGGGGAACACTGATGTGCCCGATGTTGTTATTGTGAGTATCTAGTGGCTTTGGAAGAGGTCCCAATTTTATTTTGTTACACTAGTTCACAGATGGGTTGGAATGCGAACTAATGATATGACCGAAGGGAATAACATGAGATATAGAATAGAATTCTATAAGATTACATATTCTAATTATTATGGTTTTATGAGGGATTAGATTTCCTCTGCATAGAATGGTGGTTCTTAGGTAAAAGGGTGGTCTGGATAACAATGTGGTATGTAGACCAGATTTCGGTATATATAGTGATTTTCTATGCAGGGTCTGGATCCACCTGCATAGCTTGTTTCTATGCTGGATGAAGTTCCTACCACATAGTGATTTTCTATATGTTGTAGGGTTCCAAAGGCATAGGGATTTGTTACACAGGAATCATTGTAGAATAGTTTCCATTGATTTCGTACCTTGCAAGTGATATTCTTTAAAAGGATTTCATGTTAACGGACATCTGATTGGTTTTAGTTTTTTCTACAAAAAAAAATTCTATGTTTTTAACTATGGGGAATAGTCAAATTAGTCCATACATTATAGAGCTATCAATCTCTCAGTCAATCCTTTCTGATTTCCTCTTCTCTGGATCCAATTTTTTGATCCCCCCTATTAGTTCCCTTTATGTTCAAGTTATAGAGAAACTGAGCAACTAGAATCCATCATGGACGATCATCTGCGATGAGGGTGTGAAACATATTTTCTAGAATCCTATGAGAAATAACTAGCCCATAGATGACTTATTCAGTAGGGGAATGGGGTCATGATATGTGGATGCAGTAATCATCACATCAGTCCCAAGAATGGATTCATTTCATTTATGGGGATCCAATAGTTTCTCTATACCTGTAAACATTTTTTCATAATGGGAGAAAATGTTTTGTGGGGAAGATATCTCTCACTCTTTCCTAAAAATGATTTAGTTTTCTTACAGGGAGCCTATGGTTACTCTTTAACTTTGATCTGTTTTATTTATAATGAGGGAATATATTTTGATGCGGATATATCCACCTATATATCGCAAATGATTTACTTGTTTTTATAGGTATTTCATTATCTTCTCCTTCCCATGAACTAATTAGTTCATAAATTCCTTTTGAAGTGGATCTTCATGTGGAGAAATGATTCATGAAGTATTTACACTTCATGGTGGTGCTTCATCCTCTGACATTTTCACTCTTTCAAAAAAAAATCCTTCAAAAATTCCTTTGATTTGTTCTACTTCCTTTTAAAATTCAAGTTTATTACTTCTATTTCCTTCTCAATGTTATTAGGACCCAACAAATTCCTCCCATCGAAATGGGTTATGATCTGGATGAAGAGGAGTATATTCTGATGTACAAAGTGGTCCCGACTTGAATTAGTTAGTAGCATGCAAGTGGACCCGTGGGAGGGGAGCACACCAATATATATAGGGGTCCCATTTCATTTTCTCATTATCTGGTTTCTTATTAAATTTGAAACTCCCATGAATCTCTCTCAACTACCTTGCATCTGAGGACTTCATCCTTTGCGAACACATTCACCCGTGAACTAGGACTTTGCTTCTGAAAACTTGAACGACTTCATCCGTAAATGGTGATCTTTGTCTATTATAGAGACGAAAATGGTGAATGGTTCACTCATTATGTGAAATATTTCTTCACTATAAAATTCTTCATAGGCTAGCACTTTTCGAGCTTCCACAAACTGTTGTTTCACAGACGATTCCCTCACAAACTATTAGTTCGCGGGGCTTTGCCTCTTTCAATTAGGATAACTCTTTTTCATTGAAATTTGATGTATAACAGGATGGATCCTTCACATGATACTTTATCTACTACTACTACACTTTCAATGTTTCATGAAAAGAATTAGATTGTGGAAGAATCTATTGAAAACATGATCCACCGCATCCTATTTCATTAGTTTGTATCTAAACCTCTTTGTGGAGACCAAAAAGGTTATACAATTTCAAACATGTTTCCTACTTACTGATCTATTCTATCATTTCAAATTGTAATTCCAAAACCACATCATTCAAATCATCCAACATCCTAGATAATTGGTAATATTCACATTCCTCAGGCCCTTATTAGGGATAATAGAATATTCATTCATAATAGCTATGATGCCTTGTCTCTAATGAATTATTTACCTTGGTCAATAGAGGGAGATCTTCAAAGAACATACTCCAAGGTTAATTTCAAACATAGTATCATGTGGTAGGCTAGAGGGAATGAAAAATCATGGTTGGTTGTTGAAATGGGAACTTCATCTTGGGGTATCATTCATTTTGGACCAGGGGTGGTCTTTCTAGGTTCTCTAAAGCTGCAAGGAATTTTTAACTGAGTTTCGGTTTATGGGGATGTATGAAGAATCTTGGGTTTCCCAAACTTATGCTCATAAAAACCAATATATCCTCCCAAATATTCATATTAGGTGGGTCTTGGACACCAATACATTTTATTTGGTTCATAGGGAGGTTGGAATCTGCCTTTGTGATGTTTTACAAATTTAGGGGGTTCCCATTATCGAATACATGCACAATGATTTTCTACTCCCTCCTTCTATATAGGATGATGAGGATAGGACTCCTCCTTTTTCCAAGAAAATTATTGACAAGTAAAAAACTCAATTTCCAATGATATTGACCCACTACCAAAGAAATAAATTTCATTTTCTAATTAGATTAATGTCTTTGAAATGTGAAGTGATAATGAAAAACTACTAATGAGACCAAGGATTTTCTCAAACATTGAAACATGAAGGATAATATGTCCCTACTAGCCTATCTTAGAGGAGGATAAATGTCATGAATGGGTATGTGATCTTATCCCTAATGAAGACTGTTATTTTTGATTGGAGGTAGTTCGGGCCATGGTTCTAAGAGGTTGGATTTTATTGGTGTGATATTCTGACATCGAGTCAGTGTCACAACAATCATCATAGCAGCTCAGCTATCCACTAGAAGATGCTTCAACATGGAAATTCATGTATTAGTGAAAATCTATACTTTTGGGATAGGTTATTGAGGGAAACCCACCACACCAACAGATTTTCCCTTTCAAAATCCTCTGATGTTGAATGGGATATCATATGGGAGGATGCACATTTATTATCCTTAACCAATGATTGGTGCTAATATATGGTCATACCTTCAAAGTATAATCAGGGTCATTCCAATGGAATGGGATGAGCATTATGAGAAGGGCTTGTGGGAATTGATGAACCAAATCAATTTTCAAGACCTCTTTACATATAATCATTACTCTTCCCCCAAGGATATTTTGGAAAATGATGAATCAGAGTCCTTCATTAAGGAAGGATACATTTTTTCCCAGAGGGAGCATGTCATAGTTTCTAGAATTCAATTGAAACTTAATTTTTAGTGATATGATGACCTTAGATTTAGCTATTAATTGAACTGTGACTATATGATGTGCTCTCCCACTATTAATAGTGCATGCTAGGAAAAACATTTCATAGTAGATATAGAAGTTTTTCTACTATTAACTCAGGAAGACACCCAATATAGGATTAAACTTAAAGATTTTGTGGGCTTCAATCCTGCCCTCTCAAAAGGATCTGTTGATATTCGTATTCAGTCATATCCATATTGTCAAAATAGAAAATATGCTTCCTATTATTGATTACATTATAGCTTCGAAGGATAAATGGAATCAAAATAAATACATTGGGAATTATAGACTTAGGAAGAATCCATGGAAATATCTATGTTCCGAACTCTTAAGGATGCATTTGAGATCCTTGTGTTTGAACTCTCATGCTCATGATGTCACTATTAAAGGCTAAAAAAACATCCCTTCGGATGACACCCCTCCTATATCATGGAGGCAATAGAATTCCTTAAGGGGTTGTCAATCTGCCCATGCGATGTTCCCTCACTTTTTGTGTCACTTCCCTTAGGAGAAATAGGTTTCTCTTTCTGGGTTTAGCTATGTGTCAGCGCTTGGGGACATTTATTTTGATAATGACCCTAAAAAGGGAAATCTCTACCTTGAGGAGGTCAAAACATTCCTTCTTGTTCATAAGTATCATTTTAAATATTCTTGATGATTACTTTCCTTGGTGATGTCATAGGACAATGAGGATGAAAATGATGATGGTCATGTCTCAGGGGGTGATGATATTTTTGATGCTCCCACTATTACTAAGAAAGTGTAAATTTCTTGCCTGTACATGAAATCTTGCATGAATCCATCAGCTAATGGTTCTTGATCTGTATAGGAACCTAGGATGTGATTGTGGTTAACTGAGCCTACCTCACTTCCCAAAATATATCCTATAACATTATCCATCACCATTATGGTTTTATTCCTCGAGGATTGGAAGGTCTAGAATACCATAAGGGCATGTTCTTCTAATGAAGGTATCTGGGAGATGCTTCAATAAGATCCCTTTGAGCATGTTTTATTAGAGTATCCATTACCCCAAAGATGATTTTTTTGGGAAAAAGTGGTGCCTCGATCAAAGACCAAAGCACATTTTATTGAATAAAAAAGTTGAATGGATTATAGGAGATGGAAAGATGGGTTTTTTTTACAATATTTATCAAATATTTGAAGTAAATCTGGGGGCGGGTGTCCATCCAGGTCATGGTCTGATGAACAAACTTGTTGGCAAGGGCATCAACAACAATGTTAGCCTCTCTGAAGGTATGAATGGAAATTTAGTCTATTTCATGCAGGGAGTCCAGGCACGACATCCAAAGATTGATCAAAGTCCAGGCAAGGTGAGTCACACCATTCTAGATTTCTTGGACAATGGTGTTAGAATAACTTTCAATCCATTGTTTCCTCCAGACTTTTTGAATGGAAAACTTGACAGCATGAATTACACCCATTATTAAGGCCTCCAATGATGAAGCTATGCCGAAATTTCCAAAGAAACACCCATGACACTTGCCAGCAGAATCTCTGAAAATGTCTCCGTAGCTAGTAGGTCCAGGATTTCCCTTTTATGCACCATCAATGTTGAATTTGATCCATCCTGGCATTGGAGTTTTCCAGAAAACATCAAAGGTGTGAAGAGGTTGCTGGTATATGCCATCAACCTGAATCATGTACAAAATCTCCCAGTCACCAACCGAGTTGTTGCAGTGGGATTTTTGAATCGATGCATCTTCTCGAATTACAATGAGGATTTGTTCTTTCCCTGCATTAAGATTTATTGAGAATTTATTGTGTAGAATATCATTTCTATCATACCAGATCACATGCAGAAGCTCAGCAACAACAGCTAAAAAAATGTTCTTAATTTTCTGAGAGGCTTGGCGCTGCACACAACATTTAAAAAAGGTGCAAATTATGTCGGGGTTATTCCATATACAATAAAAAATGTCAAAAAAATATTTCCAAAGAGAAAAAGGAGTGGCACAAGATAAAAATAGATGGTTAGTGTCTTTCCTATGTTGATTACATAGGTGACATTTAGAGCATAGCTGGATACCAAAAGACTGAAGGCAGACCTCAGTGGGAAACCTGTTATGAGAAATGCACCAAATTAGAGTTAGTCTAGTAGTCCTAATCCATGTCTTTTTTAAATAATTTAACCATTGAAAGCTATATTCAGATCCAATAAAGTTGTGCATATAGAAATTTTTAGAGTCAAGATTACCATTCGGAACGGGTTCCCAGACAAGAAAATCATAATAGTTAATAAAAGTATAGTTATCAATGATCTTAGCAACATTGTGTGGGAGATTATACCTATGTGAATAGAGAAAATCTTTAACAGTGTGATTAGTATCCACCAGATTAGAATTAGGGGGAAGCATCGAGGCCAGTGGAACACCAGTCCAATTGTCAAGCTAGAAATTTATATTGGAGTTAGCGCTCACTATCCATCTAGAGTTTTCCATGATTTTATGATAAGTGTACTCAATGGAAATACATATCGAGGAAGAGATATAATTGAAGTTCCCCTTCCTATGTTTGGATAAGAATCTGTGTTTAAGGAAGTCGATGGCATTTGAGTCAGTATTGACAAGTCTCCAAGTAAGTATAGCTTGAAGAGAATCATTAAAAAATGTTAAGTTTTTAATACCAATACCCCCTTTTTCCAATGGTTTGCAACAAGTTTCCCAGGGAATGGTGACATGTTTATTTTGAAAGATACTTCCTATCCAGATGATGTTCTTAATATAGGTTTTAATTCATCTGAAAATACCAGCAGGCCGTTTGTAAATCATAAGGGAGTAGACCATTTTGGAGACAATGGTCGATTTGACCAAGCACATTCTCCCAGCCATGGAGAGGGACTTGCCTTAAAATTAGATATTTTATTAATAATTTGATCCACTATGTTAGTGAAGTAAATAGTTTTAGGTCTTCCATAAATATTAGGTACCCCCCCCCCCCCAATAATTGAATGGGAAGAAACCTTCTTTAATTCCAATATCATTGGTAATAGTGTTTTCCCTTTATGCGGAGAAATTTAATGGCAGAAGCTAATTTGGATGGGGAACACCAATTATTAGAGAACATCAGGGAGATTCTGAGTGCCCAAAGATAAACTATTCCATACCAAATAACTTCTTCCCTCATAGGGGGAGCATCTTTGGGAGTCATTATCCCATTTAAGCATACTAATCCCACTCCTCCGGGGCATACTGCCACAGTAGAGGGGATGGTTCAAGATCAGGGAGGATTATGACTATCAATCATTTCTTGTTCAATGATGGTTATTCCAATGGGTCTAATTTCTATATGAGATCTTCTAGAATCCACCGACTTGGTTTAGTATGGCCCTGATCCATTGAGATATTTAGACAACCTTGGGGTTCAGTCATATGTTGAAGATGTAACACCCACATTGTTGGGTGGTGATTACATAATGAAGTCCATATACATTTATGTTTTGGTCTGTGGAGGTTAATTTTACACCACCATCCACCACCTATTTTATTTTTAGTATTTAGCTACCAACTTGGTTATATCTTTTTATTTTAGGATCAAATACACAAGAACTCATAGTTAGGATTTATGATTCCATCATGCATTCTATCGATAATAAAAAATAAGTAGCTGCTGAGGGGTTGGGTCGCACCCCAGTTATTAAATCAAGACCCTCCCAGGTGGTGTTCATTTGTGAATACATTATTCCCTATGATATTTATTCTGAAACAGACTAAGATGGCATGATCCTCCATCTTACTAATCACCAAAAAGTATGGAGAAACATTCCAAATCTGATTTCACAAACCCCTCATACAGGCATGCCGATGAATATTCTAAAATTAAACTTCCTGTTTTCAGTTATTTTGTATAGAGTGTTCAATTATCATGGAATGTATAATATAGTATAGTAGGTGGTCACTACTATGGAATGAACTGAAATCCTATATTCTATCCTATCATTTGCAGAGTCTTCTTCTCTTCTTGGTGTACCTTGAGAGGTCATTCTTGATGAAGCCGTTGAACATGATGGAACAAGAAATAAGAGAAAAGATGAACAGATATTGCAGAGGACCTCGTTGGAGTGGCTTAATCAACAAATAGAATTGCTAAATCAGAAATTGGCCTAATATATTCTAAATGTAATGTTAACTGAGGTGGTAGTAAATTAATGTAAAAGGTAGGTTGTGAAGGGCGAAAAGGCCATATTTGGTGTGGTTAAGAAAGCAGAAGAGTTGCAGGCTCATGTGACTAAAACAACTAAAGCCCTATTAAAACATCTCCACACAATATAGGGCTAAATCAAAGAACTAATATAGGTATTTGAATCTATTTAGTGATAAATTTTAATTTCCATTTCCTACTCATATGGAGAGCCTCCAAGATGTGTATTCTCTTCCACTATTCATTTAATGGAATGAAAACTTTCATTCTCCCCACTTTTTATCTTCTCATCTTCCCCTTAAATTCAAATCAATTATAATTGATCACTATTTGAATGATAATATTCATTGAATATTGAATTACATTAAAATTAGTGTTAATTAAATTTAAATGATCAAAAAATGCTCTAAATCTTTGAGCTGAGGAACTCAGTGATTATAGTTTTAATTTTTCTAGTGTTATGTAGAAAACCATATAGAAAATGTGTCATGTCTGTTAAAACACTAATTGTTTCCTAGGTCCCCTATGGTGTGGGATTATTGGGTTTAAATTTTACTTTTTTCTTAGGATTCCATTTTTATTTTTTAAAACTAACGATATTTTTTCTATTTTAGTTTCTTATTGATTGATAATTTGGCTAAAACATATATAGTGTAGATTTAGCCAGCTGATACTTGATTTTTTCTTGGATTCACATTATAGGTTTTCAACATTGAGAGAATCAAGTCACTTTTCAAGGGAAATTCAATGTCTTTCAAACCATAATATCATTACTAATGTTTTTGGATGAAAATTTTTACCTAGATTTGTGGGGTAAGGGTCCCAATGGGGTTTGTTGGTTGAGAATGTACAAATAATTTTAAGGAATGAATGAGGGATTTTTCTTAACCATAGTCTTATGAGTGTGGTATTTCATACATGATATTTGTCATGAGATCCATTGAGAAATATAGAGGTAGGAAAATCAGGTCTGTAGGATGAATTTTCCTCTGGTTGAAAAACCCTTTTTTGATGGCAGCGTATTCAGAGCCACTAGTGCATATTGGTCATAGTGAAAAAATGGTTTCCTTTGAAAAATATCCCTCGATTTATGATGTCCATGTGATTTTAGGGGATATTAAGATTTATTTTTGTTTTTTAAGGACCATGGATGGTGGCTCAGGACTGATGTCCGAAAACAAGTTCAAAATCAGTATTTCCATTGAATAAACAAATGATCCTACAAAACATTTAAGTGTATAAAGGAGGTTCTAAGAATAACATAGTTTATTATCATGAAATTAATACATTATTGGTGTAGTTCTAAATCATAATACAAGGACATTAGTAATTTACCACTCTGATCTGATGAAAGTGGTAATCAATTCATCCTTCTCATGGTAATCTGACTAAGAATGTTTTATAATATCCATACATTAATGGGAAGGAAGGGTGTAAAATGTAATCTAGGGGATCTATGAATCCAGTGATATGGAATGTAAATTTCATAGTGATTACATAGGTAGGAAAAATTTCTACTGAGGATGAATTTCCTTGGGTTGACATGCCTTTTTTGTGTGCAACATTAGCAGTTCCACTGGGGAATATAATGAAAAGTCAAATAGAGGTGTCCCTAGGACATTGTCCCCCCATCGTTGATGGTTGGGGAAGGTTATGGGTATTTATAACATTATATACATAGAATTTGGTTTGTGAAAGGATGGTTCATGATCAAGAAAGGGTCATTTAAAGTCACAATTTACCGGGAAAGGGATAGGGACATTTCCCTTACAAAGGTGTGAGGGAGTTTCCGATGGAGGTCCATACCATGCTCATGGAAGGGATGATTTGGATGAGGCATGGTGGATGACCAATTTCAGGAGCACTGTCCTCTCAGATGAGGGCATATTGATGGAGGAGTGTAGTTTATCTTTGTATACCTAGGATTGTATTAGAATATTGTAATGTCATGTTTTGAGGATGGTGTAATAGTGTTTTAGTTTGGGGGTTCATGGAAAGGCTGTTATGACTTGACTTGAATGAGGACCTAAGAGGCCATACATCATACCACAAACTCCCAAAGGAAACTCAGGCCATGTGGACAAAAGGTTGAATATATTTTCGGTTGATCCCAACAGAAAATATTTCTAGATGTTTCTATGTTCCCCATATGGGTTAGAATCGAGTCATCCATAGTAATTAAGATAACTCCCACAATACATAGGGAGAGGGGAATTTTTAAATGGTTGATGCTTGCACTAGGTTGTTTAATCTGAGTGTCACTACGTGTCTCGTGTGTGTAAAAATAAATCCATACATAGTTCTTGTGGATCCGTACAGTTTAAAGTTGGGTGGTGAAGAAATTTTTTCATATAGTTTAATTATTTAAATTAAGACAATTTCCATTTAGTTTATCATTGTGTGGTTCAAACTATTTCCATGTAGTTTATTATCATGCAGTTAGGATGAGTTTTCAAAGAAACTATGGATAAAATGAAGAGCAATCAAGCTAGGATGTTATAACATGATCTGGATATAAAGTGGGAAGAATGTGTAAACCATAATCATGGGTATTCTCGAATCAGGAGGTATGATATAGGTTATGGAAGCCATTGTGTAGTACAGAGGTATGAAAAGACTCACCTGAGGAAGAATTTTCCTTCAGTTGACATACCATTTTTGTGGGAAAATTATGATGATCAATCGGGGCATATTGTGTATAGTCAAACAGAGGTGTCCTCAGGACACTGACTGTAACGACCCAATCTTTTTGAGTAGTATATTAACTTACTCTTATTGATTTAATAAGATGTTAATGGTTAATGCAGAAAGAGGAGTCGATGGCTTCATTCAGTAGACTCAACCCTTACGAAGCCCACTTATCAGAGCTTGGGAAGGAGGTAGCATCTGTGGGCTTCGCTTTGGACCAAGCCCAAGACGAGATCCAGCGTGTCAAGCTTGAACGAAAACGCTTGCAGGAGAAGTTCAAGTTAGTGGAGATTGCTACTAGGGCAATGTTATCTGAGACTCCCTCAGATTCTCTCACCATAGCACACCTTACACTTAGGTCTTATGCCAGTGTTATAAGGGGCTATGTGATGAGACCCTAGTTTCCTTGTGTAATCCTTTCGGGTGAATAAATTGAGATTTCTTCCTTTAGTGATGTTTGTGAAATTTCAAATGTCCTAGATAATTTTAGAATGTATTTTATTGATGAATTTTGAAAAAGGGATATTTTGAAATATTTATGTAAACCCTAAATAACTAATTATGTGTAATGATTTTCGAAAAATGGTCTTCTACAAAAGTGTTCATTATGGAATTTGGAGTCTAATAAGATCAACTTAATTTTTGATGAATAGTAAATTATGAATAGTGATTTTACGCTTAGGATTAGTAATGTGATCAAATGGATTAGTAATTTTCACTCAAAGAAAGTTTTAATATAATTTAGACACCTTGGTTAAGTAATGTGATTCAATAAAATGGTTAAATAACGGTTTCATAAATTATTATTCAAGTATTAGTTTTTTCGGATGAATAGTGTTTTTTTAATTAAAAATTTAATTAAAAATAATTAGAAAATTATTTTTATAAAAAGGACTTTATTTTTTAACTCAGAGCATCGATATTATGTTAAGGTAATTTTTGGGGATTTTTCTGAAAAAAATGAATTTTCGATGAATAGTGTTTTTATTTAAAAATATAATTAAAAATATTTAGAAAATTATTTTTATAAAATGGAGTTCATTTTTGAAATAATAGCATTGATATTTGGTTAATGTGAAATTTTGGGATTATTCTGAGAAAGTTGAATTTTCAGTGAATAGTAAAATTACAGTTTTAGGGTTTCGGTATGTTTAATGACATCATAACGATGTCATGATGATGTCATGAGATCTTTTGAGGGTTGGCCGGCCAAGGGTGGTGAATTATTGTTTTGGGGGCCCCATGTGGCCTAACTCCATGATAAATGCCAAGGGAGAGCACATGGGTTTGAGAAAAGCACATGTGAGGTGTCCTTTGGCCATTAATGCTTTGTCCCCTCACTTTCCCTATAAATACCCACCCTTTCCTCCCTTGGTTTTCACTCCCAACTCTTCCCCAACGAAGTTCTGGTCTTCTTACCTTCCAAAAAGTCCTCCCAAGGTTCCCCCAAGCCCTCAAGGTCCAATCCTTTGAGTTTCAAGAGTCACGTTTTAAGGTAAGGGATCTGACCCCTCTCTTTCTTTTCGTGTAATCTCTTTTATGTCATTCCTTTTATGCTCCATGTTATTATGTGAGAGGATGTTCTTTTATATTCCTCTTACTGCCCTTTCATGTTTATATGATGAGAGATCCCCTCTTACTTTCATCATTTCGTTTTATGAAAGTTTAAGTGACGCCGTTAGGCTGCTGAATGTTTAAGTGATTCTTTCACCCTTCTCATTTTTCAAGTTCAATTTTCATGTCAAATCTTTCAAGTTCCTTTTATTATGTTGGGGTATGATCTCTATTTCTATCATACTGATCTCTTATGATCATATGATGAGAGACCCTATTTCATTTGTCCAATTCATTTTTGTTGAAGTTTAAGTGACGCCGTTAGGCTGCCGAATTTTCATAAGAGAAATCAAATTTTTGTCCTCCTTCCATGTTTTTCATTTCAATTGGTATGTCCTTGAAATTGCATCACCATGTCCATATATCCTTCTTATTCTGTCCCTTTACCTTTTTATGGGTCAATTATGATTGTTCAACCCATGTTCCCTCTCTTTTCAAAGTTTCTAAAACCTTGTAACATAGCCGTTATGCTGCAGAATTTTCGTCTCAAAATGCCTCTCTTTTCTCAAAAATTATTTTATGTTATAAAGGAAATACTCAAAGCTCCTATTTCTAAAGGGGTATTCACATATATGTAAAAATGTTCTATTTTAAATTCTGGGATTTACATACATGATACCCGCTTTCCCTTTCCGTGGGTTTAAAGTAACGTAAAGATCATGTCTTTAAAGCAGTTTTTGAAACGTTATGATTATGAGATGAAACCCATTTATTTTATGCTATATGGGTTATTTATGAAATGTTTGATGATGATATATGTGGCTCACATGAAAATAAAGACAAATTTAAGGGTGCGCCCTGATAGCGCTCCAATGCATTGGGTAAAGACTTAATCTCTAGAGATGACCATTTTAACGACGCCTTGGTGAATAACCTTGGTAATTTTTAACGACACCTTGGGGATGGACCTTGGTGAAACGAAACGATTGTCAATATTAAATGTTGTAGCCACATCTTCAAGTTATGAAAAATGATTATTTTTATTATGATGTATCTCATGATTTCTTTCTCATGCCTTAAAGTTCTTTTCATGTCCTTATTGAAGTATCTCAAGTTCACTTGTAAAATGTTTCTCTTGTTTTCCTTACTGGGCCTTCTGCTCACCCTTTCTTTTGATGTATGTCCCCAGGTTATGAGATGCATAATGAACATAGGATGAACTAAAGGAGAAGCCTTTCAAGTGTTTAAGAAGAATGTTTTATGTTTTTTTTATGTATTATGATCCTTGTTTCCAAGACACTAAACCTTAACGATCCTCAGTTCCGTGTAATGAAATGAAAGTTTATGTTATAAAATGGCGGGATGCTATAGTTGGTATCAAAGGATGGTTTAGTTATTTGTGGAAATTAGGATATAAAAACTTTAGGAAGAACCCCATAGAAAAGTTTAAATATAGGAAAACTTCCTGGTATTTTGGTAAGTATTGAGTAAGTGGTTTATCAAACAAATACATCCCTGTCTGGATACGAGCAGGTAGAGGCGGCTCTGGCACAGATGTACATAGGGGTAAAACCCGAAAACACCGCTTTGAGCTAGACTCGAACGGGAACTGGTGCACGATAACGGGCCTTGCTGCACTCTTGGTTACGACACTCCCGGGGGATATGTTTGGTTAATCACAAGCTTTTTATGAATCATTATGAAGGAATTATAGAGAAGTATAATTGTCTAAGCACGAAGTCTTAGTTAAAAGATTCATAAATGAAATAAGTTTCTTACTAAGGTTTTATTCTTTTAGAAAATGGTGGGCAATAGGAGGAACCGTGCCGATGGTGACCGCCATGCACCATGTGCTGACGGCCCTCCGATGGAAGTCGGAATGGAAACATTCATGCGAATGATGAACCAACTGACTCAAGTTATGAGTAATAACTTGAATCAAGCTGAGAGGCCGACCTCACCACGAAGGGAACAACACTCTGTTGAGTCCTTCATGCGTCAACGACCGCCAACATTCAGTGGATCTACTGACCCATTGGTTGCGGAACAATGGATAAGCTCCATTGAAAAGATCTTCTCTGTACTTCCTTGTTCAGAACAAGAAAAAGTCACCCTTGCTGTTTACCGCCTAGAGGGAGAAGCTGATCAGTGGTGGTCACTGATCAAAAACACGAAGCCACGAGGAGAGATGGAAGCTATGGAGTGGGAAGAATTTCGGGGGATTTTCTTTAACAAGTATTTCCCTCGTTCCATGAGAACGAAAATGGAGAAAGAGTTTCTCGAGCTGAAGCAGAAGGAGAACGAATCTGTCGGAAGCTACGAGATGAACTTCACAAGGCTTTCCCGTTATACCTCAAGCTTTGTCATGGACCCTAATGGGAAGGTTGATAGATTCTTTGGCGGACTACGACCACATCTGCGGAAGAATCTAGCCAACAGGGACTACGATAGCTATGAAGAAATAGTTCGAAGTGCTATGAAATTCGAGCTGGAATTTGGTGAGACACAGTGGTCTCATAAGCCAAATGAAAAGAAGAGATCGTTGGAGCCCAGTTTAGGGAAGTCTTTTGATCAGGGAAGAGGTGGAAAGCAAATGCAACTTACCACATGCAATAAATGTGGGAAGAATCATCTGGGGAACTGCTTGAACGGAAGTGGCAAGTGCTACAAGTGTGGAAGAGGAGGCCATATTGCTCGGAATTGTCATAGTGAGGTGAAGCCTCAGCTTCCCAACACTAACGACAGAGGAAAGATGGTTCTGGCCCTACCCGAAGTCACATGCTTCAAGTGTGGACAGCTTGGGCACTTTGCTAACCAATGTCCCAATCCGAGGGCGGTGGAGGGGAATCACCACCAACCTCAGCAGAGGCCAAGAGAGCAAGGTCGTGCTTTCGCTATCACAACAACTGAAGTTGAAGTTCCGAATGATGTGGTAGCAGGTACTCTTGTTGTCCTCTCAAAACTAGCAAGTGCTTTATTTGATTCTGGTTCTACGCATTCCTTTATTTCTTCCAAGTTTGCAAAGAATATAGAATCAATCCCCGAATTGCTTGAGGTAGAGTTGTCAGTCAAGACTCCAAGTGGGATTATCCATGCATCAACAGTGTTTAGAGACTCTAGTGTTTACTTTGGTGAGCACAATCTTATCGCAAATCTAGTAGTCATTCCCATGATGGAATTCGACGTTATACTAGGGATGGACTGGCTCTCAAAGTATAATGCTAAGATCAAATGCAGAAGTAAGGAAATCTCAGTAGTCTTGAATGAACGACCTACAGTTATCTTCTGAGGAGAGATATCCCGAACTGATCCCTATCTAGAAGCACCTCCTATAGCTTTCTTTATGGAGTTAATCGGTGATGAGGAAGAAGGGAAAGGGAACATACAAATTGAAGATGTTCCGATTGTTCAGGAATACATGGATGTATTTCCTGAGGAGTTACCTGGACCTCCCCCAGAAAGAGAGGTAGAGTTCTCCATTGAACTCGTACCTGGGTCTCAACCGATATCAAAGACTCCGTATAGAATGGCAAATGTGGAGCTAGAGGAGCTAAAGAAACAACTCCAAGACTTGTTGGAGAAGGGGTTTATCCGACCGAGTGTGTCTCCTTGGGGAGCACCAGTTCTCTTTGTGAAGAAGAAGGATGGATCAATGCGGCTATGCATTGATTATAGAGAACTGAACGGGATTACGGTGAAGAATAGATACCCTCTTCCAAGAATTGATGATTTATTTGACCAACTTCGTGGGGCTCAATTCTTCTCTAAGATTGACCTTCGATCTGGTTATCATCAACTGAGGGTGAAGAAGGAAGATATTCCAAAGACTGCCTTCCGATCAAGATATGGGCATTATGAGTTTACTGTTATGCCCTTCGGCTTGACTAATGCTCCTGCTATTTTCATGGATTTGATGAATAGAGTCTTTAAGGACTACCTTGATAACTTTGTGGTAGTTTTTATTGATGATATTTTGATATATTCAAAAAGTCGTGAGGAGCATGAAGATCATCTAAGGGTTATATTGAAAACTCTGCGGAAGGAGAGGCTCTTTGGGAAGTTCAGCAAGTGTGAGTTTTGGTTACAACAAGTGGCTTTCTTGGGGCACATCGTAACCAATGAAGGAATCTCGGTTGACCCTGCAAAGACAATGGTTGTGGAGAAGTGGCCTCAACCCACAACAGTAACTGAGATTCGTAGTTTCCTTGGTTTAGCAGGATATTATAGGAGGTTTGTGAAAAACTTTTCACGGCTTTCTAATCCACTAACCAAGTTGACTCGAAAAGGGGTTAAGTTCATCTGGACAAAGGAGTGCGAGGAAAGTTTCCAAGAGCTGAAGAAGAGATTGGTTACTGCACCGGTGTTAACACTACCCTCTATCGGAGAAGGATTCGTTATTTTTAGCGATGCATCTCTGAAAGGGCTTGGGTGCGTCCTCATGCAAAATGACAAAGTAATTGCTTATGCATCTCGACAGTTGAAGATTCATGAGCAGAATTATCCTACGCATGATCTAGAGCTGGCGGCAGTTGTTTTTGCTCTAAAGATATGGAGGCACTATCTTTATGGGGAGAAATGTGATATATACACTGACCACCAAAGTCTAAAGTATATTTTCACTCAGAAAGAATTGAACATGAGACAAAGGAGATGGTTGGAGCTTATTAAAGACTATGATTGTTCAATTCATTATCACCCTGGAAGAGCAAACAAAGTCGCGGATGCGTTAAGTAGGAAAGATCCTGTTGTTCTGGCAACAATGAGGATCCTGGGAGACCCCTTGATTAAAGATCTAGTAAAACTGGACATGGGAATTATAAGGAAAGGGACATCATCAACCCTATCCCAAATGATTTCTCAACCTTCATTACTAGAGAGGATCAAGAAGGCTCAAAAAGAAGATCCTTTGCTGCAGGAGAAGTTTGAGGCTGTAAAGGATGGGAAGTTCCCTGATTTCAATATTGATCAAGAAGGTGTATTGAAATTTCGTACAAGACTATGTGTTCCATCTATTCCGGAGATAAAGAAAGAACTGATGGATGAAGCTCATAGCTCTACTTTCTCTATACATCCGGGAAGCACTAAGATGTATAGAGACCTTCGTGATCATTATTGGTGGGATAACATGAAGAGGGAGATTGCTGATTACACTACAAGGTGCCTGGTGTGTCAGCAAGTAAAGGCAGAAAGACAACTTCCTAAGGGGGTATTACAACCACTACCCATACCAGTATGGAAGTGGGATAATATCACAATGGACTTTGTAACTGGTCTCCCAAAAACATCCAAAGGAAACAATGCGATATGGGTTATTGTGGACCGTCTCACCAAGACAGCCCATTTTATCTCTATTCGGGAAGATTTCTCTCTGGATCAGCTTGCCAAGATATACGTGAAGGAAGTGGTAAGGCTGCATGGGGTACCACTATCCATCGTATCTGATCGTGACCCAAGATTCACATCAAAATTCTGGAGAAGTCTTCAACATGCTTTGAATACTGAATTGAATTTTAGTACGGCCTATCATCCTCAAACTGATGGCCAATCTGAAAGGACTATTCAGACACTCGAAGACATGTTGAGATTATGCTCAATGGAATTTAAAGGTGGATGGGATCAACACCTCCCATTAGTTGAGTTCTCCTATAACAACAGCTTCCATTCGAGTATTCAGATGGCACCCTATGAAGCTCTATATGGAAAGCGGTGTAGAACTCCTACTTGTTGGGATGAAACTGGTGAGATGAAGCTTCTTGGGCCTGATCTCGTGCAAGAGATGACGGAACAGGTCCATTCCATCCAACAACACATAAAGGCTGCTCAGAGTCGGCAGAAAAGCTATGCTGACAATCGTCGAAGGGACTTGGAGTTTGGTGTTGGTGACAAAGTCTTCCTTCGAATTTCTCCATGGAAGAGAGTCATGCGGTTTGGGAAGAAAGGGAAGCTCAGCCCTAGGTACATTGGCCCCTATGAAATCCTTGATCGCATAGAAGCAGTGGCCTATCGTCTAGCACTTCCACCGAACCTAGCTCAAGTTCATGATGTCTTCCATGTATCTCTCTTGAGGAAGTACATACCCGACCCTTCGCATGTACTGAACCCAGAGGTGGTACAACTTGAACATGACCTCTCTTATGAAGAGCAGCCAGTGGAGATCTTAGACCGTAGAGACAAGGTCCTACGAAACAAGACTACCCACCTTGTGAAAGTGTTGTGGAGGAATCATAAGTATGAAGAAGCGACTTGGGAGCCTGAGGAAACGATGAAGCAAAAGTACCCTCACCTTTTCGACTAGGCCTCAAGTATAAATTTCGGGGACGAAATTTCTTAAGGGGGGAAGAATGTAACGACCCAATCTTTTTGAGTAGTATATTAACTTACTCTTATTGATTTAATAAGATGTTAATGGTTAATGCAGAAAGAGGAGTCGATGGCTTCATCCAGTAGACTCAACCCTTACGAAGCCCACTTATCAGAGCTTGGGAAGGAGGTAGCATCTGTGGGCTTCGCTTTGGACCAAGCCCAAGACGAGATCCAGCGTGTCAAGCTTGAACGAAAACGCTTGCAGGAGAAGTTCAAGTTAGTGGAGATTGCTACTAGGGCAATGTTATCTGAGACTCCCTCAGATTCTCTCACCATAGCACACCTTACACTTAGGTCTTATGCCAGTGTTATAAGGGGCTATGTGATGAGACCCTAGTTTCCTTGTGTAATCCTTTCGGGTGAATAAATTGAGATTTCTTCCTTTAGTGATGTTTTTGAAATTTCAAATGTCCTAGATAATTTTAGAATGTATTTTATTGATGAATTTTGAAAAAGGGATATTTTGAAATATTTATGTAAACCCTAAATAACTAATTATGTGTAATGATTTTCGAAAAATGGTCTTCTACAAAAGTGTTCATTATGGAATTTGGAGTCTAATAAGATCAACTTAATTTTTGATGAATAGTAAATTATGAATAGTGATTTTACGCTTAGGATTAGTAATGTGATCAAATGGATTAGTAATTTTCACTCAAAGAAAGTTTTAATATAATTTAGACACCTTGGTTAAGTAATGTGATTCAATAAAATGGTTAAATAACGGTTTCATAAATTATTATTCAAGTATTAGTTTTTTCGGATGAATAGTGTTTTTTTAATTAAAAATTTAATTAAAAATAATTAGAAAATTATTTTTATAAAAAGGACTTTATTTTTTAACTCAGAGCATCGATATTATGTTAAGGTAATTTTTGGGGATTTTTCTGAAAAAAATGAATTTTCGATGAATAGTGTTTTTATTTAAAAATATAATTAAAAATATTTAGAAAATTATTTTTATAAAATGGAGTTCATTTTTGAAATAATAGCATTGATATTTGGTTAATGTGAAATTTTGGGATTATTCTGAGAAAGTTGAATTTTCAGTGAATAGTAAAATTACAGTTTTAGGGTTTCGGTATGTTTAATGACATCATAACGATGTCATGATGATGTCATGAGATCTTTTGAGGGTTGGCCGGCCAAGGGTGGTGAATTATTGTTTTGGGGGCCCCATGTGGCCTAACTCCATGATAAATGCCAAGGGAGAGCACATGGGTTTGAGAAAAGCACATGTGAGGTGTCCTTTGGCCATTAATGCTTTGTCCCCTCACTTTCCCTATAAATACCCACCCTTTCCTCCCTTGGTTTTCACTCCCAACTCTTCCCCAACGAAGTTCTGGTCTTCTTACCTTCCAAAAAGTTCTCCCAAGGTTCCCCCAAGCCCTCAAGGTCCAATCCTTTGAGTTTCAAGAGTCACGTTTTAAGGTAAGGGATCTGACCCCTCTCTTTCTTTTCGTGTAATCTCTTTTATGTCATTCCTTTTATGCTCCATGTTATTATGTGAGAGGATGTTCTTTTATATTCCTCTTACTTCCCTTTCATGTTTATATGATGAGAGATCCCCTCTTACTCTCATCATTTCGTTTTATGAAAGTTTAAGTGACGCCGTTAGGCTGCCGAATGTTTAAGTGATTCTTTCTCCCTTCTCATTTTTCAAGTTCAATTTTCATGTCAAATCTTTCAAGTTCCTTTTATTATGTTGGGGTATGATCTCTATTTCTATCATACTGATCTCTTATGATCATATGATGAGAGACCCTATTTCATTTGTCCAATTCATTTTTTTTGAAGTTTAAGTGACGCCGTTAGGCTGCCGAATTTTCATAAGAGAAATCAAATTTTTGTCCTCCTTCCATGTTTTTCATTTCAATTGGTATGTCCTTGAAATTGCATCACCATGTCCATATATCCTTCTTATTCTGTCCCTTTACCTTTTTATGGGTCAATTATGATTGTTCAACCCATGTTCCCTCTCTTTTCAAAGTTTCTAAAACCTTGTAACATAGCCGTTATGCTGCAGAATTTTCGTCTCAAAATGCCTCTCTTTTCTCAAAAATTATTTTATGTTATAAAGGGAATACTCAAAGCTCCTATTTCTAAAGGGGTATTCACATATATGTAAAAATGTTCTATTTTAAATTCTGGGATTTACATACATGATACCCGCTTTCCCTTTCCGTGGGTTTAAAGTAACGTAAAGATCATGTCTTTAAAGCAGTTTTTGAAACGTTATGATTATGAGATGAAACCCATTTATTTTATGCTATATGGGTTATTTATGAAATGTTTGATGATGATATATGTGGCTCACATGAAAATAAAGACAAATTTAAGGGTGCGCCCTGATAGCGCTCCAATGCATTGGGTAAAGACTTAATCTCTAGAGATGACCATTTTAACGACGCCTTGGTGAATAACCTTGGTAATTTTTAACGACACCTTGGGGATGGACCTTGGTGAAACGAAACGATTGTCAATATTAAATGTTGTAGCCACATCTTCAAGTTATGAAAAATGATTATTTTTATTATGATGTATCTCATGATTTCTTTCTCATGCCTTAAAGTTCTTTTCATGTCCTTATTGAAGTATCTCAAGTTCACTTGTAAAATGTTTCTCTTGTTTTCCTTACTGGGCCTTCTGCTCACCCTTTCTTTTGATGTATGTCCCCAGGTTATGAGATGCATAATGAACATAGGATGAACTAAAGGAGAAGCCTTTCAAGTATTTAAGAAGAATGTTTTATGTTTTTTTTATGTATTATGATCCTTGTTTCCAAGACACTAAACCTTAACGATCCTCAGTTCCGTGTAATGAAATGAAAGTTTATGTTATAAAATGGCGGGATGCTATACTGACCTTCCACTTATTGTGGCCATAAAATGACTGTAATGATCCAAAATTACACAAGGCAAAGTCTCTGATAGATAAAACTGATATTTCCTAAAAATCAGTAATAATTGAAACCAAAATTTGATATGAATTATGAATCACCCCACGTAGGTCTGACTCATATATAGGGGAATGTTTATTCATTGAAGGAATTATGATATGGAATCCAAATTTTAAACGTTCTGTTTTGATCTATATTTACTTCTATAAGATAGGAGAAAATTGTTTTGTGGCGGATGGGTCTAGGATGTAGGATCTGGGCATCACTACGTACCTCGTTCAAATGAGGGTCAAGGCACACATAGTTCTTAAATACTTACATATGTAGATCTGATTTATATATAAGAGTGGATTTTTTTATTGATGGGGTCCTACAAATAAGACATATTTTGGATTCCGCTACATAATCTTGTCTTGTATATAGAGGTTGGTTTATTTTATGCATTTCATGGGTGGCCCCTGAACATAGAATTTGGATATCACGAAGTATCCCTTATAATGAGAATCACGAAATACACGGTTCTTATAAATTTCCATTAATTGATCTTTTTTATACACAAGGGAACAAATGAATTCTGAGCTTGAAGAAGCGGCTACGGCGGCGATGCCCTAATCGAGGATGACTACAGCTCTGGCCCCTCCCTCCCTGGGGGAGGGAGGGGATGCTGACCCACTTCGTCCCTCCTCTTTAAGGCTCCGCCCCTTTCTCCGTTCACTAACCCTAATGACCTCCCCCCGTTTCCGACGATTCCCCTTGGACCGAAAGTTCCTGACCTCTTCAATGTCTCACCGCAGCTGGCGATTTCGACGAAAGAATTCACCAAAGCCTCAGATCTTCACAGGCTGACGCTCTTCGTGTATTTCAGGACCTGCCGGCCTTCGGTTGACGTCTTTGATCGCTTCGTGTTGGAGTCTTGGGGCCTTCAATATCAGGCGGTGGTTGGGCTTCTTGATAGGAGACACTTGATGATATGTTTTTCTTCGGAGGATGACCTAATCTCTGCCTGGTCCAGTGCTCCGCGAGCCCTCAATGGATGCTTCGTCTACCTCCTTCGGTGGTCTTTCGAGTTCAGAATGAACCGCGATGTGCCTACTATGGCTGTTTGGGAAAGATTTCCTGATTTTCCTTTGCCGTTCCAAAATCCGTCGATTCTTGGTATGCTAGGGAATATGGTAGGCCGGTATTTGTGTTCTGACAGTAGAACTACTGCTGTTTTCCACCCGATATCTCCTCGAATTTGTATCGAAGTTTACGTTTCCAAGACACTAGAGGACTGGATTTGGATTGTGGTTGGAGAGGATTTCAGATGGATTCAACCGGTGTTGTTTGAATCCTGGCCTGCATTTTGCTTGAATTGTCAACGGTTAGGAAATTTGGTTTCTTCTTGTCGTCGCAAACATAGGACTGGGTGCGATTCTATCCCAAGACAACCACTTGGGATATAGCCTAACAAAGACTCCGCTGCCCAGTCAGTCGATTCAGGAAAGGTTGAGGTGGTGCGTCGGGATGGATCGTTGGCGTTGGCTCCTCCTGTGGAGGCACTGTTGGTTCCGGAGTTGGGGTTATCTTCAATCGCTAGGAAGGGTGCTAATACTAAGGTACCAGAGCCGAGGGTCTCTGATGTATTTGCCCATATGAGGCGTGATTTGGGTATCAAACCTCTGTCAAGTAGTCCAGGGGAGGCAGTGTTGGTCAGCTTGGGCTCTACTTCGGCCAACCAGCTGGTCCCCTCCAGTTCTGCCAATATTTTTCCTGCGTGCATTTATGCGGGTAAGGCTTCAGGCATGGGTGGAAATTCTCAAAGTCTGCTCTTGGAGGACACTAATAAATAGCCTCAATTTATGGGGCGTGGTTTTGTACAGACCAGAGGCTTAGATTTTCCCGAGAAGATCCGGCTGGCTAAACCATCCTATGCTGACATGGTGAAATCCGGAGAAATGGTTATACAATCTCAGAATCGATTTTCAGTGTTGGGGAATGAAGATTATCAAGCGGTTGAGGAAGGGGATGAGATGGAGGCTTATCAGGAGGATAGGGATTCCGATTCCAACTCCCTCATTGAGCCCAAAGAAGTGGACATTGCGGATGAAAATATAAGATCCTCTTCTAAGAAGGGGAAGAACAGCCTCATCGATGCTGAGGGGCTGATTCAACACTCTCAGAGGCCAAGGAAAAAAAAGACTATTATTTCTGGCCAAGCCCTCCCGTTACCAGATTCTCAAGAAAATCCAAGCTCCCTCCGAGGGTTCCTAAGAAGGTGGAGGCAATCTCATCTAAGGATCTAGAACCCCCTGCAAGGGAATCATTTGTCATCTACCTGACAAATGCTGAGAAGGATCTTTCAGAATCTGGTATCATTCAGAGCGAGAATGAATTGATGGAATGTGATGAGCGGGAAGTCATTATTGATGGTAAGAAGGAATTCATGGACAAGGGTCTAGAGGTCATCACTACATAGGAGGAGTTTGATAGGCTGAATGGGAGGCGCATAAGGGGAAATTTTTCCAACGAGCTGCATGACTGGACTCAAAAACAACTTGGAACACTGGCACGTGGTTTCAACGGGCGAAAGATTAATTTAGAAGAGCTCATCCAAACATGGGACAAGATGGTATATAATTTTGAAATCCTACTCGAAGATGATCCAGATGAGCAGGTTATCGTCCTTCAATGGAGTCTCCTCAGAGGTAAAGTCTTTAATAGGCTTAAACTGCAAACCATAGATTCAGCTATGACGTATGATGTTGCTTGACTATCTTTGAATACTTGTCTAGTTTACCACTTTTCCTTAAAAGTGTTATCTTAATAAAAACAAAAATATTTGGGGTGGTTGTATACACAACGGGGTCATTTTATGATATTTTGTTGTTAATGGGCCATGATATAATGTCTGACCATCACTGTGTATCTAGTAAGGGTATGAATCAAGACACACATACTTATTTATATGAATTCCGCTTGTGTAGGTCTATCCCCATATGTAGGGATGTGGAATCTTTCACTTATAGGGTGGATGGACCTGGGTTTAAAATCTAAGAATCACTATGTATCCTGCATGAATAAGAATCAAGATACACGTAGTTCTTGAAGTTACTTACACCATTTTGACCCATGTACAAGGGGAATGAAGAATTTTTAATGATTTTTTGGGTGGATAGACCAAGATGTAAAATAAAGGTGTATCTACATATCCTAAATGAACAAGAATCAATTCGTATGTAGTTCTTGATGTTCCTTCCTATGTGGATTTGGATTTCATGCAGGTGGAGGGTTATTTTATTTTCCTCTTGCATAGATCTATGTCATGTGTGGTGTTTTGTTGATTAATAAACACCATTCATTTTAATTTCATGTATTCAGAACATTTGAAGCAAATTTTAATTTCGTGTTGTAGGGAAGACATCCATACATTTTTATTTCATGTGTTTAGGAGCTTGACCATGCAGTTTACCTTCATGCAATTAGGGTTATTTATCACTAGTTCTAAAGAGAAGGGGAATAAATTATCTTATAGTTTAACGTCATGTGATTAGGATGATTTCCATGTAGTTTATTTTCATGCAGTTAGGATCATTTATCACCTTTGGTGAATAAAAGGTGAATACAATATACTGTATTTTAACGTCATAGGATATGGATGATTTCCATGCAATTCGTTATCCCGTGGTTAAGAAAAATTGTGCCATATAGTCACACGAAGTATTTCTTTAGGAACATCGTATTGGTGGGAGCCTTAGTGAGTTGTCCATCTATTGAAATCAAGAAATAAGACCCATTGGAGTAGACCTTATTTAAGGCATATGGTACCTCTAATTTGGGCATCATATTTGGAGGCTTTATTCCAAGTCTCGTCATTATCCTGATGAGATACACCATTTCTTGTTTGAGGAAGGACCAGAGGTGTAACTGTTTTATAAAGGCTTCTGGAATCTGGTTTTGAAACATATCTAAATGATGCAAGGGCTGTAATCTCTTTTCATTGAGTTTCTCTTTTTCATCCAGTCATTTCATGGATTCCTCATCCATGGATAGAAACTCACTGATGGCAATTCATAGGGAGGTAATTTGAAAATCAATCGTCGTGACCACCTCTGTCCCATATAATAATGAGTATGGGGTTTCCCGAGTGGTAGTTTGGTTCATGGTCCGGTAAGCCTAGAGATCATGGAGGAGTTTTCCATCCTTGCTTTCTTATCCTTGGATATCATCTTTTAGAGTATATTGGATATGGTATTGTTGAAGGCCCATGTATTTCTGTTAGCCACTTCATGAAAGCGGGATTAATGGTTGGTCTTCATACCATATTCTTGGTATAATTTCTCTAAATTTTCAGAATAGAAATTCATTATGTTGTCAGTCAACATGGTGTGGGGGATACCAAATCTGGAGACTACTGGATTCTACGAAGCTGATAATGTTTCTTTCCCTATGTTCTTTAAGGGGTACTAATTCATCTCGTTTTGAAAATATGTCATTTTATATGACAATGTATTTTAATTTCTTAGTCATAGTGGGAGGATATTGTCCCATGAAGTACATACCCCAAATGTAAAAGGGACAGGATTAGTTGGTTTTTTTAAGTAATGCAGGGTATGGTGAATTAAATTAGCATAAACCTAATAGAAATGACACTTATTGAATTTAGCACAGTCTTGCATCACAGTGGGCTTGTAGCATCCAAGACTTCGGATTTGATGGGAAATCATGCATCTTAATTAATGTCTACCACATGCTCCATTATGTACTTATCATATCAGAGCAGTAGACTCTTCTCCATGAATGCACCTGATATTGTTTATGAAGCACTTTTTGTTGATTTTTTTCAATCATGAATAACAAATTCGATTGCTAATATCCATAATTTCTCCCTTGCATCCATATCTGGTTAATTTTCTCCCTTTTTTAAGGCAATCAATAATGGAAGTCTTCCAGACCACCGTAGAACCATACAACTTCGGGACTGGAATAATCACATTGATTTATTCCTTGTTGGCCTCAACGAATAGTGAGAACCTCTGACAGTGAAAAATATTGATGGCTATTTCATCTTGGTCTGTATCGGCAAGAGTGGTGGTTACATTTTATATTGGATCATCCAATGCATTTTTTGATCAGGGGACATGAGTCAATATTAGTTTGGAAGGGAATTCCTATATTAATCCTCAAATGTGGTCTGACAAGGGGATTTTCATTTCCTTTTTTATGTTATAATTTACATTGACATAATTTATAATAAGTTATGAGTTGGATTTTTAATTAAATAATTCTAATTTTATTATATGTTCTAGCTCTAGTCCTACAATAAGATCTTGGTATTCTTCTTCATTGTCTGTGCACTACTCGGATTTTATGAATGATTAAGGCAGGACTGCCTTTTCTGGAGATATGCGTATGACTCTCAAACCCACCTTGTTGAGCCTAGAGGCCTCCATCATTTTCCATTTCAGGCCTCATGATGCACTTTCGAAAGGAATCTCCCAGACTTTTGGACCTTCCTTTACATAAAAAAGATCATGATCGGGTAATTTGATGTCAAATGATGTTGTTTTTTATGAGGTATGTTCTTACAATAAATACTCTAATGTCTATACTTTGATCAATATATGGAGAATGAACTATATGTTGAACTTCTTTAGAATGACTACCCAACTTGAAAGGCATCCAATGAACATCAGATGAATGATAATATACTTGAGGGGTTTTCAATGATAGATCAACTAAAACATGGGATTTTGCAGGTAGTGACGCAATTTTTGGACTACAAATATTCATTCTAGAAATCTCTTATTTATATATGAGTAATGAGTCTCAGGTTCAATCATGGTTCAACTATGATAATAAAGGGTTTTTCCAGTTCTAGCATCATTCTAATCTATGAGAACGGTTCCCAATGATCATTCTAGGGAAGTCACATACAAAATGAGTGGTCTTCCTTTAATGGAATTAGATATAAGGACCCGTCCTGATTACATTAAATTATCTTTATATTAGTCAAGAAATAACATACATTTACATTGAACATATTTTCAAGTTTATAGCTTTATAGAATTGGGATATAATTCATTCATAAAATTACACATTATTACAGAGTGTATACCATAAAAACAGTATTCATTTCTTGAAAATTATAAAACTTTTCACATAAAACATGGTTCTATGACTAATCTTGAAACATTTAACAAGGCTCCATTATTTTTCTAAAACATCCTTATAACCTATGAAAATCATTTAAAAACATGGGATGAGCACAAAATTCAGTAAGGGACATAAAAATAAGGAAAGAACACATTAGTCCATGAACGCATGTAACATTTGAAATCATTTCAAAAGACATACTTGTCACCCATATATAATTACTTTCTGAAAACTAAGATTTAAACAAGATCCACACAATGAATAATAACATAAATATAATCATAAAGGTATCTTGGGGAATTACATGGATAATATTGTAACCCTCACAGCTACCATATAATTTGTAACCCTCACGACTACCTGACAATTTATGTAACCATTGTAGTTAGACATGGAGTAACCATATGGCTGACCTCCAACTTACAGATACCCAATGTATTGGAGGGATATATAGGTCTCACACTTCATCATAAACAATTCCCATGATCCATAATATAATCAAACAACAGTAATAATATTATAAAAACATTTCTTTTGAATTTTGTAAAACAGAATTTTAAAATAATATTTTAAAAAAAAATCCCCTTATAAATATCATATAATTGAAGTGAGACTTAATAGAGTGGATGGAATATGTATATAATATGTAAATAAACATAATTCAAAAAAATATAATCATAATTCATCATACAAACAATTTAAATACCACATAAATAATGAAGTATATGGTCAACCCAAAGGACGGAAATCGGTTTAAGAATTCCCTTACCTCGGGATTTTCTTACTTTGAACTTGTTTAAACCTTCTGTATAATTGTTAAAAGAGTGTTATTAATATCTTAAAGAAACCTTTACATTTTATAATACCTTATATTTCCATTTCATTACATCATTTCACCATTTAATTGTTAGTATTTTGTTCCTTGCACTGTTTTGGGTGAGTTCTTTACATGGTTTCCTTGATAGGTTCATGAGTGTTGTTCATTTCAATTGGAAGTAAAAATACAGAATTGTAAAGGAGTGGTATTTACATATTTATAGAACCATAAATTATACCATTTATCATTTTTAATTAGTTCATGAATATGATTCACAAGTTAAAACATTAATAATGTTCGTTCATATCATTTTAGTGCTTCTTTGATAATAACGACCTCATGTTGTTTTATAAATTCAAGCCATGTGTACAAAAGAATTATAGAACCATGGATGAGACATAATACTTATATTATAATGTGTTTCAACCATAAAAATGGTTTCATGACCAGACTTGAGTAAATTAAGGAAAAATGATATCACGTCGTTCATGATATCGGTAATTCGACACATCACGGACAATGTTTTTAATTCTTTGAATAAGTTGGAGAGGAGAAGAATAATGATGATGAATTTTCCACGAACATGAGAACATCCATATTATACATGATTCTGGAACTTTCACGCCTCTTTGATAAGAGGTGGTGTGGAAAGAAAAAGAAAATAAAGCAACTCAAAATAAAAGAAGAGTTGAAAATCCCTTATGAAATTTCGACAGCCTAAAGTCGTCGCTTAAAATTTCACAAAATATTTTAATTATAGAAAAGGATTCCCTGTAATTATTAAATAATGTGGGTATTAATAGGGGATATGGAATAGAATGTCCCAAAATAATCCAATGGGAATTAAAACAATAACATAAAATGAAAGAAAATAAAGAAAATAAAAGAGGATGTTTACCTCTTGATCTCTTCTTCTTGAGATCCTTCTTAAGGCCATTGTTTTTAGACTTTTGGTGAGACTGGAAGCTCTAGGAAATGGGGAAGAGCCTTGGGAGGAGTATTGGGGAGAACTAAGGTATGTCTTAAGGCTTTATAGGTGTGGGAGGAAGAGGGAAATTAGGGTGGTATTTATAGTGGATGAGAGAGGGTATTTTTCATTATTATAACCATTATTATAATATTTTAGCTCAATACTATGAGTAGTCTTAATTCATGTGACCCAAAATAGTAATAATGACATGTGAGTTTGAAACTAGTTGCCTTACACCACTTGTGATGTCATAAATAGTGTCTTTTACTGATAACTTGAATATACGGTATTTTGCCGTATTTCACTATTCA
This sequence comes from Viscum album, assembly GCA_963277665.1. Taxonomy (NCBI): domain Eukaryota; kingdom Viridiplantae; phylum Streptophyta; class Magnoliopsida; order Santalales; family Viscaceae; genus Viscum; species Viscum album. Next base: position 599,058,509 of record OY728144.1, read on the forward strand.
TCGAACAATCAAGAATTTTAGAAAAATCCCAACAAATCCCCCTTTCCATTTTTCGATGTGCAGAATTAAAAAATGAACTTGATTATTGAAAATAATTTTATTAATATTATAAATTTAATTTTTAAATAAAATCATACTTAATTAAAAAATTAACAATTTAATTATATAACTGCTTTTATATCACATTGAAAAATTAACCAAGATGTTGTTATCATAAATCCTAAAGAAAATAAAATATTAATACAATTCACTATTTATTAGGGTCATATTACTATTCATATTACTATTCATAAGGGTATGTTACAATTAATCAAAAAAACAAGTTGGTTCCATTAGGCTCCAAATAACTTACTGAACACAATTACAGATGACCGTTTTTTGAAATTAAAAACTTTGAAGTTGCAACATTAGGTTTATAGTCTAGTTATAATTATCTACTCAAAACAAAGTTTCATGAATTTAAATTTACTTTTAGAAAACCTTGGGGTGTTACATAATCCCCACCTTCGGAAAATTGCATCCTTGAAATTTTATTTACTTATTAAACAAATAAGGGTGTTTTCCCTCATAGCATTTTCAGACTCCCATGTTGCTTCTTCTACCATGTGGTTTCTCCACAATACCGTTACCTGGTGGATTACCTTATTCCGTAATACCAATTCCCATCGATCAAGAATATGAACTAGTTTCTCTTCATGGTAAAGGTTCTCTTCCAACTGAATTTCTTCTGGGCTCAAAACATGAATCAAATCTGGCACATACTTCCTCAACATCGAAACGTGAAAAAACAATTTGTACCTGAGACAAACTTGGAGGTAAAACTACTCAGTATGCAACTATTCCAACTTTCTCTAGGATTTCAAAAGGACCGATGTACCGCAGACTTAGATTCCCTTTCTTATCAAAATGAATCACACTTTTATATGGAGAGATTTTAAGGAAAACATGGTAACCTACCTCGAAAGAGAAGTCTTTCCTTCTGTTATCTGCATTACTTTTCTGCCTTCTCTGGACTATCCTCATGTGATGCTGGATCATCATCACTTTATCATCTACTTCCTCTACTAATTCTGGCCCCGTTACTTTTCTTTCACAGACTTTATCCCAAAATGCTTGATTCCAACACCGCTTCCCATAAAAGGCCTTAAAAGGTGTCATCTGTATACTAGAATGGAAACTATTATTATAAGAAAATTAATATAAAGAATGATGTTGATCCCTACTTCCTTGGTAGTCCATTGAACAAGCTCAATGCATATCCTCTAATGTATGAATCATTCATTCTGACTGCCCATCTAATTGTGGATGAAAATTTGTACTAAAATTTAATTATGTTCCCTACAACTTCTAAGGTCCCTTCCAAAAGTTATATGTGAACCTGGAATCCCACTCAGATACAATTGAAAGAGAAACACCATGTATGCTCACAATCTCTTTGTGGTGCAGTCTATAAATATGATCCAAATACATTGTATCTCAAATAGAAAGAAAATGTGCAGATTTTTTCAGTTGATCAACAATAGCAAAAATTGCGTTGTTACCTTGAGAAGTCTTTGGTAGTCCCACGACAAAGTCTATGGATACATTCTCCCACTTCCACTATAGATCTGGAAAAGGCAGAAGTATCCCCTTTGGTAACTTCCTCTCTTCTTTAACTTGTAGACATGTCCAATATTTCTTGATAAAATTAGCAATATTACTTTTTATTCCATCCCACCTGTAATACTCCCGAAGATCTCTGTACATCTTAGTACTTCCTAGATGAACTGAAAATGGAGAACTATGAGCTTCACACTACAAATCTTTCTTCGACATGGAATCACAAGGCACACACAACCTTTTTCCAAATCTTAAAACACAATCTTTATCAATGCTAAATTTTGGAAACTTACCCATTTTAACCAATTCTACCTTTTTCTTTAGCTCATGGTCTTCCTTGCATGATTGCTTAATTCTGTCTGATAATGATGACTACACTGGAACCTGAAACAAAACAGAGGTATTTCCTGCACCAACAACTTCTAATCCTAAATTTATCAAATCAGTAATCAAGGGATCATGTTCTAAACATAACATTGTTAATGATTCATGATGTTTTTGACTCAAGGCATATACCACATTATTTTCTTTTCTTGGATGGTAATTTATTGTGAAATCATAATCCTTTACTAGTTCAAGCCATCTTCTCTAACTCATGTTTAATTAACTCTGAGTGAATATATACTTTAGACATTTATGGTCTGTATATATTTGACATTTGGATCCATATAAATGATTCTTCCAAATTTTCAGAGTAAAAACTACGGTATCCTATTGAAAATTAGGTGTGGGATAATTTAACCCATGAGGTTTTTGTTTTATTGAAGTATAAGCAATTACCTAATCATTCTTCATCAAAACCCAACCAAGTCCCTTTAAAGAATCATCAATACAGATGACAAACTCACCATTTTGGGAAGGCAAGGCCAAAACAGGAGCATTCACCATTCTCTTCTTCAGTTCCTGAAAAAAACATCACATTATTCATTCCATATAAATGCAACCCTAGAGTTAAAAAATATTTATGGTAATATATTAACATTATCCTAACCCCTAAAGTTATCTAAACCATCTTCGGATACCAATAATAAGGACCCGACCATATTACATTACATAATCTTGATTTTAGTCAAGAAATAACTTCCTTTCACATTGAGTATAATTTCAATTTTATAGTTTTATATAATTGGTACATAATACATTCATAAAATTACAAATTATTACATAGCAGATTCCATAAAAACATTATTCAATTCTTTCAAAATATAAAACATTTCCCATAAAAATGGTATCTTTTACTAGTTGTGAAACATTTAACCTGGATTTATTATTTGTATTAAACATCCTTATAACTTGTCAAAATCATTTAAAAACATGGGATGAGAACAAATGCTCAGTAAGGGATGTAAAAATAAGTAAATAACACATTAGTCCATGAACAAATGTAATGTACGAAATCATTTTGAAAAGATATACTTGTCACCCATATATACTTACTTGGTGAATCACGAGATTTACACTAGAAATACACAAAGTATAAGAACATAAATAAAACTATAAAGGTATACTGGGGCATTACTTACCTAATATTGTAACCCTCACGACTACCTTATAATTTGTAACCCTCACAGCTACCTTACAATTTGTGTAACCATAGCAGTTACACATGGAGTAACCATTCAACTGACCTCCAACTTACACATAAACAATGTATTGGAGGGAGATATAGGTCCCACAATTCCTCATAAACAATTCCCAAGATCCATAACATAGTCATACAACATTAATAATAGCATAAAAACATTTCTTTGGAATTTTATAGAGCAAAATTTTAAAAGAAGTGTTTAAAAGAAAAGTCCCTTATAAATATCATATAATTGAAGTAAGACTTAATAGAGTGGATGTAATATGTATATAAACTGTAAATACACATAATTAAACATAATATAATAATAATTCATCACAAAAACTATTTAAATACCACATAAATAATGAAGTATAAGGTTAACACAGAGGATGGAAATCAGGTTAAGAATTCCCTTGCCTCGGGCCTGTCTTATTTCAAACTTTTAATACTCCTATATAATGGTTAAAATATTATTTTTAATATCTTATAGAAAAATATAAATCTTTATAATACCTTATATGATCATTTTATTACATTATTTCACCCTTTAATTGATAGTATTTTGTTCCTTGCACTGTTTTGGGTTAGTTCGTTACATGATTTCCAGGATTGATTCATGATGGTTGTTCTTTTCAATTGGAAGAGAAACTCCCTAATTGGAATGTAGTGGTATTTACATATTTCTAGAACCATAAATAATAAAATTTATCATTTTGAATTCTTACATGAGGATCATTCATATGCTAAAACATTAATGATGTTCATTTAGATAATTTTAGTGGTTCTTTGATAATAACGACCTCATTAGTTTTATAAATTAAAACCATGTAAAAAAAGAATTACAGAACCATGGATGAGACATAATAAATATAATATAACCTAGTTAAACCATAAAAATGGTTTCATCACCAGACATGAGGGAATTAATGTATTTTGAATTCACATTGTCCACGATGTCAGTAATTTGACACATCACAGTCAACGTTTTTAATTCCTTGAATAAGTGGGGGAGGAGAAGAGGAATGATGATGAATTTTCAATGAACATGAGAACATCCATAATATAAAAGATTATGTATCTTTCATGACTCTTTTATAATAGGATGTGAGGAAATAAAAATAAAAGAAATGTACTCAAAATAAAAGAAGTGTTCAAAACTCCATTATGAAATTTTGGCAGCCTAACGACGTTGTTTAAAATTTCACAAAATATTTTGATGAGAGAAAATGGGCCCCTCATCATTCATAAAACTATGGTAATTAAGGGGGGATATGGAGTTTAATATCCCAAAATAAGATAAAGGGAGTTAAAATAATAACATAAAATGAAAGAAAATAATGATAATAAAAGGTGATGTTTACTTCTTGATCTCTTCTCCTTGAGATCCTTCTTAAGGCCTCGGGTTTTGGCCTTTTGGTGAGACCCGATGATCTAGGAAATGGGAAAGATACTTGGGAGAAGTATTGGGCAAAACATAGGTAAGACGAAAGGCTTGAGAGGTGTGTGGGGAACATAAAAATGAGGGTGGTATTTATAGTGGAAGAGAGAGGGTATTTTTCATTATTTTAATCATTATTATAATATTATTTCTCAAGAATATGAATAGTCTTAATTCATGTGACCCAAAATAGTAATAATCGAATGTGTGTTCAAAACAAGTTCCCTTACATAACTTAGGATGTCATAAATAGTCTGTTTTATTGATAATTTGAATATATGCTAATTTACCATATTTTACTATTCATAAAAAATTCCAAAATTTTTGATAAATCCCAAAAATTCACCCGTACCATTTTTTGACATGTTTAATTCAAAAATGAACTCCATTTTTGGAAAATAATTTTCTAAATATTATTAATTTAATTTTTAAATACAATCATACTTTATTAAAAAATTAACAATTTTAATTCTATAACTGCTTTTATATCACATCGAAAAATTAACCAAGATGTCATTATCATAAAGCCTTGAGAAAATAAATATTAAAACAATTCACAATTCATTAGGGTCATATTACTATTCATAATGGTATATAACTATTCATAAAAAACAAGTTGGTTCCATTAGGCTCCAAATAACTTACTGAACACAATTGTTGATGAACGTTTTTTGAAATTCAAAACATAGAACTAGTAAATTAATGTTTAAAGGCTTGTTATAAGTATCTAAATAAAACAAAGTTTCATGCATTTCAGTTTATTTAAGGAAATCCATGGTTTGTTACATTAGATCTGGCAAAGCTAAAAGATAATTCTTGAGAGTTTTCAATTCATCCTAATAATCATGAGTCTATTGATATTCAACCCCTTTTTCATCAACCATTTCACATCAAGGTAGGATATGAATCATCCAATGTTGTCCATGTTTCATTAAAGTCCTCTAAAATTAGTGAGATTTTGAAGAGGTTACTTTATAAGGATAGACTTCGTCTTCTATAGGTCAACTTCAAAGCCATTATGGCATACGATAAAGTCGAGGAACTTCCCTGAGGTAACACTGAACCACATTTTAAGGGGTTCATTTTTAGAATGTGTTTTATTAATTTTTCAAGGATTATCTCAAGATGTGATAGGTGTTATAAGAATTGTTGTGATTTACCCAATATGTCCCCAACATAGCATTCGACATACTTTCCCAGGAAGGCCTTTTTGTTCAGATGCTTGGAATGTTGATTTGTTTGGTTGGTATTCTTCAAACCAAAGGGAATTAACTGATAAGAAATTACACCATGGGGTCCCTAAAGGTGGTAGATTCTGCTTATCCTCAATCTATTCAGATTTTATTATTTCCAGAATATTCAACCATGAAGGAAAGATCCCGATTTATAACTATTGCATCATTTAGTAGTTTCATAATTGGTACTGGGAAATCATCTTTTCGGCAGTTCCTGTTGAGATCTATAAAATTGATGAAAACCCGGATTTTTCAAATCTTATTTTTTAGGGAGACAATATTGGCTATCCATATGGGATATCAAACCTCTCCAATGATGTTTATTCAAGTGATCTTATCAACCTCATCCTCTATCATGATAGCATGTGTCGGGTGCACCATTCTAGCTGATTGCTTGCAACCCCGGTGATCTTTTGGTAATCCTTGGTGGTGAATGACCACCTCAGGATCGAGGCATGGAATTTTTTTTTGTAATTACAAGAAAATAAATCATTATGTTTCTTTAGTATTGAGGTATATACCTCTTTCTCTTCAGAATACTTGGTTTCCCAAATCATGTTGGGTCGTGGATCTTATTCTATTCCCATGTTTATTTCCCTCAGCATATCAATAGTATAAAAAACTCCCATCTTGAATGTTGGAGGGGAATCCATAAGGTCCTACTCATCATCCTATTCATTGGATTCATATTAAACCTCTCAGTTTCATGGAAACACAATTCTTGAGATATGATCTTCATAATAAGGATATGACTCGAGGTATTAGTATTTAGAAGTTGAAAGAACTTCTTTTAATCCGCTTGAGTGTGGGGAATTTTCTAGAGAGGTTGGAGTGATGATTAAAGAGTTTCTTATTTCTCTTCTATCAGAATGATTGGGGAATGGGTTTTCTAGATCTATGAGGATTGATTGGGGTGATTTCCATTTGAGAATTCATCAACGTCTTTAGGGTCAGTAGATTTTTTATCAGAGTTAGACTCAATATCCCTGATAAAAATCATGTGGACTGTTGAATATGTGTCTGATATGGGATTTACACACACAAACCAGTTTATGGGAAGTATATATTCTTCACCCAATTATTTAAATGGGTTAGTTGGGGCCATCTCTAAACCATTTGGAGCAGTGAGCTAATCAATATCATTGATTGAGGGTCACGTTCCTTTCTTCTCATAGAATCCTCCATCAATATAATGTGACCCACATGATTTAAATGGATCATTATCGGCGTAAAATGTCTCATTATTTACATTAATGTAATATTTGATTATTTGGTTATAGGATGATGGAATCACAACATGTTGATGTATCCAATGCCTTCCTAGAGGATTGATGAAGGTCGTGTTTTTTAGAACAGAAAAAATTATGGGTTTTCTACAAGGTCCCCAAACCACGTTTGGAGCTTAATTTCACCTAACACTTCCTTCTCACTTCTTTCATAACCAAATAGGGTTGTGGCTGAAGGTGCAAGGATGTCCTTATTGTAGGCCAATCGATGAAGTGTTTACAGTGGGATGAGATTTACTTTGGAGACATTGTCAATGAAGACCATTTGAACATCAATACCATATATCATACATGACACATATAAAGTCTTGATGTGACCCTAAATAATTTCACCATCATCTTGATCGTTGAAATGTAAAATTGCATGGAATTTGACAAAATTGTTCACTATTCAATAGACATAGGTAGTGGCCACTTAGGCTTTAATATCATGGGGGATTAGCAATGATTCTATGAGTGCTTCCTTGAGGTACGTCAACATATTTATGGCATCCATGATTGATATCATGCATGGGACAGAGGCTAAAAATTTAAGGATTTCATACTTCTGGTGTAATTTTTGGCACTTCTAACAATAGGGATTCCCATTAACATATGTGTTAGGGTCTTAATCATTGGATATGGACAGATAAACCCTGAGATAGGAGTTTAAGGTGCTTCCATTCGTTGTGTATTGGGGTGGGTATGACATCCTACATCTCATGGAGAGTTAGAAGACTCCTCCTTTTCTGAAGGATATTCCAGAATGATTTGGCCCTGATGGATTCTTGTCGATGTATAGGAATTTTCCTTTTTCGTTGGGTCAACTGAAGGGATCCTCCATGAGTTTCTGGAACATGGAAATTTTGGGAAAGGGCATAAACATACATCTAATTTTTTCCGTTACCATGTCTTCCCCAATATCCCTGTATTCTATATCCTCTTCCTTCTGCTCCCCGATTGGGTGTGAGGAACTCAGGTTCATAGCCATATTCGTCATCAGAGAAGGGTCTTATTAAGTGAATTAAATTAATGGTTCCCAAAATCAACACATCTCTTAATGATTACTCTTCATGACTGACTACTAGTGGTGGTGTGGTTTGGCAGGGTAGTTCTCGTTCTTCCAGATCTAATGGTATTAAATCCGATAGGGTCAAGGATAACTTCTTCCATGACACAATTTTATATTATTTCACTTGCTTCCTGCTTTTCTAGTCAAACCGATTCTTCTCCAGTTGCCTTTTTGAGGGTTGTGGAGTTATGGATGTCGGCTGCATTGCATCGGGAACATATATAGGGACAGTTGGTTTCTTTAACTGTGTTTGGATAACAACATGGTCTCAGTTAACTTTTTTCTATGTCATCAAGATATCAAACTTCCCCCACCCCCCTTATGTTAAAAATTGATTTCCATTATACTCCATAATTAGGGTTAGTGGTGCCAACATTTACTACTTCTGCTGGAGGTAGTCCATGTTTGACTTCCCCAGAATCAATTGTTCTTGGCAGGAGGCCCTTGAAGATGAACCATTCTGTAATGGATTGTCCTAGTATTTGGTAAAAGGAAAAAATGTATGGTCATCAAGACTAAATTATTAGGTTCCCTTTAGCTTTGGTAGATGGAGTAAATTGTAGTTCATTGTGACTATAAAATAGAAATATATTTTATTATCTCGGAATGAGTAATTTCTAACCCTCCATTCCTTGAAATGATTTATCCTGGGTCCCCTCTATTCATGTTATCAAGGTGGAGGCTACTATTGGTGCCCAAGGGTCCCTATATGATATGGTGTAGGCCTCAGAGCTGGGGATATTATAGGGGATGTCTTAAAAGTGAAGGAAGATATTTCATATTTTCATAGTATTTTTCCTAGAGACAGTGGGGATTCCTGATACTTGATCCTAGTCCATTGTAAAGAGTACTATATTATTTTGGGAAATTAAAGAGAAATATCAAAACCTACTTTTACACTTTACTTGGATAATTGATGTTCACATCTCATTGTGGAGGTTATCAATTCCCATAGAATGCATCTCATCTTGGGGGAGCGGCTAGTTAAAATATTAGGTTATCCCTTTCTATCTATCAGTGAAGTATGAGACTCTCTTATTCTCATACTGCATGTACTTCATGAGGTCACTGACTATTGTCTTTGTCAATGTGGAGTATAACTAGATAAGTAACTATCACTGAAGATCCTCCCATCCTTTTTGTGACTGAGCTGAGAAACTGGTGTACCATTCAATGGTTGAACCTTACAGAGTCCGCACAATGAATCTGAAATTAATTACTTCTTATTGATATGCGGATCACATCATAGTATCACAATAGGATTCATAATGAATCAAATGTTGTTTCTAGTAACCTAAACCATTTAATATTGGGAACACAGTGTTCCTGATATTTGGTGGTGGGGGATCATTACATACCTAGTCGGGGTAAGGTCTCGATTCCAATTTTATTAGAGTACACCATCCTTTCATGGATTCCAATCAAGATGATAATGAATTGACGGTGTTAATGACCCCTAGATGTGTGATCTATTGAACTAGATATTGGATGGTAATATCAAGGGCAAGACCAGATGTGGTGGCTATGTTGGTAATTAAGGAAATTATTCCACCAGGGGAATCATAAAGGATTTTTCTATACATGTGACAGTTATTTCCTTAATGGGGGAGTATTTGTGATATCTATCCATAGCCATGTCCATATAGGATGATGGAGCATGTTTTGTGTTAGTTGGAGGTCTTTTCCTTTCTTCATTTTCTGAGATAAATGCTTCTAGTTGAGGTAAACCCAATGGCAGTGTACATCAAGGCTCTATATGAGGAGCTTATTCGATAAGAAAACTTCCTTGTTACAGCTCAACATTGATCCTCCTCGACTCTTTCATTTATTGATATTATATAGTGAATCCTTCCATGAGTGTGAGGGGATCATTTTCAATAGAAGGAGGTAGTGGGTCATGGGAAACCATTATTGTTTTCTTCACTTTATTATGGAATTGTTTAGGGGGGTTTGCTGATTAATAGGGGGAAGACCCAAATTTTGGACAGGCCTTCGATTTCAGGTGAGCACACCTTCATTTTACACATGGAACAGATTCTTGGAGGAACCATCCTCTCCATTCTTATCTGCATTTTCATAATTTATTGTGTGGTTTTTAGTATTGACATCTATAATGTTCAATAATATATAATGAATTATGGGTGGCTTACCAGCTGTTGAATAGTATGATAGATTTTTTTCATCCTTTTTCGGATCATCACCTTCCATTTAGAGGTCATATTAGGGTTTATTGATGATGGGTAACCTGGAGGGATCCTTTTAACGACCTCTATGTACACATATCATTTATTTGGAATGAGTCACAAGATGGGATAGAATGGGATACCACTCTATTCTTTCCACCATAAATGGTAAAATATTGATTTCCTCAAGACTAGTGAATGGGGTAAAAATTCCCCTAACACTGTAGGCTGAGGATGCTCATATTCTATTTTTATTATCCCTAAGTTCAAATATTCTGGCCTTATGGGGTCATTTTTTGTTAAAATTCCCCTATAATTGTTGGATGGGGTAGATCCTATTCTGTGGTAGTTGCTGCCTCTATTTCCCCTTTCATGATCTCATGTATACCCATTTGATTATGAGATGAATATATTGTCACATCTACACATGAAATATTTGTTTCTGAGGACATCAATTGTTCATTAGGATTCACCTCTCTTATACAGGTAGCCTATAAAATGATCTTGGTTTCCTAGTTCATGAGTTTTTTGTGGCTTACACCCATCAAGATTTCCAATTTTATAACTTAATAAAGTCTAGTTCTTTTCGATGTAGTTGACTTTTCGGAATAGGAATTTTTTTTATCACTATCTTAGGATTACATCCTTATATGATTCTATTAATAATGAATTCTATTGAAATATAAGTGGGGTAAAATTATATGTTCCATTCTCTCCCTATACAAATATATGAACACCATATGGGGCATCAGTAATAAGGTGTTGTAATTTATGCAATGCATGGAGGCAAGATAATTAAAGATCATTCTTCCACCTCTCTGATTTTGGTCACCATGCATACTGAATGGATTCTAGGTTGATTTAATGATGAATATCATCCAATATTTTCACAAGGTGTGCATACCCATTATAGGATAAAAAGTTTACTTTAAACATGAAGAAATTTTCCCAGAGATTGAGATGAATGTTATGTCTAAATTCTTTCGAAAACACTATTGATAGGTTTAATTGATAAGTGGTTGTGGGTCAAAACATAACTACTATTATTCCCCTTTATAATTTTATTCTCATGAAAAGCATATCATTTTTTTCTTTCACTAGGGACTCCTCTACATAATCTTCCCAACTTGAATACTTCTTGATTATTTTTTCATAAGGAGTGAGGATAGTAGGAGTCTCATTGACATGTGAAAGATCTGAAGGTGGATCGGAAGATGAGTGTTTCCTTAGGTCATCTTATGATTGAGAAATGAGGTTTCATGATATTTCTAGGTTTTATGACATTCTTTTACCCATCTTTCCATGCACCTCGGCATATGAGGGATTTCTTGTATTTCATTTTTCAAGAGGAGGACCTTCCTGTCCAAATAGAAATAGACTGTATGGAGGACTGTCACAATTGATTCTACAATGGTGAGGACTCCAATCGTAGTTTAATTTCCAACTTCTGGGTGAATTTTATCATGGTATACCCCTGGGAGGACCATCAAGGATGACATTAGCAAGAAGAGGTCCTTCTTGATGAATTGAGGTGTCACTATGGGGAGAACCTTCACAGTTGATGCAATCATGCCGATGAATAAAATCACAAATTGATTTCCAATTATAGGAATAAAATCTATAGAGAATACCTTTGGGAGTACCATTAGTCTGAAAAACAATGAGGGTAATGAATTATCATTTTTTAGTCTTCTAGTCACGGGGAGGGATACCGGGATGCTCGTCTGGATATAGGTTATCATCATCGATCACTTGTTTCCTATGAAGTAATACCTCGTGGTTATACTCTTTAAAGGAACCATAGAGAAGATGGTAATAATATTTTGGGGAGGAACTTCTCAACTACTGCTACCACTTTCTTAATTTGTTAACGTATTAGGAGGATCTTGAGAATCCATTGATTAGTGTTTGATGGAATCAAAAACCCCAGTTCCAGTAGTATAAGTTCATGAATATTCTCTTCATTTTACATATTCCTTTGGAATGATTTATTTTGGGGTTCTCTTTTACCAGAATCCGGGGATGTTTGATGTGTAGAAAACCATTATATACTAATTCCCATTCGAGTGACTCCTGGGATGCTATCGTAATACATCGACGAGCATCCATAATTCTAACTGGGATATATGCCTGCCCTGGAGTATCCATCACAGTGGACCACTAGCCCCCAGTCAGGATAGGTATTTCTACTAGATCATGTTGTCCATTTATCTCAGAATATGGCTGATGGCACTCCTAGATGGGAGTAGGGATTCATGTTAACTCTTAAGTGACCATCCTATTTTTTGGATGAGTTATTCTACTTTGGTAGTTGTGATTGTGGGCTCGTCTCCTTGTTATTTTCATAGACATGATTACAGCTTGACAAGTCTAAAGGATATGGTGGGAAATTTATGTCTGATCCTCCGTCATTTCCAATATGTGTTGAGAGACATCTCTTGTTGTAATTGGGATAAATTTTCATTCTGATGTTGGTGATGGAGGTTGTGACTTCTCCGGTCCTCCTCATTCTTCCAGTGGGTAATGGAGGTTCTTCTATGTGGGGGAATAGTAATGAGTCTTCCCATGGTTTATATATGGGATACATAAGTTGAATTCTTTAGTTTCCAATGTATTTGACTGTTGGGATTTATATTCATGCGTAGGAATTTAGGTCAACTAATTTTCCACTATATTTTTCTGATTTTCCTAATATGAGTCTGTTCGAATTTGATGCCAATTGTATTTGGGTGAAACTATATTTGACTGATGGGCTTTGTTTTCATGAGAAGGAATTTTTATTTTCATGTTTTTTACCCTATTTGGATGGAAGGATTGATTTGTGAAAACATGAATTTTCACCTGTTCATGGTCATTTTCTATCCTATTTGGTTGATGAGCTTTGTTTTAATTTGCACGGTTTTTCATCTGCCTGTAAGTTTTTGTCCTATTTTTATGGGGGTATAGAAAACATTGGTCAAATTTTGTGCTTTCTTTTAGTGTGATTATATATTTACATTATGGGCCTAATAATATAGGGAAGTAATATACATCCTCTCATAATGTGCCTCATTATTTTCATGGAGGATTTCTTCCATTGGAATAAGGGTGATGACCTTTCATGATAATATAATTGTCTCCCTCGACTGGCCACTAAAGGGGTCTAGGTTTGTTGGACTTCAAAAAAATCCCTTGAGGTGATATCCTCTTCATAGTGAGGATATCAAGTTACATGGCGTAGGTGGTGATGATATCTGGCAGTGGCCCATAGTTAGGACCATTGTGCTGCAGGGATGAAATTGTTGGTGACAATTTCATCAACCTCATTGTGGTAAGGGATTCAATCATTTTCATGTTTAAGGGATATTCTTCTAAAACTATTGGTCATATTCAATGGAGATTCCATAATTTGGGCCACTAACTATTGGAGTTTGGATACCTGATGGGGATTCATGGCCTGAAGGCCCTACCTTGCTGCCTCTAGGGTGGGGCATGTACCATTTAGATGGTACTCCATAACCAGTGAATTTTAAATCCAACATTGAAGATATTTGGTGGGATATGGAGTCATGTGTGTAATTACCCGAGCCTTGGAATAATTTTTTTCCAATAAATTTGTGTGTAATTTTATTTTATACTAAACAAAACTATATCCATTAATTAATTAAGTATAATTAAAATTATACTGCTGGGTTTCGACTCTTATATGATTCTTGGTTAATATGACCATTGAAAAATAATCTCTCAACATTATGATTATTATTTATTAAAAAAAATGATATTGGATAATTAATACAAAAAGAGGAGTTTATGGACTCATCTAGTAGACTCAGGCCGTATGAATCACATCTTTTATATCATGGGAAGGAGGCAACATATCTTGGCTTTACTCTAGACCAAGCCCAAGCTGAGATTCAACATGTGAGGCTTGATTGGAATCACCTTCAGGAGAAGTTCAAGATGAAAGAAATCACCACTCAGGAAATGTTGTCTGAGCCACCCCAATATTCTATCACCATATCACATCTTACACTTAGGTCTTATGTAGTTTTTGTAAGGGGTTACGCAACTAGGCCTTAGTTACTTTGTGTAATCTTTTTGTATAAATAAAATTTTTATTTCTAAATATGGTAAAATTTGTGAATTTCAAATGTTAAAATATGATGAATTTATAGAAGTTCCATATTATTGGTGAATTTTGGAAAAAGAGTATTTTAAATTATTTTTGTAAACATTAAATAATTAATAATGTGAAATGATTTTCAAAAAAATGGCCTTCTACAGTTTTGATCATTAAGAAATTTAGAGTCTAATAAGATCAAATTATTTTTTAGTGAATAGTAAAGTATGAATAATAATATTACCCTTATGAATAATAATTTGAATGTTGGAATAGAAACCTCACTTAAGAAATTATAATTATAATTTAGTTATCTTGAATGGAAATGTGATATAATAGCATAAGTAAATATCTCTTTCGGAAATTATTAGTTAAGTATTAGTATTTTTCAGGTAAATAGTGTTTTTACTTAAAAATTAAAGATCTCATAATTAGAAAATTATTTTCAGAAAATGGACTTCTTTTTTGAATTCAGGTCATCGATATTTGGTTAGGGTGAATTTATGATATTTTTATAAAATGTTTTCTTTTCGACGAATTGTAAAAATACAGTTTTGAGTTTCTATGTGATTAATGACATCATTAATGATGTAATCAGGATTTAATAAATCTTTTCAACATTTTAAAAGTAATATATGTTATGAGTTGTCCCAAGTGGTCAATACCATGTGAAAATACCATGGTAAAGCCCATGGTTTTTCAAATACCACCGATGAGGTGTCCCTCTAAAATTAATTAAATATTCCGATACTTTTTCTATAAATACCAACCCATTCCTTCAATAATTTCATTCCAAATTCCTTCTCAAAGAATCTATCTTTTTTGTTACCTCCAAATGAATCCTCCCAAGGTTCCCTCAAGCCATGCAAGTTCCCAACCGTCGATCTTTCGAAGTTACTATTCAAGGTAAGGAAACCTTTCACCCTGCTCTTTTAAGTCATGGCTTTCTTCATGTTCTGTCTTCTAGTATCCATTTTATTATGTGGGGTTTTTTTTCTTATATATCCCTACTACATTCCATTGAATTTTTATTTATGAGAAACCCTTTATTCTTTCATCAACATGTTTTCTTAATTTTTAAGAGATGTCGTTAGGCTGCTGAATTTTGGTAAAAGAAATAACATCTTCTCTTTTCTTTCATGTTTCCTTTTCATATGGTATACCATTCAAATATTCATACCATGATCTTATTAAAATTTTATTCTATTCCTATTCTGTGTCATGAGTTATTTATGAGTGGGTGACCCTTCTTCCCTAACTTTTTAATGTTTTCTAAAATCATGTTATATAGTCGTTATGCTGCAGAAATTTCATGTCAATATATCTCCCTTTTATCTAGAAATTATCTTGTTTTATTTATGTGAATACCCAAATATATATTCATTTAAAAATTTATTCATAATGAAATAAAATTTATCTATTTGATTCTGGAATTTACAGACAGGAAACCCTAATTCCTTTTCCATGGGTTATAAAAGACAGAACGATCATGTTTTTATGAACTTTTAAAACGTCACGATTTTGATGAAAAACCCATTACCATTACTCTCTATGGGTTATTTAAGAAATATATTATTATGATATATCTATATCACAAGAAAATAAATACATATTAATGGTGCACCTTGATATAACTCTAATACATTGGGTAAATAATTTAATCTCTAGAGATGACAAGTTTCACGATACCTTGGTGAATAACCCTGGTAATTTTTATGACATCGTGGGGATGAACCTTGGTGATATGCTCATGAATAAATTAAATTTTGTATCACCATGTTAAATTTATGATTCATGTTATTTTTATTATGATATTCCTTTCTTCCATTTCTCAGGTCTTTATGTTTTTCTTCAAGTTGTTATTGAAATCACATGTAAACTGTTTCACTTGTTTTCCTTACTAGGCCTTCTACTCACCCTTTCCTTTGATGTATGTCTCTAGGTTATGAGCTGTAGTAATTGTATGTAGGATAAACCATTGGGGAATCCTTACAAGTGGATTAGAAGAATATTTTTATGTTTTATGTGTTTTATTCTAGATTTCCACGACACATGACTTTAAAGATCTTCTGTTTATAAACTGTAATGAAAAGCTATCTAATAAAAGGGTGGGATGACATAGTCGGTACCAAAGGATAGTTTAGTTATTTATGGAAATTAGGCTACAAAAACATTATGAAGAACAATATAGAAATGTTTAAATATATGAAATATTCTTTATATTTTGGTGAAATATTAATTCAGGGTTTTATAAACCAATAAATCCTCGTTTGGATACGAACAAGTGGATGTGGCTCTGACATATATATACCTAGGAGTGAAAACTATAACAAGGAGATTATGGCTTGACCCAAGTTATATTGGTACATGACAATGGGCCTTGATGAACTCCATGATTGACACTCCTGGTGGATATGTTTAGTTAATCAAAAGATTTTGATGAATCATTATGAAGGATTTATAGAGAAATGTAATTGTTTAAGCATGAAGGTTTAAGACATAAAATACTTAATAATTAAAAGATTTGTAAATTAAATATGTTTTTCACAAAGTTTTTATTATTTTAATAAATTGTGTTCAATAGGAGGAACCATGCAAATGGTGACCACAATGTTCCATGTGTTGACGGCCCTCCGATGGAAACCAGAATGGAAACTTTCATGCGAATTATGAAAAAATTGAATCACATTATGGGAAATAACATAAATCATGATGAGAGAACAATCCCACTGCGAAGGGAACAACATTATGCTAAGTACTTTAGGTTTCAACAACCACCAAACATCAGTTGATTGATTCACCCATTGATTGATGAATAATGGATCTGCTCTATAGAGAAGATATTTTATGTGCTCCGATGTTCAGAGAAAGAGAAGGTCACCCAAGATGTCTATCTTTTAAAGGGATAATATGATTAGTGGTGGGAACTAATTAAAAAATAGAGGCCTAGAGTGGATGTTGAAGCTATTATAAAGAATTATAATTTCCATGTAATTTTTTTAAAATATATGATAATTGTACGAGTCTGCAAAAATTGACGGCGCCTGATTCTAAGGCCCGGAGTGCCCGGAGTGAATTTCTGAACATTATTTTGGGTACGTTCAGTAAATGTATGAGTGATTTTTTTCTATCTTTTTAACTGGTGCTCGGAAGTGAAATTTAAGGCCACCATTGAACATGCTACACAAGTTTTCATTTATGGAGACTTTCACCTTGACGGCAGATGGACGATGGCGAAAGTTAGTTATTGAGTTTTTTGTGGAAATGGTAAAATAAATTAAACTTTATTTTATTTTATTTTGAGCTTCAATGTGGATATTTAAGGTGGGGTCTACCGGAGATAAACAACCATGTAGTAGTTGGAAGTGTGGACCACCAGAACCTAACCTCCCATGAGAGGTTAAGGTGGTGGGGACCACCCGAACCATAACCTCCCATGAGAGGTTATGGTGGTGGGGACCACCCAGGATTAAACCTCGTTGAAACCTCCCCATTAATTGGGGGAAACCCTCAACTCCCACAATCAATGAGGGAGAGCCTCTTGACCTCCTCAACCTTAATTGTGCCAAAGCACACACCATTAATTTTTCCAATGCACCACTTAATTGAGCCAATTTATTTTAATCCAATATGAATTGTTCCTATGATTAAATTGGGGAAACACTTTTTATTATTGTTTATCTCTATTATTTGGTTGATTTGTGGAGAGGATGATCTCCTGGGAGAAATCTTCTCCAATGAAGAACGCTTCATCCACGATGAACGTCGATGAGTTCATCCTTCTTCCTCGGAACTTCCTTCGACGTAGGATGTGTTCTTCTACAACGAATCGAAATCCGCCTTATCACACCAACCTCAACCATCATTGATCAAGGTAGGGTTTTTAATTAAGTATGATTTTATTCCTTTGATTCCTTCCTTCTAAAAACAAAAATGCAGATCAACTTATTATCAAGTTGATCCATGAATGTTTTCCTTGCAGGTTGGGAATAAATTGTCACGGGAATTTGTAGGGGTTTATTAAATATTTGATTAACACTTACCATGTTATCCCCTAGTTTTCCTTTGTGAGGCTGGGAATAGAAATTATTGAGGGATTATGGGAATGGATGTTTTAAAATATCTTTCATTCTCATTCTTTGTTTATGTTCTTGATGAACCACTTGCTACCACACTAAACGTGGAGGGTGCAGGCCAAACAAACTTGGTCTGACCCCCCTTCATTCTTCTTTGTGGTGTTCTTCAAAATGGAGGAAGGTGATAATGGTATCCAAGGCGATGAAGGCCACAACCGTGCATCTTGTGGCCTCTATGACCCACACCGCCCCCCACGACGCTCCGGCGCCCCGACCGAATAGGCTCTGCCGCCCCGGGCCAAACTGCGCTGCCCACTAGTCATGCCTCCTGTCAGCCAGTGCTGCCCGGTTGCCTCCCGAGCTGCCCCGGCCTCCCCAGCCCGCCAGCCTCCAGAGAGGCCCCGGCCGCGCACGCCCGCCGGCCTCCCGAGCTGCCTCGGTCGAACTGGCCCGCGCCCTCACGGTGGCCCAGCCGAACTGCCCCGGGCCGAGCCGCCTTCACAAGGCCCTTTGAGTCGAGCTGCCCACGTGGAGACCTCCGGGCCGAACCGCCCTCGCGCCGACCCGCAGCTGGTTCACACCCATGCAGCCTGTCTGCACCCTCTTGGCCATCCGCTGCCCCTTTGGCTAGTTGGGCTGGGCCCAGCGGGCCGTGCCAAACCCAACGGCCTGGCCCGCCCAACGACCAGGGTCATCTCAAGTCGGGTCTGCATAGACGGGGTTGGTCCGGGTTGACCCAAACCGGGTCGGCCCGGACTGGGTTGAGCCGGGTCGGTCCAACCAGGTCGGACCGGACTTGGGCCCACTATGACACTATACTTTCTTTTGGCCATATCTTGGGAACCGAACGTACGTTTGAAGAACTGTTAGCGGAACTGGTAATCTTGAAGCATGAAAGTCCCTTTGAGTATACCCCACCAGAGTTTAGGGTATAGTTGAGATAAAGTCAGGTTGGATCATGCACGAATTCAACCAGGCCCCCAGGACTAAAAGTCGAATAACACATAGACAAGGCAACAGTTTGACACATCACCTCTTGCATTGAGACCCCTATGACATGGAAGACCTTCTAGATACCTCTTCATGGGAATTCATGATAGATGGAGTTTCTAATAGTATCTCATGGAGTGGATCCTCCCAGAGACGGGCGAGCGTAGTGCGAAGTCCTAGTTGCTGGATGAGACCTGAAGACTGATGACCGTTTGAATCTGAGTGACATTACTATCCTAGTGGGGAGCACCTTGGTGTCATGGAAAACCCATGGTGGAGGAGTGTTCTTGGTGACGTGGTAGACCCATGGTACTCGACATGAGGATTAACTCAGTAGGCTATGAGGGGGAGCATGCATGGTGACGTGGAAGACCCACGGTGGGGAGCACCTCTATGTGATGCGGCAGACCCACAATAATCAACAAGATAAGTAGCTCAGTAGTCCATGGTTAGTGGGAAGCGCTTTTTGTGTCGTGGCTGGCCCACTGTACTCGATTGGGCAGGAGTTCCCCCGCAGCCAAGGTTTTGATAATGTGACTCAAGATGTTACTAGATACTACCCCTAAAATAAAATCCAGGTTGAGCTAGGTCAGTACTTTTGTGTTATCCTCATGATTGATATGGATTACTTAATAACATATGTATATGTATGGGCATATAACTAAGTAGGGTTATCTGTTGATTTCATACTTTTTGGTTTATCCTTGTTGGATTTTGTGAGACCTTGAGGGTCTTAGGATCCCTAATGAGTATCATTATACTCACCCCTGCACGGGCTATGCTTGAACCTTGTTGTGTTGGATGCAGACGATGGACAACGCTGAGTGAGGCTGAGAGTATCGGGACTGGATGATACCCGGAGGTGGACCGTATGGCTAGTCGGTACACGGAGGAGATGAATGGACATAGAGTGCTTAGGAGATGATATGTACCTACCATTCATGTAGGAACCTTAGAGGACGATCTAGCATCTATCTTTTCTTTTTCTTCGATTTTATTGAATTTCAGTTGTAATTGTACTTTCCTGTTGGGCTTGTATTCTGGCCCCTTTTACTTTCAGCACTCATTTGTTATACAGTTTACTTGGTGTTTCATCCAGTTTTTTTCTTGCTTGTGTGTGTGTTACATGTTATAAATGAAATGATTTCCCATTTTTAGGGAATTATGCCTTTGGTGCTAGTCCCCAGTCCCTAGCCTATGGAAGGTAGGATTGGGGTAGTCACGGAATGGGCCCTAGGGGACGGGTCGTGAAAAATTGGTATCAGAGGAGTTGGTTTACTGTAGAACGTAGGACTCTGATATTTTTTGTGAATTAATATTGTTATGTGTATTGAGTGTGGTTTTCAGTTCAGGGAGTCCAGTGTTGGTGCGGTGATTAAAGTATCCATACACCAGGACCCTGACTTCTGATTTCTGACTCAGTGCATGAAAACACTGATTGTGTGTGTGTTTTAAAAAGTTTTCTTTAAGTAATATCAACCAGGTCAGCTCAACAGGTATAACTTTTAAACGTAGCACACCTATTTCTTTTCAAGACGCCTCCACGCAGACATCCAGCTAGAGTTCTGAGAGTTATACGCACTGATATCCCACCAAGAAACAAGGCTTCGGTGTAGGGCCCTTTTCCAGCGGAGGCACTAGTGGTACCACTCCATGTTGGGCCACAGATGCCACAAACCCTAGCAGCAGATGGTGCATGCCGCTTGAGCCTGTTGCATGAGATCCAGCACCAGAGGCCACCCAGGATCAGGGGAGATATGGACCCACAGGCGGCTGAGGATTGGTTGGAGACTGTGGTGAGAGTTTTTTGACTAGTAGGGACACCGACAGACCTCATGGTGGTCCTTTTTGGCAGCCTACTACAGGAAGTGTTAGGAAGATGGTGAAGCTTAATGCTCTAGGTTCATGATGAGGTAACGCTTCTCTGGGTAGACTTCGAGAACCTGTTTTGGGCATAGTTTGTTCCAAGGACTCTCTGCCCATTGCGTATATAGGAGCGACGTCATCTGCAGCAGGGCAGCATGACTGTAGCTCAGTACTGATCAAGGTTCATTGACCCTTCACACTACTCCACTAATATGGTGCGGGACCCATTTCTCAGGGCCTGGACATTCGAGCAGGGACTCATGCAGGAGATTATAGCTTTGATGGACTCATTCATCATCCTTACGTTGGCTGGGGTGTTAGAGAGAGCCCTCTTAGTGGAGAGTTTCCTTGCTGAGCAATCACCAATATCGAGACCCACTACCAGTCGTCACGTTGTAGAGTTTTCTACAACTGGAAGTATTCAGACATCATAGAGGTCCAAGAGGACAAAAAATATATGTGGAAGATCTCATGACTTAGGATCAGTTGTTTGGGGCACCCGAAGTGGAGACATACAATCTAGGAGCGAGCTTTGTTACTTATGCGGTGGGCGGGGTCACATGGCTCGTGACTGTCCAACCCGCCGTATGGATGATCAGCAGAGGGTAAAAGGACTTCCCAGGCAGAGACAGAGATTCAATCGAGGTGTTCCGAAGGACACAGGAGGACATGGTAGAGGAGATGGTCGAGTAGCTGGTGGTGGGCGACATTTCGATGTGTTACCGCCTCCACCGCCAGGAGTTCCACCTCGACTGTAGGGAGCTGGTGGACAAGGGAGAGCTCAGCTCTAGGTAGCTAAGGCCTATGATCATGGAACTGTAGAGATGATACGTGGTACGATCTGTGTCTACTCCACCTTAGTTTTAGTACTTACAGACATAGGTGTCGGTCATTCTATCATTTCCACTACCCTCATTCTGAGTTCAGAGATTCTGACGGAGTTGTAGGCTCGATCATTATGGCTAGAGACTCCTAAAGGAGCATATTCTATGATTACGCACTGGTGCTGGCAGTGTGAGCTTACTCTAGGAGGTGAAAGATTCGGTTGGGATCTCCTAGTAGTGGTGTCGAGGCCTTACGACGTCATCTTGGGTATGGAATGGTTATCTATAGTCCATGCTCAGATTGACTGTATTAGGTGAAAAGTGTGGTGTGCCCGCAAGGATGGGACCAGGTTTACCTTTACCGGTGATAAGGGAGCCTATGCAGCGATGGACGGACTTACCTGGAGGATGGTGCATCTGATTACACATCAGTTGGCTATCCTTAACCTCTAAGCAATTGAAGTGGAGAGTCTAATCTATCCTGTAGTGTTGGACCAGTACACGAATGTTTTCCCTGATGATGTCCCAGGATTACCTCCTCATAGAGAGGGGGGATTTTATATTGACTTGTACCCCAAGACGACACCGATATCTACACCATCATATCGGATGGATCCCGCAGAGCTTCGCGAGCTGCGGGTACAGCTAGAGGACTTGCAAGGGAAGGGATTCATCTGGCCCAGTGTCTCACATTGGGCAGCCTCAACTCTGTTTTCCAAGAAGGCAGATGGAAGCTTGAGGCTTTGTGTTAACTACCATCACCTAAACCAGTTGACCGTGAAGAACAAGTACCCACTCCCGAGGATTGATAACCTCTTTGATCAACTGAAGGGATCATGGTGGTTCTCAAAGATAGACCTCAAATTAGGCTATCAGTAGCTCAAAGTTAAAGATGATGATTTGATAAAGATAGTTTTTAGATGTCGGTACGACCACTATGAGTTCTTGGTTTTGTCTTTCAGCGTAACCAACACTCCAGCAGTGTTCATGGGACTCATGAATAGGGTCTTTCAGATGAACCTTGATTGATTTTTAATGGTCTTCATCAACGACATTCTGATCTACTCGACTACTGGGGAGGAGCATTCCTATCATTTGCAGGAAGTATTAGACAAACTCTGATGCACCAACTATAGGGAAAGATATAGAATTGCCAGTTCTGGATCCGAGAGGTTCACTCTCTGGGACATGTCATCTCGTAGGATAGAGTTGTAGTGGATCCAGCAATGATTGAGGCAATACTTGCTTGGGAGCCACCCAAGAGTGTGACGGAAGTATGAAGTTTCCTGGGTTTGGCAGGATACTACCGGAGATTTCTGCCAGATTTTTCCAGAGTTTCACCACCACTATCACCCTTGATGAAGAAGAGGAAACCCTTTGTGTGGTATTTGAGATGCTTGCAGGGCTTTCAGGAGCTGAGGCGGAGGCTGACTAGTGCCCCCATCTTGAGGCTTCCAGCGGAAGGCGTAGTGTATGTATTCTACTACGACGCATTAGGGACCAGAATCGGATGTGTCCTGATGCAGGAGCGAGCAGTGATCGCATATGGCTCCTGAAATCTGAGATAGTATGAGAAGAACTATACAACCCATGACATGGAGTTAGCAGTAGTGGTCTTCACCTTGAAGATATGGTGACACTATCTGATGGCCGAGCGTTTTACCGTGTACTCTGATCACAAGAGTCTCAGGTATATCTTCTCTTAGAAGGATCTGACCCTGAGATTATGACGCTGCCTTGAGTTCCTTCAGGACTATGACTTTGAGATAGTCTATACTTCTGAGAAGGAGATCATTTTTGCAGTTGAACTCAGCAAGAGATCTATTATACAACTTCTAGGCAAGGCGATGAGGCAACTGGCTAGTTTATAGATATCCTTTGGGGATAAAGATAGAGTATCTTCTCTATAGTCTCTTACAGTCACTCCCCCACTTCTTCAGTGAGTCAAGGAGGCGCAATGTGGGGACACTGACTGCGAGACATGACATGCTCAGATATCCACAGGACATGCACCCAATGGATTTTCTGAAGGTGGGGAGCACATCGTCCTCTTCAGGGGAAGTACCATGGTACCAGCGTCACTTCAGGAGGAAGTGTTGAGGGAGTTCCACTCATACCCACAAGAGGTACATCCAGGAGTGGAAAAGACGTACCAGGATCTGTGATGACAGCACTGGTGGCTAGGAATGAAAAGGGAATTAGCAGGGTTTGTCTCTCGATGCCTCAGTAGTCATCAAGTGAAGGCGGGACCTGATGTACCAACAAGCTTGATTCAACCTTCAGAGGTTCCAATGTTGAAGTGGGATCAGATATCCATGGACTTCATGACAGGACTTCCATGTACATCCAGGGGACATGACTCGATTTGGGTGATCTTCAACCAACTCACCATGTCGGCCTACTTCTTATAAATTAGAGAGTGGGGATCAGTAGAGAGCTTGGGATATCTCTATGTGCAGAATATTGTGTGGCTACATGGAGTACATTCAATGATTGTCTCCGGTCATGACACATGTTTTACTTCTCAGTTATTTAAGGGGTTATAGGAGGCTTTTGGGATGCATCTTCTCTTGAGCACCACCTAGCCATCCTCAAACGGATGTCCAAACTGAGCAGACCATTCAGACCCTTGAGGAAATGCTGCGTTCTTGTGTCCTCGACTTTGGTCGCAGTTGGGAGGATCAAATACCTTTATTGGAGTTTTTATACAACTACTGATATCACTCCACCATAGGGATGGCCCTTTTTAAGGCGTTATATGGGAAAACATATAGATCACCTTTGTGCTAGAGTTTCTTAGGGGTGTCAACACTAGTGGGACCAGAGTTGGTATGGCCTACCACAGAGAAGGTGCAGATCTACCAGGAGCGGATGAAGACTGCACATAGCAGACATAAGTCGTATGCAGACAAGATACGGAGACGTCTGGAGTTTGAGGATGTCAACCAAGTATTTCTTTGGGTCTCACCATGAAGAGGTTTGCGGATATTTTTCCAATGCGTCAAGTTATCTTTGAGGTTCATCAGACCTTTTCATGTCCTCAGTAGAGATGGCAAGGCGCATACCACTTAGCTCTTCCACCATAATTGCACTGGGTGCACGACATCTTCCACGTATCATAACTGAGGAGATATGTGCACGAACCTTATCACATCATCAACCATGGAAAGATAGACATCGATGATGGGGATACTTTTATGGAGGTTCTAGTAGAGATTGAGGATTGACAGGAGTTGGTCCTTCATGGGCAGTCGATTCCTTTGGTGCACGTTCTCTGGAAGCACGGGAACCTCCAGGAGAGCACATCGGAGAAGGAGGCTCATATGCGTGCTTAGTACCCCAACATGTTCCCTTAGTTTGAGTTGTGGCTTACAGGGACGTAAATCCAGAGGTAGGGATAATCTAAAAACCAAGAATTTCCATGTGTTTTTTTAAATATATGGGAATTTTATGAGTACGCAAAAATTGATGGCACGTGATTCTGTGGCCCAGAGTGCCCAGAATAAATTTTTGTACTTTATTTCAGGTACGTTCCTTAAACGTACAAGAAAGTTTTTTTTAACTTTGAAATCGGTGCTTGGAAGTGAAATCTGAGGGCACTGTTGAACTCGCAACGCCGGGTTTTGCTTATGGAGACATTCAGCTCGACGACAGATGGACGAGGGAGAAAGTTTGTTCTTGGGTTTTTTGAGGAAAAAATAAAATAAAATAAACTCCATTTTATTTATTTTTGATCTTCCATGTGGATATTTCAGGTGGGGTCCACCGGAAGTAAACTTCCATGTGGAAGATTGAAGTGGGGACCACCAGACCATAACCTCCCAGGAGAGGTTAAGTTGGTGGGGACCACCCAAACCATTACCTCCCATGAGAGGTTATGGAGGTGGGGACCTCTAGGGATTAAATACCCTTGAACCCCCCCCCCCATTAATTGGGAGAAACCCTCAACTCCCACAATTAAGAAGGGAGAGCCTCTTGACGTCCTCCGCCTTAATTTTTCCAACGCACATACCATTAATCTTTCCAATGAACCACTTAATTAAGCTAATTTAATTTAATACAATATGAATTGTGCCTACGATTAAATTGGGGAAACACTTTTTATTATTGGCTATCTATTTTATTTGGTGGATTTGGAGAGAGGAGGAGATCTTGGGAGAAAGCTTCTCCAATGAAGAATGCTTCCTCCACGAAGAAAGTCGATGACTTTGACCTTCTTCCTCGGAAATTCCTTCGATGTAGGATGTGTTCGTCTACAACGAATCAACGTCCGCCATCTTGCACCAACATCAACCAACATCGAACAAGGTGTGGTTTTTAATTAAGTATTATTTTATTCCCTTGATTCCTTCCTTCTAAAAACAAAGAACGCATATCAAATTATTATCAAGTTGACCTGTGAATGTTTTCCTTATGGTTAGGGAATAAATTTTTGCAGGAAGGTTTAGAGGTTTATTCATTATTTGATTAACACTTCCCATATTCTCCCCCTATTTTCCCTTTGCGGGGTTGGGAATATAAATTATTGAGGGATTATGGGAATTGATGTTTTAAAATATCTTTTATTCTCATTATTTGTTTATGTTCTCGATGAACCGCTTGATACCACACTAAACGTGGAGGGTGCGGGCCAATCAAACATGGCCTAACCCCCCACCATTCTACTTTGTGGTGTTCTTCAAAATGGAAGAAGGATACAATGGAGTCGAAGGTGACGAAGGCAACGGTCGCACAACCCACAACCTCTGCGACCCTTGTCACCCTCGCGACGCTCCAGTGCCCCAGCCAAACCTGCTTCGCCGCCCTAGGCCGAACAACGTCGCCCGCCGTCCGTGCCTCTCGCTGGCTTGCACCGCCCCCAGCCTCAGAAGCTGCCCCGGCCGTGCCCGCACACCAGCCTCCGGAGCTTCCCCGACCGTGCCATCCCACCGGCATCCCGAGCTGCCCCTGCCGAACCGGCCCGTGCCCTCGTGGCGCCGTGGCCGAACCAGCCCCACACATCGGGCCAAGCCGCCATCACGGTGCCCTCCGGGCCGAGCCGCCCATGTGGCACCCTCCAGGTTGAGCCGCCCACATGGCGCCCCTTAGGCCGAACCACCATCGCGTCGATCCGTGGCCAGTCCGCACCCTTGTTTCCGGTAAATGCCCTCTCAGCCCTCTGAGGACCCTCGCCGCCTCTTGGGCTGGGCTAGACCCAACGGGTCAGGCTGGGTCAACCCGAACCGGGTCATCCCAGACCGGGTCGTGTTGGGTCGGCCCGACTGGGTCGGACCGGACCCCTGTCCACTACGACCCTATACTTTTGTTGGCCATATATTTGCACCGGACGTCTGTTTGATGAACCGTCAGTGGCACTGGTAATCTTGGAGCATGAAGGTCTCTTTGAGTATACCCGACTAGAGTTTGGGGTATAGGTGAAATATGGTCAGTTTGGATCATGCATGAATCTAACCGGGCCCCCGGGGCTAAAAGTATTATAACTCATAGACCAGGCGTCTAATTGACGCATTGTCTATTGCGTTGAGACCCCTATGATGTGCAGACCTTTGAGATACTTCTTTGTGGGACTTCGTGATAGATGGAGTATAGACCAGTAACTCGTGGATCAGATCCTCCCAGAGACGAGCGAACGTAGTGTGGTGACCTAGTAGCTGGATCAGACCTGACGAATGTTGACCATTTGATACAAAGTGACTCTACTAGCCCAGTGGGGAGCACCTTGGTGTCGCGGCAGAACCACGATGGAGGGGTGTGCTTGGTGACACAACAGACCCATGGTACTCGACAGGAGGAGTACCTCAGCAGGCTATAAGGGGGAGCATGCTTGGTGACGTGGCAGACCCACGGTGGGGAGCACCTCTGTGTTATACGGTAGATCCATGGTACTCGATAGGATTAGTAACTCAGTAGTCCAAGGTTAGTGGGAATCATGCTTTGTGTCACGGTAGGCCCACTGTACTCAATTGAGTAGGAGTTCTCCAGCAGCTGAGGATTTGATAATGTGACTTGGGATGTTACTAGATACTACCCCTAAAATAAAATCCTGGTTGAGATGAGTCAGTAATTTTGTGTTTTCCTCATGATTGAGATGGATTACATAATAACATAGGTATATATATGGGATTATTCATAAGTAGGGTTATCTGTTGATATCATACTTTGTGGTTTATCCTTGTTAGATTTTGTGAGACCTTGAGGGTCTCGGGGTCCCTACTAAGTATCATTATACTCACCCCTACACGAGCTATGCCCGCACCTTGTTGTGTTGGATGGAGACGACAGACTGCGCTGACTGAGGCTTAGAGTACCAGGACTGGACAGTACCTAGAGGTGGACCATACGGATTGTCGGTACATGGAGGATATGGAAGGAAAAGGAGTGATGAAGATACGATCAGTACCTCCCCTTCTGGTAGGAACCATAGAGGATGATCCAACATCAGTCCTTTCATTTTCATCAGTTGTATTGAATTTCAGTTG
The DNA here is from genome assembly GCA_963277665.1 of Viscum album. Classification (NCBI taxonomy): domain Eukaryota; kingdom Viridiplantae; phylum Streptophyta; class Magnoliopsida; order Santalales; family Viscaceae; genus Viscum; species Viscum album. The sequence goes on from OY728144.1 coordinate 599,087,202, forward strand.
TACTTGTACTTTTCAGTTGGGCTTGTATTATGACCCTTTTTACTTTCAACGCACTTTTGTTATAAAATTTACTTGGTGTTTTGTCCAGCTATGTGCTTTCTTGTGTGTGTTATAGGTTATAAAGGCAATGTCTTCCCAGTTTTAGGGAATTACACCTTTGGTGCTAGTCACCAGCCCCTGGCCTATGGAAGGTGGGCTTGGGGTAGTCACGGCACGAGCCTCAGGGGACGGGTCGTGATATCTATGGAGTGGGAAGAGTTCGCTGTGATATTCTTCAATAATTATTTCCCTATTGTATGGGAACAAGAATGGAGAAGGAGTTTCTCGAGATAAAGCAGAGGGAGAATGAATTTGTTGGAAGCTACAAGAAGAACTCTAAAAGGCTTTCACGTTACACCTCTATCTTTGTCATGGATCCAAATGGAAAGGTCGATAGATTATTTGGTGGACGGAGACCTCACCTATGGATGAATCTAGCCATTCGAGACTGTTATAACTATGAGGATATCATGAGGAGTTTGATGAAAGTCAAACCTGAGTTTGGTGAGACACAATGGTCTCATAAATCCAATGACAAGAAAAGATCAATGGAACCTATCTTAGTGAGGACATTTGATTAGGGAAGAGGAGGCAAGAAAGTGCAACATTCCACATGCAATAAATGTGGTAAGAGTCATTTGGGGAACTACCAACTCGGGAGTGGGAAGTGCAATAAGTGTGTAAGAGATGGCCATATTGCGTGGAAGTTGTAGTGAGGTGAAGCCTCAACATTCCAACACTAACAACCAGGGGAAGATAGTGTAGGCCCTACCTAATGTCCAATGCTATAAGTGTGGTCAACATAGGCACTTTTCCAATCACTATCCAAATACAAGGGCAGTGGAGGGGAATCACTATCAACATCAGCAAAGGCCGATGGAGTTTGGTCATACTTTTTCAATCACTACAGCTGATGTTAAAGTGCCAAATGATGTGGTAGCAGGTACTCTTTTTGTTCTCTCAAAGCTAGCATGTACTTTGATTCTGGTTCTATGAATTCCATTATTTCCTCCATGTTTGCAATGAATTTTGAATCATATCCCAATATTCTAAAAGTATATTTATCAGTCAAGACTCCATGTGGGATTATCCAAGCATCATCAGTGTTTAGAAACCCTAGTATATACTTTATTGAGCACAATATTATCACCAATCTAGTAGTTATTCCCATGATGGAATTCAACATTATACTAGGGATGGACTATCTCTCAATGTATAACACTAATATCAAATGTATAAGTAAGGAAATATTTGTAGTTTTGAATGGAAAACGTACGATTATCTTCCCAGGAGATATATCTCAACCTAATCTTTGTCTAGGAGAACCTCCTATATCATTCTTTATGGAGTTGATCGGTGAAGAAGAAGATGGAAATGAAAGTGTGCTGATTGAAAATTTCCCCATCATCTAGGAATACATTGTCGTATTTCCCATGGATTTATCCAGAAATCCCCCAGAAAGAGTGGTAGATTTCTAAATTGAACTAATACCTGTATCTCATCTCATATTAAAGACCCCATATAGAATGGAAAATGTGGATCTGGATGAATTGATGAAACAAGTCCAAGACCTATTAGAAAATGGGTTAATCCAACCAAGTGTGTCTCCTTGGGAAGCACCTGTTCTCCTTGTGAAAAAAATAATGGATCAATGGTCAATGTAAAGAAAAGATACCCTCATCCAAGATTTCATGACTTATATGACCTACTTCGTGGGGCTCAATTCTTCTCTAAGATTGATCTTTGATCTGGTTATAATCAATTGAGGGTGAAGAAAGAAGATATTCCAAAAACTTCTTTCTCATCAACATATAGGCATTATGATTTTGTTGTTATACACTTCAGACTGACTAATTCTCCATATATTTTTATAGATTTGATTAATTGAGTCTTTAAGGACTACCTTGATAACTTTTTGATAGTTTTTATTGATTATATTCTGATATATTCTAAATGTCCCAAGGAGCATGAGAATCATCTAATGGTTATTTTTCAAACTCTATGAAGGAGAGGTTTTTTTAACGTTCATCAAATATGAATTTTGATTACAAGAAGTCTCTTTCTTGGGGGACATTACTAACAATGAAGGAATCACAGTTGACCCTACAAAGACAAAAGTTATTTAGGAGTGTCCTCGGCCTATAAAAATAACTGAGATTCGTAGTTTCCTTGGATTAGTATAATATTATATGAGATTTGTAAAAAAAATTCAGGAATTCCTAAACCATTAAACAAGTTAACACAAAAAGGGGTTAAGTTCATCAGGACAAAGGACTGTGAGGAAAGATTCTAAGAGCTGATGAAGAGATTGGTTACTATACCCATGTTAACTCTACCATCGAGTGGTGAAGGATTCATTATATTTAGCAATGCATCTCTAAAAGGGCTTGGGTGCGTCCTCATGAAAAATGAAAAAGTCATTTCTTATGCATCTTGACTAGTGAATTTGGTTGATGCTCTTTTCCGTCACAGAGTCTAAAAGAACATAAAGGGAAATACCTTGAACCTAAAGCGATTCATCCTTTGAAGAGACATCAAAAATTGACAACGGAATGAACCAATATTTAAATGCACTTGGGTCGTGCATGTTCCACTAAGGTAGTACAAGTATACATACGCGCTGCCCAGTGGTCACGCAGGTGAATTGTGCGCTGCCCAGTGGTCGCACATGTGACTTGTGTGCCTTCTTCGAAATTCGACCAGGGTCTTCTCTAGCCTATAAATACCACCTATGGGCCCCCATTTCGGGAGTAAAAATTCCAGAACCTCATATTTGAGCTCTCAGTGCCCTAGTATCTTCTCAAAGCTTCCGAACACATTTAAGGTAATTTATTACCTAGATCGGAAGATCTAAAAAGAGGGAGGAAGGCTTAAGTGTTGAAATTCATCAACACTTGCGCGCCTGGGTGGCCAGCCCTTAAGGGAAATGGCCACACTTGCGCGCCGCCTTACCCCTTACACATAACTTGTGCACCTCTCTTCTATAAGTCTCTAGGGGTAGCATTAATTGCTTGAGCGAAGCCTCTCTCAAGTTCTACTCTAAGGATTGGCTGTCGGACAACTACCCATGTGTCGAGCAGGTACACCTGCATGACCAGGACTTGCGCGCCCACATAGTACTTGTGCACCCCTCTCTTTTTGGGTTCCCATCCTGCCCATTTCACCCCTCTTACACCTATACACCTCTCCTCTTTAGGATTAAGCCTTAAAAACTCTCTCCAAACCCATTCATGGGATGATTTCTTTGTTGGATTCCTTATCTGAAAGGAATTCGGTGGAACATCTCTTAAAACCTAGTGATTTACATATCCACATGTAACTAAGGTCAGAGATTTCATTCATTCAACCTCATCCTTTAAGATGAGAGAATCCTTAACCCGAGGCTCCTTTTTAGGAGTAAGCCCCAGTCCAAATTCTCACTAATTTGGGCATCCTCTTTAGGAGTAAGCCCCAAGTCCTCATTAATTTGGGCCTCCTTTTCAGGAGTAAGCCCCAAGTCCCCTAATATGGGCATCCTCCTTAGGAGTATGCCCCAGTCATAATTCCCTTAACCTGGGCTTCCTTTTCAAAAGTAAGCCCAAGTCTCCATGTTCCCAAATATGGGCATCCTTCTTAAGAGTAAGCCCCAACCATGGTTCTCTTAACATGTGCTTCCTCTTTAGGAATAAGCCTCAGTCGCAAAGTCTAGAAATATGGGCATCATCCTTAGGAGTATGCCCCAAGTCCCTTAACCTCGGACTTCTCAGGAGTAAGCCCCAGTCTTAATTTCTATTTAGTAGTATTAATTTACTTTTGATCTCGGCTTCCTTCTCAGGAGTAAAACCCAATCATAAGTCCCCTCCTAACTTGGGCATCTTCTTTAGTAGTTAGCCCCAAGATTAGAGTATCCAAATCTCCATAAAGTACATACACCTTTATGGACCTTGTTCTTTTTTTTCTTCCCTGAAGTAAAACACAATACTCATCTATTTTGGGCAGTCAAACATACATAATCCCCACATCGTTTCATCTTTCGTGGAACAATTGTCTGGTTTCACCAATACCTATTGTTTCTCAAACTGAGCATGACCCACGTGAGCTTAGAGTGTAAAAGTAATCATGAAATCTTTCTTTGAGCCATCAATCATGCATAAATATCATACTCCCTTACTCGAACTACGTGGGTTCAGATTCCTTTTCGAAATAAAGGATATGTAGGTAGTCTATCTGTGGGTACGATCCCAACTATGAAATAATTCATGTCCTTATGAATGAAAAATAAACTTCATGCGATCCACTGGGTGGATTTAAAACCAGTATGGTCATCATAATAACCAAGAGACTTTTATGTATTGAAGAATACCATTGACTAAGAATCTCTAACAAATAGAGATGATTCTATATCGATGAAGAACCTCGAATACATATAAAATATTCTCTAAATTTCCTACATATCAATCATTGATTGTCAGATCTAATGGAAAGCTCATTTTATACTTGGTAATATAATAAGGATTCATGAACATAACTTAAATCTATAAAGAGAGTCCTGGAGTAGATAATAATTCCCCTCAAAATGGTGTGATGAGTCCGACCTTTCATCCTATCGACCAATAAAAATTCCTAAGCCACATCAGTCCATAACTAATGAGCGCCTAGCTTTGGAAAGTTGGTCCAAATTTATATGGAATCATTGGATGTTTCTGATTCTACAAACAAACCCGTTATAAATCGATTGGAATATTTGAAACTTCAATCAACGAGGTCATCCCCAATTATATAGGGAACAAAAAATGGTGAACCTGACATGAATCCTTAACCAAGATAAAGTGGTGTTTTACCTATTTTTTAGGCACCTATTTAAACTCAATGAGAGGGCCAACAAAGCAACCAATAACATATGTGCTCATCCAGAAGATGTAGTAGCCGAATGTATCTTGATTATGTTTGTTATATCAAACATACACTCTTTTCCATGATATTTTTCATTTCAAGAATGGATTTTCTTAAGTTCACTACTGTAAATACTTCTGCTGTGAATACTTCTACTGTGAATACTTCTGCTGTGAATGCATTTGCTGCTACTCCTGCTGGATCATCATCCACTCTGAGGACGTCATCACCTACTCAGCATCTTCAACACTGGGTATCAAATGCGATGGTTACGGAGTACTGTCAAAATGGTACTATTCTGACTTTGGAGGCTGCTAGACAAGCCCTTAAAGTGAATAATTCACCCTGTTCATCCGGACAGCGATGACCAGTGATCAAGAAATAGGTGGTTCTAACCACCGTCTCTAACTATTTCAGGTCGTTATCCCCAAAACGCAACAACCATTCCCTCCCATATTCTGAGGAGTTGAATGAGATGGTCACCCAAGGCCTTAATTCAAGGAAACAGGAGTCCTTCCCGAGGGCTCCCACCAACAATCGCCACCAGACTCATGCGGCAGTGCGCCCTTAACATGATGAGGGTGTCGTCTCTAGGAGTTCAGATGAGGTTCCTCGAACTTGAGTAGGCAATATGAACCACCAGAGGTGAAAACCGGTTAATAGTGATCAGGTTTTTATATCTTCTATTTCTGGAGATGTCCACCAACCTAACATGGTGGCATACAACGAGTGGGCACACACACCCGTCCATTTTGATCCCGCTGTCCAGCAGACTCGTCTGGCAGCATCACGCCAATCCCACCAGGCAATTCCGGTGGAGTATTATAGATAGGAACATACACCTGTTTATAAATCATCAGCTAGTCAGCAAGCTCGTCTGACTACATACGATGAAGCCCCCCAACCCAATGTGTTGACAACTGTTAAATAGGCACATACACCTTCTTACACACATCAATCCTTCCAACAGCCTCGTCTGTCAGTGTTAAATGAGGTTTGTCAACCATGTTCGGCGGAGTGCAATCAGTAGGCACATACACCTACTAGTATTGATGATGCCTACCAACAGTCTCGTTTGGTAGCATTTGGAGAAGTCTACCGGAAAGCTCCAGGGACAAACAGGAGGCAGACTCAACTCTCTGCCCCAACATTTAAGTACTTCCAGAATTCACTGACAGGAAAAGGAGGACATGAGTAGGCACATACACCTAATCCAAGCATAGAATGGATGTATATCCCCATTCCGGCCACTGAAGTCACCAAGCACATTCTGTCAATGGTGGAAGAGCAGAAACAAATCCCTACTCATATTCTGGATGCCTGCCAGGATATTATAACAGCTTCAGTAGCATCTCAGGGAAAGACACATAATTCTATGCCAATGGAGTGACACATCAACAGTTCACTTTGGAACAGATACACACATCTGTTCTAGTCCAAGAGGGTTGTGGGGTATACTCCCCCATATCATATGGACATCCAAGTCAGGAACATACACCTAATTTGAGTGGAGATAATCATCCTAACCTGATCATTTCTCCTGAGCAGGAACATGAACCTGCCCATAATGACCACTTTCGTCAACAAGTGGTTCCTAAAGTGAGTAAGAAGGTGTATAAGAAGAAGACTTGCCCAACATAGTCAAGAAATCAAGGGCCAATCTGTAATTAGGCCTTACTTGATGCTGGAGTTCTTGATGCACTCAGACATTTATCTGTTGCAACTCAAGATTCTACTCTCTCAGTTCCCAATAGTGTGAACATTAATTCTGAAGGTCTGCACCAGACACTTCCTCATGAAGGCTTTCTTCGTGAAAACTCAGTCGATCTCAAAGTTTCATCTTAAGATGAGAGCCATAATAACCTTCTGTGTGGTCAGAAGATCAAGGAGCAAAATGTTTCATCTTTTGTTGTAGCCCACTATGGTGGTCCTCCACATGATGATGAATTTCGTTGTGGAAGTCCTCTCCACAGTAGTGATTCACATTTCTTGGAAAATTCTCCAACAGACAATGTAGTGACGAGAAATCCTTCTTATCTTGAGGCACTTAAAAATGTGAAGCCAATCATGTCTGATGCTTTACCATTAGCAGGTGAAATACTTTCTCAATCAGAAGATAGCCCAGGGTGTAGGTCATTCTCCGAACCACCCCTAAGTCGTGCATCTTCTAGTTTGATTAGTGATTTCTCTAACAATATTGTTGAATCTGTTGAAGCAACAATGAAGAACCAGCTCTGGTCTAATCAGGTAGAAGAATCTTCATTGAATGATAATGAGGAATTATTGAATATGAGAAAACAACTGGCGAAAGGTGATGTGCCAGTCATGTTTTGGCCTCTGGCTGATTCTCAGTACGTCATTCCAGAAATGTTGACGGAAGATGGAATTCATGATATTCGTATTAATGTATGGAAAACTATTTGTGAGTTGAAAAAGAAAATATTTTCTTATGATGAATATAAAAATCATGTCAAGATAATAGAAGGGTTACAATGACATATTGATTTGGCATCTCTCTCAGTTTCTTGATACCCGAAGGCTGAAAAGCAGCAGAGAGCCCTTCAGCGTTCATGCTTTGGCGCAATAAGAAGATTGTGCCTGTTAATTTCCAATGCCACATCCGGTAGTCATATCAGGGGATGGGGTGTTCATGGAGAAATACATTTCACTGTGCTCTCCAGTCAGTAATGCCCACAAAAAATGGTCTCATGCAATATTATTTCCCATGGCCGAACACAGTCAATGGGTTTTGTTTGTAATTAAAAGCTTTCCCAAGAACATGCCTCAACTAGTTCCTCTCAAAATCAATCATATAGAGAACAAGTTGTTGAATTACTATTGCATCAAGAAAACGATAATATTAAACAGGCCTCTCATTTTGAGCAATCACATCATCAAGTGACAGAAGTGTCAGAAATCATCCAACGGTCTTTTGAGCAGGGTGATAAAAGCGGATGCAAGTTGATGCATCCAGCTAATTTCCGGACTAAAGTCCACAAGATCAGGAGATATTTCCAGAAAGTCTCAGATATAGAATTTCAAGAACCACCCCAACTTGCCTGACTGGGGACTCTTATAACCCAACCCTGAGAATCAACAAATAGGATTCAAGGAGTTGAGCAAGAACTACCCGAGTCCACCGGACTAGGGACTTTTTCAAATCCTCAATCCCTCCTTCAGAGAAAATCAGTCTTCTCTCAATTAGGGAAGAAGCCTTAAGTGGAATGAAGAGCCAAATTATTAAGAGATTCCCTCTAAGTTATGGATTGTCAAGAAGTTCCTGAGGGTTCAAATCGACAAAAGGCAATGTTTCATCAGGTACATGGAAAACTGAATTATCGAAGAAAATCCAATAGAAGAGATGGAATGAATTATGCATCAATTATTGTCATTAATGCCATTGTTGCTGATCCACCAGATGAGGTTCTATCAGAGGGATCCGATGAAGGTGTTCCTTCTCATGAAATTGTACACACAGACACAAATGAAGATGGTGTGTGTACACGAAATCAAAGGATTACACAGAACCTAGGTAATCCTTCAAGTAACCCACTTCCCCCTCTCCGAAAGGTGTCCAATAAGGTAAATGGAAAGAATCAGATTATATACCCTTCCTCTAGAGAATTCCAATCGCTATCACTAGAGAAAAGATATGCACAACAAGAGGAAGAAATGAAGGAATTTAGGAGGATGAATGCAGAACTAATTCAGGGTAGACTTCCTCCTAAGCATGCTGGAGTCAGTCATCCAAGGTAATTTGTTGCAGCTACTGAGATGGATCAAGAATATCTTCTTCTAAAAGTACACCCTCTTAGGTCTAATCCTACAGGTCAAGTGCAACAACAATCCGCAGTACTACCATTAGTTGCAGTACCAGCCACCACATCTGTAACAGCTCCAGTCATTTCACCTGTTCAGGTCCAAGCTCTACTAGATGTTTCTCAAAAGTAAATCACTACTATTGAGTCATTAACATATCGGTTGGAATCTATGAAGGGAAATCATGCTCAAATTTAACCAGAAAAGATAGCTTTCCCTGAATGGGTTGATGCAATTCCTCCCCCATCAAAATTTGAAAGTAACACATTCCCAATATTTAATGGTTCGGGAGACCCAGAGTAACACTTAACACATTTTGTTTCTCATTGCGATCCTATGATGGGAACCCTTCAGCAATAAGAAGAATTTAAGTTCAGGTGTTTTGTACAGTCATTACAAGGGCTTGCTTTTGTTTGGTACACAAGTTTGCAATCCCGGTCAATTACTAGATGGGAGGATCTTCGTCAAAAATTCATTCTTTAGTTCTTATCAACGTTGCCAAAGACAATAGTTTCTGGTCATAAAAACTATAAGAAAAGGGAAAATGAAAGGGTCTTAGATTTCATTGCTCGCTGGAAGGGATTAACATATTCCCCAATCTTAGTACCCCCTCAAGAGGAATTTTTGCCAATCTATGTGGAAAATTTATGTGATGAGTTGCGCACACCGCTGATCCCTGTGAAATACACAGGAGGGTTTCGAGACCTTACGTCAATCACTCAACAGATTGAAGATTCTATTATGAAGACTAATGATAAAGATCATGTAATTCCATCAGCTCCAGGAAAGAGAATGGGTAAAGCAGAGACTGCTATAGTTATGCTTAAACAAGCACCTGTACCTTCTTCTACTTCAAAAACTTCATCTTCTTGAAGGGATCCACCTCTTGAGCATCAAAAAACAGATGTCGTTTCGTCAAGATGATCAAAGAGATCAAAGACGAAAACAATTTGGGGATTTGAAGAGCAAAGTTTACTCTTTCTAAAATGAACAAGTTCCTGGTTACTTCATTTCGGATCTGGAAAATAATTTGGTTCAATTGCCAAGGCCCAAGAGGCCGAATAAGGAAGGAGATGAAGACCATCCAAATTATTGCTTGTTTCATCAGATGTTGGAGAATCCCATTCAGGAGTGTTTTGTCTTCAAGGACCTCCTACAAAAAATGGTCGACTTGGGATAAGTTAAGCTGAAAGGTTCTTCAACTCAGGTAGCATGTGTTACTGCTACAGATCAAGAGGAGGAGGGCGAGTGGCAAGAAGTCAAGAACAAAAATGCGCAAAAAATATGATGATTGGATGGTGAAAAAATGATCAACCGAACTCATGCTATTTTGAGAACACAATTGAAGAAACCAATTGTGCCTTCTGTCATGAATGTCGCAGAAAAACCCTCTTCATCAGAGGGAAAACCCTCGAAGAAACGGAATAATTCAAAGAAATAGGAACAATCAAAAGAAGATGAGTATGTGTCAAAGCCTAAGTTTTCTTTGACTCTGGAATATTTCATGCCATCTAATTCAAATCCATGGGCACCGCCCCATCAAACGGAATAGCCTAAACAGGCTAACCAGACAGAGTCTTTATCGGATGAAGAGTTGATTTTCGGTTTTGTTAATATGATTAAATTAACAGATCCATATGCCAGTCGTAGTTTTGATTTTGATGAGCCCAAATTCCCTGTAGCAAATAGAGGAATCCGAGGAAGTTTTAGAGGCACAGGATACCGGGGATTATGTGGATCTTTTAGAGGCCAATATTCCAATTCTACCCCTGCTAGAACTGTGTATGCGGCCCAAACTCGTGGAAGATCCATTCAACGAGCTCAACAAGAACAAGCAAGTTCTTCTGCACAAGGCAGACTCAGTCCTGGCACTATTATTCTGGAAGATCGGTTGGAGGTTCCATCTTCTTCCTCTCAGCAAGTAAATAGACCTAATCGGTCTAATCTTCCAAAGCAAGGAGTATTACCAACTCCAATCCCGGTACAAGATGCATCAACTTCGAAAGCATCAACTTCCAAGGCACCTGCTAAACCACATGTTCCTATTGGGAAACGCAGACCTTTGGATCAAAAGTATGATGTATTAAAACACTTGGACCAAATACCAGCCAAGTTATCAATTCTGGATCCATAGAATTTATCAATGGATCTTCGGGATTCACTCATCGAGGATTTGTCAAGTCTTCAAGAGTTTGAAACTGAAATTGTTGCGGCTGAAGCCTACCATGTTGAGAATAATCCTGTAGAATGCCATGCAGTGATATCATACACAGATGAAGATGAAGATGATGACGTGCATGGACATATCAGAACTTTATACATGTCTGAAAAGGTCAATGGTGTAGACATCCGAAGAGTTCCCATTCATACACTTCATCGATTGGGACTCACAGAATCGGATTTATCTCCTTCTACTTCGATGTTACAAGGATATGATAAAAATGAACAAGAAACACTGGGAAAAATTACACTCAGAACTCAATTACACTCAGAACTCAGTTTGGAGATCTTGTATCCAATTTTGATTTCAGGGTTATTGATCAAGAATAAGCCTTCATCATCTTTCTTGGAAGACCCTGGAAACATCGGCATGCAGCTATCCCTACATCATACCATCAATGTCTCAAATATTGTTTCGATGGTCAAATTGGGACATTACATGGTGATAAGTCCCCGTTCAAGACATTTGAATCTCAATACATTGAGGCAGAATTCTATCACATTAAGGGAAAAGAGAAATCCACAACAAGGGAGATTACCAAAGTTAGTGCTCCATATGGTTTGGAAAAGATTCCAGTAAATCCATTCATGAATGTGAGTACATATTATGTATTTCCTATCAGTTAGATTTACATGATAGACCCAAATCAAAATACTCTTATGGAAACTTCAATAATGTCAATTACGACAATCAATCCAGAAAACATGGGAGAAATTGGTGATTCACTAAGTAATAATGAAAGCTCAAATGGGGATGTCTTCATTTCATCTGCTGAAATTCAGAAAGTCTATACTTCACCAATGAGGTTAGAGAAAGTTATTGCTATGTCAGAGGTAAATGATGACGTCGATTATCAATCCATCGTCTCCTCTTTATTACCCAAGGAAGACCCATCATCATCAATCGGGTCAGAAATGGAATCTTATTCTTCAAGATGTTCAAATTTTAACATCTCTTCTGATCATGAAAATTATTCTTCATCATCTAATATGCAGGTAGAAACAAAAGAAATAACACATGTTGAAGAAGAAGAAGAAGATATCAGGGATGCTCCTCCAGCATTTGAAGAGGGTATCTCTACCAATGTGGATGAACTCAGAGAAATAAATATGGGTACAAAAGAAGATCCACGCCCCACTTTAATTAGTGTGGATTTGACTCTTGAAGAGAAAGAGATGTATATTTCCTTTCTAAAGAAAAATCAAGATATATTTTCTTGGAACTATACAGAGATGCCAGGGCTTGATCATGATGTTTCCACCCATCTTTTGGGTTTTTCAGAAAAACATCAAGGATTCAAACAAGCCGCTAAAAGAACACACCCAACCTATGCTTCCAAAATTGATGCTGAGGTGGATAAGCTCATCAAATCTAATTTCATTAGAGAAGTTCAATATCCCAAGTGGTTTGCTAATATTTTCCCAATGAACATGAAGAATGGGAAAATTAGAGTTTGCATTGATTTTAGAGATCTTAATCGGCATTGTCCTAAGGATGATTTTCCAATACCAATTATATAACTCTTAATTGATGCAACAGCTGGATATGAAGCACTTTACTTCATGGATGGATATTACAAATATAATCAAATCTGAATGGCTCTAGAAGATAAAGAATCTACAGCCTTCAGGGCCCCTCAGGGTGTGCATTTCTATCGGGTACTGCCCTTTGTCCTAAAGAATGCCGGGGCAACATATCATCATGCCATGCATCGTATCTTCAAACCCTTTTTAGGGATGTTTGTTGAATGTTATGTGGATGATTTATTGGTTAAATCCAAACAACGTTCTAATCACTTGGCTGATTTGGAAATCATATTCCACAAACTTTGACAACATAATTTGAAGATGAAACCCTTAAAATATGCTTTTGGGGTAAACTCGTGAAAATTTCTCGGCTTCGTCATATGCCATCGTGGTATCGAGGCGATCCTGAGAAGACAAAGTCAATCCTTGGTATGTCACCTCCTCTAAATTTGAATTAATTGAGAGGTGTTCAAGGATACTTAGCCTATATTCGGCATTTCATCACCAATTTTGCAGGAAACAGTTTACCCTTCACCAAATTGTTGAAGAAGGGAGTCACTTACAAGTGGACCGAAGAATGTCAAGAAGCATTTGATATTCTTAAGAAGTATCTCTTATGTCCACCAGTGTTAATGCTACCTTTTGAAGGAAGACCACTTATCCCTTAAGTGATAGCTTTAGAGCGATCATTGGGTGCCTTTTTTGCTCAGAAGAATGATGCTGGGAATGAAAACAGCCACTACTATCTCAGTCGGACTATTCTTGAAGCAGAAACCCGATATTCAAGTATTGATAAGTGCTTACTAGAATTATTATTTTTAGTTCTGAAGTGGAGACACTACGTGAAACATCACGAGGTTCAATTGGTATCTCGTAATAACCCTCTCAAATTCATCTTTGTCTTCCAATTCTTACAGGACGTCTGGAAAGGTGGGAAGTTATTTTGTAGCAATTTGGCATTCAGTATGTGTCTCAGAAGGCAATAAAGGGCCAAGCCCTGGCTGATTTCTTTGCTGAACACCCTTTAGTAGAAGATACATCTTCAGATATTAAACTTCTTTATGAGGAAGTCTTCTCTATTCAAGAAAGTCTTCAAACATGGGAAATGTATATTGATGGTGCTTCCAGAAGTCCAAAAAGGAGGAAAATGGAAGATCATATGTTCGAAAAAGTTGGGTTAGGAGTTGTACTCATTTCCCTGGAAAAGGCATTGCTACCTTATTTCTTCTCACTATTGGGAGGCGGTAAAAATAATGAAGCGGAATAGCAAGCTCTTATTGCAGGATTGGAGTTGGCGCTTCAAGCACAGGTGAGTCACTTAAAGGTGAAAGGTGATTTAGACCTGGTAATAAAACAAGTCAATGGGGATTACACAATCAGAAAAGAAGAATTAATCCTTTTGTATGATTATGTCAGAGAATTAATGGCGGAATTTCCTTCAGAACCGACATTTTCTTATGTCCTAAGATCACAAAATTCCCAAACTGATGCACTGGCTAATATAGCCACAGCTCTGGTAGATCCAAATCGGGATGAGACAACCATCAGTATTGCCCACCGTCGTAAAATTTCACCTTATGTTCAAATAAGAACCTAGGAAATCAATGAAATTAGTCCCATCTCTAAAACATATGGTCATTCTACTTGATAGATGACACCTATCAGGGAATACCTTCAAAATGGAACACTTCCACCTAATAGAACTGGGAAATAACAAGTCCTGAGATGTGTGGTCAATTTCACTCTTTATGATAGCCCAGATCACTTAGAGAAAGTTCTCTACAAAAGGGGTTTTTGATGGAGTTCTCTTCAGATGCATTGATGGTGAAGAGACAATGGCTGTCATAAAAGAAGTGCATGCCAGAGTCTGTGGTGCCCACCAGTCTGGACATAGACTATCTGATCAAATTCTAAGGCTAGGATATTTTTGGCCTTCAATGATACAAGATTGTCTCGATTTCACAAAGAAGTGTCATTCATGCCAAGAACATTCCAACTTCATTCATCAACCCCCAGAGTTGCTTCGTACAGATAAATACTCGTGGCCATTTGCCACATGGTTAATGGATGTAGTGGGACCTTATCCTTCAGCTACATCCAAGCAGTTGAAGTATATTCATACTACTACTGACATCTTTTCCAAATGGATAGAGGAAATACCCCTCAAAGAAGTCAGTTCTAAATGCATTGTTAGCTTCATCAAGTCTAACATCATTACCAGATTTGGTGTCCCTCATACCATATTTACGGACAATGGCACCAACTTATGTTCATCCAAGGTGAGGAAGTTGTATCAAGAATACAACATAAAATAAAACCATTCATCACGGTATCATGAAGTGGCCAATGTCTAGATATAAGTTTTCAACCAAACTCTATCAAATATACTGCAAAAGATGGTGGATAAAGATAAGAAATCAAGGCCTGTTAAACTCTTTCATGCTTTATGGGCTTATCGGACCACCACCTGCACTGCAACGCGGTCAACTCCATATTCATTGGTATATGTAATGGAAGTAGTCTTTCCAATTGAGGTTCAACTACCTTCGCTCAGAGTATCCATTTGTGATCATTCATCTACAGATGTACAATCTCAAAAGCGGTTGGATGAATTGGAACGGTTAGAGGAGAAACGATTATGCACCCTGCACCACTTGGAAGTCTATCAAAATCGAATAGCACGAGCTTTCAATAAAAAAGTTCATCTTCATTCATTCGTTCAGGGAGAATTGGTATTAGTTCTCAGAACTCCAATGATACCAGGAAAGAAACCTCCCAAGCTTCAGCCAAAATGGGAAGGACCTTATTTAATACATAAGGTCTACTCCAATAGAGCTTATTCTTTAATCTCAATGGATGGAGAACACATCACTACCCTAACCAATGCTAGATTTCCGAAGAAATATTTCGTACAAACACAAAATATACCAACGGTCCATGTGTATGACCTTAAACTATTGGCACTTCTATCGTCCATCAAGACGTTAAACTGCATCAACATCTTGAGTCCATGCATACGACTTTAAACTATTGGAACTTACATCCCACATGACGTTAAACTGTGACATCCTAACTACATGACATTAAACTGTATAGAAGTCCCTTACATCCAGTAAGACATTAAAATGTATAACCAACGGTCTAGGCATATGACCTTAAACTATTGGTATTTCTCATGTCCAGTAAGACGTTAAACTACATCATCATATTTGTTCCATGTATATGACCTTAAACTATTCGCACATTTTCCAACATAACGTTAAATTGTGTCCCTTTCATTGTCCTATACGATGTTAAACTATATAGTTCTGGTCCATGCAAATGACCTTAAACTATTCGCACCATCGTCCAACATGACGCTAAACTGTATCATCCCTTTTTAGTCCAACATGACGTTAAACTGTGAAAAAGTCCCTAATACTTCCAACATGACGTTAAACTATGAAAAAGTCCCTAATATGTCCATCATGACATCAAACTGTGTCCTCTTTTGTCCTTACGGCATGACATTAAACTACACAGTCCCCTTTTTTGTCCCACATGACATTAAACTGTATTGTCCCCATCATCCTAACTACATGATGCTAAACTTTACATAAATCCATTAATATGTCCTACATGATGTTAAACCATATTTTTGTTCGTGCTACATGACACTAAACTGTGCAGCACCAATTGTCCTAACTGGAAGACTTTAAACTGGATAGTCCCTTCATATGTCCTACATGATATTAAATTGTGCATCGTTAAGGTTGTTTCCACCTCTTTTTTCTCACACCGAGTATGACTCATGTGAGCATAGAGTAAACATCAACCATAACACCCTCTCTGGGTTGCTAATCATGTGTATGTCCCAACACCATTTTTGTAGGTCATTGTCCCCAAGAACAACATGATCACTAATTCATTCTTTAATTTAACTATGAGGACTTTGATCCTTTCCTTACAGGCTGAGTGCGTAGGCAACCTCCCAAGGCTCAAACCCAAAACCAATCTCTTCACATCGGTTCACCTTCATCTCATACGATGTTGATTAGTGAAACCGCCCCTAGAATCAATATCTTTACATTGGTTCACCTTCGTCCTTGCTATACAACGTTAAACTGTACAACATTTTTGTCCTATTTGACAGTAAACTATAATATTCTTTGATACCCTCACCTGAGAGGGAATCATTATTTACATGCATTTTCAATCATGTTATATTTCAAAGACTATGTGAATACATGGTAATGCCTGAACCTTTTATCTTGGGTCGAACCATCATTGCACTAAAGTTCCCTTTTTCACCCTTCACTTTTACAAACCAAATTTGTACAGAGGGTATTTCTAGAACTACGTGTGGCTTGATTCTCATCCTTATGGGATTCGTAGGAACATTCGAGCATCCCTCGAATCCAGCCCCAAGTCTTTGGGCCTAACCCCAAATTCCACTTTCAGTCCCCTGGATGAAATGTCTCTGTGAAAATACGCACTCTGTATTTCTTATAATGGTCTGAGTTCTATGACCCTAAACTAAGATCGCTTACATTTTTCCCCACACGGCGTTAAACTGTATTTCCTGAACTACATATGGATTGATTCCCATCCTTATGGGATATATAGTTAAGTCTAATATTTCAATTCAGGATCCAGCCACAACATGATTATGGTTATCTTTGATCCGTGTATCTCTACGTACATTGAAAAATACCCATTTTCATGTGCCATATTCCTAAACCTTAAATGATTACCGATCTCTATAACACTTTTCTTTACTTCTGGTCACAAAATGTCTAATTTCTAAGAATTCTTTTTCCTGACCATGCAGCACATGCCCTTGGTCGGTCTTGCATAAACAGTCTACATAACAGACTTGTCAGCTAAAAGATTATATTATTTGACTATGCAGCCAATGCCTTTAGGTGGCCTTGTATAATTCAACCCCCTAACGGGTTTGTTAAATAATGGTAACTTCATTCCTGGGAAGAATACCTCTTTTTTCCTTATTGGTCTTATCAACAATATGTAAGGATCCACAGAAAATAGCCATCCTTAACATATTTGTCCCGTGTTCTTTATCATGATCTGAAGGTATTCAAGTCTATGGTTTATATTTCTCTTCCCCACTTTTGGGTCAGACCTTCATAGGAGTGACATTCATCCAGTTCATAGAATATCTTGCTTGGAAATATCTTCTCCATATTTAAGTACCTCTATCCATACGACAAATTCTACGCTTTGGAAAATTTGAATCTCTATAAACTTCCACTGGCTTTTTAGCAGTAAAAAAAGTAAATTTCTGAGAGTTCTTTTGCCTGACTATACAGCACGTTCCCTTAGGCATCCTTGCATAAATAGTCTACATAACAGACTTTTCAGCCAAAAGATGCTATTATTTGACTATGTAGCTAATGCCCTTAGGTGGACCTGCATAATTCAACCCCGTAATGGGTTTGTTAAATAATGGTAACTTAATTCTTGGAAAATACTTATTCTAATGCCTTTTATCCTTTTTTCATATCATTCCTCAGATTCAAAATTTCTTAAGCCATAGTTTACATGGTTTCCTTCATACTTGAGTGTGGTAAAATGTTTTCAGATAAGTTTTCAAAGAATTGAGTCAATTTTAACCCATTCGGTCACATCTATTTCGACCTTAAACATTATCCTTTTTATGTCTGACGTGCCTGACATTAAACTGCCCACAAAATACAAGGGAACTCTGAACAAAATTCAAGTTCTAGCTCACTAAACATACATTTTGTATGATTTAGGTAATATTGCGCAATTAAAAGATTCAAAGTTTGTAGGGTTATTTATAATAATCCTAGCAAGAATCAAGCTATGGTTACTAGGCCCATTGTCTTAGGTAAAATTAAAATCATGTAAAAAAAGAAGGAAAGCACAAATAACTGAAGATGAAAGTGTTTTTCATTGATGCACAAGAGTTAGAAGGACATCCATAGATTGGAGTCTCTTCTCTTTTTCAAGAATTACAAGAGGCTTTCAAAATAATTCTTCATTTGATTTATGGAATCCTAAGATTCATCAGCAACCACCTGGAATTCATTCATTCAACTGGATATAGTAAGAGAGTTAGTGATGACAGCTCTTCTTGGAACAATTTTAAAAGAATGTTTTTGAGTGCGGTTTGAGAAAATTTTCTGCTGATCAAACAGTGACTCTGTTTCTGTCTAAGAGACTTGGAAGATGGATACATGGATTTGAGAATGGAGCATTGGAAGTAAAGAGCCATTTGGAGAGAGTACTCTTTTCAGATATTGTTTCTAATTTCATGATAGTCATATCTCCATCAACCAGTAGCGGAAAACATTTTATCCCATGGTTTCCCATTTTCATATCAGCAAGAAAATGGAACGAAGGAAAAATTTTAAATTTCACCCCATTGTTGCTACTCTTAAGGCACAACATAACCAAAATAGAGGAGTAGCAGTGTGGCTGCATCTCAGACATATAGTTATTTTCATCTAGAATGATGACTTCTTGCAGATGACCATGCCCATACAGAGGCAAGTAGATGCTCTGTGGAAACATACAATGATATTTCTTCAAGTACTTGGCCAAATCTGTGAGAGTGTTGTCACAGATATCATAATAATCATGGCCAACAATGTTCATCATATAATCAATCAACTTGCTGGACAGTTCATCAGCCATTCTGATTCTCTTGGGAGCCATTGAATCTACAAAAAAGTTGAATGAATTGACTCTTAAATGGGTTTATTTTTCATAATTTTTTGAAGAAATTTGAAAAAAATGGAAAAGGCATTAAGGTGTGCAAGTATAATTTTGGAACGCAAGTATGGATGTGTCACACAAGTATGGATGTGTCGTTCAAGTTTTTGCCTCGCAATTATCACCGCGCAAGTCCAAATACCTTAACAGCAGCGCGACAGAGAAGAAATAGTGGAAACCATAGCAACATGTGCGGCGAAGGGAACTTGCACGACAAGAGCTTGAAATTCTGAAATTCGGGGATTTGTGTGAGGAATGACTACATATATATAAGCCAGGATGCACCCTTGCGCACCGACGCCTGCACAGCTCACCACCTGCGTGATACAATTTGTGCACTCAACAGTACTTGCGCACCACATGTTCCTTGGTTTTCTTCTTTTCCTCAGAGTCACATCTTTATTTCTTTCGGATCCAACTCTGAGGGGGATTTATGTTGACGCTCCTTTCCATCACAGAGTCTAAAAGAATGTAAATGGAAATAGCTTGAACCCAAAGTGATTCATCCTTTCAAGAAACATCAAAAATGGACAAAGGAATGAACCAATATTTAAATGCACTTGGTTCGCGCAAGTTCCACTAAGGTCGCACAAGTATACTTGTACGCCACCCAGTGGTCACACAGGTGACTTGCGCCACTTCTTTGAAATTTGCCTAGGGTCTTCTCCAGTATATAAATACCCCCTTTGGGCCCCCAATTTCGGGAGGAAAAATTCCAAAAACTCATATTTGAGCTATCGGAACCCTTGTATCTTCTCAAAGCTTCCGAACACTTCTGTGGTAATTTCTTACCTATAACGGAAGATCTAAAGATAGGGAGGTAGGCCTAAGTGTTGAAATTCATCAACACTTGAGCGCCTGGGTGGCCAGCCCATAAGGCAGATGGCCACACTTCCACGCCACCTTACCCCTTCCACATAACTTGCACGCCTCTATTCTGGAAGTCTCTATGGATAGTATTAAGGGCTGGAGCCAAGCCTCGCCCAAGTTCTACTCTAAGGATTGGCTATCGTAAAAGTACCCATGTGTCACGCAGGTACACCTGCACAACTAGGACTTGCGCTCCCACACAATACTTGCATTCCCCTCCCTTTTTGGGTGCCCTTCCTTCCCATTTCACACCTCTTACACCTATCCACCTCTCCTCTTTAGGATTATGCCTTCAGAACTCTCTCCAAAGCCATTCATGGCATGATTTCTTTATTGCATTCCTTATCTGAAAGAAATTATGTGGAACATCTCTTAAAACCTAGTAATTTAGATATCCTCATGTCACTAAGGTCAGAGATTTCATTCATTCAACCTCATCCTTTAAGATGAGATAATCTTTAACCAGGGCATCCTTTTCAAGAGTAAGCCCTAGTCCAAATTCTCATTAATTTGGGCATCATCCTTATGAGTAAGCCGCAAGTCCTAATTAATTTGGGCCTCCTTTTCAGGAGTAAGCCCCAAGTCCCCTAATCTGGGCATCCTCCTTAGGAGTATGCCCCAGTCATAATTCCCTTAACCTGGGCTTCCTTTTCAGGAGTAAGCCCAGTCTCCAAGTTCCCTAATATGGGCATCCTCCTCAGGAGTATGCCCCAACCTTGGTTCTTTTAACCTGGGATTCCTCTTCAGGAATAAGCCCCAGTCTCAAAGTCTACAAATATCATCCTCCTCCTTAGGAGTAATCCCCATGTCCCTTAATCTGGGCCTTTTTTTCAGGAGTAATCCCCAGTCTTAATTTCTCTTAACCATTCTTAATTTACATTTGATCTGGGCATTCTTCTCAGGAGTAAAACCCAATCATAAGTCCCCTCCTAACTTGGGAAGCTTCCTTAGGAGTAAGCCCCGACATTAGAGTATCCAAATATCCATAAAGTAAATACACCTTTATGGACCTTGTTCCTAGGTTTCTTCCCTGAAGTAAAACCCAATACTCATCTATTTTGGGAAGTTATACACACATAAGCCCCACATCATTTCATCTTTCATGGCACAATTGTCTGGTTTCACAATACCTCTTGTTTCTCACACCGAGCATGACTCACGTGAGCTTAGAGTGTAAAAGTAATCATGACAACTTTCTTTGAGCCATAATTCATGCATAAATATTATACTCTCTCACTCGAACTATGTGGGTTCTGATTCATTTTCTAAATAAGGGATACATAGGTAGCCCATCTGCGGGTACGATCCCAACTTTGAAATAATTCATGTCCTTCTGAATGACTAATAAACATCAAGTGCCCCACTGAGTGGATTTAAAACCAGTATGGCCATCATAATGACCAAGATACTTTTATGTATTGAAGGATACCATTGACTATGATTCATTAACAAATATAGATGATTTTCTATCGATGAAGAACCTCAAATACATATAAACGATTCTCTAAATTTCCTATATATCAATCATTGATTGTCAGATCTAAAGGAAATCTAATTTTATACTTGGTAATGTAATAAGGATTCATGAACATAACTTAAATCTATAAAGTGAGTCCCATAGTAGACAATAATTCCCCTAGAAAAGGTGTGATGAGTCTATCCTCCCATTCTCTCGACCAATGCAAATTCCTAAGCCTCATCAGTCCACAACTAATGAGCACCTACCATTTTAATGTAGGTCCAAATGGATATGGAATCATTGGATGTTTCCGGTTCTACGAAAAAACTCGTTAGAAACTGATTAGAATGTTTGAACCTTCAATCATTGAGGTCATCCCCAATTCCAGAGGGAACAAATGCATATGCGCATAACTGTCCTATGCATGATCTAGAGCTAGATGTAGTCATTTTTTCTCTAATGATATGGAAGCACTATCCTTATGGGGAGAAATGTGATATATACATAGACCATCAAAGGTTTAAGTATATTTTCACACAAAAGGAATTGACCATGCAACAAATGAGATGGTTGGACCTTCTTCAAGACTATTATTGTTCAATTCAATAACATTCTAGAAGAGAAAACACAGTTGCTGATGCATTAAATAGGAAAGACCTAATTTTTCATTCCATGATGAGGATTCAAAGAGAACCTTTGATGAATGTCCTAGTAAAGCTGTACATTGGAATTATAAGGGAAGGGACATCATCAACCCTAACCCAAATTATTTCTCAAACAATATTACTAGAGAATAATAATAAAACTCATAAAGAAGATCCTTTATTACAAAAGAAGTTTGAGGCTGTAAAGGATGAAATGTTTCATGAGTTCAATATTGATCAAGAAGGTGTACTGAAATTTCATACAAGACTATGTGTACCATATTTTTTCAAAATAATGAAGGATCTGATAGATGAATCTCATATCACTACTTCTCTATACATCCTAAAAGTACAAAAATGTATATAGGCCTTAGTGGTCATTATTTGTGGGATAATATGAAAAGGGATATTGTTGACTACACTTTAAGGTGTCTGGTATGTCCGTAAATGAAGGCAGAGAGACAAATTCTTAAAGGGGTATCACAACCAATACCCATATCAGCATGGAAGTGGGACAATATCACTATGAACGTTGACACTGGACTCCCGATAATTTCATAAGGAAACAATGCGATATGTTTTATTGTGTATAGTCTCAACAAGACTACTAATTTTATAACCATTCAGGAAGATCTCAATCTTATTCAACATTCCATGATTTATGTGAAGAATGTGGTAAGGCTACATAGAGTTCAACATTCTATCGTACCTGTTCATGATCCAAGGTTCACATCAATATTTTTGAGAAGTCTTCAATATGCTCTTATCACTGAATTCAATTTCAGTACAGCCTATCACCCCCAAACTGATGACCAATCTAAATGTACAATTCAAACACTCGAGCACATTCTAAGAACATGTTCAATGTAATTTAAAGGTGGATGGTATCAACATCTCCGTTTAGATCAGTTCTCTTACAATAACATCTTCCCATCAAGCATTCAAATGATACCCTATGAAGCACTAGATAGGAAGGGATGTAGATGTTCTACTTGTTGGAACAAAGCTGTTGAGAGGAACCCTCTTAGGCCTGATCATGTGCATGAGATGATAGAAAATGTCCATTCCATCTAGAAACACATTAAGGATGCTCAGAGTTGAAAAAAGATCTTTTGTTGTCCACTGTCAAAGGGACTTGGAGTTTGAGGTTGGTGGAAAAGTATTTTGTCTAATTTCACCTTGTAATAGAGTCATGAGGTTTAGGAAGAAAAGGAAGCTCATCCCTAGGTACATTTGCCTCAATTAAATCCTTGATCATTTGGGATAAGTGGCCTATTGGCTTGAACATCCTCCAAATCTAGCACAAGTTTATGATGTCTTCCACGTACCCCTCTTGAGGAAGTACATACATGACCATTCACATGTACTAAATCCAAAGAGGGTAAAATCGGAACATGAACTCTCTTATGTGGAGCAACCGGTGGAGATCTTGGATCATAGATACAAGGTTCTATGCAATAAGACTACCCATCTTGTTAAGGTGTTGTGGAGGAACAAAAAATGAGAAGAATCCACATGGGAACTAGAGGAGTCTATGAGGTAGATGTACCCACACCATTTCTCTTATGAGGGTATGAGATGAAATTTTGGGGATGAAATTTATTAATGGGGGAAGAATGTAATGAACCGAACTTTTCAAAAAAAAAATCACCTAAATATGTGGGTTATTTTATTTTATACTCAAAAAAACTAAACCCTTTAATTAATGTAGTGAGTATAATTAAAATTATACAGATGGGTTTTGACTATTATATGTCCATTGTTCAATATGACTATTGGAAACTAAAATCTTAATGTTATGATTATAGTTTATTAACACGAGTGATCCTGGTTAATTAATACAGAAAGAGGAGTTGATGGCCTCATCCAGTAGACTCAGGCCATACTAATCCCAACTTTCAGAGCTTGGGAAGGAGGTAGAATCTCTAGGCTTTGCTCTGGTCCATTCCCTCACTGAACTTCATCGTGTGAGGCTTGAACAGAATCGCCTTCAGAAGAAGTTCAAGCTGATATAAATCACCATTAGGGAAATGTTGTCCAAGCCAGCACAAGATTCTATCACCCCAGCACATCTTATACTTATGTCTTATGCAGGTGCTATAAGGGGCTATGTAACAAGGCCTTGGTTACTCTGTGTAATCTATTTGTATAAATAAAATTGTTATTTCTTATTATGGTAAAATTTGTGAATTTCAAATGTTAAAATATGATGAATTTATAGAAGTTTTTTATTATTGGGGAATTTTGTTAAAATAGTATTTTATAATATTTTTGTATATATTAAATATTTAATAATGTGAAATGATTTTCAAAAAAAATTTCTTCTATAATTTTGATCAGTAAGAAATTTACAGTATCATAAAATCAAATTAATTTTTAGTGAATAGTAAAATACGAATTGTAATATTACCCTTATGAATAGTAATGTGACCAATGGAATAGTAACATCACTTAAGAAATTATAATTATAATTTAGTAATCTTGAATGGTAATGTGATATAATAGCATAAGTAAATAACTGTTTTAGAAATTATTAGTTAAGTATTAGTATATTTCAGGTAAATAGTGTTTTACATAAAAATTATATATCTCATAATTAGAAAATTATTTTAATAAAATAGAGTTCATTTTTTAATTCAGAGCATCGATATTAGGTTAGGGTGAATTTTTGATATTTTTATACAATGTTTTGTTTTTCGGTGAATAGTAAAAATACAATTTTGAGTTTTGGTGTGATTAATGACATCATTAATGATGTAATCAGGATGTAATAAATCCGGTCGACACCCTGCCAACACCCTCCCCCTACCCTACAAACCCCCATGCACCCCCTGCCAGGCCCCCCCACCCCCTCTTGGAAACCCCCTTGCACCACACCTACACCCTCCCCAATGCCCTACAGACCCCCTGCACCCCCACCAGTATCCCTCCTGTCAGGTCCCCCCTCCTGGACACCCCCCTTGCACCGCACCTCCACCCTCCCCCTGCCCTGCAGACCCCCCAGCACCCCACCTGGACACCACCTTGCACCACACCTGCACCCTTCCCCTTTCCCTGTAGACCCCCCCAGACAACCCTGTTAGACACCCCACCTGAACCCTCCCCCTGCCCTGAAGACCCCCCCAAACCCTTCCGCACCCCTACTAGGTCCCCCCCTCCTTGACACCCCCTTTGACCGCACCTTCACCCTCCCCACTGCCCTACAGACCCCCTACACCCCCCACAAGTACCCCTACCAGTTCCCCCCCCCCCTCTTGGACACCCCCTTGCACTGCACCTGCACCCTCCCCTACCCCGTAGACCCCCCTGCACCCCCCCCCCCCACCCCACCTGGACACCCCCCTTTCACCTCACCTGCACCCTCCCCTACCCCTGGAAAACCCTCCTAGACACTCCACATGCACCCTCCCCCCTCATAGACACCCCACCTCCTAGACAAACCCTCTTAGAAACCACACCAACACCCCCCACTAGTATCACCCCTACAAGATAATTGTTTTCCATTCTCATCATTAAAGGAAGGATCTAGATTATTTGGTCAAACAAATTCATTGGTATTTCACCATGAATTAAAGTAATAACATGTACTCTAACTCAGGTGATAACTCTCTTGGTTCATAAAATATGTAATTATATTCAAAAATAAAGTATTCCATTTTCTACTGGTTTTCTTCCAAATGATGGTTTTTCTGGGTAACAAAACATTTAAATTTAATTTTCCAAAAACAAAACTCTAAAAGGACTATCCATGGCCAAAATCTTTGTTTTAGTTCCAGTGGTATTCATATCATCTTGTCTCCCCTTGTAATCGCACCACTAATCCATCCCACATGAACTTCATTGATTTATGTTTCTAATTTTTTATGAATATAAACAAAATTATTTTCCTAGTCATTCATTGAATCAAATATGGTCCACCTGTGTCAAACACATGATCCTTATTAGTGAAAAACATTCTTCATAGTCACCTAAACACCCTTACAAACCCCTAAGAGTATGGTAAATTCCCATCTCCCAGCCCAATTCTGAATAGATTTGTTGGCCTAGAGACTACATTGGAAACCTTGGAAATATTTTTAGAAATACATTTGTCACTTGATCCACTATCTAAATGAACCACAATTGAAATATCTAACACATTTCCTAAGAATTTCATAAAATCAACACCTGATTCCCACATACTCCTGAATTCTAAAGATTCTCAGGCCTCTACTATTTCATCATAGCTGAGAGATATTGAACTAGCATAAAAGGGGAAATATAAGATTATATATTGTGTCTTAGAAGAATAAAAATATTAACCCATATCTATACCAGATAAAATCGAATGCTGCATGATATTAATTTGAATAATATGATGAAATTTGTAATACTATATAGGTTCAAGGTGGATGTGTCCATGAAAAATGTGGTTTGAATTATTGTGAGGTAAATTTTGTATCTCTAAGGTTCAAGTATGTTTTAGACACAAAACTAGAGTTTAGTTAAGTAAAGGTGAATGGAACTAAAGATTGAGTGTGACTATCTTAGAGTTATGTAAGAATGGAAAATTTCATTCCTTATTCACTACACTGTGAAGGAGATGTATTTTCAGAATATTGTGCCACTAATTAAGCTAATATAATATATTATAATGATATGTGATATTATCATAGAAGAAGATAACTTGAGATAAATGTGGCACTAATTGAGATCATACAATATATTGTCATCCTACACACACCCTCCCATGCACATCCCCCTGCCCTCTTCCCTAGAAACAACCCCCTCACCCTCGTCGACACCCCTCCCCCATGAAACCCCCCATGAACACCCACTAAAACCCCCTACCTCTGTACCCTGCACACCCATTTTGGGACTGGACCCCCCTGCACCCCCTTGCACCCCCCCTCTTCCCCAGCACCAGCCCCTGCCTCCGGAAACCCCCTACCTCCTACACACCCCCTACCCCTGTACACTGCACACCCCTTCCTGGACTGCCCACCCCTTCCTAGACTACACAACCCCTTCCCTCTTTTCCAGCACCACCCCCCTTCCTCCTGTAACCCCCTACCTCCTGCACACCGCCACCCTCCTGGAACAAGCCCCACCAGGAACAACCTCATCTAGTAATCTCATATATCTTACCTATATTCCCAGTTCGCTACCTCGATATTCCAATGATTCCACAACACATGAACTAGAGGAATTTTCTTCCCTCATAGCACATTCCAACTCTAATCCATGAAATAAACTAGACATTACTCAAAAGATGAGTCCACCTTCAACTCTCTATTATCATTTTCAACCACAAATGAATGATATGCAATATACATCAAGAGATATTATACATGAAATACAATTTTCATCACCAAATGTTACAGAGGTGGTAACCTGTAAGGCATGATTTTGATTTTATCCACAATATTGAATATACAAAAAAATCATGGCCTCAAATTCCAATGTTTCATAATGTGCCTTTTCCCTAGAGAACTTGATAACCATTAGAATACCCAATCACCCATGGTGAAGCCTATAGGTTATTACCACCATAGAACCTAAAATCATTTCCTTCCTTGAGAAGTAACCAGCCACATCTGGATTATATGTACCCTAGACAGCGCACCCAAGATAGCCCCCCCACCCCCAGATAGCCCCCACCGCCAACCCAACTATACATAATCACCAAATTCTTCAATAATAGCTGCAACTTATAGCAGTACTCACATCCTCTTGCTATGAGAAAAAAACCCACCTTCCCAATAAAACTGAACTCAAACATAATACAATATATATCATAAGAATTCAAACTATCTCCAATAAAAAAAATATAAAATTTCAATATCAATATCATCATAATAAAAAAGAACTATTAGATAAAATTAAATGTATAAACTGAGGATAAAATTTACATCTGAAATGTACCTCAATATCAACATCACCAGAACCATCATAACCCTTATCATATCTTATAGAAACACCTCCATCATTATCACCTCCTCTCAGACCATCGCCTCCACCACCACCATCATGATCATTGAAATATTCATTGGTTTATGCACCAAAATTAGTGTAAGGAGTGAAGAATCCTTATAAACATAATTCATACAAATGAGAACACAATTAATTAAAGGAAACATTCAATTTTTATATGGTGATTCATATAATACCATTATGTTACCAATAAAATACTCTGATAAACATAATTCATACAAATGCGAACACATGTAATTAATGAAAACATTGAAATATTCTTGTGTATGATGATTGGTGAACATAAAATTGTAGTGAAATAAGAGGGATGTTTAGAAATTGTAACAGACCCATCTGAAATAATATCACAACCACCAATATATATGTTGAAGTTATCCATGTGAATATCCATAAAAGTATGCCCAGATGAAAACAACATCATTAGAAAAAAATTAACTACTATTCAATAGTAACAATTGAAATGTCAGTTTGAAATAACAAAATAAAAACAGAATGCATGTTTTGTAGAACAACTAAACAAACTGAAATAGAACACATGTTATGTTGTGTATAAATAATAACTTCATTAATAAAAAAATATGTAACATTTCAACTATTGATAAAAAAAATACAAAGATATTTTCAATTGAAAAGTAAAAAAAATATAAAGCATGTTCTATTATAATTATGTTAACTTCAAAAATCAAAACTCACAGCTAATCAAAAGAAAACTAACAACATGTGGATAAACAGAGAAGACACCTCTATGGTGAAACAATCATCGACACCTGCCTCTCTGCACCTCTAGGATTTTTTAGAACCCATATCTACTCAATTATCGTGAATTAGTTGATATTGTCAATATAGATTCCAAAATATATTTTATTTACAATATCCAATGTTATATTAAAAAAAATATTAGAATTCAGATATTCGATCCTTGATGGAATACAATAAAGAAATATAATTTCATAAATGTAATCTAGAGTTTTGAGATTTAACTATGTGGTAGTGTCTAAATTTTTGGTAACAACCTATGGGTATTTCAAGAAAACGCAAGTTTAATGATCTATAGATATAGAGAGTTCATCTGTTGTAAAAGATAACTCATCAAAATGAAAAGTATGTAAAAGAAAGAAGATAAAGTAGGGATGGATGTACCATTGGAATAATGAAAATAATTGAGGAAACACCTATCAAAATTCCAAACATAACCCATGTGGAATTTGTTACCATCTCCTTTGATTTTCCGCACATTGAAACCCAAAATAAAGAAAAGAATAAAATATCTAAAGATGGTTTTTTGTAACAATTACAAACCTCGAAAGGATAGTGCTTTTTCAGGATCTTCCTTTCAAGTAATATTTTCATGTTTCCATGGGAGACCATCAAATAGTTATATTGAGAATCTCTCTTCTAATGAACTTTTTCATGAATAGTAAGGAAGCCAAAAGAGAGAGTCCTAATGATAGAGAATTAATGAATTAGAGAATTAAAAAATTAGATAAAGGAAATCCGCAAAGAAGAAACAACATATAGAACATCTAAATCAGTAAGTCAACTCCCGATATTCATATAACTTTCAAATCCCATACCAATCAGTTGAAAGTGAAATTTATCCTTAATGAGCTCTAAATAATCCTGATGGCCAACTTGGCCACACTTTTTATTCAGTTCATTCTTATCTAAGCACCTCTCTATGTCAGCATCTTGGTCATCTGAAGAGTCAAGTATATTTTGATTTTGAAGAGAACATTTTTGATAAAAGAGAACATGAAATAATACATATATATTTCACTATCTAACTTCAATATTATTTATTTATAAAAGTCAAGGAAAACAACAAGCAATTCGAAACAAATGGGGAAAAAAGTAAAACAAGATCATGGGAGTCTGAAAAAAGTAATCCAAGGGAATCCCCCTCACAAGTTCCTCTACCTCATCCTTGAGAGTGCCCCTACCATCGAGGCCCAAAAAGACCGAATTGTGGGATGTAATGGAGGATAGATGATCAGCCACTTTGTTACCATCGCGATAATTGTGAGCCACTTTGATATTACTTGTCAAGAGGCCTTTGCATTTTCTAATAGCTTATGAGATAGACTAGGGGTATTACCTATACCTTGCAGAGCATTGAAGAGGACCATACAATTTGTCTCTACTTTACTAATTAG
Source organism: Viscum album (assembly GCA_963277665.1). NCBI lineage: Eukaryota > Viridiplantae > Streptophyta > Magnoliopsida > Santalales > Viscaceae > Viscum > Viscum album. Next base: position 599,117,516 of record OY728144.1, read on the forward strand.
TATATTATTTTGGCGACACAACATGAGACCAAAAAGCATTGCCAAAGTCTCAGCCTAGAGAGAGTGTATGCACCCATACTGTACTGTAAAATAAAGGATGGCATAGCCCATGTAGTCGCGGGCCACCCCTCCAACTCACATGGTGCCCTTCCGTGAGGAACCATAAGTGTTCAACTTGATACCCGTTGAAGGAGGCCTCCAGCATACCTAGCGACCTGCACTAGAGCTGAGAGAACCAGTGACACCCATTAAGTTCAGATGAATATGACTAAGTGTGTGAGTCTGCTGCAAATGGTTGTTCTACGTGAGGAGGTCAATGAGTAGACTTTGTCTTCTGATAATGATAGACCTCCCAGACAGGCGATCTCCTTTGTGTCTGGATCTATTCTGTGATTGCCAGATGCACCAAAACCCGGCAATTAAGATAGAAGCCCGAGCCTTTCTCTCCGAGCTCTGCTCTGGTGATCCTTGGAACCATTGACCCATGAAGTTATCCTCAGAGTGTGTCTTCCCATTATAAGTAGTAAGATCGCCAAAAAATTTCCACAACGCATGTGCCCATGCCCCTTCAATGAAAAGGTAGAATGAACTCTCCTCCTTAGCATGGAAGCACATACATCTGGACACAGTTGGGATGCCATGCTTTTTGATATTTTCATCAGTCAGCACTGCATAGTTCCGGATGCGCCAGGAGAAGAAATTATACTTGGAGGGAATTTTTCTACACCACACGATCTCATGTCATGGGTCTGAACTGTCATGAGAGTACAGGGGTTTCCGAAACTATTTGGTGTAAACTATTCCAGAAGCTGATGGAGTGAAAATCCACTGGTCAGGCTCCATACTCAAGTCAATGCTCTCATAGATTTCCTATGGGTCTTATTGAAACACCACCTTGATAAAGGTTGGAAACCTACTTTCCTCCCTAAATGAAATCTAAGGGTTCGGGCATTTTGGAAAACCAAGCCATGAGCCATCCCAATTATGGTGCCAAAACATGATATCCCCTTTATCAATGACCTAGCGTGACAGGGGCAGGAGGGAGGGAAGGAAAGCATCAATCATAGACCAGAGGGGAGAGATGTAATGATACTCAGGAGCAGGAGCATCACTACATCGAGGGCACATCACTCTTCCCCACAAGGACCTACCCTGTAAAGCCTCCTAATCCAGTTTTTCATGTATGCCCTGAATGGTGTCAAAAAGGATTTTGAAATTGATACCTCCATCCAGGATTGGTTGGGCCATTCTCCTCCACGAGACCCAGTGAGGTTTCCCTTCAGAGAGGGAATCCCATAGAAAACTAGAAAGGATCCTATCAATGCAGTTAATGACTCCCTTAGGAACTCTGATGGATGCCATCGCGTGAACAGGAATAGAAGACAACACATAGTTGATAAGGGAGATCTTGCCTTCAAAGGATAGAAATCTATTCTTCCAATTGAGTATTCTGCCTGTGATTTTCTGCACAATGTGATAGAAGTAAAGAATGTGGAGTCTTTGATGAGAGATAGGTTCACCAAGTTAATCCGGAGGAAAGCTTCCCCTTTGCATGTCTAGACTGTTCTCTAAAGAGACCACACGCCTTGCCTCACACATATTAGATATGAAGAAGTTACTCTTGGAGTGGTTGATGAGTTGACCACTCCAATGGAAATATTCCTCCATCACCTTATTGAAACATTGAATTGATATTATGCTACCATTCAAGAAAACCAAGCTGTCACCAGCAAACATGAGGTGAGTCATACTGGAGGGGAGTGTATGACTCCGATATGGAATAATCTGCCCTTGGTTCCTGCTCCTGTTAAGTAAATGACTAATCACATCTTGGGAAATAATGAAGATGGTAGGGGACAGAGGGTCCCCCTTCCTGAGACCTCAGTTGGCCTTGAAAAAACCATGAGTCTTCCCCATAAAGGAGACATCTAGCCATAAAGAGCTGAACCATCAAAAGATAATATTAATGGCCTGGGGAGAAAATCCCATACCTGTGAACACTTTATTGATGAAACTCCATTCAATTCTATCATAGGCCCTATTCATGTCCAATTTGAAGGCCATATTCAAACCATGGAATTTGATGTTATTGTCCGAGATCAACTCCTAGGACAAAGCTATAGCCCCTTGGATAGACCTTCCTTTCAAGAAGCCATTCTACTCTAAGTAAATCCATGGAGGAAGAAAGTGAGACAACCTTTTATTGATAATACAAGTGAGGATTCTATACGGGAAGTTGCACATGTTGATAAGACTATAGTGGTTCAGTGAAGGTGGGTCTTTAATCTTATGAATAATCAGTATCATAGTTTCACTTTCCACACGAGTAAGGATGCCACCTCGAAAGAAATCTTGGATGGATAGAACAACATCATGCTGAACAACAGACCAGGACACCCTGTAGAAAGACCCCGGGAAGCCGTCCATCCCTGGAGAACTCTCAGGGTTAAGGCTCATCATGGTCTCATGGATCTCCTTCTCATTCAGGATTGCTTCAAAGGACACATTATCTTGATTGGATACTTGAGTGGGGATCACATCGAGGAAAGGTGCCCTACCACTTGGATATCCCTCAGGAATACCAAGGTTAATGCCTGCAAGAAAATCCTTAAAATAGGAGAAGGCCAACCCACCAAATATGAATGTATAATAAATCTGTAAATAATTATGTATGAAATCCTTTTAAGCAAGCTACAATATGAAAACAATTCATTATAAGCAATCTACAAACATGTTTGTATAAGATATCTATAAATAATTTCAATAAATAGCCTATTAAAAAAATAAATGAATTTATGTTTTAGTTATAGAAAAAATTGAAATGAGCACAAAATATTCATATTTTTCAATTATAATATTTGAATAAAAATAATAGTCCAATCAAAAGTAAATTTATATAACTGAGTGGATGATTTTTTAGCATAATAAACGTCTGTGAGTCCACTATACATCTAATCGAATAAATTTATAAAAAAACAATTAAAATTACAGTAAATCTACATGATTGAAACTTCAAAAAATATGTACTGAATCAAATCAGTTAACCATGCTTCAAATGGGGAATGCATTGATGTGGTGGAGAAAATATATATCAACCATGTAATAAATTTTAGTTGAAGAAAAATTGACAAAGAAAAAGTAGTACATGTAGTAATTGGTGAATAAAAATAGGAGATATATTGTATTGATGTTTGAAAAATCCATATATAGCTGAAAAAACTAAATCTTGGAGAGAATTGAATTTTTTTCCAGAAACTTATGAGAACCCAACATTTATGAAGCACTATAATGTATTACAGCCATCAAAATTCGAATGAAAAGTGTGAAATGTTAAACTATAGGGTAGAGAAAGATGATATCAAGATTCTACATATGAGAAAATACCATATTCATGATTAATCGGGAGCTAGATGAATCTGCGCTTTGGGAACATTTCTACCCTCTCGTTTATTTCTACAAAACAATAGTAAGATATATTATTGATGAAAGTAGCAGGTTTCGGTGATGGTGAATAGAAATTTGAAGTTAGTATAGGGTGTGCTTCACCAAGGTAGATCTCATAGGAGACAGATTATACCAGGAACACCTGGAGGAGTATAGGGGAACCGGGTGATGGCGGTAGATGTCGACCGGGGTAGGTGGGAACTCTTGCTCGAGAGGAGATGATAATCGAGTGGGAGGAGAAACTGAGGGAAATCGATATTTTTCATTGATGTGAACAAATTCTAGATCTAGAAAAGGAAGGAGACGTCACAGTCAATGGAGGGAATTAGGGTGGATTTATGTGAAGGATGGTATCTTAGTACGATAGAGGCAATCGTGCGTGGTAATCCGAGGAGTGGACGAGAACCGGGATTAAGAGGAAGAAAACGACTGGGGTTTTTGGGGACCATAGGTCGATAGGAGAAAAAGCACGAGTGTGGGGATGGTGTTAATATTGAAAATATTGATAATGATTCAAATAAGAATAAATTTGAAAAAATAATCAATCCAATACCATAATAATTAGATCTTTATATAACTATAAATTCAATGTATTCAATGATCGATTCATATTATTATAAAACTGAAGACTTTTTAATATATCAAATGATTCATATATGAATAATAAGATGTCAACAGTTCAAAAAAATACTGATACAAAAAAATAATCAAAATTATTAAAAAAATTATTAGGAGTCAAAAATATACATTTGAAAAAAACAGAGTTTTTAAAGTATTATATTATTTTAAATGTTATTGTAGTACTATAATGTTTTTTTTGGAATAATAACAACTATGTTAACTCAACTTCAAATTTCAAGAACGTAGTATAAGTATCGCGAAACATGGTTTAAGGGGGATTCCAACATCCAAAAAAAGATGTTCTGAAACACAATATGTATTAATGAAAGATAAAATAGAACTAGTTACCTTTACGAAGGATTCCTATGTATGTTGTCACCATATTTTTCACCCATAAAATGAATATACCATCCTTATACCAGTCAAAAAATCTAGTTTTTATATTTATAATCCCTATAAATAAAAAGAAATTGGAAATAGAAAGCTTAGTTGTGGATGTGATACGCCATATATCAAAAACATATCGTTAGATCTAAGATAGTGGATTCTCATCACATATTGAATGATATTTTCAACTCAGTAAAAATATTCATATGTTTAATGGAGGCTCTATTCATTTGGAATGGATGGTTCAGTAAAATTAAAAGGATTTTTATCAACTATTAATCGAAACAAAAAGTTTAATACTAAAAACAATATTTATATTGGTGGATTGAAAAAATATATATTGTGCAAATCATATCCTTGGGATTAAGGAAATTAAGTGTTATTTTGGAAGTATGGGGGGTTTAAAAATAATAGAGACAATGGATGAATTATGAATAGATGATAGTTGACCAAGTGGAATTTATTCCATGTTGGTAATCCTATAAATTAACGAAACATATATATGTATGAATTAAATCAACTAAGGAACCAAGGTATGAAATTGTCACTAATATAAGGTGATAATTTTTACATGATATAATTCTACATGTGATGTTCCCTCGATAAAAATAGTGATGTGGGATCTATTGAACATTCCAAAAAGGGATAAATGTTCACTCCTCTCAAAATTAAGTGATGAATCAATCTATATGTCTTTTGTAAGTCATTCATTCTGATGTTTTTGGGACTATAATAAAATAATAATAAAAATGTAGAGAAGTATATTAATATATTATTTATGAATTGAGTAATTTTAATTGTATGATTTTTAGGAAAGAGATGTTTAAAAAAAATATTGATTAAATGTTTCTATGGTAGTCTAGAAAATCAATTTGGATTATCTCTTAAGATGATCCACACAAAAATTGTTTTTAAGTATTGAAATTGGAAATTTAAGGCTTATTTATATAATTATGGAATCTTATATAATCATAATGGATTAAACAAACCATGAAAATATAGAATGTCTAAATGTAAGAATTGGGTTTCTATGCAGACGACTTGAACAATGCAGTTTTAGAATGATACATATTACTATTTTTGGAGATACTTTATTGGTATAATAGTACATATACAAAAATAATTTATAAAAATCATGAATTAATATATATATATATATATATATATCTCATTATGAGATTTATTATTATAAATAACTATATATGAATTGTAATAATTTTTTTAATCCTTGTGTTATCAACTTAAAATGTCAGATTCTTGGAAAGTGTGAATATTTAGGTGTTGATTGGTTTATTCAAATATATCCTCTAAATCAAATAAAATATAATTGATTCATATAATAATAATGAAATATAATTGAGTATAACTTTCTAATATACTACACCAATAAAATATAAAACATTTATGTTATATTTTTTGTTCCAGAAGTCTTTGAGATATTTTATTTGTTGAAATGCCTGATGATATTTTAGATATAGATTAAAGAGTTCAACATGAATAGGTTGGGCATATGTCAACCATTTTAATTCATTATAAACAATCATATTCATATCATCCATGGAATATAAGAAAATTATTACTACAAAATATCATTTCAAATCAATGTCAGCAGGTACAAACCAAGATAACCCAGAGGATGTCATTTAATACATCATGTTTTCAAATATTATTTGTAATGATGTAGAAAAATATTTAAATAATTAATAGTGGGTAGATTTCATCAATGAAGAATTGGAATAAATTTAATGGAATGATTCATGGTAGTTAATTCCCAATCTTAAATATAAACAATTTGGAGAAAAAATGTGTGTGTTCCAAAATAAGTTGAATTAAAAAGGAGAAGAAGTGACAGGTAATATAAGGATGTTATGGAAACTCTATTCAATGGTTTAATGAGTAAACATTTATTTAAAATATTCACCATTCTAAAGGATTAAAACAATTAAAATATTTCATGTTATTAATACATAATTTAAATAAAATATTGTAAAGTTATATTTCAAATATACCATACTCAATTATGTGTAACAATATGTCTTTTACATTGATGATCCCTAAGGATTGTTATTTTAAGAAAATTAATGGTATTTTTGAAGTTTAAGAATGATTTATAAATACTGATGCATGATCCATGAGCATGGTATTCTTCGATTTATTCCTTCTTTGAGTGGCTAAATTTTGGAAAAGGAAGATATAAAAAATGATTACATAAATGATGAAAGAGGTGACTATTATTGTTTTAATTTGCGTATATGGAATAATATTTTTTCTTAAAATGGCAAAGAAATTTTTTCTATTTTTTTTTATATGTACGAATTAAATTAAATTTCCCTACTAGGAAAAGTGTTGTACATTATTATCTTACATATCTCCCAAAAGAAAGATCAGATTTTTCTTTCTCAATAGAATTAATATAAGAAACAATGGAAAATATTTGGTATAATGGATTTGATTAATGTTTCCACATATATTGTCATGAGAGATAACAATGTAAAGGATATTGATCATAGTTTTTTTATAAAATAAATTGTAATTCCACTATATCTCCCCAAATTAAGGGTATACTTATCATATTCTATTAAACTATGTCCCAAGTATTAGTGTACACCAAAAGAGACCCATACTTTTTATATAAAAAAGTATTCTTAGATAAATCAAATTAATAATTAATTTCATCGATAAATTTGGAAGAATACTAAGGTTAGATATATTTGGTTATAAAAATATAGATTGGGTTGGATATGTTGATGAAATGAGACCCACATGAGGTAGAGTTTCCTTCATGGCTAAAAGTTGCCAACATTGAAACACTAAGAAGAATAATTTAGGAACATTAATACTCATGGAGGAAAAATACATGGTTTCATATAATTCTCCAACCCAGTTAATGTGGATGAATACATTTTTGTAAAATTTGATAGGTAGGGTAAAGCCAACACATTTTCTCAGATGGGATAAATAAACTATTATCCATTTGTCCAAGAATATTGTTTAATATTAAAATAATTTTATATTAAATATATATTTGTCAAGGATATTGATGATAAAAAATAAGTAATGTTATAAAATGTTCATACCAAAGGTAATGTAGCTGATGTGTTCACAAAGACACTTTTTAAGGGTTTTTATCGGTGATGTTGTTGTTTAGATTTCATAGTCACCAATAACAATGATAAGTCATAGTGTATACGTTTCCCCTATAATGTTGTCTTTTGATATTTTTATCAAACGATGATAAAATGAATAAATAATCCTTTTCTTAATATCCATTTTTATGGGTTTTAATTATTCAGGGGGTTTCTATATTTAGGATTAGTTTTTTAAAGATGAAATTTGATATTTTTAGTGGATTTTAATAAAACTATTTTAATGTTCATACATAAATAGTTCGGATTTAATTCCAACTATGATGATGATGTATTTATCATGATATTATTGATATGTTTTTATGTGTTATCTCATAATCAAAAAGGATAAATATGTTTGGGTGTTATGAAAATTAAATATAGATTAGTATTAATTGATATCATTTTATTAATTAATCAATGCTATTTTTTCCTAAATCATGTTTTATTATGTAGGATTATAATTCTATAATGTTGATTCATTTTTTGTGAATTTATTTGTTGATTGTTATTTATGTTCGTTGTTTGGAAGGAAATTCAAATTGGTGTTTTTTAGACCATGGAATGTTGGGTTTTTTTGTGAGGTTTTTATTACAAAAGAGGATAGAGTGGATGTGAATCATTGTGAAAAATGTATAAGAAGGTCTGTAGTGTTTAAATATCATGAAATTAGTTATTGATTAAATAAATTTAATTAAGAATTATCATTCCTCATATATTACAACTGATCTATATAAGACTATTGGAGTAGAAGGGTTATGATAAAAAAGTAATACTACCCATCAATGAAGAAATAATCTATTTTTGGATGGACCTTCTTATTTGATGATCTCTATTCCATACGATGATAAAAACAATACAAAGAATTCTGGAAAATTTTATTATGTCCCTGAAATTTAGAGGACCTCTACTCTATAAAAAGGTAACCATATCATAATTGCAGGCTCCAACCACAAAGAAATACTAAGTTGATTCATTCAAAAAAAAATTTCATAATCGATAATTAATCCAAGATTTAGATGATGATAAACTCTATGATCAACTAAATTTCATCTATGAATATGAGAAATGGATAAAATCAAGAACTGGGGTATGATATCATTAACTATTATTATAATAAATTCCAGAAATTAAATATTTATATTGTTAGAAATATATTATTATATATATATATTTGGATGGATATACGTAATAAGATCATTGTATTGTAGGAATTAATAATAGATTCCCTCTAGTGATGATCCACACGTTATCCACAATTATCCAAACATTATTTTATAAATCTCGTTGTTCTAGCATAGTATATCGTATATCTGGTGTTATTCGACATTGATTAGCTAGAGAAACACTTCTAAATGATTCTCTATGATCTATTTAGACATGGGAGTGAATTTTGGGGGGGATATCTCTCTCTATTCTTTAGATAATTCATGGAGAATGGATCTATCTAGAGATTTTAGGGGATTCTCTAAAAAATTTTGTGCAGAATGTGAAATGAAATAGATGTATTAAAGAATAATATAATTATGCTATATACAACTAGGGTAATAAATAAATAATTTCACTAGTTCCATTTATTATATATTATCTCAATGGGGAACCCCATGACATTGCCAATAATAAATATAATATTAATTTACAAGTTCAAACTTGTAAATTAAATTAAATAATTCTTATTCAATATATATTATTTCTCACTAGACCATTAAACTCATTCTTCCATTCCACCAAAATATTCATCAATACATTAATATTGACTAAATAGTTAATAAAAATATATCACTACATTATTATCCCATAAATAGATTTATATTATATTAACTAAATAGAATATAAATATATATGAAATATTCTTGTCATACAGTCGTGTCTCGATTAATTGGTGATAGAATATATTTCATCAAGAAAACAAGAATAATTATAAAAATGCATGTTGAAAAATATTTATTCAACTTATTAAAAAATAAATAAATATATATATATATATATTATTTAACTAATATTCTAGATATACTTGTTCTGTGTATCATTAGTTTTATTTTTCAATAAAATTAGGTGACGAAGCCTAAAGACCGTAGATAGTGTCTAGCAAGATACAATGGCACCCGTAGAAAATTATTCTAACTTCATAAAGTAATAATATGACATACATAAGCTTTATATAATATATAATCTCTTTGTCCTGATATCACTAATAAAATAGTTGAATACTGTTTCCATTAAACTTAGTTCTTGATGACTCTTTATTTGACATTCCGTAAATAATACACACTTATAGAACAATATGAACCTCAATTTATTTATGCTCTATCATTTTAATCAAATGGAATTTGATATCAACTTCTATTAAATAATAAAAGGTAAAAATACTTTCTCCAATTATTCATTAATGGAATATTTCTTGTGACATCCTATAAGGCCCTATCCTTAAAAATTGCATAATCTTGAGTTAGTTCATGAATTCACATTGATTATCTTTTCAGGTTTAGAGTTTTAGAGAATTAGGCCATAAATATTACATTACATCTCAAAATATTACAAAGTAGAAACTTCTACACTATCCAATTTCATTCACAATAATAATACTACTTAAATAAAAATAATAATTATTTTCTTGATATATGTCTTCTTGAATTATTCTTTTCTCTTACCCTTCCTTATACCCTGTGAAAAACATTTCAAAAACATGGGATGAGCATAAAAAGCTCAGTAAGGATTATAAAATAAGGAATGTAAACATTATTCCATAAAAAAATTCAATCAATGAAATCATACTTTTCAATCATAAAACATAAGATCATTACCATACCTCATGAAATTATTTGATTTATGAATTACACATAGAAATCATAAATCATAAAGGTAACTTGTGGCAGTCATATCATAATTAAATTGTAGCCTTCACAGCTAGATAGGGAGTTATGTTTGGAATACCCGTCATAGTATATTAACTAAATCTATTAGGAGAAACATTAATTTTTACCTCAATCACATTACACAATGCATTGGAGAGCTATATCAAGCACACCCGCCCTAGGTTTACACGGAACCATCCATATACATGAACACTGCCCAAGAACCATAACATAATAATAACACATAAAGGAAATATAACATTTCCACATTGGAATCACAAGATATCAGTTCAAGATATTGACATAATCAATCCATTCTAAAAACTAATTTCTATACCAAAATACATAAAAAGAGTATATGGTTTTTATTTTCCTTTTACAAACCTTACAACCTGTTAAGGAATCCAAATATCAAATAATACTCACGGTGGCGGAAAGGTCATTTTCACCATGTTGGTTAAAAATAAATATTCCCTTTGCCTTTTAGTAAAACTCCTTATAGAAACAAAATTCTCATTGAATGAAATTAAAAGTCAAAGGGGTTTATACACCATATAAAAGAAATTCCTTTATAAATTAATGTATGTCCCAATGAAAAGGTAATGAGATGAAGTCCATTACAAAGATCAATTTCTAAATAAAATTGATCGATTATGTGTATTTACTATAGGTACACATAAATAATGCACAAATAAAAGATAGGAAATAAAATATTATTTCATACATAAACATAAAACGAAATAATTAAAATTATAAGATTAACCTAAAGAATGGATATTGGGTTAAGATGTTCCCTTACAAAAATTGACCAGCATAATGGCGTCAATTAAAAATTAAAAAAATTAGTTGATAAGATAGAAAAGGATCTCTCATCACATGGACATAAAATGTATATAAATAAGAATATATAAGAACATTTACCAATAAAAAAATGGAAATGAAATGACATAACATAAAATAATTCTTTCACTAAAAGATGAGGGTGAAAGGTTCCCTTATCTTGTGTCCAACATGTCTTGTTCGTTGTTTATCTCCCTGAATAATAAAATTAAGATAATTCTATTTGAATCAAAGAATTTTTAATTTTTATTATTCCTTTTTTATAACTTATTACCCTGATATAACAATCATATAATTATTCATGTTCATATCAGTGTTTCTGTCGATGTTCGGTAATTGAGTCCAAAATGGACTTGTTATAATTACAAATTATCCATGAGGTCAAAAGTCCATTATCTCCCGAATATTATTATTGATTTATATATAATATATATCAAATATATATGTATTTATATCCAGTATATATTTATTTTATAAAAATCCATTACATTTTGATATAAGAAAATGAAATGCACCGTTAATGGAGACAGTATGTCGTACGTTCGCATGAACGCTACATTAATTTCCTTTTCAATTTTAATGGAATGAAAAATAAATGATGAATAAGTATATTATAATTACAGTATAATATATATGTTATATATGTTACATTATTTCATTAATTCTATCCTTTATACATTCGATTTATAGCATGAATGAGTTGTATCAATTTGAGGGGACGGTAGTCCCCACTTCCAAAAATGATATTATTGTATTTATACTATATGAAAAGAATATAGGTATGTTATAAATGATAATTAAAAAATAATAGAGATAAAATAAAAATGATATATATAATATTCAATTTTATTTCCATCATAATGGCCACTATGAGAGGCGGTAGGACATAATTGAACAATCGTTGTTTCGTGAGGCAGTGGTTTGGCGTCCACAGAAAGAGTATGTTCATATCCATTAGATGAAGGTGTGTGGAAGTGTAGTTAGAATATGTCTCATAAAAACATCCTATTATATTGAATATAATATTTTTTTTATTAATGAATGGAATAAATATATTTTAAGGGCTTGGATAAGTAAAATAAATGGAAGAAGCTTGGGAGAAGACATTACATTAAATCGGGTAACTTCTTTTGATTTAAGCTAAAATGCCTTTTTGAATTTACTTATACATAAGTTAAGGCTTATAGAAGTAAGATAGGGATGTTGGTATATTATTTGGGTAGAGGATGGATGAGATGAGAGGCTTGAGAGTTGTGAGTAATGGGTTAGAGGTGGTGGACTTTTATAAGAGGTAGCATAGGAACTTAAGGAATATCTTGAATTATTAAATTATTATAAATTATATATTGATTATAAATGCATCCAAATTCATTTAGTTAAAATATAGGAATAATATATGTAAAAATAAAATCATTCAATAATAATTATATAGGTTTTGGATATTTTTTAATCCATATCGTTTTATCTAACCCTTTTTTACATTTACAGTTCTATCAAGCATTTATCACTTTGAGAATCAAAAATAGTTACCAAAACATAAAAAATATCCAATTAAAGAGTCAATAACACAATCGTACACTTATGATAACTGTTTTTCTAAATCATATAATTTTTTGGAATTTTATAATATTTAATAAATTATTATATGTTTTAAAATTTGAATTATGACAATTATGATACTATTCTTATCATGACTTTTTTTAAAAACCATAAAAAATTTTTTACTTCAAACAAACTTCATTAATAAAATGATAACATGTAAAAATCATCCAAAAAATTCTTGGATGACATAAAAATAACAAAATTACATTTATTTTAACATTTATAGAATCATTTATTTGAATCATTTATTAATGATGAAATCACCACATCACCATTGTGTCATAATTAAATTTATTTATTTAATGTCAAAAAATTAAAAATAAAATACCATGACATAGGAAATAATTTAATATTTCTAATTAAGATTTATAATTGAAGATATTACCTATATAACCCTATATAACAATTATTTTACTAAAAGATATATGTTTGGGTTATATTTTCTTTAACATTAAATTAAAAGTAATTAAATGTTATTTTCACACACAAGTGGCTCCATGGGTTCCTAAAATAAACCCATGGATTCCCATGGTTGGAAATATCTAATTCAATAGTGTTAGGATATTTGTTAGGATAATTTAATTTTATTATAATATTATTGTTTACACTTATTTACCATATTTACCCTTTAACCATGGTAAATAAAATATTTACTAAAGTTACTATTCATAATGTCTATATTTTTACCTATTTACACAATTTTGACCTCATAATTCCAAATATTGAATCCATTATTCCAAATTCAAAACACATATGTTGCAAAAATTAATATAAAATTAATTCCCATTATCAAATCCAAAAAAGAGTGTTTTTAAGATGTAAAAACTACCAAAAGATTGACATGCATTTATGTCCAATTTAAAAGTAACATTACTTCCAAAAACCAAAATTGGATTAAATGATAAAAGTATAATCCAGTTACACTTTAAAACAAATTAAACATACAATCTATCTATATAAATATATTATATTAAAAGGTAGTTTTGAATTAAAATTCAGTATTTTTCACTATTCATTAAAAATGAACGTTGTCATAAAAATATCAAAATTTCATCCACTATATATTTTGATATCCCTATTATAAATAAGAATATTATTTTTTCCAATAGAACTAATAAAAGTTATAAAAACTAGATATAAAATGGGTTCTCCATCAAAAGGCGGTAAAACAACCTTTTAAAAATATTATAGTTTTTTCATGCTTAAAATCAGAATAATTATTATTTTAAGACTCTAAAATTTATTGGATTACTGTAAATACATTTATTAATATTATTGTATTTAGTTATTTTCATTCTTACCAATACAATGGCTCGTTATTAACTGTCATTTAAAATAATAATAATATTATATTATTTTTTGGGTATAAATCAAAGTTGTCTGCAACGTAAGATTTCAAAGAAACCTATTGTTGCATGTTGAGTACACTATCAGAAAAAGTTTACTAATTAATATAAAATTAATATCTTAATCATAAATATTAATTTATATGAAAAAGGTATTATATATACCTGGGTCATTACATCCTTCCTCCCTTTAGGAAATTGTGTCAATTGGGCTTGGAAACTTCATTGAAAGTTACACATTAGAAAAAGAGTCAATAATACTATCACTATAAAATAAATAAAGATAAGTACAAAGGTCACCTAAGATAACACGTACTATTATTTCAAGTCAACATGGATATGGAGGAGAAACTATGTGTCATGTTCTGATGGAGAGTGATAGAAATAATGATCAGGAGAAAGTTAACCAGCAGAAAACCACAAAATTATGATAGGTTAAATGGTCTTTGATTCCCTATTAGGAAATTTAAATGGAAAATATTTCATGTTTTAGGTTTCCTGTCATAAATTTGGATAATTTATTTATTATATTGGCTAATATCATAAGGAAATATACTTTCATTTCAAGTGGAGTTTATCCTTTAATAAGTTCCTACCAAAATATAATCTTTTCTCCAAATGATGAGTATTCAAGATGACTTGGTCACACATGAATCACTAGAATCAACTTCTAGAGAATAACATGGTCTGAAAAAATATGAACAATATATTTTCCATGTCTTTAGAAAATAACCAAAACCAAAAAGGATAGTACAAGATCAGATAATCCCCAAAACGGATAATCTTTAATAAAAAATAAATACTACTAATAATATCCAAAATTCAAAAATTAATACCCAAAAGCTCCATAAATACCATTCAATACAAAATGGTCCTTAAAATTGTTCAAAATATTCAAATCTAAGTTTTAACCCCAAAATTCAAAAAGTATTTGATCACATAGTCTTCCACAAAAATCTAAACCTTTATCACCAAATAACATCGACTACTATTAAAGTCTCATACAGAAAAGTAATTAACCTAATCACATATTCACTATGATAGTTTAATTATTTCAATAAATAACCCAAATCGACATAGGTCTATAATAAAGACATAGATTCAACCAAAATAAAATTCCACCATTACTCCTAAATTGAAATCCCAAAGTATTCTATTTTCCAAAGGTATATAGTGTTCCCAAAAGATAAAATGTCTTCCAAAATAACCATTATCACTTAATCACCAAATAATTTTCTTATACTAATTATATATATTTGATAAAACATATGTTCCCAAAATAAACATATTATTTATCTATGAAATCATTTAACTAAAAATAATAAGTCATACTAACCAGAGAGCTAACGTAGGATAATGGTAGGTGATAAATCCTAGTCGCACTTTGGTTGTGGGTTCGATTCCTATAGTTTTATCTAATGTGACAGGTTGTCACCCATCTTATGGGTTGTCCTTTTTATAAAACAAAAAAAATAAGCCTAACATGTTTCATCCTCAAATGTTTTCATATACCTATCATTTTTATCCCAACACATTAAGACCTCAACATCATATTTCAAGATGTATTATATATATTGTTGTTTTTTTATTTCACCTCCATATGATAAAATAAAAGTATTACCAAAATAAATAACTTCATACATTGTTCATGGTGTCCACATGATTTCATCATCATCTTGTTTACATAGGTAAAATCTCCATGCATTGAAACAATAATTTATAGATAATTCAAAATCATTTGCTTCCTACATCTAAATACACCTTGTACGACTTCAGTTATATGGGTGTTTGCAGAAAAATAGTTTTGAAAACAAAATCATGTGTGACATATAATTTCAAAACATCTAATGAAACATGATTTTTATAAAATAGTCAAACCGAGTTTGAGTTGAAAATTTCAATCCATATTATTTTAAAAATACCATAAGTATGTGATGACATGCTATATTGTAAAAGAAAATAATAATATATGGTGCAAGGGTCTCTTTCTTCATCACCTTTTTCAAAATCATAATATGCTTCAAAATTTTTTGATAAGGTAAAATATTTGAAAATTCCATTATAATATTTACCTATCTTCAAAATATGATAATATTGAGAAAATAATATTTGAATAAATACAACACATGATCCACGATGGTATCGATGTATGTTGGAGGTTTTTGATATCTGAAACAACTGTTTGCAAAAGATTTTTATGCTAGAAAATGTTTTAAAATCATCCAAACATGACTTTGTGAAAATTATTTCATGTCTTTCATTATGAAGGGATTGAAATGTTGTTTGAGATCCTCCTCCTTCCATTTTCAACTGAGTATCCTTGATCTGAAAATGTTATAAAACAAGGATTTAACTAAGAGAATAGACATATGTACTAAACATGTATCTATAGAAAACTCTTAATCCATAAATTTGTCTAAACTGACATCTGATACCATCTATAAGGACCCAACCTTAAACATTGCATAATCTTTAGTTAATTCAAGAATTCACATTGAGGATCTTTTTAGGTTTAGAGTTTTAGAGAATTAGGCCGTAAATAATATATTATATCTCAATAGAATACAAGCTAGACACTTATACTCTATCCAATATATTTCAAAATAATAACACTCTTTAAATAAAATAAGTATTATTTTCTTGATATAAATCTTTTTGAATTATCCCATACTCTTACCCTTCCTTATACCCTATGAAAAACATTTCAAAAATATGGAATGAGCATAAAAAGATGAGTAAGGGTCATAAAATAAAGAAAGAAATCATTAGTTACTCAATACATACAATCAATGAAATCATACTTTTCAATCATAAAAAATAAGATAATTAACATACCTCATGAAAACATAAGATTTATGAATAACACAAAAAAATCATAAATCATAATGGTAACTTGTTACATCCATATCATACTTACATTATAGATTTCAAAACTACATAGGGAGTTAGTTTGGAATACCCATCATAGTATATTCCCTAAATCACTTAGGAGAAACATTAATGTTTACCTCTATCATGTTGCCCAATGCATTGGAGAGATATCATGGGCTCACCTGCCCTAGTTTTATCATGGAACCACCCGTATACGTAAAAAATTCTCAAGAACCATAACATAATCATAACACGTAAAGGAAATTTAAAATTTCAACATTTAAATCACAAGATATCACATCAAGATATTGAAATAATTAATCCATTCTCAAATCCATTTTCAATACAAAAAATAGGTAAAAAGAGTATATGGTTTTTATTTTCCTTTTAAGAACATTACAGTCTATTAATTAATCCAAATATCAAATAATACTTGTGGAAGCAGAAAGGTTTTTGTCACCATTTAGGTTAAAAAGAAACATTCGCTTTGTTGTTTAGTAAAATTCCTTGTAGAAAAAATATTCTCTTTGAATGAAATCAAATGTCAAAGTGTTTTATACACCATATAAAAAAATGCCGTGCTTAAATCCAAGTATGCCTCAATGAAAAGGGATTAAGATGATGTCCCTTAAAAACGTCATTTTTTATATAAAATAGATAGATTATGTGTATTCACTATAGAAAGACATAAGTAAGGTAAAAATAAATGATATTGAATCAGAAGTTATTTCTAACACAATCATAGCACGATATAATTAAAAGTATATGATTAACACAGATAAAGTAAATTGGGTTAAGAACATCCCTTACGAAGATTCAGCTACAAAACCGTGACAATTAAAAATTCAAAAATAGAGTTTATAATAGAGAAAAGGGTCTCTCAACACATGTACATAAAATGTACAGAAATAAGGATATATAAGAACATATCCCAACATAAGAAAATGGAAATTAAAAGACATAATATAAAATAAGTCCTCGACTTGTCTTGTTCATTTTTTATCTCCCTGAATAATAAAATTAAGTAAATTATACTTGATTTAGAACCTTTTTCAAGTTTATTATTCCTTTTATATCACTTATTACCCTGCTATAACAATCATATAATTATTCATGTTCATACCGTTCTTTTTGTCGATATTCGGTACTTGAATCAAAAATGAACTTGTTATAATTACAAATTGTCCATGGAGTCAAATGTTCATTATCTCCAGAGTTGTATTAATGATTTAAATATCATATATATATATATAGTATATATGTATTTATATCCAGTATATATGTATTTTATAATTTTCCATTACATTTGGATATAATAAAATGAAATGCACCGTTCATGGAGACGGTAAGTCATACATATACATGAAGGCTACTTTCATTTCTTTTTCATTTTTAATTGAATAAAATTAAATTATACATATGTATATTATAATTATATTATAATATCTATGTTATATATGTTACATAAGTTCATTAATTCCATCCTTTATATGTTCCATGTATAGCATGAATGAGTCTTATAACATTGAGGGGGCAGTAGTCCGCACATCCTAAAATGAAATTATTGTATTTATACAACATGAAAAGAATAAAGGTATGTTATAAATGAAAATTACATAACATTAGTGATAAAAATAAATATAATATATTTCATATTTAATTTTAGTTCTATCATAATGTCCTCCATGAGTGGTTGTTGGAGATAATTGATCAATCATAATTTCGTTAGACAGTAGTTCCCCGTCCACAGAAATAATATGTTTTTAACCATTCTATGGTGGTTTGTGGAAGTGTAGTTCGAATACATCCCATAAAAACATCCTAGTATTATTAAGATACTGGTTTTTTTATAAAATAATTGAATAAAGAGAGTTTATGGTGTTGGAGAAAGAAAATAAATGGAAGAAGCTTGAGAGAAGACATTACCTTAAATCGAGTAACTCCTTTTGATTTAAGCTAAAGGCCTTCTTGAATTTCCGTATTCCCAAGGTAAGGATTCTAGGAGTAATATAAGAATTTGGGGATCTTATTTGGGTATATTTTGGATGATCCAAGAGGATTGAGATGTGTGAGTAAGGGGTTAGAGGTTGTGGCCTTTTATAAGAGGGAGAAGGGGCACTTAAGGAATATCTTGAATTATTATTTTATTATCAATTATATTTCAAATATAAATGAGTTAAAATTAAGTTAGTTATAATATAAAATTAATATAATTCGAAATAAAGTCATCTAATAAGAATTAGACATGTTTTTGGTATTTTTTAATCCATATCTTTTTTATTTAACAATTGTTTACTATTACCGTTTTATCAAGCATTTAACACTTTGAGAATCTAAGTAGTTACCAATACATGAAACATATACAATTAAAGAGTCAATAATATCTTTTTAGACTTATTATATATATTTTTTCAAATCATAGATATTTTGGAATTTGATAATATTTAATAAAATATTTTATATTTTAAAATATGAATTATGTCCATTTTGACACTATTCATATCATGACTTTTTTAAAATTCATAAAAAATTATTTTACATCAAAAAAACATAATTAATACAAATATAACATGTAAATATAATCCAAAAAATTCATGGATGACATCAAAATAAAAACATAACATTTATTTTAACATTTATAATATCTTTTATTTGAATCCTTTATTAATGAAGCAATCACTACATCCCCATTATGTTATAATTAAATATATTTTTTAGTATATAAATATTTTATATAAAATATCATGATGTAGAAAATATTCTTATATTTCTAATTAATATATATAGTCTAAGGGATCACTTATATCACACTATATAAAAATTTTTTTACAAAAAGGATACATGTTTAGGTTATATTTTCCTTAACATTATATTAATAGTAATTAAATGTCATTTTCACAAACAACTGGCTCCATGGGGTCATAAAATCGACCCAAGGATGACCATAGTCAGCAATATCACATTAAATAGGGCTAATAAATGTGTTATTGTAATTTAATATTTTTATAATATTATTTTTTACCCTTATTTACTATATTTACCCTTTATCCATAGTAAATAAAATATTTACTGAAGTTACTATTCATAATGTCTAAAAATAAAAGATAACTATTTACACAATTTTGACCTCCGAATTCCAAATATGGAATCTATTTTTCCAAATTCAAAACAAAGAAGTTTCAGGAATTAATTTAAAATTAATTCCCACTGTCAAAACCAAAAAATGTGTTTTTATGAAATTTAAACTACGAAAAGATTAACATGCATTTATATCCAATTTCAACGTGAAATTACTTCCAACGACCAAAATTGGATTCATTGATAAAAATATAATCCGATTAAACTATAAAATAAATTAAAATTACAATCTAACTATATAAAAAATAGATTAAGAGGTAGTTTTGAATTAAAATCCAGTATTTTTCACTATTCATTAAAAAATCAACCTTATCAGAAATATACCAAACATTCATCCAATATAAATTTTGATGTCCCACATCTAAAGAATAATAATATTTCTTCAAATAGAACATATAAAAGTGACAAAAACTAGATATAAAAAGGGTTCTCCATCAAAAGGATGTAAAATGACCCTGAAAATATATTATAGTTTTTTATGCTTAAAATTAGATTCTTTCTTATTTGAAACCTCTAAAATTTATTGGAAAACTATAAATAAATTTAATAATCATATCTTATTTAGTTCGATTTAATCCCACCAATACAATGTCTAGGCGTTAACTATCATTTAAAATAATAATTATTTTATTTTATTTTATAGTATAACTCAAAGTTGTGTGCAACGTAAGATTTCAAAGAAACATGTTTTTGCATGTTGAGTATGATATCATAAAAATTGTCCTATTTAAAATAAAATTAACACCATATCCATAAATATTAATAGATATGAAAAAAAAGTATTATAAATACTTGGGTCGTCACACACCCCCATTATATCCTACCTCACTACGAACATATTTCATCATGGATTTAGTCAATACATAAAAGATCACACCTCATAGCACTAATTAATACTAATATTAATGTATAAGGATCAATACACACATCCATATATAGTAAAATCCAATGATTTATCTAAATTTTGATTTCCAACTCATGGGCCTTGTTTTCATGATACCCTATATTGGATATTATTAATGGAGTACACTATGAGAAGATGAAAAACAATCCTATGTGTCACCAGTCTATATTGCATGAATTATTTTTGTCCCTCAAGAATTTCATCCAGATATATAACATAAATATAAGAATACTATCATGGATCTTTTGATTTCTCATCAAATAATCAAACCACAATGACATTTCAGTGAAAAATATACTCTTTTGACATTATCACTTACTATGCCACATATAAGAAAATTAATGATGTTATAAGGATTTTATTAATATTAAAAAATTAATATAGTTTATCATAATGGACAAATATTTTGGTCCTTGGTAAACAACTCCAACAGATTTTCACCTTAACTGTATTCAATATACAACAACCATTAGTCTGCAAGATCTCACCTTATAATCATTATTCTACGATAGACCATTAGTCAAGTGGTCAGACACATTTTCTAATGTGGGAACACTAATTAAATAAACTTCACCCCTTTGATAAAAAAACCTCAAAATGTGATACTTAATGTGTATGTGCTTTTCCTATTGGTGTGACCAGGACACTTTTTCAAGAGACTCCATTGCAATTTTATAGTAAGATAATGTGAAAGGTTCTTTTTTTTATAGCTACCACATGAAGATCCAGGAAAAGGTTCCATATCGAAACAGCCACCTTATCAATATTATAAGATTCTATATACTCATAATCCACTGTAGAATCAACTAAAATTGTCTTCATTGAAATATTACTTCTGAAAACTCCTCCTTTGATATATAATACATATACTGACTATTACATCATATCATTTTGATCTTTTGGAAAACTAGCATCTATAAAACCCATAATGACCATCTCCACATCTCCTCACTATATCATAAAAAATGTACTTATTTACTTTAATATATATGAGTATGGCCTTAATGGTATACCAAGGTTTTTATCATGTATCATCAACATATCTTCTTACCATGCTCTATGCAAAGGAAACATAAAGTCCAGTACATAACATAGAATACAAGAATGATCTTATCACTAAATAATATGGGTTCTTACATAGTTTCTCCTTATCCTACTATTTCCAATTACACATTTTATCTGAAAGACCTATACCATGTCATACTAGATCAAATAAAATCTTGGATTTTTCCATACTAAATCTCTTTATTATCTTGTCAATGAATGTACATTGACCGTGTCCATTCAGTCTCTTGGATATATCACTAATGATTTTGATCCCAATAATATGGGATTCTTCAAAGAATTCCTTCCTGTATAAACACTTTTTCATTCGTTCATTGGTATATTGTATTCCTGATATGTCATTTCCAATAATTAATAGGTCATTGACATACACTTTTAGGATAACAACTGCAATCTGAGTAAACCACTAGTAAACACATGGATAACATTAATTATTAATTAATATAAATTCTTTTACAATATAATTTAATAGAGTCTTCTATTAAATTTTTTCTTCATTAAAACCATAAGTGGGTCTTTGTAACTTGAAAATCCTTTTCGCATCACCTAGAGTAACAAACCCTTCTTATTGTGTCATTTATACATCATCCTAATTGTTCCCAATACGGGTAGGAATTTTTCATCAATATATAAAATTTCATGACCATGGAAATATACTATAAAAATTATTATTTAATGGATTTAAACTTGTAAACTGGTGAAATAGTTTCATTGAATTCAATTTATTGGCACTTTTTCAAAACTTTAGCCACTATCTTTTCTTTATGGGTATTTAATTTACTATCCTTGTCCATTTTTCACTTCTATAATCATTTTCCCACTATGGTATTTACATAAAATGTCTCATCAACCAAAACCCAAACATTGTTTTGATATATGGAATAAATTTTATAATTCATTTCCTCTCACCATCATACTACTTTTGATCCCTCATTTTTCTCTTTATAATAGAGTGGTTCATCATTATCACCTAATAATGAGTCACCTTCTTAAATTACTAAAAAACCATATAACATAGGTTTTCATACCTATCTAATCCTCCAATTAAGTACATTTATTTTGGAAACTACTTCTTATAATGGGACCTTTCTATTTTGTTCTTGAGCTAACTCTTGTGTATCTTGAGCATCAACATCATCAAAGTAAATATTTCTTCCACTGTCCTTTTTTAGGATTTTATCCCTCTCAAAAATTATGGATTTTATAATGGTAGTAATAAAAATTCAAATGGAATTTATAGTTAGTATCCCTTTCCATCCATAGGATACCCTATAAAGATACACTTTGTTCCTTGGGGTGCTAGTTTGTTTCCCGAAAAGATCTTAAAAATGTTTCACAGACCAATACATGTGTATATGACTACTGAAATTTATCACCACTCCATAACTCGGTGGTAATTTAATTTGGTTTAGTTGGCACATAGATTTATGTATATGTGATAGTTCATAAAACATATCACAAAAAGGATAGTGGAAGATCGGTATAACCCCTCATCAACATTACCATGTCTAACAGGGTATGGTTCCTACATTCACTTGAATCGTTCAACTATTGTGTGTATGTATTGGTTACTTGATATATAAATCCAACATCTCATAGAATTTTGATAAACTATTAGTCAATATATTCACCACCTTGATCTGATTTATACTTCCTTATCATAATTCCATGTTGATTCTATACATCATTCTTGATTTTTTCTAATTTCTCAAAGGTATCAGATTTTGACCTCATCAATGTAAGAACCCGGACCTTCTTTTCAGGTATGTTTTCCCTTTTTCTAGAGTTTTTGAGAAAAGAGGAGTTTTAGGAAATTTTTGAAGTACATGCCATGTAATTTATGAGTATACTCCGCGTACTTTGTTGCCGTGCGATGCCGTGTGTTGGCAGTGTAAGGGCCACACACACGGTCGTGTGGGGTGGTGTAGAGGCCGCCTGAAGCGGAGTACAGAAATAGTAAGTACATGTTGTGTACTCCAAATGTACAAGCCCTGTATTTTGTTTTTTCTCATTAAACACATCGGGGTCATGTCTAATAGACATAACCATATTCTTAAAGGTGTTCTTCATCTGAGAGAGTCTGTAAGGCCACAGATCTTCTCTGAGCCCCGGGGCCTCCATCTATTCTTTGAATCGACCACTGTCGATTGCATTGTAACCTCATCGGTAATCTTTTAATTCTTCTAGAGCATCGTTTTCCAATTCCTTCTCTTTTCCAAGTTATCGGGGGTTGAATGTTTTATAGGTTTTTTTAGATCTACAACATTATAAGGAGATTCAATCCTCATGGTTCAAGTATATCGATCTACTAAAATCAAGGTAGGTGGTTTGTGCCTTTCTGTAAAAAGTCTTTTAGTATTTGTGAAAATTCCACAAATATCGTTGAATGGGGTATTGTGTGTTTCCATTTTTGCCATTTTTATTTTCATGCATCACTTAAATGATTGAGTATAGGTTATTGTTTGTGAATTGGGTAATTCAATGTGCTTTAGATGGTTCCCATGTGTGATTTCCCTATTTATGACCGTTTGGTGTACTTTTTCCTGTAAGGCTTTTGCCAGTTTCTATGCCTATTATTGTAGGATGGAGTGTTCTTTTCTGACATGTTGTTATGTTGTAGACTGCTAGCCAGGTAATTCATGAGGTTCTCTTTGGCCGTTACATGATGTAATACATGCTGACTTTATACAGGGCTGTGGGAACCTAGTGTAGTTGACTATAGGTAGAATGGACATAAGGGCTTCTCTAGAGTGTCTTTATAATACGATGCAAGACCACAAAGGGAATTGATTTTGAGTTCTTCCTCAGAATGTCTGTAGTTCCTCGACGCGGGCCATCGGGGGAATGATATGTTGAGTTCTTCCCAAGATCGCCTTTAGTACGATATGATACTATAGGGGGAATTGATGGAGAGTGCTTCCTTAGAGAGTCTATTCTTTAGCTGAACCAGAGGGGTGAGACTGTGTGTGCCTCCCAGATGGTTTCTTGTACTTGTTGGTTGAACCATAGGGGTTAGGCTGTGAGAACTACCCAAAGGGTTACCTTTTCATTCTACTTGTATGTTTGTCTGCTTACTTGTTTGTAAATTATATGCCAGAAACTGTGGATTGTTTGCTACTGAGTACTTTTCTGTTTATTGCTTTTTTGTACTTTTACCTTCCACATATTCACTGAATGTAAGGAACAGATCATCGGGTGGTTGCCTAATGGTATTTTGTCTCAAACCCTGTTTGGGTCATGCTTTTGGGCCCAAACATATTATATTGCTGCAGATATTGATAAGGGCAAGTGCCCTTCTACATCAGGTTATTGATTTTTGGGGAGATGGAGAGAATGGGAACAATCGATGGCTTGCGATGCTGAAGAGTTTATCTGCTTTTATTCACTTTGGTTTAGCACTATTGTATTCTAGCACTGTGACATGTTCGGATGTTTTCATAGACATTTATGTATCATCCATCATTTATATATATCTGATCCAGTTGTTTCCTTTATCTGTATTTTGCTGTTACTATAGTTTTGTATTTACTGCTTCTACTATTGTATGTATTTGTATATTTCCACTATGTACTTTGTTAATGAGGGCATAGTTTCCCCAATATAACACCCAAGGCCCTTTCTGCTTGTTGGAAGCCTCTGGAGTTCAGGGAAATGTGCTTGAGGCCATGTGACCAACCGGGTATGGGGCACCTCTGGGTGGCTTCCAGAATCAGGATGTTACAAACTGGTATCAAAGGATTCTTTTCTCTTGAATTAATGTTTGGAGCCTTTATCCAGGGATAGGATGAAATAGTTACTTGGTAACAATCTGTGCCCAGGAGTAGATAACCCGTGTACATGGAAAAGTCATACTACCTCGTTTATTGTAATTTTACTAGTTTTTAATTTTACAGTTGATTTTATTTCACTGTTGGGTGATTTACATGCATTGTGTTGTTACCGTTGTTGTTATCGTGGTTCTCTTTCTATCACAACCCGATGAGATGAGGGTATTCCATCTCATCCATCATATAGGCACATGTTAGAAATCAGATGCCATTCATTCCTTCCATGCCTTCTAGGATGCATCAGCAATCGCATGTTATTGTGATAGACATTGTGTATATTATGCATTTTGTTGTGATATATGCTTTTATAGAATCCCTTTTAGTTGATAGGGATTTTTTTGTATAGTTATTTGCTTATATGGATGTTAAAATTTGGTTCTTGAGGTGTTATGGGCCCTCATGGACCGGAATTTGGTCGATCATTGCTTGTTTTCTTGTTATAACTTGTATAGGATGTCAAGCATTGATTCACGGGGAGTATATGACTTCACGTATCGGAATTTGGAACCTTAAAATTGGTTTTCTACATTTTATGGGATCCAGAGCAGTTTCTGAGGCTACAGCTCACAAAAACCCAGAATACACGGCATGTACATTATGAATACACACTATGTAGTTTTTAACTATGTCACTGACTGTGTGGGAAGGGACATGGTGTTATAAAAAATATTCCCAGAACAAACCATGTAAGGTACTTACATGCCATGTTGTAGTGAACTGTGTAACCGGACGTGTCACTAACAACACGGGTCGGGGAAATCCTTCAAGTACACGCCGTGTCGAGTGAACCGTGTAGCTGGCCGTGTAACTAACAGAACAGGTCGGTTGAGACTTTTGATTACACAACGTGTTCGTCTAGAACACGCCATGTAGTGGAACCAAGGTACACAGGCCATGTCACTAACAACACAGGCCGGTGAAGCTTATTGAGTACATGCCGTTTCTACTTCGAACACGCCGTGTAGTCTTGCCTTAGGAGAGTCGTGTGGCTGGACCGTGTAGAAGGACTCGGGCAAAGGAAGAGGATTCAAGTACATGCCATGTGTTTTGAAAACACACTGTGTGTTTGGGGTGTTAAATGACTAGTTTAAACTGAGGTACACGCCCATGTAAATGACCTCAAGGAACATTCCGTGTAGGTAGTGTACATGCCATGTAGTCATGTTTTGTAAAACATGAATGTTTTCGTCCTCTTGTTCTCTTATTACACTCCTTGTTTTTAGTACTTGATAATGTTGATCTATGGTGAGCGTTTGACCTTACAGAGTCATGGTACTGAGACGTCCTCCGGTTGCATACCAGCTGCCAGGCAGTGATCAGATGCCGGATATGGCTGATCAGAGACTTCCCGCAGATCCTTCTATTGTGCTAGACTTTGAACCAATAGTGATAATGGTTACAGGCACCGATGCACAGTTTAGGCAAGGATTTCTAGGGATGATTCAGACCTTCCAGGGAGCACCACCTCCTTCCTCGACTATGGCGGACTTCATGCAGGTTTTCCAGCACAGAATCCTCCCACCTTCTCAGGGGAAGGAGGACATCAGGCTGCAGAGTCATAACTAAAATCCATGATGATGATCTTCGAGAAACTGAAGACGACTCCGAAGAGTCAAGTCAAGATCTCTACCTACATGCTATACGACTCCACTTAGAGGTGATGGGACATGATCTCAAAAGCGGGTCATCAGTAGGTTATGGTGTAGGAAGAGTTTCAACCCGTCTTTTACGACTACTTCTATCCAGAGACCCTAAGGGCCGATCGAGCCCGGGAGATCATGAGCCTAGAGCAAGGTACACATTCTGTCATGGAGTATTCATCTCATTTGACTGAGCTTCATCATTTCACACCCCTCCAGGGCGGATATGGGTTGTTCTTGGAAATGAAGTTTGAGGATGGTCTCAGACGGGAGATCCGCCCATTGGTGAATATCTTCGGGTTGAATTCCATTTCTTCCATCGACAACCAGGCACTAATTGCAGAGTGTAATTTGAGAGATTCTAGATCAGGGAGCCAGGGTTATTCCACTTCCAAACATAGTGCTTCACCAGTTGATAGTAGGAAGCGTCGTAGGGAGTCTACACATGGTGATCTGAGGCAACGAGATACATCTTCATGTAGCCTGGTGGTATGATACCATTGTGGAAGGGATGAGCATACGAGGCCGCAGTGCCAAAGAGACCCAGTGGAGTGCTGATAATGAAGCAATATGAGTCACCTTCAGTGCTTCTGTTAGGTTTTCTTAGTAGCATCTCGTGACAGGGGTTCATCCGTGACTCCACATTTAGGAGCAGTGCCACCAGTTTCTCACCAGTCTGGGAATGAGAGTTCATCCGGCCATTTGGTCTAAGGTGGAGGTCGAGGACGTGGTGGTCAGTCACCATTATTTCAGTGAAAACAGGGTGGATTAGCTTAGAGAGGTCAGGCAGGGTCACATGGCTGTGGTACAGGTCAGGCTTTTGCGATGGAGCAGACCCAGCAGGTGCAGGATCCGGGACCCTCTATAGTTCGAGGTACGATCTTAGTGGCCTTAGTTTTATATTCTGATCTTTTCGATACATGGGCTTCCCATATCTTTATCTCTGTTGTTGTTTTGGAGAGATTTGGTCTCTCCATATTTTTCTCTACTGATACTTTTACTATTGACACACTTTTGGGGACTAAGATGACTAGTGTATGTCGGTGCAAGGAGTGCCCTCTAGAGGTGTCCAAGTATCACTTTCTATGGGATCTCTATGTCCTAGAGATGACAGACTATGATGTCATTCTCGAATAGAGAGTCTCTTTCCCTTCTAGGTAGTCATCGACTGTTATCGCCACAAGGTGAGTTTATTATCACCAGAGGGTGGATCTTTTCTTCATCAAGCCAAGTGGGATGTCCAGGTGACTAGATCAGGACCCAAGCATCATGGGCTAGGTGGAGTTATGGATCAGATTTCCAGTCTGTATCTGGATGACTAGGGGACTTCTTAGTTAGACTTTCCTCCAATGGTAGATCGTTTTAGGGATGTATTTATAGAGGACTTTTTAATTTTGCCTCCAAATCATGTGGTAGACTTTTCTATTGAGCTCATGTCAGGAGTGGAAGTGGGGCCCATTCCACTTTATAGGATGGATACACCTGAGTTATAGGATCTCGAGAAGTAGTTGGAGGAGTTGTAGGAAAAGGGTTTCATCTCACCCAGTACTTCCCCTTGGGGCTCTCATGTCCTGTTTGCAAAGAAGTCAGATGGCACCCTTAGGCTTTGTGTAGATTATCAGAAGCTGAACCAATTTCCGGTCAAGAACCGATATCCTTTCCATTGAATTGATGTCCTCTTTGATCATCTTTGAGGAGCCCGAGTGTTCTCAAAGATCGATTTTAGATTTGGTTATCATCATTTGCGCATTAGACCATCTAATATACCTCTCAAAACATTTAGAAGCAGGTATGTCTATATGAGTATATTGTTTTGCCGTTCGACCTCACGAACATGCCGACAGCTTTCATGGAACTGATGAACCGAGTGTTCCATCCGTATTTAGATTCATTTGTGGTGGTCTTACTGGACAATATCTTGGTTTACTCTTACACTCAACACGACCCTGCAACCCATCTTGAGATCGTTATGAGTTCACTGAGAGAGCATCAGTTATATGATAAGCTCTCAAAATGCCACTTTTGGATTGATAAGATTCACTTCTTAGGTCATTTTATCTTAGAGACAAGAGTATCAGTGGACCCATAGAAACTGGGAGAAGTAGTTTCCTGGGATCAGATGAAGAACGTCTTCAAGGTACGGAGTTTTCTAGTGCTGGCTTGATAATACAGATGCTTCATACAGAACTTTTCATGCATAGAGGCACCACTAACAGGTCTGACTAAGAAGGGTGTGAAGTTATTATAGTCATATTCTTGTGATCCAGACATTCAAGAGCTGAAAGGGAGGTTGACTTCAGCACTGATACTAGTCTTTCCATATCCAGGAAAGAGCTACAATTTCTACTGTGATGCTTCATGTATCGGTCTAGGAGCTGTGCTTATGCAGGGATATGGAGTAATTGCATACGGGTCTCGGCAGTTGAGGCCACATGAGAGGAACTACCTGACCCACGATTTGGAGTTGTCTGCTGTAGTTCATTCCTTACGCTATTGGAGAAATTATCTTCTGGGATAGAATTTTGTCATCTTCACTGACCACAAATGTATCAAGTACATCTTCAATCAGCGTGATCTAAATCTGAGACAATGCAGGATGGTCAAGTATCATCAGTCCTTTGACTTTGAGCTTGCCTATACGCCATGAAAGGGAAACACAATGGCTGATGTGTTGAGTAGGAGGACTCAGATACAGGTAGTTTAGGAGGCCAGTAGTGAGTGGAAGCTTATGGATCTATTCTCTAAGATGCATCTGGAAGTGCACGACAGACAGGGGAATACTTTCCTTTCTTCTGTAGTTGTTACCTCTACTCTTCATCATCAGGTTCAAATGAGGCAGCTATCAGATTCTGAAGGCCTAGTCCTACGGGAAAGCATGTCAGTATAGGACCCTATTCCTGGGTGAACCATATGCGAGGATGAGATCCTACGATTCCAGGGACGAGTATAGGTACCAGTCGACATACGTGAGGAGCTGATGCGGGATTTTCATTCCTCAGTTTTGGTAGTTCATCCTGGCATCACCAAGATGTATCTTGATCTACATTGCCAGTATTGGTGGCCAGGTATGAAGAGAGATGTTGCTGGTTTTTTCATGAGGTCATCCACTTGTATGTAGGTGAAAGCAGAGCATCAGTGACAAGTAGGTCTTTTATTGTAGTTACCCATTCCGGAGTGGAAGTGGAATGATGTCTGAATAGTCTTCATGACCGGTTTTCTAAGGTTTTCTTAAGGGAACGACGCAGTGTGGGTTGTCATCAAGAAACTCACAAAGGTTTCTCACTTCTTTCCAATCATGGAGACCTTCAGTGTTGATGAGCTAGGGTGGTTGTACATACAAGAGGTTGTACGTCTACATGGAGTTCCACACTCCATTGTTTTAGACATGGATGCACGTTTTACTTCTCGGTTCTGGAAAGGGATACAAAAGGTTTTGGGTACACAGGTACTTTTGAGTATAACTTACAATCCCTAGGCAGATGGCTAGTCCAAGTGTATGATTCATGTGCTTGAGGATAAGCTCTGATCATGCATTCTAGACTTTGGAGGTTCTTGGGATAAGCATATAACTCTTGTGGAGTTCACCTACAATAATAGTTTTCAGAAAACAATTCATATGGAACCATATGATGATTTTTACGGTAGGCCATACTGATCACCCTTATGTTGGATGGAGGTAGGAGAGGTAGCTTTTCTTGAACCTCATCCTGTTCAGGAGACCATAGAGCAGATAGATTTTATTCGGAAGAGGATGGATACTGCATAGTCTCAACAGAAGTCATATGCTGATCAGCGGAGATGAACTATGGAGTTCGAGGTCAATGGTTAGGTTTTCCTACGTGTCGCACTGAGGTTGGGACACAAGAGGATTCAGAGATACGGTAAACTTTCACCGAGGTACGTCGGGCCGTTTGAGGTGTTGGAGAGAGTTGGGACGGTTTCCGATTAGTTGCAGTTATCTCAGACATACAGTGCTATGCACGACGTCTTCCATGTTTCTTAGCCCCTACATTACTTTTCCGACCCGTCTCAGGTACTTCATCCTGACGAAGTTAACCTTGAAGAGGATGCATCATTTGAGGAGTATTCTATCCAGATTATTGATCATAGTATGATGGTTTTTCATGGTCGGTATGTTCCTTTGGTAAGGGTGCTATGGCAGCACGGGTGAGTATAGGATGATACTTGGGAGAGGGAGGCCGATGTACGATCATAGTGGTTGGAGCAGTTCAAGGTTTCTTCTTCTATGCCTTGATATGGAAATTAAGGCACAAATTTCTTTAATGGGGAAAGTTTGTATGAACCTAGAACTTCTATTTAGAAATTTTTTCCCCTTTCCTGGTGTTTTTGAGAAAAGAGGAGTTTCTGGAAATTTTTTAAGTACACTCCGTGTACTTTATGAGTATATGCCGTGTAATTCGTTGCCGCGCGAGGTTGTGTGTTGGCCGTGTAAGGGCCATACACACGGTCATGTGGGTGATGTGGAGGCCGCCTAAAATGGAGTATGAAAATAGTATGTACACGCAGTGTACTCCAGAAGTACACGTCGTGTATTTTGTTTTTTTCATTAAATGCACTGGGGTTGCATCTGACAGATAAAACCGTCTTCTTCTAGGTGTTCTTCGTCTGGGAGAGTCCGTCCAGACATGGATCTTCTCTGATCACCCAATCCTCTGTCTGTTCTCTGAATAGACCATCATCGATTTCATTGGAACCGCAATGGTATGCTCTTCCTTCTTATATATCATTATCTTACAAATCCTTCTCTTTTCCAAGTTATCATGGTTTTAATGTTTTATGTGTTTTCATATATCTACGACATTCTAAGGAGATTCAAGACTTTTGGTTTAAGTATATCAATTTTCTAACATCAAGTTAGGTGGTTTGTGCATTTCTGTAGAAATTCTTTGAGTATTTGTGAAAATTCCGCCAATACCCTTGAACTAGGTATTGCGTGTTTCCTATTTTTCCCTTGTTGTTTGCATGAATTGCTTATATGCCTGAGTAGAGGTTATTGTTTGTGAATAGGTTAATTCAATGTGCTTTGGATTGTTGCCATGTGTGATTTTCCTGTTTATGACCGTTAGGTCTAGTTTTTCCTGTTAGGATTTTTCCAGTTTCTATGCCTAGTATTGTAGGATGGAGTGTTCTTTTCTGACATGATTTTATGTTGTAGACAGCTAGACCGGTAGTTCTTGAGGTTTACATTGGTCGTTATGCGATGCAATACTTGCTGACTTTACATAGGGATGTGGGAACCTTGTGTAGTATACTATAGGGAAAATGGACGTAAGGGATTCTCCAGAGTGTCATTATAATACAATGAAAGACCCCAGAGGGAATTGACGTTGAGTGATTCCTCATAGTGTCTGTAGTTCCTCAATGTGGGCCATATGGGTAATGAGACATTGAGTGCTTCCCCATAGGGTCTTTAGTACGATACCAGACTATAGGGGAAATTAACAGTGAGTGCTTCTCGAGAGAGTCTATTCATTTGCTGAACCAGAGATGTGAGACTGTGTGTGCCTCTTATAGGGTTACTAGTACTTGTTGGTTGGGCCATAGGGGTTAGGCTATGAGAACTACCCAGACAATTACCTTTTTTTTTCAATGTGATTGAGTGCCTTCTTGCTTGTTTGTAAATTATATGCTAGAAACTGTGGATTGTTTGCTTCTAAGTACTTTTATGTTTATTGCTTTTCTGTACTTTTACCTGCCATATATTCACTGACTGTTAGACACATATCTTTGGGTGGCTGCCTGCTGGGATTCTGTCTCACACCCTATTTGGGTTATGCTTTTGGGCCTAAACAGATTATATTGTTGCAGGTATTGATAAGGGTAGGGGCCCTTCGACTTCAGGTTATTGATTGTTATAGAGCTGGAGAGCATGGGACAGAGCTATGGCTTGCAATTCTGAGGAGTTTATCTGTATTATTTTGCACATTGGTTTAGCACTGTTGTATTCCAGCATTGTGACTTGTTTGGATATTTTCCTAGACATTTATGTATCATGCATCATATATATATATATATATGTTCTAGTTGTTTCCTTTATTAATCATTCGATTTTACTATTGTTTGATATTTACTGCTTCTGCTATTGTATGTATTTGGGTATTTCCAATGTGTACTTTTCCAATGAGGGCATAGTTTCCCAACTATCACACCCAAGACCCTCGCTGCTAGTCGGCAGCCTATAGCATTCGAGGAAATGCGCTTGAGGCCATGTGACCAACCTGGTACAGGGCACCTCTGGGTCGCTTCCAGATCTGGGACGATACAATCAAGTATACATGGCCATATTTATTCAATTCATCAATAAATTTTATGAAGTATGAATACCCTACTATAGATTCTACTAGAAATCGTCTACACACATCTACGTGAGTCAATCCTAAAATTTGTACGACCCTTTCACCCAATCCACCGAAAGGTTTTTTTAATTTTAAAGTGTAAAATAGCATGAAACCATTCAAGTGTTTTTCACTCATATGTTTCTAAATAACTATATTGATTTGTGAGTTGTAAAAATGTTATCCTTTACATGACTAATATGGTGATTCCATTGTTAGGTCTATAAATGTTCTCCTGGAATTTTAGAATGAATTTATGAATTTTGGAATGGCTGTATTAAAATGATTGGTACTATTTGAGAAAGATTAAATAGGAAAAGTATCAATTTCCTCAATGTATATTAATATGTAATGATCTCTATGCAACTCATTTCTCCACATAGTTCCTCAACATATCCTCCACCCTCAAAAAACACTTTGTGGGGTGATGTTACTTTTACAGAACCTACAAAAATTAAATAATTGGTCTATGGGGTGGGGCATTACCCTTTAGGCCCCCGTA
This sequence comes from Viscum album, assembly GCA_963277665.1. Lineage (NCBI taxonomy): Eukaryota > Viridiplantae > Streptophyta > Magnoliopsida > Santalales > Viscaceae > Viscum > Viscum album. The sequence continues at coordinate 599,152,039 of OY728144.1, forward strand.
AATTATAATTACCATTGCAAGGTGATTTGGATACTAGAAAACCAAAATCCTTTACGAGTGGTGGTTGATTGATTAAATTTTCACCCTTATGAAAACCCACACACATGGACCAATTTGTTGTGTTGTTTGATAAATTTTGAGAGTTTTTGTCTTGTGTGGGAGATGTGTGAAGACATAGATAGACTATCTGAGAAATAAATTTAAGTAGGTAATCATTTACCACATATAAAAATTCAAAATAGGCAACAATAGTCTATCCATGTAGCATAAACCATCGTCTACCTAGTACATAGTCGTTTGTGTACCAACCTTCAACATAGAGAACCCCTTTGCAGACCACCATTCCATGAACCACATGCAAATGAAATCATTGCAGGATACGTTACCAAAAATAAAACAGTAAGTGGGATGGGATTATTTATCCTTATTTCTCTTCCACATAGAGTTTTTACATATTTCATCCCCTTCGTGAACTATCCAAAAAACCCTCTCTGTCATCCATTCCTACAAATTTCTATGTTGCTGAGGGACCCCCTCGTGAAAAGGAAAGATAAGTCATCATCTAGAGATGCTATAAATTAATGATAAAACTAAAAATAATGTCTGCATTACCTCTCGATCATATGTTATCATTGTAAAATGATGTCCTATTGTAAACCTAAATAATAATTAAGACCCTCTAAATTTTATCAATCCTACATTCCCTTGGTAGTGGGGGTCTCATCCTTAGGTATAGTTGGGATTGGAGGTGATATCCATTGTCTATCACCCCTACCTTGTCCTATATACCATCAATAGAAAGAGGAATATTTTACAATAGGGAGGAGGGAGTCCATATTTGCATAATCCCCCACTTTTATTGTTAGTTTGTAGCCTTATGGGTGACCATATGTGACTATCCTGGTTATGAAAGAGAGGAGACAGACACATCGGCTCTCATTCTCTCTCTAATTTCCTCATCCTCATCCACTAGGGGATGAAGGAGATTGTTTTGTTTTTCAAATCACCATCTACCTCTTATTTTGCACAATAATCAAGACTCATGTTGGATTAGAGACTACCCATAGTCCTGAAATCCTAATGATCAGATACATGACTCCACGAAGATTATTTCGTATAGGTCATCCTCTCACTTTCCTTTTAAGGGCCTCTATAGGAGTGGTTCCTCAGAGGCATGTATCCATTCCATTGGTCCAATTCCCTGCATTAAAATTTTGCATCATCCTTGTTGTAATCCAAAACCAAACCTATAACTCACACAAATCCGAGATAATACCCATGGACAGATTGAAGAGGGAATCCTCTTAAGTGTAATCCCCCAAAAAACATTTAACTCACCCTGAGCTTTGATAATCATCCTAGACCCAATCATGTGGGCATATTTCAAATGTATAATCCCCAACATACCTACCTATGTGGGATTTGATTCTCAACCAAATTTGATACGTAGGAAAGCTCCCTATGGTCAAACCCAACACACTAAATTCACCCTAATGTTCTACGTGTTATATCCATTGTAGGGTCATATTCCTTTAGGGTATCCTTCATCACCATCCCTATTTGATTATATTCCCTATAATATCATTCCCTAACCTAGGAGACTACATACATTCTGGGTTATATTGGGACATTTCCGGGTAATTTTACCACCAATGTTTGACTAAGTATCATTATCATTGATTTCCTAGGTATGTGACATTAAACTACATGGTTTCGTCCTTGTCAAATGACATTAAATTGTTTGATGTTTACTATTTATAATAACTATATAATGTGTTTTATAATTAATTTTTCATGTATTGGTTGGAAACCCATATCATGATTTTGACCCCTCCATCAAAAACACTTTTAACTTCTTGGATAAACTTAAATTCCTTAGTGCTGAACTATGTGTCCTAAAACAAAAATCTTGGATATAAATGATATACGAATATCTAATCTATTTAAATTTTTTTACCATAAACGGAGAACCATGGTTACATACATATGTCTCCATCGATGAAGAACATCTAATACATACATAAGATTATGGAATCAATATATTCCCAATAATTGATTGTTGGTACAAGGGAAACTGGTATGAAATTTATGATTTAAGAAAGGATTCAAAAATATTTCTTAAATATATAATAGACTCTAGATTATGAAATAGTTACCCATAAATGGGTGTGATGATATTGACCTCCCATCCCCTCAGGTCATGTATCATCTAAGGCCTCATTGTCACACATCTTACTTTGGATGTAGGTCCCCATCAACTTGATATGAGAGTGTGAACAAAATTATTTCAGGAAGAAATAATGGTGAACCTAATGGGAATAATTAACCAAATGATGACTATGTTTCCCAAATCTCAGGGCCCTTCTTTCATAAAATGAAATCAAGGCCAACACATGGATCCAAAATAATTAATTATGCACGTTCTCATCAATTGAGATGGTGCATTGTAGATGTTTACTTTTCTATGTCATCCATAAATATTAAAGAACTTTTGTTATGAAAACCCTTTAATCCAATACATTTTCATCTTCCATACAATATGAAATTTTTCATATGATGTTGAGTCCTCATCCAATCAGAGGATACAATCACTGACCCGACATCACCAATGTCGGGTAAAAATATTATTGTTTTTGGGTACCATAAAAATGGTATTTTACCTAACATAGAGGAAAACTGAAAATATATCCATCATATCAGTCCCCACTACCCATCCAGTCAAGGATGGATGGTGGTGAAAATATGTCAGAACAAATTTCCATGTAAAATTACTTTGGGAGATTATGCTTGAAATGCTATAAAAAAATACTCTTGTATCATATAGAGGACAATCAAGAGGTAACTAATGGAATCATCTAGAAAATATGAGGGTCTCTCCAAATATCTCATGTATGAAACCTTTTTCGTTAACTATATTTTTAAAATTCACTATGTATGATGGGGGTTCCACTATTGTGAGTCTAACTGAGGTCACTTAGGTGGGGAATCCATGAATATTTTTATAGGGAAATGACTATCAAAGATCATGGATGTACCTATGTTCCACTAATGATTCCCCCTAGAAGTATTTATTGGTAAATATAGAGGAATCAAAAGTACCTTCCAACACCAACCAAGCCTCCTGTCATAGTTCATTAACATCCAATGAATCCCAACAATCAAATTTTGAGGCCAACCACTAGTTGTAGTGCACACCTTCAGATATCCATCAACCACACCTTCATAGTTTTGAGGGCACTTAGAGAGACACATTATCATATCCCATCCAAATATAAGGGAAAGAATAATATATTTTCCTCCACACATGATTATTTTTGAAAAATTATAAAACTAATTAGAGGAAAATAGAAATAATTCATCCCTTCGCCTGATACTGAGTGGGCATAAATTCCTATTAAAACTAATGAACCCCCTCCATATATCATGGAAATAAATGAGGGGTATGAATCTATTCCAATATAATTTTTACATGTTTTTATGGATATAATGATATCATCAATGGTGAATAGGAGTTAAGAACATAAACTCACCTTCATATTTGAAGTTATATTGATAAATAATTTGAGAGTCACCTCGGAGTAGATGCATATCCCTACTCCAATATCTAATGGTAGTGTATTTACCATGAAAAATAGACAACCGGATCAGGCTTATATCTATATTACAATTGGAATTCATTGGTCTAAATTAGTGTCCACTCAATGGAATTCATATATCCATACTATAATTCATGAAATTTATTAGCTAATACTCAAATAAATGAAGAAACTAATCAAATAAATTTTTATATATCAATATTTTCACCAATAAAAGTTGAATCCAATCACAAAGATAAAGAATTATAACTAGAAACCTCACCATAGATGAATTGGAAATAATGTAATTATCAATGAAACCACTCTCCTAAATTCTATTTTTCTTCAATCTTTCAAATGTATATCTATGGCGGCTCACGATCCTAAAACTCATTCGCCAAATTTCCAGTATAGTGGAGTTAGTTTTGAAGGTAATCCCCATAATCTCTTTACCATCAGATATAGAGGTCCTCCTAAGCATTTATCTCTGAATTCTCACTTCTAGTTCTTGAAAAGATCGATCTTGAGAGCTCGTATCCTAATGATATCCATGGAATCCATCCTCTCGGCCATAGTATGAAAAAATAATATAGTCCTACCCTTTTTATTGTCTACCCTAAAGGTCCAAACTAGTGTATATACTTCACACTTTATTCTTATAGTAGGACATTAACCATTATGGTTTTCCTCCCCATGATGGTATTCACTGAAATGGTCCTTCCAACAATAAAACTTTATCTCATCAAGAAGGTCCTCATCTTGATGGACCAAAAATTAGAATTCCCTCATACCGTGAGGGGAGTGGTATAATGTCTCTAGTTATGCTGAATGCTTTATCACTGACAAGTGACATTTTTTATCAACCAGAAGATATACCAAAGAAATGTTTTTTATCTAAAACCAAATTGAATCGCCTTCATTCTAATATGATAGAGTAAATGCTTTCCCACCCCATTTTTTTAATAAAATAGTTGTATAAAATCCTATTTTCTTAGATCTAGGTGATAAACCTCTCACAAAATATGAACGATAAATAATTATGATGATAGTAAAATCAGAAAAGGATGATATATCTATAATGTTATATACTTTATCCACTCCCTAATTCTGCATTCTAGAGGCATCATTGGGTGATTTTGTGCATGAAATTTTCTTTAATAACTGCAATACTCTTCATCAATTGAAAAAAAGTATCTACATACCATATTTACTCAAATAATGTTAACGTAACCAAAAAGTTGATTTTTCTAATTGATTTGGAATCCATCATTGATTCTTTAGATGCAAACATAAAAATGAAGAAAATATCCCTTCGTCGTTCATATATTTAGGTGCTAAAAGACCACATCAGCTAATCGCTAACACCTCATATGGTGTTTATATCTAGGGATAATGAGAACATGAATAGTGTTACTTAACCTCACTCCCCTATCAGTTATGACTAACCAAGTTTACATCATGCAATATCATATCCCCCAAACAACATCATGGAATAGAATCCTCTCACAATAAATTTTTTCCTTGGAAAAAACTATCCCATAATAGCTCTCAAAGAAGTGAGGCCAAAAGAGAGAGAGCCATTGAAATAATGTCTCATCATGAAGATGAGAATATTATTCAAGCCTTTAGCATAATAGAAGTTAACCTTTAGATAGTGAAACTGTTGTAAATGACTTATAATTTTATGGATCGGGTACTTGTCATGTAATTACCCCAACCCATGTCTGTAAATATCTCTGTAAAATCAAAAGATCAGAGACTGCAATTGTTGATGTGGCATTACTAGATCGAACCAACCTCGCAGTCCTGGAGAACTTTTAATACAACCTTTTACTCTATCATATCATGTTTTGAATGTTATTAAAATCGGACAAGAGAACACCTATCCCACAAGGATGGGGAATGTTTATATCAAACTCAGCTATAATTAATCTATTATTTTTTGGGGGAAATTCCAAAAAAATGAATCTTCCCAGTTTATCATGTATCATGATGTAGTTTCTTATTCATGGAAGAATAAAAAAATTTATACAGGAATTCCTTTTATATTACCCATCACAATTCACCTTTTAAGATATAATAGAATGAATGTATGACCTCCCCTAATGGTCACAAGAAAAAATAACATGTTAAGATAACAAAGGAACCTATGAATCAAAGTTCTTCTAGTAGTATCTCCCAGAGAAAAGGCCTCTACTAGTATTTTTTCACTGATGAAATTATTACAGTGTAGTTTTCTTTAGTATATATCATAATATATTCTAATAATACTTCAGAACATCAAGGGAATGTGGGAGAGAAATAGGAGTATATATCCACTAAAAATACCATCTATGTAGTAAAAGAATAAGAATGTGTGTGTATATGAAATTAGAGGGTTGCCATAAATATTTGAAATCCATTGAATGCTTCGTTTCCTCTTAATCGGTGGGAATAAAACAATAAAATGGGTATGGAAATGATTCAATCCCACTAATGACTAGAGGGTTATGAACCCCTTATACTCAAGGAAATATTGGATCATTATAAGATAGACATAATAGAAATAAAAATAATATATGTCGAACTACTTATGGATAACATTCCCACCAGATATCTTCTTCTTATAGAACCTAATTTAAATCCTTCAACTAACATTCATTAACATTGAGATATAATCATATCAGAGAAATCAGATTCAGTATTTCTGTCATATGTATGAAAAGAAAACCAACCAATCTATAACAAGAGATATCCAATCGCCGAGACTTCCCACAATTGGGGAAAAATAGACCAATGTTATTAAATCAATAATAATCCAACTCAAGAATAAGCTTGTATAGGACTATCACATCTAATTAAACATTTTTTTACCCTTCCCCATCTCATGCACAGATCGTTATTCCCATAGAACCTACTAACACTATTGAATCAATTAAATCCAAACTTAATGTTATTGATGGGAAACATATTACATTATAGATAGAAATAACCACATACCCCAGGTTGGTTGATGTGAATCTTCCCTAACCCATTTTTAATTCCCATGTTTCCAATATTTGATGATTCTGAATATCTAGACCATTATTTGATGCCCTATGTATGTTGATTTGTCTCCATGTTGTGGACTTTTTTTCACTAAGAATCCTCTCAAATCTAATGTTTTAAACAATCTTTATAGGTACCATCCATTGTGTGGTACACCAGTTTACATGTACGGCCTATCATAAGATGGGAACACCTCCAATAAAGTTTTCTTAAATAATTAATCTAAAAACTAAAAAATAAAATAGTCATGGATATCCTAATATAGAAAAAATGAGAAAACAAAAGAGTATCTAATGTCATTTCTAGGTAGAAGGGAATAACTTACTCCCTAGTTTTTTATTTTCCCATGGATAATTTGATGGGTCTCTATATAGAAAACATCCATGATGGGTTGTGCAAACCCTCATTAAAATAAATTACATGGGTGGGTTATATGATATTTCTACAATTTCACAATTAATTTATCCCTCCATATTTATAAATATAGATAAATCTAGAATAGTATAGGCCACATCTAGAAAAATGAGAGGAAAAGTAGACACTGAAACCATCACTTTGAAACCAGCCCTATTACAATATTTAGTTTCATAGAGTAGACCTTATCTTTATAGCACCCCCTATATTTTGATAATAATAGAAATACAAACCTTATAAGGATGAGATGAGGGAGGCCAAATACTCCCAATTTGAATACTGAAAAAGTAGTGTTTCTTCATTTTGATATGATCGGGTTCGAAGAAATTTCTTATCATCCTTGGAAAACCACCACTAACTCTAGAAGAACCATGAAGACCCGATCAAGTTAGTCTTGAAAATATCTTAATTTATCAACCCTTTAAATTAAAATTAGGGGACCCCATCTTGGTTTTTTTCATCTTCAAAGATATCTGCAAAAATATTTCTTATTCTGGGAAGGTGAAACATGGTAAAACACCTGTACAAATAGCATGTGTTTTTCCAATAATAAAAATGAATAATGTGATTATTAGGAATAAACTATACAGAATGCATATAAGTTTACTGATTAGATTAATTGATTGATGATCAACTAAAATTTTTCCATTTTTCAATCATATATGAGGCAACCAACAATGGCCACAACTACTTCTATTATGGAATACCAATTCGATCAACACCACAATCCTTTAAAGTCTAATTTTCCAACAAATGGAATGGAAGGAAGGGTGGGATACTAATGGGAGAAGGTGAACCTCCACCAATTACAATTATATAATTGACTACCTCAAACTTCATTCCCTCAATCATAAGATCACAGTTGCTGCCCCTCCAAATAGAACAATGGTCGTTGACTATCCAAATGGTATAATGGGTATATACCAATCAATTGGAGTCATCATCAGATGAATAATATATCTTTGAATCCATAAATTTCATTTATTTAATGGATCCCTCATCTGATGAAAATTATGATCTTGAACCCAAACATCCCATTCCAAATTCAGGAGACATGAATAAAACTCACAAAAGTCAAGGAAACATGGAGAGGCATAATCCAGACTGAATAAAATATCCTTGGTCTCCATGCTATAGATCTATATTCTACTGAAACCCATGGGAAATACCTTTTAAAATTCCAAAATGAGAAGTAAAATACCTCCACAAATGTAATAAAATATTTCTGAACCAATCATTTTTGAGGATCGGTTGATGAGTTGGAAACAACCTGACCCACCCAAGAAAGTTGGAAGGGAATGGTTACTCAATTACATAGTAGAAAAAGTTCCATCCACATCATCTCAACAAATTTATATATCTTCCCTAGGAATGTCAGCCCAAAAAACATCTTCCTGGTGAATAGTTCCTTACATGGAAACCTAGACCTTTACCGTAGAATATTGACATCCTGAAGAAAATGGATATATTTTTAGAAAACTTTTCAATTATGGATTCTATAAATCTATAAAATGAATCAAAATATGATCTTGTAGTTTCATAGTTTTTACCTCAAGTTTTTTAATATGTTAATGTTTCAACATAGGTATATCATCCATTATTTGATCTTTTATAATGTCTTTTAGTTATCTCTTTCATAAATGAAGTATAAAATGACGTTATATAGTGATACATCATGACCCTTTATGTATATAAATTATTATATGACATTGAAATCCCTCAAGAATTCATTGATAAAGGTTATAGTATCAACCTCATTCCTTCCAAATGCTTCTCCAACTAAGATACAATAAAGATGATTTTTCCCTTCCACATTTATGGTTCTGGGGTATGATAAAAGTGAACCCAAAAATCTAACATGAATTAATCTCAAAACTCAAATTTGAGATCTCGTGTCTATGTCAATGTTCATGGTCATAAAACATGTTATATATTTTAATGCATTTCTAGGAAGTCTTCAGTCCCACCAACATACAATGATCCCTTAATCATATCATCAATTTATCAAATATATTAATAATAGATAGATTGGGACATTACACGGTGAATAATCAACATTTTAATCATTTCAATCTCAATATATCGATGTGGTATTTTAACTAAGAGATGGTAAAAAATCCATAGCAAATGATGTCACTTGGGTTACCACATAAAATCATTTGGAAATGACTCATGATAATCCATTCATATATCTTAGTGAGGAATATATACATCCCATCAGTCAAGTTGAAGATATCAAATCAGATTCAATGACATGCACATTGTTCATCGTGATATCATCCTTGTTATTTGAGCCCATGTATATTGTTGAAATTATATATTCCTCCTTTTGAATTTATATCTTAAAAGGAAACACTCTATTCATATCCTTATAACTTCTATAGGCCACCAATTCTTCCAATAAACCTACAGAAGTCGTGAAATCCATGTTGGAATTTATATCCTGGGAAATTGACCTTTTCCCTAACATTAAAGATTCCCCTACATATCTCATACTTACCTAAATAGTAAAATTGGAAGAATAAAAGGAAGAACAAGAATAAAACATCCTCAGAGATTATCCTCCATCATTTAAAGAAGGAGTCTCTTTATGTTTTTTATGGACTCTTATAGATCAATCTGGGTACAAAAAAGGATCAATGACTAATGTTGACTAGTGTTTCTATTTCCTTCAATGAACCATAAACTTATACATATTTTATATATATAAATTGATTCATGTATTGTAGTTATTATAAATAGATTCCATGCTTACATCCTTATGTGGTTCCCCATCAATTGGGATTACCTGAAGACAATTATTTATACAAGAAGGATCCCAGAATGAAACATCTGACTCATGATTTAAAGGATAAAGTTGAAGTTGATAAGGTCATCAAATCCAAATCCATTCAAGAAGCATAATAACATAAATGGATAATTAATGTAGTTCCAATCAAGAGAAAGAATTTTCAAATAAGCATTAGCATTGATCCGAGAGACCTTAACTATAATTGTCTAAGAGTTTAATTCCAGATTATTATTATGAAAATTTTGATGTATTAAATGGTTTTATATCATGACCTTTACATAATTAGTGGCTTATTAGGGCACAATAAAATTTTAATAGACCATGAAGATGAAGAAGCCACTACCTTCAGTCTCGCCATAGATTTTTCTACTATTGGGTGGTACCATTTAGCTAAAAGAATGTTGGCACTATATATCGACAAACCCAGAATTTCATCTTCAAAAACATCCATAGGAAATTAGTCAAGTGTTGTGGGGAAATTGTTGTATTTAATTGAAGTGAACAGTATGATCATCCTACTGATTTAAATTTATTTTTGAAAAACTTCGACAATAGAGTCTCAAAATGAATCCCCTAAAATGTGAATTCACTATTTTATTAGGGAAATTTCTCTACTTCAATATACAACATCATGACATAAAGGTATAGCGTGAGAATGAACAAGCACTAGAATAATGATGATCAAGGAGCTTTCACTATAGAAAAAGATCAACAGCTTGCAAAAATGAGAGGGAATGGCACCTACCATCTAGACAAGCATGTGAATGCACGGGAAAGCCTAGATGAACAACCATGTCAAGGTGGAGAGATGATATCATGATGAAGATGCTAGGGAGGAGAAGTTCCAAGTAGTTAGACTTGGTTGTATGGAATGTTTCAAGCCTTTAGGAAATTAATTCCTCTAAGGCCTACGGGCCATGTCATACTTACACCTATGGGCCTTGTAAGGGTTCCACCTCACCCCTTAAATGGTGGATTATCAAAAATCAATAAAAAAAGAAGGTCTTCAGGCCATTGTAGGAGAATAAATAGGATATTATGGTTATGTTGCATCCTCAAAATCTCAAATAGTTGAGAGGAATTCATTAAAACCATGACTTATATTCTATTCTTCATAGGAAACTTCATCAGAAAATGATTTTCATTCCCCATGTTAATGATCAAAGGGTTAGTGTTTTAATGGAATGATGACTAAAAACATATTTTTATATCCTCATGAAATATCACATTTTCTCAAGCATGATAATGCCACCATTTAATGGAAAAGAACATATCATACTCATGAAGTCTCTAGAACTATCTCTAACTTCATTTCTTGTTCATAAAAATGATGGTGGTAGTGATAACATTTTTTATTATCTCATTTTCACTATTCTAAACATTGATCCATGGTATTATATATCAAGTAGAACTATTTGGAATTGATTTTTTAAATTCATAAGTTAATAAATTACCTTCATCACAATTAAGTCCATTTTATCTCTAGAATTTAACCATATAAATATATCTTTCATCACCCCATGGTGAATAGATGTTTCAAACAATGGTAAATCATTATGAAATAGTTCTACATCAAATTCATACCACATAATGAAATAAAATTAAATGAATTATCAAATTTCCTTGAATAAATTCCTTCTATTGCAGAAGTAATGATGAGTAACGATCATATGAATGAGGAAATATTTTATGTTCAACACTAAACCACAATTTGAGAAATTTTCATTGATAGGTCATCCACAAACCCAACTAGAATGTTATTTATAGGCACCAATATCAAGAATTTGAGGATGTAAAACATTCTCATTTCACCAACAAAGGAAAGTTTAGCTTATTCCTTACTTCTTCCAAAAGTATTCACTTACAATTATGTAGAATACCAATATATAATTATATGTTTAGAGTGGGATTTTAAAATACTGATGACTTAACTAAGAATCAATTATGATTCTAAGTCAGTAATCATGAAAATCAATGGTGATTATTCCATCAAAAAAGAAGAGATGACCCCCTACTTAATTTTTTTGCTGGTTAATGGAATAATTGTATTTCGATCCAACTCTAAATCATGTCTATATATCACAAAACACATAGTAAAATGCATTAGAAAAAAGATGTTATAGCCTTTGAAGATCCCTATTGGGATGAAACATCCATTATCATTGTCCATCACAAGACTATAATGCCATTTATTCAAGGTTTCATGGAATAGATCGGCGTGATTACTTCTTCCCCTGAAACAGATATTGCTACAAATGGGTGGATGATTCCCATGTTAGAATATCTAATAAATAGGGCCCTTATAATGGAAATATCTAGAAAATAATTGATTTGACTATGGTCATCCAATTTCACTATTTATGATAGCTTGGGTTATCATAAAATTCATTAAAAGAAAATCTATGATGGATTAATCCTCTTATGTGTTAACAGAAAGGAGATAATAACTTCCATTTCAGATGTTCTTGTTTTCTGTTGTTGTTCCCATCAATAAAGAACATCGATTTCCCCCCAAATCTAGTGTCTTGGATATTTCTAACCTTCAAGAACATATGATTTCTGGAAATTTTATGATAATTTTCATTCCGACTAGATGTATTACAACTTCATCCATCAACCCCCAGAGATGCTAAATAAAACAAAATACTCCTATAAATTCAATACATGGGGAATGGATGTTATTGTATTGTACTCTCTAGGTATGAAAAATTAGATTAATAGAATCCTTACAACTGCTGACTCCATTCATAAATGGGATGGGGAATCACCCCTTAAGGAAGTTGGAACCAAATCTATCTTCAATTTTATGTATTCAAACATCATCACCTTAGTTGGTTCCCATCATACAATACTGATGGAAAAAGTTACCAAATTTGATTATTCCAAATTGAAGAAGTTGTACCTAGAGAAAAACATCAAATCCATCCATTCTACCTATTATCATACAGTGGAAAATGGATAAAATAAATATTCAAAAAAACTGTATCAAACATTTTCCAAAAAATGATTGATAGATAATGTAAATGTTGTCCCAACAAGCATATTCATGCCTTGTGGGCCAAAAGTGTAACGACCTGAAATTTTGAATAAATCTTGTTTCCTAATTTTGTGTGTTATTTTATTTTTTATACTCAAAAAAACTGTTTCATTTGATAAAATGAGTATAATTAAAATGGGACTATTGGGTTTTGACTATTATATGACCATCGGTCAATATGACCGCTGAAAACTAAACGTTTCGATTATTGTCTCTAAATACAAGTAATCGTTGGTAATTAATATAGAAAGAAGATTTGATGGCCTCACCCAATAGTCTTGGACCGATCTAACCCCATTTAACAGAACATTGGAAGGAGGTAGCACCAATGGGCATTGCTCTGGACCAAACCCAAGCCGAACTTCATCGTGTGAAGCTAGAACAGAATCGCCTTCACGAGAAGTTCAAACTGATAGAAATTACTACTCGTGCAATGTTGGCCGAGCCTCCCTCGGATTCTCTCAGCTTAGCACACCTTACACTTAGGTCCTATACTGGTGTGATAAGGGGCTATGTAAGGAGACCGTACCTGCCTTGTGTAATCCTTTTTTTTAAATAAAAATTGGGTTTTCTTCTTATGATGAAGTTTTTGAATTTTCAAATGACCGGATAAATATAGTATGCATATTTTTGATGAATTTTAGAAAAAAGGATATTTTAAAAATCTTTATGTATACCTTAAATAATTAAAAATGTGTAATGATTTTCAAAAAATGGTCTTCTACAATTATGTTCAGTACGAAATTTAGAGTTTAATAAGATCAACTTGATTTTTGATGAATAGTAAATTATGAATAGTGATTTTATGCTTAGGATTAGTAATGTGACCAAATGGATTAGTAAACTCACTTAAAGAAAGTATTAATATAATCTAGGCATATTGATTAAGTAATGTGATTCAATAAAATGGTTAAATAACGGTTTCATAAATTATTAGTCAAGTATTATTTTTTGGGTGAATAGTGTTTTTTAATTAAAAATTAAATTAAAAATATTTAGATAATTATTTTTATAAAATGGATTTCATTTTTGAACTCAGAGCATCGATATAATGTTAAGGTAATTTTTGGGAATTTTTCTGAAAAAAAAAAGAATTGTCGGTGAATAGTGTATTTATTTAAAAATTAAATTAAAAATATTTAGAAAATTATTTTTATAAAATGGAGTTCATTTTTGAAATCAGAGCATCGATATTTGGTTAGGCTAAAATTTTGGGTTTTTTCTGAGAAAGTTGAATTTTCGATGAATAGTGAAAATACAGTTTTTAAGTTATGGGTGTTTAATGACATCCTTAAATGATGTATTAAGTATGTAATCAATATAGTAGACTTATGAATAGTAATATAAGGTATGAGGTTTCCCAAGTGGCCAATACCATGGGCAAATACCATGGGCAAGCCCATGGTTTTTCCAAAACCACTTGTGAGGTGTCCCTTGGCCATTAATGCCTTGTCCCCTCAAAGTTCCTATAAATACCCACCCTTTCCTCATTTATTTTTCACTCTCAACTCTTCCACAACAAATCTCTGGTCTCATTACCTCCCAAGGAGTCCTCTCAAGGTTTCCCCAAGCCATCAAGGTCCCAACCTTTGAGTTTTAAGAGTTACATTTTAAGGTAAGGGATCTGACCTCTCTCTTTCTTTTCAAGTAATCTCTTTTATGTCATTTCTTTTATGCTCCATGTTCTTATGTTAAAGGATGTTCTTTTATATTCCTCTTACTTACCTTTTCATGTTCATATAATGAGATATCCCCTCTTACGCTCATTATTTCTTTTTATGAATGTTTAAGTAGCGCCGTTAGGCTGCCGAAATTTTTGTAACGGATTCTTTCTTCCTTCTCATTTTTCAAGATCTATTTTCATGTAATGTCTTTCAAGTTAGTTTTTATTATGTTGGGGTATGATCTCTATATCTATAATACTGATATTTTATTATCATATTATGAGAGACCCCATTTTATCTCTTCAATTCAGTATTTTGAAGTTTTAAGTGGCGCCGTTAGGCTGCCAAATTTTTAAGTGGTTCTTTCACCCTTCTCGTTTTCAAGTTATACTTTGATGTCAAGTCTTTCAAGATCCTTTTTATTAAGTTGGGGTATGATCTCTATATCTATCATACTGATATTTTATGATCATATGATAAGAGACCCCATTTGATCTCTTAAATTCCGTATTTTGAAGTTTTAAGTGGCGTCGTTAGGCTGCCGAATTTTTAAGTGGTTCTTTCACCTTTCTCCTTTTTCAAAATTCTAATTCCATGTCAAGTCTTGCAAGTCACTTTTTATCTTGTTGGGGTATGATATCTATATCTATAATACTGGTATTTTATGTTCATATGATGAGAGACCCTATTTGATCTCATCAATTCCTTTTTGGTTGAAGTTTATGTGACGCCGTTAGGCTGCCGAATTTTCATATGAGAAATCTTATTTTTGTCTTCCTTTCATGTTCTTCATTTCATATGGTATATTTTCAAATTTCATTACCATGTTCATATATCCTTAATATTCGGTCCCTCTACTATTTTATGGGTTATTTATGATTGTTTGACCCATGTCCCCTCTCTTTTCAATGTTTTCTAAAACCATGTATCATAGCCGTTATGCTGCAGAATTTTCATCTCAAAATGTCTTTTTCTTTTTTCAAATTATTTTATTTTATTAAGTGAATACTCAATGATCTTTCTTCTATAGGGGTATTCACATATATATCAAAATGTTCTATTTTAATTATGGGATTTACATACATGAGACCCACTTTCCTTTTTCCGTGGGTTTAAAGTGACATAAAGATCATGTCTTTAAAGTAGTTTTTAAAACGTTATGATTATGAAATGAAACCAATTTCATTTATGCTATATGGGTTGTTTATGAAATGATTTATGATTATATATGTGGCTCACATGATAATAAAGGCAAATTTAAGGGTGCACCCTGATAGCGCTCCAATGCATTGGGTAAAGACTTAATCTCTAGAGATGACCTTTTAGACAGATACCTTGGTGAATAACCTTGGTAAATTTTTATGACACCTTGGGGATGGACCTTGGTAAAACGAAATGATTTTCAATATTAAATGTTGTACCCACATCCTCAAGTTATGAAAAACGTTATTTTTATTATTATATGACTCATTATTTCTTTCTCATGCCTTAATGTTCTTTTCATGACATTGTTGATGTATCTCAAGTTCACATGTTAAATGTTTCCCCTTGTTTCCCTTACTGGGACTTCTGCTCACCCTTTCTTTTGATGTATGTCCCCAGGTTATGAGATGCAGTAATGAACCTAGGATAAAATGAGAAGAATCCTTTCAAGTTTTTAAGAAGAATGTTTTTATGTTTTCATATTTTAAGTTCCTGGTTTCTAAGACACTAAACCTTAAAGATTCTTGGTTTTGTAAAATGTAATGAAAGTTTATGTGATAAAAAGGCGGGATGCTATAAACAGAACTAAAACTTGAAATTATACTCATCTATACCCATTTTTTTTATTATATAACAGAATAAGTTCATTCCATCAATGTTAAATTTCCCCACTCTAGGTAGAAATATGAGAACAGTTGTTTGATGATGAAAAATCGTAGAAGATGTTTATTGAATTAAAGCATCTCGATGAGAAAAGTTTGTACACACAGTAACATTTAGAAATACACAAGAACCCGATATCACAATCCTTAAATATGAAAGTCCATGTCCACTCATTCCATCTATGAGAAATGGTAGTAGTCCTCAAAATCCAAAGGATTATTTAGAACAGACATCAAAATATAGAAAAAATTATGAGAGACATTATTCCATACAAAATTTCAAATCCAATGGATATAACTCATTAATCACAATGGATGGGGAACACACTACACACACTAACAATGACATATTTATCAAGAAATTATTAATTTTATAAAACACATTGGGTATCCCCCTAGTTTTACTCCCCATCCAAACCTAAATATTCATGAATTCAGAAATTCCCCATGGTTCCATACATTTGGGCCTACACTTTAGGTGTAATCCCCAATAAATTTCATCATCAAATGACATTAAACTTTAGCTTTACCATTTTTATGTGCTTAGACTTTATGTGTATTCCCAAATCAAAATCCTCAATACATGATGATACAATTTAATCCATACCCCGTATTAAATTTGGATGCCTCATATAATAAATATGGGATGACCAAAACATCTTTATCACATAATGTAAAACTACATGGTTCATGAATTTGTTTCTAATGTATAATTACCTAACATTTCTGTATGTACATGAGTGGATCACAACCATGGGCATAGGCCTCCTACTATACCATTATTATAGAACAATATATAACTTAATTCTTTTCTTTACTGGATATATAGTGATTCTCTAACATCCCATTTTTTGGCCCAGCCTCAAATAAACATGTTCATAAGACTGTTGCCGCTAACATTTGTCTTCCAATTTCTCTCTTCACGTGATTTTTTTCACTTATTATCTAGAGATAACATCTCTTCACCCTCATATTAGATAAATATTAATGTCTTTAAAACAACTTCACACTAGTTGTCCTAATCATATGACCTAAATATAGATGAAACTGCAGTTTGATTATAGCATATCTTCCTAGTCACATGATTATAAAATGTATGACATCATCTTTTCTACATCACATAAAATTTAATGGTTGATGTATTTGTTGAAAAATGTAAAACTGCATATCATTTTAGTCCTTACATAAGCAGATCACAACCCAAGGTGATGGTATCCTGCCAAAATGTATTTTCTAGAAATATGTGTGAATTAATTCTCATCTCAAGAAGATTTTTAGTGATCCTCATGACCTATTTCCCAGTTACAACAATTAAATAATGCAAAGTGATCCATGCATGAGATATTAATTGGGTTCCATAATTTATGATCCCATAACGCAAAAAAATCCCCCTCACCAACCTATGAGTTGGATATATAAAGGGAACTTGATACCCCATGGTATATTCTAGTCCAAAGTATTTCTTTATATTCAGACACATTCCTCCCATACAACATACTATGTGTCTTTGGAAAACTCATATCTCTATAGTCATTCACTGTCCATTGGTAATGGAATTTAATGTCTCGAGGACACCTCTATTTTGACTATGCGTAACATGCCCAAGTTTGTCACTATTTAAGTCACCCATTATTGGAAAGTCAACTAAAGGAATATTCATCCTCATGAGATACCTATTTTATCATGATACACATCGAAAACAACATGTTGGAATCCATTTTTCAACTATTTTCAGAGGTCTATCCTAGCATGCATATCCCATATCATCTCTCATGAAATGAGAAATCCTATGATCTTGGTTTACAATCACCTTTTGCACATCTGAATCATATCAAAATATCCCTATACAAATATTCTTAATATCACTCATCATTTACCTGAAATTGGGTGTCCTTTTTACCTTTCATGGGAAATTATCGGAAAAATTTCTCAAGAAAATTATATGAAATGATTTTCACCCCTATGAGATATATAGTGATGCCTGAATCCTATATCCTGGTTTGGCCCCCACATGATTCAAAAAATCCCTTGTCATTTCTTTTAGTCACCTGCTTGTTATGAAAAAAAATCATTGTTTTTCCTTGTTTTTTGACATAGAGCATAGCTCACAATGGCATAGGATTTTTAGTAAAGGATTCCCCACATGACCACACCATATCATTTCACATCAGGGTTAACATGGTCTTGAATGCCTGGCCTCAAAAAATAATATATTTCTTTATTTCCATATAAAGTAAACTGACATGGTTTCCAATAATTATGTGTATTTTGATACATTAATATATATATATATTGATGCATGAATCTCCATTTCTTGGTTCAGCATAACAAATAAAATTATCTCCATTCCCTATGTATGGTTCATACATGCACATGGAACATTCTTCCAAGAAAAATGTATTGCTTGATTTATTCTTTGATGAGATACGTTGTGATACCTAGATCTTATATCATGGTCCATCCAAAATATAAAATACCATCACTCATTTATTTGTGGGTCAGACCTATATAAGAGGTTCCATAATTGATTCTTTCACTATTTTTTAGATTTTATTCTAAAATATGTCCCCCTCCTTGGAAAAAACTGATAAAATATAGCGAGTCTTTATATAGGAAAATGCCTTATAAACATGGTTTGTGGTTATTTATTTTTTAAATGAACTATGTGTGGCCTGATTACTATCGCCATGGGATACATAGTGAAACCTATGCCTTCATTCTTTAGTCTCATCCATGATAAAAACAAGACATTATTCCTTGTTTATAGAGCATACTTGAATAGGAGATCATTCACACATTCTTGGATGATTTCGACAAGAAATGATCCTTTCATACTTCATAAAAATCTATACATGAAAAAACCTTGTTTCTATGAAAATCAAAATCTCTGTAAGTTTACCTTCTCCATCAATGATGGAGTATCTATTTCATGAGGATGCATCTAATTTTACTATGAATAAAATTCCCCATTATGGATTTGCATTAGTATTCCTTAATATTATTTTCAACAAGAGGCATATTCATCCTCAATAGAGGCTCATACTATCTTCTTATTCCCCACCAAAATTAATAAGGAATTATGATTTTTGAATTTGGTCAGCATTAGTTCCATTCATATATTTCTCATAACAATTTTCCGATCTGAAATCCCATAGTTTATCACTTAGATCATTCCATATTCATGCTTGAAAAATGATGGATATTTCTCTGTTAGATCACTATGGACTAAAAAATTGTAAATCATTTGGTCAAATCTATATGGACATAAGATAAAACAATAATACATACCCAAAAAATGACTTTAATATTTTAATAAACATCCTCATAAAATTGACATTAAACTGTATTAGACTCATTTATGCCATTTTATGTTAAACTGTAAGGCACAGTACTCAACACGTGACCCTAAACTATAAAATGACTAAGTCTTCATAGTTTGACAGTAATTTGAATGACACAAGGTCAATCCTATATGACCAATGACCTACATGAGAGTCAAATACCTTTAACAATACTGAGTACAGGCTTTGTAAAATCACATTATTCCAATACCATACCAGAATTAAATATATAAAATACCTTACCCTATAGAAGAATCTCATTGTAATGGAATGGACCTTCCTGATCCATTATTTTTTCAAATTCAGGTGTTTGGGGTATCATGGGGACCATCGGTGACTCATTAGAGAGTTTTCCGAATTTTAGGTCAAATGAATAGTGGCACCTATTGGTGTCGGTGGCACCGATGGGTCATGAGTGGCACCGATCAGCCATCCGTGGAACCAAAGAGCATTGGTGGCATTGATGGGTTGTTAGTGGAATCAATTAGCATTTGTTTCAGGGTGACGGTGGCTCAACCATTAGTGAGTTATTTCCAGTATCTAAATGACTATCCAGTTTCTCTCCTGTAACATATATTTTGACATAAAAGTGTTTTAATACCCCTTTCAAATATATTTAAATCCTATAAAATCTCTTTTAAACCACCATGATTTGGGAGAACATTGAGTTTCCAAAACGTGTGGCCTTTTCCCCGGTTTCACAGCCTTTCCTGTGTTTTTTGGTTTCTCCCATGTTACGTGATCTTTTCTCCATTTAAAGGACACCATTAAACTCACATCCATTATCTCCACCATCTCTAAGGAGAATTATTAAAAATAAATTAATACATCATGTGAAACTTCCAAGCTGTGTGGTCAAGCCATGATTCGACTTTTATGTACTTTGAAATCGTCTTCCTGAATTTAGAATATGGCCTCATATTAATTGAAAATCCCCTCTTCATAATTCCTTTCCGTTTCTCTAAGTGTTCCTAGAGACTTAATCTAGTTAAGAATCATGTGCCCTTGCTAGATCCCTTCTCGATTATCCTCGGAGTCCATGGAGTTCTTCGTTTCCAAGTCCTGCATCCACAATTCATTATGCGAGGAGAAAACTATGATCCTTGTTCATCTCAGTGGGGATTCTTACTTCCTCTCTATTTATTGTGCATCATGTGTGGTGGGTATGATGATGTTCCCTAAGGATTTAGATGAAACCTAATTTTATGGAGATAATAAATAGAATTTTTAATGAATTTTGGGATGGGGAGTTAAGGATGTTGTAGTGTTATATCTTTTCTTTTATGTTATGAAATTTATGGGCTTATTTCCACTAAAAATTGTGGTCGTTGGGGGTTATTTATTTCACACTAATGAAATCTATTTTTCTTGATAATCTTGTGATTGAAAGACCATAACATGTAAATTGGTTAATCATGTAATCATGGTTGATTAAATGGATTCTTGGTGAATAATAATCCTTGTGTGATCTCCAAGAATAACCAAATGGAAATAAGTAACTTAATGAAATGTGTTGGCTAAATTTGAAAACATCCTTTCTCTATTTTGGTGGTATTCATGGTTACTCTGTTTGATGTTTGTAGGGTGATGGGGATGGGGATGGGATCTATGGTTGTTTAGTTGTTGGTTTGTGAATATGAGGCCATGTGGAGCTGGTATGTTTGGTATTGGTTTGGTTCTAGTACATTGAGGGATCTCAAAGATCCCCTCTATTATTGGGAATTTACAAGAGAACTAGGTGTGATTGCTTAAATTCCTGCTTGGCCATTTTCCTTCAGTTGTTGTTTTCGATTATGGATATGATATTTAGTTTCCCGGTAGTGGAGGAATGTTTTAAATGGAATTATTTGAACATGATAACAAGAATGGGGAATGGGGGAATTGTTTTCCAGAAATGGGTTGTATTCTGGTTATTGTTGTTGTGTATTTATGCATGTAGGGATAACAACAAGATAGGATGTGTATGGGATGGTTGTATATTTCAAAACCCTTAGGTTGGGATGAGTGCTTGATTACTTATATGGATAATATTTAGTTAATTTTTTTCTTATATGCACCAACCCATGTTGAGAACTTCGTTCCAAACTACCCGTTTCATAGGGAAGGGTGTTTTTTCCAGATTTCCTATGACTGGCTGGTTATTAGCTCCTTTCTTCCCCCTCTCCTAGGTAGCCCAAGAATCATCAGATAGTCTGTGATGGACTATGTTTCATTATGTCATAAGACTCTTCAGGCTGGGTGTATTGTGGTCGTTGGCCCAGATGTGTGTGTGAAGGCTAGTTTCCCAAGTGTCTTTGGGATGAGGACCATTAGTTTTTAGGTATGGCGGTTGTTGTTCTTACCTAAGGGTCTTAGGACGTGGAAGTGGTTGTTCTTGCCCATGTGTCTTCAGGCGTGTCAGTGTTTGTTGTGGCCCAGGTGTTTTTGGGTGTGGTTATGTGCAGTTGTGGTGGCCTATGTGTTTGCAGGAAGGATGTTTGGTTACGATGGCCCATACTGTTATTGTTGGGGCTGTAGTGGGACTCTAGTGGAACTTGTGGGGGAGTTATGATGCATAGGATGTACTAAATAACCAGTTGGAAAGTGGTGCGAGGTACCCCAATATCGATATACTTTTACTATTACTTTACATGACTTTGGTTATTTGGGGAGTGTGCCTTGGTGAGGGTGGGTGGATAGTTTCCTTACTAGGTGTTTTGGTTACCTATTTTCTCAATGGGCATTAGAATGCATCCCCACATGTGAACGAGAGGTTTTGGTTTCCCTACTAACTATACCTGTATACTCACCCAACATATATAAAACTACATTCTGGTTTCCAAGAGGACTTTGAGGACCGTGTCAGACCTTAAGAACTTAGTATTCATGAGTTTTCATTGCTTATTTTCTTTCTTTTGGTACTTTTCATCAGAGTTTCCTTGTACTTTTTATCAGTTTATTTTGAACATGCATATGGGAATGGATTTTGCTCTTTACTTTTACTTTTACTTTCAGTTTTTTTATTTGTTTGGGATTTACTATCTTATCTCCTGATCTTATTCTATAAAAGGGTAATTTCTTCCATATTATGTGTGATTCAATACCCTTGGTTCTAGTTTCCACTATGGGGCCTATTGAAGGATGGAATCAGGGTCATTATCTCTCCTTTAACATAATGAAGGAAGGGTCTGGCAGTTTTTTGTCCCTTCCCTCATCTTGGTGAATGTAGGTCATGAATGAATGGTATCAGAGGGAGGTTGAGAGATATGATGGAGTTCGGGGTTAGGCATAGTGAGGGATTCATGGAATGGTAGGGAAACAGTTTTAGAAAATCATGGTGCATGAAATAGTCTAAGGAAGATTGGTTAGGACCCGAGATTTTATGGCCCCCCAGGATCTGATGCAAGGACTCTGGACCTACCAAACGACTAAGTGAGCCTACACTGATTGCAGGGTAGATAACCTAGGAAAGGTACTTTCATCATAGGGACTTGTGTTCACATGTGTCTCGGGAGTTATGCGGAATTTAAAATAAATAGAGTTTATGAAAAGTTTATAGGAATCTTCTATACTACTCGGGCCTTGGTATTCCCTGTTTACCTTGTAGTTATGGCACTCAGATGACATCCACGTGTAGTGTGGGTGATCGATGACCAATAGGCTGATTTGGATGATTAGCATAGGGATGATCGAGAGGAGGAGGATGACTGGTGGTAGAAGATGCTTCGTGTATTTCAGCAGAAGACCTTTGTAGAGTACAAGGGCAGCATCTCAGACATGGAGACGGAGAGCTGGCTCAAGGAGGTTGGGATTGCCTTCAGCTTGATCAGGGCTCCGGTAGAGTACTTGTTTCATCTGCCCGTGAGCAAGATGGGTGGAGCAGCGTGTTAGTGGTGGACGCTCTATCTCAGGGAGAAGAAGAAAGATGAGGTATCATGGACTGACTTCTAGAAGGATATCTGGGTAGAATTCCGTTCTTCCACAATGAATACTGAAAATAGGCAAGATCTGCTCTCCCAAAAAGGTAGTATATTGGTAAGTTAATTGGAAATCATGTTCAATGATCTCCTTTTTTTTACTCCATACCTCTTCCCAGATGAGGAGTGATAGACTAGGTGCTAAGATGAGGCACTCTGACCTTCTCCCTAGTATGTCGTTACTCCCTTCACCCTACCAACGCAATTGGAGGTCGAAAATAAGGCTTAAGTGGTGGAGAGGATTCACACACTGGGAGATGTTCCATGAGAGTGGATCCAGTTGAGCTCATTAAAGGGGAAGGTCATTGGATGGAAGCCTCTAGAATTAGGGTAATCGAGGTTTCAGTCGGCGTGGTGCAGGCCCCAACAATTCCAGTTTTGATCTCCCAGTCCACTCCCTTTCTCCAAAATCCTAGGACTTAAGTGCCTTATTTGCGGAAGTTGTGGGAACCATTAGAATCAGGGCCTCCTCTGTATAATGTACAATGGGGGTGGTTAGCTTCAGTACCCACCATAGCAGCACCAGATGCCTACCATGCCTTTTCAATAACTGTAGTAGGGAAAATGAGCTTCCAATCCACTAGGGATAGATGGTTCTGGGGGAGGTCGACCTCAGGGTGCTCCTCAAGGACCTCGACTGGGGCATGTTCATGGAGGTGTCTGATAGCCGAGAGGTAGAAGAGTTGGGTGTGGGTAGTTTCATGCCATAGAGGTAGCAGTTCCAGCAGGGTCAGAGGTCATTCAATGTATGATTATCTTGTTTAGTACTCTTGTATGTCCATTATTTGATTTAGGAGATTTTCACTCCATTTTTTCACCTTGTTTATCCCATTTCTTGATCATAAATATAGATATACTATCCATTCCCTTGGTGTTGAGTACGCCAGTTAGAGTTTGGACCAGCCTTGATGATGTTTGTTGAGGATGTAGACTGGTGTTGGGGCCGCATAAGTCCTATGGGGATCTCTTTCTACTGCCAATGCTGCCATACGATTTCCTCCTAGACATTGACTAGTTATTTTACATCCATGTTGTTTCAATTTATTTCAAAGAGGGGTTGTGTTATTATATATGGGCTGTCAGCGTGTAGCTTTCATTAGCGAGTGGGGTTTCCAAGAGGGAAGCCAGTGTGTAGAGCCCCTTCTTTCCTTGTTAGTCAAGCTATCAGTGGAATTGGAAGATGCAGAGATGATGAAGGTTCTGGGGATTTTTAGTGAGTTTCTGGATGTCTTCCCTGAAGAGGTTGTAGCTCTACCCCCTCGACGTGATGTTGAGTTTGGGATATACTTACAACATGGTACTCATCTAATTTCAATTAATCCCTATTAGATAGCACCTTCTGTGTTGTGAGAGTTTCATATTCAGGTTGATGACATGATGAGTAATGGTTTTATCCAATCGAGAACGTCACCCTACGGTGCTCCAGTCTTGTTTGAAAATAAGGAAGATGGTGGTCTTAGGCAATGCATAGAATACCGAAGGCTGAATCAGGTAACGATCAAGAACAGTTACCCCCTCCTGATGATCAGTGACATTTTTGACCAGTTGAAGGGGGAAATTTGTTTCTCTATGATTGAAATGCAGCCTGGATATCACCAGTTGGGGGTGAAGGAAGATGAAATCTTGATGACTACACTCAGATGCAGATATGGGAACTTTGATTTTGTGGTCATGATGTTTGGCATTTTGAATGCACCAACCATGTTCAATGTGATCCAGAACTCTGTCTTTTGTGAATATTTGGACCAGTTCATAGTCGTGTTCATTGATGGCATCCTGATCTACTTAAGATCATAGGAGGATCACACTTAGAATATAAGGACTGTTTTGGACATCCTCCGACCCCACCATCTCTATGGAAATTTCTCCAAGTATAGGTTTTGGACATGAGAGGTGCACTTCCTTGGATACGTGGTGTCCCAAGAGGGAATTGCTATAGACCTATCGAAGGATGAAGAAATTGTTTCTTAGGAAGCACATAAGAACATGGAAGAGGATCATAGTTTCATGGTACTGGAAGGTTAGTACTGAAGGTTCATACCCGACATCTCTCGATTTGCAAAGTCTTTAATGGACTTGACCAGAAAATACCAGGGCTTAGGATGGAGTGAGAAATGCCAGAATGCTTTTATTTATCTAAAAGAGAAGCTGTTCAGTGCCCAAGTGTTGAGGATTCTAGAGGAAGGGTTATTGTTTGAAGTGTTCTGTGATGCTTCTAGTCTAGGCTTGGGGCGTGTGCTAATGCAGTAGTGAAGAGTGATTACTTGTGGGTTTAGGTAGTTACGTCCTCACTAACATAACTATGACACCCATTATAGGGATCTTACAACAGTTGTGTTCTCACTAAAGCTGTGGTGGAATTGCCTCATTGGGTAATGCTTCGTGGTCTTCACAGATTGCAAGATATTGAGGTATTTCTTCTCCCATTGAGACCTGAACATGCATAAATAACGGTGGATGGAGTTTCATTAAGATTACGACTATTATATCTCTTACACCTTAGGAAAGGGAAATGTGGTTTCTGATGCATTGAGTAGGAAGACACAAAAGGATGTGGTTTAGGAGTTAGTAGATGATTGGAATGTGAGGGAGGAGTTGGATTCCTTACATCTGAGCATGAGAGTGGATGATGGTAGAGGTTGTCTGTTTCAGATGATAGTGCATTCTTTATTAGTGCGAAATGTAGAGGAGTCTCCATGGGGAGACTCAAAGACCGAGGTGATGTGTTATCGTGTTACCCAGGTTGATGCTCCAGAAGTATGGTTAGAGGATGGTTAGAATTTGATTCTTTTCTGCGGGAGATTTTTTGTCCTAGAGATTATATGCAATAGAGTTCTCAGTGAGTTCCATAAATCACCCATGGAGGTACACCCAAGAGTTTACAAGATGTATTTGGGCTTGAGAGGTTAGTTTCGGTGGCCTGAAGTAAAGCGGGCAGTGGCAGAGTTTGTGGAAAAGTGCCTCATGTGTCAACAGGTGAAGGTTGACCACCATGTTTCGGGTGGTCTGTTGCAGCCCATAGACATTCTCAAGAGGAAGTGGGATAAAATCTTGATGGATTTCATCATGAGACTAGCCAGGGTTGAGGGAGGCTATGATTCCATCTTGTTAGAGGTGGATTGGCTGACGAAATGGGCTCATCTCTTAGAGATTAAGGAGTCGAGTGCAGTGGAAGCCTTAACACAGAAGTACCTGGGTGAAGTTGTGCAGATGCATGGGGTTCCCAAAAACATTGTTTTGTATCATGATACACGCTTTACTTCATGGGTCTGGAATGGATTGTAGCATTCTTTTGAAACCCATATATGCCTTAACACTACTTTCTACCCTCAAATAGATGGGAAGATAGATAGGACCATAAAAACATTATAGGATATGCTTCGAGCATGTGTTACAAACATCAAAGGATCATGGGTACAACACTGGCCTCTGGTAGAGTTTTCCTACAACAATATCTATCACTCTACCATTAGCATGTCACCATTTTAATACTTGTATGGAAGACTATGTAGAACACCCAGGTGTTGGAAAGAGGTTGCGAAGGTAGGTGTTCTTGGCCCAGAGGTAGTGCAGAGCATGATGGAGAAGGTTCAGCTTGTGTGTGAGAGGATAAAGGTGTCTAAGGACGGGTAGAAGTCATATGCTGATCATAGTAGAAGACCCTTGGAGTTCAAGGTTAGGGGCCATGTGTTCTTGAAGGTCTCCCCTCGGAGTGGGCATTGGAGGGTTGGCAGGGGGAGTAAGCTTTCACCCAGGTTGATCGGACCCTTCGAGGCATTGAGATGAGTCAGCAAGGTGGCATATTAGGTGGCATTACCACCGCTGCTGGAGAAGGTCCACAACATCTTCCATTTATCTCAACTCCATCAGTATCTACATGATGAATCCCATGCCCTCAACTTGAGAGAGTTGTATATCAAGGATGATGTGACATTCGTAGAGCGGACAGTGAGGATCAATGACCTTAATGAGAAGGTGCTTCGTGGACGAACCATTCCCTTGTTTTGTGTGTTATGATGGCTTAGTGGACTCAAGGAGAGTACCTGGGAATGGGAGGCACAGATGCGTGCCTAGTACACAGAGTAGTATTCAGTTTTGATATTATGTTTTCTTTGTACCATGCTAAGATATAATGCTTGACCTTGTTTGATATAAGATGGGTTGTTTTTATTGTTCTCTGAATGTGTGTGAAAAGTCCTAACTATGGGTAGGAGAGGACCTGATCCCAAATCAAGATGCATTAAGGTGGATGTGATTAAACCCATGTCGGCAAGTCAGTGCTGCCCAATGAGGATATTATCTTGACATGAAAAAGGGGCTCCCTAATCCATAAGTCTGTACGGTGTGACCATTATATATTTTTGTGGTTACTTGGGGGAGAAGAGAGGTAGTGATTCCGTAGTTGTTTAGGAGAAAGATGTGAGAGAGATTCTCTTGGATGTCAGGGTTCGTTCTGGTTTTTGAATGACTCCAGGGTGGTTTGTCCCTGTGAGGTATCTTATGTGGTGGTTGTTCAGACCCCTTAATTTTCTTTGGGTTTACTCATAAATTCTCAAGGGTGAGAATAGTTTGAGAGGTATATGATGTAATAGCCCAAACCTTCCTAATCCATTACTTTTTCAAATTCTTGTTTTTGGGGTATCATGGGGACCATCGGTGACTTGTTGAAGAGTTTTCCAAATTTCACATTGAACAAACGGTGGCTCCAATTGGAATCAGTGGCACCGATCAGCCATCGGTGGCACCAATGGGTCGTCAGTGGCACTGATCGACATCGGTGCTACGACGATGGTGCCAGGGTGACAGTGCCAGGGCGATGGGGCCAGGGTGATAGTGCCAGGGGATGGTGTTAGGGCGAAGGTGGCAAGTAGATGGTGACTCACCCATCGGCGATTCATTTTCAGTTTCTACAGGTCACTCTAGTTTCTCTCCTGTAACATATCTTTTGACGTAAAAGTGTCTTAATACCCCTTTCAAAGCAATTTAAGGCCTGTAAAAGTTGTTTTAAACCACCAAGAGTTGGGAGACCTTGGAGTTTCCAAAACATGTGGCCTTTTCCTTGGTGTCACACCCTTTATCGTGTTTTCCAATTTCTCCCTTGGTATGTCATATTTTCCCTATTTAAAGGAAATCTATTAACTCACAGTTGTTATCTCCTCCATTACTGAGGATAATTATTAAAAATCAATTAATACCAACATGAGAAACCACTGATCCATTTGGTAAAGCCACAATCTGAATTTTATTTACATTAACATTGTCTCCCTATTTTTAGGATCCAGCCTCTTCTTAAGCTGAGATCCTATATTCCTATTTCCTTTCTATTTCTCTAAGTGCGTCTAGAGACTTCCTCTAAAGACGAGTCATGCACCTATTCTAGAGCCCTTCCCGCTCATTCGTGGAGTCCTTGGAGTTCTTCCTTTGTAAGTCGTGTATCCCCAGTTCATGAAGCGAGGAGAAAAAATTGATTATTGATCATCTAGATAGGGGTTCATCCTTCTTCTCTATTTATTGTGCATCATGCGGGGTAGGTATGATGATGTTACCTCATGATGTAGATGAAACCAACATTAATGAAGATAGTAAATGGGATTTTAAAGAATTAAAGGATGGGGGAGTTGAGGATGTTTCCGTGTTATACAATTTTTTATTTTGTGAATTCTATGGGATTATGTCCTCTAAAAATCACGGTCATTGGTAGTTGTTTCTTGCGTACCAATGAAGCTCTATTTTTTGGATAATCTTGTGATTTAATGTCCATAACATGAAAACTGATTAATCATGTAAACTTGGTGGATTAAATGGATTCTTGATGAATAAGAAACCCTATGTGATCACCCCGGATAACAAAACGGGAAGAGGGAACATAATGAAAGGGGTTGGATAAATTTGAAAACTATCGTTCTCTATTATGGTGGTATGCACAGTTGGTCTATTTGATGTTTGTGGGGTGACTTAGATGGGGATGGGATATCTGGTTGTTCAATAGTTATTTTGTGAATCTGAGCCCGTGTGGAGATGGTATGTTGGGGACTGGTTAGGTTCTAGTACTTTAAGGGATCTCACAGATCCCTTTTGTTGTTGTGACATTACTATAGAACTAGGTGTGAATGCTTAAACTCATGCTTGGTCATTTTTCCTTCAGTTTCCGTTTTGGAAAATGGTTCTGCTTTTTAGTTTCCCGATAGTAGAGGAATGTTTTAAATGGAATTAATTAAACATGATAATGAGAACATTCAATTGAGGAACTGTTTCCTAGAAAGGGGTTTTGTTCTAGTTGAGGTTGTTGTGTATTTGTGCATGTAGGGATAGTAGAAAGAGTGGTTGTGTATGGGATGGTTGTCTATTTCAAAACCCTTAGGTGGGGATGAGTGATTCATTACCTATATATATAATATTTAGTTATTTTGTTTCTTATACGCACCCACCCATGTGGATAAGTTAGTTCTTAACACCCCATTTCATGGGGAAGGGTGTTTCCCCAACATTCATATTAGTGGATGGTTATTAGCTCCTTTTTTCTCCCTCTCCTAGGTAGCCCAAGACTATTTGGGTAGGCTATGATGGAATATGGTTGATTATGGCACAAGACACTTTGGTTAGGGTATGTTGTGGTGGTTGACCCATGTGTGTGCAGGCAGTTTTGTTCCCCAACTGTCTTTGGGATGGGGCCCAGGTATTTTCGGGCATGATGGTGGTTTTTCTAGCCCAGGTGTCTTTAGGCATGGAAGTAGTTGTTTTTTCCAAGGTTCCTTTCGGGGCGGTGGTGATTATTGTGTCCCAGGTGTCTACGGGCATGGTTATGTGTGGTTCTGGGGGTCCAGGTGTCTTTGAGCGGGATGCATGGTAGTGATGGCCTAAAAGGTTGTTGTTGGGGAGATAATGGGACTAAAGTTTAACTTTTGGGGGAGGTGTGATGTGTATGATGTCCTAAATAACCAGTGGAAAAGTGGTTTCAGTACCCAAATATCAATGTCCTATTACTATAACTTTACCTGACTTGCGTTATTTAGGGAGTGTTCCTTGGTGAGGCTAGGTGGATACTTTCCTTGCTAGGTGTTTTTGTAACCACTTTTCTCATGGGGCATTAGAATTCCTCCCCACTTGTGAATGAGAACTTTGGGTTTCCCTATTGAGTATACATTTTTACTCACCCTACTTATATAAAAATGCTTTCAAGTTTCTAGGAGTAATTTGAGGACTGTGTCAGACCTTACTAGCTCGGGCTTCGAGAGTTTTCATTGCTACTTTTCTTTGTTTTGGTACTTTTCATCAGATTTTCCTTGTAATTTGTATCAGTTTATTTTGAACATGAATATGGGAATAGTTTTTTAGCTTTACTTTTTCTTTCACGTTTTTTAGTTTTTTGGGATTTACCATCGTATCTCCCAATCTGTTTCTATAAAAAGGGTAGTGCCTTCAATGTTACATGAGATTTTATACCCTTGGTGCTAGTTTCCACTCTGGGCCTATTTTATAGGACTAATAGTGTCATATATACCCTGTGAGGGGGCGGGGATGAATCGGGGTATGGATATTATTTTTCAAAGTTCTTCATGCCCCACTCGATCTTGACCACTTTATTACATGGGTCACTTTTTTTCACTTGTGTGTTTATTATGATCACTTATTTTCTTCTTTATCTGATGATGATGCATTAAATGCAATGCAAGAAAGTAAGTAGGTAGATGCATATATTTTTACTAGGTTTACCCTCACTGGGATACGGCGAAGGAGCATATGCCGACAAGTTGCCGGTCGTACCAAATTCCACTATTCTTCACTAGATGTGGATACAAAAGTTCAGGAACACTCACTATTTCCCAGGCTCACTGCATTTACAAGGTTTAGGGTCATCTCACTGCTTTCCCAAGGGTCACTCCATGTTTCTCTCTCTCTGGATCACTGTCGATGTAGAGGATCACCTTCTCTCTCTTCCTTTTCTCACTGCTCCGGAAAGGATCAACTCCCAGTTTATAAAACTGTAGGTCTCTTCATTTTCATGAAGGAGTGCATCTTCCTATGTATGTAGATGCTCTGTTGAAGTCCAACTTTCATCCATAGAAGAGTCTCTCTTTGCACTGAAGGTATCGGTAAATCTTCCAGCTTTCATGCAGCACTGAATTACCACCGTGAATTTACCTTACGTGGCGCACAAGTCTAATTCGATGTGCAAGTATCGGCGTGCAAGTCACAACTGGCACCCAAGTCCTCCTCAATAACTTTCGCGACACAATATTATGGAACTCCAAACATACGCGACTTAACCCCTTTTACGCCCAATCCAACATTGGCGTACAACTACCAACCGGCGTGCAACTTCAAACACTGGCATGCAAGTCCACCTGTCCGACCACACACCACCTGTGCAACCACCACACCAGCGCGATGGGAGCTCAGATTTTTATAAGTGTTGAACTCTATAAAAAATGAGGATGGGTGGTCCTGTATTTATAGGCATTTGGTCAACCTAAGCGGCGGTGCACAAGTCTCCCCTCAGCGCAAAAGTCCTTGCGCGCAGGTTTCTACCCCTACAAGACACATGTGCGACCCTATTTCCATTTCCATATTTCAAAGATCTGATCTGGAAAAACATATGGCACACAACATTCCAACAATCCTAGGCACCATCATATAGGTCCTTTCACAGTGCGCAAGTCACCTATGCGAGCACACCAATACCTACACCACCCTCATTCCTTTTCCATATTTTGACCCTCTGATCTTGAAAAATAGTAGGCGCAAAAGTTTCCTCTCCTTAAAGTACACGGTGCGCAAGTCCCTTTCCCAAAAACCACTTTTCTTCATTTATCGATTTTTAGGCCCAAAAAATTGGAAAACACTGTAAAATGGTGCCACCTTGTATCTGTTATTTTTTGTACTACCTCCAGATCATCCATTCCTTGGTCGACTTTCTTGAATCAAACATGGATCGTTGACCACAACTCTTGAACTCAACATTCCACCATGAAATCCCCTTTTTCAACAAATTTGTATGTCATTGTTTTCCTTTGTCAACTATCACCACACAGATGTCCACTTTGTCAACAAACACAATCACTTCAAAAATGATTCAATGATACATTGAGTGATTTTTGCCCAACACTATTGATGGTGGGAATTGGGGGTCATTATCTCTCCTTCAACTTGAAGAAGGAACGATCTGGAATTTTGTTGTCCCTTCCCTCATCTTGGTGAAGGTGGGTCATGAAACTCATCCATGTTGTGGTATTATCCTATCTCAATAATTCATTGGACATGGATATCATTCTACAACATGATATTTTTTCATCGTTGACTTTATACCTCCATTAAATTTTATTAATGATATATTTAATCCATATGCTCCCTACCGAGCATGTTTATGTGAATTTAAATGATTTCACAGGTCGTCTCTTGTTTCTCATGCCAAGAATGAATTATACGGTTTTAGAGAACATGAAAAGTAATTTTGATTCACATTAAACATTAGCCCATGAACAATGTTTTGTGTCCACATTCTTTCTTATATGAGATCTTAATCCGTGTATATGTGTCTCGGAACATATAACATTTTTTCTTTCAAATATTAATTCCCCATTTTCTATATATTAGTCTAATTTGACTAGAAGAATTAGAAACAAGATCCTTGATTTATCGCCACATGCTAAGAAAAAAAATCACATATCCATTCATATGAGCTAGATATATTTTGGGATTCTCATATTCATGGAACACATACCCTAGTTGGGGATAATTACTATATCAAATATTGATAAATGTTTTTTTCCCTAATTTATAAGTAGAATTATTTGGTCCTCTAAGACCATAAAATTCTAAATGTAGGGCATGTTCCCAATACCATTATTGAAAGTAAAATGAACTAATACTTCGACATTATGAAACAAAACTCCAATATTACTATAAAAATTGTACGAGAAAGATAAAATGAAAAGACATCCATTTAGCAATGAGATATCAATGGATGAACATCCACAACATAGAGTCTCCCATTGTGAATGAGTCACTGTTCTTACATTATTCCCTCAATAAATTAATGGAGTGGAACCATTACTTGATTAGAGTCCAAACTACTTAACGTATCTCTGATAATGTTGTAGCTTTTTCTTTTACATATTCTTGCAGCACCACTGGCCCATCCCTTATGTACCTCTTGACATTCTCTCCCACATGTTCCAAAAACTACTCCTCATCATCCATCGCTTCAACATGATCTTGTTCTTGATGGATATTTTATGGAAAGTTCATCTGTTCTACGATATTTCCTTATTGATGGGATACCATCCTTTCCGGTTTATAAGTCTCAATAAGAATAATATTTTCATAGGTAGTATAAAGGGAAATAGAATTTTTGGTGATTGTTGATACTGCAGCATGATCGCCTTCTCTCAAGTGGAAAAAGGCTCTCTCACTTGGGAATTTATAGCTTGGTAGTCAAATTCACTATATTCAACAATATAAAACACATGGAATAGTTTTGGAAACATTGATAGAAGATCATAATGTTGACTCTGAGAAATATGTTTCCATATGTTCTTCAATACTATATTTTGGGAAATGAGAAAATTGACAATAGTATCCAGGTATACATCAGAATATATCTCAAATGGGAGAAAATATTCCAGGATGAGAGCGACATGAGAAGGCCTATCATCAAAGTTCTCTAAGTGGGATGGTACAGAAACAGTAGAAACTAGGTTCACCTCAGCTGATTAGAGCTACATTGTATCCAGGTCTTCAGGCACATATACCAATGCCCCATGAATGTGTCTAATAATCAATACTTGGTAAGGAGAAATATGAGGTGGTTATAAATTTGAGAGACTCACCTTCATTTATTAAGGAATATATTTCCTTGGTCATCACCACCCCAACTAGCATGTTTTAAAAGATGTTACAGGGAGCGACCATACACAAGAGGTAGTCCCCACATAATAGCCTAGATCTATTGGATGTTTTGGTTCGTCAAAATTCGAAATGCAAAAAATAATTTTTATTAATTTTTTATAACATGAAAATTGATTAAAAATTAATGTTCGACTTTAAAGTCTATAACATCAAATGAATATATTTAAAATAATTCAACAGTAGTGAACAACACACTAGTAGGGGAAATTAAATAAATAATCCAAACATGAAATATTTCTCATTAATCAGATCACAAAATATGTACAAAACATATTTAATAAAAGCATAAAAAATGAGATAAAATTTCCATAATCACATATATATTTCTTAAAATGATGGAAAGAAGTAGCAGTAATGATAATATCGAGCAGTACAAATACCAAACCACTTCTAATTAACCAGATAAATTCAAAATTAGAATTCAAATTAATATTTAAGAATTATCAAATATTCAGCACTTTACAGGTTTAATTAAATGTCTAAAATAAAGAAGTAAAAGGGACACATAGAATTTAAATGATTCGGCCATAATCCTATATATACAGGGTCAGATCATCACAGTTGTTCACTATGTAAGATAAAATGGAGTACAAGGAGATAATGTCGGATAGAAACTAATGACGACGTAAATAGAACCAGAACATGATGATAAAACAAGATAAATAAAGAAGACTTCCCAAAAAATGACAAATAAAACCAAAACAGGACTAAGGCCCCCTTTCTAAGGCTCAGTTTCACCATTTTCATGGAAGAAGTTCGATAGATGGCACTAAAATTATTAAATTAGAGTTCTTCAAGTCTGGTAATCTAAAAAAATCACTCTTTTCAAGAAAAAAAACACAGTCTCGATCTGATGTTGTTGTCGAGGCATAACGCAACCATCCAAATGAGCTGCCACAATCTAAGAACTGACGTCGTCGCCCGAATCTAGTGTATACCAGATTCTTTGACCTCCATGATCAAGAATGGGAACTACTTACACTATATCCATTTGCATGGGATTCCAATAACTAGCCACACAGGGATACTCCACTGAGGATCCAAGAAACCCCATATGTGTGTAAAACTTCCTCTGCCTCACTATAACTTACCTATGAGTACAACACCTGGAAGACGGAGAAGATGGTGTTACGTCTTCAGAGAAAATCGAGGTCCCAATCTAGGATATCTTCTATGGAATCATGGTAGGGAATGGTGACAGGACCTCGGTGCCCGAATATGAAATCCTCTTCCGCTGCATGCAACATATGGAGGAATAGAGGGTGGTTTACGTTCGGGAACGAATCTCTGCAACTCCTCTCTGATCTCTCTTCTGTGAAGGTTAGTTCCCTGATTTCCTCGCTACACAACAAAAACAAACACGGATGGAGCCACTCGAGAACCCTATCCATGCCATCTCTCAATAAGCGAACAAAGGAACCCACCTCTAGGTCTCCCACCTTCTTGTTGCACCACTCGATCGAGGAATCCCCTACGAAGAAAATAAAAAATGGAGCAAGGGAATATAGATGGACAGTAAAGGATGTCCTGACTAATTCCAATGAACAGAAATGGGGGGACACACGAATGACTAGGAATGTCTCGGCAGTTACACAGTGTAACAAAATCTCACCACAGAAAAATGTATATAAAACAAGCATTTAACTAACTATAATAAAACTAATTTCAAATTCACAAATCTCCACCTTGGAAATTAAATCCATGAAAATTTCTAATATGAAACATCACATTCCCAACCTTGTAAAATTAAAAACATAAACCACATAATGATTCTGTACCACCTAACATCATCAACATGGACATATCATAAATAGAAAACAACCCAATAGGTATGATCCAAACAGTCCCCCTACATGTATCAATATGACACATGTCACCCGAAACTGAATGATATTATAAATACCTAGTAAACATGCTTATAATGAAATAATCCTAAACAAAATCACGATAAAAGGTCAAACCTGCACTTACCTGAGTCACACTCTGAGATGATACCAATGAGGAAATCACAGACTGGAAAATCACATGCCAACAGGTCCCCGAACCAGTTCACTTGTGCCTGTAGAACAAAAATAAATAGAATAGTATCCATCCTCACACAAAATATGGAAATACAAAACTCAAATAAATTTACATGGAATGTAAATTAGTACAGAAAAGTGAAATCATGCAAAGAGAAACAAAATGATGTAGGATAGAGAGAAACAAATAGAAAACATGCATTGTAAATGAAACAACCCATGTAGGTCTCCACTGAAACCCACAAAGACATATAGGACCAAAGGACCAAGAACCATTAGCTATTAAAACCGAGACACACCACCTAGACATTCGATGCAAGGCACCATAAGATCCTCAAAAGATGTATTCAGAATCTCCACTATAGGAGATGACCATCTAAAAAAAGCCAAAAGGAGACATCCTCACACCAAAGGGAAACTGCAAGGACACATGCAAGCAGTCCCAACATCCTATGATAGCTCAAAGATGCGAGAACAAAGGCTGGGAGCCAGCTAGAAACTAAGGGAAAACAAGCCACTAAAGGGTCGCACATCATAGTCTAGACTTACTAATGGAACACGGTTCCCAGGAAACAAAAAAAGCCACTAAACTAGGTCAAACAACAAAAAAAGAATCTTAGTGGCCATTCAACCGACAAACAAGAGCACTACACCCACACGCTACCCAAACCTAAACACCAAACTCGCTACAGGACCATACCTGGAGCAAACAGTACAAAAGGATGTAGAGGAACACAGTAGAGCTTACATAAGATCATCTCCTAGGAAAAAGGTAGACATTAGAGACATAATATCCTACCAAGACCATACTGTTATCTAGTTATCAAACATAGGCAATCCTCACAGAGAACTCATTCCTTCCTCGAAACCGTAGACACACATAGGTAGAAACTACCAAAAGGAATCTTTGAGGTTCAGACAGGCAAAGGAAATAGTGAAACAATGAGGGAAAAATAATAAAAAATAGAATGAAATTAAATCCTAAGATAGCCAACGACCTAGGTGAACAAAAAAATCAAATCATGCTACAATAGGTAAAACCACTATCAAAACAATTTAAAGCAATGACCTATTGATTTAAAATTTTAACAAAGAAAAACCTAAACTCAATTTGGATCTGATAGCACTTTATTGCGGGGAGTTTCCCTATGCGAGAGGAAGTCCCCACATAAGAGCCTAGATCAATTGAGTGTTTTGGTTCGCCAAAATTCAAAATGCAAAAATGATGTTTATTAAACAGAACACAAAATATTTTTATTAAACAGAACACAAAATCTTTTTATTCAACAGTAGTGAACCACACAATCACAGTGTAAATTACATCAATAATCCAAACATGTAATATTTTTTATTAAACAGAACACAAAATCATTACAACCATGATTTAATAAAACTATAAAAAAATGAGATAAAATTTCTAGAATCAAAAATATATTTATATAAATGATTACAAGCAGCAACAATAATGATATAACCAGGTAGTATAAATCCCAAACCACTTTTAATTAACTAGATAAATTAAAAATTTGATTTCAAATTAATATTCAAAATGTAGCAAACGTTCAGCACTTTACAGGTTGAATTAAATGTTGAAAATAAAGCAGTAAAAGGGACACCGAGGATTTACATGCGTCGGCTATAAGCCTATCTTCACGGGGCATGATCATCAATGTTTTTCACTATACAAGATAAAATGGAGTACATGGAGATAAAGTCAGACACCAACTAATGAGGAACTAAATAGAACCCGAACAAGAAGAAAAAACAATCTAAAGACATAAGAATTCACAAAAAATGAAAATGAAAACCAGAACATGACTGAGACCCCCTTACAAGGGCTTGGTTTAACATTTTTAATTGGAGAAGTTAGATCCAAGGCACTAATATCATCAATGTCGAGTTATTAAAGTCTTTTTATCCAAAAAAATCACTCATGTCCAAGAATAAACAATACAGTCTCAATCTGCTGCTGCTGTCGAGGCATACCACAACCATCCAAATGAGCCGCCAGAGTCTATAAACTATCGTCGCCACCCGGATCTAGTGTATATCAGATTCTCTGACATCTAGGATCAAGAATAAACAATTATTCCACTGTATCCATTCGCTTGAGATGCCACTAACTAGCAACACTGGGATACTCCAGCAAGGTTCTAAGAAACCCCCTAAGTGGGTTAACATTCCTCTACCTCACTGTACCTTCCCTCTGAGTACATCACTAGGAAGACGGAGAAGATGGTGTTCTGTCTTTGGTGAAAATCAAGCTCCCAATCCAGAATCCTTCCTATGGTTTTGTGGAAGGGAATAGTGAGGGGGCCTCGGTACTCAAATCTTAAATCCTCTTCTACTACCTTCTACATCTGAAGGAACAAAGGGTAGTTCACATCTGGGAACAAATCTCTACAACTCCTCTCTGATCCCTCTCCAGCAAAGCTATGTTCCCTGAAGCCCTTTTTGCACACCTTCAATGAAAAAGGATGGATCCACCTAAAAGCCCTATACATGATGTCTCTCATGTGATGAACCAAGAAACCCACCTCTAGGTCTTGCACCTTCTTGCTACACCTCTCGATCGAGAAATCCCCTGTGAAGAAAATAGAAAATGGAGCAGGAAAAGAAAAATAGATGGACGGTAAAGATGGCCTGACTGAAACCAATGTGCAAAAAGGGGGGACACACGGATGGCTAGGAAGTTCCTGGTAGCTCCACAAAATAACAAAATCTCAAAACATAAAAAGGTATATGAAACATGCATTTAATTAACAATAATAAAATAAATTACAAATTAACACAAGTGGATCCCCTTTAGATTGTGTATAAGCTACCAAACATAGCTATTTTGGTGAGGCATGTCCAATGGGTGAATGATCTGCCAGCTCGGTAACCTCCAGAAGGTCACTAATGGGCATAGTGTTAGTGGGGATGACCATGAAGGAAGTAGGAGAAACAGTTGAAATCAAATCTACTATGGCTGAAGTCAATGCTTCCCCCACAATTTCATTTTTTGTGGAATGTTCAGTTGGACCTAAAGTTAGAGAATCATCTCCCTCAACATCCATTATAGTATAAGTATATGTTGGCCATAAATATTCATTTAGCTATGACTACCCTAGTTGTACTTATCCCACTACATCTGACTCTAAAGGCAATGGGCACACATGTTATTGAACGATTAGAATCTACTAACTTGTACAGCTTGTGGAAACCCCTTAAATAGTTTATTCACTATGAAAACTAGAAATATTTAATGAAAATTAAGTAGGAAGGATAAAATGATTCCTTGTAGTCTCGAATAGGATATGAATTGAAATCATCCTCACCTTCTTATACTCATGAAATCCCATTGAGTTAATTCCATAGGTATTGTAGCAGGTTGATGAGGGGGTTAAAATACTCTTGTTGGATTTGAAATTATAGTCTGTATTTGTTCATCATCCTCAGGAGTACCATCTTTAGTGACCCTCTAACCCTCAGAAGCATCCACGGTAACATATTTTCCTCCCACTGTGTATTATGGAGAATTAATATGCGAGGGTTTGGTCCTCACCTCCTAAAAATGTGGTGAAAGGGAGAAAATAATATATTTTAGATGACTAAACTTAGATAGAAAACATTTTTCAATGTAATAGAACATGCTAACTTTTCATCAAAATCGATACGTGTTACCAATACTACCACCATATACTAGACCATATCATACAAGTGAATCCTTCCAATAAATGAATGTATGGAAGCATCTACCTCTTAAAAATAGGCACAAACTATTTTAGGATTTTCCAAAAAATATATTTGGGTTCAGTGCTCATCCCAAATCATAGATGATCAATCTACTCTTCTAGAAGCACTCTCTTGATATCTTCAACAGAATTACCCTTTCTCCAAGCATCCCATTCCTTCCAATCTTCATGAAATTCTACTATGAAAGTACTGGTTGTACTAGTTGAAAAAAAATATAACAGGAAGAAAATGGGTAACAGTCACAAGGGGCATTCAATAAATATATTTCCTCTATATAATGTAACATATTTTAAATGCCCCTATATGTAGGATCTTCCAAAATAAATGAAAAGACTCGATAAAATCATGTATCATTATCAGTTGAAAAAAAACAATAAAGCAATATTATATGACATGCCTTGGAAATAAATGGAAACTTGGGAAGAGAGGAAAAAATTCATGGGTTACTTCATGGGAAACATGAAACATGGGGAAGAGGCACACTGCATGCGAAGAACCAACCAGTGGGTTTTATTTTGATTTTCCAATAGTCCCTTTCAAACCAAAACTCTCTTTATCCAGAGCATTATTTTTAACCGTTTGAATGCATCTGTAGGTAGTGTCTTTGTGAAAATATATTCCACCTATTTGTTTGTATGAAAATATTCCAAATTTATCATTTTCTATTTCACATGATCAGAAAATGAAAATGTGTATCAATGTGTTTTCTTCTCCCATGCTACACTAGATTTTTGGCTAGTCTAATAGATGACTTTTTATCCACATATATCACCGTGGATCCATCCTGTGGATGCTTCATCTCCTTTAGAAAATTTCTCAACCAAATTCCATCACAAATAGTGGAGGATTCTACCACAAACTCTACTTCACTTGTGGATAATGAAACCACACTCTACTTCCTTGAATTCCATGTGAAATAAGTCAATCAAAGAAAAAATGCGTACCAATTATTGATTTTCCTTTCATCTTGGTCACGTCCTCAACCACTGTCTGAGTATCCATACAGCTTTGTTTCTTCATTGTATAGATAAAAGTGACCAAAATCCATCATTCCATTAATGTACCTAAGGATATGTTTTTCCGCTAGTCAGTGTGACTCTTTCAGAGCTTCCATATACTTTCTTAGAGGCCCAACACTATAGACAATATTAGGCCTTGTGATTGTGAGATACCTCAGGCTTCCAATCAGACTGTTGAATATAGTCAAGCCAACACTTCTTCTGTCTCCATATTTTGTCAGTTTCCAGCTCGTTGCTATAGGTGTGTTCACAGAATTGCAATTGTCCGTCTTGAATTTTTCAAGAAACTCCCTCGTATACCACTTTTGAGAGATATATATGCTTCCATTTTGTTTCTTTACTTAAATTCCTAGAAAGATGGTCATGAGACCCCCATCGGTCATATCAAACACCATGAACATGGCCTCCTTGAAATCATCGAACATCGGTTGATTGGTCCCTATAAACCACAAATCATCAACATACATGCATGTAATAAGTATATCCCCTCGATAATTCTTGTTGATGTAAACAACATGCTCATATGAACATTGGGTGAAGCCATTATCTCGAAGATAGTTGTCAATGTGTGCATTTAAAGCATGTGGAGCTTGCTTTAACCCGTAAATATCTTTCTTCAGTCGATACATTTTTCCTTCCTCCCCTTGTATAACAATGCCTTCAGGCTGGTCAAAATAGACCTCTTCTTCTATAATTCCATTCATGAATGCAGACTTCACATCTAGTTGGTAGATCATCCAACTATGATGGACAGAAAGGGATATATCATCTTTACACTGTCAAGGTGAGCAACTGGAGCGAAAAATTCTTCATAGTCCACCCCATACTTCTGTTTGTACCCCTTTGCTACGAGCCTCACCTTGTATCGATCGATCTCACCATTAGCATTTTTCATTATTTTGTACACCCATTTGACGCTAATGCTATTCTAGAATTTTGGGAGTATAGTCAGATTCCATGTGTCATTTATCTATATGGAATGATTTTCTTCTTTCATACCCATTATCTAACATCCTTCCCACATGGCTTCCTGAAATTATAGAGGCTCATGATCTTCATACAAGAAAAAAAAGCATTACCTATTCGTTCTGCTCATAAATTTCATTCATATTTTTCATCTTCCTAGGATCCATAGGTGAGGATCACCTGACCAAATTTTGATTTACTGGAGTATTTTCAAGAGTGATTAAATTTACTCCTGGAATTCTTCCAACTAATGATGTGCCCAAGGAAGGTGTTGCAGGTTTTTTCTCCAGATAATCTTGCCTTTCTTCAGGAACCTCTGTCTTTACTGGAATATCTGAAGGACCCAGTGACACCCTGAGAGGGGAGGGGTGAATCAGGGTGACAACTTTTTCTTTTAATGTGATGGATCTTGCTCCCACATTGGTAGGAACTTGTTGAACCTGTATGATGAATATGATCGTAAAGCAAACATTCACATGCACAGAGATGACACATCACTTTTTACTTGGTTCACCACTAAGGGCTACGTCCAAGGAGCATACGCCGACAAGTTGTCGGTCATACAAAATTCCACTAATCATCGCTAGCTGTGGATTACAAAGGTTTGGGCACAATCAATCTGTCCCAGGCTTACTGCCTTTACAAAGGTTTAGGGAAAGCTCACGCTTCCCTCGGGTCACTCCCGTTGACTCCCCCTAGCTCACTACCCTTGGTGAAGACACACTCATTTTATAGACGTGAAAGTCTCTTCATCATTGCATAAGAATGAATCCTCCATTGCATTGAGATGCTCTATTGATGTCCAATTCTTACCAGAAGATGAATCTCAATTCACGCTGAGGGTACTGGGCGATCTTCCAGCTTTCGTGCAACTTCAGAAGGATAGATGAACTTTAACAACCCTAGCACGTTTATCCATGCTCGACGCGCAAGTTTCAAACCTGGAGCACAAGTCACTTGCGCGGTACAAATTCGATGCAAAGGTGACATGAAAATACTTGCGTGAAACTGCCTCCTTCAACACCAAACTTGCACGACGTTGCGCCTTTAACTCCTCAACTGCCTTGGTCGCGCAACCAACAATCGGCGCGCAACCTCAATTTGCGCGACCCAACAACCACTCGCGCAACTCAACCACTTGCGCGACCAGAGCTCGAAAAATCTCTAAGTTTTGAACTTCATTACAAATGAGGAGGGGTGGTCCTCTATTTATAGGCAAACTGGACCCCCTACGTGGTGGTGTGCAAGTCTTCCCTCGGTGCGCAGGTTCCGCCGCGCAGCTCATCCGCCCTAGCCTATGTCGCGCATATCACTTGCGCAACCACACAAACACTTGCAAGACCTTCTTTCCTTTGCCATATTTTGAAGTTATAATATTTAAAAACAATATACGCGCAAGTTTCCAATCCTCCTAGGCATTGGCGCAGAAGTCTCTTCACGACGCGTAGGTCACTTGCGCGACCAGCCCAAAACTTGCGTGGCCCTTATCCCTTTGCCATTTTCCCATGTTCTGATCTTGAAAAACATATGGAGCAGAAGTTTCTTCACCTTCAAATACACGGCGCGCATGTCTCTTTTCCAAAAAACACTTTTCTCTATTTGCCGATTTTTAGGCCCAAAAATTTGGCTAACACTGGGAAACGACTCCACCTTCAATACTGGAAAACACTGGGAAACGATGCCACCTTCAATACTTTTGTATGCTCGAACAGTATGATCTCTTTGCTGTTACACATTCTGAACTTCCACTGAGGATTGACAACAAACACAAACAATACTCCAAATCATGCAAAAAAGACCATGTTTTCAACAATCTCCCCCTTTGGGTTTGTTGGCAATCAGAAAATAAATTCAATAGATCTCCATCCATGTGCAAACCATAAACGCAAGAATCAATTCAGACAACACTCTAACTCTACGTGACCAATTCTCGGTGTAGAAAACAAGAGAGGAAGATTGAATTGGGTTCCAGAGTTTTGGAATTCTCAATGATGGCCAAGAATCATTACATGATTGATGAATTCCTTCTTATCCTTCTCATCTTATCCTTCTCAACCTATCACTGACACAGAATTCGCATTGTGTCACTGGAGTATTACAAGTCTGAGCGTGCCTGAATTTATTCCTTTCTCCCCCATTGAAAATAAACTCAAAGCCTAGTAGTTTGTTAAACATTCAGCTCTAACCATACTCCCCCTGGAGAGTATCTCCCCCACAAACCTGCATCACATCCAAAAACAGATAAAAACAATTATCATAATCGGGGGGAAGGGTAAAGCATAACCTCCTTATGCACTGGGAGGTGGCTGAACACCATGGTTCAACCTATTCTTCTAAAAAACATTCGCTGACAGTGGCTTGGTCAGGATTTCAGCCACTTGTTCATTAGTTCCCACATGATCCACTCTAATCACCCCTTGTTCAACTTTTT
This sequence comes from Viscum album, assembly GCA_963277665.1. Taxonomy (NCBI): domain Eukaryota; kingdom Viridiplantae; phylum Streptophyta; class Magnoliopsida; order Santalales; family Viscaceae; genus Viscum; species Viscum album. The sequence goes on from OY728144.1 coordinate 599,196,792, forward strand.
CTTTGATAAAGTGATACCTGATTTCAATATGTTTCATACGGGAATGCTGAACAGGATTCTTCATAAGATCAATTGCACTCTTGTTATCACAGTAAATTACCATTGGTTTCTTTACCTCATCACCAATATCTGTTAATTGTTGCTTCATCCATAGTAGTTGAGTGCATGCCTTTGTGGCAGAGATATACTCAGCTTCAGCAGTACTGAGAGAAGTATTTTCTTGTTTCTTGCTCAACCAGCCAATACATTTCTTCCCAATATAGAATGTTCCACCACTAGTGGACTTTCTATCTACTACATCACCAACCAAGTCAGCATAAAAAAATGCTGATAATTCACTGTCCCATCCTGTAGCAAAAAATAACCCGAATTTATGTGTACCTTGAATGTACCTCATGATTCTTTTTACTACCGCCATATGTTCCTCCTTTGGATTAATCTGAAATCGGGCCACAAGGGATGTGAAAAGACAATATCTGGTCATGTTGTTGTAAGGTACAGTAGGCTCCCAATGATCCTTCTGTACATGGTGGGATCAGCAGAGTCCCCATCCTCATGCTTTGCAAGTTTAGTTCCAACTACAATCGGAGTTGAAATTGGTTTGGAATCCTGCATATTAAACTTTCCAGTAGCTCTCTTGCATATTTTTCCCGATAAATAAAAGTGTATTACTTCTTTTGAATCACATGCAGCCCCAAGAAATATGTGAGCTCCCCAATCATAGACATTTCATATTCTGATTTCATGTTGTTGGCAAATTCGTCCACTGATTTCTGCCTGCTGCCACCAAATATGATATCATCAATGTAGACTAGAACCATGAATTGATCTTTTGGATAATTCTTCACATAGAGATTGTGATCAACTTCTCCTCTTTTGAATTCCAGCTTCTTGAGATATGAATCCAGCTGTGAGTACCACGCACGTGGTTCCTGCTTTAAACCACACAGAGCTTTCTACAGTTTGAAGACCATTGATTCATCAGTACCCAAAACAAAGCCCACTGGTTGTTCAATGTAGACTTCTTCTTCGAGTACACCATTCAAGAATGCAATCTTGACATCCATTTGATATACTTTATATCCACTTTGGAGTTCCATGGAAAGGAAGAGCCTGATTGACTCCAGTCTAGCCACTAGAGCAAAGGTTTCATCAACATCAATGCCTTTAATCTAGGAGTATCCTTTACATAACAGTCATTCCTTGTTTCTGATGACACTTCCATGCTCATCAAACTTATTTTTGAAGATCCATTTGGTACTAATCACATTGTGACTTTCGGGTCTCTGGACAAGATCCCATGTCTGATTCTTTTCAATCTGATCAAATTCATCATTCATGGCTTTCACCCAAGATTCATCATTTTCAAATTCTTCGAATGAGGATGGCTCTACAACTTATAGAAATGTAGATTGCGTGTTATTCCACATCCTTCTTGTTTGAGTGGGTGCACTCCTGTCCCCAATTATGTTGGATGGATCAATCTCAGCTCTTCGATTTCTCCTACGAGGTTCAGTAGTATTCTCTTCAGCCACAATTTATTCTTCATATACTTATTCTGAGTCAACATCATGATGTGACTGCTGAGTGTTTTGAACAACTTCCTCTATTTCTACATTTGTATTTCCTTCATGTTCACTTTCTTCCTGACTTTCTGTCACATCAGCATATGACGTCCTTGAAGCATTTGTGCTTTTCTCTTAAATTATCTTAACATCACTGCTTTCCACAGTCCTTCCTAAATGCTTGTTGAAACATTTGTAGGCTTTACTATTCATTGAGTAATCGAGGAAAATTCCTTCATCTGCATTGTGGCCATATTTCCCTTGATTTACTTCTTTGTTCCTGATGAAGCATTTACTTCCAAAGACACGAAAGTATTTTAAAGAAGGCTTCCGTCCATGCCACAATTCATATAGTGTCTTCGTCTCACCCATATAAAGTCATGTTCGATTCTGAATGTACACTACAGCCTGAACAACCTCTTTCCAGTAATGTCATGGAATACAACTCTCAATCAGCATAGTTCGTGCCATGTTGTTCACCTGTTGATTCCTACGTTCAACAACTCCATTTTTTTGTGGAGTTCTCACAGCAGCTACCTCATACTGTATCACATGATTCTCCAGATATTTTTCAAATTCAATGGACGTGTATTCTACTCTATTTTCAGATCATAACACTTTGATTTTCCGTCCAGTATCATTCTCTGCGATTCACCGATAAGATTTCATGAAGTCAAGGACTTTTTGTTTCCTGTGAATGACCATCACACATGCCATTATACTGTAATCATCTATGAAAAGGACTAAGTACCTTTATCCATGAGTTTTGGCAACATTTATTGGCCCACATACATCAGTATGAATCAGATCAAGAAGGTGAGATGCCCATTTCTTCTTTGGCCGATATGAACTGCAGACCAGCTTCCCACGAATGCAAGCATCACAAGATTTTTCACGTTCACGCTTCAGGTTGGGAATGTCCATGACAATTCTCAATTTTGATATTTTCTCCATGACTTGTTGATTGATGTGTCCCAGTCTCCGATGCCACAAATTGTTTTCTTCTTCAATAGTCATGTAACAGGCATTTTCATCACTATCAACCTGATACAAGTTGCCTTCTATTCTGCATCCCTTCATAAATGAATTGGTTGTCTTTCCCTTGATAGTCCAGCCTTTCTGATTAAAAGTAACTATAAGTCCCGAGTCACAGAGTTGACTCACGCTGAGGAGATTATGACGTAGGCCATCTACGTAAAGAACTTCAGTCTTCTTTAGTTCTCCATTATCTAATTCTGTACTTCCACTCCCTTTTATTTTTAGAGCTCCATCATTACCAAATCGTACTGTACCATCAACCTTCCTTTTGATATCCGTTAACAGGCCAACATTACCTGCCATATGAGATGAACAACCGCTATCTACAATCTAGGTATTGTTGTTCTTTGTAGCTTTGAGGGCCACCTCTGCAAGGTTGGATTTCTCAATCTTCTTCCTTTCCTTCCATGAGACATTGTATTGAGTATATAGTACTGATGGCCTTTCAATCATCTCTTCCACATACTCAGGTTCATCATATTCGAAATCTTCTTCGAGAGGAGAGAACCTATTTGAGAGAGCAACATTGTCTTGCTGTCGAGACTTGACTTGTCTTGAACTTCGGTATGAGGTGTCCATGTCCCTTCTCTGCCTGCAATTAGCAACCTTATGACCAAAGTTAGAACAATGATAACAATATCCATAGAAATTGTTTCTTCTATAAGAATTAGGATATGAATTTTTTCTCCTTTGTTGAACTTCTATATCTTCTCCATTTTGATAGCTTCTTGCCTCTTCGCAATAAGACATGGTATGGCCCAGATAGCCACAGAACTGACACTTCATGAGTGGAAATGTCTTCTCACATGGATTTATCCTCATACATTCTTCCTTAGGAGAATAGTTAGATTGTCTGTCAATTCTAAATGTTTGAGGATAACTTTCAGTTCTACTTTTAGTTTGGATTGAGGGTTCCTTTTTCAGCACTTTAGGAAACGTTTCAAAATGTTCAACTTTAATCTTATCTTTCTTTTGGATCTTTTCACTTCCAGCAGTTGATGTCTTAGCTTCACAGCCAATTCCACTCCTTTCCATGCAAGCGGGTCTTTGATCACTCAAGATTTTTCCAACCCCATCTGATCCACACTTGGCTCTTTCCAGTAATTCTGCATCTGAGGATCTTCCAAACTGTATTTTCTTCCTTGATTATTTTGGAATTGATTTAGTCTCCAGTTTACTCCTTAGAGTAACAACTTCCTCCTTAAGACCCTCAACAGTCTTGGATTTTTCATCTAGTCTGGATGTGAGGTCATTGATGACCTTTTTGTGCTCTTCAATTCTCAGCATCAGATCCACTACATCATAATTGCTTTCAATTATTTTAGACTATACCTTCAAAAATTCTTACAGTCATTCAATTTCAGCTTTAAGTTGATCAACGTATTCAATTGATTCATCTACAATTGATTTCCACTTTTTGTAACTCTTACATTTAGTCTTAAACTTATTAACTGCATCCTTAAGTTTCATCTCGGGATCTACACAGGTTCTTAGTTGTTTTTCTCCACCATTATCTTCTGACTTTTCAACAGTAGCCATCATGGAAGCATGGTTCTCAGTTTTGGATTCTAGTTCTTCTTCATCGTAGAATTCATTATCATCTTCTTCCTCTTCGCAGACAAACCTCTTCCTTTTCATTTTCTATCCAGATTTGAAGTTTCCCTTTTTGAAGAACCTTATCTAAGGCTTCTCGAAGCTTACATCTTTACTATCATCATAATTGATTTTCTTTTTCACTAAGAGGCAATGTTCCCAACTTTTCCACAACAAAAACATACGAGAGGTAACTTCCCTTTGAATTTCCCTTTTCCCATATGGAACTTCTTTACAATGAGAGAAAGAATTTATTTTTCTTCGTCATCTTCACCACTACTATCTTTTGAGATTTTCAGTTTATCCCTGGACTTGAATGTCATTTCCTTGCTCACACGATTCGTAGCATCTTCTGGTTTGACTCTCATTTCATATGCTACCAAGCTGCTCAGTAGATCATCTAGAGAATGTTTGGAAACATATCATTCCTCAAGAGACGACACCATTGCATTGTATAGAGGTGGAAGTCTTCTTAATATTTTCTTTACAATATCAATGTCTTTGACTTCTTCTCCTAGTCCCCAAATTGCTCCAACCACTTCAGTAATTCGATTGAAGAATGAGTCTGCATTCTCATCAGGATGCATCTTCAGATCATCAAACCGATTGTGGAGCACTTGTAGCTTCGCCTCCTTCACTTTGTTATCTAATTCATAAATATTCTCAAGTTTATCCCACATGGATTTTTCTGAGGTGCAATTCATCACCTTTAGGTAGATCTGATCAGAAAGGGCTGTAGTGAGTGCATTTTGTGCTTTAGCCTCTGCATCAAGAATTTTACTGTCTGTTTCAGTCATATCCAGGCATGTTGGATCAGTGACTTATATTCCTTGCACAGTAGAAAAAAGAACTTCCATTCCAAGAGATCATAGATGAGATCTCATTATGTTCTTCCAGATTTAGAAATTACTTCCATCGAAATGAGGGACTCCCATGACCTTGATTGCATTCTCCAAGAAGAAAAGGGACAGATTCAACACCAGCAACCTTTACCCTCTTATACCACTTGAAGGACCCAGGGACACCCTGAGAGGGGAGGGGTGAATCAAGGTGATAAATTTTTCTTTTAATGTGATGGATCATGCTCCCACATTGTTAGGAACTTTTTGAACCTGTATAATGAATATGATCAGAAAGAAAAAATTCACATGCACATAGATGACACAACACTTTTTACTTGGTTCACCACTAAGGGCTACGTCCATGGAGCATACGCCGACAAGTTGTCGGTCGTACCAAATTCCACTAATCTTCACTAGCTGTGGATTACAATGGTTCCGGAACAGTCACTCTGTCCTAGGATCACTGCCTTTACAAAGGTTTAGGGAAAGCTCATTGCTTCCCTCGGGTCACTCCTGTTGACTCCCCCTGGCTCACTGCCCTTGGTGAAGACACACTCAGTTTATAGACATGAAAGTCTCTTCATCATTCCATAAGAATTCTTCCTCCATTGCATGTAGATTCTCTATTGAAGTCCAATTCTTACCAGAAGATTAAATATCACTTCGTGCTGAGGGTACCGGGCGATCTTCCAGCTTTCGTGCAACTTCAGAAGGATAGACAAACTTTAACAACCCTGGCGCACTTATCCAAGCTCGGCGTGCAAGTTTCAATCCTGGCGCGCAAGTCACTTGCACGGTACAAATTCAGCGTGCAGGTGACACCAAACTACTTGCATGGCACTGCCTCCTTCAACACCAAACTTGCGCGACATTGCGCCTTTAACTCCCCAACTGCCTTGGTCGCGCAACCAAGAATCGATGCGCAGCCTCAACTTGCGCGACCCAACAACCACTTGCGTGACTCAACCACTTTCGCGACGAGAGCTTGAAAAATCTATAAGTCTTGAACTTCGTTAAAAATGAGGAGGGGTGGTCCTCTATTTATAGGCAAACTGGACCCCCTGCGCGGTGGCGTGCAAGTCTTCCCTTGGCACGCAGGTTCTGCCACGCAGCTCATTCTTCCTAGCCTCTGTCGCGCAAATCACTTGCGCGACCACACAAACACTTGCGCGACCTTCATTCGTTTGCCATATTTTGAAGTTATAATCTTGAAAAACAATAGACACGCAATTTTCCAATCCTCCTAGGCATTGGCGTGCAAGTCTCTTCACGGCGCGCAGGTCACTTGCACGACCAGCCCAAAACTTGCACGACCCTTATCCCTTTTCCATTTTCCCATGTTTTGATCTTGAAAAACATATGGCGCACAAGTTTCCTCTCCTTCAAGTACATGATGTGCAATTCTCTTTTCCAAAAACACATTTCTCCATTTATCGATTATTAGGCCCAAAAATTTGGAAAACACTGGGAAACAACGCCACCTTTAATACTGGCAAACACTGGGAAATGGCGCCACCTTCAATATTGTTGTCTGCTTGAACAGTATGATCTCATTGCTATTACACATTCTGAACTTCCACTGAGGATTGAAAACAAACACAAAACATACTCCAAATCATGCATAGAAGACCATTTTTCCAACAATCTCCCCCTTTGGGTTTGTTGGCAATCAGAAAATAAATTTAATAGATCTCCATCCATGTGAAAACCAAAAACGCAAGAATCAATTCAGCCAACACTCTAAGTCTATGTGACCAATGCTCAGTGTAGAAAACAAGAGAGGAAGCTTGAATTAGGTTCCAGAGTTTTGGAATTCTCAATGATGCCCAAGAATCATTACATGATTGATGAATTCCTTCTTATCCTTCTCATCTTATCCTTCTCAACCTATCACTGACACTGAATTCACATTGTGTCATAGGAGTATTACAAGTCTGAGCGTGCCTGAATTTATTCCTTTCTCCCCCATTGAAAATAAACCCAAAGCCTGGTAGTTTGTTAAACATTCAGCTCAAACCATACTCCCCCTGGATAGTATCTCCCCCACAAACCTGCATCACATCCATAAACAAATAAAAACAGTTATCATAATCGGGGGGAGGGGTAAAGCGTAACCTCCTTATGCATTGGGAGGTGGCTGAACACCATGGATCAATCGATGCTTCTCAAAAACAGCCACTGACAGTGGCTTGGTCAGGATTTCAGCCACTTGTTCATCAGTTCCCACATGATCCATTCTAATCACCCCTTGTTTAACTTTTTCTTTGATAAAGTGATACCTTATTTCAATATGTTTTGTACGGGAATGCTGAACAAGATTCTTCGTAAGATCAATTGTGCTCTCGTTATCACAGTAAATTACCATTGGTTTCTTTACCTCATCACCAATATCTGTTAATTGTTGCTTCATCCATAGTAGTTGAGTGCATGCCTTTGTGGCAGAGATATAATCAGCTTCTGCATTACTGGGAGAAGTACTTTCTTGTTTCTTGCTCAACCAGCCAACACATTTCTGCCCAATATAGAAGGCTCCACCACTAGTGGACTTTCTGTCTACTACATCACCAACCCAGTCAGCATAAAAAATCGCTGATAATTCACTGTCCCTTCCTGTAGCAAAAAATAACCTGTATTTATGTGTACATTGAATGTACCTCATGATTCTTTTTACTGCCGCCATATGTTCCTCCTTTGGATTACTCTGAAAGCGGGCCGCAAGGCATGTGGCAAAGACAATATCTGGCAGTGTCGCTGTCAGGTACAGTAGGTTCCCAATGATCCTCATGTACATCGTGGGATCAACAGAGTCCCCATCCTCATGCTTTCCAAGTTTAGTTCCAACTGCAATCGGAGTTGACATTGGTTTGTAATCTTGCATATTAAGCTTTTCAGTAGATCTCTTGAATATTTTTCCTAAGAAATAAAAGTGTATTCCTTCTTTTGAATCACATGCATCCCCAAGAAATATATGACCTCCCCAATCATAGACATTTCATATTCTGATTTCATGTTTTTGGCAAATTCGTCCACTGATTTCTGCCTACTGCCACCAAATATGATATCATCAATGTAGACTAGAACCATGAATTGATCTTTTGGAGAATTATTCACATAGAGATTGTGATCAACTCCTCCTCTTTTGAATTCCAGCTTCTTGAGATATGAATCCATCCGTGAGTACCACGCCCGTGGTGCCTGCTTCAAACCATATAGAGCTTTCTTCAGTTTGCAGACCATTGTTTCATCAGTACCCAAAACAAAGCCCACTGGTTGTTTAATGTAGACTTCTTCTTCAAGTACACCATTCACGAATGCTATCTGGACATCCATTTGATATACTTTATATCCACTTTGGAGTTCCATGGAAAGGAAGAGCCTAATTGAATTCAGTCTAGCCACTGGAGCAAAGGTTTCATCAACATCAATGCCTTTAATCTGGGAGTATCCTTTACATAACAATCATGCCTTGTTTCTGATGACACTTCCATGCTCATCAAACTTATTTTTGAAGATCCATTTGGTACCAATCACATTGTGACCTTCGTGTCTCCGGACAAGATCCCATGTCTGATTCTTGTCAGTCTGATCAAATTCATCATTCATGGCTTTCACCCAAGATTTATCATTTGCAGCTTCTTCGAATGAGGATGGCTCTACAACTGATAGAAATGTAGATTGCGCGTTATTCCTCATCCTTCTTGTTTGAGTGGGTGCACTCCTGTCCCCAATTATGTTGGATGGATCAATCTCAGCTCTTCGATTTCTCCTGTGAGGTTCAGTAGCATTCTCTTCAGCCACAATTTCTTCTTCAGATTCTTATTCTGAGTCAACATCATGATGTGACTGCTAAGTGTTTTCAACAACTTCCTCTATTTCTGTATTTGTATTTCCTTCACGTTCACATTCTTCCTGACTTTCTATCACATTAGCACATAACGTCCTTGAAGCATTTGTGCTTTTCTCTTAAATTATCTTAACATCACTGCTTTCCACAATCCTTCCTAAACGCTTGTTGAAACATTTGTAGGCTTTACTGATCATTGAGTAACCGAGGGAAATTCCTTCATCTGCATTGTCGCCATATTTCCCTTGATTTCCTTCTTTGTTTCTGATGAAGAATTTACTTCCAAAGACACGAAAGTATTTTAAAGAAGTCTTCCTTCCATGCCACAATTCATATGGTGTCTTCGTCTCACCCATATAAAGTCATGTTCGATTCTTTATGTACACTGCAGCCTGAACATCCTCTTTCCAGTAATGTCGTGGAATACGACTCTCAATCCGCATAGTTCGTGCCATGTTGTTCACCTGTTGATTCCTACGTTCAACAACTCTATTTTGTTGTGGAGTTCTCATAGCAACTACCACATGTTGTATCCCATGATTCTCTAGATAATTTTCAAATTCAGTGGATGTGTATTCTCCTCCATTGTCAGATCACAACACTTTGATTGTCCGTCCAGTATCATTCTCTGCGATTCGCTGATATGTTTTCATGCAGTCAAGGACTTGTCATTTCCTGTGAATGACCATCACACATGCCATTATACTGTAATCATCTATGAAAAGGACAAAGTACCTTTATCCATGAGTTTCGGCAACATTTATCGGTCCACATACATCTGTTTGAATCAGATCAAGAACGTGAGATGCCCTTATCTTCTTTGGCCGATATGAACCGCAGACCAGCTTCCCACGAATGCAAGTATCACATGATTTTTCACGTTCACGCTTCAGGTTGGGAATGTCCATGACAATTCTCAATTTTGATATTTTCTCCATGTCTTGTTGATTGATGTGTCCCAGTCTCCGATGCCACAAATTATTTTCTTCTTCAATAGTCATGTAACATACATTTTCATCACTATCAACCTGATACAAGTTGCCTTCTGTTATGAATCCCTTCATAAGTGAATTGGTTGTCTTTCCCTTGATAGTGCAGCCTTTATGATTAAAAGTAACTATAAGTCCCGAGTCACAGAGTTGACTCACGCTGAGGAGATTATGACGTAGGTCATCTACATAAATAACTTCAGTCTTCTTTAGTTCTCCATTAGCTAATTCTGTACTTCCACTACCTTTTATTTTTAGAGCTCCATCATTACCAAATCGTACTGTACCATCAACCTTCCTTTTGATATCCGTTAACAGGCCGACATTACCTGTCATATGAGATGAACAACCACTATCTAGAATCCAGGTACTGTTGGTCTTTGTAGCTTTGAGGGCCACCTCTGCAATGTTGGATTTCTCAATCTTCTTCCTTTCCTTCCATGAGACATTGTATTGAGTATATAGTACTGATGGCCTTTCAATTATCTCTTCCACATACCTAGGTTTATCATATTGGAAATCTTCTTTGAGAGGAGAGAACCTGTTTGAGAGAGCAACACTGTCTTGTTGTCGAGACTTGACTTGTATTGAACTTCGGTATGAGGTGTCCATGTCCCTTCTCTGCCTGCAATTAGCAGCCTTATGACCAAAGTTAGAACAACGATAATAATATCCATAGAAATTGTTTCTTCCATAAGAATTAGGATATGAACTTTTTCTCCTTTGTTGAACTTCTATATCTTCTCCATTTTGATAGCTTCTTGCCTCTTCGCAATAAGACATGGTATGACCCAGATAGCCACAGAACTGACACTTCATGAGTGGAAATGTCTTCTCACTTGGATTTATCCTCATACCTTCTTCCTTGGGAGAATAGTTAGACTGTCTGTCATTTCTGAATGTTTGAGGATAACTTTCGGTTCTCCTTTTAGTTTGGATTGAGGGTTCCTTTTTCGGAACTTTAGGCAACGTTTCAAAATGTTTAACTTTAATCTTATCTTTCGTTTGGATCTTTTCACTTCCAGCAATTGATGTCTTAGCTTCACAGGCAATTCCACTCCTTCCCATGCAAGCGGGTCTTTGATCACTCAAGATTTTTCCAACCCCATCTGATCCACACTTGGCTCTTTCCAGTAATTCTTCATCTGAGAATCTTCCAAACTGTATTTTCTTCCTTGATTCATTTGGAAATTATTTAGTCTCCAGTTTACTCCTTAGAGTGACAACTTCCTCCTCAAGACTCTCAATAATCTTGGATTTCCATCTAGTCTGGATGTGAGTTCATTGATGACCTTTTCCTGCTCTTTAATTCTTAGCTTCATATCCACTACATCATCATTTATTTCAATTATTTTAGACTGTACCTTCACAAATTCTTCCATTCGTTCAATTTCAGCTTTAAGTTGATCAATGTATTCATTTGATTCATCTACAACTGATTTCCACTTATTGCAACTCTTACATTTAGTCTTAAACTTATTTACTGCATCCTTAAGTTTCATCTCAGGATCTACACAAGTTCTCAGTTGTTTTTATCCACCATTATCTTCTGACTTTTCAACAGTAGCCATCATGGATGCATGGTTCTCAGTTTTGAATTATGGTTCTTCTTCATCATATAATTCATTATCATCTTCTTCCTCTTCGCAGACAAACCTCTTCTTTTGCATTTTCTTTCCAGATTTGAAGTTTCCCTTTTTGAAGAACCTTATCTGAGGCTTGTCGAAGCTTTCATCTTTACTATCATCATCATTGATCTTTCTTGTGCACTGAGAGGCAATGTTCCCAACTTTTCCACAACAAAGACATGCGAGAGGTAACTTCCCTTTGAATTTCCCTTTTCCCTTCTGGAACTTCTTTTCAAGAGAGAAAGAATTTCTTTTTCTTCATCATCTTCACCACTACTATCTTTTGAGATTTTCAGTTTATCCCTGGCCTTGAATGCCATTTCCTTGCTCACACGAGTCGTAGCATCTTCTAGTTTGAATCTCATTTCATATGCTACCAAGCTACTCAGTAGATCATCTAGAGAATGTTTGGAATGATATCTTTCCTCAAGAGCTGACACCTTGGCATTGTATAGAGGTGGAAGTCTTCTTAATATTTTCATTACAATATCAATGTCTTTGATTTTTCTCCTAGACCCCGAATTGTTCTAACCACTTCAGTAATTCGATTGAAGAATGAGTCTGTATTCTCATCTGGATGCATCTTCAGATCATCAAACTGATTGTGCAGCACTTGTAGCTTCCCCTGCTTCACTTTGTTATCTCCTTCATAAATATTCTTGAGTTTATCCCACATGGATTTTTCTGAGGTGTAATTCATCACCTTTAGGTAGATTTGATCAGAAAGGGCTGTAGTGATTGCATTTTGTGCTTTAGCCTCTGCATCAAGAATTTTCCTGTCTGTTTCAGTCCTAGCCAGGCATGTTGGATCAGTGACTTGTATTCCTTGCACAGTAGAATAAAGAACTTCCATTCTAAGAGATCTTAGCTGAGATCTCATTCTGTTCTTCCAGATCTGGAAATTACTTCCATTGAAATGAAGGACTCCCCTGACCTTGATTGCATTCTCCATGAAGAAAATGGACAGATTCAACACCAGCAACCTTTACCCTCTGATACCACTTGAAGGACCCAGGGACACCCTAAGAGGGGAGGGGTGAATCAGGGTGACAACTTTTTCTTTTAATGTGATGGATCTTGCTCCCACATTGGTAGGAACTTTTTGAACATGTATGATGAATATGATCAGAATGCAAACATTCACATTCACAGAGATGATACAACACTTTTTACTTGGTTCACCACTAAAGGCTACATCCATGGATCATAGGCCGACAAGTTGTCGGTCATACCAAATTGCACTAATCTTCACTAGATGTGGATTAAAAAGGTTCGGGCACAGTCACTCTGTCCCAGGCTCACTGCCTTTACAATGGTTTAGGGAAAGCTCACTGCTTCCCTCGGGTCACTCCCGTTGACTCCTCTTGGCTCACTGCCCTTGGTGAAGACACACTCATTTTATAGACATGAAAGTCTCTTCATCATTGCATAAGAATTCTTCCTACATTGCATGTAGATGCTCTATTTAAGTCCAATTCTTACCATAAGATTAAATCTCACTTCGTGCTGAGGGTACCGGGCGATCTTCCAGCTTTCGTGAAACTTCAGAAGGATAGACAAACTTTAACAACCCTGGCGCGCTTATCCAAGCCCGGCGCGCAAGTTTCAATCCTGGCGTGCAAGTCACTTGCGTGGTACAAATTTGGCACGCAGGTGACACCAAACTACTTGCGCGACAATGCCTCCTTCAACACCAAACTTGCGCGATGTTGTGCCTTTAACTCCCCAACTGCCTTGGTCGCACAACCAACAATCGGCGCGCAGCCTCAACTTGCGTGACCCAACAACCACTTGCGCGACTCAACCACTTGCGCGACGAGAGCTCGAAAAATCTCTAAGTCTTGAACTTCGTTACAAATGAGGAGGGGTGGTCCTCTATTTATAGGCAAACTGGACCCCCTGCGCGGTGGCGTGCATGTCTTCCCTCGGCGCGCAGGTTCTGCCACACAGCTAATCCTTCCTAGCCTCTGTCGCGCAAATCACTTGCGCGACCACACAAACACTTGCGCGATCTTTTTTCCTTTACCATATTTTGAAGTTATAATCTTGAAAAACAATAGACACGCAAGTTTCCAATCCTCCTAGGCATTGGCGCGCAAGTCTCTTCACGGCGCGCAGGTCACTTGCGCGACCAGCCCAAAACTTGCGCGACCCTTATCCCTTTTCCATTTTCTCATGTTCTAATCTTGAAAAACATATAGCGCACAAGTTTCCTCTCCTTCAAGTACACGACGCGCAAGTCTCTTTTCCAAAAACACATTTCTCCATTTATCAATTTTTAGGCCCAAAAATTTGGCAAACACTGGGAAACGGCGCCACCTTCAATACTGGAAAACACTGGGAAACGGCGCCACCTTCAATACTGTTGTTTTCTTGAACAGTATGATCTCTTTGTTTTTACACATTCTGAACTTCCACTGAGGATTGACAACAAACACAAACCGTACTCCAAATCATGCATAGAAGACCATGGTTCCAACAATATCTTTATTTTCCACCTCATCATTCCATTTCCATACTTATTCCTCCCTAAAGACCACATATCTACTTGACTCTAATTTATTCGATAGCGGATTATAGAGTTTGTATGCTTTAGATGCTTTAAAATATCCAATGAAGATGCACTTTTCAGAATGATCATCAAGTTTACTTATTATCTCTTCTGGAACTTGAGTGTAGGAGACACACTTAAAGATTCTTAGATGCGCCACACTCGGTTTGTAGCCAATACACGCCTCTTGTGGTGTCATGTTCTTGACACTCTTCATTGGACACCGATTGAGAAAGTAGGTAGTACATGCCACTACCTCTGCTAAAAAACACTTTGGTATCCCTTTCTCCATCATCATGGACATTATCTTGTCGAGTATGGGGCAATTCTTTATTTCTGAGAAGCCATTCTATTGTGTTGTGTAGGCTGCAATGTATTTCTGTTTGATGTCATGTTCCCTGCAAAAATCTTGAAATGCATTCGGTGCGTATTCCCCACCTCTGTCATACTTGAGTACTTTGATTCTGTGGCCACTTCCAATTTCAACATGAACATTGAACATTTTAAAGACAGTGAATGTGGAAGATTCTTCTTTGATGCAATACACCCACAACATTCTATTGAAACCATCAATAAGGGTAATAAAATTACTATTACCTCTATGTGATAGTGATTCAAGTGGTCCACATATATTAGTGTGAACCAACTGAAGTGGTTCCTTTGCATTTCTGGAAACTCCACTTGGGAAGAAGTTCCTTTTCTGCTTACCAAGTGTACACGCCTCACACACATTATTTGGAACATAAATGGTTGGGAAGCCACACACCATGCTTAATGAGGATAGATGTTTAAGCCCACTAAAATGTAGATTCCTAAAGAACAGATTCCATCTCCATGAATCATTCATCATCAGCCCAAATAGACAGTCCACGACCTTTATGTTGGTATGCAGTGGAAACATGTGATTCATTGACATTTGGACTTGAGTGACAAGTCTCTTGTGAGCTTCTCTTATAGACAAAGAAGAGTTTGCCAAGTGTATAACATACTCCTTCTCAAGGAGTTGGCCGAGACTGATGATATTATTTTTTATGATTGGTACATAATACACATTTGAAATGTAATTTGACTCTCTATTCTTCCGATAGATTTTGATTATACCTTTGACAATAACAAGTACCTTCGATGAGTCATCAAAACTCATGTCTCCATGAAATTCTTCGATGAGTTCCTTGAATAGCTATTTGTTACAACTCATGTGGTTTCTTGCACTCATGTCCAGATACCATACATAGGGGCGTTCACACGACTTTTATTATACTAGGAGGAGTGTGTAACCTTGTTCAAGATGAGATGCTTCATCATAGTTGGATTGTTCATCATGACCCACTTTTCTCCAACAATCAGAGGCATAACGGCAGAATTTCTTATAGTTGTGGTCTTGAAAATTCTTTTCATTTCCATGACCATGTGTGAATCAGAATTCACAGTGTCCTCTTCCATGGAAACTAGTGAAATTTTGTTGCTTTTGTTGATTTATTGGATGGTATCCACAACCTCTTCCTCTTTCATGATGTTTGCCTCATTGTGTGTGGAAATTCTTTTGCTCTTGTCGAGTCAACTTGGACTCTAAGGAATGCTCTATTTTTGAACTCACATTCTTCTGCATTTGTTACTCATGGAATTGAAATGACCCCATAAATTCTTCAATGGAAAATTTTTCCAAATCTATTGATTCTTCGATTGCCACAACCACATGTTCAAATTTGGTTGCGAGAGATCAAAGTGCATTCTCAATAATACGAATGTCCTCCATTTTTTGACTATTTCTTTTCAAATTGTTATCAATGAAAATTATGTGTGAAAATTAATCATAGATACTATCAATGTCTTTCATATGTGTCGCTTAGAACTCCGCTCTTAGAGTTTCAACAAGAACCCTCTTCACTTGATCAACACCTTTGAAGATGGTGGAAAGGATATCCCAAAATTTCTTTCTTGATGTTGCTTCAAAATCTTTTCAAACATTGATTCATCCAACCCTTGATAGAGGAGAATCAATGCCTTGTTGTCTTTCTTCATTTGATTTTTGAGGGTCAACTTTTCTTCATTATTGAAAGCGAATTCTTCCTCCATAGAGGGTACAACGTACTTGTCGGTGATGATCTCCCATAATTTCTGCAACCCAAACAACAAGTTCAATTGAATGCACGACCATTCATAGTTGTCCTTAGATAGCTTTAGAACTTGCTGCTGGATTGTGGTACCCATATTGGGAAATTGGTGGATGCTTTGATAGTACCTTTGATACCAGTTTGATGGCTAGAAAAGCCAAAAAATAGAAAATATAATAGGAAGAGAAATGGAAAACAATCACAAGGAGCTTTCATGAAATATATTTAATCTGTATTGTGAAGAGGATTACAATTTCCCTGATATATAGACTCTTCCAAAATAAATGGAAAGACTCCATAAAATCCTATAGCATTATTAGTTGAAACAAAAAACAATAAATTAATATTAAATGACATGCTTGGGAAATAAACAAATAATTGGGAAGAGTGGAAAAAACGCATGGGTTTGGTGCATGGGTAATAAGCCACATGGAGAAGAGGCACACTGCATGGGAAGAACCAACTGGTGGGTTTTAGTTTGCATTTCCCAAAGAAAGGAATCAAAAATGAAATGGAGGCCAACCTTATTGGTAAGGTGGGATCAATTCGCTGCACCTTTTTCCAAGGAATTTATATTGTCATTCCCATTATAGAAGGGTGTGTGAGAGGCCTCATTAGTGGGGAAGAAGGTATCTCACTACGTTCATGTGAGGCTAAAAAACCTACCTCATCTGCTCCATGTGAGCCACTTACATTGTCCTTACATATTATTTCATATAGTCATTGTATTTAAATTACATGATCTAAATAAATGAATTTTCCTTTGAGAGAATCAATGGAATCATCTATATCCTAGATGTTAGAATCCACTAAATTAGGTTTATCCATATAAGAAATGATTCCAAGAGCAGATATACCACTATACCCAGTGAAAATATTTTCTAATACTGAAGAAAACACCATATCCCATCCCCAAGAAGAGAATTATTCCATGTGTACCACTCTCTCTAAGTGTGTGGGTATAAAGCTTCTGTGGGGAAAACAACTTGAAAGATGGATCGAAAGATTGGGATTTAGGGGTATAAATATTCCCCCATATCTCAAACATTTGCTGGGAATTTGGAAAATGGTAGGTTTTAATGGAGAAACCCCCTTTATCGGCTTTATTATCTCAATTTAATGTTCTTTATTATCCTCTTTCTAGGAGATAGGTTGACTTTAAAAGACAGGGACAGGTTTCAAAAACTTACAATATGGGTATGATCAAATCCATGTTTTGACATAAGACCTGGCAAGTGAAAACATAAAATTGGTAGGTGGATGTTCTATCTTTGAGCATATGTATTCCCACATGACCATGATCCAAATATGATGAGAAACCGCCAAATTCTTTTCTTGAAGTGTTTTTTATTCAATAGAGGGCACCTCTTCTGGAACCATTGGAACTGATGTGCAAACTGGTAGGGTGTTTCCCATGGATTCTGACAACCAGAACACCCTCCCTCTGGGAAATGTGATAACCCTGTTGGGTGTAGTTTTCGGATGAATCCTATACATTATACAAGTGGAAAAAAATTATGGGATGTATAAAACAAAGGAGGTTGTTGATCCAATCCATTACTTATTGTTTTCCAAATGATTATGAGTTAACCCCACAAGTAAATTATAATAAATCTCATTATGGAGAATTGGGAATTGTATGGTCATTGATGAAATCATATCCCCCTATGTGGGATCCTATCTAGCCCCATAGAACTTGAAATGGGTCTATGAGATGGTAGGGTTGATTTCCCCTTCTTATGGGCCGTGGAAAGTGATAAATCATTTCCAATATTGATACATCAAGATTTATGATCCTCACCATGGATATCAGGGCTTCTACCAAATATGATTAAACTCAGTATATGGTGTTGGATTCACAAACATGTAGTAGCCCACCATTGAGAAACATCGCCAAGAAAGTTTCAGGTTGATCCAATCATTTAACATTGGGGGAAATAGACTAACCCCACTGATTGAAGAGACCCTCTTCAATATTCAGCCAGTAAGCAACCAAACATCTCTAGGTGTCAATATTTTTACATGTCAATTCCCACTATGCATTGGGGTCATGGACATTTTATGTGGAAAAAATCAAAAATACAATAAAAAAAGAATACATCTAGCTTGGATTGAAGGCTTGACCACCCTGACTAATCCTTGATATGGTTACTAATTCCTTTGCTGGGGGAGGAGTTCTCTCTAGATCATCCTATAACAATTAGGGAGGCATATAACCATCACACATTTCACCCATAATTTGGGCCCACAAGAACATATCGATGTCCGAGAGACTAATAACGACCTCTATGTACACTAAGTGGTATGTGTTTGTATATAGGCTCCACCAGATAAGTAGTTTCATGATGATGGAAATGTTTTCCTGGGAATGATTTTGTGACACCCAAGATGCTTCATAAAATCATACAACATTCAGTTCATCCTTTAATGTATTGTATATTTTTGTGAAATCCTATGGGACATCCCAACTCTAGACAAAAGGATCCCCCTAGGAGAAGGTCCCATTTTGATGACCATCCTAATGAATCGTCATCTATGGACATCCTTACAATAAAATGATGACAATTAATGTCTATTTCTGGTACCTGAACCTTTTCCCCCCAAGAAAAGGTGGTCAGATTCACAATAAACCCCTCATAGTAGGTTTTCCATATATATTTCCCCTTTGATGAGATATTTTCATGGGCTTTGTTGTTGCACCAGAGTATCTAAGCCATTGGTTTATTTGTTCATCGTAGTGTTGGAATCGGGAAATCTGATAGAAAAACGAATCCGTAAAAGGGAATCCAATATGGGAGAGGGTACCCTAACGACGTTCCAATTTTCACCATTAGCAGAAAATATAGCTTGTGAAGGGTCTATCTTCTGCAAAATTGGGAAATGAATTGTGGGTATAAAAATATTATTCAAATAAAAATTATTGTAATGTCTTGTGAATCCCACTGCACTATGTAGGCCATGAAGCATATAACATCGTAGATGAACCTCAAAGCCCATAAGTTTCTATGCGGACTGAAATTCACTTCAGCTGCTAGGCGTGCAACTCATTATTTGTACAGGGGAATAATTTTTCCAAAAAGCAGAATATACCGTTTGTTGAAAATACCAGTTTGCGAAGGTTAATTTTCTCTTTGCAGAAGAGGTCGTTCGAAAAGGAAATTGTTGTGGTGGATAGGCAGTAGAAATGGAGCAACAAAACAACCATAATAGAGCTGAAGGAACACTGGTGTTATGCGCAGATGAAGCATGAACCGAACATCAACTAAAACAGTGCAGAAAAATAAAAGGAATGCAATGATTTACGTTCTTCGGCCCCTTGGGGACGTAATGAATGACAAGAACACCACACACACTCACGAATTTATTAATATAAAAATAAAACCAGAATTACAATGAAGCGTAGCAGCCTAATGAATGAACCGAAGAGGCAAACATGCACAAAGGTGTGTCAAAGAAAACCAAAACTGCAAATCACCTACAACGCAGGGGATAACAATACCCGGCAGTCCAGATCTCTTCACACATTGAAGGTTGAATCATTGTCTTCTGGATATTGAAGAATTAGTGGTGGTTCGCTTCTGGTGTAGTTATGAAAATCATCAATAGTAGACGCACATCTTCTATTTGGAAGGGATGCTGTCTTCTCCGCGAACTGGCATGTGATGTAGGCACCATGGGAGAGAAATAGGAAAGGGATATCTTCTCCAATAAGGAGGGTTGAGAAGAACCAGAATCCGAACACTAGGGCTCACCGAAGAAGAATGAGAAAACCCCACTGCAATGAAGTCGAGATGACAGATGTTTTTTTTCAGAACAACTGCGATGTTCAATCAATCTAAAAAAACATAAAATAGTCAAACTATCAGCTTGGTTTTTATCATTGTGTATCTTATTGACACACACAGTCCCTTGTTCTATATAATCCCTAAAAAATTTAATCTAATATCTATGTGTTCAGATTTTCCATGGAAAACTAAATTTCGTGATAAATGGAGGGCTAATTGACTATAAGAATAAACATTAATGACTGAATTACAAAGTTTGTGTTCAAAAGAAAATCCTTTAATCCATAAGGCTTCTTTTACCTCCTCGGTAAGGGCAATGTACTCGGACTACATGGTTGAAAGGGGAACTACGGATTTCATGTTCCACTTCCAAGAGACACGCCCACCACAAGCAGTGAACACATATCCAGTCAATGATTTTCTAGTGTCAATATTACCTGAATAATAAGCATCTACAAAGCCCACAAAAACATCAGAAACATCAATATTTTTACCATAGAACAAAGATAAATTAGATGTAAAGGAGAGATATCAAAGGAGACACTTAAGGGCATGCCAATGTGGCTTCCCAAGTGTGGCCATAAATCTGCTTAAAGTGAAGATTGTAAAAAAATGTCAGGCTTGGTGAAAATAATAGATTACATTAAAATTCCAACAAAGTTAGCATATGGGATTTTAGACATAAATTGCACTTCATCATCAGGAGTGGCTGATTGTGTTAAAGATAACTTAAAGTGTTGAGAAATAGGTACATTAACAGGTTTGAGAGATTCAAACATGTATCTCTTCAGGATCTTTAAAATATAAGCACGCTGAGACAAGTATAGCAATTTTTTTGGTCTATCTCTAATGATTTCAACATCCAAAATCTTCCTAGATTCACCTAATTATTTCTTCTCAAAATTTCCTTTTAATTGGGATTTAATAGAAGTGACATAACTCATATTTTTACATATGATTATCATGTCATCTACATGGATCAGAAGGTAAATCATACAACCATGGATTGATTTGATGTAAAAACATGCATCATATTGACTCCTGGTGAATTGGTTGTTTAACATGAAGGAATCAATTTTTTTATACCATTGCCTATATGCTTGATTTAAACCGTAAAAGGACTCGTTTAATAGGACAACCTAGTTTGGCTTGAATTCATTAGAATAACCATCAGGAGGCTTACTATAGAGTTTTTCATTCAAATCCTCATGTAAGAAGGCAGTCTTAACATCTAGTTGTTCAATGTGCAAATCAAGATAAGTAGAAAAGGCTAATAAAAGCCTAATAGAAGAGTCTTTGACAACATGAGAAAAGATTTCAGCACAGTCGATTCCCTCTCTTTGAAGGAATCCTTTGGCGACTAGTCTTTCCTTAAACTTGACTTTATTTCCCATGGTGTTGTCTTCCTTTCTCTTGTAGATCCACTTGGACCCAATCACATTAGCATTAGGTGGCTTGTTGACAATGGTACATGTGTGGTTTTTCTTTAGAGATTGCATATCTTCATTAATTTAAAAGATCCAATGTTTTGAATCATTGTCTTTTAAAGATTGCTTATATGATTTTGGACCATCATCAATGAGATCCTGCGACACATGAAAGGCATATAAAGCAATATCATACTAGATAAATCAAGATGGAGGTCTTGGAACCCTCATTTTTCTATCTCGGGTTAATTGATAATCCTCATGGGTGGTAGAAGGTCCAAAATTGGAATCAAAACCAAAACTGGACTCAGAATCAGCCTCAACAGTGGGTTGAGGAGGAGGTGGAGAAGACTGGATATCAGTCTCCACATGAGCTGGAGGGTCATGTTCACCAGACATATGAAGGTCTGGTTCCCTACTGCCAGGTGTAACAGTGTTGGTCTTAGGGGCAGATGACTCATAAAAGACCACATCTCTACTAATAATGCACTTTTGGTATCCCAGCTTATCTACCCAGAGTTTGTATCCCTTAAGAACCTCAGGATAACCAACGAAAATACACTTGAGGGATCTTGGTTCATGTTTATCAGTCTTGACGTGAGCATAGGCTGTAGACCAGAAAAACCTTATGTAGGAATACGAAGGGGGCTTACTGGTCCATAGTTCTTCAGGAGTCTTGAACTTCTTTGCATAAGAGGGACACATGTTGATTAGGTACACAGTAGTGCTAGTGGCCTCGGCCCAGAAGGATTTGGGGATGCCCGAGTATGCAAGCATACTATAGACTCTTTCAAGTATAATCAGATTCATCATCTCTGTAAGGCCATTGTGACACCCTAAGATTTTATGATAAATATTTTATTTCTTATGTTATATGAAACACCAAAGGAATCTTTCAATACAAGCATCACTGTCTTGGCTTGTGTTACATGCAAGAGCAACCTTCCTCGATAGCTTGCGTTGTACGCAATACGGAGTTTCACTAAACAACAATAT
This sequence comes from Viscum album, assembly GCA_963277665.1. NCBI lineage: Eukaryota > Viridiplantae > Streptophyta > Magnoliopsida > Santalales > Viscaceae > Viscum > Viscum album. The sequence continues at coordinate 599,219,164 of OY728144.1, forward strand.
GTTTTTAAAATATTATATAAAATAGAAATTATAAATATTGTTAACCACATTTTGAATTTTATTTAACATTAGAATTCATCTTACATATGATATGAGAAAAAAATCATTTTTTCGGATAAAAGAATTATTTTTTTTCAAAAATGCAGTTTTTCCACCTTTTGATGGCGCACCCATTTATTATCTAATTTTTGAAAAGTTTAGGAGTTCAATTTTTAAAAAAAAACTTCTTCTTTTGAATTAAAATATAAAAATTTACATTGGATAAAATTTTGATACTTTTCTGATAATTTTCATATTTTGATGAATAGTAAAAATACGCTAAATTTTTCTTAAAAACAACTTTTTTCATAAAGATAATTTATATGTTTAAATGATACAATTTAATGGTTTTAAATTATAAATAGAATATGTTTTTACCATTTAATATAATTTATTTCATTACCATTAATTTTACATTGAATTCATAGGTGAAAACATTTCAATCTTTGACAATGTTTTAACTTTTAAAACCTGTTTTCTTAACAATGGGATTAATTTTAAATTAATTACTGCAACTTCTATGTTTTTAATTTTGAAAAATGGATTCCATATTTGGATTCAGTTGGTCTAAATTATGTTAATAAGTTACTTTTTTTATTTTGACATTATGAATAGTAACTACAGTAATTTTTATTTTCTACAGTTAAAGGTAAAATAGGTAATTATGGGTGAAAATAAGATTATAAAATTACCATACCACCTGCCAAAATTCTATTGGATGAATAAAAGTAGACCCATGTCACCTAATTGTCGGAATAGATTCATTTCATGGACTATTGACAATGAAAATGATATAATTATAATTAAAACCAAAGAAAGTCACAACATGTCACTCTCTTATATCTTATAAGTGTAATAATTGTAATTTAGTGATAAACTTCATAAAACCTCAAATATAAATATTCTATAGAAATATAATAAAATTATCTACATAATGAGAATTTATTTTGAATTTTTATGGATTAAATAATTATCATTAATGATGACACAATAGTGATGTAGAAGTTATTTTATTGATTGAAATATCAAATAAATGGTATTAAAAGTAATAAAATAAATATTATATGAACTAATTAATATAATCCAAAAAATTTCTAGACGAATATGACATATTAGTAATTTATTAAATATTTTTTTTGAATATATATTCTCTGTGTGGATTTTATTAAAATGCAAATAAGTGAATAGTGTCAAAATTGACACTATTGATATTTTATAAAAAACCATATTATAAAATTCTTTAAAAGTCATAGAAATATTTAAAAATTATAAATTTAAATTTATATGGTCGATAATGTCATAAATTATCCAATTATGGACAATTAAAAACATATAAGTAATTATCTATAACAATTAAAAATTTAGAATATTATTACCACAAATAAAATTAAATAGATTAAATAAGGATAAATCTATTGGATAAGGTTTAAAATAAATTCCCAACATGTCTAAATTTTATTGGTTGATGATATGACTACTCTATCTCATCTAATCTTTTAATAGAGTCATTTTTTGAGGTTTTTAAGAGGGGTTTTAATTTATTATAAATTAATATTTCTTATGTTTCCAAAGGATCCCCTCTCCTCCCTTATAAAAGGGCACCTCCTCCCTCTCCTCCTCACAACATTTTGAGCCTTCAATCTCGCCAAAAACCTATCCATTTCTCTAATCCACTTCCCTAGAAAGATACTAGAGGTTCTGGTCTTCTTCAAAGACCAACTTTAGTTCCCTAAGAGGAGGTTTAGAAGAGGCACGTAGAAGAAGAGGTAATATCCATTACCGATTATTTAAAATTTATTTCTTCTTCTACTTCCTCTTATTTTCTTGTTTCATTATATAGTAATAACATCAGTATCACTCATATAATTATATGTTATTATAAATATGAAACAACTTTATTTCACCTTCTATCCATCCTGCGGAAAATGAAATCATCGTGCATGCGTACGTATGAAATACCATCTCCATGCCATGGTGTAATCTGTTTTCCACCACCAACTTACATAGATGGGTAAAATTATGTAAAGAATAACTATATATTATTATTTAAACATGATATTATTTCTGTGATATTCTATCATCCACTCTAATACCATTCAATAATTATGGGATCGATATCATCGCTCGTGCATACGTACGACTTACTGTCTCCACGGTGCGATGTGATTCGTTCTACTTGATCTTCATTAAACCATGATTATATAAACGAAATGAATGAATAAATCTGATATATATACAATTCGGTAAATGATGTATCTATAACCTAAAACGAGGAATAATAATTTATTCGTCAAAATACGCATAAGAAAATAAAGCAATGAACACTCTAATAACAAGTATCAATGAAATATTACTAATAAGAAGATAAGAATATGACCATATATGATATCATAACAATGAATTTGATTCTGGAATAAGACAATGGCATTTTTTAAATCATTATATAGGAATTTTAGATATGTACAAAGCATATCATACCTAAGGTATGGGAAAATCTCACAATCTCAATTTTTATTCGAGATTGTTTGTACTTCAGTATTTACTGGGGAATATTTATTATCCACATCCATGTTTAATAAATATGTAATATTATCCCCCTAAAATTGTTTAAATCCAATTTTAACTATTGGTGAATTTTATATAAAAGATATGAAAGGAATCTTTTGTCGTTTTTAGTACGAGATGCTTTTTGACTTTTCCAGCCAAAGTTCAAGAATAATGATTTTTAACTTATAAAACATGAATGGATTTTTTTGATTTCATAGAAAATTATTTACATGATGCTTCCTTTAGAAGCATTCAAGTTTATATTCAATTAACCTCTTTTAGTATGACATGTTGAGAGAGGAAAAATGTTTTTGAAGTAGAAAGGATATTTTCCTCAAAAATGGAGTTTAAGTGTTTTATAAAAATTATATTCCATCTAATACAATATAGGGTTTTGTTTCTATCCCTATTATTACATTGATTTGATTATGTAATGATGGAATTATTTTTATGATGTCCTTTTATCTTATATGGATTATTTTTTGATGGATTGATTTTTAATAATCCCATTATTATTACATGGGTTATGGTATGATGTATGATTTATGATTTTGTGGAACACATAAGAATGGTTTCATTATGATATGGGTGGGATATATATATCCTTCAAATGGATTGGGAAAATATTTATATCTCATTAGATAGACATGGCTGGAATGACAATTTAATCCGGTTCAGTGATACAGGACATGAAGGAGGAGTGAACTCCGTTCATTAATGGACTTTGTCTGCTATGATGGTCTTGGAAATGAGTCTTGACTAATAAGATATGATTTTCAATGATTATGTGTGTATTCCACGAAGTTTCATTTTTATGTTATGATTATTGGGATTAAATTTTGCTACTATGATTTATCCCATTTCATGATATTATTATCTATTTTTCAGGTTAATATTTTCAAAATGTTATGTTCTTATGAATATTATATGATTGATATTTCCTTTGTTTTCCCTTGCTGATCATTTGAGATCACCCTTTTGTATGTTTTATTTTCCCCAGGTCAGGACGAAGGGTATTAAGTAGGATATGCCAAAAGGGACTCTAGATATGATGAAATAAGCAGTGTTGATGATTTACGAACCAATAGTTTATGTTTCCCAATTTTTAAAGACACTATACCTTTACGGTACATTCATGGGTTTTTATATATTTTAATATGTATGCTTCAATTCTAATGTAATGAAAATATATGTAAATTATGGGTTGTTATAGTTGGTATCCGAGGGAGGTTATAGTCAACCTTTGGAAACTAGGATGTGAAAGCCTTAGTAAGAACCCTAAGGATATGTCTAAGCGTAGAAAAAAATATTAGTGTTTTAGAAATTTTCATGAATAACCTATGATAAGACATATAGTGTGAAATTTTATTCCTGATTATGTGGTCTTCCTATTATGATTCGTGTTTCTCACACTATGCTTCTTGGTTTTAGTCAACGTCTGGAACCCGAAGGAACCGTGCTAGTCCTGAATGCGATGAGTAATGTAATGACTATCCCCCTGAGCAACCAAATGTTATGGGAGCTGGATTGAAAAATCTTGTAGCCATTCTCACACTACTTTATTAAGCTATGAATCATGCAGGACTTCCAAACGAGCAAAGGAAGGAGAAACATTCTTTTGAATCTTTCATGAGGTAGCATCCACCTTCATTCAGTGGGTCTTCTGATCCATTAGTGTATGAACAATGGATTAGTACCACTTAAAAGAAATTTTCAGTTCTATAATGTACTGCACATGATAAAGTCATCTTATCAGTATATCGTTTGGAAGGTGAATTTGATAAATGGTAAATTCTTATCAAGAATATGAGGTAAAGAGATGAAATTGAGTCTAAGGAAAGGGAGGAGTTCAATAATTTATTTTTAAATAAGTTCTTCCCTCATATTCTTCGAACAAAGATAGAGAATTAGTTTCTTGATCTATAGAAAAAGGATGATGAATCATTTGATACCTACGAAGAAAATTTTACAAGACTTGTGAGGTACGCTTCTGGAATTATTATCCAGCCTAAGAGTAAGATCGACCAATTCTTTAGTGGCAGAAAACCAAGTCATCGAAGGGTGTTATCCACAAGGTACATCAATAGCTATGAGGAAATTGTTATATGTTCTCTCAAGGTTGAGATGGAGATTGGAGTAACCCATCCGTCATATAGGTTTTCTAAGAAGAGGAAAATGGAATTCAAAGGAAAATCTAAAGACCACACTGAAAAGAAGATGAGTTTTCCCTTATGCTCAATGTGTGGAAATAAACATGGAGGAAATTGTCTTAAAATGACAAGTAAATGTTTTAAGTGTGGAAAATAAGTTCATCGGGAAATTCAATGCTGTAGTGATGGGAAAAAGATGTATAGTGATGCGAATAAAGAAAAAGCAACACGGAATGCACCTCCTACACTTCAATGCTACAAGATCAAGTAAATTGAGCATTATTCCAACCAATTCGGTAATCCAAGGGTGGTTGATGATGATCGACATCAACAAACTCTTAAGTCCAATGACAATGGAAAGTCGCATGCAATTTCTATCCACAATGTGGAGTACGATAACGAAGTGGTGAAAGGTAGACTTACCATCCACTCTAAAGTAGAAAATGTTTTATTTGATTCTGGATCCACCCACCATTTTATTTCTGAAGAAGTTTCCTTGGGTATCACCATATTACCTCAGAAATTAGATATTGAGTTAGTTGTGAAAACCCTAAATGGCACAACAGTTGCATCAAAAGTTTACAATTCTTCTCCGATTGATGTTTCTGGGAAGTGCTTCCTGCAAATATTTTGATCCTTCCTATAGTGTAATTTGATGTGATTCTTGGCATGGATTGGCTTTCCTTATATATAGCTCATATCAATTTCCAAAGAAGGGAAGTCACAGTTCATATTCCGGATCAATTTATGATCATCTATCGATGAAAGTATGAACATAAGCTTCCAATGGAAATTTCTTCCATCTTATGGGTCATGATTCCAATAAATGAATGTTATTTATCTCAAATGGTTGGATAAAAACTCATGATTAATAAGATTCCCATTGTACGGGAGTTTGATGAAGCTTTTCTAGAGGAATTGCTAGGTCTTCCACTAAATCGTGATGTTGAGTTTTCAATAGAACTCATATTGGGTGCTATACCCATTTCAAATACACCTTATAGAATGGCCCCAATTGAGTTTTAGGAATTGAAGAAGAAACTCCAAGAGAATCTTGATAAAGGATTCATACACCCTAGTGCATCAACTTGGGGAGCACATATTCTGTTTGTTAAGTAGAACGATGGATCAATGAGACTCTGTATTGATTATCGAGAACTTAACAATATCACTATCAAGAAAAAATATCCTCTCCCATGCATTAAAGAATTATTTGACCAACTACATGGAGCTCAATACTTTTCCAAGATTGATCTTCATTCAGTGTATCATCAATTAAGGGTCAAAAGGGAGGATATACCAAAGAAGACTTTACATACAAGGTATGTGCAATATGAATTTATAGTGATTCCATCTGGTCTTTCTAATTCCCTAGATATCTTCATGAATCTAATGAATAGAGTCTTTAGAGACTATTTGATCAGTTTGTGGTAGTCTTTATAGACGATATTCATCTCTATTCAAAGAGAAAGGAAGAACATGAAGATCACTTGAGAATTGTATTAAATACCCTAAGAAAGGAGAAGCTTTATTCCAAATTTACCAAGTGTGAATTTTGGCTTCAAAAAGTTTCACTTTTGGGTAGCATAATCTCAAAAGTGGGGATATCTGTGGTTCCAACAAAAATAGAGGTTATCAAAATATGGCCGAGATCAACTATAGTAACATAGATACAAATTTTTCATGGTTTGGATAGATATTATCGATGTTTTCTGAATGATTTTTGACGATTATCTAATCCAATCACCAGGTTGACTCTAAAAGGAGTTAAGTTCATTTGGATGGAGGAGTGTGAAGAGAATTTCAAGGGTTTAAAAAGAATGTTATCCAGTGCACCTGTGCTCACACTGTATAGTGTCCCAACAATTTCTTATAATTCTATTACATCATTTCAATGATAAAAAACATAATATTATTACACATAGAGGATACAAAGTTTTAGTGTCTTGGGAAAACTAGGACCACACATAACAAATACTACATCAAGCATAAACATTTATTTAATTTCTTGTTCTCTACCTTTTTATTGGAACTTGTCCTCTCCTTGGTACATGTAGCCACATGAGGATATATATAAAAATGGGTGAGCTATAATCCCAATAAAAGGATATATAAAAACAATATAGCATGGGGTGATAATAGTCATAACATAGGAAAAAGATCATGAACATTAGAGGATCATAAATAAAAGACTTGAAATTTGACAATGCATAAAAATGAAACATCATGTCTTAGTGGTTAACTAAAACACATACTTTTGAACCAAGATAGAATATTGTTGACACATAATTTCACATTTACTCATGAGATTCATCACTTTACACAATGAATTGGAGCACTGTATAATTCCTGTGGAACCCGTCACATTGAAACATTCATATTGTGCGATATAATTCCGGGCGCACCCGTCACATCATAACATTATAATTAACATGCATTCCACATTGAACATATATAAAAAATGAACATAACCATCCCATGGAAAGGAATGGGTTTCAAATCATAAGAACACATTAATAAACATTGGGTTCCCAAAACAAATGGGGAATAACATACTTGATACAAGAACCATCAACTTTGAATGAGAAGTAAAAGGTGAGTTCTTAAAAGAAGAGTTCTTTTGGAATACATTTGGTTTGTCATAAATACCTGTGAAAAACATGTATATAAAAAAAAGGAATGAAAAATATGAACAAAATATTTTTAAGGAGTAGCCATTTCAAAATGGAGTGAAAGAGGGAGAGCTCAAAGGATGAAAGTTGGGTTCGAGAATTTCCCCCTACCCTGTATCTGAATGCTTCCTTCTCATTAATGTCCTGTATAATGACATTATATTCATTAATTATAAATTAAAGAACATTTTATACATTAATAGGGTTCATTCTGGTTCCATTATGTCATTTTAAGTTCCATTGGATGACTTATAGTTTTTAAAAACATTGTTCGGGGATGTTCATTTTTATGGTTTTTCTTGGGTGGTTCACTTGTATTCATGAATTGAAGTTTGGGTAGAACATGGGTAAACATCCAGAACTGATATTACATTTTATTAATGAGATTAAAGGAGTTTCAATGATCTTATAATGAATCATATTATATCGATGTGGATGAATCATTAGATAATAATTAAATGAAGATTGTTGGGGTTAATTTAGGCGGTTTTTCGATCACAATGAACTTGTTTTAATTTACCACTTAGTAATATGTTCATAAGTCAGTTCCAGAAAATTAAATAGGTCATAATACATATAAAATATTCTGGCTCAACCATATAAATGGTTTCATGACCAGATATGAGGGTAGAAATGGAAGAAGAAAACATGTCGTTCTTGAAGGTGATAAATTAACACCTCACGAACAACATTCTCTTTAATAAAATAAAAGGAAGAGGGAAAGGGGGTTGGCTGATATAATATCCCAATAGAATAATACAATTACAATATATTTATAATAATAGAGTTTAAATACCATTTGGATGAATATAGGTGGGGATAGATCAAGAAATGAAATTGAACTTGAAAGGAAATTAAAGGAGAAGAGGGGGAGCAATTACCTCTTGAAACCTTCTATTGAGAACCTCCTTAAGGGAATAATCATGGTATTTTGATGAGACCAGAAGCTCTTGAACATGAGTTAGTGGCTAGGGAAGGTGTTTTGGAAGATTTTAGAGAAGACATGAAGCTTGAGAGGTTTGAGAAAATGAGGGTGTGAAGGGTGGCTTTTATAGTCGAGGGGAGAGGGGTTTCCTTAATATAAAATTCATTAGTTTTTTAATTTCCCCTAAGATAAGGAATAGTGAGTATTGAATGACCAAGAATAGTAATTTTATCATGTGATCCCGAACCAAGTGGACTTATGTAAGCAGAACAACACACATGACTCTATAATTAGCTTATTCAGCTTATTTATGTAAATTACGGTATTTCACTATTCATAAAAAATTCAAGTATCTCAGAAAAATCCCAAAAATTTACCCCAACCATTTTTCGATGTTTATAATCCAAAAACTATTTCCATTTTTCAAAAATAATTTTATAAATATTATTAATTTAATATTTAATTAAAATCATAATTTACATAAAAAAACAGTTTTTAAGATTAAAACTGATTTATTGTGTTTTCAAAAATTACGTAGGGTCTTATAAAATTTTATAAAAACTATAAGACATTGGTTCAATAAATTATGAATAAATTTTAGGGAAATAAATTTTCTTTTAAATTAATTAATTAATTATAATATATTATTTATGACTTACAAAATACCAAAATGTTTACTAAGGTCAAATTGTCACTTTCTAAGATGTCTAAATTTTATTTTATTATTCATGGGTAGGGTTACTATTATGTTGGATGATTTACTATTCATAAGGGTCATATTAATATTCATAAGGGTATGTTACTATTCCAAAGGCTATGTTACTATTCACTGAAAGTTATTTTTGTTTAATTAGACTCCAAAAATTATCTTGAACACAATCGTGTATGTTGGATTTTCAAAATGAAAACTTATGTTTAAAGGTAACTTATCACATAGTAGTTCATTATGTTGTGTTTTAGTGTTATTTTATGACATAAATATAAGAAGGGAGTTTCCATTGAAAAACATTGGGTCGTTACAATATTCCCCCCTTAAGAAATTTTGCCTGCAAAATTTCACTTTACACAAACAGGTGAGGGTAATTCTCCTTCATTACCTCTTCTGGTTCCCATGTTTTTACCTCAAACTTATGGTTCCTCCAAAAAACTTTGACAATATTTGTTTCCTTGTTGTGTAGAACCTTATCTCTCAGATCCTGAATCTTTACTGGCTGCTCCTTATAGTAGAGATCATATTCCAGTTGCACCACCTCTGAGTTTAGTACATGTGCGGGGTCTGGTATAAACTTCCTCATTAGTGATACAAGCAACACATCATAAACTTGAGCCATATTCAGTGGAAGTGAAAGATGATAGGCCACGACTCCTATGCGGTCAAGGATTTCAAAGGGGCCAATATAACTTGGGTTCAACTTCCCTTTCTTCCTGAATCGCATGACTCTCTTCCGTGGAGATATTCGAAGGAAGACTTTATCTCCAATGTCAAACTCCAAGTCTCTTTGACGATTGTCAGCATAGCTCTTTTTCCGACTTTGAGCAGCTTTGATGGGTTTCTGGATGATTTGAACCTTCTCTGTCATCTCTTGAACAAGATCGGGTCCAAGTAGCTTTCTTTCTCCAACTTCATCCCAACAGGTCGGAGTTCTACATCGCTTTCCATACATAGCTTTATATGGAGCCCTCTGTATACTCGAGTGGAAGCTATTATTGTATGATAAATCAACCAATGGGAGATGATGATCCCAACCACCTTTTAATTCAAGAGAGCAGGCTCTTAGCATATCTTCAAGCATCTGAATAGTCCTTTCAAACTGGCCATCAGTTTGGGGGTGATAGGTCATGCTAAAATTTAATTCAGTACTCAAAACATGTTGAAGGATCCTCCAGAACATAGATGAGAACCTTGGATCACGGTCAGAGACAATTGAGAGTGGAAAACCATGCAGTCTCACCACTTCCTTCACATATATCTTTGCAAATTGTTCAAGTGAGAGATCTTCCTGAATAACAATAAAATGGGAAGTCTTGGTGAGTCGATAAACCACCACCCATATCCCATCATTTACCTTTGATGTCTTTGGGAGACCCGTGACAAAGTCCATAGTAACATTTTTCCAATTTTCACATGGGTATAGGCAATGACTGCATCATACCTTTGGAATTTTGTCACTCAACTTTAACTTTCTGACATACCAAGCACCTTGATATATATTCTGCAATCTCTTTCTTCATGTTATCCTAGAAGAAGTGTTCTTGGAGATCACAGTACATCTTGGTACTCCCAGGATGGATAGATAAAGTTGAGCTATGTGTGTTGTCCAATAGCTCCTTCTTTATCCCATGTGATGAAGGCACACAACACCATGTTCCAAAACGAATCACACCATCATCGTCGATATGGAACTCTTGCAGATTCCCTTCTTTTACTGCATTCACCCTCTTTTGTATATCCACATCATCCCTTTGTGCTTCCTTAATCTTCTCCTGGATTGATGGTTGTACAATCATTTGGGCATGGTAGGATGTATCCCTTACCCTTATGATTTTCAAATCCATCCTTTGAATATCTAAGAAGATAGGGTCTTTCTCAATCTGTAAAATGGATTGAGTAGCGAGTTCTTTTCTACTTAGAGCATTATCTACCTTGTTTGCCTTTCCAGGATGATAGTGAATAGAGAAATCAAAATATTTGATTAGCTCTAACCAACTCCTTTGATGCATGTTGAGCTCTTTTTCAGTGAATATATAATTTAGGCTCTTGTGGTCGGTGTTTATGTCACACTTTTCTCCATAAATGTAGTGCCACAAGATTTTCAAGGAAAACATCACGGCTGCCAGCTCTAGATCATGCATCGCGTAGTTCTTCTCATGGATCTTCAACTGTTGTGAGGCGTAGGCTATCAAATTATCATTTTCCATGAGTACACAACCAAAGACTTTCTTTGAAGCATCATTGTATAACACAAAAATTTATCCACTTTTCGGTAGTGTAAGTACATGTGTTTTGATTAGCCTTATCTTTAGCTCCTTGAAGCTTCCCTCACATTCTTCCATCCAAACATACTTTACCCATTTCCTTATTAACTTAGTTAGCAGACATGACAATTGTGAGATGTTTCTCACAAAAAATCGATAGTGCCCAGCTAATCCAAGAAAACTATGGATTTCTGTGACTCTAGAGGGCTTGGTCCATTCCTCGATCGCCTTTGTTTTTGAAGGATCAACAGAAATTCCCTCACTTTTGATCACATGTCCCACGAATGTGACTTGATTCATCCAAAATTCACACTTGCTGAACATGGCATACAACTTCTCCTTTCTCAATGTCACCAACACAAGTCTTAGATGTTCTTCATGTTCCTCCTTGCTCTTGGAGTAGATGAGTATATCATTGATAAACACTACAACAAATTTGTCAAGGTAATGTATAAAGACTCTATTCATCAAATCCATGAAAATTGCAGGGGCATTAGTAAGTCAAAATGGCATCACCAAAAACTCATAGTGCCCATACCTTGTACGGAAGGCAGTCTTCGGAATATCATCCTTCTTCACCATTACCTGATGATATCCAGAATGAAGATCCTTCTTTGATAAGTATTAAGATCCTCTTAACTGGTCAAACAATTAATAAATCATTGGTAGAGGATACTTGTTCTTTATGCTGATCTTGTTAAGTTCCTGATAATTGATACACAGCCGCATTGTTTCACTCTTCTTCTTCACAAAGAGCACTACTAAACCCCAAGGTGATGCACTAGGGAATATGAACCCTTTGTCCAAATTCTCTTACAGCTGCTTCTTTAACTCCTCCAGTTAGATCAAAGCCATCATATAGAGATACGTCGAGATAGTAGTAGCTACAGGTATGAGTTCAATCAAGAACTATACCTCATGATCTGTGGGAATTCTGGGCAACTCTTTGGGAAATACATTGTTGTATTCCCTCATAATGGTAATTTCCTCAAGTTTGGCACCTTCCTTCAACTCAACAATTTGGGTGAGGTATGATTATTCATAGGGAATCAACACCCACACCATTGTAGGATTTTTAAAAGGAGATTCATGATCTTCCTTGAATTTGTAAAGGAACATGGGATGGTTTGGAATATGAAAATATATTGTTTTTTCTCGACAGTTTACATGTGCTCTATATAACGAGAGCCAATCCATTACCATTATAGCGTCAAATTCCACGAAGGGAAGTATTATGAGATTTTCTAGAAGAATCATCCCACATACACCAACAGGAAAAGAGTTAAACACTTGGGTTGAGATTATTACACCACTTGGTGTTTTTACAGATATCTCTACTTCAATGTTTCAGGGCTTTGATTCTATAGTTCTAGAAAACATGCAAGATATAAAGGAATGTGTAGAACCAGAATCAAATAAGATTTTTTCCATTCTTTAGTGAATAAGAAGTGTACCTTATACGACTTCATTATCATGCTCCACCTCCGCAGTAGTGATGGAATAAGTCTTCCCTTGTTCCTTTGGCTTTGGTGGCTACTGACGCTGATTACCCTCGAGATCTCAAGGTTTAGTGAATTGGTTTGCATAGTGCCCAAGCACCCTACAGTTGTAGCATTGAACCATGAGTGGTTCTCTACTTTCAATGGCTACATTCTCCTTCCTTTTCATGTCTTTTCGACACTCCTGAGCATGGTGTCCTTCTATCCCACACTTGAAGCATTTCCCTGTCCCTTTGAGGCAGTTCCCATGGTGTAGCTTCCAACATTTTTGGCATGTGGGTCATGGATTTTTCATCCCAACTTTTTCATTAGATCCACCATCTTAAAACTCCATCTATCTTTTCTTATCACCATAGCCATGTGACCATTCTCCAAACTTCATTCCCACTTTTAGAGCACACCTAATAACTTCTTCATAACTCCCAAAGTCTCTAATTTCAAGATCCTTTCAAAGTTTTGGTTTTAATATACTAAAGAGTATATCAATTTTGCTATAATTTTTTATAACAGAACCCGAAGCATACCTTACAATGCTTGTGAAATTCGCTTCATAGTTTGTGATATATTCCCTTTATTTTTTCTTGAGATCTATAAATTCTCTATGCATCTTTTTGTGAAGAGTTCATGGGAAGTAATTATTAAGAAACATTATCATAAAGTCTTCCCATTCCATCTCTTCAATCTCTTCCCTTGGCTTGGTGTTCTTAATCAATGCCCACCATTGATCGACTTCTCCATATAGACGATAAATGGCTAGAGTCACCTTCTCTGTATTAGAACAATTTAGAACAAAAAATATCATCTCCATGGAGTTGACCCACTGTTCCGCAACTAGTGGATCAGAAGATCCACAAAACGTCAGTGGTCGTTACCGCATAAAACATTCAATAGCTAGCTTCTCCCTCTTTGGTGAAGGAGGACGTTCCCCATTATTAATGTTATTGTTCATAACCTGAGATAATTGGGTAAGTTTGTCCATGAAAATTTGATCTCCACCTCCCAAATAATTGGGTATGTCATTTGGGCAATCGTTGCATTGGCCCTCGTAAGAGTTTTTGGGCTGATTTCTCTTGGTTCCACCATTTTCTAAAATAGAAAAGGTTAGAACAAAACAAAAGTAAAAAAGTCATGAATACATAAATTATTCATTTGAACAATTTATACTAAAATCATAACATATGGGATCCTTATGTAAATATTCTTGTGCGCATATTTGTAATTAGTCTCATACTAGAGGTTTTCTCTAGGGTTCACTAATCGTAATTTCCAAATTAACTAAACATTGCCTCTGATACCAACTATGGGGACCTGGAATTTTCTTACATTACTATTACATCATTTCAAAGATAAACAACATTATAGTATTACACATAGAGGATACAATGGTTTATGTTCTTGGGAAAACAAGGACCATACATAACAAATACAATATCAAGCATAAACATTTATTTAATTTCTTCTTCTATAGCTTCTGATTGGGACTTGTCCTCTCCTTAGTACAAGTATCCACCTGAGGATATACATCAAAATTGGTGATCTAGAAGCCCAGTAAGAGGATAGATAAAAGCAATATAGCATGGGGTGAGAATAGTCATAACATAAGAAAAAGATCGTGAACATGAGACGAGCATAAATAAAAGACTTGAAATGTGGCAATGCATAAAAATGAAACATCATGTATTAGTGGTTAACTACCCCAAATAATTGTGAACCAAGATAGAATATTTTTCACACATAATTTCACATTTACTCATGAGATTCATCACTTTACCCAATGCATTGGAGTGCTGTATAATTCTGGGGGCACCCGTCACATTGAAACATTCATATTTCGCTATATAATTCAGGGCGCACCCGTCACATCATAACATTATCATAAACATGCATGCCACATAGTTCATATATCTATAATTAAAATAACTAACCCATGTAAATGAATGGGTTTCATCTCATAAGAACACATTCATAAAAATTGGGTTCCCAAAACAAAGGGGAAAACATACTTGACACAAGAACCATCAACATTGAATGAGAAGTAAAAGGTGAGTTATTAAAAAAATTGTTCTTTTGGAAAACATTTGGTTTTTCATAAATACTAGTGACAAAAATTTATATCCTGTAAAAGGAAAGAAAAATATGAACAAAATACTTTTAAGGTGTAACCATATAAAAAAGGAGTGAAAGAAGGAGAACCCGAAGGATGAAAGTTGCGTTCGAGAATTTCCCCTTACATTGTATCTGAATGCTTACTTATCTTTAATGTACTGTATAATTACATTATATTAATTAATTAGAAATTTAATAAACTTTTATAAATTAATAGGGTTCATTCTGGTTTCATTATGTCATTTTAGGTTCCTTTGGGTGACTTATAGTGTTTAAAAACATTGTTCGGGGATGTTCGTTTTTATGGTTTTTCTTGGGTGGTTCATTTGTATTCATAAATTGAAGTTTGGGTAGAACATTGGTAAACATCTAGAACTAATATTAAATGTTATTAATGAGATTACAAGAGGTTGAATGATCTTATAATGAATCATATTATATCCATGTGGATGAATCATTAGATAATAATTAAATGAAGATTTTTTGGGTTAATTTGGGCGGTTTTTCGATCACAGTGAACTTGTTTTAATTTACCACTTAGTAATATGTTAAAAAGTAAGTTACAGAACATTAAATAGGATATATAACATATAAAATATTCTTTTTAAACCATAAAAATGGTTTCATGACCAGATATGAGGGTAGAAATGGAAGAAGAAAGCATGTCGGTCTTGAAGGTGATAAATTAAGACCTCACGAACAACGTTCTCTTTAATAAAATAAAAGGAAGAGGGAAAGGGGGTTGGATGATATAATATACCATTAGAATAATAATATTACAGTATATTTATAATAATATAGATTCAATACCATTTGGATGAAGATAGGTGGGGAGAGATCAGGAAATGAACTTGAACTTGAAAGGAAATTAAAGGAGAAGAGGGAGAGAAATTACCTCTTGAATCCTTCTCTTCAGAACCTCCTTAAGGGCCTAAGCGTGGTCTTTTGATGAAACCAGATGCTATTGGACGTGGGGGAGGGGATAGGGAAGGTGTTTGGGTAGAGTTTAGAGAAGGATTGAAGCTTCAGAGGTGTGAGGAAATTAGGGTGTGAAGGGTGACTTTTATAGTGGAGGGGAGAGGGGTTTCCTTAATATAAAATTCATTAGTTTATTAATTTTTTTCTAAGACAAGGAATAGTGAGTCTTGAATGAGAAATAATAGTAATTTTATCATGTGATCCTGAAAAAAGTGGGCTTACATCAGAAGAACATCACACATGACTCTATAATTAGCTTATTTAGCATATTTTTGTAAATTACGGTATTTCACTATTCATAAAAATTCAAGTATCTCAAAAAATCCAAAAAAATTACCCCAACTATTTTTCTATGTTTATAATCCAAAAATTAATTCCATTTTTCAAAAATAATTTTATTAATTTTATTAATTTAATATTTAATTAAAATCATAATTTACTTTAAAAAACAGTTTTTAGGATTAAAAATAATTTTATAGTGTTTTCAAAAATTACGTAGGGTCTTATAAAATTATCTAAAAACTATAAGACATTTATTCAATAAATTATGAATAACTTTTAGGGAAATAAATTTTCTTTTAAATTAATTTATTAATTATAATTAATTATTTATGACTTACAAAATACCAAAACGTTTACTAAGGTCAAATTGTCACTTTCTAAGTTGTCTAAATTTTATTTAGTTATTCATGGGAAAGGTTACTTTTATGTTGTATTATTTACTATTCATAAGGGTCATATTACTATTCATATGGGTATGTTACTATTCCTAAGGGTACATTACTATTCACCGAAAATTATTTTTGTTTCATTAGACTCCAAAAATCATCTTGAACACAACCATGTATGTTGGATTTTCAAAATGAAAAACTTATGTTTAAAGGTCACTTGTCACTTAGTAGTTCTTTATGTTGTGTTTTCATGTTATTTTATGGCATATATATTAGAAGGGAATTTCCATTGAAAAACATTGGGTCGTTACACATTTCCTTATAGTGGAGAAAGGCTTGTGATATACAGTGATGCATCCAATAAGGGATTGGGGAGTGTTCTCATGAAAAATGATATGGTGGTAGCTTCTGCCTCACGAAAGTTGAAAATCCATGAGCAAAATTACCCAACTCATGATTTGGAGTTAGCTACCATAATCTTTGCATTAAAGATTTGGAGGAATTATCTTTATAGTGAAAGGTGTGATATACATACTGATCATAAATGTTTATAGTATAATTTCACACAAAATGAGCTGAATGTGTGTCAAAGAAGATGGTTGGAGCTGATTAAGGATTACGAATGATCAATTCATTATCACCCTAGGAAAGCAAACAAGTTGGCAGATACATTAAGTCGACAAGACCATGTGAGCTTATCCATGATGAGGATCACAAAAGATCCAATATTGATGGATTGACAATGGATGGATCTTGGAATTATAATGGAAGGGAAAAAATCTTATCTTTCTCAAATGTATGTTCAACCATCTATACATTTGGATATTAAAGAGGCACAAAAAGAAGATGTAGAGTTACAAAAGATGGTGAGAAATGTTCCTGAATTCCACATTGATTTTGATGAAATAATAAGATTCCGGAATCGGGTCTGCGTTCCTCCCATCCAGGAATTAAAGAATGAAATATTGGATGAGCCTCATAGTTCTTCATTCTAGATTCACCATGGAAGTACGAAGATGTATAGAGATCTGAAAGAGTATTTCAGGTGGGATGGCATGAAAAGAGATATTTCTGAATATGTCTCTTGATGCTTGGTTTGTCCACAAGTTAATACTGAGAGACAGAAGTCTAAGGGGATGTTACAACCATTACACATACCAAAATGGAAATGGGAAAACATCACTATGGGCTTTGTCACTGGACCTCCTAAAACATCCAAAGGCAATAACGTTATCTGTGTTATAGTTGATCGTCTTACGAAGTCAGCACACTACATTTCTATTAGAGAGGATTTATCTCTTGATCTGCTTGACAAGATATACGTAAAGGAAGTGGTAAGATTGCATAGAGTACCACTTTCCATTATATCTAATCAGGATCCGAGGTTTACCTTGATGTTTTGGCGAAATCATCATCATAATCTAGATATAGAGTTGAGTTTCAGCACTACTTATCATCCTCAGACAGACGGTCAGTCTGAGAGGAAAATTCAAACTTTGGAAGATATGTTGAGAGCTTTATCTATGGATTTCTAAGGTGGTTGGGATAAACACCTACCAATGGTGGAATTTTCATATAATAATATCTTTCAATCCAGTATTCAGATGACTCCTTATGATGCTCTCTATATAAATAAATGCAGAACTCCAACTTGCCGGGATGAAGTTGGGGAAAGAAAGATATTAGGACCTGATCTTGTTGATGAGATGGAAAAAAGGTCTGATATTCAACAACACAGAAGAGCAACTCAGAGTCAACAGAAATTTTATGCCGACAAATGAAGAAATGACCTAGAGTTTGAATTGGGTGGTAAAGTGTTCTTATGAATATCTCTTTGGAAGAGATTAATGAGATTTGGAAAGAAGGGAAAGCAAACCCTAGGTATATCGGTCCATTCGAAATACTGGATCGTGTTGGGAAGGTAGCTTAACGATTGGCGCTTCCACCAAATCTCTCTCAACTTCATGATGTGTTCCATGTATCTATTATGAGAAAGTACATACCTGATCCTTCACATGTACAATGCAAAGAAGTTGTACCGCTGGAGAAAGATCTTGCTTATGAAGAGCAGCCGATAGAGAATCTGGATCATAGATAAAACATTCTACGAAACTAGAGCACTCGCTTGGATAAAGTTTTATCAAGGAACCACCAATTAGAAGAATCTACATGGGAACTTGAGGATATAATGAGAGAGAGGTATCCTCATATGTTTGTTACGAAGTGATTAATTTTGATGGAGAAATTCATTTTAAGGGGGGTAGAATGTAACATACTGGGATTTTATGATAAATATTTTTTTTCATATGTAATATGAAACACCAAAGGAAGCTTTCACTACATGCAACACTGGCTTGGCTTGCATTACACGCAAGAGAAACCTTCATCATTAACTTGTGTTGTACGCAATACCGAGTTTCACTAAACAATGATATGTTATTAAATTATTATATAAACGAGCCATTATAAATAGTTTTAAACACATTTTGAATTTTATATAACATTAGAATTCACCTTAAATATGATATGAGAAAAATTTAATTTTTTGGATAAAAGAATTTTTTTTTTCAAAAATGTAGTTTTCAGCTTTTTATGGCACACCCATTTTAAATATAATTTTAGAAAAGTTAATGAGTTAAATTTGACAAAATAAACTTCTTCTTTTGAATAAGGATTTAAAAATATACATTGGATAAATTTTTGATACTTTTCCAATAACTTTCATATTTTGATGAATAGTAAAAATACGCTAATTTTTTCTTAAAAACAACTTTCTTCATGAAGATAAATTATATGGTTAAATGATAAAAATTAATTGTTTTAAAGTATAAATAGAATATAGTATTACCATTTAATATAATTTATGTCATCACCATTAATTTTACATTGAATTCATAGGTAAAAACCTTTCAATCTTTGACAATGTTTTAAATTTTAAAACCCATTTTCTTAAAAACGAGATTACTTTTAAATTATTTACTGCAAGTTCTATTTCATGAATTATGAAAAATGGATTCTATATTTGGATTCAGTGGGTCCAAATTATGTTAATAGGTTACTTTTATTTTTTTGACATTATGAATAGTAACTACGGTAATTTTTATTTTCCACAGTTAAAGGTAAAATGGGTAATTAAGGGTAAAAATAAGATTATAAAATTACCCTGCCACCTGCGAAAATTATATTGTATGAATAAAAGATGACCCATATCACCTAAGGGTCAGAATAGATTCGTTCCATGGACTATTGACCATGAAAATGATATAATTATAATTAAAACTAAAGAAAGTGACAACATGTCACTCTCTTATATCTTATAAGTTTAATAATTTTAATTTAGTGATAAACTTCATAAAACATCGAATATAAATATTCCCCAGAAATTTAATAAAATTATATACATCATGATAATTTATTTGTAATTTTTATGGATTAAATAATTATCATTAATGATGACACAATAGTGATGTAGAAGTTATTTTATTGATTGAAATATCAAATAAATCGTTTTAAAAATATTAAAATAAATATTATATTAACTAATTAATGTTCTCCAAAAATTTTCTAGATTAATATGACATATTTTAAATCTATTAAATATTTTCGTCTGAATATATTATCTGTGTGGAATTTATTAAAATGGAAATAAATGAATAGTGTCAAAATTGACAGTATTGTTATTTTATAAAAATAACATATTATAAATTTCTTTTAAAATAACAAAAATATTTAAAAAGTATAAATTGTTATTCATATGGTCTAAAATGTCATAAATTATCCAATTATGGACAATTCAAAACACACAAGTAATTATTTATAACAATTTAGAATTTAGAATATTATTACCACAAATAAAATCAAATAGATTAAATAAGGATAAATCAATTTGATATGGTATAAAATAAATTCCCAACATGTCTAAATTTTATTGGTTGATGAGAATACAACCCTATATCTTCTCATCTTCTAATTGAGTCATTTTTTTAGGTTTTTAAGTGGGTTTTGAATTTATCATAAATTAATATTTCTTATGTTTCCAAAGGTGCCTCTCTCCTCCCTTATAAAAGGGAACCTTCTCCCTCTCATACTTAGAACATTTTGAGCTTTCAATATTGGCCAAAACCTGTCCATTTATCTTCTCCAATTCCCTAGAAACATACTAGTGGTCTTGTTCTTCTTCAGAGATCAACTTTAGTGCCCTAAGAGGAGGTTTAGAAGAGGCACGTCGAAGAAGAGGTAATATCTTTTACCAATTCTTTCAAATTTATTTCTTTTTCTACTTCCTCTTAATTTTTTGATTCATTATAAAGTAATAAAATCAGTATCAATAATATACTGATATGTTATTATAAATATGAAACAACCCTACTTCACCTCTTATCCATCCTACAAAAAACGAAATCACCGCTCGTGCATACGTACGGAATACCGTCTCCACGCCACGGTGCAATCTTTTTTCCACCAACACCTTACATGGATGGGTATAATGGTGTAAAGAATTACTATATATTATTGTTATAACATGATAATAATTCTGAGATATTCTATCATCCACTCCAATACCATTCAATAATCATGGGAATGATATCGTCGCTCGTGTGTACATACGACTTACCATCTCCACGGTGCGATGTGATTCGTTCTACATTATCTTCATTAAACCATGATTATATAAACGAATTGAATGAATAAATCTAATATATATACCATTATTTAAATGATTTAGCTATAACCTAAAATGAGGAATAATAATTTATTCGACAAAACATGCATAAGAACATAAAGAAATGAACACCCGAATAACATGTAGCAAAGAAATATTACTAATAAGAAGATACGAATATAACCATATATGATATCATAACAATGAATATTATTCTGGAATAATTCAATGACAATATTTAAATCATTATACAAGAGGTTCGGATACATACAAATCATGTCAGACCGAAGGTATGGTAAAATCTCACAATCACAATTTTTATCCGAGATTGTTATTACTTCTATATTTACTGGGGCATATCTATCATCCACATCCATGTTTGATAAATATGTAATATTATCCCCCTAAAAAGTTTTTAATCTAATTTTACCTATTGGTGAATTTTGAGTAAAAGATATGAAATGAATATTTTTTTGTTTTCAGTGCGAGATACTTGTTGAATTTTCCGTCCAAAGTACAAGAAGAATGTTTCTTTTTAACATATACGACATGAATGGATTTTTATGATTTCATAGAACATTATTTCCATGAAGCTTCCTTTACATGTTTTCATGCTTATTTTCAATTAAATTCTTTTAGTATGACATTTTGAGAAAGGAAAAATGTTTTTGAAGTAGAAATGATATTTTCCTCAAGAATGGAGTTCAAGTGTTTTATCAAAATTATTTTCCATCTAAGATAATAAAGGGTTTTGATTCTATCCCTATTATTACATTGATTTGATTAGGTAATGATGGAAATATTTTTATGAATTCCTCTTCTCTTATATAGATTATGTTAGAATGGCATGATGTTTAAGAATCCCATTTTTGTTACATGGGTTATGCTATGATGTATGAATTATGAATTTTGGAACACATAAGAGTGGTTTCATTATGAGATGGGTGGGACCTATATCTCCCTCCAATGAATTGGGTAAAGATTTATATCTCATGTTATAGACATGGCTGGAACAGCATGTTAATCCGGTTGAGTGATACAGGACTGGAATGAGGAATGAACTCAGTTCAGTAATGGACTTTTTCCACTATGATGGTCTTGGAAATGAGTCTTGAATCATATGAAATGATTTTCTATGATTATGTGTGTATTCCACAAGGTTTCATGTTTTATATTACGATTAATGGGATTACATTTCACTTATATTATTTATCCCATGTCATGATATTATGATCTCTTTTGTAGGTTAAGATTTTCAAAATGTTATGTTCTTATGATTATGAAATGATGGATATTTTCTTTGATTACCCATAATGAGCATTTGAGATCACTTTTTTGTGTGTTTTCTTTTCCCCAGGTCAGGAAGAAGGGTGTTAATTAGGATATTCCAAAAGTGACTCTGGATATGATGAAATAAGCGGGATACAATGTATACAATTTATGAACTAGTTGTTTATGTTTCCCAATTTATAAAGATGCTATACCTAAACGGTCCAATCATGGTTTTTTATATTTTTTAATTAGTATGATTCAATTATGAAGTAATAAAAATGTATGTAAAGTATGGGTCATTATATCCATTCTGTTGGAGAATTTACCTAATAATTCTATGCCTTTTAATTCCTTCAGACTCACAATATTGAATGAACTCGGTTGATAGGTACTCAATCCCATTTTCCGTTCTCATGGTCTTAATTTTCTTTCCAATTTGGTTTTCAACTGAATCTTTCCAGGTTTTAAAGGTTTGGAAAATAGTCAATTTATTCTTGAGGATGTAAACCTAGACCTTCCTAGAGTAATCATCAATAAAGGTGATGAAATAGGATCCTCCACCATGCGAGGTGGTCCTGGATGGCCCCCACAAATTTGAATGGATATACTCTAGTGGGGAGGCAGACTTGAAGGAGGACCTCTTGAAGATCACCCTTTTGGCCTTTCCCATCACACAATATTTGCAAAATGGAAGGTTTGAAGGTGTGATTTCACTCAATATCCCCTGCGTGTTGAGTTCTTCTAGCCCCTTGGAGCTAACATGCCCCAACCATCTATGAAATAGCATAGTGTTGTCAGTGTTTGTATTGTAAACACTACCCAACTTTCTTGAATGGATCTTTCCATTAAGGACATACAATCCATTCACACGAGACCCTTTTAAGATGGTTCTAGGTCCCTTAGAGACTTTAATAGAACATGATTATGATCTAAAGGTGTACCCTTTTTGATCAAGGACTCCTAAGGAAATCAAGTTTCGTTGTAGTTTGGGGACCCACCTCACATCAAGTAGGGTAATGACTGATCGATCATCCAATTCTACCAGGATAGACCCTCTACCCTCAACCTTGAATTTATTGTTGTTTCCTAATAGGACATCCGCTTCAACATTGTCATCCATCTCTAAGAAGGACTCTCTATATGGACACATGTGAAAGGAACAAACAGAGTATAAGACCCACTCACGATCGAGTGTATGGCTGGAAACATTCAAGACTTCGGTAGTGTCATACACAGAGTCAATAAGAAGAGATTGGTTAGTGGGTTTTGTGTGTTCTAATTCGTGCTTAAGCTTTCTACACCTAGGCTTACTGTGCCCAGGCTTCCCATAGTGGAAACATGTGACTTTTCTATCTTTGGGATTACCCTTTATCTTCAGTTCATTCCTAGGTTCTTTTTTACCATTACTTTTGTCACTATTAATTTTTTTCTTTTTACCATTACCCTGAGGCATCCCCCTAGTAAATAAACTCTCGACCCCACCTTTAACTTTAGGCTTAGAGTGATGTTCTTTTGACAGAAAGGCAGTCTTGACTTCTTCTAGAGTCAAGGAGTCACGACCATACATCATGGTCTTGCCTAGAGTGCTATAACTATGGTCAAGAGAAATCAGAAGAATAATGGCCTGACCCTCATTATCTTCAGAAACTTCAATGTTGGCCAAGTCCAACATGATTCTTTTGAATTCATCTAGATGATATTTTATAAAAGTACCAGGTTTCATCATAAAGGTTAACATGTGGTGCTTCTTATAATGTCTTCCTACTAAGGAAGTAGTCATGTATAACTTTTCATGTTTTAGCCATATTCCAGCAGCAGTGGACTCTTATGCCACTTCCCAAAGAACCTTATCTCCTAAGGAAATTAAGAGTAAATTATGGGCTTTAACAAGAGTGTCAGGGGGACAGGTTGGTATTCTGTAACGGTTTGACCAGTGTCATTAACTATTGAAATGGATTTAGTAGGCCCATATAGGGCATTAATAAGGCGTTATTGGATTAATAATGCCATCATTTTTATTCTCTATAAATTTAAGTCGATGTCTCCATCAAACTTTTCTATTTCATATCGAATTGTATTCATGTTTATCCGAATGAGTAGATACCGAATAATTGGGGACAACGTTAAGCGTACGCCCCAAAAAATCGACCGATATCACTAGGTAAACGTGTACCACGAGATATGAAGGTGAAAAAAATTTGGTGAATACAATGATTTCACCCGAGAAGAAAGAGAAAAACAACAACAATATACAGGCATAATTTAAACAAGGTTTAAATGCGGAAATCAAATAAAGAAAACCCAAATTAATGAATTTCAAACTAAGTGCTATAAACCATGAGAAAAATAAAACTTTGAAGTTTGTGAATCTGATGAAAATAGGGTACAATAAGGATATCAATAGAATATTGGCAGCCAAGAGGCATAACCGAGTATACGCAAATAATAAAACTGCTACATAGTTATACCAGGAACAAGAATCAGTCATAAAATAGAATGTAATCAAAGACAAAAAAAGTGCAGATTATCAAACTAATAGCAGAATGTAGTTTACTTGATAAATAACAGTTGTATAGACAAAATACCGCAAGCAAATCACATAAGAACAATGTTCCATATACTGAATTTAAGAAAAGAAACAAACTACAAAGCACATGAGCGAGGTTGGATCTGATACCACGTGTTGTGGTGGATAGGCAGTAGAAATTCAACAACAAAACAGCCATAATGGAGCCGTAAGAATACTGGTGTTAGGTGAAGATGAAGCAAGAACTAGATAGAAACTAAAAAAGTGCAGAAAAATAAAAGGAACACAATGATTTACATGCTTCAGCCCCTTGGGGAACTACTACACGACAAGAACACCACAAAAACTCACACTTTTATTACAATGATATGAAAATTGCAATTACAATGAAGAGAAACAGCCTAAATAATGAACAATAGAGGCAAATAGGAACAAAGCTGTGTCAAAGAAAACCAAAACTAAAAAACACTTACAACATCAGGGTTAACAATACCCGACAGTCCGAATCTCTTAACACTCTTAAGGCTGAATATTCATCCTCCAGATCTTGAAGAAGAAGTGGTGGTTCACTTCTGGTGTAGTTCTGAAAATCGTCAACCAGAGCCGCACATATTTCGTTTGGAAGGGTAGTTGTGTCTTCTATGAATCGACACTCGACGTTGGCGCCAAGGGAGAGAAATAGGAAAAGAATTTCTTCTCCAACATGAAGGTTTGAGCAGAACCAAAACCCAAACACTAGGGCTGACTGAAGAAGAATGAGAAAACCCCACTGCAATGAAGCCGAGAAGACGAATATGCTTTTTTTTCAGAATAGCTGCATCCAAGATGATAAACCCTCTACCGAACGGGTAGAAAAAACCCTAATTTTCTACCCAAAACACCCTGGACTGGTTGTCTGACTCAAACCAACAGAATTAAGGATGAACATCTTGTAACAAAATGGAGGTGAGGGTGATCAATAATGTAGAATAAACTGAGAAAATAAAATGGATTTCCAGCATGGCAGCGGTAGTAACCCAGCATGGAGGAAAACAGAAAAAAACCATAGATTTTAATATGAAAAGGAAATAAAGGGAAATAAAAGAAGTTTAATTCACATAAATGTTATGAAAAGTGGTATGGTAATAGGGAGACATCAGATCAACCGTGAAAGGAATGATTTCCGAAAGTGAAAAACGAGTCATGCTTTGAACCTAATAAACGCGTGGCTCCTCTAATGGGTCCACATGTGCCTTGAAAACCATTCTTCAAATAATTACACTAGAGGGAATTATTCATTGGAATTGAATCCTCTTCTAGCCAATCATACCCCATTATGATGGGAGAATTTTCAGGGTTTGGAATAGTTTGGAAAGATGATTAAAAGGTTTTTATGAAATTTTGAATGTCTGGATTAAAATTTTCTGAGCTATTTATAATGAATAAAATGGTAATGTATTATGATCTTCAAAGGATCCACAAATGGAACAACAGATATGTGAGTCACCAATCCAAGACCTCTTCCCAAGATTTTGAATATGAATGATGAAACTAAAAGGTACACTTATGTGCCCTCTCAATGATATATTCCTATGGTAAATGAGGTCTTGTTGTTAACCTAATTAATAGGATGGATCCTCATAATGTTCTCAATCATACATTCCCATCACTACAACAAAAATGGGCAAGAGAAGCCCCACCTTTTATCAGTTCTATGAAAAAAAAGCTGATAAAGAACCGCTGTATCAGTGATTTTATAGCACCAATAAAGAAGCCCTATATCAGTGCTAAAATTTTAGTTCTGATATAGGTTAACCATTATCAGTGCAAAAAAATCTCTAATAAAGAGTCCCTTTATCAGTGCTAAAAAGGCGCTGATAAAACGATAGACCCATATTTTATAAAATCTTTCACATAGTGTCCTTGGTTTATCGCACCATAAAGCTCTCGTGGTACTGTACCCCTGCAACAACTTCCTTCCCCACAATCTTTGGGTGCTGAACCTCCGTCGCCCCCCAATCTTCGTGTGCTGGACCTCTTCTTCCCCCTGATCATCGCGTTCCAGACCTCTTCCACCCCCCGATCATTGTGTTTCTAGACATCCGCCACCCCCGATCTTCAAGTGCACCTCCCCCTCTGGCGGATCCCACAAACCCTACTTCTCCTCTTCTCCCTACGAACCCCTCGAACCCCGATCTTTGTGTGACACATTTTCCTCCCCCTCGAACCCCTCAAACCCCTTCGGTGGATCCTACTCCCTACAAACCCCACTTCTCCTCATCTCCACTCGACGCTACTCTATTTATCAATGGTTGGAGGCTCCTCCCATGCACCACCCCATCTGTTGGTCGCACCTTCCCCTCCCGACGTAGTGTAGAAGGCTCCCTACTTCTCCTCCTCTAAAGTGAATTTCTTTTCTCTTCTTCTTGATTCCATTCTTGAACTTTCTTCTTAGGAAGGATGTGACAACGATGCAAATTTTGTTTTTGTGTTTTTCTATGGTTTTAATGGTTAATGGTTATAAATAGGACTTTTAGATTACCCTAATGTGTTCATTCATGTTTTATTTGACTATTATTCTCATTCTTATGAAATATTTGTTAAATCTTTAGTTGAGGTTGGGGACATGAAATTTCTCCTTCCTTATTAGGTGTAAATTTTGGAATTATTATGTTATTTTGTTTCCATTAGATGGATAGTACTGATTAACTTAGATACTATAATGAATTAAACTATAGGAAATTAAAGTGAAGAGGGATTTTTTCATGCAATTTATAAATATACATAATATTTTTTATATATTTATGGATTTATAGGTGTTGTTTATAAGAGATTTATTCTTGATGTTGTGAAATAAATTTGTTACTACTAATAATATGTCATAATCACCTTTCATTATTTTCTAATCACTTAAGGTAGGTTATGAATTGGTTGTATTGAAATCTGTAATTAAAGTGTTATATTAAAACTATAAATTCTACCTTAATATGATGGATTGTTTAAGGGGTAGTTTTTAGTGTGAATTTTTTATATCTTTTCCATTTTATGGTACTATGGGGTATTTATCACTATGATTATAAAGGTGATGGTTGATTGATGTGGTTGCGAGCATGTGGGGTGGTAATAAATATAGTAGTGATGGATGGATTATTTTGTAGTTATGATAGCAATGATATGTCTATTTAGACAGAAAATAAGTGGTTTTATGTAATTTAGAATGTGTTTAGTTGTATTTTATGTCATGAAAATTTAGTTGATATTAGGTGGTGTTATAGTTTCTGTTGTGCATGGAATATGGTTGGAATAAATGAAAATAATAATGGGTGATGGGTTGGAAATGATAAATGATGGGTTGTTAAATGATTAATGAAAATTACTGGAATAATTATGTCTAATAAATGGTTTAAGATAGAATAAATTTTATTAATGATTAATGAATGGATTATAATGGGTAGTTATTTAATGATTGGGTTTACATTAAAATCGTTAACAATTGAAATGCATATGGTAATAAAAATCCAAGAAACTATAATGTTAAAGGAAATGAGAAGTTGGTAATGATGATATGGATGCTTATGTGATTTTTTGGGGATTATTTGTGGTATTATAATGAATGTGGTTATAAGAGGGTGGTAGTAATAAGACAATGGTTGACGAGGGTGTTTACAGTGTTAGTTTGGTGTAAACCCTTAGGAATGATTTATATGTGACTATATACTTATTAATTTTTCTTATTATTTATTATGTACCACCACTTGTGTTGAGTAACCTAGTTGAAATCCATATGGTTACTTTGGTTTTGAGTGTTTTTCTCAATATCTTGGTTATAGAGGGAACAAATATAGAACCACTCCCTCTTCCCTTCCCCCCCTTCACAAATAGTATGAGTTGTAATGGCTCATAGTGGGTGTATATATAGGACCTATAACGATTTTAGGTTTTGGTGTATATATATTCATGTTGACATGATTATGTGTATTTGGTGTGGATATATAGTGGGGGTTGTTAATTGTAGGAGGAGAGTATGATGTTTATGTCCATCATGTTCATGATATCATACTGTGATGAGGATTTGATGTGTGGTTGTGATGTGGATATGGTTTTTTATGTGTTTGGGACATGTGTATGTGTGGATATATGGTTATGAGATTATATACAAGGGGTTGAAGCATAAGAAATATTCCATTAGAGTTTGAGAATGACCAGATTAGTGGGTAAGTGGATGTGGGGTAATTTATTAATATATATTCTTTTGATATTACACTTAAGATGGAGTTTGTAATTAGACACTCATGAGGATTAAATGGGATGATAGGTCAATAATATTTGTTAAAATTTTCGTATGGAATAACATGGGAGACCATCTATGACCCAAGTGATCATCCCCCTCCCTGTGATTTAAAGTAAGTAACTTGAGATTATGAAAAATGTTAGGCATGATGATATTGAATGTAGGGAAGAGACCTAGGAGTGGTAGATGTATCATTCTTAATTATTCTAGTGTTTCGACTGGGGTGATTTGAGGAAACTATAATGTATCAAAAGTAATTATATTTAATGAATTCAATATTGTAGAGATTATGAGAATCCTTTCTTTACTTATAGAGCTAGCTACTGGATTTCATCCATATGTATTTTTGGTTGGTGAGGTATAAAAGGTTGGACTAGTTGACTATAGAAGGGTTGACCCGATAGAGGAGGATGAGCCATAGAGGATGATGCATTGTGAGTTTTACCATATATGACACAAGTGATTATCCCCGCGAACCCCTTTGTGTTTGGAAATAGTGTTGATTTTGATGGTGGGTCTATCCTGGTTCTGTTGATTTCCAAATCTTTACTAGAAATGGTTAGGATCTATTAATCCATATTTTTATAAGAAAGTGGTTATCTTATACAGTATTATGAAGTCTTGTTTTGTGTATTTGAACCAAAAATACTAATATTTGAGATTCAAATAAGATGGATATGAATAATGATTGGTTGGATACTAATCATTTGACAGTAGAGTATGAGAATGGATTTAAAGAGTTCATCAAGTTTTCAAAGGATCACGCAATGGATACTTATCAAATCATTTGTCTGTGTTTAAATTGTTGTTATTCTAGACTACTTACTCTAGAAGAGTTGGAAGAACATTTGATATGTCACAGAATAGATCGGAGTTATAAATGTTGGAATAAACACAGATAAAAAGAGAATTTAGCTACATGCTAGGATAAAACTACGTTTTATGGTTCATCAGATATGGATACAAATATGGGTAATGAAGAAGACCATATGGAGGACGTGATTATAGATGTCAATGATGATGAAGATTGTATTGAAGAAATGACAAAGGCAATTGAAGGTGAACTCCATGATTTCCCAAAATTGATTGAGAAGATAAAGAGTTGTGCAAAGACTCCATTGTATGCTGGTTGCACTAAATATACAGCATTGTCAGCTATAATGAAGTTGTATAAATTGAAAGTAGGCAATGGATGGAGTTATATCAGTTTTACAAAACTACTTGCTCTCTTGAATGACATTCTCTCGAAAGATAATGAGCTCCCAAGCTGGACATATGAATCTAAACAAATGCCACGCTCGATGTGTATGATTTTTGAAATAATACATGCCTTTCCGATAGACTGTATATTATTTCGCAAGGAGAACAACATAAAAAATTCCCAAAGTGTGGTGCCTCTCGATACAAGAATGATGAATCCAATCCTACGAATGTTTTATGGTAATTTCCTATCATTCCAAGGTTTAGGCGTCTATATGTAAGTGAATTAACTGCAAGACAATTGTCGTGGTATGCAGATAAAAGAAATAAAGATGGTAAATTACATCATCCGTCCGACTCTCCTCAATGGAAGAAAATTGATCATGAGTATTCTGAATTTGGAAAAGAGACGAGAAACCTATTTCTTGCATTATCTACAGAGGGATTGAATCCTTTTGGTTTTCAAACCAGCACTCATAGTACATGGCCTGTTATGTTGGTAAATTATAACTTTCCACCCTAGTGATGCATAAAGTGGAAATTCATCATGTTATCTATGCTTATATTAGGAAAAAAACAACCAGGTAAGGATATTGATGTTTATATGGCTCCATTGATCAAGGATTTGATGGTATTTTCGGATTTAGGTGTTATGTTGTATGATGATTATAAAAGTCAATACTTTGCATTGAGGGCGATGTTGTATGGGACAATAAAAGATTTCCCTACTTATGGAAATTTTCTAGGCTATATAATGAAAGGAACTCAAGGGTGTCCCATGTGAGAAGAATATACAGAATCAATTAGGTTGAAACACTCATCGAAATATGTGTTTCTAGGACACCATAGATTTCTACCTCGTCGGCATAAGTACCGATCTTGGACGACATCCTTCAATGGAAGTTCATACCAACTCACATCACCGTATCTACTAATAGGTGATCAACTGTTTGAGAATGTAAAAGATGTGAACACTGTTTTTGGTAAACCATATTCCATAAAAATTATGAAAATCGGTGGGAAAAAGTGATCAGTTTTTTTTTGAATTACCATAATGGAATTTTTTGTATGTCAAACATTTTCTTGATATGATGCATGTGGTAAAAAATTTATGTGACAGTGTTATCAAAAAGTTTCTAAATGCACCCCGCAAAACAGAGGATGGAATTAAGGCAAGGTTGAACATTGTTCACAAGGGAATATGAGAAGATTTGGCTCCCGTGAAGGGTGAAAATAAAATGTTTCTTCCTCCAACTTCATACACTCTTTTGAGGGAGGAGAGTTATCAGTTTTCCAACTTCTTCAATGGTGTAATGGTTTCAGAGGGGTATTCATCAAATATCAAGAACATTGTGTTAATGAATGATTTGAAGTTAAAAGGTTTGTAATCACATGACTGCCATGTTTTCATGAAAGATCTAATTCTTATAGCTTTACGTTGAATTTTTCCCAAAAATGTTTTTCATACATTAACCAAACTATTTTTAATTTTCATAGTTATATGTAGAATAGTTTTAGACCTGGGGAAATTTCCAGCTATGGAAAAAGAAATTGTCGTCATATTATGTGAATTAGAAATGTTCTTCCTACCAACATTCTTTGATATGATGGTTCATTTGATGATTCACTTGGTGAGAGAGATTCGACTTTGTGGTCCTGTGCAATATAGATGGATGTACCCCATTGAATGGTATATGAAGATTTTGAATGGGTATGTCAAAAATCTATGTCGGTCAGAGGGTTGTATAGTGGAGCAATATATTGTTGAGGAAGCCATTGAATTTTGTACCGAAAACTTATCCAATGTGGAAAGCATTGGTCTCCTGAAATCTCGTTACACTGGACACATTGAGGGTGAAGGAATTTATGGAAGAGATGTTGTGAAAATCAGTATTAAATATCGGGAGCAGGCCCACCTTTATGTTTCGCATAACAGTTGGGAGGTTTCTCCATATATTGAAACTAACAAAGAAATTCTTCGGCAGTTGAATCCATCATGGGCTGACAAATGGATATCAAATACACATAATCACTATTTTATAGATGGTTTCAGGACTATATTTTTAAGGATATGGATGGAAATCCGAATTCAATTTCAGAACGACTATGATGGCTAGTTGCCGGAACAAGTGTGTATATATTATCTTACAATGGTTATGTAATTAATGGTTATAAATTCTATACAGATGAACATGACGAATATAGAAACATGAAAAATAGTGAAGTTACAATTGTGGCTGAAGTGATGCATGTTTCTGGTAGTAAGGATAGAAATCCAAATTTATGAAAATATGGCATACTTTGGAATTATCAAACAAATATGGGAGTTGGATTATATGACATTCCAATTTCCAATTTTTCAATGCAAATGTGTTAATAATGACAGTGGTGTTAAAATAGATGAACAATTTATAATAGCATCACAAGCTGTTCAAGTTTTTTATATTCCAGATCCCGCAAACCGAAAGTGGTCGATTGTTCTGTTGTCATCCAAAACTACTGAATGGTCCGATGAAAATTAATTTGAGGACGATCCTTTTAGTGGTATGTCGCAATCATTTCACAGAAGTCCCAATGTAGATGATGTTTTGTATGTTCTAGGAGACCACAATGAAGGGATTTGTATAATCGATAGAGGTTTTAGATCCCTTCAGCCTTTGAAAAAATTAATGAGAGGTCAATAAATAAGTTATATTTTATTGGTAATATATAGATCTTGTTATCTCATGTTATTATGTTATAATTACTGAATTTATGTAATCTAAATTAACTATTCAACCACTTTTGCATATAATGACTTATCCACATTCAGGTGCCCTAAACCTTGAGGCTGAACAAGTCTCCCAAGCTACTGCTGCTGCTGCTGCTCCTGCTGTGGTTGCTCACAGTGCAGAGCAACAACAAGTTTCTAAACCTGTTGTTGCTCATATTTTTGAGGTCCAACAACCATTAGAACATGTCATTTCTAACATTTCAAATGAACATATAGATGATGTTGATATCGATGAAATGGTTGAGGATGAAAGACCGACGTCACAGAAAACATAAGTGTGTCGTAGTTTGACGGTATTTTCCAAAGTTCCTAAGGTGAAAAGCAAAGGAATCATATCTGATGTTGGATGGAATGCACGAGGAAAACATGTGAATCCCAACATGGTTATGTTTAGTAGTTACATTGGAGTTGTCAGTCGGCAACCCATGCCGATTAACATAGATTCATAGCACCATGTTGTGTCCGGGCCAAAGGCTGTGATCTGGGAAGAAATTACTGTAAGATTATGATATTATTTATTTAATTTAATAGAAAATAAAACAATGAAATAGTTTCTTACACTTCTCAATCTCTTTCAGAGTAAATTTATAGTAGAAAATTCACACAAGAATTGTATACTAAGACTTACAGGAAGGATTAATCGAGGATTTCGAACTATTTTAACAAAATTTCACCTGAAAGATTCCAAAGGTAAAATAAACCAACAACCACCTATTTTCTATGCTCACCTGATATCCCAAGATGAATGGGATGCATTTATTGGCCGTAGTGGAGATGAGGAGTTTCAGGTACATTGTGGGTGATAATACATTGTTTGAGGATACGTGTATTCATCACTTTGATTGTCAATATTTCATTTATGAAACAGAAACACTGTACTGAAAATAAGGAACATGGATAAAAACCAACATACCCCTATCGCAGAGAAAGGATGGGGTACGCTTCACTAGAAAACAAAATGG
Organism: Viscum album; assembly: GCA_963277665.1. NCBI lineage: Eukaryota > Viridiplantae > Streptophyta > Magnoliopsida > Santalales > Viscaceae > Viscum > Viscum album. The sequence continues at coordinate 599,253,394 of OY728144.1, forward strand.
TACATATTTTAAATTGACAGTAATATTTCTAGATTCCAATAAATAACATCATAATTATCTTTCTATATTTATATATATATTGATGAGTCTAAAAATAAAGACACATCCATCCCACATCATGTGCTATGGAATGAGGAACCTGTGAATAAGGAAGGGAAGCTAGTAGATGATAACACACAAAATGTGTGGGAAATATGTGTAAGTATGAAATGAAGATAAAAAGATTTGTTTTAAATTTCTATTACATAAAAATAATTAGTTATTTTCCTATATCCCACAGTCACAGGAATCAGCTACTCCTATAGCGAATGTAGACCTATTATCAACAGCTTTAAAGCAACCAGAACAATATGGTCATGTTAGAGGTGTGGGGTTTTGGGTGACACCCCTAGTATATTTTGAGGGAAAAAAGAAACAGATGATAGAGATGAAAAATTGAAACAAATGAGTGAAATACTAGAAAATCTTGAAGAATGATTGCAATGGAAGGGAGAGTTGCTAGAAACTTTTATGGGTGGGAAACAAGGAGAAGACAAAATGCAGAAACAACCAGCATGTGAAGATCCCACCCCACCCCCCACCAGATTTGAGGCGAGCCATTCCCCTCAAAGAGCTGTCTTAGTTGTGGTAATCAATATTCTAATAATTATTCTCATGAAATGTGAAATAGACAAACAATGATACTTTTCTAGTACAAATCATCTACTGGGTGATAATGATTGTGATTTATATCTATCAACACCCACCTATCACCTTGTAGAGAGGGCTACAGGGTTAAACATCTCAAATGAAAAGCTGCATAATAGACCACTTCCGAAAGATCATATGAAAGTGATGATTACTTTAGCTCATGAGACAAATGCAGATATACCTATTCAACTTTATGATGATGATATTCATACGGTTTAAAATTATATTGGGACATTAATTGCATGGTCGTCACAACTTGTAAGAGTACATGAGAACAAAGATGTATTTATTTCCTTTTTTTTCAAGCTAAACCTTTAGCAATTAATGAAACAAGGGTCTCAACTAATGAATGTTATTATATATAGAGAAAAGGAAGGGCTGACCAACATTAGCTCAAAACCATCTAAAGGATCCACCAATTAATCCCAAAGAGATACTGAAGGAACAATAACACCACCTGTTCTCTATCCACATTTACTAGCATAGAAGACTCATGTGGATATGAAGCTAAGTGGTGGTAGAATTCATATAGTGGCTTTCAAAAAGAATATATACGGAGAGGAAAGCCAATATTTCTTTGCTGCTAAAAATTTAAATGTGTTCCTTGAAAATGGATGGCTAGGTGTCATAGTTTTAAATATATATATGAGGTATGTTTTCATGAATTGATTTTCTAAAAGCTGATCTAATGTGAAAATCATGACTAAATGCATTTTATATTGTTGACAGACGTATATATGAAAAATAGTTGAAGGAATTTTCCCATGAGCCAAAATCCAGACTCGTTAGTCCTCATACCACATCAATACATCTAACAAAATTAGAGCCATAAAAAAAGGTTGAAATAGTGAATGGCTTGTAGAAAACATTTGAAATCAAGATTACAGATGACAGACTCTTCCTAATACCTACCATGTAGGGGTAAAACTCTATGATTAATGCATATCAATTATATTTTCCCTTCTTTTATTACTTATTCCTTTTTGTGATTTTAGGAAACATTGGCTACTAATTGCGGTGAACATGGATACTCCAAAGATTTGTTTTCTGTATTAAAAGTAAGGATATCCATTAAATGGACCATACATGATAGAGTTCGTGAATTTGTAAGACAATACATCATATGTTTTAGGTCTAAACATCAAGTAATATAATTTATATTATCTTTTACTAAGGATTCTGTTATGATTGGACGGTGTATCATTATCGTACAAAAAAGGAATTAGGTCAGGGGCTAAGAATAAGGAGGCAAGTAAGTACTACGTCTGGAAAAATATCAGGGTATATATAATAAAATTTCACTATCCAAACATATATCAACAAAAGATACTTATTCTCCTAATGATAATTTTTTTGCAGTGTCCAAAACAATCAAATGATAATGATTGTAGTTATTATATTTTTAAATTTATGAAAGAGATTGTTTTTCATAAAAAACTAGAATCCCTAAAGAGGTAGTTTCAAAAAAAAAATATTTAATTTAATTTAATCATTTATTATTTATTTTTATAATTTGCAGTACTACTCTGACTACTGAACACCCTCATACTCACAAGACGATATATATTTGTTCATAAACAATTGGGATGCAAACCTGCTGGAAGATTGTACACAAAATTCATTAATATCTGACTTGGGGATATGTACAATTGGTAGTCATTTTTGAGAGGCATTAAGGGGATCCAAAGATGAAACATTGTTGTATGTAAATGTTAGTAAGATAATTTTAATTGTTATTAAATAAAACAACCTTTCTCTAATGAGTCATTTTACCATTTTAACAGATTAACTGAACCAGCAACATGCAAGAATGATGAACCACTCAAAGGGTCTCTCTTTGGTTTAAAATGGACAGAATTTTAATTGAAAACACCAAATGATGTACGAAAATCTGACCAAACGCATTAGAATTGTGTTGAACCTTTAGGAGGATGATCAATGGATGCATTGGTGATGTGTAAACGTCAACCCTACCTAAATCCGAGGCACGGTGTGGCTGGTATCACTCAAAGGGTCTCTCTTTTGTTTAAAATTGACAGAATTTTAAGTGAAAACACCATCTGACGTACGGAAATATGACCAAACAGATTTGGATTGTGTTGATACATTAGGAGAACGATACATGGGTGCATTGGTGATTTGTATGAGTCAACCCCGCATCAATCCGAGGCATGGTATGGATGGTGTATCTCAAAGGGTATCTCTTTTGTTTAAAATGGACTGAATTTTAAGTGAAAAAACAAACTGACATACAGAAATATGACCAAACACATTCAGATTGTGTTGATCCTTTTGGAGAATGATCCAAGAGTGATTTCTTGATGTGTATGAGTCAACCCTGCCTCAATCTGAGGCACGATGTGGCTGGTATCACTCAAAGGGTCTCTCTTTCGTTTAAAATGGATAGAATTTTAAGTGAAATCAACAACTGACATATGGAAATCAGACCAAATGCATTTGGATTGTGTTGACCCTTTATGAAAATGATACATGGGTGCATTGGTGATGTGTATGAGTCAACCCTGCTTCAATCTGAGGCATGGTGTGGCCGGTATCACTCATACGGTCTCTCTTTTGTTTAAAATGGACAAAATTTTAATTTAAAAAAACAACTGACATACGGAAATCTGACCCTACACATTAGGATTGTGTTGATTCTTTTGGGTAACAATACATGGGTCATTTTTGATGTGTAAGAGTCAACCTCACCTCAATCCGAGGCATGGTGTGGCCGATATCACTCAAAGGGTCTCTCTTTCATTTAAAATAGACAGAATTTTAAGTGAAAACAACAACTTCTGTACACAAATCAAAACAAATGCATTCATATTGTGTTGATCATTTAGGAGAACAATCCATGGGTCATTTGTGACATGTAAGAATGAACCCTACCTCAATCCAAGGCATGGTGTGGCTGGTATCACTCAAAGGGTCTCTCTTTCATTTAAAATGGACAAAATTTTAAGTGAAAATAACAACTGACATACACAAATCTGAAAGAGAGACCCTTTGAGTGATATCGACCACACCATGCCTCGTATTGCGGTGGGGTTGATTCGTAAACGTCAAAAATGACTCATGGATCTTTATTCTAATGGTTCAATACAATCTGAATGCTTCTGGCCAGATTTGCATACATCAGTTGTTGTTTTCACTTAAAATTCTATACATTTTAAAAGAAAGAGAGACCCTTTGAGTGATATCGGCCACACCATGCCTCTGATTGAGGCGAGGATGACTCATAAACATCAAAAATTACCCATGGATCATTATACTAAAGGATAAACACAATCTGAATGTGTTTGGTCAGATTTCCATACGTCAGTTGTTATTTTCACTTAAAATATTGTCCATTTTAAACAAAAGAGAGACCCTTTGAGTGATTCCTGGAACACTGGGCCTCATTGTGAGGCGGGTTTGACTTGTACACGTCACCAATTTACCCATGGATCATTATCCTAAAGGATAAATACAATCCAAATTATTTTGGTTGGATTTCCGTATGTCAGTTGTTGTTTTCACTTAAAATTCTGTCCATTTTAAATGAAAGAGAGACCGTTTGAGTGACACTGGCCACACCGTGCCTCGGATTAAGGCAGAGATGACTCGTACATGTCACAAATCACACATGGATCTTTCTCCTAAAGGATCAACACAATACAAATGTGTTTGGTTGGATTTCCATACATTAGTTGGTGTTTTCAATTAAAATTCAATCCATTTTAAACAAAAGAGAGACCCTTTGAATGATACAGGCCACAATGTGCCTTGGATTGAGGCGGGGTTGACTCTTACACACCACCAACGCACCCATGGATCATTCTACAAAATTGTAAACCCAATACTAATTCTTTTGGTCAGATTTTCGTACGTCATAGTGTTTTCACTTAAAATTCTCTCCATTTTAAACAAAAGAGAGATCCTTAGAGTGATACCGGCCACACTGTGCCTCGGATTGAGGTGAGCTTCACTTGTACACATCACCAACACACCCATGGATCATTTTACTAAACAATAAACACAATCCGCATGCGTTTGGTAATATTTCCGTACATCAATTGGTGTTTTCACTTAAAATTCTGTCCATTTTAAACAAAAGGGAGACCCATTGAGTGGTTCATCATTCATGCATGTTGCTGGTGCATTTAATATTTTAAAATGGCATAATGAATCATTATAGAAATGATTTTTTATTTAATAATAATTACAATTTTCCTATGAACATTTATATACAACAATGTTTCATCTTTTGATCCCCTTAACCCCTCTCAAAAATGACCGCCAATTTACACGTCCCTAAGTCATATCTTCATGCTATTTGTGTTCAATGTACCACCAATTATGCGGCCCACTAATTTTCGAACAAATCAATATCGTCTTGTGAGTATGAGGCTTTTCAGTAGTCAGAGTAGTACTGAAAAATATAAAAATAAAGAATTAATAAATAAATTAAATGAAATAGTAGTTGTTTTTGAAAATACCTCTTTAGGGATTCTATGTTGTTAATGAAAAACAATATCTTTCGTAATATTACAAATATAATATCCGAAATCATTATCGTTTGTTTTTTTGGAAACTGCAAAAAAATGATCATTTGGAGAATAAGTAACTTGTGTTGGTATGTGTTTGGATAGTAAAAGTTTATTATATATATCCTGATATTTTTCCAGACATAGTACTTGCGCGCCTCCTTATGCTTAGCCCTTATACTCATTCCTTTTGTAGACATTAATGATAAACCACCCTATCATAACATAATCCTCGGTAAAAGATAATATAAATTATATTACATGATGTTTAGACCTAAAATGTAGGATTTAGTATCTTACAGATTTACAAACTCCATCATGTGTGGTCGGTTTGATGGATATTCTTGCTTTGAATCTAGAAAATAAATCTTTGGAGTATCCATGTTCACTGCAATTAGCATCCAATGTTTCCGAAAAACACAAAAATTAATAAGTAATAAAAGAAGTTAAAATTTAGTTGACATTCTTTAATCATCGAGTTTTACCCCTGCATGATTGGTATTAGGAAGAGTCTATCATCTGTAATCTTTTTTTCAAATGTTTTCAACAAGTCGTTCACTATTTCATCCTTTTTTATGGCTCTAATTTCGTTAGATGTGTTGATGTGGTATGAGGACTAACGATTCCGAATTTTGGCTCATGGGAATATTCTTTCAATGTTTTTCATATATACGTCTGTCAAAAATATAAAATGCATTTAGTCATAATTTATACATTAGATCAGCTTTTAGAAAATCAATTCATGAAAACATACCTCATATATATATATATATATATTTACAACTGCGACGACTAGCCAACCATTTTCAAGTATCTCATTTACATTTTCATCATCAATGAAATATTGACATTCCTCTCTTTATATATTCTTTTTAAAAACCACTATATGACTACTACCACCTCTTAGATTCGTATCCACATGATTCTTTATTTCTAGTAAATGTTGATAGGGAATAGTTGGTGTTATTGTGCCTCCAGTAGCTCTTTGGGATCAATTGGATGATCCTTTAGATGCTTTTGAGCCGATGGTTTCACCCCTTCCCATTCTCTATCTATAATAAAATTCATTGGTTCATACACTTTTTTCATAATTTTTTAAAGGGTTATCTTAAAAAAAAGGGAATAAATACCTCTTTGTCTGCATGTACTCTTAAAAGTTGTGACGGACATGCAAAGAATGTCCCAATATCCTTTGAGACCTTATGAATATCACCTTTATCAAGTGGAATAGGAAGCTCTGCATTTGTCTCATGAGCTACAGTAATTTCCACTTTCAGATGTTCTTTTGGAAGTGGTCTATTATGCAGCTTGTCATCTAGGATGTTGAACACTATAGCCCTCACTACAAGGTGATGGGTGGGTATTGATAGATATAAATCACAGTCATTTTCACCTTATATAAGATCAGTACAGGAAAAGTATCAGTGTCTGTCTGATTCACATTTCACGGGAACAATTAATAGAATATTGATTACCACAGCCAAGACAGCTCTTTTAGGGGAATGGCTTGCCTCAAAGATGGTGGGGGGGGGGGGGATCTTCACGCGCTGGTTGTTCCTGAGTTGTGTCTTATCCTTGCTTCCCACACATAAAAGTTTCTAGAAACTCTCCCTGCCATTGCAATCATTCTTCAAGAGTTGCTAGTATTTCCCTCATTTGTTTTAATTTTTCATCTCTATCACCCTTTTCCTTTTTTTTCCTCAAAATATACTCTTGGTGTCACCCCAAACCCCACACCTTTGACACGACCATATTGTTCTGGCTACTTCAAAGCTGTCGATAATAGGTCTGCATCTGCTACATAAGTAGCCGATTCTTGTGACTGTCGGATATTCGAAAATATCTAATTATTTTTATGTAATAGTAATTTAATACAAATCTTTTTATAGTCGTGTCATAATTACACATATTTCTCACACTTTTTGATTATTATCATCTACTAGCTTCCCTTCCTTATTCACACGTGCCTCCATCAATATCACATGATGTTGGATGGAAGTGTTTTGGTTTTAGACTCATAAATCTACATATAAATATAGAAAGATAATTATGATATTGTTTTTTGTAACGTAACAATATTACTGTAAAATTTCAAATACGTACCATTTTCTTTTCTAGTGAAGCGTACCCCATCCTTGATTTATGATAGGGGCACATTGGTTTTGATGCACGTTCCTTATTTTTTGTACAAAGTTACTGTTTCATAAATGAAATATTGACAATCAAAGTGATGAATACACGTATCCTCAAACAACGTATTATCACCCACAATGTACCTGAAACTCCTTATCTCCAATGCTACCACTAAATGCATCTCATGCTTCTTGGGATATTAGGTGAGTGTAGAAAATGGGTGGGTGTGGGTTTATTTTACCTTTGAAATATTTCAGGTGAAGTTTTGATAAAATAGTTCGAAAACCTTGATGAATCCTTATTGTAATCCTTAGTACATAATTATTGTGTGAATCATCTACTATAAATGCAATCTGCAAGAGATTAAGAAGAGAAGACACTGTTTCATTTTTTTATTTTATAGTAAATTAAAGAAATAATATCACAATCTTATAGTAATTTCTTCTCAAATCACAGCCTTCATCCCGAACACAACATGGTTCCACGAATATATGTCAATCGGCATGCTTCTTTGAGTGACAACTCCAATGTAACTACTAAACATAGCCTGGTTGGGATTCAGTTGTTGGCCTTATGCATTCCATCCGAAATCAAATTTAATGCCTTTTCTTTTCACCTTATGAACTTTGGCTAACACTGTCAAACTATGACTCACCTATGTTTTCTGTGATGTTGGTCCTTCATCCTTGACCATTTAATCAATAACAACATCATCTATATGTTCATATGAAATGGTAGAAACGTAATGTGCTGATGGTTGTTGGACCTCAACACTAGGAGTAGCAATAGGTTCAAAAGATTGTTGTTGCTCTGCACTGTGAGTAGCCGTAGCAGGAGCAGCAGGAGTAGCAACATCATGAGAGACATGTTCAGCCTCAAGGATTGGAGCACCAGAACATGAAGAGGTCATTAGCTACAATAGTGGTTGAACAGTTAATTTAGATTTCATAAATTCAGTAATGATAAGATAATAACATGAGATAACAAGATCTATATTACAATCAAAGTCTATCCTATTTATTGAAATCTCTTTCTTTTTTTCAAAGGTTGAAGAGATTTGAAACCTCTATCGATTATCCAAATCCTTAAATTGTGGTCTCCTCTAACATAGAATACATCATCTACATTGGGACCACTGTGAAATGATTGAGACATACCACTGAAAGGATCTTTGTCAACTGAATTTTCATTGGACCCTTCAGTAGTTTTGGATGATAACAGAACAATCGAACACATTCAGTTTGCGGGATCTGGAACATAAAAAATTGTACCTCTTGTGATTCCATTATAAACTGTTCGTCTTTGTACCCTTGTTTACTAAAATAAACTTTCACAAACCTCCATTCATCTATTTTAACACCACCGTGGTTATCAACCCATTTCTATTGAAAAATCAGCAATTGGAATGTCTTATAATCCAACACTCATATTTATATGATAATGGCAATGTATGGCATATTTGCATAAATTGGATTTCTGTCCTTACTACCAGAAACATGCATCGCTTCATCCACAAGTGTAACTCCACTATTTTTCATGGTACTATCTTCATCATGTTCATCTATATAGAATGTATAACCATTAATTACATAACCATTGTAAGATAATATATACACATTTGGTCCGGCGGCTAGCCATTCCAGTCATTCTAAAATTGAATTCAGACTTTCATCCAACTCCTTAAAAATATGGTCCTGAAACCATTCTATAAACTAGTGATTATGTGTATTTGATATCCATTTTTCAGCCCTTGATGGATTCAACTGCCTATGAATTTCTTTGCGTGTTTCAATATATGAAGCAACCTTCCAACTGTTATGGAAAACATAAGGGTGGGCATACTATCGATCTGTAATACTGATTGTCACAACATCTCTTAAAAACATTCCCTCACCCTAAATGCATCCAGTTTAATGAGATTTTGGGAGACCAATGCTTTCCAAATTAGATAGTTATTCAGTACAAAATTGGATGGCTTCCTCAACAATATATCGCTCCACTTTACAACCCTCTTTCTGACTTCTATTTTTGACATACCCTTTCAAAATCTTTATATACCGTTCTATGGGGTACATCCATCTATAGTGCATAGGACCACAAAGTCAAATCCATCTCACCAAGCGAATCATAAAATGTACCATCATATCAAATAATCTTTGCGGGAAGAACATTTCTATTTCACATAATATGATGACAATTTCTTTTTCCATAGCTGGAAATTTCACTAGGTCTAAAACATTGCTACATATAGCTTTGAAAAAGAAACTATGTTTGGTTAACTTCTGATGAACATTCTTGGGAAAAATAAAATGTAAAGCTATAAGAATTAGATCATGCATCAAAACATGGCATTCATGTGATTTCAAACCTTTTAATTTTAAATCATTCATTGATACACTGTTCTTGATATTTGATGAATACCCCTATGGAAACTTTACACCATTGATGAAGTTGAAAAACTAATATCTGTCCTGCCTAGAAAGAGTGTAAGTAGTTGGTGTAAGAAACATTTTATTTTCACCCTTCATAAGATCAAACTCTTCTTGTATTTCCATGTCAACCATTTCCATCCTTGCCTTAATTCCTTCCTTTGTTTTCTAGGGGAATTTAGCAACGTTCCTATAACACTATCACATACATTTTTTCACATGCATCACATCAAGAAAATTTCTGAAGTACAAATAATTCCAATATGGTAAGTCAAAAAAAATCTCTTTTTCCCACCAATTTTTTTAAGGTTTTCAAAAATGGTTACCAAAAATAGTGTTCACATCTTTTACATTCTCAAACAGCTAATCACCTATTAGTGGATATGGTGTTGTGCATTGTTCTGAACTTCCATTGAATGATATCATCCAAGATCGTTAGTTATGTCGATTCCGTAGAAATCTACGTTGTCCTAGAAACAAATATTTTGAGGAGTGTTTCAACGTAATTGATTCTGTATCTTTTTTGCACACGGGACACCCTTGAGTTCATTTAATGCTATAGCCTATGAAGATTCCATAAGTAGGGAAATCATTTATTGTCCCATGCAACATATCTCTTAACATGAAGTATTGATTTTTATAATCATCATACAACATAACACCTGAATCCCATAATAACTTCAAATCCTTTATCAAAGGAGCCAGATAAACATCAGTATCATTACCTGGTTGTTTTGGTCCTGATATAAGCATAGATAACATGATGAATTTTTTATTCATGCATAACTAGGGTGGAATGTTATAATTTACCAACATAACAAGCCATGTACTGTTAGTGCTGGTTTGAAAACCAAAAGGATTCACTCCATCTGTAGATAACGCAAGATGAAGGTTTCTCAGCTCTTTTCCAAATTCAGGATACTCATTATCAATTTTATTCTATTGAGGAGAGTCAGTCAGATGACGTAATTTCCCATCTTTATTTCATTTATCTGCATGCTAGGACAATTGTCTTATAGTGTCTTCACTTCCATATAGACACCAAAACTTTGGAATGATTGGAATGCACCATACAACATTCATAGGATTGGACTCATCTTTCTTGTATCAAGAAGCACCACACTTTGGGCATTATGTAAGTTATTTTTTCTCCTTGAGAAATGATATACAGTCTTTCAGGAGGGCATGTATTCTTTCATAAATCATACCCATCAAGCATAGCATTCGTTTAGCTTCATATGTCCAGCTTGGGATCTCATTATCTTTCAGGAGCATGTCATTCAAGAGAGCAAGTAGTTCCATAAAACTGACATCACTCCATCTGTTACCTGCTTTCAATTTATACAACTTTAGTACAGCTGACAATGTTGTATATTTAGTGAAACCAGCATACAACGAGGTCTTTACACAACTCTTTAACTTCTCAAACAATTTTGGCCAATCACGGAGTTCATTTTCAATTGTTTTTTTCTTTTTTTTTCAATACGATCATTAGCATCATTGACAATTGTAATCACATCCTCCATACATTCTTCTTCATTACCCATATTTGTATTCATATCTGATGATCCATAAAATGTATTTCTATCCCATCCAATAGCTACATTCTCTTTTTCTCCGTATTTATTCCAACATTTATAACTCCGATCTATTCTGTGACATATCAAATGTTTTTACAACTCCACTGGAGTATGAAGTCTAGAATAAGAACAACGTAAACACAGACGAAGGATTTGAGAAGGATCCTTTGTGTGATCCTTTTCAAACTTGATGAACTCTTTCACTCCGTTCCTATACTCTATTGTCAAACAATTTGCATCCATCCAATCTTTATTCATCTCCATCCTATTTGAATCTAAAATATTAGTATTTATGGGTCAAATACACAAAATAAGACTTCCAAATACAGTAGAAGAGAACCACTTATTTATAAAAATATAGATTAATAGAGCCTAATTATTTCCAATAAATATTTGGGAATCAACAGAACCAAGATAGACCCCCCCATCAAAATCAACACAGTTTCCAAACACTAAGGGGTTCGTGGGGACAATCAATTGTATCATAGATGGTAAAACTCACATGACATCATCCTATATGGCTCATCCTCCTATATCAGGTCAACCCTTTTATGATCAATAAGTCCATCCTTTTATACCTCACCAACCTAAAATAAATATGGATGAAAACTAGTAGCCAGCTCTATAAGTAAAGAAATGATTCTCATAATCTCTACAATATGGAATTCATTAAATATTATTACTTTAGATTCATTATAGTTTCCTCAAATCACCCCAGTCAAAACACAATAATAATCAAGAATGATACATCTACCACTCCTAGGTTTCTGCCCTACATTCAATATCATCATGCCTAATATTTTTGGTAAGCTCAAGTTACTAACTTTAAATAACATGGGGGATGATCACTTTGGTCATATATGGTCTCCCATGTTATTCCATATGAAAATTATAACAAATATTATTGACCAAGCATCCCCTTAAATCCTCTTGAGTGTCTAATTCCAAACTCCATCTTAAGTGTAATATCAAAAGAATATATATTAATAAATTACCCCAAATCCACTTCCCCACTAATCTGGTCATTCTCACACTCTAATGGAATATTTATTATTCTTCAACCCCTTCTATATAATCTCATGACCATATATCCACACATACACATGTCACAAACACATAAAAAACCATATCCACATCACAACCACACATCACATCCTCATCACAGTATGATATCCTGAACATGAAGGACATACACATCATACTATCCTCCTACAATGCACAACCCCCACTATGTATCCACAAAAAATACACATAATCATGTCAACAATAATATATATTCACCAAAACCTAAAATCATTATAAATCGTATATATACACCCACTCTGAGCCATTACAACTCATACTAAGTGTGAAAGGGGAGAATGGAAGAGGGAGTGGTTCTATATGTGTTCCCTCTATAACCTGGATATTGAGAAAAACACTCAAAACCAAAGTACCCATATGGATTTCAACCAGGTTACTCAACTCCAGTTGTGGTGCATACAAAACGGTAAGAAAATATAATAAGTATGTAGGAACACATAAATCTATCCTAAGGGTTTACACCAAACTAACACTGTAAACACCCTCGTCAACCATTGCCTTGTTACTACCACCCTTTTATAACCACTTCCATTATAATGCCAGAAATAACCCCCAAAAAATCACATAAGCATCGATATCAACATTACCAACTTCTCATTTCATTTAACATTATAATTTCTTGGATTTTTATTACCATCTGCATTCCAATTGTTAACCATTTTAATGTAAAACCAATCGTTAATTCAATACCCACTATAATCCATAAATTAATCATTAATAACATGTATTCTATCTTTAAACATTTATTAAACAAAATTATTCCAATCATTATCATTAATCATTTAGCAAACCATCATTTACCATTTCCAACCCAACAACCATTAATATTTTCATTTATTGCAACCATATTCTATGCCAAAAGGAAACTATAACACCACCCAATAACAACTAAATTTTTATGACATAAAATAAAACTAAACACATTCTAAAATCCATAAAAACACTTATTTACTACCTAAATAGCCATATCATTGCTATCATAACCACACAATAATCCTTACATCACTACTATATTAATTACCACACCACATGATCCCAACCACATCAGTCAACCATCACCTTTATAGTCATAGTGATAAATTCCCCATAGTAGCATGAAGGGGAAAACATTTAAGCAATTCATTATAAAAACTAACCCATAAACACTCTATCATATTAAATTATAATTTATAGTTTAAATATAACACTTTAATTATAGATTTCCCTACAACCAATTCATTACCTACCTTAAGTGACTAGAAAATAATGAAAGGTGATTATGACATATTATTAGTAGTAAGAAATTTCTTTCACAACATCAAGAATAAATCAATTAGCAACAACACCAATAAATCCATAAACATATAACAAATTTTATGGAACTTCATAAATCACATGAAAAAATCCCTCTTCACATTAATTTCATTTAGTGTAATTCATTATAGTATTTAGGTTAATCATTACAATCCATCCAATTGAACAAAATAACATGATAATTCCACAATTTACACTTAATAATGAAGGTGAAATTTCATGTCCCCAACCTCAACTAAAGATTTAACAAATATTTCATAAGAATGAGAATAATAGTCAAATAAAACAAGACTTAACACATGAGGGTAATATAAAATTACTATGTATGACCATTAACCATTAAAACCATAAAAACACAAAAAATGAATCAGCATTGTTTTCACATTCTTCCTAAGAAGAAAGTTCACTGAGTGAATCATGAAAAAGAGAAAAGAAATTCACTATTGAGGAGGAGAAGTTGGGAGCCTTATGCGCTACATCGGGAGGGGAAGGCATGATTTCCAGAGGGGGAGGTGCATGGGAGGAGACTCCAACCATTGATAAATGAAATGGGGTCGAGCGGAGAGGAGTAAAAGTGGGGTTTGTGGGGAGGACGATCCATGGAAGGGGTTTGAGGGGATTGTGGGGGAGGAAAATCCCGCACGTGAAGATAGTGGTTCGCGGGGAGAAGAGGAGAAGTAGGGTTTAGGGGATCCACCAGAGGGGGAGGTTCACGCGGAGATCGGGGGTGGTGGAGGTCTGGAAACGCGAATATTGGGGGGGCGGTGGAGGTCTGACATGCGAAGATCAGGGGGCGGCGGAGGTCCGACAATGCGAGGATCGGGGGGGGGGGGGGGAGGAAGTTGTTGCAGGGGTAAAGTACCCTGAGAGTTTTATGCTACGATAAAAATAGGACACTGTGCGACTGATTTTATAAAATATGGGACTATGAGTTTATTAGCAGTAAAAAATCCATGATAAAGGCGACATTTATCAACGCTAAAAAAGTGCTGATAAAGCCGTCATGTATGAGTGCTAAGATTTTAGCACTGATAAATATTTCCTTTATCAGTGCCTCTTTAGAACTGATAAAGGAACACTTTATCAGGGATTTTTTAGTGCTGATAAAGGTTACCCTGTATCAGTGCTAAAATTTTAGCGCTAATATAGGGCTTCTTTATAAGTGTTTTTTCTTAGCACTGATAAAAGTGGAACTTCCATTTCCTGTTTTTGTCGTAGTGTGAGGGTTCTGGCCTTAGGTATGGTGGTAGTCGGTTCCTCAGCCTAGGTGGGGATATCTTTTTTACATCACCCTGACCACATCCCCTCTTCCATCTGTAAAAAGGGTGCGGGGGGAGGGGAAAATAGGGGGTAGGGAATACCTCATAGAGTAATCCCATATCCTTTATTATAGGTCCATAGTTAGATTAGTAACCAGATGTGACTATCCTTATTATAAAAGAGAGTAGATGGACACCTCAATTACCTTCCTCTCTATTTTTTCCCCGGCCTCTTCCTCTAGTGGGTGAAATATATCTTGTGTTTTACTGAATATTTTGCATCTGGTTGTTTATTAGACAAAGAATTACTCACGTGGGCGTACTGGCTAGCCACAACAATGAAATCTCGATTATTATATACATTTCACTATAGAAAATATTTTTATAGATCTTCCAATCACCATCCCTTAGAGGGACTCCACATGAGTCGGTCCACAAAGCCATGTATCAATCTCAAAGGGAAATATTCCATGCATAAAAATTGGGCATCCTATTATGTTTAATCGACACAAAATCTTCCAAATCACCATAAAATGAGGTACTCCTATAGGCCCAATTCAAATGGTAATCCTACAAGGTGTATGCCCCAACCAATTGGTCATCCTTCAAATGTGTAATCCACAGCATACGTGTGCTTGGATTCCCAACCAAATGGGATACATCAAAAACCATCCAAAAGACCAAACCCGACCCCCTAAATTAACACATAATCTTCTAAATATTATAACCTCAGTAATGTCATATAAAAATTTTAGAGTCATATTCCTTATTGGTCTCCTCAATCACCATCCTTATATAAATATATTCCTTGAAATGTTTTTTTACCACGGGACACTACATCCCTTGTAGGGTATTTCAGGTCACTTCTATGTAAGTCCCACTGCATCCACTGAGTTGGTATATTTTTCCTATATGTATTTGTGGCATGACATTAAACTGCATGGTTTGGTCATCATCACCTGACCTTAAATGGCACGATGTTTCCTGATAACTAGGGCCAAACAATGTGGTTTCAGATTCCTCTCGCAAGTGTATGTAGGAATCCCACCTCATGAGCTTGATCCCTCCATCAAAACAACTTCCATCATCCCAGATGTCATTGGTTCATGATTTCCCAACTATGTGGCTTAAAATTAGTAAATTGTCAATAAACGATATAATAATATCTAATATTTTTTCACAAGGGTACATAAATGGAGATTATATAACTATATGAATATATATCCATTAATGAGGAACCTTAGATATAAAAAGGTGACTTTGAAATCAACACATTCAAAATAAATATAGGTTGATAAAAGGGGGACCTGTCTGATATTCTAGACTTTATAATAGAATCACAAATATATCTTAAATCAACAACATAGTCTCAAAGTAGGCAAAAATTCTCCCAACAAGGGTGCAATGAGTGAAAATTCCCATAATATCATCCCACTCATCTTCTAAGGCCACATTGGAGAAATTAATTTGGTCATATGCTTTTAGAAAGCAAGTATGCATCAACTCCAAATGAAAATTGGTGCAGAAGAATGTTAGGAATAGCCATAACTTGTTGTTATTTGAGTGTTGTGAACACGATTCATTATTTATTTAGAATATCTATTTTCTATAATTTCATACATAAAGATCATTCTTTAAATGCTATGTACCATAAAATGTATTGTATTTATATAAGAAAATAATTTTAATTCAAAAAATGAAAATAAATCTATTTGTATCTACGAATTTCATAAAAATTATATTATTGGTAAAATTTTATAAATAATGAAAAATCTCAAAAATCAAATAACATTTTTGTTGGAAGTGAAATTTGGTAGTCACAAATGGCTAGAGCTTCAAGCCTCGCAAAATTGGAATCTCACAAATCCACCTATCCTATAGAAATCCTTCAGAATATACCTATTTCTAGTATTGGGATAGATATGTGAGCACCAAAAAATGTATCTACTACCCAATGTGTATATATTGAAATATTACATTTGATAATGAATGCAACTTTACCTTCCCCATACATCTAACTGAATATATTCCTCTTGTGGCCTTTCATTCCACATACAAAAAATTATACATCCTTTTCATTTCAATACCTTGAGAACTTCTTCATTTTAGAAGGACGACATCTGGGATATTTAGATTTTTATGAGTCTTAGGCTGCTTAACAATGTTCTTCTTTTTCTTATTCACCATAATAATTTTGGGTTTATCTTGCCGCATGTCCTTATCCACATGGAGTATCAGAATAAGAAGTTAACAATGATTGTTCTAATTATTTTTCATGTTATAATTATTAATAAAACTAGAGAAGATAATGGGTTTTGGTGAATGTATGAGATATGTGCGCTACTCATCTGGGAATTTAATACCCAAGATGTATATGAATTCAATGTAGACAATAAGCCTGACTAAATGTGGCCCATTTGGAAAGATTAGTTGAACAAAAACCATTGGTGATCTCTAATATCTCATGTCCAACATTATTTTTATAGAGATCCCAAAGGTGATACGTTGTGCTATATGGATTCATGTCCTCATGTTACTGCAAAATCTCATTGGTCATTGATGATAACAAAGAACACTTAATATCTGCAACATCATTCAAATATTTGTCAAAGAGAGAAAACTCTTCCGTATATACATTTTCTCTAGGAGCATAAATAATAGTTTCTTCCAATACAAACAATATCCTTTCACGGAATAGATAACACATAAAAACCTTTTCCACTCTTGGAAATTTTTACCAGTGATAAGGTTATCCTTATCTTGTTTGGATTCTATTGATGTGTTTGAATTCATATTATTTTTATTTTTACTATTAATATGACCATAATTTAATTAATTTATCTGATATGAATTAGAAAAATAACTAAATTTTATATTTATTAATTTCCATCTATATTATCGAAATCCAATATCCCTTTCCCTTGGATTTCAAATAACATATTACTTGGAAATTCTAGTGGAAAGGATACAAATTGAACATAAAATTAACCCAACAATGGATAGTAAAAAAATATAATTGTTTTAAGTAGGTATTCAAAATTCCTATTACATTAAGTCCTAGTTCCTTTAACCAATTGAGTGGACACTCAAATCCAGAAATCTAGAAATGGGATTTCCTCAAAAATTTTATCTAATTTACACTAAATTTTAATTAATTAGTCAACCCTTGATGTGAACTATATTATGTCGAGCAAAAACAAGTCCTCGATAATTGAATGCACCCAAACCTTGGATGTTCAATAAATTTGTACTACAATTCTATTTTAATAGATGTAGCAGAAGCCTATGTCGGCTTAATAAATAAAAATGAAGGGATTTTAATTCTATGAATAAATTGAAAATTATTATATTTATTACATGCATGTTAATAATTAGTGTATTTACTTAAGTGATTAACCATGTATAGGATAATATTTTTCACATAATCCAATTTATTTTAGTTCTATATTTCTTAATTGTTAATTCATTAAATCATGTGGCCAGGGCAAAACAACCATACATAAATAACCTTGAAACCAGATGTAAATAAAATAATAAGGTGGTATGATCATGATCTTTTACTAATTGTTACTTTATCTAGAAATTGAAAAACTAACTATTGATCTAAGGGTAGAACACCAATAACTATTAAAGGTTCTTATTGAATCCTTCCACCTTTCCAACTATATAACTCCTTGATTTTTTTTCTTCTTATGAAATATTTAACTACCTCCACTATCATGGGAGCTCTGTCTATTATTTATTATTTTACACACATGCAGGGGAGGGGAACAGAAATATATGTTAAGGAGTTTAAATAAATACATGGGCACACATGCCCCTCTATAATGATATAGGAGATGACACATAGGAAAATAATTTATTTTTATAATAAATTAATGAAACCTATACCATACAAGTGTTTGGTCTAGTCCCATAATAGATCAAATGCTTGCATCAAATTAAGTATTTAATTAAATTATCATTCAATTATAAACATTAATATCCATGATAAATTTCACTCAAATAAATTAATTATCATCCATAATTAATAAATTCTTTTATCACAATTATCATTTGATGTTCCTTTAGAATCTCAACCATCATAATTTTAGACAAATTAAATAAATTTATTTAAAATTAACCATGTAAAAAAATGTACCTTGGTGGAAACATGGTGATTACATGTCCAAACTACAAATCTTTAATTATAGGGACATACTATTTACACTTGTGATGTGATTCATACATGACACATCACACAATATTATGATGCTTTCTATAAAATTAATTATCATAAGGTTTACATGTTTTTTAATTTTATTTAGAAAGTAAAGATTTAATGAATGTAAAGTAATAACTCTAATTTGACACATATAAGATATTTAGATCTGAACATTATGTTAAAATTATATATATATATATATATATTAACTTGTCACATGGAATATCTTATCAATATAATGAACACATGCAAGTATTTGTTGAAAAGGTTTTCAGATTATAATAAAGTAATTTTAATTCTTCACAATTTTGTAAAATTACACTGTTTGTAAAGCTAAGATACACTATGTTTATTATTCTCATCAGCTACCTATGGGACATGCCAAGGGACTCAGTGGGTAAATGCACTAATTTTTTTGGATTACACATCTTCTACATTGGATACACTATGTGTGGTTACCATATTAAATGACCACCAATCATGTTTTCAATGAATGATAATACATGGAACGTCTATGACTCAAATACCACACGCCATGTATGAATGGCGCACGTTGTGTACTCTATCTGACCATGCACTAGGATGGATCTATCAACACAAAATTTATAATTAAATTCATTGTATGAAATAAATACACACGACTTGAATTAATTTAAAATTAATTCATTTTACATTAAACGCTAGTACAATACATTTACATCTGGGTTACATGATATGTACTATTTTTTTATCCAGTTAGACTCCTTGGAACATCCGAATGAGATTTTTTATTTTATTTCATTCATAAAATTTATCAAATTGATTATATTTATGAGAAATGATAAGACCCAACAACTTAATCTTGAGTGAAATAACTAACAGAAGATGTTCAAGGTCATCGAGATCACGGCTCAAACCATGTTTTCCAAACAACACCATGAAAGCCCCACCACCATGTACCATACTCTTAGGGCATATGATGGTTTATTAAAGAGATAAGTATCAATACCCTAAAAATAGTAATATGTCCAATTAAATATATAGAATAATGAATATATTTTTATTCTTTTATTGTTACTTTGTAAATGATTTTTAAATAAGAAATTGTATTTTTGGTTAATATTCAAATTCAATAAACGAATTTATGAATTAATGGATTTTTAAAATAAATAATAATTTAATGTTACATTATTAATAAATAATATTTATCGAATATAAATTATAATATTATTTTTATGATGTGAAATATAATTTTATTACAGTTTAAAAAAAATTATTGTCAAAAAACCCTTCTTTTTCAAGAAATGTCAAAAATTAAAAAATATAATAATTATTTAGATAAAATTAATATTATTTAATTAATAAATATTTCAAAACAATCCAATTGTGAATTTTTCATAATTTTCGTAGATATTTGAATTTTTAGGTATATATTAAATATTTTATAAATATACATTGTGTTTTATGAAATAATAATGTATCAAATGTGATGTTATAAGTAATATAAATGGGATACAAAAACATACATATTCCTTATCATTGAAATAATTTGATTTTAATGTCATTTTATTTATTTTGTACATCCTTTATGAAACCTCTAATATTTATAATATATTTTATGATTTTATAATCATTTATTTATGAGTATGACTCTTCTCAACATCACCAATGGTAATATTTTAATAAGTTATTCCATATTACATATTAAAGAATCTAAACCTCTCCCTTTTGGATGAAACGATTCTAAAAACCCATGGGATTGTTTGTGGTTTTGGATATTTTATTATATAGATTCCAAAACCCAGCTAATAAATAAATCCCCCTCCATTCCTATATAATCCCAACTAAGATCCCATTTTTATTTAGTAAAACTCTTTGTATAACGTCATAACTCTTCCCTCTACTCCCTAGTTCCCTCCCAAGGCACTCTAATCTCTCAATAAGTACTTCCCAATCCTTTGGATACACACATTCATGTAAGGGAACCTAATCATCCACACAGCTCTTTTATAAATCACTCCTTTTATGTCTTGTCTTTTACTTTACATTTCCTTATGAAGGGATATGATACTTTATTTTCCCCAAAATTTCTATTTTTTTTAAAAACAATTATATATTAATTTTACTCTGATTATGCCTCCCATGATCCTTTATGTACGCCTAATACCATGCCAATGTTTTATAAGGATTCCTTTCAGTATTCCTATTTCTTTGTTACCTTATGCTTTACATTTCTAAAATTATAATATTGGTATATTATTATCCATTTAATTATCACATAAAATTTCATTTAAAAATAATTATATAACTATTTAACTCTCATGAACCATTTTTTTGAAAAGGTTATTCACCGTCGAGAATATATACTTATTTATTGGTAACATCTATGTATAAATTCCAAAATCCTTTGTCATGGAATAAATTATGATTATTAATGAATCCATGTTATATGATATATAATGAAAACATAATCATGAGAATGAAATTATTATTATGTATTCCCCTAAATAGTGCTCCAATTCCTTGGGTAATGTTTAGTATCATGATACGTCATTTTGGTATAGTGGTGTACCTTATTCATTTATGGTACTTTTTCCAACATTATGTCTTGGTAGTTTATCCTTGACATCTATTTATGATTTAGTGTTTTATCTTGTTGACACATTTACCATTTTATGATTATTATTCTATATCATGTCTCTCAGTTCATGTTTATGATTACTACTCCTTTTATACCCCATTGATATGCCTATTGTCGAACATGTTTCACTTATTCCATTTTTATTCCCTAACTGGACTTTATAACTCAACCCTTTCTTATGTTTTCCACTAAGTTATCTCTTGTGGTTTTAAATGTGATGGATTATTTAGAGCATATTAAAAAGTTTTCAATAATTATGTTGCATTCTATATTTTATATTGTTATGTAAATTTCTTAATTCCCTAATAAAATATAATTCTTAGTCATTCGGTTTTTATTAAGTGAAGCATTATGTAAGAAATTCAATATTAATGTAAAATAAATGGAATGGTTGTTATAGTTGGTATTAGAGGAAACGTTTAGTGATTTTTAAGATTATGATTAGAGGACTATAGAGAAATCCTTAGGGATAAGTCTATTTATAAGAAAAAATCAATTTTTTTTTGTAATTATATATTAAGTAGTTCATCATGAAAATAAATCCATTTATGGATATTTCAAGTGGATTGGGTTATGAGACAAATGTACCATGGAGTAACGACAATGACAAGGATTTTCTGAGACTGACTCAGGGAATCCACATACCATAATATAGGACTTACTGTACACTTTTTTTCAAACTCCCAGAGGATATGCTTTGTTAATTTTTTTTCTCATTATGAACCATTATTAATGTAATAATAAAATTCCTATAAAAATATATGTTAGGAAATATATTAGTGATATCATAGATTGAATCCTAAAAACTCATAAGATATAAATACAATTGTAATTTATAAGTTATAAATTTAATTTTTTGGATTCCCCTTTATGTGATTAATTATTTAAAATAATCATCCTTAATTATCCTTTTATCTATAGAATAGATGGAAATAGGAGAAATCATGTAAATAAAAAATGTGATAGGAAATGTGAGGACTGACCTAATGAGGTACCTAATAAGATGGGACATACATTCAAAAACTTTTACAAAATACTCTCTCAAATGACTCATGTTATGAACTGAAACATGGGTTATGAGGAGCTCCCAAACCCCTCTAATAGAGAACAAGACATAATCGAGATCTTTATGCAACAAAGGCCTCCTACATTCAATAGATCTTCTAATCCTTCAATCCTATAGCAACGGATTAACTCCATTGAAAATATCATCTCATCCTTCAATGTTCCAAACAAGAGAAGGTTATTCTTGTTGTTTATCGCTTATAGGGATAAACTAAATAGGGGTGGAAATTGATTAAGAATATAATGACTAAAGAATACATCAAAGAAATTTAGTGGAAAGAATTCGAGAAAATGTTTTTTGATTGTTACTTTCCACATAGTCTTCATCTAAACATTTAATGGGATTTCCTTACACTCAAAAAATGATGATGAACCTTTTGGGGTGTATGAGGAAAACATCATAATACTTCCATGATATGCCTCCTATTTTTTTGTTCCCCCTATATGCATGATTGACTGATTCATTGTTGGGCTAAATCATAGTCAACAAAAAGCTTTGGTGATCTATGAAATTGCTTGCTAAGAGTAAATTGTTTGATGTGCCATCAAAGTTGAAATGGAGATATTTTAATATCAAGGGTCTCATGGGGATAAAAAGAAAAAATTGGAGTTTAATTATTGAGTTATGATGGATAAATCTAATGTTACCATGAAATTATAGTATCCCACTTGTCAAAGGTTTGGGATGAAGCACCCCAAAAACTTTCTATGGGGGATGAGGAAATTCTTTAGGTTTGGGAAGGAAGGGAAACCAGATAATAATTTCCAATAAGAGAAACCTAATAATCTAATAGAGGAAATGAATACTCTTATCAACCTACAGTGAATTGTTCATTTACACAACAAAAAGGAACAAGGGAACATTCCAATCAAATTCCCTAAGCCATGTGTTTTCGAAGGCAACTAACAACCTCCAAGGTAGCATGGGAGAGATATTTCCATCACTACCACTGAAGTGAATCCCGACAATGAAGTGGTGACTGATACACTATTTATTCATTCAATAACCAAGAATGTACATTTTTATTATAGTTCTATGTATTAATTTATACCAGGAATGTTTATTCGATCAATTCAAACACCATAATAAAGAATGGATATAGATATTTTAGTGAAAATGGTAAATTGGGTAATAATTTCATCCCATTTATATAACTCCACCCCTGTCACAAATTGTGGGATTAAATTCTCAGCAAACTTCTTCATAATTACTTTGTTGGAATTTTATTCAATTTTTGGAATATATTGGATTTTCCTATATAGAGAAAACATAAATTTCTCTGAGGAGGAAATAACTCTCCTTATAGAAAATCAAACCCTGATTTTTTAAAAGTGCAATTAGGAGGATGAATTTTATTTAACACCACCATCTCAAGAATGATTATTATTTCTCTCTGAGCAAGTGTATCTAGATAAAAACATCAAGACATAGTAAAGGATCAACCTTAAAGACGTTCCTATTGTGATAAAATGTTCTAATGATTTTCCTAAGGAATTTAATAGTCTTCCTTATAACTAAGAGTTAAATTTTTTAATTGATCCTATTTCTAGGGTGTTTCTAATATCAAAGACTACATAGAGGATGGATTTTGTGAAACATTAGGAGATAAAGAAAAAACTATAGGAGAATCCGGATAAAGGGTTTTTACGGCCAAGTGCTTAACAATTGGGTACACCAGTCCTCTTCTTCAACAAGAAGGATGGGTCAACATGCCTTTTCCTTGATTATAGTGGGATAAAAAAGATCCCGATAATGAAAAAATATCAACTTACATGGACTTATGAATCGTTCAATCATTTATATAGAGAAAAATACTTCTCCAACCAGGATCAATCATTGGGATATTATCAAGTTATGGTGAAGAAGGTGGATATCCCCTAGAATGATTTTTTAGAAGGTATGGGCACCATGGATTCATAGTGATTCCCATTGAACTCCCTGATGCTTCATAAATCTTCATGAATTTGATGAATATATTCTTTAGGTATTACCTCGAAACATATGTGGTATTATTTATAAATGATAACCTAATACACTCCAAAATCAAGGAGGGGAATGAGAAACATTTGAACACTATGTTAAAGACCTTACGAAATTAGAAGATTTTTGTAATGTACCAAAATTATGAATTCAGGTTGAATTAAGATTAATTATTGGGGCATATCATCACAAGAAATGGGATATTTGTGTATCCTTAAAAGGTAAAATAAATTGAAGGATGGTCAAGGACAAAATCTAAGACAGATATCCGTAGCTTCCTTGGGTTACTAGGATATTATCACATATTTGAGAGAAATTTCTCAAGATTTTAAAACACTCTTAACAGGCTAACTCAGATGGGAGTAAACTTTTCTAGGAATGATTAATATAAAGAAATATTCATAGAGTTGAAAAATAGGATTATCAGTACCACTTTTGTTACACTAACCACAAGTGGAGAATATTTGGTAATATTGATTGTTTCCTCAAAGAATGGATTAGACTATGTGATAATGAAAAATGTTGAAGCCATATCCTATGTTTCAATGTAGTTGAATGTTCACTAACAGAACTCTCCAATGCATGATATAGAGTTATTTTTAGTGATATAATCTTTGATAATATAGAAGAATTATCTATTTGGGGGATGTGTGAAATATATACAGATAAAAAAAATACAAAATATATATTCATATAGAATGAGATTAATATGTGCCAAGAATGTTGGTTAGAGATGATCAAGGAAAATGACTGCTCAATTGACTACCATACTTGTAATGTGTATAAAGGGGAAGATGCTCTAAGTTGAAAGGATCCAGTGATTTTATCATTTATAAGAATTGATAAGGATAAAATATTCATCTAATTTAAGAGGATTGAGATGAGAATCATAAAAGAAAAAACATTATCAATCCTTTAAAAAATTATTTCTCAACCATCTCTTCCTAAAAGGTTAAAGGATTCTCAAAATGATGTTTTGGGAATTTAGAAGATTGTTGATACTATAATAAAAGGTAAATACATGGAGTTTATTATTAATGAAGAATGAATTTTGAGATTTGGGTAAAGACTATGTGTTCCATTAAATCCTAAGCTAAAGAAGGAACTATTGGATGATATAAATAGATTTTCATTTTCCATTCACCCATGAAAACAAAAAGATGTATCGAGATATCTGGGAAAACTATTGGTGGGTCAACATAAAGAAGGAGATCACTGAATATAAATAAATGTTGGTAATATGTATGCAAGTGAAGGTTTAAAGGAAGAATACTCTGCCGATGATGAAACCATTACACATACCAATATGGAAATGAGAAAAAATCACAATAGACTTTTCACCAGAATTCAAATATATCCAAATGAAACAATTCTATAGATGTTGTTATGGATCATATTACAAATATTGCACGCTTCAGTATGATTCTAGAAGATTTCTAACTGAATCAACTAGTACAGATATACATAAGAAAAGTGTTAAGGCTAAATGGTGTACCACTATCTATTTTATTCGATCAAGATTCAATATTCACCTCCATATGTTTGAAAATTATCCAACATAATCTAAATATTATACGAACTTCAATACAACTTATCATCTTCAAACTGATGTCCAATCTGAGATGACTTCTCAGACACTAGAAGACATGTTGTGATCATGTTATATGGACTTCAATGGAGGATGGGACCATCATTTACCCTTGGTCAAGTTCTACTACAACAATAGTTTACATTCTATGAAATGGTTGACGAAATAGTTGAGAATTCTAAAACCATTCAACAACACATAAAATATTCTAATATTAGATAAAATATTTATGTTGAAAATCATAAATGTGACATATAGTTTTATTTCAAAGACATGTTAGTCCTCCACATATCTCCTTGGAATAAAGTGATGTGAATTTGGGAAGAATGGAAATCTTATTCCAAGGTATATCTTACCTTTTTAGATCCTTGATCGCATTGGAGTGGTGGAATATCAACTAGAACTCCCATTGAACCTATTTCAAGTACATGATGTATTCCATGTATTCCTCTTGAGAAATTACATACTAGACCACTCACATATATTAATTATAGAGGTGGTACCATTGAATACTGACGATTCCAATGATGAGTATCTGATGAAGATATAAGATTGTAGAGAAAAGTTATAGAAAATAAGACAATTCCCCTAGTCAGAGTATAGGGAAGAAACCACATGTTTAAAGAAGAAACATGGTAAATGTCAGAAATAATTAAGAATAGTTACCCTAATCTGTTTTAGTGTGGGAAATGAAAATTTTGAGGGTCAAATTCCTTATGGGGGAAATATTTTAAAAACCTAAACTATTATAAATAAAATTATGCTTTTTATTTTATTAAATGTATTATTATATAATATGGTTATAAAAAAATATGCACTTATTTTGTTTTATTATATCTAATTCGATTTAAATAACCATTAAGTATCATTTTTGTTGATGATATAGACGTTAAAAACTGATCCCAAGGTTATTATAAATATAGGGTCTTAACAAATCCAATTGTCATAAAAAAATGATGTAATGACCTCAACCAGTAGGAACATACCAGTTGAAGCCCATTTGTTGGATATTATGAGGGAGTTATAATTTTTGGGCCATTCCATAGACTAATACCATGTCGAGATACAATATCTTAATCCAGAGAAAAAATTTTTATGGGAGAAGTTTAATATCATCGAGATCAGAGACAAAATCATATTCATAAACAACCATAAGAAATCCCCACAATGACACACCTTACTCTTTGGGCGTTTGATGGTGTGATAAAGGGATATGTATAATGTCAATATAAATTGGAATATGTACATTATTTTTTATAGAATAATTAATATATTTTCTTCCAATTATTATACCATTATAAATGATTTTTAAACAAGTAATTGTATTTTTGGTTAATATTCAAATTCAATTAATGAATTTATAAATTAAATAATATTTTAATGGAATATTATTATCAAAAAATATTTATAAAATATAAATAATAATATATTTTTTATGATGTCAAATTTAATTTTTATTTGGGTTCAAAAATTGTTATTGTAAAAAAACCCTTCATTTTCAATAAATATTAATTTTTATTCTAAATGTGAAAAGTAAAATATTCAGAAAATATTTTTAGATAAACTGAAAATAATTTTTGTAATAAGGATGTTTAAATGATCCAATTGTTAATTTTTTATAATTTTTGAAGACATACGACTTTTTGGGTAAAAATTAAATATCATATAATTATAGTTTCTATTTTATGACATCATAATGAACCAAATGTGAAGTAATAATTAATTTAAATAGGATAAATGACCAAATATATTATTTATTTTTAAAATAATTTTATTTTATGTCTAATTGATTTATTTTTTAACTCCATTATGAATCCTCAAAGTCTTATAAAATATTTCATGATTTTAAAATCATTATTTTAAGAGTCCGATTCACATCCACATCACAAATGGTAATATTTTAATATTATAAGCCTATGTAATTATAAAATAATTTAAAAAACTACCTTTTTTAGAAACCATAGGAAATCCCATGGGATGGTTTTTGGTTTCAGATATTTTATTATGTAGAGTCCAAAACCTAAATAATAAATAAATCCCCCTCTTTTTCTATATAAACCCATCCAAGATAAAATATTCCATAACTCAAACTCATTTCAGAACAAAAAATGTCATCCCTTCAATCCCTAGATCCTCCCATGGTTCCCCAGGATCATAAAAATTCCTTCCAAATATTTGGAGTCACACATTCAGGTAAGGGAACCCCATCTTCCACTATCCCCTTTTATCATGAACTCCTTTTACATTATGTCTTTTAATTCTCATTTTCTTGTTATTGGTTATGATATATAATATTCCCTATACTTTCCATTGTATGTATAAATGATGATATATTCATTTAAGTCTCATTAATCCTCCCATGATCCTTTATGTAAACCCATTACCATGCCGAACATTTTTAAGGATTCTTTTCTCTATTCATGTTTCTTCATTACCTTAATTAAACTATTTCAAAAATTCTAATGCTGGGATATGATTTTACATATTCCTATTTTCTCCCATTTGATATCCAAACAATGATATAAACCTCTCTCTCTCATCAACCATTTTTATGATTTTTTATGTAAAGTCATTATGTTATCACAACATTATCGTGTTTTTCCTTCCACGAATAATTATGTTCTAAATACCATAAAAAAATTTTCTATCAAGGGTACTCACCTTCATGAACATATAATTATTGATTTGGGAGAAACATGTAAGTATTACCTATTCCATGATCGTGGAATAAATATGATATTTAATGAATCCAAGTTGTATGATATATGTGAAAAACATAAGCATGAGAATGAAATTATTATGATGGGTTCACCCATATATCGCTCTAATTCATTGAGTAGTGTTTAGTATCATGATACATTATGGTGGTATGGGGTTTACATTATTACTTTATGGGACTTTTTCCACCATGAATTCTTGGGGGTTTATCCTTGATTTATGTTTAATATTCATCATTTTAGGTAGATTATAAATTTCCCGTGTTACCATTATCATTCTATATCATGTCTCTCTGGTGATGTTTATTATTCCTATTATTTTTAAAACCCATTGGAGAGTCACACTACAAAATTTTTAGATCTGGTCGAGGACATTTTCCATTTCTACCTTTATGTGGGCCTACTTCCAACCTTAGAATACCATGATCTAAGACACTCCATCACACTCAATGAAGTTCCTTGAGTCAACTTACTCCCCTTGGTTCCTTTCTCATGTAATGATTTTAGACTCTCCTTATAGATTCCTTGAGTACCATGAGTTGATAAAATCTTGAAGAAACTCCTAAAACCACATCACCTGACTTCTTTGACAGGTTAAAGCTCAAATGGGCATCCTCCTTAGGTGAAATCCCCAACAAATTCCAAATGGGAATCCTCATAAGGAGTAATCCCCATGCAATATCAAATGGGATTCCTCCATTGGAGTAATCCCCGACTGAACCTCAAATGGGCATCCTAATTAGCAGTAAGCCCCAACCAATCTCAAATAGGGCAACCATCCTAGTACAAGCCCCTCACCATCACCCCTTATTCGTTACATTGGACCCTTGTACAATGTAAATAGAATAGAGGGAAGGTTCATCACCTCACCCCCATCCACGGTCCATGCGCCCTCTTCCATCAGCATGGAGGAAAATTTGGAAAGTGTGAAGTGTCATTGTTGAATCTTTCACATTCTCTTGTTTCTCACACCAAGCATGACTCACGTGGGCTTAGAGATACGTGATGGTTGCAACATGTGCAAAAAAACTCATTGGAAGGAACTACAACAACTCTGATTACTGTTCAAATTAGAATATGTAGGAATCTATTTTAGAGCCCAAGCTCATTAGATATCCTCCTCAGGAATCCAATATTAAATTCCCCCAATTTGGGCATCCTCCTTAGGAAATAAGCCCCAAATTCAATCCTCAAATCATCAAGCCATCCCTTTTTAGGAAGTTATCCCAAACTCATCTCTCTCAAAGGACCATACTCTCCTACGAGACAAATGGAACTACATGAGATTTTATTCCCATTCATATGGGATACATAAGAAGCCTCCTTGAGGTTCAAACCCCACACATTAAATAAACCCTATTCTATTTGGGCCATATTACCAATAGGGTCTGATCATACTTGGAAACCCATATCCCTTCCAAATTCCTTAGGCTGATTTAGAATAAGTCACACACTAAGTTTCAACTAAGCACCTTCTACTTCGAGGTCCTTATCACATGACCTTAATAGGTATGATATGTCCTATTAAGTGACACCGAACTACAAGGGTTCTGATTCCATTCATAAGGATATGTAGGTATCACATTTTATGGGAATGATCCCAAGATTAAAACAAACCTTCGTCTCCCTAGATGACAATAAATTCCAGAGTGCCCCACTGAGTGGATTAAAAACTAGTATCATCACAATGATGATTAAAAGAATCTCTAATCAGTTTATTAGATGATACCATTGATGGAAAACTAAGAATACATACAGAGATTACCATTAATGAAGTATCGTGAATATGAACTGATGATTGTAATTTTTTACACATTTTAATAGGTGATTATAAATTCCAAGGAATACATATGATATACTTGGTTAATCAATAAGGATTCATGGAAGTATTTTAATTTTACAAAGAGAGTCCCAGAGTAGACAATAATTTCCCTAAAAGGGTGTGATGTGTCCGACCTCTAATCCTATCAACCAATTCATGTTCTTAAGTATCGTAATGTTCAAAACCTATGAACGTGTGACTTTGGAAAGAAGGTCCTCTTTGGATAAAGAACTATTGGACGTTTCTGGTTCCATGAATAAATCTAATGGAAACCGCCTAGAAACATTTATTCTTAAATCTAGAACACACGTTTCATGGAACTATGAAACAAAAATGGTGAACCTGATGTGAATCCTTAACCAAGTTAATAATGTTACCCACCTGTTAGGCCCCTATCAATTGATAAAGGAAGGCCATCCAAAATAATCAATCACACATGTATAAATCTAAAAAGCTTTTTCTTTGATGGAGTTTGTTTTTTCTCAATTTTCCACAGAACCCCCTTCAAACTGAAGAATGGATTTCTCCAAGAGAACATCTGTAAACTTCCCGATTGCTGCTCAAGCTAGATCTCCATCCATGGGAAGGATGTTATCACCAACCCAATATATTCAACACTGGGCCTCTAATGTGATGGTGATGAAATATCATTATCACTGTACAATCCTGACTTTGGAGGCTGCTCGATAGGCCCTCAAGGTCAAAAACATTCCTCAATCATCTGGCTAATGATGACCAATGATCAAGAAAAAGATGATTTCCACCACTGTTTTCAACCGTTTCCGGACTTATCCCCAGAACACAACAACTAGTCCCTCTCGTAATACAGAGAGGTGGATCAAGAGGTCACTCAAGGCCTAAATCCAAGAATGCAGGAGTCATTCCTGAGGACTCCCACTAGCAATCATCGAAAGAATTATGTAGTAGTGAACCCCAAAAATGATGGGGGTTTTGCCTTTGGACGTTCGTCTTAGGTCTCTCAGACTCAGGCACACAAGAAAAAGTGCTCAGGATAACTTCTGGTCAATAGGGAGAAAGTTCTCACCTCTGCCTCTTTCGAAGAAGTCCATCAACCTAACTTGATGGAAAAAAACGAGCGGGCGCATACACCTGTCCATCCTAATTTTGTTGCTCAGTAGGCTCATCTGATAGCAACTCATCAATACCACCAGATAAACCTAGTGGAGTATTGTGAACAATAACATACACCTGCTTACAAGTTATCAGCTAGCCAATAGGCTCGTCTGACTACCTTTAAAAAGTCCCCCCCAATCTAATATGGTGGAAACTAGTAAACAGGAACATACACTTATTTACAATCACCAATTCTGTCAAAAGTCTCATCTACCAGTATTGTGGGATGTCCATCAACCATACATGATGGAAAATAGAAAGCAGGAACATACACCTGCCAATTTTCATCAAGCCTGCCAACAGTCTCATTAGGTTGCACCCGAAGAAGTCAGTCGGAATGATTTGACGACAAATTTGGGGTATACCAATCTCTCTGCCCCATGCTTGAGTACTGTCAATATCCATTAAAAGGAAAAGTAGGGTATGATTAGGCACATACACCTAGTCAAGATACGAAATGGACTTATATTCCCATTTCGACCGCTGATGTCACCAAACACATTTTATCAATGGTGAAAGGGAAGACGCATATCCCTGCCAATATTCTAGAAGCATGCTAGGATGTTTTATCAACTACTTTAGCAGTATTAGGGGAAGAAACATATAAATATGTCCCCACACATGGGATGACACATTTACATGCCATCTCAGAGCAGATACACACCTCTATTCTAGTCCAGGAGGTTCATGGGGCATATTCCCCCATATCATATGGACAACAGGATCAGGAACATACACCCTTTCCAATTGGAGTTAATCAGTTCATTCTAATAACTACTCCAAGGAAGGCACATACACCTACCCATTATAACCACTTCTCCCAAAAGTTGGCCCAAACTAAGTATAAGAGAAAATCTCAAAATAATTATCACCAAGCATTGTTGGAAAATCAAGAATCAAACTATGATTTGGTTCTTCTTATTGATGGAGTTCATGAATCCCTCAGACATTTATTTGTTTCTTCTCATGATCCTAACCTCTCATTACCAAATTTTGGGAGTGGTAGTTGTAATTCTGAAGTTTCTCATCAGACACTTCATTGTGAGGACTTACTTCATGAAATTTTGGTCAAT
This sequence comes from Viscum album, assembly GCA_963277665.1. Classification (NCBI taxonomy): domain Eukaryota; kingdom Viridiplantae; phylum Streptophyta; class Magnoliopsida; order Santalales; family Viscaceae; genus Viscum; species Viscum album. The sequence goes on from OY728144.1 coordinate 599,286,594, forward strand.
CTAGAGTTCCTATATTCAGATGAGAGCCACAGAAACCCTCCATGTGGGTTGAATCCCAAGGAGAAAGAATATTTATCCATTTCTATAATCCACCATGATGATCCTCCACACGATGGAATTCGATTGAAAATTCCTCTCCATAGTATTATCTCGCATTGTCAAAACAATTCCATAATTGACAATGTACCAACCAGAAAGCCCTCCTATCTCGAGGCACTGGCAAACACAAGGCCAATCATATATGGTGCCTTGTCATTTATGGGTGAAATACTTTCTCTATCAGAAGACATCTTAAGGGAATAGTCATTCTCCAAACCACCCTTGGGTCATTTATCATCTAATACAGAGGATCCACTTTGGTCATACTAAGTGGAGAAATCTCTAGTGAAAGATGAGAAAGACATGTTAAACATGAGGAAAGATTTAGCTAAAGGAAAAATACCAGTCATGTTTTGGCCTTTGGAAAATTCTTAGTATAATACTCCAGAATTGATAACAGAAGATTGAATTCATGAAATTCATCTCAACTTATGAAAAACACTTCATCATTTGAAAACCAAAGTATTACTATATGATGAATATCAAAATCATGTTACGATAATAGAAGGGTTTCAACACCAATTTGACATGGCATCTCTCTCAATTTCCCAACATCCAAACATTGAAAAACAGTATAGAACCCTTCAGCGTGCATGTCTTAATACTCTGAAGAGAATACACCAGTTAGTATTTGATCCCCCATATAGTGTATGTATCATAGGATGGGGTTCATATGGAGCATTGCATTTCATAGCACTCCAAAATCAGCAAATTCCGCCAACAGTGATTTCAAGCAATGTTATTTCCCACAGTTGGACCTAATCAATATGTTTTGTATGTAATCACATGCATGCTCAAGAACAAGCCTCAAATAGTTCTCATTAGAATCAGGCACAGAGAAAAGACGTTGTTGAGATATTTTTACATCAAGCATATGAGAATCTTGAATAGGCATCCCATTTAGAGGATATCGGGTGTCATAGGATGTAAATGTCTTAAATAGCACAATGATCCTCTAGAATATATGATTTGAGTGATTATCAAATAATGCACCCATTAATTGTTCGAACTAAAATCCACAAAATCAGAAGAATAGTTGCACTAATTTCAGCTAAAGCAGTTCGAGAATCACCTCATCTTTCCAGGCTGGGGTCTCATTTAATCCAACCATCAAATTCATTAAACAATATTCAAATATTTGAATAAGAAGAACAGGATCAACCCCAGCCTTAAGGCTGGAGAATTTTTCACTTCTCCAATCCCCTCTTTAATTGAAGTAAGTTTTCTATCAATTAGGGAAGAAGTCATAAGGAAAAAATATGACTAAACTATACAATGATTCCCCTCATGTTACTGTCTACCAAACAGTTCCAGGGAATTCTTCATATAGGATAAATGTGTCTCATTAAAGACAAAAGGGAGACAATCTAGCAGAAACACTAATAGAATGCCATCAATGCATTATGCATCAGTGAATGTTATCAACACCATTGCAGAAGATCCTCCAAAAAATAAGTCCAGTTCATGGGAATTAGAAGGTGAAGTCCTTGTCCATAATACGGTATACATCGATGAAAATGAAGAAGGTGTTCGTACCCGAAATCAGAGGCTTATCCAGAATCTAGGTATGCCTTCAAATAACCAATTCCCACTCTCTGAAGGGAATATAACAAGGGGAAAATAAAAATTCATATTTCGTCTCACTTTTCCATTGGAGAAGGTCTATCTCTTTCACTTGAAGAGATATTTGCACAGGAATAAGAGGAAGTGAAAGAGTTGAAAATACTTAACACAGTGTTACTTCAAAGTATCATTTCTTCTAGGAGTACTCCCGAGACAAATCCTCAACTTGAAAATCCTACAAGAGCTCCTCAACAAAGGGTATTTTTAGTAACTACAGATGAGGATAATGAATTACCTCCATTGGGTACACAATTAGGACAGGATCATATACATCCTGGTAGACCTGTTCCTGTGGGTTATCCAAGGAACACATCAGCACCACTATCTGTGGTCTTATTGGTTGTTGCACCAGCTCAAACTCCAGTTGGTATACCTACACAGAATCTAGCTCATCTTGATATTCCCCAAATTCTTATGAACACAATTGAGGAATTAACGACTCGATTGGAATCTATGGAGGAATGGCGTGTTCCAGTTCTGCCGAAAAAGCGAGCTTACCCTGAATGGGTGGATACAATTCCTCCCCCACAAATTTTTTTGAATTCCACATTCCCAATTTTTAATGGTTTGGGTGATCTGGAAAAAAACTTAACACATTTTGTTTCTCGTTGTTATCCTATGATGGGAACTTCTCAACAACAAAAAGTAGTTAATCTTGGGTGTTTTTTGAATTTGTTACAAGGACCACATTTTGTCTGGTATACACATTTTAAATCTCGATCAATTACTGGATGGGAAGATCTCCATCCGAAATAACATCTTTAATTTATCTCAACACTACCAATGATGGCTATTTTTGATCTTACAAATTGTAAACAAAGGGAGAATGAAAGATTATCAGATTTCATTGCTTGATGGAAGGGATTAACATATTTATTAAGGTTAACACTCCCTCAAGAAGAGTTTCTGCCAATCTGTGTAGAAAATATACGTGGTGAATTACACACATCATTGATCCCTATGAAATACATAGGAGGGTTTTCAGACCTCACTTCAATTACTCAGTAGATAGAAGAATCTATTACAGAACATAAGTCTAAAACTCATGTAATTCCATCAGCTCCAGGAAGGAGGATAGGTAAGGCATAAGTTGCTATAATCACACTCAAACATGCACCTATACCTGCTTCTACTTCAAGAGCTTCATCATACTGAAGGGATCTACCTCCTGATCATTAAATGCAATTACCGTCTCTTCAAGATGATCAATGATATCAAAGGAATAAATAGTTTGAGGAATTAATGAATAAATTCTATTATTTTAGGAATTATAAAGTTCCTGATTACTTCATATCAGCCTTAGAAAACAATTTGGTTCAGTTTCCAAGGCCAATGAATCCAAATGAAGAAGGAGATGATGATCTTCCAAATTATTGTCCCTTTAATCAGATATTGGGGCACCCCATTCAGGAATGCATTGTTTTAAAGACATTCTACAAAAGATGGTATAATATGGACATGTGAAATTGAAAAGTTAATCAGCTCAATTAGCATGTGTTACTTTTACTGATCTAGAGGAATAAGGTGAATGGAAAGAAGTTAAAAGAAATAATGTGAAAAAATATGATGATTTTATGATCAGGAAAACGATCAACCGGACTCGTGATATTTTATGAACACAGTTGAAACAACCAATTGTGTTTTCTACCACTCCTACCACAATAATAACATCTTCATCAAAAGGAAATTCTTCAATGAAATGAAATGGTTATAAGGATAAAGAGCAGTCAGAAGAAGATGAGCTCACATCAAGGCCAAAGTTGTCCTTTACCCAGGCAGATTTTATGCCATCTGTTTCAAAATCTTGTGCACCACCCTGCCAAATGGTACAACAAGAGGTATCCTATCATGAAAAATCCTTATCAGATGATTAATTGATCATCAGTTCCTTTAATGTTATCCATTTAATAGATCCTTATGCCAATGGTGATTCTGATTGTATTGATCCAGAATTCTTTATACTTAATTGGAGAACTAGAGGAAGAGGCCAAGGTCAAGGATACATGAGCTGGCGTGGGAATTCCAGAAACCACCATTTTATCTCTACCCCTGCTCAAACCATATATGTGGTAGAAACTCATGGATGATCCCTATTGCGAGCTCAACAAGAACAAGGATTTTCATCCGTCCAAAATAAGTCTAGTTCTGGCACAATTATTCTAGAGGACTGATTAGAAGCCACACCATCTTCTTCTTAGCAGATTAATATATTTAGTCAGTCTAATTTTCCAATGTCAGCAGTATTTCTCACTTCTCCTTCAACACAATGTCCATCTACAACAAAAGCATCAACTTCCAAAGAACCTGAAAACCATATCTCTGTGCTGGGAAATGTAGACCTTTGGATCAAAATTATGATTTTTTGAAACAATTGGCCCATGTACCAGCCATGTTTTCAATTCTGGATGCTTTGAATCTATCAAAAGATCTTTGAGAGGTACTCACTGAGGCTTTGTCAAGTCCTCAAGAATTTGAAACCAATGTTTCTACTGTAGAGGTTTACCGTATAGAGAATGATTCTACAGAATACCATGTAGTAATATATTTATGGATGATGTTGAAGACTATATATTATATGGGCATATAAAACCTTTGTATCTATATGGAAAGATCAATGACATAGATATCTGACGAGCCTTCATTGAAATTGGCTCCATGGTCAACCTCATTCCCGTCCGTACACTTCGTCGATTGGGCCTAACTGAATCTGAATTATCTCCTTATAATTTAATGATTCAAGGATATAAAAATAATGAAAAAGAACTTTGGAAAAGAATTACACTCTGAACTCAGTTTGGAGATCTTGTGTCTAATTCAGATTTCATGGTTGTTCGTTAGGACACAACCTTCAATATTCTTCTTGGAAGTCCTTTGTTGCATCAATATGCAGCCATACCTTCGTCATGCCATAAATGTCTGAAATACTATTTCAATGGTCAAATTGAGACATTGTATGGTGAAAAGGCTCCTTTGAAATCAGGTCAATCTCAATACATTGAGGCATAGTTTTATCACGCAAAAGGAACGAAGTCAACGATGAAGGAAACAACCAGAATAAATGCTCAAAATAGACTGGAAAAGATTCCATCAAATCCATTCATGCATTTGAGTATAGATTATGTGTTACTCATCAATAAAATTAAAAGGGTAAAACCAAACCCATGCACTTATCTAGTAATTCCCATAATGTAAATTTTAGCGATTGAGCCTGATAAAATGGGAGAAATTATTGATACACTAAGAAGTGATGGATGCTTGAATGAAGATGTTTTCGTTTCATCAGATGAACTACAATGAGACTCTACTTCTTCAATCAGAATAGAAGAAATTGTAGCATTGTTATAGGAAGTAAAATATGTTGATTCTCAATCCATCAATCCCTCTTTACCACATGAAGACCCTTCATCATCAGTAGGGTCAGATATGGTGGCTTCTTCTTCTGGATGTTCAAATACTGACTCCTCCCCTAACTCTGGGAGTATTTCCTTTTTATTTACTATGAATGTGGAAACAGAATAGGTGACACATAACGATGAAGGAGAGGAAGTTATTGGGGATGCTCCACCATCATTTGAAGAAGGTGACTCTACTACCATGGATGAACATAGAGAAATAAATCTGGGTACAGAAGAAGATCCATGCCCCACTCAAATTAGTGTGGGAATAACCTCTTAAGAGAAAGAGGTGTATACTTATTTTCTAAAGAAACATCGAGATATAGTTTCTTGGAATTATATTGAAATTCTAGGTCATAATCCTGATGTATCCACACATCATTTGGGTTTTCTAGAAGAAAACCGTGGATCCAAGAAAGCAGCATGGAGAACACACCCAACTCATGCCTCTAAAATTGAAGCTTATGTTGATAAGATTATAAAGGATAACTTTTTCAGGGATGTTTAGTATCCCAAATTGCTGGCCAATATTTCCCCAGGTAAAAAGAAGAATGGGGTAATTAGAGTCTGAATTGATTTCAACAATCTTAGCTGGGATTTTCCTAAAGATGGATTTTCACTCCCGATTATAGAACTTATAATTGATGAAATAGCTGGAAATGAAGCTCTTTCCATTATGGATGGTTACTCTAGGAATAATCAAATTTGAATGGACCTGGAGTATGAAGAATCTACAGTCTTTAGAGCTCCTCAAGGTGTGTTTTTCTCTAGGTTAATGCCCATTTTCTTAAAGAATGTAGGCGCAACATACCAACGTGCCATGCACTATATCTTCAAACCCTTCTTCAGGAAATTTTTTGAATGTTCTATGGATGATTTGGTAGTAAAATACAAATAATGATCCAATCAATTGGTGGATTTGGAAACCATATTTCACAAAATTCTTCCATATAATTTGAAGATTAATCCCTTAAAATGTTCTTTCAGGGTAAAATCAGGAAGGTTTATTGGCTTCATTGTATGCCATTATGGTATTGAAGATGATCCTGAGAAAAAAAATCAATCCTTGGTATGTCACATCCACAAAATTTGAAATAATTAAGAGGGCTTCAAGGACACTTGGCCTATATTCGGTGCTTTATCAACAATTTGGAAGGAAAATGTTTACCCTTCACCAGATTAATGAAGAAGGGAGTTACCTACCAATAGACTAAGTATTTCCAAGAAGCATTTGATATAATCAAGAAATATCTCTTGAGTCCACCAGTATTGATTCCACTTATTGAAGGAAGAGTACTTATTCTCTACGTGATAGTTTAGAGTGATCACTAAGTGCCTTTATTTCCCAAAACAATGATAATGGGAATGTAAACTACCTTTATTATCTCAGTCACACTATGATTAATGTGGAAACTCTGTATTCAGGTATTAAGAAGTGCTACCTGGCATTAATCTTTGTAGTTCAGAAATTGAGACACTACCTGCAACATCATGAGGTCCAATTGGTATCTCGTAATAACCCGCTCAAATTTATCCTTAGCCAACGTATGATTAAAAGATGTCTAGCATGTTGGGAGGTTATTTTGAAACAATTTGATATCCATATTGTTCCCCAAAAAGTAATAAAAGTCAATGATATAGCTGATTGCCTTGCTGAGCACCCATCTGCGGGAGACAAATCGTTTAATATTAAACTTCGTGACGAAGAGGTCTTATCTATTCACGATAATTCCCAAACATGGGAAGTATATTTTGATGGTGCTTCTAGAATTCCAATAGGTAAGAGACTATAAAATCCTAAAATCAAAAAGGTTGGATTATGAATTTTCCATATTTCCCCAGAAAAAGTAGTATTGCCTTATTATCTCCTATTATCGGAAGGTGGTACCATCAATGAAGCAGTGTATCAAGCTCTCATCGCAGGTTTGGAATTGGCCCTCCAGGTGAAAATGAATCATTTAAAGGTAAAAGGTGACTTAGAATTGGTAATCAAACAAATCAATGTGGAATATTATATCAGAAAATAAGAGTTAATCCCTTTTTGTGATTATGTCAGAGAGTTAATGTCTGAATTTCCCTCATAGCTGGCATTGTCCAATATCCCGTGATCACAAAATTTCCAAGTAGATGCACTGAATAATGTAGCTACAACCTTGGAAGATCTAAATCGGTATTAGATATTTATCAACATAACCCATCATCGTGTGGTCTTACGTTTTGTTCAAACCTGAATAGAGAAAATTAATAAAATTTTCCCTATTTCTGAACCATACGGTCATACCATGGGATAGAGAACATCCATCATGAAATATATTCAAAATGGGGTACTTCCCCCAAATAGGTCTTAGAATGAGTAGATCATGAGATGAGTGACTAATTTTACTCTTTATGATTGTCTAGACCAAAAAAATATCCTTTAAAAGTGAGGATTTGAAGAAATTATCTTCATCTGTATTGATGGAGAAGAGACCGCAACTGTCATGAAAGAAGTACATTTAAGAGCTTGTGGTGCCCACCAATCTGGGCAGAGACTCTCTGATCAGATCCAAAGGCTTGGATATTTTTGGCCTTCAATGACATGGGATTGTACAAATTTCAATAAAAAATATCATCCCTATCAAGTGCATGCCAACTTAATTGATTAACCCCCCAAGTCGCTACAAATAGCTAAATACTCCTGGCCATTTTCCACATAGGGAATGGATATAGTAGGACCTTATCCTCTAGCCATGAATAAGAAGTTCAATAATATTCTCACTACTACTTATTTCTTCTCTAAATGGGCTATGGCAATACCTCTCAATGAAGTCAGAGACAAAGGCATTTTTAGTTTTGTCAAAACTAATATCATCACCAGATTTGGAGCCCGTCATAAAATTTTGACGGACAATGACACCAATTTTTGATATCCTAAAGTAAACATGTTAAATCAGGAACATAATATCATGTCTAACCACTCATCTCACTATCATGCAGTGGCCAATGGACAGATAGAGGCCTTCAATAAGACTCTATCAAATATACTCCAAAAGATGGTGGATAAAGATAAGAAATCATGGCCCAATAAACTTTTGAATGCTTTATGGGCTTATCAGAAAACTACCCATACTACTACCCAAGAAAATCCTTATTTATTGGTATATAGAACTGAAGCAGTTTTTCCAATTGATATACAATTTACTTCACATAGGGTTTCAATCTGTGATTAGTTTTCTACAGATGAAAGAACTCAGAAACGGTTCAATGAGTTGGATCGATTAGATGAGAAAAGATTACATAACTTTCATCATCTAGAATTCTATAAGAATAGAATCGCATGATATTTTAATAAAAATGTTCGCCTTCGTTCATTCCTTTAAGGAGAGCTGGTATAGGCCTATAGGAATCCAATGATACCTAGAAGGAAACTAGAAAAACTTGAACTAAAATGGGACATACCTTATTCCATACATAAGGTCTATTAAAATGGAACTTCTGATTTAATCTTAATGGATGGAGATATCATTACATTTCCAACCAATGCGATATTTATGAAGAAATACTTTGTGTAATTATACAACATATTCCTCACTACAAGTCTTAAAACTACACAGCCCCCATGTCCTAGTTGCATGACATTAAACTACATAACAACCTCATTAGTCCTCACAAAAAGACTTTAAACATCACAATACAATGTCCATGATCCATGATATAAAACTACACAACACCCATGTCCTAGTTTCAAGACATTAAATTGCATAACAATCATAAGAGTCCATGCTGCATGATGTTAAAGTGCGTCACATCTTCGTCCTTGTTTCATGACGTTAAACTGCAAGACATCACATATACAACTAATGTTTTCTCTATTTGAAGTTAGAAACTTCCTTAAGAAAATGCCATTGACATCATCACTACTTCATAGATGTACATGAGTCCCTCTATTTCATATGTCAGAGTTAGATCTACATCGAGACAATGTTTCAAGAACTACGTATGTCTTGATTCTCATTTTCAATTAGATATGCAGAGACGCCTCAAATCTCCAATTCTGAGCCCAGGCACAATAACAAAATCTTATTTTTTTTCTAATTAGGTATATGAATCCAATCTATATAGAGAATTTATTTAAGACATATGTTTTGGTGCTAATACAATTTTATATATTAATATTTACCGTTCTCTCTTAATGAGTAAGAAAACCACCATTATTCCTGTCAAACTCCATTAGCATGAGGAATGATTGTTTCAAGATCTATGTATGGATTGATTATCATTTTCAATGAGATAAGTAGAGATGCCTAGATCTCCAATCTTGGGCCTAGCCACACGATACAAACCCCCCTTATTTCTTATATAAAAATTAAATCGGCATAAGGAATGTAATAAGAACTATGTATTAATTGATTCATTCCCTAGTAAGACATATAGTGACACTTGGGTTTTATCCCTTAATCCAGTTACAATATGTCATTCCTTTCATATCAGTTCATTGTTGTCCATACCACATAATGTTAAATTTCATGGAAATCTAATACCCATATTCGTCATTTGCATCACCTTTGCATTATAAAAGTAACCCTTATTGCTCCTTGCTTCTCACACCGAGTATAGTTCATATGGGCTTAGGAATGTAGTAAATGACTTCTTTTTATAAGGTGGTTTAGCTTATTATATGGTTAATAATTTCCTCACTGCATGACTCAACACTGTATAGTATAATTTTCTCACTGCATGACTTAAAACTGCACATCATCATATTTATTCAAAGGAAACAAAGAATGTCTCAATTTTATAGAAGAGTCAGATCTATATAAAGGAAATAAAACTCATATACAATATTGATTCAAACTTTTCTCATGCGAATTAAGTAATACCTACTTCTATATTTCACACTCCTAATCTTGAATATTTCCAGATTCTCATAATCATCCTTACGGTTTCAGGTGACAGAGTTACTAATATTTAAGAGCTCTTTTGGAAGACTATGCAGAACGTGCCCTTAGGTGGCCTTGCATTTGTTGCCTACATAACAGGCATGTCATCCAAAAGATGCCATTATTTGGCAATACATCATATGCCCTAGTTGGCCCTGCATAATATAGCCCCCATAATGGGTTTGTCAAATAATGGTAAATTCATTCTTAGTTATAGTATCTTTGACACCTTCAAACTTTGATGACAATATATAATAATCTATATTTTATATAGTCATTCAAGAATACTTGTCCCATTATCATTATCACAATATGAAAATCTTCAAGACCATAGTTTACACATTTCCTTCACCATGTGTTTTATGATCCATGGAATAACATAGAATTCACTTGGCCACATCTCATATATTGTTTCCATTTTTGGTCCTAGTTGTATGACCTAAAATTAGGGACACCATATCATTTATGTTCGGGTAAGACCTTCATAAAAGTCTTGTTCCTTCGATTTGTTGGATATCTTGATTGGAAATCCCCTTCCCAGATTCAGTTATCTTTCTCCATATACCAAACAGTATGATTTGGAAAATCTGAATCTCCATAATAATTCTTTGACTTTAAGCAATAGAACATCAAACTTCTTAGAGCTCTTTTTCTTAACTACGAGGCATGTTACCTTAGGTGACCTTGCATAAGTTGCTTACATAACTGGTCTATTAGTGAAAAGATGACACTATTTTTCTTTGTAGCATATTCCCCAGTTGGCCCTTCATAATACAGCCCCTATAATGGGGTTTTCAAGTAATGGTTACTTCGTTCTTAGAAAATACTTCTTCTAATTCTTTTATCCTTATTCCCATATCATTATTTGGTTCTAGAAATTCCTAAATCATTATTTATAGTTTTCCCTTCCATACCTGAATATGATAGTATGTTTGTAAAAAAATTATCATGAAATTGGGAGAGTTTTCTCATACCTTTGGTCAGAGATAAAGTCTTTAAATTAATGCCACACAATGTCCTCACTACATGGCTTAAAACTGCATAGTACCAATATCCTCACGACACGACTTAAAACTGCAAAGTACCAATGACCTCACTGCATGAATTAAAATTGCACAGTACGATATCAGAAATCTCCCCCTTTTTTATAATTTTAGCCATTTCTCATACAGAAAATTCATTTAAAAATGGTTTTCCTATTCATGACTTATGTTGGTCTAAAATATCCCTTTATCATTCTTAAAATTCATTTCCTTGGAAAAACCACCTTCTATGGTCTTGAGTCACCCAAATATTATTTCTCCTAATATATTGGCAGAAAATGCAAAATTTCTATAGAACTATTTTTCTATACTATATAACACATGCACTTAGGCAGCCTTGCATAAGTTTCCTATATAACAGGCCTTTCAGTCAAAAGATACCACTATTTGGCTATGCATCATATGCCCGAGTTGGCCCTGCATAATGTGGCCCCAATAATAGATTTGTTAAATAATGGTAACTTAATTCTTGGAAAAGACACCTTGATACATTTTTTAGATTTGGTGACATTAAAGATCATGACTCAAGATTCCCCATGGAATTGTTTAAAGAATATTATAGCAATTCTTACCACTGATTCTTGTTTGGAATCAAATTCAAAATTAATGTTCAAATCAATTCGACCCTAAATATTAGGCCTTTATAGTCCAACATTAATGACTGTAAATTGCCAGTAACAAAATAGTTGGTACTCATTAGATTGGGAACCTGCAAAGGGAACTCTAAACAAAAGATGAGTCCCAGTTCACTAAATGTGCATTTTGTATGGTTTAGGAAATATTGATCAATTAAAAGTCATGATATATTATGTTTGTGGGGTTTTCTATATAACCCTAGTAAAAATAAAACAATTCTCACTAGGCCCCTTGGCTTAGGTAAAAATTTGAGCATCCTTCCAAACATTACGTAGCTCTAAATATAATCAAATGAAATTTTAATGCGTCAAAGAGACCTACATTTACATTATAACAAGATTCTTTTTGTTCCGAATGAATCAAATTCTAAGGGGTGGGGGGATTTTGTTGAAACCATGAAATGTGTTCCGTTCACTTTTCCATAGAGTTAATACATGATTCTCACATAGACAATAAATTACAATTATGGGTAAATATGTTTTCACCATGAAGGAAGAAGATCCATGATGGATTTCTATATTAAAAAATACCACTCAATACCAAATTGATAAGTGGAATGATTCCCCATCCTGAAGTAGGTAGTGTATTTCCAAAAATAATGACAAAAATGTGTTGAAACATTAAATTCAATTTTTGATTTTTATCCGAGAAGACTCACTGTATTTACCATATCAATAAGTGTAGATATCTTCACGACCTTCAATTTGACTGGTCGCGGTGCCCAAACAGTCTTATGGATCAAATGTTATAGCACTCGGAAGATGGATAATATTTCACAAAGGGACCTACGTGAGGGAACTTCGCAGAGGAACTACGAGGAGGACCTGTGTATAAGAATAATTTCTACACCCCTACATGAAGGACCCACGAGGAGGACCTACGCAGACAACTACCTTCGACCAGGTCCCCACCTTGCCTATAAAAAGGACCCTTGGGCTCCCCATTTCAGGGATGAAAAAAGATGGAAGATGTCCCAAAGATCCCAATGTGTAGCTATTTCACCAAGATCCCTCAAATTGTCTCTGGTATCTCTCTATAACATGAGAGAAGAGAAAATTAAAGGGGAAAACGTGGTTAAATGTCCCATTAGGGTCTAGAACATGTTGAGCTACACAGAGCACCTGTGCGGAGCAGCTGCGCGGATCACCTCCGCAGATCACCTACGTAGAGCACCTGCGCGCTGCACCTACATGGAGAACCTATATGCTGCACTTGCTCGGAGTGCCTACGCGGAGCCCCTGCGTGGATCACCTGTGCGGAGCACCTCCACCATGCACCTGTACGGAGAACATGCGCGCCGCACCTGCGCGGAGTACTTCCACAGGGGAGCTATGCAGAGAACCTATACGAGGAAACTTTGAGGAGTACCTGCGTGTCCCCACTGGTCCATAACATGGGGGCAGACCAAGACCAGAGCCAGGCACTATCCCCCATGAGAAATGGTGAGTCACACCAAGAACTTTTCAGATCCGGTCGAGGAAATCTTCCATTTCTCCCTTTATGCTGCCATACATCCAACCTTGGAATACCATGATCTGAGACACTCCATCACACTCAATGAAGTTCCTTGAGTCGACTTACTCCTCTTGGTCCTTTTGACATGTTATGAGTTTGGACTCTCCTTATGGATTATTTGAGTACCTTGAGTCTATACAATCCTCAAGAAACTCCTCAAACCTCATCACCAGACTTCTTGTCCAGGTTAAACCTCCAATGGGAATCCTCTTTATGATTAAGCCCCAACATATTCCTAAATGGGCATCCTCTTTAGGAGTAATCCACATGAAATTTCAAATGGGAATCCACCATAGGAGTAAGTCCCAACCAAACCTCAAATGGGCATCCTCATTAGGAGTAATCCCCAACCAATATCAAATTGGGCTGTTATCCTGGTATAAGCCGCTCACCTTCGCCCCATCTTCCTTACATTGGACCCTTTTCCAATATAAATAGAACAAAGTGAATGTTCATCACCTCGCCCTCTTCCATGGTCGACATGCCCTCATCCATCATCATGGAAGAAAATTTTGAAAATGTTAAGTGTCATTATTGAATATTTCACATCCTCTTGTTTCTCACACCGAGTATGACTCACGTGGGCATAGTGATACATGATGGTTGCAACATGTGAAAAAGCCCTCAATGGAAGGAACTATGAGAACTATGATTCCTGTTCAAATCAGGATACGTTGAAAGATCTGTCAGAGCCTGAGCTCACTGGATGTCCTCCAAAGGAATCCAACCATAAATTCCCCCAATTTGGGCATACTATATAGGAAATAAGCCCCAAATGCAATTCTAAAATCATCAAGGCATGATTTTTCTATATGTAAGCCCAAAATCTGCCCTCTCAAAGGACTATACTCTCCTACGAGACATATCGAACTACGTGGGCTTTTATTCCCATCCATATGGAATACGTAGGAATCCTCCTTAAGGTTCAACTCAACACTTCAAATATACCCTATTCACATTGGGCCATATTCCCAATATGGTCCGATCTTACTTCGAAACCCATATCCCGTAAAACTTCCATGGGATTCTTTAACATAATTCCCACACTAAGATTCAACTATGCACTTTCATCTTAGTGGTTCTTATCACATGAACATAAAAGGTATGATGTGTCCTATTATGTGACACCGAACTAAAAGGGTTCTAATTAATTTCACAAGGATACGTCGATAGCCCATTTTATGAGCATGATCCCAAGATAAAAACGAACCTTCATCTCCCAGGATGACAATAATTTCTAGAGTTCCCCACTCAGTGGATTAAAAACCAGTATCATCACATAAATGATTAAAAGAATCTCTAATCACTATATTAGGGGATACCAAACCTCGAATACATATGGAAATTTCCATTAATGAGGAACGTTGAATACATACTAATGATTATAAAGTTTTACACATGTTAATAACTGATTATAAATTCCAAGGGATACTTATGATATAATTGGTGAATTAATAAGGATTCATGAAAATATTTTAATTTTACAAAGAGAGTCCTGGAGTAGACAATAATTCCCCCCAAAAGGGTGTGATGAGTCCGACCTCCCATCCTCTCGACCAAAGAATTTTCTTAAGTATCGTAAAGTTCAAAACATAATGAATGTCGACCTTTGAAAAGAAGGTCCTCTATAGATAAAGAACATTTGGATGTTTTCGACGTCATGAATAAATCCAATGGAAACTACATGGAAATAGTGATTCTTAAATCTACAACACATGTTTTAGGGAACTACAAAACAGAGATCCAAGAGTCTCAAATTTCAATATAAGCAGATGATTAAAATTTTTTCAACGAAAATAACTGTTTTAAAATGAGAAATGGTTAGCTAGATTAGAGAATGTTTGGATGTTTCTCCAAGCCCAATAATAAGCTTATGGATAGTTCGTTCTATGGGACACAATACATATCACCTTACCATTGGAGGTACTACCAGTCCACACACACTGGATTAAGACAATATAGGCAGTTGTCTGGGTGTACAAGTGGAACCCAACCCAATGAATTATATATTTAAATATATATTACATTTAAACTGTTATAAAACATATTGTTTTTACTTTTATGGAATGAAATAGAATGGCATTGAAACCATGGGTGCTGGCCAACATTGATTGTTTCTCACAACCAGCTCATGCATCTTTGATACCCAAGTAGACTTTACAATTGAATTTGTAGAACAGAGGAAGAATCGAGCTTCTAATGCTTGATTTACATTTCTATAATGGAGTTGGGTGTCAGGGATTGAGGCTTTACTCAAGATTCTAGCTACATCAGTTTCAGGAATTCTGGTTTTTTTAGTATTTAGTATATACTTGTATCCCTTACCCCTTCTTACTCATTTTTTATTGAAACATGACATAATATCATCATCAATTTGTTATGATTATAAATTCATCTTCCTAACTTTATTTCACTATATTTTAAGTTTATGATTTGGTTTTCTACTAATATCTAGATGTTGTCACTTCTTATACTATTTCATATATATATATATATATATACTAATGCACTATTATCAGATCAATGATGGAATAGTATCCCAACAAACTTACCCAAGGACCTATAAACTAGTTGGAAGCATCTGGAATTTCGGGAGATAAACCCGAGGTCTTGCGACCAACCACTTCAGGGAACTGTTGAGAGGCACTCATGGAAGGATTCTATAATGTGTTATCATATCAATTTTCCTTTTTTATTAATATTTGTGATTATATAGTATATTAGGACTAAATAATTTGGTTAATTTATTATTCATGGGATTATCACACCACATATAGGGGAAAACCAAATTACTTAGGATGGGTAAATGCTGTTATTGATTGTTCCTATTATGGATTCATTGGATTTCACTTTTGGGTGACTCATTTGAATTATGTTATTAGTAATATTAGATTTAATTGATTTGGTTGTTTATCCCATGACTAATTATATTAGGTTTAATTGTAACCATTCATCATACTAGGAACAATAGTACTAAATTTCCATGAATATTGCAATGCCATATCTACTTATCTGTGTGCATTTCCTGTATTGTTAGTGATTATTGCATGTTTGTTGTTAGTTATTCCTTCCAGTGTTCTATATATTTCAATGATGAAAAAATTTGTTCAATTTACAAATAATGGAACATTAGTTGGTTGATTGGTGACTTCCAACAACAAATAATTTGGTCAACCCACATTTATAGCCTATTACACTCACTATGTGGTGTGAAGGAAAAAATGGGGTTAGTTGACACGCCAATTGAAATTTGTATGGTATATGGACCCCTATGTATTGGAATTAAAGAATAAATTATCTGAATCATGATTAAAAAAATAGAAAATAATGAATCCAAATAAATCCAAATGAATTCATTTTTATGTTTAAATGGGGTCGTTATATATTTGATGGGAGACATTAGTCTAAACTGACCATAGAAGTGGGATATAGGGTGTGCATATTTGTTCTTTTTTTTTTCCTTTTCTTCTTACCCAAACTTGGCACTTGGAGAAGGCTAGGTGTTATATTTTTTTATAGGAACTCTTGTAACTTTAATTCCTTATTTCTCCCTTTATATGTTATGAATATTGTTAGAGAAGTGAATTTGGAAACAATGGAGCTATTACACCCTGATTTCCTCATGTTGTATACTAGGAAATTGGTGATGAGAATACTGTAGATGTAATGGGACCTTAACCACCCATTATACCTTCTTTAGTGAATCTTTAGTCACCTCTTTTAGTCTTTACACTATGTGATGATGCCCAATTCTGGTATAGTTTTTTATATGAATGAAATTATTTCAAGGTACTCCCCAATGATAACTTTTTATGGACGACCTGACTAGATAATTGCAGTAGTAGTAGCCTCCCACCTTCTCCGGGATATCATACCTCAGACTGTTCAATCATGGTTGGAGGCTATGAAGTAGATCTTTGATCACCTATAGTTTCTTCCATAGTGTAGGGTCAATCTTGTGACCTATATGCTGCATGACTCCACTAATTGATAGTGGGATGTTTAAACATAGGCTAGTCAATATTAGGGTATGATTTGGGTTAACATCTAGATATAATTTTTCATTTATTCCTTCCCTCCTACTTTGAGGATAGAACAATTTCGATAATTCATGGACCTTGAGAACATTGACATTCCAATGATGGAATACTCAGCTTGCATCACTATATTGAAATGTTTTTCATTATCCTTGACTGGTGAAGAGATTACTACTATATGTCACTTTAAAGATGAAATTTATTTTGGAAACCCCTGACAGATGGACATTTTTTAGATGACCACTATTTTTAATATAGTAAACTAGACCCTCATCACTGAGAGAAACATAAGGGAATCACATGAAACAAAGCATGAAATTTCAGCTTCTTGTAAGATTAGAAGTGGAATATGCAGCAGTATGAATCGACACACTGAGGATACATGTAGTGTAGGAACCAGATAGGTGGAATGAACTAATCCTATAGTGTGTCACAAGTGTGGGAGACCAGGTCATAATAACTAATAGTGTACGAGAATCCCAATTGAGTGTTGGGATTGAGGTAGGATGGGTCGCCTCCAATGTTTCTTCTGGTATTTTCCTTATGTTCTAAGTGAGTGAGGTCATGAACCTCCACTGTCTTTTTGTGAAGGGTTAGTGACAACTCACCGGGATAGTCTAAGGTCTTCTACATGATGTTTAGCCTGATTGGATGGTTGGGGATGAGGCATTCATTATTTAGAGTTCCATTGATAGTAGAGTGGACCAACTTATGTTACCCAGGTAGCATCTCTGGACCATTGTTCAAGGAATATCAATATTTTATATTATAATCCGAAGGATCAGAATCCAATGCCATCTAGAATTAGAGGTACTACTCTGGTTACCTCTATGTTAGTATATTACTTATTCAATATAGTTAAATCACACACTATTATTTCTTTTGAAACTATGGGACATATGCTATTAGGGATTAAATACTCTAGTGGTGTTATGACACTTATCACTCCATTAACGGTTTTATAAGAGAGTATAAACCTGTTCCTTGAGTTCCCCCTTCAAATAGGTGGGTATAATATTCTATGGAGTTTCTATATCCTTGAGATGATTTGATTTGTTATCATTATCAGTATGGACTGGATTGTACCTTATCAATCCCAACTATATTCCTATTTCTACCAAGTTTCATTCACATCACATTAAGGGAATACTTACAATCATATGGTAGAGTGGTATCTCCAAGAAAATCAAGCTTGAATTAAGTGTACTGGGCTAGGTAAGATGATAACCCTGATGGATAATGTTTTTATGAGTGATCATGGATTGAGGATAGAATAATTACATTATTCTATAGATCATTGTAGGGATGTATTCCTTAATGTTTTGTCCGACTTAACTTCTGAGTGGGAAGACAATTTCACCCTTTAGATTGTGAAATGTGAGGAACCAGTGTCTATTCCATCATATGTGATGGAACCTACAGAGCTCTAGGAAATTAAGAAGCATCTTTAAGAAATAGAGGATAAGGGTTTCATATGACCCAACACATCACCATGGGGTTTAGCAGTCCATTAATCTATGAATTCATATACTACTGTAATATTGTGCGTGGATTAATGTTGACTAAACTAGCTTATGATGAATAAAAAGTATCCACTATGTTGTATATGACTTCTTCAACAAAGTCTAATGAGAAACTATTTTCTCAAAAAACAATTTGAGGTTGGGATACCATCATTTTCGTGGGAGGCCATTACAAATACCATGTGCAGGGTTTTAGAGTTGGTATGAATTCTATGAGTATCTTGTTATGTAGTTCAGTTTGACATATGCACCAAAAATCTTCTTGGATTTCATGAATCTTTTTTTCACCCATATTGTAATTACTTCATGGTAGTGTTCATAGATGACATCTTGGTGTACTCGATCTCTAGAAATGACCATGAAAATTCTCATGGGATCATGATAATTACAATGGGAAAGAAACAAATATATTTGTTGTTCAAAAAATGCCACTTTTGGATCATGGGTCATATCATATATGAGAAAGTCATATCAGGTGACGAAGAGAGGGTGAGGGATGTTGTTTCTTGAGATAATACCAAGAATGTGTTTGAAAAACATTGATTCTGGGGTATAGTTTCATATTTAATAAATTTCATATAGTAATTCTCATTCCTAGAGGTGTTGCATTCCTGTTTGACCACAAAGGCGTGAAGATTAAAATATTTTCATGAGTTAAAGGGAAGTCTCCATTATGCTCCAATTCTGATTTTAGATTATCCAAGAAGTAGTTATTCATAATATTTTGATGCTTCATGAGTCAGGATTTGTGAATTTGTGATGCTGTATGATCTAGTCATGGCATGTCGATCCCGATATCTAAGGCCACATGACTAGAAATATTCTATGCAAGAATATAGATTATCATCATTGCATGATGCCCTTCATTGTTGGAGACACAACATTTTGGGTGAGCGGTTCATTCTTTACACATACCATAAATGAATCAAATACACCTCCAGTCAGTGAGAATTGGATATGAGGAAACATATATGGGTGGAATACCTACATTCAATCCAAATTTAGCTTGTATACACACCTAAAAAGGGTAATTATGTGGTTGATTCCATGAGCCATAAGACTCAGATGAAAGTTGTCATGGAGTCTGCAATTGATTTGTGGTTGAAATATTTTTTAAATGAATTTTGATGTTAATCAATAGGAAGGGAAACAATTTCTAGTAGCTCAAGCAGTGATGTCTTCTCTCTTTAAGGGGATTAGGATAAGAAAATTATCCAATTTAGAGGGCCCTTTCTAGAGGGAGAGAAACGTCAGAGAGTATCCACCTATTGTTTGAGATGTTGATCGATGTTAGACCTTATATTTTTATAGACTTGTATGGGTACCATCCTATATATTGGAAGAGAGGATGAGGGAATCACATGACTCTATTTTCTCAGTTCAACCTAGCCTTACCCAGAATTACGAAGACATGCGTCGTCAGTATTGGTGGCTATTTATGAATAGGAAGATAGCATGTTTCATCACTCGATGATCCACATTGTTAGTAGTTGAATGTAGAGATCTAGTGACATGCTGGACTTCTACAACCACAATCTATTCTTGAGTAGAAATGGAACTACATCACCAGGGATTTCATTACTGGCCTGTTGATATTCCCTCAAGCCTGGGATGTAATATTGGTGACCCTTGATAGGATAAATAAGTGATTGAACATCTTATCAATCAGGGATACCTTTTCCATTGATGATCTTGGATCGATATACATCTGGGATTTAGTTTGAAATCATTGTATGACACATTGTATCATTTCGAATATAGATTACCACTTCACGTCATGGTTCTTCAATGGGTTACAGAAGGCACTGTCTTCACAGGTACTCATGGGTAATGCATATCACCCTTAGAATGATGGGTGGTCTGAGAAAATGATTCAGGTATTAAAGGATATGATTTGGGCCAATATATTTTATATTGGAGGTTCATGGGAGAAGAATATTCCTCTGGATGTGTTTTCCTCAAAAAAAATATTTCAGGAAATGATTTCGATAGATCCATATGATGCCCACTACGGTAGACCTTCTTGTTAACCACTATTTTGGCTAGAGGTGGGTTAGATAACTATACTGGGTCCTCATATCAATCAATATATTTCACAGTAGGTCCATCTAATTCAAAATCATATGGAGACATCACAGTCTATGAATGTGTCTTATACATACCACCATCACAGATATATTAATATGGTGGTGGGACATTAGGTATTTCTATGTGTATCACCTAGATTGGGTCATAGATGAATTATAAGAGAAGTAAAATAATCCCCAATATATATTTTTATTTTTATGATATTTGATATGGTTGTACTAGTAGCCTATCAATTTTTGGTACCTTAGAAGTACTGTCTAAGGCTCAATGTCTTCCACGTATCTCAACTGTGAATGTATCATGTTGACCAGTCTCGTTCATTTGACCTTGAAGATATTTACCAAGAAAAGGATGCATCCTTCAAGGATCATCTGGTATGTATAGTTGATTTATATAAGAAGTTTCACCACAATAGGTTAGTTTCTCTAGTCAATATGAAATAGAAGAAATGATCTGTACAAGATGAGACATGGGAGTGGGATGCTGATGTACATTCTTAGTGGCGATAACTCTTCCTATACAATGTTCTACTGCCCTCAAAAGGTTAACTCAAGGATGAGTTATCATAACAAGGGGAGGTTTTAACATCTTGTATTTTTGTTAAGGTATAGATAATTAATTTATTGGATTGAATTCCCTTAATAATACCTAAATATTTTGTCTAATCAATTCAAGGAGGCCTCAACTACATCTGGGGATTGTTTGGAGCCCGAATCCCAAGAAAATGGAGAGCCGACTCGACAACATGGTTTGTCTCCAACCGTGCGACCTATGGTAAAAAAACATATGAGCTATCTATACTTATTGTAAAATATATTTTCCGTGTTTTTTTCATGGTTAGTCAAACCATGCGGCAAACAATGCGATGTGATCACTATAGTAGTGAAAGGCGCACAATTTTGCCAAATCATGTGTCCAAACCCCACACAGTGTACTTTTTGAGTATAATTTCTAAAATAACCACCTTTAATGAATTAAATATACCCTTCTCCCACCTATTTATTTCTTCTAGTGGCTATTCTCATCCAAAATATTTGAAATATATTCCTCCCCTATGACTAGGAATCATTATGGAGCCTCCATCCAATCTCTGATTCTTTCGCCATTAGATCCTATGGATAAATAGAGGAACAATCCTAAATCCTCTATAATCCTTTTTATTTTTTATTTACCATCCATTGTGATATTTTTGGTGAAAGAACATGTTTCACATTTTCATTTCATTTGAATGTCTCATCATTTTCTTCCAACATAGATCCAATCAAATGTAGATACTGGACAAACTAGGCTCTATGAGGCTAATGTTGATGGTTATTCCCCATTCCATCATCACATTGCGTTAAATAAATTATGTCCTCATCCTTCTCACCATTCTATTTTTGAGAATCCTCAAAAAATTTAATTTAATTATTTTTAGTTGGTTCACACGTGTTTTATGACCCTAAACATCAGTGAATCTCATTAGTCAATGGTTTACTTGTCTTATGCTATACCGTTATGTGAGTTATACATTATAGGCCCTTATTTACCCCTTTTTTCTAAAAGGATTTAACATGACCCTTTATGCGTGTTTTCATATGACTAATTCTTTTGGTTTTAAATTGAACTAGTTAGGGTGTTGAACCAAGGGAAAATAATATTATACATTAAACACGAGGATGGTTGTAGTTAGATTGAATTGATTAAATGATTATTACTTTTTCATATTGGATTTAATGTAATATTTACAATGACATGCCTTAACCCATTAAGAATTATTTGATCAAATGGGTTTAATAGAATGCAATTTACCTTCTATTGATCCATGTTTTGAAATTCTATGGGTTTTGAGCCTATTTAACATTCCTTTCCCCATGACAATTATCTCTGATTGTGATGACTGTATTGGTCATGTTATCATGCCTTCGTCGATGTGACATAAATTAGATTGATAAATGCTTTCTATTTAACCAGTGTGACTTATAATGTAAATTATTAACTAAATGAGATTTCCCTTTTTTTACATGTTTTATATGTTTTTCTTGGTTAACTGTATTTCCCATAGTGTCATGGGTGAACTAAGGTGGTTCCGACATTAGGACCCCTTAGATAAACTCTAGCGCCATTTATAAGATATTATAAATGGTTGTTATATACATTTGGGGTGACACCAACTACATCTCAGACAATATTTCCATACATTATCTATATTTTCCTCTGCATGATTGACACAGGCTTTCTATGGGAGGCTGCTTAGATGGTATCAATTGAATAATTGATTTTACGGTGCCATGAGAGTGACATGGCCCCCTACGTGTGACACTAGGTATGGATTCATAGGATAGTTCATAATACTTTATGCCATTCCAGAGTGACACATAATAATTCATACATGGTACACATTGGTTAGAATCTTAGAATTAGACCTTGATCGATCCCTTTATGATATACTTGGAAAGTCTTTTTAGATTTCTAAAGACATGGTCAAGGAGACTCAACATGATTTATAAGCAGATGATTAAAATATTTTTGATGGAAATAAATTTTATAAATTGAGTAATTTATAGTTATTTTATAGAATGTAGGGACATGTTCTTCATTGCCAATAACAGTCTTGGTGATAGTTCAACAAATGGATCATTTTACATGTCACCTTATCATTGCAAGACCTATCTGTTCAGAAATACTGGCTTAGTCCAAAACATGTAGTTGGTGGGTGTCTAAGTGGAAAATAGTACAATTCGTTAGTAATTAAATTTTGTCTTTTATATGAACTAATATGGTACACTATTTATATTTATTTGGGAAAAAATAAAAATTCCTTGAAATTGTGGGAGTTAGCCTACTGAGATTGCACTTCACACCTTTTTAGGGAACCTTTGGTACCTGAGTAGAGTTTATGATTGAAGGTGTACAAAAATGGAATAATCCATACTTTAATACATGATTTACATTTCTAGTATAATCTTTAGAGTAGAGGATCGAGCCAATTCTCAATATGAATTCTGTAGCAGTTTTTTGGATTTCATATCTTTTTAATCATGTAGTATATTCTTGTATCATCTTCCCCTTATAATCATTTTTAAATGATAATAGACATACAATCATCATTAGTTTAATCTTTTTAATTATTATTTTTTCATACTATATTTAATCATCTTGCATGTATGTGCTTTTGGTTTTTGGTTCTATTTGGATGTTCTCATTTCTTCATCTGTTTCATATATATATCTATATCTATGATCTACTCTAATAATTGAGGGGATTGTCTCCCCACATACATACCCATGGCCCTCGCTTCTAGTTGGTAGCTTCTAGCATTTGGGGAGATGTGCTTGTGATCTTGTGGCCAACTGAATCAAGGCACTATTGAGTGGCTCTGGGGTGGGACACTACATATGTAATCATAAGTTTCCAAGTTATCCCTCAAACTTTTATAATAACATGATGATTCTAGTTGAATGTGAATTCATCAAGGGATCCATATCGAACAAGGTAATAACATTATATTAATGGGATTTTAACTTTGTATATTAGTTGTGTTCCCCTATTTTCATGTGTATGTTGTTGTAGGAAAAAATTATATAACTACACATTGATAACTAGAGGTGGTATATCCACAATGAAAAAAATAATAATTTAGATCATAGATTCAACTTCAACCCAATGATTGATCTTTCATATAACATCAAGTGGATTCACTGTTTATAGTTTCTCTTTACCAATTTTAAAATAAAATTTTTACTATCCTTATTTATATTTGTGTTCAAATAAAAAAAATTTAAACATGTCATAAATATTATTTAATTATATAATTATATAAATTATATAAATTATATTATACTCCCTATTTCCTCTAAAAATGTTTCATAATTTTTTTTCAATCCTCCATTATTAATGATTCTTTTTTTAACATCACATTTTTAAATAGTTTTTTAATGTGACCATTATATTAAAATTCTATTTAAGTTGTTAACACCTTTTCTAAATTCTATTTTAATATTTCATGTTGATCTTATCCGTAGTATTGAATGTTTTTTTTGGTTTATTAAATCATGTTTGATACAGTATGACTTTCTTTATATTTTTTTGAAAATGATGTTTTAATTTTTTCCCACATGTATCATTTTGATAAAATTATAGTATGCCTCTTTTTTCATGTGAACACATTGTTTAGACATTATATGAAATCTAAAATGTGAATCCTACATATCTTGTTCATAAATGTTTTTACACATTATTTCAAATATAAACCATTTTTAACATAAAAGGAAATATGGTTATAGTTTTAAAAAATCGATGTTTTATGTTAAAATGAAATCATGATATTAATATCGATATGTAATTATTCTATTTTGAAGAAATAAATCTTCCATATTTAAATCTCTTCTCAAATAATTTTTTAAACGCATGCCCCTTTTAATTTTTTATAAACCCCGTTCTAGTTTTAATGATAATTTTTGAAATATTTCATCAATATCAAGGTATCTCATTATAAAGAAAATAGATTAATGGATATTTCATAAAATATTTAAACAATATTATTGTTTTTAAATGTGATTTTTTCCCATGATATTTAAATGATGATATCCATCCCTATCAACATCCATTTATGTTCCTCATGATATTTTTGAGATATTATACTATGATATCATATACCTTCTTTTGTCAAATGGATTTTAATAATGTTGTTTTAAATTGGTTTTCAGGAAGTATATTTCTCTCTATAAAAAATTTAAATTCTTATTATTTGGGGATAATGATAAACTCTAATTTTAGGATCATAAGATTCTATAATTTTAGGGATATACTATTATATGACATTACTGGATTCAGTTTAGTTATTCTTAGGGATTAGTATTGTACTAATAAAATATTAAAAATTTATGGGAACTAAAATAGTTCAACTAATTGTATTCTGAGCTGAAATAATGATTTCAAATTATAAGAGATGTTTGAGTTTTTTATATTAATTTTTCAATAATAATTATCATAAACATTTTGGTTTTTGTATTTGTTAATGAACCATGTCTTCATAATGACATTATGAAAGGCGATTCATTAGAAACTCATATAACTAACTAATGATTAACATTATTTAGATATTTTAATGAGAAATAAAAATTTGTAAAAACTTATATAATGATGGAATATAATAATTTCCATGTCGTTCCAATGTTACAGAGGTTGTTCTCCTAGTATAAATTATATATTGATTCATGTCTCTCTTATGGAAATAATGTATATTTTAATTAAAATGTATAAAATAAATATATCATAATTTATTTTAAGTGGTAGGGATTATAACACACATATATTTCAAAAACTATTTGGGAAAATATATTGTTTTAACTGAAATAAAATGAAACCATAATAAATTTTTAAAAGATAACATTTTATGTAATATATATGAATGACATAGTGTAAATATTGATTTTATGAAGGTAAAATTGATGTGGACATATTTTTAAATTAATAATGTTGAAAATCAAATGTAATTCTTAATAACAATCCATTTATTAAATTTATATAGTGTGTCAATGTTAATATGAATACCATTCTATTCATCAAAATTGTATTTCTCTAAAAAATTGCTTTTTATGAACTATGAAACATTATTTTAAGTTAATCAATATATTTTTGTTAAATATAAATAAAATACATTTCTAATTTGAGTAATATATTAACAATAAAGGTATTCATAATTTATCAGAGCATCTAATAAGAACACTTAATAATAAAATAAAATTTTACTATAATAATAGTTTTTTTTTGAAATTTCATTTAAATGATAAATAAAAAAACTATTATAAGTTTAATTTGAGATGATAAGCATGAGGTGTTGATTCAACTTAAAAATATTATCTTATAATAAATATTCACTAATTTTCAGGAATGCCTAATTTTAAGTGAAAAATATAAAATATTTTTCTTACTAATAAATTGACTTTTATGAAACCATTAAGATATAATAAAGAACAAAAAGTCTGTGAATCATTTTTATTATATGTATATCTATATTTAATAGAAAAATTTATACATTTAATATATTATTTTTATTTTATAATAAAATGATCAACATTTGTAAAACAAATTAATATTGTTTAAACTATTTTCAGAGCATTTATTGTTTTAAAATTAATTTATAACACATTTTGAAATTGAATATTATAAAATTGATTTCATATGTAGAATAAAAAATTTTGAAAAATTATCTTATACGTGTAATTTTTTTTTATAATGATTTTTTACCTAGGGTAAATAAAACAATAACCATTTTAGATGTAAACTTTTGTAAAAGTTAAAATAAAAAATAAAAAATACTCTTATTGATAGATCCAAATATTTATGTGTGGGGTGAATTTTTTTCTAGACCAACACACATCCCGTCTCATTTATATTCTACTTAAAGATCCACGTTCCTTTAACAGTGAAATGGTATTAGTATTTTGTTCAAATTATTTGCAATTGTTCCACACCTCTAACTATTAAATGGAGACTGAAACCACACACAAATTACTCCCACATTAAGCCACATAATGTTATTTGAAGTAAAATTGCTGGAAGATGAGTGAATTGCCTATTAAAAAACTAAAAATAATGAACTGATACTAAATTGATGTCATGAAATAATCTAATATAATAAACATATGAAAATATCAAGTGAAAAAAATTCTTTGAAATTAAATATAATTAGAATAAGAGAAACAAAAAATATAATAAGTGGGGGATTGATTTAAAACTATTTATTATATTAATGGATTAAATTATTTATTTATTAGATGAATAAAATTATATAATAAGTAAATAATGTAGGATATAATCAAGAAATACATTTTTAATGATTTTCAGAAATAAGTCAATAAGAGAGAATATGTCTACATCCTTATTGGATTTAGGATTTTGAATATATATAGAAATTTCCTTTGGAGGCATCCAAGTATACTAAAAATAAAAAAAATCCTTGCATTTAGTGATTATAAAGAAACATGGAATAAAAACTTCTGATTATGATATTTTTCAAGAAGTTGAACAGAATGATCCCATGATAGTACTAGTTAACAAATATCACGATTGTTTTGAAAAATGGTGTGATTCGTGAAAAAAATTCATTTTTAAAAAATGTCTCATTTATATTGAAAATATTAATTGTCTGTATTGGTATAATTATAGAGAGAAAAGATTTATATTAATAAATTATAAGAAGGAATTGTAAATGGAACTCTAGATGAAGTAATGTTAGATCCAAATAAAGTTTTTGTTCATAATAGATAGATGTTAGTCACAATTGATCATTGTATTTAACAGAAAATCATCTAAGGGTTTTATTTGAAAGCCAATGTGGATCTTTGTTTTGATCTGATGGTGTAAATGGATCATGCATTCCATTGAATACCATCTTAACTGTTCATCTTGACTTTTTGACATGATACCACTGAGAATATTCTGAATGAAACAATATAGATTTTAGGCTTATTTTATTTTTACTTTCTATTACATCCTCTACCAAGTAGCTATTGGCAACGACTTGGTTTATCTATGCATCCAATGGGAAGCTATTGAGATAACTGGAAGTATTCTCCTTCTTTGTAATGACCTAGACTAGATGTTGAAAGTTCATCATGTAGCAAGTTGACTTACAATAGGATGGAGTTCTTCTATCGGTTTTCTAGGATGGCTACTCGAAACTGATTGGATCGACTATAATTAAAAAATATGTGTGATATGGAGTCCATAATCCAATTTGAATACTTAATTTTTTTAATGGAAACCTATAATCATATCCACAAATAAATAATTAAATACACTCAAGTGAAATGTTTATAGCCCTAAAAGATGATTGAGATCGTTAAAACACATCTAAGGCAGTGACATAAAACAATATATGCATTTTTATGATGAAAATAATGTTTAATATATCATCTAAATTTTTAAAAGGAATTTCATTTTTTCAAAATTAAACACAAATTATGTGATAAAATATTTTTTTTACATTATAGAAATTAAAATATTTTTATTAAAAAGATAGAGATTAAAATAGTATATTTATTAAAATATTGAACAAAATAAAAGGTCAAAATAAAATATTTTTTTAAAAATAATCGATTTAAAAAGATAGATAATAAAGTAATACAATTTAAAAAAACCAAAAAAGTTTAAAACAAGCACTATTTCCACTTATCTTCCAATTGAGGATAGATTAATATAACTAATAATGTAATGATATCATAAATTCAAAATTGAAAACAAAAATAATTAATTACACCATGTGATTATCACAAATAAAAAAATCAACATATTTTTAAGAAAATAAAAAATTATGTTACTCATAATTAATGATCCTTCAAGATAAAAAAAGTTAATTTTTTAATTAAATAGTTTATAAAAAATTATATGTTCAAAATATTATTTAAATAAATACATTCAGAATGTACCATAGGACATATTTTAAGAAAAAAACCATTATTTTAAATAATCAATATTTTAAAATAAAACGTTGATGTATAAATATATTTTCAATGAGTATATGTTTTTTATAGAAGGTGTGTCACTTTTATGAATATTATAGTAATAACAAGATATCACCCCTCCTCAATCGATGAATTTCTAAAATGGAAACATCAAATAATTAAATTTAAGAGTCAAATAATATTTTTTGGGATTATTAAAAAATTTCATATCCACCATTATGGATTTTAATTATTATGTTACTTATCGTAAACGTATTCATCGGGGGTTTCATACTTGGTGTACATTATAGTCCCATTACTCATTCCCAAGGTGAAGATTTCTTTACAAATATATCCATTACTTTTAAATTTTAAATCCTCTTAGAGCATTTTCATAGGAACCGCATACACTTCTTTATCTCCAGAAAAAAATTATTTTCTATGATAATACACATACATTATAGTTCTATAATTAATGGTTAAAATGTTACAAAAAAAATATTTTGGAAAATAGCTATTAAGAGATTAAAAAATAAATAATTTGTAAAAAATACCTATTTAAAATGTTAATTAATAATAATCACAAGATTATTATACCTAATAATATTTCTTATAAATTAATAATGATATAAATAGGCTTCATAAGTATATAGTCCATTCAAATATTGGTTCTAATTAACTTAGTAAATATATAATCGTTTTGGAAGTGACCTCCCAATAAATAGTGTTGAATATAAATGTAATATCTAAGATTGTTTTGAATAGGATTTATAGAAATACTAATAGAAATTATGTGTTATCGATTAATTGGGATTGAATTATAATTTATCTTATAATCTATGAGTGGGTGATTCATATAAATAATTTTTCCCCAAAAACTATTTGTAGATATATATTACACTTCAATCAAATAAAGAGAAAAAATATTATGATTATTACTACTCTTAGTGACATGATATTTCTCGAAATTGGTGAGAAGTATGATTTTTTACTTTACCTATCTTGTTATCATCCTCTAAAATAAGTATTAAAAAAATGTGTGTTCAAAATATGATACTTCATTATTAAAAGAAATGTTTTTCTAATCCTTTCAGTGATAATATAATCCTTTAATG
The DNA here is from genome assembly GCA_963277665.1 of Viscum album. Taxonomy (NCBI): domain Eukaryota; kingdom Viridiplantae; phylum Streptophyta; class Magnoliopsida; order Santalales; family Viscaceae; genus Viscum; species Viscum album. Next base: position 599,317,016 of record OY728144.1, read on the forward strand.
ATTATTAAAATGTGATTCATATGGATTTGACTAAAAATGAGTACATATTCATTCACTAAACATGTTTTTCATCTGGGTGATAATGAAGAACGTTCCAAATCATAAATCAATAACCATTACTATCAACCAATGTTCTAAAATTTTCTAACACTAGCTTATAAACAGTACTTGTAAGAATAATTATTCCCTTTACATTATACATGTAAAAATGATTTAAATGATGATTATTTTATTTTAATTGACATAGATGGACTGATAATTAATTTTTGAAAAATTTTAAAATAAGGAAAAAATTATATTCTCCCATAAATTACTTTTTAAATTCATTTCTCATTAAATCATAAAAATTCACAATAATAAATTATTTAGTGGAACCAAAAAAATGAAAAACTAAAAATAAATTTAAACAATTAATAAATAATTTCAAAAAGAGTATAAACACAACATAAAGTAATTAATTCCTATATTAAAATCATTTTATAAATGATATTTATTTAACCATTTATACCATGATAAAGTGGGTTGTTTTAAATAGTAAATATATTCATTTATATTAAAATCATTATTAAGAAAATAGGAATCTTCAAAAAAAAATATTCTTTTGAAAAAAAATACTTTATATATAAAACCCTTTAAAAATAAGTGTTATTATCATTTTCCAAATACCTAATGTTAAACTGATCAGTGAATGAAAATAGTTTTCTAATGGATGAAATCTATGATTTATGAGCAACATTATACTCAAAATCAATTCATTCTTATGGGTTATATACTATTTCTAGGGTTCTACCTTTTTTATGCGGTATTTCACCCTAATAGTGTAATTTATTTCTAAAACCCCATTTTTACATATAAAATGTTGATCATTGGGCCTTTCAACTAGAGATCAAACATTATTCCATTGGAATTGGTTTGAACTCTCTCATATTTCATGTAACATGTTTTCATCATTAATGGAATAATACATATTTAGGGGGTTTAGGATTGAAATAAAATAATTAAGTTATGATTCATTTAAAAATAAGCTTCTATTACATGTATGGGAAAAAAAACAACTGACAATATTTTCTAATAGATGGGGATAATATTTTACCTAGGTCTTAGGTAAAGTTCTAGATGGTGGATCATCCCCAATAATAATTTTTCAAAATTAGGTGGATTTTTATTTACATATTTTCTTGGTAAACCAAAATTACATCATGTTTGGGGTGATATTTTAGAAAGGACTCCTAAAATAAGATGTAAAATAATCTACAAAATTATTGGACATTTTATTTAAGACTTGATAAGATATACCTGAGTTAGAGTTCCAAATAAAAATAACTTCATCATGTATGAAAGAAAACTTTCATACTTTTTATTTTCTATTACAAATATATTTTGTATATATAAAAACATTAAAAATTAAATATTAGGAATAAGATTTTTCCAAATCTGGTATGGTAAATTATTAATGAATAGACTTATGAGAACATGATTTAAGGTGAAACAAGTTGTTTTGGCTACCTCAATGAAAAATTATTTGGGGAGTTATGATTCATTGGATATCTCGTGAACTTTCTTGATGGTTTTTATTATATCTCTCAAGAAACCCATTTTTTATTGGGTCATTGGAGGTATAAATAAATTATTATGACATTATGAAGTAAGAATTTCATCAAAAAATTTATTATCAAATTATCCCCAACTGGAATTTTAAATGGATATGATCATATTGAACATTTCATTTTCACCATTTATGGAATATTTAAAAAATCTTCAAGAATCCTCATTATAATGAAATATTACATAAACCCATGTAAATTTATTATAATGATTGATAGTTACAATAGTATAATATTATCCTCATATACCTACAGGATGGGCCAGCTTGAAATAATCAATAAGAATAAGGTCAAGAGATTTATAAATTTTAACTTCATTGATAGATTTAATGGATTATTTTTATTCTTCTTATGTTTTTAATGTACAAAAACAATGTTTTTTTTCAATTTAGTTTAGGTTGATATCATACTAGATGATTTCGGTTGAGTATGGAAATTTTATGTATGAAATGCCAATGTAATGTATTCCTAATCCATGAATCAATATCTTATGAACATAATATTTTATCATTTTTATATGAAATAGGTATTTAATATTGAATATAAATATTTTGAATTAAATAATCAAAAAATGAAATTAATACGGTAGAATCCAAAACATTAAAAAATTCATTATCAAATGTGAGTTTAATCCTGTTATCACATAATTGAATAATTATTAGAAAATAATCTTCTCAATATTTAACATATAAAAAAATATTTAATAAAATTATTCTTTGAAAATAATTGAACCTATATTGATGACCTTACTCCTTTTTATCACTTATGGTGATGTGACCTCCATTATTATTTTTATAATGTTTTAATTCGGAGTAGTCAACACACATGTGCCTTAACCACCAACTATACAGTTACCATTTATACAATTGGGGGTTTACCTTAAAACATATATCCTGCAAAATTATTATGAAATTGAATTATTTTTTCTCCAAATTTGGGTCCAATGGTTTTATCCAAAAGGTATTTTGGAATCCATAATTTTGTACCACATGAGGTTTTATTGTAAATTCTATTTGATGTAATCAGTGAGGGATTAAAAGACACATGATTTCAATAATGAAAATTTTCTATTGAAATTGAAAATAAAAAATCATATTTTTTTTACAAAAAGTAATAGTTTTTATTGTGGGAATCAATTAAATAATAGACTCATATTTTATGAGGTTCGAGTTTTTTTAAAACATAAAAATAAATTTTTATTTAAATGTATTCTAGAACCCAGATTATTAATTAGATTTTTTTCCCATTGATAAATTTATTAAGTTCATTATTTAGATCCTTAATAGTGGACTCATGTGCCTCAATATTAGGTTTTTATTTATTTTCAATGATAAATATTCATTTTAATCAGAATGTCAATTCAATTAAAAAACTATTTTATTTAATTTAATTCTTTTAATGTTACTATAATATCCCAAATGGAATCAATATTCCTTAATTATCTAATTCAATTAAAAACCATGACATGGTAGATGATTTAAATGTATAAAACATAGATTAGTTAACTAAATAAAATGCATCTATTTCATCTATGAGACATTTGGTGATATCATTACATGATTTTTTTGGGTATGGAATCATCAATTACACTCCATGTAAAAACATTAAGGTATTTCTTTATTTTTATACTTTTATTTTCTTGTGTATGAGGAAATATGACAAGATTTTTCCCTTATTTTTGTAATGAAAAAATGTTACCACCTATTCATTGCATTGATTATAATGTTTAGAATGGTGAAATTATTTTTTATTTATTATGTATTTTATTACATTAATTTCTAGATGTGATATACTAATCATAATTCTAGATGTTTCATCATAGATTATGTTGAAATAAATTTCCATCGTTTTATTGATTTTTATGGATTCTTTTTTAGAATTTATATTCTGGGTGATCAAATAGGTCATGAGAGAACTGATGAGTTCTTTAACAATATTTTTCTTACTATAGTTTTAATCTCCATTTGTTATTTTATTATGTTCCAAAGAACTTGGAAAAGCCAAAATTATTTCTTCATAAGTTTTTCTATAGGTATATAATAAAAAAGTATTTTATTCAATTCAATATGATTGTAAATGAAATCATTGTTTCAGAACATGATTCATTTGAATGGATAAAAAATAATAAAAAATAATTTTAAAAATATAATTTATAGTATCATTGTAGACACCATGAAATGTGTTCTATGAACTTCTCTACAAAAATGAATATGTGAACCTCACTTAGACACAAAATTCTATGTTTTAAGTAGAAATATGTCTTTATGATAGAAATAGAACCAGATAGGATTTCCATGTGTCATGATATAAAATGACCTCGTCAAGGATCAATATGTCTTACGATGTTACTAAACATTTTTCATGGGGGTCAGTGACAGTATCAAAGGCACCGACCTATAGGTCCAGGACCACATCTCGACTCTGATCCCAAGTAGGGATACGAGGGCACAAACCCTATGTTTTGGAGTAGTTATTTCTCCTAAGTCCCCCAAAACACTGTTGGTGCACAAAGTACCTTCATGCAACCTACTTGCGCTCCACCCATTTGGGCTCCACCCACTTGCGTCACTAGTAACCTTCACCCAAGGTCTCATATTTTCCTTTAAATGTATTCTTGGGGAGATCATTTAATGGATTTATTTTCCTATAGGTTCATTGTTGCTCATATAATGATAGTTCTTCACCAAAGTCCATTAAAACCACCAAGGTAGTTTCATAACACATAAAGATAGGTAATTGAAGGGGGATAGTGAGACTTAAGTCAATTTAGTTTTTAAAATAAAAAACACATGCATGAATAGTTCACCCAACCCACTTATTCAAGAAGAATAGCGTGATTGACCTTCCTCAAATAAGAACATGTGATACATTCTTTTGGGAATCCCTATAGATACCCCTAAGGGCTTGAAAAGAAATTCACCCTTAGGTAGTTGTCTAAGTTGTTCATCAAGTAAGGTAAAACCAATTCGCCCACGCCTACTTGTGTGGAGACCCCTTACAGGGTGCACCACTTGTGTGGTCATCCTTGGTTCACCTCATAACTTCAGAATGTGTGAGCCTTTCATGAAGCATCTTATAAAGACATTAATGGAAAGGATTCCCCATTACTAGATCCCTCTCCTGAATGGGACCATTTTGGAACTTTCACCAAGACCTACATATTTGAAAAACCATAGCGAAATTCATGTTTTTGTGTCTAACATTTGGATTTGTTTTTCTATGATTAGAGGTTTCCCACACTCATATTACTAGAGGATTATGGTCCATGGGGAGTCAGTTTATTTTTATATCTATTGTCACATGGGCCCTTACACTTGGGAGCTTATTCTGAGAATGCAATCTCCAAACCATCACATATTCTAGGGAGGATGAAAATGATGCCACTTATGGCTTCATAACAAATAAAAAATGGTACTTTCCATGGGATCCTACCATCAATTGTCATCTCCAGTGTTGGCAGAAAAAACACTCTACATGATGTGGGTGTTTCTTCAAGATTCCTAGCCCAAGTCACTAGAAGAAGGAACACAAGATGTCCACTCAGGGACAAAATCCAGCTAATAGGGTGTGAGATTTTACCATTTCCCCATCTGAAGAATCCCACCAACCTAGTTTGGTGGAAAAAATGATTGGGCATATACACCCATTCACCGTTAGTCAGCCAAACAAAAGACAGGTCTGGGGGAATCCAATAAATCCCACCATTCATATCTAGTGGAGTACATTGAGCAGGAGCATAAAATTTCTTACAATATTTAAGCCAACATTAGTCTTGTCTATCAGTTTTCAAAGAAGCTCACCAACCCAAATCAGTGAAAACACGCAAGTAAGAACATACACCTACCTGTACTCATCATGTCTACCATTAGTTTCAATTGTTATAGCCCATTCCAATTGGAGATAATAAATGATTTTGATATCCAATCTAAGGGAATAACATACATATTCCCTTGATAACCACATTTCCTAGCAAGTGGGCCAAACTTCTTGTAAGAAGGCATCCAAAAATAAGTGTTATCAAAGATAGTAGAAAATTCAAGATCCAGATTATGATTTGGCTGCACCCAATGCTAGAGTTTTCGAAGCCCTCTGTTATTTATTTGTTACAACTAAAGATCCTACCCTTCCATTATCAAATTATAAGAGTAGTAGTAGTAACTCTAAAGGTGCTCACCTAACACTTTCTCATGAAGGATTGATTCATGAAAATTCAGTCAATATGAAGATTCAATCCCTTGATGAGTGCCCAAAACCCTCTATGTTTCCAAAAAAGATAAAGGATCAAGAGGCTTTAACATTTAATATAATCCACCATGATGATCCTCCACACGATTTCATTCACTTTGAAAGTTATCTTCTTAGTAGTAATTGAAATTTTCAAGAGAATTCTCCAACTGACCATGTAGTAATGAGAAATCCCTCTTATCTCGTGGAAAATACAAATAGAAGCCTAGTAATGTCTAATTCCTTTTCACTAGTGGGTGAAATTATTTTTCAATCAGAATACATCCCAACATGAAATTAATTCTCTAAACCAGACTTCTTCCATTGATCTTCCAATGCCATAACGTAACTCTTTATCGATCTTGCTAATTTTGATAAAGTGGTAGGAAAATGCTAACATTGGTACGATAAAGTATAGAAATCATTTGAAAAATATGAATAGGATATGTTGAACATGAGGAAACAAATGGATAAGGGTTAAATATTAGTCATGTACTGGTCTTTGTCTACTCCTCAAAACAAAATTCTCGAGATGTTGGAAGAAAATTGTATACATGATATCTGCCTCAACATAAAGAACGATATTTGTCTTCTAAAAGCTAAAGAATTATTGTATGAAGAATATCAGAGTCATGACAAGATAATAGAAGGGTTTCGACATGAAATTGACTTGTAATCTCTTATGGATTCCTGACATACAAATGTTCATAAGCGACAGATATCCCTTCAACGTGCATGCCTTATTCATTAATGAGGATGCGAAGCTTAATCACAGATACCCCACCTGGTGTTCAAAACAGAGGATGGGGTGCACATATAGAATTGAATTTCACAATGATCCAAAGATATAAAATCCCGAAAAAAGTGGTCCCATGCAATGTTATTTACGTAGGCTGTCTACATCAACAAAATATTGGTCATAACTGAAGAGATTCTCAGCAGGAACTGCACTCGATCGACTTTCACCCAATTTGGGCTCGAAGAGAGAAATCTATTGAGATAAATTTTAATTAATCAATTTAGATCATTAATCAACCCTCCTGATAAGAGGATATCATCCATCCGATTGTACAATTCTAAAATAGCACAATGGTCTTCACAAACCGACAGTCTATGTGAGTGCTGGATAATGCATCCCACCAATGTTCATACCATACTTTTTAAAATCATAAAAGTAGATGCTCTAACATCATCCATAGAAGTTTATGAGACACCCCAGCCCATAGGAATTAGAGATTTTTCAAACCAACCACTGGAGTCAAGAAATAGATCCTGAAGGGTTGAGTAAGAAGAACATGAATGTCCCCAACCCATTGGGCTGGGGGATGTTTCACCTTAAAATTCTCCTCCATAGGAGAAGCCAATTTTCTCTCGATGACAGAAGAAGTTAGAAAATGATTGAACAACTAAACTATCAGAGGATTAACTTTAGGATACAATCTTTCAAAAAAATTTTGGGGAACCAAAAAATTAGAGGTAAAAGTCTCATGGGGGGTGAAAATAAATGAGATCTCACAAAGACAAAGAAATAATTCTAGAACTACATTATGTGTCAGTGAATTCCATCAATACTATCATTTTCGATCCTCTAGAAAATGAATCTAGATAATGGGAGTCAGAACAATGAATTTATTGTTCATACTTTTGTCTACACCGTATTATATGAAGGAGGTGTTCATACCCAATATAAGAGGTTTACCAACAATTTATGTATCCCCTAAAATAATCAACATAAACCACATTAAAAGGCGCATAATAAGGGAAAAGATAAAGTTCAGACCATTGATAATACTCCCTAGGATAAGGTCAATCCCTTTCACTTGAGGAAATATGTTCTCAACATGAAGAGGTCCTAAAGGTGTTGAGAAGACTCAATGTATAGTTACTAAAAGGTAGAATTCAATCTGGATATGCACCACAAGAATATCCTCAACATGCACTTCCAATATGAGCACCTCGTCAAATATGGTTTTGTGTAACTACTGATGTGGCTAATGAATTCTATCTATTTACCTAGGTTACATTCAGGAACAACCTTATAGACATGTCCCCATGGGTTATCCAAGGAAAAATACCTATAGCACCACCACTGGTGGTCCTACGAGTCTCCCAACTAGTTTATTGTCTATCTACTCTACATGTTCATGTCATGGACCAACCAGATTTTTCCTGAATTCTTATGAACAACATTGAGTAGTTAACAACTCCATTTTAAGCTATGGAAGGATGATACCCACTAGTTCAATAGAAAATGAAGGCTTATCCTAAATGAATAGATCTAACTCCCCTTGCCAAACTTTGGGAATCCCACATTGCCAATATTCAATGGATCAGTATATTTTGAGCATCTCTATACAACTTTAGACTAATGCTGCAATCCTATGTTGGGGACCCATGAGGAACATGAGCAGTGAAACTCAGATGCTTCATACAATCATTACAAGGGCCAATCTTTGTGTGGTACATGTGTTTGTAGTCCCGATCGATCATTGGATGTAAAGATATCCATTATAAGTTCCATTTCTAGGTCAAATAAACATTGTAGAAGAATATAGTCTTCAATATCACAAACTAAAAGCAATGGCAGAATGAATGAGTTTCATATTTCATTACTCTATTGATATGGATTAACATACTCCATGATTATATCTCACCCAAAAAATAGTTTTGTCCCATTTTTGTAGAAAAGCTCTATGATTAGTTGTGCACACCACTAATCCCTATAAAATACATAGGAAGGTTTCATGATCTATCATTGATTACTGAACTGGTGGAAAACACCATATTAGCGACTATAGCAGAATCCTAAGAAATCCCACCATCTATAGGAAAAAAAGGAAAATCATAGGCCTCTATAGTCATAATTAAGTGGGCCCCTATACCTTCCCCTACACTCTCACCAAAATGATAAAAAATAACAATGGAAAATAATGCTTGAGGAGTTGAAAAACATAAGCTATTATTTTCGAAATGACCAAGTCCCTAGATACCTAATCTCTTCATTAGAAAAAAAACATGGTTCCATTGACATGGACAAAAAATTACAAAGATAGAGACAAGGACCATCCAACCCATTTTCCCTTCAATAAAATTTTGAGGAAACACATCCAAGACTATTTTGTTTTTAGGGAAATCATAAAAAAATATTGGACTTTAGGAAAGTGGAGATGAGAAATTCACCAGACCAGGTATCATGTATTACTACTACCGATCAAGAGGAGGAAGACAAATGAAATAAAGTAAAAAATAAATAATGATCATAAATTCAATGATTATATGGTTAAAAAACAATCAACCAAAATCATCTATTTGTATGAACATTGTTGACACCACCATCTGTGTCTCCTATCACTCATGCTATGGAAAATCCATCTTCATCAAAAGCCAATGCATCTGAAGGAAAATCCTCAAAGAAGCAACATGGTTGAAATAATAAATGGAAATAATAAGATAATGATATCGTGTCAAGGAAAAATTTATCATTGAATTTAGTGGGTTTCATACTGACCATCTCAGAAGCACGAGCACTGCCTCTCCAAACATTACAACCAGAGTCAACTCCTAGTAAAAATAATCTTCAGATAAGGTGTTGATATTTGGTTCTGTTAATGTTATTCACATAATGAATCACTACTCTAATGGATGTTCAGATTATGAAACTAATTACTTTAAATTTTATCGGGGAACTGGGGGAGGAGGTTGTCAGGATAGAGGATATTGGAGAAGACGTGGCCACACTATGAGTAATTACTTCAACCACAACACTGCTTGAACTGTTTAGGTGATATAAAATAATAGGATATCCCTCTAGTGGGATCAGTAGGAATACGAGAAATATCCCAAACAAGACAAGGTATACCCTAACATGATTATCTTTGAATATTGATTAAATGTGCTTCTGTCACCTCCTCGTTTAGTTGGAAGACCTAGTCAGTCTAATCCACTAAGAGAAGAAGTATTTTCAGATTCTTCCCCAAGATAGGTTCCATCCACATCCATAGAATCATCATTCAATGAAACTATGAAAGATAATCTCCATTTTGGAAAATGTAGACCTCTGGATCAAAAGTATGATGTTTTGAAGAAATTAGACCAAGTACCAACCATATTATCTTTCCTTATGACCTAATTTTATTAATGTATCCCCGATAAAAAGTCATTAATGATTTGATAATCCTTCATGATTTTTAAGATGAGGTTGAAGCTGTAGAAGTTTTCTATATAGAGAATGGCCCAATATAATTCCATACAGTCCTATATTTCACAGAATAAGATGAGGATGATGTTGTACAAGGACACAACATTCACTTATACCTCTCCTGAAATAACAATGATACTGATATTTTTCTAGATATTATTAATAGTGGATCATGGTTCAATCTCATTCATGTATGTACACTTCACATATTGGGCCTCAATTAATCCCACTTATCTCCCTGCACATTGATGTTACATGTTTATAATAATAATGATAAATAACCTTTTGACAATATTATTCTCAGAATTCAGTTGGGAGATCTCATATATAATTTTGAGTTCTTGGATGTCATGCAGGTCACAACTTTAAACATTACACTAAGAAGACCTTGGCTACATAAGAATGCAACAATTCATTCATCATACCACCTAAGTCTCAAATATTTAATCAATGGACAAATTAGGACATTCCATGGTGATAAGGCACCATTCAAAACATGTGAATCTTAGTACATTTGTGTAGAGTTCTATCACACAAAGGAAAAATAGTACAAGGAGAATGAAGTTACTAGAATCAATTCTCTGAATGGTCTGTAAAAGAGCACAACTAACCTATTCAAGCATCTCTGTATAGATTATGTGGAACTGATTAATCAAATTGAAAGGGTTGGACCAAATCCAAGAACACATTCAGCAGCTTACATAATGAAATTTGAGGAAACTGAACCTAATAGAAAATGAGAAATAATCAACCCACCAAGAAGCGATGAAATCATAAATGGAGATGTCTTCATTCCATTTACAAAGCTTCATCAAGTTCTTACATCATCATCCAGGATAGAAGAAGTTGTCACACGAATTGAAAAGGTATGGATTTCGATTATTTTCCCATCATTTTCCCTTCAGATCATCAAAAATACCTTTCATACTTAGTTATGTCGGAGATGGTTGCCTCCTTTTCAAGATGTCCAAATACCATTTCCTCAAATACATTAGAAAACCATTCTTCATTATCTACCCTCAAAGAATAGGTAGATGAATCAACACATCAGGAAGATAAAGAAGAGTATTACATTAGGGATGCCTCTCTAGTATTTGAAAAAGGTGCCTCCACCACAATGGATGAACTCAGAGAAATAAATATAGTTATAGAGGAAGATCAATGCCCACTCTGATTAGTACGAACATGACTTTTGAAGATAAAAAAGTGTATAGCTGCTTTATAAAGAAACACCGGGACGTGTTTTCAAAGAATTATATATATATTTTAGGACTTGACCCAGAGTTGGCCACAAATAGTTAGTGTTTTCCATTGGAGTATCGGGGATAAAAGAATGCAACAAGAATAATACGCTTAAGTCACACCACCAAAATTCAGGCTAAGGATGACATGATTATCAAATATGACTTCATCATAGATGTTTAGAATCCAATTTTGTTTGCCAACTATTTTCCAGTGAAAAATATAAATGGAAAATCAATGTTTTCATTGCTTTTAGAGATCTCAACTGGCATGGTCCCAAATATTACGTCCCAATTTCAAAAAAGAATTTCTAATTGATGCAACAGATAGATACAAAGATCTCCCCCTCAGGGATGGCTACTCTCGGTATAACAAAATATGGATGGGCCCATAAGATGAGGAATCTATAACCTTTAGAGATCCTTAAGATGTATCTTTATATAAAGAAATGCCTTTTTGCTTGAAGAATGCTGGTGTAGCGTAGTAATCCTCAATTCACCACATCTTTAAACCATTCCTGGGGAATTTTTTTTAATGCTATTTTGATGATACAGTGGTCAAATACAAACAACCTTAGGATCAACTCGCTAATATTGAGACCATATTCAGTATGATTTTGACATCATAATATAAAGATGATCACCTCAAAATGTTCCTTCAGGGTAACTTCGGTAAAATTGAATTATTTTTTTGTACCCCATCAGGACATCAAATTAAATTCTGATTAGAATAAATCTATCCTTATAATTTCACCTCCTCAAAACATGAAAGAGTTGAGAGGACTTTAAGGAAATTTGGCCTACATCTGATTCTTCATAGAAAATATAGAAAGAAAGTGTTTTACCTTCACAAAATTGATGATGAAGGGGGTTATAAATCAATGTACTAATGAATAGAAAGAGGAATATGATACCCTTAATAAATACCTCTTGATTCCATAGATATTGATGTCACCTGTTGATGTGAAATCACTCATTCTTTATGTTATATACTTGTATATATCGCTATGCATTTCCTTGAAAAAATGAATTGTGATGGGAATTAAAAAAACCGTTACTATCTTAGTCGAGCCATGCTCGATACATAGAATTTATATCCATATATTGATAAGGGCTTCCTAGAATTAATATTTATAGTTCTGAAGAACAGGCATTACTTGTAGCATCTTGAGGTCCACTTGCTCTCTCAAAATAACCCATTCAAATTTATCCTCAATATTCATATATTGATAGGAAATATACTATAATAAGGAGTTATTCTACATTATTTTTATATACAGTTCATGCCTCAGAAAGCGGTAAAATGAAAAGCCTTAGAGGATATCCTCGTTTAGCAACTATCTACAGAAGTCACATTGTTGAATACTAAACATCCTAATGAATAAATATTTTCTCTTCAGGATAGTCCCCAGTCATGGGAAATGTACATTGATTTTTATTCAAATGGTCCAATGGGTAAGAGAATGGAAGAACCTAAGCAAAAGAATTATGGGTTAAAAATTGTTCTTCTCTCCCCTGTGTTGCAATACTTTTTCCTGTTATCAGAAGGTGCAACCAACAATGAGGTAGAATATCAGGCTCATATTTCCAGACAAGAATTTGCACTCCATGAACCACCATAAAGTGAAGGGTGATTCAGATTTGGAAATAAAAAAGATTAGTGGGGATTATTCCATTCAAAAATAAAAAATAATTCCCTTGTGTGATTATGTCCACGAGTCAATGGATAAATTTCCCTCAAAACCAACATTGTCTTATGTCTTATGGTTATAAAATTCTTAAGATAATGCATTGGAATATGTATCTACAACCCTAGAGGATATGAACCTAGATAAAATAATCATCTGCATTTCACATCATCATGTGGTTTCACCTTTTTTCAAATCATTACAAAGGAACTCAATAAAATCAGTCCTGTTGCAAAAGCATTTGGACCAACTATGGGATGGATAAAACTAATCATGGAATACCTACAAGACAGTGTACTTTAATATAATAGATTTGGAAGAGAGCAGATCTGGTCACTAGAAGATAATTTTACCCTTTACGATGCCCCAAAAAACAAGAAGATCCTATATAGATGATGCTTCAAAATAATTATACTTAGATTCATTAATGGGGAATAAACTACGACTATCATGAAAGAAGTACATGCAGGAGCCTATGGTTCCCACAAGTTTGTGTAAAGACTTTCTGATCAAATTCTAAGCCTTGGATACTTTTGTTCATCGATGACATTGATTACACATATTTTACAAAGAAGTGTCATCCATTCTAGATTCTTTCCAACTTCATCCATTAACCCTCAGAGTTTCTATTTACATCCAAATATATTTTCCCATTTTTTATATGGGTAGTTGATGATGTTGGACCAAATCCTCCATCTATGGATAAGCAGTTCAAGAACATTCCTAATACTACTGATTTCTTCTCCAAATGGGCTAAGGAAAAACCTCTTAAGGAAGTCAGGGCTAAAAGCATTGTTATCTTTTTTCCAAGAGAATATCAACACTAGATTTGGTGTCCCTCATAACATGTTGATAGATAACAACACCAATTTCTATTCAATTGTGGTAGGAAATTTATATTAGCAATACGATATAAAATCCAACCACTAATACCAATATCATGATAAGTAAAATGGACAAGTCGAGGATTCCAAAGAAAACATATCCAATATACTCAAAAAAATGGTGGATAAAGTTAAAAAATCTTGTCGTGATAAACTCTTTCATGCCTTATGGGATTATAGGAATATGCTTGTACTACCACACTGTTAACTCTGTACTCATCAGTAGACAACACGTAAACTATTCTTCCCATTAAAATTTATTTTCTATCCCTGAGAGTTTTCAATTATGATCAATCATCCCCTGATGTGAAATCCTAAAATTTTTTGGATGAGTTGGAGAAACTAGAATAAAAGAGAATGAATACCTTGCATCACTTGGAAGACTATCATAACTGGATAGTGAAATATTTCAACAAGAAGGTATACCTTCATTCATTCACCCATGAAGAATTTGTTTTGGTCCTTATGACTCCAATGATACTACAAAATAATTCTTTGAATATTGAGCCACAGTGGGAGTTACCTTAATCCACACAGAAGATCTATTCCAATGGAGCTTATTCCTTAATATCAATTAATGGATAACTCATTAAAACTCTAACCTATGAAAGGTTCATGAAAAATTACTTTGTGTAATCGCACAAAATTTATCCAAGTTGTATGATGATAAATTATGTTACTATCATTTTCCATTTTGTATGATGTTAAACTACATATCATCATCTTCCCTGTCACAAGATGATAAAATGCATGACATGAGGTCCTAGTAGCATGAAATGAAACTAAAAAACAAAATTTGTCCTTACCATATGACATTAAAGTTTATGGTTTTCGTCTCCCTCACATTACTTTAAGAAATCAATCCAGATACCATAAGTAGACAATCCTTATGATCCCTTAAATGATGATAAGTTTTCATGAATCGGCCTTACTCACATCATTGACACTACATAGTGTAATTTGAGCACCATTTATTCCTTATGATCAGATCAGACCCACATGGGGAACCATTTTCAAGAACTACATATTTCGTGATTCTCATTCCAATGAGATACATAGTGACATCCAGATCTCTAATCATGGGTCAATCCATAATAAGAAAATCTCCATCATTCCCCATGTATGAGTTAAATCTGCACATAGAATATTTATTCAAGAAAAATGTGAGGCTTTATAATTTCTTCTGTAGGATACGTAGTGACACCTATGTCTTATCCCATGGTCCAACCATAATGTTTCTTTCATATTAGGTCATCTTCGTCCATACCGTATGATGTTAAACTGCACGGTTCTTCATGAACTATATATGGCTTGATTCCAATTCCAATGAGATATATAGTGATGCCCAAATCTCATATCCCTATCTTTACAGAAAATATTAAAGAAAAAATTCCTCCTTAACTTGAAAATGAGACGATTCTATAATGGAAACCCTTCTAGAAAATAAGTCTTGATTATCATACCATCTAGTTTTTTGAGCCTAACCATTATTCTGGAAAGTATCAAAGCCCTAGTTTCACAAATCGAAAATCATTTTGTTTGATGAACCATCCTAAAGAACTACATGTGGTTTGATTTGTTCCATAGAAGGATTTATAGTGACACATGGGTCATATCCTCTGGTCTACCTGCAATATTCCCTTATTTTCACATCAGTTCATCTTTTTTCCTTACCCCGTGACATTAAACGACATGGAATTTCATTAACTATATGTGTCTTGATTCTTTCCCGAACAATATTTGTATTGATGCTCAGATATCAAGTCCAAGGTCTATCCAAAATGTTTAATAATTCCATTCACCCCTATGTGAATGAATCAATCCTACGTAGGGGGAACCTTCAAGAACTATGTGTGACTATATTCTCATTCATATGAGATACATAGTGATTACCAGATCCCCAATCATGAGTCCATACATGAATAATCATAAATCCTTTTTACTTCCAATGCATCAATAAAATATACATAGGGATCCAGTCACGTAACACATGAGGCATGATTCTTACCCCTATGAGATATGTTGTCACACCTAGAATTTCATTCATAGTCCCAACTACAATGTTTCCATCAATTCACATCATTTCACCTATATCTTTACCTAATGATTTTAAGTTGCATGAAATTTCTAATTCTACATATGGATTGATTCTTGATCTAGAAATATACTTAGTGATTCCATGATCCTATATCCTAGTCCATCCACCATTTTAAAAAACTCCCCATCTTCTTGTGTATGGACCAAGACTATATAGGGAGACCAATTGCTGGAACTACATATTACTTGATTCTTTATCTAGTAAGATACATAGTGACACCATGTTACAATACCCTCATCCATATGCAATTTTCATTTTTACCTTGGAATCACTAACATCCTTACCACATGATGATAAAATACATAGTTCTTTAAGAACTATGTGTGTTCTAATTCTCACTCAAATGAGATATGAAGTGATGTCAAGATTTTCAATATTGGGACCAACTACAACATGATGAAAATATTGCATATTTAATCCCATGAATGAGTCAGATCTATGTGATGAATTTTCGTATGAGTTCTCATTTTATGTATAAATCCTTATTGAAAGAACCCCACAATTTCAACCACTCTTGAATTCCATCAGGGTGGGGAAAGTTTACTTAAGAAATACGTGTGGCTTAAATATCACCCCTGCGAGATACCTAGTGATGTACAAATTTTCAACACTGGGCCTAGTCATATCATAGAAAAAATCATCTTAATTCCCTCATATGAATAAAATATTATATGTAGATATTTTATTTTGGGTTCTCTCCTTATAGAGTCCACTAAAGAAACAAAAAATGTTACCATTATGCATATGAATCAGATTAATGTAAGGGACTCAAAAAATAATTGACAATACTAATAAAAACACTTCTATTGTTCATTGGAAATTACTTATTTAGTATTTCATACTATTAATATTTAAAAATTTCAGATAATCATAATCTTTCTTCAGTTTCTACAAGAAGAATGTCTGATACTTGGGAGTTCTTTTGTCTGACTATGCAGTAAGTGCCACTAGTTAGTCTTGAATTAGAAACTCATATATTTTGCATGTCATCCAAAGGATTCCACTATTTTGATATTAAACATATTCCCTATTTGGTCCGGCAAAATAAGTCCCCCATAATGGGTTTTTCAAATATTGGTAACTTCATTCTTGGGATAATCAGCCTTTCCCCTTAAAATTTCTTGGCGGTAATCATGAACCCATTGTTTAAGAGGTCATCCTCTTTATATTTTTCCCATATCCTTTATATTGACCAAAAAGACTCAAAGATTGTGGTTTACACTTTCCCCCTATAATTTTCTCAAAGCATATTGGAATAACCTTGGGTCATTTGACCACAATATCATTCATTATTTCCCTAATATTTTGGTCTTAGTCATATGAACAAAAACTATAGGAACCATACTTTCTCCACTTGGGATAGAACTTCATAGGAAGACTATTCCCCCAATTTTTGTAAATTATGACTTAAAATACCTCTTTTGTATTCTGGAAAGTTTCTCACTAAACCATACTCTATGCTTGGGAATATCCGAATCTCTATAAAAATTTAACATCTTTTAGAAATAGAATGCATGAATTCGTAAGAAATAATTTGTATGACTCTATAGTACATTCCCCTAGTTGGCATAACATTATGAATCCTATATAATGGGAATTTCTGCCAGAGGATCCAACTGTTTGGATATATGACATTTGCTATAGTTGGACCTACATAATACAACCACTATAACGGGGTTTTCATATTGTGGTAACATAGTTCCTGGAAGAGGACTCCTCTAATGAAATTTAACCCTTTTCCCATATCAATATTCAGATTTTAAAATCCCTAAATCATATCTTATGAATTTATCCTTCCATACTAGAATATATAGGAATATTTCTAGAATGATTATTGAGAATTGGAGAACGATAAAACCTTCAGTCCAAGATAATGAACTTAAATCAAATCCTCTAATGTTCTTGCTTCTTATCATTAAACATCATATCCCTTAATTTCCTTTGTTACAAGAAATTAAACTACACAAATCCCCTAATTTCCTTGATGCATGACCTCAAACTACATAACCAAATTTCATTACTACATGAATTTAAACTACACATCAAAATATCATAAATCTTATTTTTAAAAACTGTATCTTCCTTTATACACCAAATTTGTGTATAATTGGTAACACATTCATGGAATGAGTTAGCGCAGATGGACCCTTGTATTCTCAGACATCTATCCTTGAAAAAGGCAACCATTATGGTCTTGAGACATCAAAATCTTAATCCCCACTGTCTATGAGTAATAGAACGTAAAAATTCATGAGAGATACTTTACCTGACTACACAATACATTCCCATGGTTGGATTTCAATAATGTTTCCTACATAATAGGCATGTTAGACAAAGGATGCCAATGTTTGGCTATGAAGCATATTCCCCAGCTAGACCTATATAATAAAACCTCAATAATTGGTTTTTCAAAAGGAGGTAACTTCTTTATTTGAAGAGATGTATTATATTCATGAATTTCATGTTTTAGAATCAATGACCATAAAAATAATGACTCGAAATTCTCCAAGGAAGTATATTAAAAAATATTGGGACCTTCCCAACCATCATTCCTTGTTTGGGTTATAATTTCAGAATTCATGGTCAATGTTATTCATCCTGAAAGTCTATCTTTATTTGTCCAACATGGCTGACATTAAACTACCCCTAAAAAGAGACATAGTACTCACCATTCTCAAAACCCACAAAGGTAAATCAAGAAAAAAGTAAAATCTCACTTCACTTGACCTACAATTTATACAGTTTATGAAAAATCGAATAATAATAAGTTTAAAAGAAAATATTGTTCTGTTGAAAACTCAAAAGGGGAAGCCTATGAAAACGCTATTCTTGACCCACCAAGTACCCTCCATATTGGCCTTAGGAAAAAATTATTGTGACAACACAAAATGAACAATGATTGTTGGGTTATCCATATGGCCCTATAAATAGTTAAACTACACTCACTAAACCCCTTGGTTTTGGTAAAAGTAAAAGATCCCCTATCCCTATCATCGTAGTTTTGATTAAGTGATATGAATATGTAATTCCATGGAAATTAGTTTTGATAATATGATTGTTGGTAGAAGATAGAGATGAATACATAGATGATTGAAACCATTTTTTTCATCTATGGATAAAAACATGGGAAACATCCCTAAAGCGGAGTATATCTATCACAAATTACAAACAGCTTTTGAAATAGCTCTTTATCTATTGAGCAGCCTCCGGATCCCCATCAAGTTCATGCTGAAGCCCAGTTAGTTAAATCATATGTTTGTTTGGCCCAATATTTTAGGAAAAACAATTATATCATTGATACAAACTTGACGTAGATCTAAACACCACAAAATGATTTTAGAATGCGTTAAAGTGCTTTAATGATACCTTATAACTCGATTAATCTTGTCTCGAATGAATATAATTTTAGGGGGTTGGACACCATAAACTATGTTCTATTCATTAATTCAAAAAAATAACGATTTGAACCTCAATTAGATACCAAATGATTAGTTTAATAAGAAATACATCTTTATACTAGAAGGAGAAGACTATATATTCATGTGTCATGAGAGAAAAAGACATTCAGATGAAAACATTTGTCGTACGACTCTAAAAATTTCATGGGTGTATGTGATGGTAGCGAAGGAACTGGCCCAAAGGTTCGATACCACAACCCAACACAATCCTTTGCAGTAGTGTGAGGGTGAAACACCTGAGGTATGGAGTATCTATTTCAATTAAGTAACCCAAAAGACCATGGGCATGCACAGTTCCTGTGCATAACCAACTTTAGTACCACCAACATGTGTTCCACCCACTTGTGTGACTAGTCTCCTTCGCCCAAGGTCTCATATTTTTCTATAAATAGACCCTTGGGGAAATAATTTAAAAGAATAATTTCAGTTACGAATGATTGTTATTCTGATCACCCTAGTGCGTCACCCAAGAGTATAGAATCCTCAAAGGTAGTTTCATAACACATATAGAGATGAAATTAAATGAGGATAGTGAGACTTATGTCCATTCAATGTTAAAAATAAACAACACTTGCATGACTTGTCCACCCAACCCCATGATTCTTGAAATTGGTGAACCCACCCTTCCTCAAACAGGATCATGAACAAGATAATTTTTGCAATCCTTGTAGTGACCCTTGAAGGCTTGAAAAAATAGTCACCCAAGTGTATTCATCTAGGTTATTCATCACCTAAGGTGTATCCAATTCTCCCATGCCTACTTGTGTTGAGACCCATTTTGCGGTGCACCCCTTTTGCGTTGCACCCCTTGTGTGTTCCTCCATGGATCATGTTATACCTTCAGCCTACATGACCCTTTCAGGAATCCACTTTCAAAGAAACTAATGGTAAGGATTCTACTTACCTGGATCCCTTAATTAAAATTGACTATTATGAACCCTCCTGAAAGACCTCCTGATTTACAAAAACCTAGGTAAAGGCACATTAGTATGTCTCCCATTTGGATTTCTATTTCAACAGCATGAGTTTTCCCATATTCATCCTATGAGGGGGTCAAAATCATTGGGGTATCTGTAGATTTCTATATTTATAGTCACATGGACCCTTACCCTTAGGAAATCATTGTTGTCTTCCTGGTTGTGGATTCTAGGGGTAGAACTCTATCCTACCCTTATCATCTATAAGATGTAAAGCCCCTGGTTCATGGTAGGTAGGATATGTATCACACGTTATTTTCCCCATGATAATGGAAATGTTTCCATCCTCTCCCCAAACCAATCAGATGACAACTATCCTGGTGTAAGACCCTAGCCATTCATGTTATAGGTTACAGTACTACACCTCTATAGATTCTTCACATTCACTATGTCCATACATTGGACCTATGTCCAATGTAAATTAAAGATAGGTAAGAACCATACCCACGACCTCTTCTACCATAGTCTTGGAATCTTCCACCAATAAAGAATGATAAGATTGTGTGATTTTTTTTCATCTTTGATACCCTATTATCTCTTACACTGAGCTTGACTCATGTGGGATTAGAGGTTTGTAACTATATAAACACCCATACAATCCACCTAATGGAATGAACTATGAGAACTATGATTCCCACATTAACTCATACACGTATTAAGCCTACATTAGGTCCCAAGATTACATGAGATCCTCCTTAAGCGTTAGGCCCTACTTCTATTAATATGATAATCCACCTTAGGAGTAATCTCTGAGTTAAACCCCAAAACCAAAATGTGTTGATATATGCCTCATGGTCCTTTCCCAAAGTATATCGTTCTATGGAGTAATCCCTAACCAATGCTCTCAAAAGGTTTTACTCACATGAT
Source organism: Viscum album (assembly GCA_963277665.1). Lineage (NCBI taxonomy): Eukaryota > Viridiplantae > Streptophyta > Magnoliopsida > Santalales > Viscaceae > Viscum > Viscum album. Next base: position 599,338,255 of record OY728144.1, read on the forward strand.
AGACTTATCAAACTATGTTGGATTTGGTTCTCATCCAAATGAGATACATAGGAAGCCTCCCTAAGGTTCAAATCGAAAATTCCAAATCAACCATATTCTCTATGGGACATTCTTAGGAGGGTCTAATTAAACATGAAAACTTGTATTCCTTCCATGTTCCTTGAGCTTCTTAGGCATGATTCCCATACCACACATCAATTAGGAACCTTCTGTTTAGATTTACTTACTACATGATATTAAACTATATAATTACGTGTACATCACATGACCTTAAAAGGTATGATGTGTCCCATTAATAAGAACCAAACTACATGAGTTTTGATTACTTTTGTGAGGATACATAGATAGCCCATATTTGTGTTGGATCCCAACATCAAAGCAACATTCGTCATCTTGAATGATGATAAATTCTAGATTAAACATCCCTCTCCCTCAATGATGATAAATTACAGAGTGACATTCATCTACCTGGATGAATATAAAACTATAGAGTTCCCCACTAAGTGGACTAAAAACAATAATAGTTGTAATAATGGTCAAAGAATCTTGGAGTAGTATATAACTGGATATCGCTGATAGAGAATTTTCAATATACACAGATATCTCCATTAATGAAGACCCATAACACATACAAAGGATTATATATTCTATATATTATAATAATCGATTACAAATATTAGGAAAACTGATATCAAATATGGGAATTAATGATGGATTCAAAAAAATATCTTAAATCAATAATTGAGTCCCAAAGTAGGCAATAATTCCTCTCAAAATGATGTAATGACCCCGACCTCCCATCCTCTCGAACAATGAACGTTCTTAAGTTTCTTAGGTCAATAAACCTAAAGAACTCCTGCATTTAGAATTTAGGTCCCTTTAGATATACATATATTGGCCGTTTTCAGTTTCAGAAACAAATCAATTGAAAACTATTTATAAATAGTGATTCCTAACAAGAAAACATGATCTGAGGGAAACAACCATTCACTTTATTTGTCCCTTCCTGAGTAACATTTTCTAACTTCATTATTTCACGGAAAATTATGAATGTATAATAAGGATTAAATTTATTTATATCTAAAAAAATTAAAAATTAACTTATTCTTTGTTATCAGTTTCAAAAGATTCAATGTCATTGGGGGTTCATTTTATTTCTAATTATAGTGTTTTTTGGTAACCAAGAATAATAATTAAACAAAATAAAAATTTATTCCTAAAAAAATAGTAATTTTAGTTTTTGAATATCTATACCCAATTCCACCCCATAAAAAACATGACCAATTGAGTGTTAACTAGGACCTCCTAGGGTGCTAATAGTCGATGATTTTTTCTTAAATATAGTATAATAATATTTAATACTTTTTAAACTAATTTTTTTTAAAAAATATATAAATAATTTTTGAAAAAAATATATCATTCGATAGAAATTATTTTTTAGAGTTTAATTGGGAAATAGTGGAAGAATTTTATTTTTATAAATAAAAAAGTAATGAATATATTTTGTATGTTATTTTTTAATAGATTAAAATAATCAATGTATGTCTAATTTATTTAAAATTCATTTTTGAAATTTCAAATAACAAAAATAGGGGAAAATATAATAACAAATTACTAAGTGATTGATTTATACGAGATTAAGTGATTGATGAATTATGTGAGTGATTTATTAATAGATTAAAAGATACTAATAAATAAAAAATCTAGAAAGAAAATAAGGTATACAATTTGATAATTAATTTCTATGTAGTTTAATAAGATACCTAAAGTTATAATAACCAGAGATTTCACTCTATATTCATAATGAAAATCTAATATATCAAATATTAAATTTCAGAGACATTACGAACGTAAATTGAAAAAACATATTTATATTTTGTATATTAAATATTATAAATAAATTATATGGTTTTAATTGAAATAACCATATCAAAAAATCAATAATGAAATAAAAAACTAAATTCCCAATAGAAGAGGAATCCTTCTTCAGGATTTCCATTTGTCCAAACATAGAAGTTATGTATATTCTCTAGGGTTTTGTGAGGTCCATGACCATGTTGAACTCATGAAATTATAGTTTGAGCAATATAGTTTGTTGGAGGAGTTGAAGGATAGGTAAATTGTCATAGGATCCTTGTTAGATGAACTACCATTAAAAACTATAACTATGGATTATCTAATACTTATGTCTTATGAATATTTATAAAGGGTTTAAATGTATAAATTAGGTTTATATCAAAATTTAATAAAATATATATGTGCTTAGATATATATGTAATTTTGATAATTTTATAAAAGGTATTTAATTCTAAATTAACATTACATTTAAATAATATATTTTTATAGATATTGGAGTTTTTTAAGGAAGAAATATTACTTATATTGAATATTTAAAACACATATTTACACTATATTATTATTATTTTATCTAAAAAATAATTGTTAACATAAAAAAATTAATTTTTCAATAAAATAGGTACTTTATTATAATTAAGGTTTATTCAACACAATTAAATTTTTTCACGAGATTGTTTAAAAAAATTAATTTTTAGATTCATCATGGAAATATTATCTTATGTTGATTTTTTGGATTTTTTCAAAAAAGTTTAATTTTTTGGTTAATAGTTCAAAATACAATTTTTACAAATAATATAACTTTTATGATATTATTATTATATAAATATGAATTATAATTTTTTTAAATCATTTTAATAAGATAAAATATTTAAATTCTAGAAATATATCAATTTAATAATGTTATATTTTAAATTATATACCCATAATTTACATTTCATAACAGAGATTATATATTTATAAAACAATATTTTAAATAAATTATTAATTTATTACATCAAAAATTGTATCAATCATGATTAAAAAATGATAAAAATAATGGATTTAAATTTTATAATAACTATTTCAATATGAAATAATATTGAACCCTTTAGTTTTGGTAATAAAGGGTAAATTACATTGGAAGAAACTAGTTAGCATGTTGAAAGCCAAAATGAAAAAAATGATTTACTAAAGTGGTAAAAGGAATAATGTGTTAAAAATGAATTTAATTTAGTTCTTGATGTGTGAATATACATTATATCTTCTCATATCCATTATTTCTAAATTTTGGAGTATTTTTCCTTGATATGGACTTGTCATTATTTAAAAGTTATGGGATTTAAAAACTGTCATCCCATTTAACATAAAAATCAATTCTCCTCTCCTAACCCTCCATCACAAAAAACCCATTATGTTCAGAAAGAACTATTCCCAAAAATTCCCATAATAGACTTATCCACCTTTTAGAGTTTTTTTATTCTCTCTAGCTGATCCCAAAAATATTTAATCACCTTCACAATGGAGAAAATCCCGAGAGTAACTTATAGATTTCTTATCACTCCTCCCACATTCCTACTTCTATAAATCATTTTCCTCATAATAAAACTACATTTCACCAAATCATCATGATACTATTATTATAGTAGTTATAGTGGAATGTTACTATAGTACAGGTACATTATTTAATCCCCCTCCAGTATTCCAATAAGATAATTGGAAATGTGAATTTTTCACTATGTAGACTACCACCTCCAAGATGCATAATGTTTCATTTTCCATCACCTCAATAAAAGGATAATATTAATAGTGAATTTAATATATAATTATCATAACTATATCATTTTTATCTATTTAAATGTAACATAATAATAATTTTTTCATCCTTTCAATCGAAAATGAAATTTACAACCAAGCATATGTGTAGAGAACTGTGTCCATAGAATGATTGAATTTCATTTTTCATCTCATCATCATCATGCATAGATATTCTTGAGAGCAATTTTAAAGGTTAAATATGTTTATTTTGACATGAATAATGTTATGTAAATAAATATTTACTAACATATTAACAATATGATCAATGAAGAGTCATTATAAATTTATATTTCTCAAATAAGCAAACTAATAAAAAAATTATTCATATTTTGTAATATATTTGTTTCAATTTAATAATATTAAATATAAATAAAATTAGAATTTATTAGACTATTAAAGACTAATTATAATCATTATTATCAATTTATAATTATATATCAAATAAAATACCTCATAATAATCCATTTATCATGGTATTTTCTCCTTTTTAATAGTTTGACCACCTATATGAACAATACTACAATATTGTATCATTAATTTCTACAAAACATTTTGAATTTGATAATATGATATAAATATTTAAATAATTTCTTATTTTTTCATATATTAGATACATAAATATTTATATAAATGATTAAGAAAACACATGTCATTGGTTTAGACAATCATCAATGGGTTCTTATCTTCGATTTTATTTTTATGGATAAAGAATGAAACACTAATAAAATTATATTTGTAAATAATATATCATTATAAATAATAAATTATATTAACTGTAATTAAAATGGAATGATGTAAATTTTGAGAAAAATGAATACGTACACTACTCCTCTAAAACTAGCAAAAACAGTCTAAACACTTATTATGTCAAAATATTTAACCATTAATAAATATACGTGTAAAAATGGATTATAAATGATAATTATAAAAATGTTTATATATAAATATGTTTCAAAAATTAGTTAATAATTTTTTTTTTCGGATGTTAAATCACATCCGTGGAAATCTAGAGTAAATGTAATGGATTCCCTGTCTCATACTCAACTCCATGTGTCATGTTTGATATTTTTTTACCTAAATTACTCTAAATAGTTTATTCATAACCCAATTGGTTTCAAATTTGTAAATATATTACTTTAAATAATATATAAATGTCCATTAAAATATATTTCCCTCAACCACTATTGATTTATTCATTTCAAGTTTTATGAGTGTGTCATCGACTAATTTTTAGATTATTTAGGGAATAATATTTCTAAACTAAATATAATTTTCTAGTTTTCATTGATTAAAAACTCACTAAATTTTATTTTGTTTTTCATTTTTTCCATAGATAAATTACTTATAATCATTAATAACATACTTTTTAAAAGATGTTTCTTCAAAAAAAGGTAAAATATTTATTTTATTAACACTCATTAAGTTTTATGCATATTTTCATCCATGTCCATATTTTCCTTCTACCCCATATTGAATTCTATTTTAGGAAATATAATATTTATTATTTTTAGGATTCTAATAAATCAAATTACGCATTATCAAAACTAATGGTTAATACTATTCATATGAGGTATGTATTGAAACATTTGTATTTAAAAATATTCAAGACAATGGGTTTTATCGATTAAAAATAAAATATTTTATCTTCCACTCAACAATTTTATTCACAATAATATATTTTCAATGATATTATAGTTGGAACTATATATAAAAACATTTTCAAAGAAAATTCTCATTCCCTCCAAAATTTATTGTTTTCTAAATGTAATTTTAACGTCATCTTCAATAAAAATATTTGAATGGTTTTTTTGAAAACATTAAATTTTTTTCATCTATCCATACCCCAAGTCTTAAATCTCATTATGTGATTTTCGAACATCCACTATATATTAATATAATATGATATCTTTAGTAATATTTAGTTTTTTATTTCATACGATCTCTTTGGTTTATATTATGTGTTTTTTGGAATTTTGAGAAACCTATTATTTTTTGATGGGTTCTTTAAGATATGTTTATGAATGATTTTATGTGGCACACAAAAAATTATAAATAATGATTTAGGATTTAATATACCAACCACCAATGAATTTGTTTTATATCTTATGAGATATCCAGGAATAGAAAAAATGATGTTGTTCAATAATGTATCTGAATGATGTGGTTTATCATATTTTTAGGCATGATCATGAAAATTTTTCTCGCCTGTAATGGGTCATGCTGGTTTTTCCACATTTCTAGGAATTAACAGAATGAGATTTTTCACATGGGAATCAACAAAATGGGTTTTCTCTTAAATCATTGCTAATGGTTATAGTTATTCCCCATTTCTATGTTTTTTTTCAATTTATTCCAAAATTTCAAAATTCATTTCAATTTAATTAAATAACATATTTTAATGATTTCACATATTTTTAATTTATTCTTCAATTTTAAACCATGATCACATGTTTTATGATTTCTGATATATATTTGGATCCATGTACACTTTCTTATGGATACAGTTATTATTTTATTTCTGTATATCATGTTCCTAAACTATCATATATAGTCTTGTTATTAGTTATTAATATACTTATGTCTTCCCCATCTTCTCCATCATTATTATGATCTAACACATTATGAGATGTTTTTACCTTAATGATATTATAATTTCACAACTTTTTAGGTTTCCATTACATATTATTTATAGATAATTATATCGTGTGAGATATATATTAAGGTTATAGTGGATTAAAATTATAGACCATTGATCACAATTATTGTTAAATAAGATGTTTAAATATGCAATTTCTAATAAATTAGCCCTTTAAGTCATTTTTTAGTGAGACTATTGGTGATATTTATTATTTAAATATTGAAAATATTGTATAATTCATGTATTATTTATCTTGGGTAACTTTAGTTTTCATCATATAAGGGTATAGTTGTTTCTAGAAGTTATTTTAGTTATTTTAGTGTTTAATTTATAAAACATTAGTGACAACCCATGAGATTAGTCTTTATATATAATAATTTATTGAAATATTATTAAATTCATTAGTAGATGGTTTCCCTAACAATATATCAATTTCTACAAATTACTAGTTGATAAAAGTTCTAGAATAGATAAACCATGGGGTAATAACCATATAAATGGTTATATGTGAATTTACTCAATTATCTTCTTGTGCACAAAAAAGAGGCATAACCTGAAACCAAGTTGGAAACTTCTAGAAGATGTTTTTTTTATTAATCTTGTTCTCATTTTTCCAACTATATATTATTTATTTCCTAGTAGCCTCATTAGATTTTGCTGAGACTCATTAGATAACCAAACATAACATAACCAAGGTCAAACTAATATCTACATATGATCAATGAAATGAACTATAGTCCAAAATAAACAATTTAAATGAAAAATATGGTTTAAGGTTGAATTACTCTTTTGATTACAAAAATATCTCTCTATTTTAATTTTTTTTCACTAATTTAAATCCTTTTTTTAATAATTAATGGAAATAGATGTAACCAAGTGCCTGAGGGAATATTTGGGGACTACCACGATAAACATCCCATTTTATTTATAGGTGGAGTGAGATACAATATGATTATTCCAAAAGAATATAATGAAATATGATTTACAATGTAAACATAGTTGAATTACTAAAAACACCATTGAATAGAAGGATGGAGTATCATTAAAGAAAATGTTATGAATATTATGTTGGATAGAGTAATCAATTTCATATATTTCAGACATTTTAGAAGAAACACCAATGAAATTTCTTCAAGGAGAATGGATGATTCATTATATATAAAAGAGGGGTTCACTAATCATTCAAATACAAAAAGAAAATGATGAGGTCGGTTATCACAATGGGAGTGGAAACAATTTAACCAAAATAAACAAAAATATAGTATAATACCTAAGGAGTAGAAAACATAATCATTACCAAAGTCAATTTTATAAATTATTTGATCAAAATAATTATAAGTATGAACATCCACGACAACAAATGGGTCAAGGTGGAGCATGATCAATTACTAATAATGAGGTGCATTTTGAAAAATAAATATTCTAGACTATGATACATATATTATTTAATATATTTACTACGTCGAGGAATTTTTAATAAAATATAATATCAATTTGAATTATAAATGTATTTTAAAATTTAATTTGTTTGATTATATAAATCCAATAATGGATCCTTTTGAAACTCTTGACGTAATGGATTAATTATTAAAATATTTACCCATATTAACTAATAATGGTCTTATTACTCAAAAATACTCATAGTGAATAAATTTATGGGGTGTAAAAAAAATCCACAATTCTCCATTGAGATATCTTAATGTAATTGAAATAGTAGAAGACATCATAGAATCATCTACATCACAATCCATCAATGAAGCACTGGATCATGTAGGCCTTGATATCTCCAGAGTTATTGAAATATCTATTCCAATTGTGGATATAAAAAACAACCCCACTCAATATCCAATATTATCATAGGATATTGTGTTTAGGAGAAATAGGAGGATTCATAGTAACCTTCAAGCGAAGAGAAGTTTGAGATTCCGGATTGATTCCCCAGAGCATCTGAGACAATAATGCCATTGTGTGAAACAAATGAGGACCTAGAAGGACTTCTTTTGGGGCTCAATATTATCCAAAAAACAGTGAAAATGTTAAGTCATCATTCCTCCAAAAAACATTAGAAATTAGAGTTTTAAACACTGATTAGTGAAAGGACTATTGAAGCATAAATGTAATTAGATGGGTGGTTATCTGTTGTAGCTACCAGAGGAAGGATGGGTTATGGTGGAGAAAGAAGAGGCCATTGGATTGGAGGTGGCTACTCTGAATGGAATGAGAGATGTATGAATGTGTATCTAAAAGAGCCTTATGTGGCGAAGGATCACCCTCCATCAACACCATTGTTAGATAGAAACATTCCATCGAAACTTACAAGTTGAACAACCATGGGTGGAGATATTTAAGAGTTCATGGTGTAGATATTATAAAAATAGGGAATCATGCTTCATACCATATACTAATATATAATAATTGGTCATTGTAATTATAAATTATACACTCAAGGAAATATTAAATAAGTCATAACAAAAAACCAAGGGAGTTATTTATGTAAAGTGGTTGATAAGAAAAAAAACTATTATTCTTAGTAAAAATTAATAGATTTGATTTATACCTGATTTAAAAATAAAAATTTAAATCATATTATAAATACCAATAGAAAAAATCATTGGTAAGGACATTTTAAAATATTAAGGATGAAATTTCATTAACTGTGTGAAATTGTATTGACCCACGATTTCATTATATATCCTCCCTAGATATATATAAAATATAATATTTCATAAAATATACCCAACCAAAAGAAAATACCTTGATATATTTGTAATATTAAATGACTCTATTAAACTATCTGGTATAAATTCATGTAACATTACCACAAAATCAATAAATAATTAAGAATAAATTTAATTTGAAAGAAGAATTGTTTTCTTATGTATTCTATTTTTTCCCAAAATATATATGGTATAATCTCTTGGGTTATCCCCTAATAAATAATAATAATAAAATTTAGTAGCTAATATTTTATAAAAAGCATTTAAAAGAATATTTTTAATCTTGAAGATATTACAAAAAGATATATTCTTGCTAAATCAATACCAGAAAAATAACAAAATCTTATCATGATGCTTAAATATTATGAAGATATCATAAGTTATCATTTTTTTATAAATTACGATTACATAAAAATGTAATAAAATAATTATATTCATTATTATAACGTTATTTTTTATAATTTTTTTAATTTCATTTATTTTACAATAAATTGTTTCTTAATGAATATTTTATTAGAAATAAAAAAATTATTATAATAATCTATGTTTATTTTTATTGAATAACCCAAAAAATATTAACCCTATAAGAATTATTAATTTATTACAAAAGGAATAGTTATTATATAAAATGATAGTTTTTTAGAAAAGCAGTTTTTCGCTATATTTTATATTTTAAAATAATACTCGAATGAAACAATTAAGTTGAAAATTTGAAAAAACTTATCCTTTATTTAGACAGCTTGAAAATATTTTTATATAATGAACTATATTATATAGGAAATTTTATTTATTTTCTTAAATTATAAACTATCAGCATAAATATTTGTTAAAGTCATATATTGTTTTCTTTATTAAAGAGTAACATAAGTGTTAAAGGGACTAAATTTTAATATAATTGATTTTAATTGAAATTTAGAGGTGCATATCAACCATATCCCTTACAATATACCTTATAACTCACTTTCTTTTTATTTTTCCCTTATTATGACTTCAAATTATTGAAACATTTTGGGTATTTACAAAAATTTCTTCCCTTTCCATTTATAAAAGGTTCTATCTTCTCCCCACATCCCCTTAAAACAAAACAAACTAATTTCTAGCCCAAATAATATACACAACCATCTATTCAAAACACTTATGAAAATTATAGGGTTCTTGTCTTATCAAATGGTCATCCCTCAATTCTTGATTACCCTACACAAATACGATAATCCACGTTGGAAGGTATTGAAATATTATGTCCCCTTTCTCTTACATATTTCATTAAGTTATTTTAATCTTCATAAAATTTATTTTCACTATTTTATATTTTTACATAAATATTATTATTATAATTTTATTAAACTATAAAAATAGTATCAGTAGTAAAACCACATCCTTTTTTATTCTGAAAAAATAATTAGAATACTATGTTGTGTGGACTACCACCACCACGACGTATTGTGTTTCATTGTGCACAACCATAATAAATGTTTTTCCTTTAACATTTTATTATTTTTTTTTCAAATTTGTCTTATAAACCATATTAATCCTTTTTCCATTAAATTGGAAACCAAATCTCAACCATTCATACATGGGGATTGTGACCCCCATAGAACAATCAATTTTAATTTTTAATTTATTCACCTACTTTTGTGGTTGATCATTGGAATGGTATAAAAGTTTAAATATTAAATTCCTGATATATATAATATTATGGTAATAAAAATTAAACTAAAAATTAATTATATGAATGAAAATGGACCATTATAAAATATATTGAATAAAATAAGAAAACAGAAAAAACATTTGTTCGTATTTTGTAATATTTTCATATATAATGATTATTATTATAAATCCTTATAATTATTATATATAAAAATAAGAGTTATTAAAATATCTATATATATATATGTTTCAGGTATTTTTAATAAATCATCTCATAATTTCCAATTAGTCATGGTATGTTCGTTTTTGGGTCAGGTTGAAAACCTACTTGTACAATATAAAAAACATATATCAAGGATGAATATGAAAAAAATAGTTATTGATAAATTATGATATAAAAATAACCATTTATTTGGTTTTTGTTTTGGAATGGACACACAACTAGTTAAGAAAATAATTTTTATAAACCCCATTTTGGTTAAGGAAATCTCACAAATGTGGTTATTTTCGATTTCATCCTTGATGAGGAGGATTTAAACAATAATAAATGGAAATTAAAATATCACAAATAATTATAATTCATCCATTCTATTAAATATAATTAGATTTCAATTATGAACTTTGTTTTATAAAAATGAATACCAACACTGCCTCTATAAAACTAATAAAAACTACCAAAACAATAAACACCCAATGTGTAAAAATAAGTAAAATAAAATTAATATACATGGTTATAATAATTTAAAATGAAAATTATAATTAGTTTTTTGTCTTAATAGGTTTCTGAAACTAGTTATTAATATATTTTTATTTTTTACATATGAGGTCAAAGGAATTTTTTGGAAATAAAAATTGTCTCATTTTCAACATCATATGAAATATTTGATATTGTTAACCAAAAAATCATTTATATGGTGTATTAAATACTTATTTTTTTATCATATGAAAATATATTTCATTTAATTATATTTTAAGGATTATATGATGATCATACTCATGGTTTTATTTAATTCATTCACTAAAACATTTTGTATGGTTGTCAGCAACTGGGTATAACTATGAAAGTGGAATAAATTCCGAGAATTATCTATTCTCGGTTCAATGGGTGAGGCATCTTGATAATTAAACAAAAATAAATGGTATATTGTTTTTAGTGGTGTGTTGGGTGGTTTGTGGGGAATGAAAAAAAACATGAGATAACATCTATTATTATCATATATGTATTCAACTTAGGGTGAGTTCAACTATAATAATGTAGGGTGATCATATTCTAGGATGAGATTCATCATATTCTATTAGACATATTATTCCAAGGACCAACATGTCTACAATAGGAGATGTACAGACTCTCCAAGGGTGATATGTTAAATGGAGTCTATTAAATAGAGGGATTATAAATAATTAAGATATTTAATCTGTTTATGAATACATTCTTGGGGAGAGTTTGTGTGTGATGTTAGTGGATCTGTGGTTTTCTGTTTCATTACTTTTTATGAAATGCGAAATTCCATTGGTTCAAAGATAAGTGGAATGTGCATTGATATTTATTTTTGAATTCTATTTTAAATCAATATTTATATTGGTGAGACTAATTAAAATCATATTGTTATAATCCATAAAGGAAACATCGACACCTCGTGTTATGTAGATTATTTTATCATGAGGTTTCATCTTCACATTGGTCATGAAATGGAAGTTATGAAAATATAGAGGTAAAAGAGATTTGAGAATGATATTCTAGCTAGTAAAGTGCGATATAGTGAAATTAAAATTCTTTATAAATTTATTATATATCCCCAACATGATTATTGTCTCACTTTTAGGGTTTATTTCCTTAGCCTCTATCAATTTAATCCTCCTTCAACATTAGTTTAGTTTACTCAAAACAATTTTAATTTTGAGCCAGTGAGTAGATTCAAATTAACATGGTAATATTCATTATTATAATATAATTTTCAGGTTTTATTTTATCTTAAAATTCACCTATTTTATATGGTATTTCATTTTTTATATAGGAAAATTACTTCTCATTATCAAAATACAATTCATTGATAAAATTTTTTCCAAATAAAAGTGTAGTGTCAAAAAAATAACACCAATTCATACAAAAAATCCTTTATTCCATGACTATATTTACATTCCATACAATGTTATTCTATATTTTTAGGCATAATTATATGTATTATATTTTTTCATTCTCATAATTATCTATAGAGCTAATAAAAATTAATTGTAATTACACTTCCTATGGTGTGGGTTTTCAAAACAAATATTTTAAAATATTAAAAAAATGGTTTTCCAACTATTCAAAATAAAATTTTTTGTCTTCAAAAATATAGTTAATGATACTCATTATTTATTTTATGTTGTTTTTTATTTAGAAAAAATTGTTAACAACTTTTCAAAATACTTTTAATTCCCTTCATGATTTTTTTAAAATTTAATTTCAACTTTATCTCTTATAAAAAGGTTTTAATGATTTTATAAATACTTTTGTATTTTATCTTCTAAAATTTCTCGAAGGTTTATCTCTATAGAATTTATTTTCAATCATCCAAATTATTTCATTATACTGTGAATAAACTTAAGAAATAAAATATTTAGTTTCATATTGTCTCTTAAATTTATCTTATGATATTTTTTGTATATTTTATAAATCCCATTATTTTTAATGGAATTTATAATATACAATTATGATTAAATTCTAGTGGAAGTCATTTTAATTTTTATAGATGAGATGGTTTTATATAAACCTCCTATATATTGGTTTATGTATATATCTCATGAGATATCTAGCCGTCAAAATAATCATTTGACTATAGAATAGTGGTAATGATGGTTTTTCTAACATTTTTATGCATGTACATAATGGAATTTTTCACATAGGTATGGTCATGAAGGGGTTTCTCATATTTTGAAGAATGTATATTATAGGTTATTTACAATTGGAATGAGAATAATGGTTTTTCTGTTAATGCTTACATATAATTATAGTTGTTCTATATTTTAATTTTTTATTAAATGTTATGCAAAATTTTGAAGATGTATTTAATTTCCATGAAATTCCATGATTTCATGGTTATGATTTTTTTTTAAAGGTTTCAATTATTTTATATAATTCATTCATTTGTATTATAATATTTGATATTTATTTTAAGAAATATCATATCATTTTAGATATCCATGATGATCTAGATATGATCTTATGTTTCTCAATAATTTTTTTGTGAATATCATATTTTTTCTTTTGATTATTTATTATGATATTGGTGGATGCGTCATTTTCACCTGCATATTTATGGTCTGTCACATTATGGTAAATTTTAACCATAATAATATTATGATTTCCACCATTTTATTATGTTTCCATTCACCTAGAAATTAAGGTGATTGCATCAAGAAATATATTTTAAAAATGTTTTAGGGATATTGATTATAGAAAATATTCATTAGTGTTGTCAAATAATTTTTTTTGTATCTATTCTCTAGGAAACTAAACCTTTAGGTATATGTGTTGTGACATAAGTTTTGATATATATTGTTTACGTCATGTGAATAATGTATTGTTTATTTAAATATTATTTTAATTCACTTTATAATCCTCTCATCTCAATTGATTGATTATTTTGTAATATAATTACATAAAAATTATACTTATCAATAAAACCTATATTAAAAACACTCACATAAGAATTAGTCAATAATCCCATAAAACAACCTTAATTTTAGCAGTTTTCTTTTAACCTATAAGGAATAATCTATTTTATTACCAGTTTACAATGAAATCAATGGAAGGGGAATTAGATTCTCATAGTCCCAAATCCATTAATGAAAATAATTTAGTTATGTTTCATGAAATAGATTACTAAATTAATATAATTAAAGTGAAAAAAATATGGAGATAGAATAATTAGAAAAAAGAATTTCAAATAGATCTCATGAAGATATAATTTTACAACATAAGATTATTCTTATTCACTATAGATTAATGACATTAACAATTGATCAATGTATTTTCTTTGAACAACTCTTAAGAGATATATTCATAACATATGACATTCCTTTAGTTTATTAGGTGTGGTATGTGGATCAAGAGAGATATTAAAGATATATTTGAATATATATTTGGATTTTTTGACTTAAAAAAATTGGAATTAATCCTAATTCCATTGAATAGAAGGTAGATATATTGCATACATCATCACTATTATAGGTTCTATTGTGTAGCCGGTGGCTACATGTGGGTATCTAAAGGGATACCTATAATAATAATAATAATTTTTTATTCCATCTGATGGTCAATGAAATTCCACCAGGTTACCTGTGGACTTACAGTAAGAGGGGGTAAATCAATCAGTTTCTCTAGCTAGATGGGGACACACCATCAGGTACAAAATAATCACAAACATGGGAGATCCTATATAACCTTATTCAAATTATTTGAATTCATTCAATGGACCAATGACATCCACTAAATTTACTCAATCATAAATACTAAATTTCATCTAATTGAGAAATTTAGACCATTAAAACATGTTTTTAATGAGTAAAACAAACCTATCAGAGTTAAATTCAACACATAATTTGACCAAAATATTTCTAATACCCATCTTAAATATTTTATCAATATCTAGGAGGTTTTTCTCTCCTTAAAAACAACCCCTCAAATTCCTAATCCAATTTGAAAAGGATTTATAACACAAAGTCATGTCAAATTTACCAAATTAGTCCTTTATTGTCTATACATATTTAAGAAATATTCTTCTATATTATTATTTTATTATACCATTAAAAAATCATAACAAAAGTATCAATACTTTCTTGATTTATTATTATATTTTTTAAACAATCACTATCTCCCTTATACCTTTCTCTTTAGAAAATTGGTCATGTTGTCCCTGTATAATCAAATAATACCCATCTAATAATGATAAATTTCATTTTTCAACACTACCATTAATGTTGGGTTATATGAATATAATTAATAAATAAATATTAAATTGGTAAGATGACTATAATTTCAAAATGATAAATCAAATTATACTTTAATTCTGTTATATG
Organism: Viscum album; assembly: GCA_963277665.1. Classification (NCBI taxonomy): domain Eukaryota; kingdom Viridiplantae; phylum Streptophyta; class Magnoliopsida; order Santalales; family Viscaceae; genus Viscum; species Viscum album. The sequence goes on from OY728144.1 coordinate 599,353,969, forward strand.
GGAAATGAAATCATCACGCATGGCTACATGCACACTACTTACTCCATGGATTACATGTTATATATGACTTCATAATCATAAATTGATAATAATAATGAATTATTTTAATAATTTATATGAAATTTTTTGAAAAATACTTTTCTTGAGATTTATTCTAAGTCCATACAAAACAAAATTAATGGTAATTATAAAGTAATTTATTCTTATTATTAAATTACTCAAAATGAGTATTCCAATGATTTCCTCATTAAGAATCATGAATAAAATTTCAATATATTGAAATTATAACTTTTTAAATAATTATAAATAATAATTTACACTAAATTCGATAATTTAAATGTAACGAATGTTAATTAAAGTAATAGGATTCTATATCTCCCTTAAAAACATGTGTGAAACAATAAAATATATTTACATATTATGTTGAAAATAAAATATATCTAAGTAATAAATGAATAGTAAATGATAATTGTTAAATCATTTATGTGTTAATTCATAGGAACAAGGTTTACTAATAAGTTTTTAGGATGATAACATTTTTAGATAGAAGGTTAAATATATTTCAAGAATTTCAATAATAAGATTAATAGATTTCTCATCTAAGTTTTATTTATCATATATAATTATCAAATTAAACATTGGTTTTATATTATTTGGTATATATACTATAGTATGGTTTTTTATATCGTACTCTCATGAAATTAAATTAATTTAAATATCCGTTACAAGTAATATTTCTGAATGGATTTTGATAAAAATTTACAAAATATGTAAGGTTTTTTCTAACTTGAATTTAATTAATTGAGTGATGATATTTATTCTTTAACAATACAATTATAAGTTGATAGAATATGTAATTATTATTGAATTATATTTTAATTAAAATTTCCCATATTCATATTTCAAATTTTTCTCATTAAATCATTTTTGAATTATTTTTATATCAATTTATTTCCTTTGATGTATTTCATTGTTTATAAAAATAAAAATTTGTTATGAATAATAATTATCTAATTTAATGGATATATTTCATTCATATACATGTTATTTCATTCCCAACAATATTTTCTTTATGTATTTTTAAACCAAAAAATTATTCTCTCATTTGAGTTTTTTTGTCTTTACCCTTTTACAAAGGAATGTTTTACCATCATTTTTATGATGTGATGTAAAATAATGGTATTATAATGATATTATAAATTAAAAATCCTTTATAAATTATATATTTTATGACCCACTACAAATTTATTCAATAAATATAATATTTATATTTTCATAATTCATTGTTGAATATTCTTTTCCAAAGTATTTAAAAAAAAACTTCAATCCACATTTTTGAAAACATATTTTGAATAAAACATGTAATATATTATTTTAAAAACATGGTAATAAAATTTTATAAAAACACTTTTATGGTTTCAGTTTCATTTTACATATATTTAAAAATTTGTTTACAAAAAATGTATTCTAACATCATTTTTGAATTACAATGAAATTATATAATTTTTTTACAAAATAATATTTTTAACATTTCCCACCACATTTCATTTTGAAATATGTATCATTTTTAGTGTTTTCTATTTGAACATGTTTTTTAACTTTTAGGGGAATTACTATTTATAAATCTTAATTTTTTGCATATACAATAAGTTTCCATATTATTTGGATTATTAAAGATAAGGGAAAGGAGGTAAATATTATTATCATTTTATAAATAATTTTCTTATTTAAAAAAAAATGTTTTAAACAAAATTATAATGGACTATGTTTTGAAGAGAGATTCCTTTATGTTTTTTAGTTTAAAAATATTAAATTATATACGATATATTTATTTTAGGAAATAAGTTTCCAAAAAAATATTATTAAAAGTTTTTTTTAAATGATTTACCATTCTCAATGTATTCTATTTTATAAATAATACTTGTAATTGGATATCAAGTATTTAAAAAATTGATATTTTTATTCTTATGTATTCTATTATATATACATAAAATTGTTCTTTTCATATTTTTAAATACACTTCGATGTTCCATTTTTTTCAATTACGTTATGTTGTTATTATACCATAAAATTACCTTCTCTAAAGTATATACTCACCCAAAAGGAGCTCAACATGCATCCAAGGAGATGGATAGAGCTAACCAAGGATTATGATCGCTCTATTCGCTGGAAAGGCGAACAAGGTCACTGATGCTCTAAGAAGAAAAGAACTGGCTACTCTATCCATGCTTCGGATTGAGAAAGACCCTATCTTCTTAGATATGCAAAGGATGGATTTGGAAATCATAAGAGCAGGGGATACATCCTACCTTTCCCAAATGATTGAGCAACCATCCATCCAAGAGAAGATTAAGGAATCACAAAGGGATGATGTCGATATACAAAAGAGGGTGAATGTGGTAAAGTAAGAGAAGTTGCAAGAGTTCCATATCAATGATGATGGTGTGATTCGGTTTGGAACGTAGATTTGTGTGCCTTCATCACCCGAGATAAAGAATGAGCTATTAGACAATGCACATAGCTCAACATTCTTTATCAATCCCGGGAGTACCAAGATGTACTGTGATCTTCGATAACACTTCTGGTGGGATAACATGAAGAAGGAGATTGCAGAATATATATTAAGGTTCTTGGTATGTTAGAAAGTTAAAGTAGAGTGAAAATAGTCCAAAGGGATGATGCATCCATTGCCAATACACATGTTGAAATGGGAAAATGTTATTGTGGACTTTGTCATGGGTCTCCCAATGATGTCAAAGGTAAATAAGTCGATATGGGTTGTGGTTGACTGACTCACTAATACATCCCATTTTATCACTATTGGAGAAGATCTCTCACTTGAAAAACTTGAAAAGATATATGTGAAGGAAGTGGTGAGACTGTATGGTGGTACACTCTCAATTTTCTCTGAACGTGATCCGAGGTTCACATCTAAATTCTGGAGGAGCCTTCAATATGCTTTGAGTACTGAATTAGATTTCAGCATGGCCTATCAGCCTCAAACTGATGGCCAGTCTGAAAAGTCTATTCAGTTGCTTGAATATATGCTGAGAGCATTATCTCTATAATTCAAAGGTGGATGGGATCAACATCCCCCATTGGTTGGGTTCTCATAAAACAATATCTTCCACTCGAGTATTCATATGGCTCCATATGAAGCTCTTTATAGAAAGCGATGCTAAACTCCAACCTGTAGGGATGACATTGGAGAAAGAATGCTACTTGGACCCGATCTTGTTTAGGCGATGACATAGAAGGTTAATGTCATCTAGAAACACATCAAAGCTTCTCAGAGTCAGCAAAAGAGCTATTCTGACAACCGTTGAAGGTACTTGGAGCTTGACATTGGAGATAAAGTCTTACTTCAAATATCTCCATGGAAGAGAGTCATGCGATTTGGGATGAAAGGGAAGCTAAGCCCAAGGTACATTGTCCCCTTTGAGATCCTTGACCGCATACGATCCGGGACCTATCAACTTGACCTTCCACCAAATATGGCTCAAGTTTATGATGTGTTTAACATATCACTCTTGAGGAAGTACATACCGGACCCCTCACATGTACTAAACTCATAGGTGGTATAGCTGGAAGATGATCTCTCTTATGAGGAACAACCAGTAGAGATTCTGGATCGGATAGATATGGTTCTGTGCACCAAGACAACTTATCTTGTTAAAGTGTTGTGGGGGAACCATAAGTTTGACGAAGAAACTTGGGAATTGGAAGAGACAATTAAGGATAAGTACCCTCACCTGTTTGTGTAATATGAAATTTCAGGTGTGAAATTTCATAAGGGGGAAGAATGTAATGACCCAAAGATTTTCAATGGAAATTCGATTCTTATAATTATGTCATAAAATCACATGAAAACACAACATAATGAACTACTAAGTGCTTAGTGACCTTTAAACCTAAGTTTTTCACTTCTATATTTGGAATTTTGAACATCTGACATACATGGTTGTGTTCAAGATGATTTTTGGAGTCTAACAGAACAAAACTTATTTTTTCTGAATAGTAACATACCATTGTGAATAGTAAAATTCCCTTATATATAGTGATATACCCTAATGAATAGTAACCTTATGTATGATAGTATAAAAATAATATTCAAGTGAAAGTATGTTGTACCTATATTTTAGAATAAGCAAATGAATGTTTTAAAACTACTTTTTAGTAATAAACCATGATTTTAATTAAATATTATATTAATGATATTTAGAATTTTTTTGAAAAAAGGACATCCTTTTTGGATTCTACACGTTGAAAAAATGTTGGGGTGAAATTTTGGTATTTTTCTGAAATACATGAATTTTTTGATGTATAATGAAATGCCATAATTTACAAAATAAGCTAAATAAGCTAATTATATTGTCCTATGTGATGTTCTGCTGATGTAAGCCCACTTGGTTCAGGATTACATTATAAAATTACTATTCATGGTCATTCAAGACTCACTATTCCTTGTCTTAGGGAAAATTAATAAACTAATGAATTTTATATTAAGGAAACCCCTCTTCCCACTCCTATAAATACCACCCTTCACACCCTCATTTCCTCACACCTCTAAAGCTTTATGCATTGTCTAAACTCTTCCCAAAAATCTTCCTTAGCCCCTCCACCATGTACAAAAGATTCTGGTCTCATCAAAAGACCAAGATTAGGCCATTAAGGAGGATATCAAGAGGAGGATTCAAGAGGTAATTTATCTCCCTCTGCTTCTTTTTTAATTCCTTTTCAATTTCAAGTTATTTTCTTATTCTCTCCCCAAATATCTTTGTAAAAATGGTATGGTAAATCTCGTAACATTCATCAACTGTAATGTTATGATACTAATGGGATATTATATCATCCAACCCCCTCTCTCCTCTTATTTTTATTTTATTAAAGAGAACGTTGTTCGCGAGGTGTTAATTTATCACTTTCAAGAACGACATGTTTTCTTCTTCAATTTCTACCTTCAAGTCTGATCATTAAACCATTTTTATGGTTGAACCAGAATATTTCTTAATTATTATTTCATATTTAAAGTTCTGGAACCAACTTATGTACATATTACTAAGTGATAAATTAAAACAAGTTCGTTGTGATCGAAAATATGCCCAAATTAACCCAAACAATCATCATTTAATTTTTATCTAATGATTCATCCACCTGGTATATAATATAACTCATTATAAGATCATTATAAATTATGGAATGTCATTAATAACATGTAATATAAGTTATGGATGTTTACCCATGTTATATCCGAACTTCAATTTATGAATACAAGTGAATCACCAAGAAAGACCATAAAAACGAACATCCCCGAACAATGTTTTTAAACTCTATAAGTCATCGAAAAGAACATAAAATGGCATAATGAAATCATAATGAACCCTATTATTGTATCAAAGGTTCTTAAATTTATAATTAATGAATATAATGTCATTATACAGGACATTAAAGGGAAGCGTTCAGATTCAAGGTAAGGGGAAAATCTCGAACCCAATTTTCATTTTTCAGGTTCTCCCACATTCACTCAATTTTTGATATGGTTTCTCCTAAAAATATTTTTTTTTCATCATTTTATTTCCTTTTCTAGGATAAAAAGTTTTTTCACTACTATTAATGACAAACTAAATTCTTTTCAAAAGAACTCTTCTTTCAAGAACGCACCTTTTACTTTTCATTCAAGATTTATGGTTATTGTAACATGTATGTTATTCCCTCTTTCTTTTCAGAACCTGATGTTTATGAATGTGTTCTTATGAGATGAAACCAAATAAATTTCATGGTTTAGTTATGTTGTTTTTGTTATATAATCATTTTTTAATGCTTGATAAATGATAATGTTATGATGCGACAGGTGCGCCTGGAATTATATAGCACAATATGAATGTTTCAATGTGACGGGTGCGCCTGTAATTATACAGTGCTCCAATTCATTGGGTGAAGTGATGAATCTCATTAGTAAATTTGAAATGATGTGGAAAAGATTCTATCTTTGTTCACAATTATGTGTGGTAGTTAACCACTAAGACATGATGTTTCATTTTTAGGCATTCCCACATTTCAAGTCTCTTATTAATGCTTCCTATCATGATTCTTTGCCTATGTTATGAATATGATCACCCCATGCTATATTGTTCTTGTCTATCCTCTTACTGGGCTTTTATATCACCCCTTTTGATGTATATCCTCAGGTGGCTACAAGTTCTAAGGAGAGTTCATGTTCCAATAAGAAGCTAGAGAAGAAGGAATTAAATAAATGTTTATGCTTGATGTTGCAATTATTATGTACGGTCCTAGTATTCCTAAGAAACTAAACCATTGTATCTTCTATGTGTAACAGTATTACGTTTTTTATCGTTAAAATAATGTAATATAAACATAAGAAAAGGTTGGGTCACTATAGTTGGTATCAAAGGAAAGGTTTAGTTAATTTGGGAATTAGGATTAGTGAACCCTAGAGAAAACCTCTACCACGAGACAAAGTAAAAATAGGCACACAAGAATCATTACATAGGGATCCCATATGTTATGATTTTATAATAAACTGGGAAAATGAATAATTTATTTATTCACGAATAGTTTACTTATGTTTTTTTTCTAACCTTTTCTATTTTAGAAAATGGTGGGAAATAAGAGAAATCGGGCCTATAACTCGTGTGAGGGCCAATGCAAAGATTATCGAACGACATCCCCAATGATTTGGGAGGTGGAGTTAAGAACTAAATGGCGATGCTTACCCAATTATCTCAAGTTATGTATAATAACCATAATAATGGGGAACATCCTCCTACACCAAATGGAGAGCAACTGGCTATCGAATGTTTTATGCGGAAACAACCACCAATGTTTAGTGGATCTTCCGATCATCTAGTTGCGGAATAGTGGGTCAACTCCATGGAGAAGAACTTTTTTGTTCTTCACTATTCTGAGATAGAGAAGGTGACTCTAGCCATTTATCGTCTAGATGGAGGGGCCGATCAAGGGTGGTATTTAATTAAGAACACCAAACCAAGGGAGGAAATTAAAGAGATGGAATGGGAAGACATTAAGATAATGTTTCTAAAAAAGTATTTCCCACGAACTCTTCATACAAATATGGAGAGAGAATTCATAGAGCTCAAGAAAAAAATATAAGGAGAATATGTCACAACCTATGAAGCGAATTTCACAAGGCCTACAAGGTACGATTCGGGTTTTTTTATCAACAATGATTCAAAAATTGATAGATTATTTAGGGATTAAAACTAGACCTTTGAAAGGATCATTCCATTCGAGACTTTGGGAGTTATTAAGGAGTTTTTTAGTGTGCTCTCAAAGTGGAGATGGATTTTAGAGAATGGTCCCATGACTATGGTGATATGAAACGAATGATGGAGTTTCAAGCTGGTGGATCTAATGATAAATGTTGGAAGAAAACTCAATGACTCACATGCCAAAAAAATGTGGGAAGTTTCACCATGGGAACTGCCTTAAAGGGACGGGGAAATGCTTCAAGTGTGAGAAAGAAGGACATCATGCTCAAGAGTGTTGAAAAGACATGAAAAGGAAGGAAAATTGAAAGGAGAGAACTGCTAATGGTTCAATGCTACAACTATAGGGAGCTAGGAAACTATGCAAGCCAGTGCACTAAACCTCGAGTTCTTGAGGGTAATCATCGTCAGCATACACCATAACCAAAGGAATAAGGGAAGGCTTATGCCATCACTACTGTGGAAGTGGAGCAAGATAATGATGTCATAAAAGGTACACATCCTTTTCACTCAAGAATGGAAAAACTATTATTTGATTCTGGTTCTACGCATTCCTTTATATCTTTCAAGTTTTCTAGAACAATAGAATCAAAGCCCCTAAACCTTGAAGTATATATATCTATAAAAACCCCAAGTGTTGAAATCATTGAAACCCAAGTGTTTGACACTTATCCTATTGGCGTATGGTGGAAGATTATTCTGGTTAATCTCGTAATACATCCCTTGGTGGAATTCGACGCTATAATTTAAATGGATTATCTCTCGTTATATAAGGCACATATCAACTATCGGGAAAAGGAAATATATTTTAATATTGAAAACTATCACATGATCCTATACAAATGCAAGGAAGATCATAAATCTCCTTTGAAAAGTCCTTCATCTGTGTGGATTTTGATCCCCTATGAAGAAGCATACAATTCTCAAATGGTTGGGTCGAAGGATAGTTCCAAACTTGAGGAAATTCACATCATAAGGGAATACGAAGATGTATTTTCTGAAGAGTTACCCGGAATTCCCCTAGATTGTGAGGTAGAGTTCTCAATTGGTCTCATACCCAGAGATATTCCTATCTCAAAATGTCCCTACAGAATTTCTCCAATCTAACTAGAGGAGTTAAAGAAGCAGCTGCAAGAGCATCTGGACAAAGGGTTCATATTCCCTAGTGCATCACCTTAGGGTGGAACAATGCTCTTTATAAAGAAGAATGATGGAACAATGTGGTTGTTTATCGATTATCAGGAACTCAAAAAGATCACCCTAAAGAACAAGTATCCTATTTGAAGGATTTATGACTTGTTCGACTAGTTAATAGAAGATCAATACTTATAAAAGGTGGATCTTCGTACTAGATATCATCAGGTAAAGGTGAAGAAGGAAGATATTCAGAAGATTGCCTTCCTTATAATGTATGGGCACTATGAGTTTTTGGTGATTCCCTTCAGACTTACTAATTCACCGGAAATATTCAAGGATTTGATGAATATGGTCTTCAGACATTACCTTGACAAATTTGTGGTAGTTTTTATTGATGATATTCTCATATATTCCAAGAGAAAGGAGGAACATGAAGAACATGTAAGACTTGTGTCGGAAACATTAAGAAAGGAGAAGTTATATGCCATGTTCAGCATGTGTGACTTTTGGATGAACAAAGTCACGTTCATGGGACATGTTATCACAAGTGAGTGAATTTTGGTGGATCCTTCAAAAAAAAAGGCAATTGAGGAATGGCCCAGGCCCTCTAGTGTCACAGAAATCTGTAGTTTTCTTGGATTAACAGTGTACTAAAAACGTTTTGTGAGAAACTTCCCATGATTGTCAATCCCACTAACTATGCTAACATGTAAAGGGGTAAAGTACGTTTGGATGGAAGAATGTGAGGGAATATTCAAGGAGCTAAAGAGAAGGCTGATCACTGCACTTATAATCACACTACCAAAAAGTGGAGAATGTTTGGTGATATACAGTGATGTGTCAAATAAAGGCTTGGGTTGCGTACTCAAGAAAAATGAAAATGTGATATCCAACACCTCACGACAGTTGAAGATCCATGAGCAGAACTACCTGACGCATAATCTAGAGTTGGCAACCGTGATTTTTTCCTTGAAAATCTGGTGTGACTAACTTTATGTTGAGGAGTGTGACATATACACCGACCACAAGAGCCTAAAGTATATATTCACACAAAAGGAGCTCAAAATATGTCCAAGGAGATGGTTAGAGCTAATCAAGGATTACAATTGCTCTATTCACTACCATCCTAGAAAGGCGAACAAGGTAGCTGATGCTATAAGCAGAAAAGAACTTGCTACTTTATCCATGTTACGGATTTAGAAAGACCCTATCTTCTTAGATATGCAAAGGATGGATTTGTAAATCATAAGGGTAGGGGATAAATCCTAATTTTCCCAAATGATTGTGCCACCATCCATCCAAGAGAAGATTAAGGAAGCACAAAGGGATGATGTGGATATACAAAAGAGGGTGAATGTGGTAAAGTAAGAGAAGCTGCAAGAGTTCCATATCAATGATGATGGTGTGATTTGGTTTGGAACGCAACTTTGTGTGCCTTCATCACCCGGGATAAAGAAGGTTCTAGTGGATAATGCAGGTAGCTCAACATTCTCTATCCATCCTGGGAGTACAAAGATGTACAGTGATCTCCGAGAACTCTTCTGGTGGGAAAACATGAAGAAGGAGATTGATGAATATATGTGAAGCAAGTAGTGAGATTGCACGGTGTTCCACTCAAAATTTTCTCTGACTATGATCCAAGGTTCACATATAAAATCTAGCAGAGCCTTCAACATGCTTTGAGTACTGAATTAAATTTCAGCATGGCCTATCACTGTCAAACTGATGGCTAGTCTGAAAGAACTATTCAGACGCTTGAATATATGCTAAGAGCCTACTCTCTAGAATTCAAAGTTGGATGGGATCGACATCTCCCATTGGTTGAGTTCTCATACAACAATAGCTTCCACTCGAGTATTCAGATGGATCCATAAGATGCTCTGTATGGAAAGCGATGTAGAACTCCAACATGTTGGGATGAAATTGGAGAAAGAAAGATACATGGACCCAATCTTGTTCAAGTGAGGAAAAAGATGGTTCATGTCATCCTAAAACACATCAAAGATACTCAAAGTCGGAAAAAGAACTATGCTAACAACCATCGATGGGACTTGGAGTTTTACATTGGAGATAAAGTCTTCCTTCGAATATCCCCATGGAAGAGAGTCATGCGATTTGCGAAGAAAGGGAAGCTAATCCCAAGGTATATTGGCCTCTTTGATACCCTTCACCGTATAGAAGTCGTATCCTATAAACTTTAACTTCCACCGAATATGGCTCTTGTTCATGATGTGTTTCACATATCACTCTTGAGGAAGTAAATACTGGACCCCTCACATGTACTAAACTCAGAGGTGGTACAACTAGAAGATGATATATTTTATGAGGAATGACTAGTAGAGATTCCGGATCGAAGAGATATGGTCCTGCGTAGCAAGACAACTCATCTTGTAAAAGTGTTTTGGAGAAACCATATGTTTGTGGAAGCAACTTGGGGACCGTAAGAGGCAATGAAGGAGAAGTACCCTCCCCTATTTGTGTAATGTGAAAACTTGGGGGAGAAATTTCATAAGGGGGAATGAATGTAACGACCCAAATTTTTTCAATGGAAATTTCCTTCTTATAATTTTGTCAAACAATCACATGAAAACACAACATAATGAATAAATAAGTGCTAAGTGACCTTTAAACATAATTCTTTTACTTCTTTGTTTGGAATTTTTAAAATCTGACAAACACGGCTATGTTCAAGATAATTTTTGGAGTCAAATAAAACAAAAATAATTTTTGTTGAATAGTAACCTACCCTTATTAATAGTGATATACCCTAATGAATAGTATCATTTCCTATGATAGTATTAAAATAATATTCAAGTGAAAGTATGATGTACCGATATTTTAGAATAAGTAAAAGAATGTTTTAAAAATATTTTTAGTAATAAACGATGATTTTAATTAAATATTAAATTAATCTTATTTAGAATATTATTTTTGAAAAATGGACTTTTTTTTGGATTATACACGTCGAAAAATGGTTGGGGTGAAGTTTTGGTATTTTTCTGAAATACTTGAATTTTTTTGATGAACAGTGAAATAACATAATTTACAAAATATGCTAAATAAGATAATTATAGGGTCATTTGTGATGTTCTGATTATGTAAGCACACTCGGTTCGGGATTATATTATTAAATTAGTATTCATGGTCATTACGGACTCACTATTCCTTGTCTTAGGGGAAATTAATAAACTAATGAGTTTCATATTAAGGAAACCCCTCTACCCTCCACTATAAATACCACCCTTCACACACTCATTTCCTCACACCTCTCAAGATTGATGCCTTGTTTAAAATCTTCCCAAAAATCTTCCCTATCCACTCCCCCACATCCTAGACCTGATGGTCTCATCAAAAGACCAATCATAGGCCCTTAAGGAGGATCTCAAGAGGAGGATTCAAGTGGTAATTTCTCTCCCTCTTTTTCTTTAATTCCCTTTCCATTTCAAGTTATTTTCTTATTCTATCCCTACCTATATTTGTCCAAATGGTATGGTAACTCCAGTAAAATACATATAATGGAATTTTATGATACTAATGATATATTATATTATTCAATCCCCTTTATCCTCTTCTTTTTATTTTCTTAAAGAGAACATTGTTCGTGAGGTGTTAATTTATCACCTTCAAGAACGACATGTTTTCTTCTTCTATTTCCACCTTCAGATCTGGTATTGAAACCATTTTTATGGTTGAAATAGAATATTTTATATGTATTATTCCCTATTTTATGTTCTGGAACTAACTTAGGTTCATGTTACTAAGTGATAAATTAAAAAAAGTTCGTTGTGATCGAAAAACTACCCAAATTAACCCAAACAATCATCATATAATTTTTATCTAATGATTCATCCACATGGTATATAATATAACTAATTATAAGATCATTTTGAATTATGTAATTTCATTAATAACATGTAATATCAGTGTTGGATGTTTACACATGTTCTACCCAAACATTAATTTATGAATACAAGTGAACCACCCAAGAAAGACCATCAAAACGAACATCCCCGATCAATGTTTTTAAACTCTATAAGTCATCCAAAGGAACATAAAATGACATAATGAAACCAGAATGATCCCAATTAATGTATAAAAGGTTTTGGAATTTATAATTAATGAATATAATGTCATTATACCAGACATTAAATAGAAGAAAGCGTTCAGATACAAGGTAAGGGGAAAATCTTGAACCCAATTTTCTTTTTTCGGGTTCCCCCTCTTTCAATCCATTTTTGATATGGTTACTCCTAAAAAATCAATTTTTCATCATTGTATTTACTTTTCCATGATTTAAATGTTTGTCATTGTTATTTCTGAAAAACCAAATTTTTTCCAAAAGAACTCTTCTTTCAAGAACACACCTTTTACTTCTCATTAAAGATTGACGGTTCTTGTAACATGTATGTTATTCCCTCTTTCTTTTAGTAACCCAATGTTTATGAATGTGTTATTATAAGATAAAACCCATTCGTTTTCATCGTTTTGTTATGATAATTTTTTTATATGATCATTTTGGCATGCATGATAAATCATAATGTTCTGATGTGATGGGTGCGCCCTGAATTATATAGTGCAATATGAATGTTTCAATGTGACGGGTGTGCTTGGAATTGTAAAGAGTGCCAATGAATTGGGTAAATTGATTAATATCATTAGTAAATGTGCAATTATGTGGAAGAGATTATATATTTTTCACAATTATGTGTGGTAGTTAACCACTAAGACACGATGTTTCATTTTTATGCATTGCCACATTTCAAGTCTCTTATTAATGCTTCCTCTCATGATTCTTTGCCTATGTTATGAATATGATCACCCCATGCTATATAGTTCATATCTATCCTATTACTAGGCTTTTGGATCACCCCTTTTGATGTATATCCTTACGTGGATACATGTACTAAGTAGAGTTCCAATTTCCAACAAGAATCTAGAGAAGAGGAAATTAAATAAATGTTTATGTTTGATGATGTAATTGTTAGGTATGATCCTAGTATTCCCAAGACACTAAACCATTGGATCCTCTATGTGTAATACTATTATGTTTTTTAACTTTAAAAAAATATAATAGTAATGTAATAAAATATTGGGTCGCTATATTTATCTCAGGAAACAAATGATTTGGTTATTTTTTTATGCATACCCCATTAAATAATGATCTCTTATTTGCATCCTTGATGTAAAGAGGGTTCTCTTGGTTGTGTCCTTGATATAATGAATTATCTCTAAGATGCAGCATTTATGGAATAAATTTTATCTTGGTATTTAAATTCATGATTAACATTATAGAATATGGACTATAAGGAAAGATATAATTTTAAGGCATTATTAACTCCAACACCATTAATTAGTTAAAATTATCCATTTTATTGGTTACATTTCTATGTAATCCATGGATATATATAATATTCAAGTTATTGATTATCTGGAACTTTTATTGAATATTCACTCTTCAAAATTCTGTATTCTATTTGTATGTTTGATATATTTTTTAAACATCCAATAAATAAAGAATTTGAGAAGACCCATTTCTTTTGTTTTCATTCCATATGGTACCATGTGGATCCTTGAATGAATTCAATGGTGTGAAAAATGAATACGAATTTTTTCATAAAGATTATAATCCATTGTTTAAATATTTTATATTTAATATAGAAAATGTATATAGTCTTCCAATACTAAAAATATGTGTTATCATTTATGGAATCCCTAGAATATTATGAAAATTAAATAAAGTGGCCCACATATCTGATTTACAGGGGTCATGTAATCACATTCAGAAACTAATGTAGAATTTTACAGAAACTGGTTTTTAATTTTCCTATGAACACAGATATAGTTTTTTTGTACCGAATGATATTTAAATTAACTCATAGTACTCATAATAATTTTTTTAAAAATATTAATTGTATACTCATCCTTCACCCATATCAAATGATACCCTATAAACCAAACCATATCTGAGAAAAATATTAATCCATCAGGCTAATATAATATATTTTTAATCTATGGGAGATCACATGGGTAACACAATATTATTGGATAAATAAAATGACAATTGATACACAAATGCATGATTTTATCTAACTTTTACTAAAAAAGAACACGATCACCCCTGGAAAAAAGCTATACTAAATAAGTCCCCTCTATGAGATATCATCAATCTAAATACTTAAATCCTAAATCTTTGAAGGATGCATTCTATCTAAGTATATACATATCATAGTGACACAATGATGGCAAAAATAATGACTCACCTATGGGGTACTGTTACAAAATCTTCCAGAAAGATATCATGATAATTTTCTGTAAACTTGGTAAAAACCATCATCTAATCCTTTATTGAAACCACAATTATTCTATATATTAATTAGTATATGGATTTGAAACTATTATAATTCATCTAATAGTCCTTATAAAATAAAAACTATGAAGTATTATGATAAAAATAATAGAATATGACATGTATCATGATGAAATTTCCAATATAATGAATTGAATATAGTCAATCCCTAAAAAGATGATATTGTATTGTTGAATATGAAAACATATTAATCCTACCTAAGATATATGACACCCATATATAAACTCATCATCTTTAGACACATCACACAAGCTAGATTGACCTATAACTAGAGTTGTCATTTCTATGTTTACTTGAAACCACTCTACCTGATGTCTTAAAGCATGGAATATGGTGGATGAAATGAAGGAATGTGTGGATACTAAACAAACAAAGGAGTACAATCATGTATAATATATGTAAATTGTTCCCTAAAAGTTATTGGAATGAATGAAGATGTAAAATCTATGGTATGCACCTAATAAGTCCCCCAGTATGACCTATTTGGTCTGGATAGAAACTATATCCATGGTCATTATAAACTCATTATCCAAAACTATGAGGGATATTAGTAGTGTATCCCCTGTCCATGTTTCTACTATCTACTAATCAAGATATATGACACCCTAAGTACTCTACTACCTAAGAGGATACTAAATTAAAAGTATGGGATAAAGATCTCCATCAACACATCGTTGACTTTAATTTTTGTTTGAGCACTTAGGAATCTGATTTCCAAGTCCACTACATGAAAAATAGACCATTAATGAAACATTTGAAGTGGTATTATAACCAATAGTCCTAGTAAAAGCAGATATTTAAAGAAAATATAAAACTAACCTCTATATAAAATCTGTACTTCCAAGGAAATTGAGAACATCATGACACATCTATACATTTTGGAGGGTCATGATGAATCCCCTCTCATGATAACTTAGTCCATGACAGAACCCCCTCTATAAACTCTAACATATATAGGACATTGAGATATATAGGTAGAATGACTTGGGTGACATGGTGATGCATCTATTGATGAAAAATCTCCATCAAAATCATACCCCTTTCCTCATAAACAGTCATAATATTTAATTATAATAAAACATATTATTTTATCATATATGTATAATACCACACACTAGAATTTCCCTTATAGAGGGAATGTATATCCTTCTAACAATTCATCATTGTGGTTATTAAAGGAATCTTGACCTGATACATATCAAATAACATCTGTAATTAAATATATTAATCGTCATGATCCATGAGGAATAACAACGAATAGTCCTGATCTTCCTTAAATGACTTCATAACTGTGAATGAAATACATTACTCATTATGATCATTGATCAAAATAAAGGCAATTTCCATCTCATAAAACTAATACTTGGTCTATAGAGAAATAATATATGACCAATACTATTACAGTCTACAGTAATGAAACTCTAGGAGTTTTTCCATCATAGAATCTTCATTATAAACCCCTTTTCCATGGGGATATATGGGAAAATCTTGTTGATTATCTCTAGGATGAACCTAATAGAGATGTTGATATGGATCCATTCGTAGAAAATAATTAACATTAGGGACTTCTAAACTCATGTAAAGGAATATTTTATAAGTATTAATTAATTAAATAACAACTTAGTTCCTTTTCATTACCCAATTTGAATATTGGTATAGGAAATCATGATGTAAGATCCTTACTTTGACCTCTACTTCATAAAATCATAAATTTTATTAGAATTAAAAAAAAAGATAATAATCCTTAGATTAGATCACTGGGGGGCCTAAAATCCTATGTCATAGTAGTTCTTATGTTTTACGTCAAACAATTGGTCAAACTCAAATTGTTTCCCTTACAAATGCTGAAATCTTAACAAGCTCCAATCTCACCCTATATCCTATCAATCAACAATCAATGGTGATACAATTAAATCATGACCCTCACTCTATTAATACCCCATACTAGGATTCTAGTAATGATATATATAAAATGTAAAGTATGACACAAATAGGAAATGAGTTAGAGACAAGACTCAAGATGATAAAATTCATAAAAAATAGATTTCATTACATCTTTATAGAAATTATATGGATATGATATATGATTATATCAACTAATAAACACTATCACATAGATACAAAAATATTAATCATAAATATTGTTTAATATAAAATTTAAAAGATCCAAAATACTTTGAAGAATCCTAGGTAGAAACAATGATATCCAAATTCCCATAAGCAATCAATTTGACATTGTAATTACTTTATTCATCCCCAAAAATCTTATGAAAACCTGAAATTAGTTTATATATAAAAAGGTTTAGAATATAGGTATACTTAATATGATTCTCTATAGAACCAATCTAGAAAATTTTAGTGTGCTGTACTAAATCCCATTGAATATATATATTTTTTTACCAAAAAAGTTAAAATTTAATCACATCCACATAATGTATCTCTATTCAAATAACACATATGACTAAGATTATTCCAACATAATAATTTACATATGGGAGATACATCGATTCTGCTTCCCTACCTGTTTCACTATCATACATAAATGCCAATCCTCTTACGCTCTCAACCCATTTATATAGAATATTGTACCTCTTGTATACATACCGTGACTCATCTCATAACATCCATAATACATATTAAATTAATCACACATTACTTCATGTGTATCCTTATTTAAACATAAATCCATCATGGCCCATTGAAGTACATTTGTTACCTATAATTATTAAAACATGATTCAATTATATTCTATAATCATAAATTGCGACAACTCACATGTACATGTATTATATGGTCTTGATACACCATATTCTATATATAAATACACCATTTCTAAAGGAAATTATTGTATAGAAAAACCTACACATCTTGCTACATCTGATGGGAGAGTGGGAAAAGAGTGGGAATTCAACCACCTTTCCCCTCACTGGTCTGAAAAATGAGGAAACCACTCTTACCAAAAACATTTATAATATGATACCCACCATATATATTATAGGATAATTTTAATTAAAAAAATACAAGAATATACTATAAATTATGTTAATTAACCTAGCATTAGATAGAACTCCAAGTATAATCCCAAATGGAACCTAATTTTCAAAACTATAACATAAGAAATTTTATTTCAGATAGTCACACAAGTGTTATGATTCCACAAGGTTAATAAAAAAATATTTAATAATTTTAATCTTTTATTAATTAATATTCAAACCCATTAATGTTTTTAATACTTCTATACTATTATAGACAAATGAGATTTATAAATCCATTTATAATTTCTAGTTTCCTAATAAAAACACTCCGAAAATATAGTCAAAATATCTCATGGTTTTTATAATTTATAATTATAAATTTCTAAAATGATTCAATTATTTCATTAAGATTAATTCATTTTCCATTAAATTTTAAGGTATCCTAGGATCTATTGGAAATACCATAAGAATGATTCACTCATGATCAACAAGATAACTATTTTTGGTAGCTATAAACCATGAAAAAATATATATTACATCAATATACCAAAAAAATAGGAAAGAAGGGAAATCCTTTCTATCAACACATACCAACCATTCAAGACAAAAAATCATCAAAAAATTATTAAATTGGGAATCCTAGCTTTTGGAATACACTATGTATACAAACATCATCCTCTAGATAATGAATAGGAGATAATAAATCCCAACTCACAACATATTCCATCCATCCATTTATGAACCAAACACCCATATTGGGTTTATAAGAAATCATTGATGGAGATAAAAAATCTAGGAATATATATAGAAATAATGTATTTCCATCACACAAATTATTGGTGAAAGAAAAGAAATAACTTTAAGAAGAATCTAACCATACGTCATGATTGAAAAATATCTACATCCTGATGGATCAAACCCAAAAGATGGTGTCTCAATGTCAAAAATACATGCACTTGTTCACTTGTAATTCATTACAGAATGGGGAAAATAATATTGTTTAAATAGGGTTCCTCAATGTTTTACTATTGGAATTTTAAAAGCACTACAACACAAACCCATTAACTATGCGGTAACCCTAGAAGTTTCCCATAAAAATTAAATCAACAAGGGAATATACAAAACATGGGACACCAATACAACCTCTTCTAATGATAATTTATTTAATCTAATTAATGTATAAAATATATTATAAAACCCCATGAGGGATGTGGCGATACTCAAGGCTCCAAGACAAAACTACCCCTGAGTCTATCAAGACATGGTAACCTAACCCATGTGAATCCACAACATAAATTACCTCAAAGATACAAAATACCTACAATATTAATAAAAATTAATTCTAATCCCACAAAAACTCAAGAAAGAAAAGCACATATGATGCATCTAATTATTATGAGGTAGGAATACCAGGGTTTTTATCATACTCCACCACACTACATAGACTATGTTTTTCTATTATATAAAACTCTAAAAACTACACCACACTGTATGTTGAAGAAACACACTATAAGATGACTTTGAAATAATTATTTCTCAAAATTTAGGAATTCAATTTATTATTCCACCTATACATTGATGCCACACAGGAAATACATAATCATTTTTCCCTTTATAAAAATTTTAAATCTCTACTCCACACCATTCGACTGATGACTACTCCGTAAGAGGCTATTTAAAAAAACCACACCATATCCTACAAGATCATACCAAATATTATTTCAAAACTTAAATTTCATTCAAAACTATGCATATGTCCTTCCAAACTTTCTTGGCCTCCTCTGGACACAACAATATTCAATTCAATGGAATAGGAAAATTAAAACCTTACATCGCCAATTTGGATTCTATTTTTAATCAACTTTAAAATTCTTCATATATGGAAATAATTAAACTATTATTTCTTAAATATAACATTAATAATGATATTTTTATATGATTCATATTCTAGAATTTTTTAATATTCATAAAATTATATAAAACATATTAGTTTGTAATGGTTAGAAAATATGAATAAATGAATTAACAATAATACTATAGCATTATAAATGTATGACCCAAGCATATTTTTAAAGAATATTTGATGTTAAAAAAATCTCAACTTATAGAATGATGTGAACTCTAAATCATTACACATAAATAGATAGGATCCCATTTGAAAATAACTTACATAGTTTTTTATAAAGAGATAAATACAGGTAATTGTGTAACAAAAATTATAACATCACTATTAAAAATGGATTATCAATAAGGAATTTTATAAATAAGTTATTTGAAAATTTTATTTTTTATTTAGGAGGTTAGATGAATGCATCAAGAAAGCTGGAACCGATGGTATGGGAGCTTATAAACCACACTTTTTAATTTTTTAGGATTTCTATCTACATGTATATATATTTTTGTATTTTTAATCACATATACTCAGTGTATATTCTATAAAAAAAATATATAGGTTATATTAAATTTATATTTTGGGGATATAAATGTTTTGCAGGATCCCTTACAATCATTTCTGTAATGACAACCCAATAAATGAGTAATTTCATTTTTTATTTTCCTAAACCACTATTTTAAATGTTTTAATTTTTTTTGATAAAAAATAACCCATTATTTTTATATTTATTTAAATCTTTTCTAGTTTTATATAAATAAATTTGTTTTTAATGTCTACATTTTTCTTAACCCATCTCATAAAAAATATATATGAGGTACATATATAAAACCAATTCTCCAATTTTTTCTTAGTAATTTCCTTCACATAAACTAAATATCCATGACATATAATTCATTAATCAATTACAAAATTAAAAAAAAATAAATTATCCCTTATTTTCGTGAATATTTTAATGAAATATTGTTAGGAAATGATTTGAGACCTTATTATATAACCTGTTCACTTCTAATGACTTTTCTCATGATTATTCTTTATATTTAAAATTTTTCATTATGTGTCACGCATATGGTTAACATGTTATGATGTAATGGATAGGCCCAAATTTATATAGCATCAACCCAATTTATTCTATAATGCCATCAACATAAGTGATATTGTTTTTTTCATGGGTTATGAGACGAAAACATTATGTTGTGATGTTATATGAATAATAAAAGTCTTATATTTAGGATATACTATATATTTGAGAAGAATAATTATAATTCCCAGGTTCATCATTCCCATATGATAATTTTTCTTTTATTTCATGGTATATGATATAATCCTACATTTATAATTATAATATAATGTATCAATTTTGATTTTTATGATTTTCTTATTTTATTTCTTCGGAGATTTTATTTCACACATGATCATGTATCCCCATTGTTTATGATATATTTTATCATTGGAAATGTTTTACTCCTAGTTGATGATTTACGATCTATCTTATATTATATTTTTACATTGAATAGGGTGATCATATGTGGTAAAAAATGTTTGATCCCTTTATAATTGTTATTTGATGATGGATTTATGTAATTTTTCTAGTATTTTATATTTTTATGATGCTCTTTATAACCAATTCCAAAAGAAACCATATTTTTTACCAAATAAGTTGATATTATCTGTTAAGATATATTATAATTAGATTTTTGGAGTAGAAAACATAAAGGTGTGATTTTATTGGCTTATCAACCAACCTCACAGGTCATGGTCCTCAATTATAGACACCACACATTTAGTCATCCCAAAGTATATGTATTCCAAACACCTTATCTGAATCTATTTTACCTCAACCAAATTAAACAATCAGGTACTCAAACCCCTCATATATTAATTATCTTTAAATATCCTAGGATAATGTGAGGTGTTTAGATCCTAAATATATGAATTGATTTATATTAACTAACTAGAAAATTCAAACGATTCATCTAGATTAAATAAATATATTTCAATCATTCAATTCTTTATGAAACCAAAAATCAACTAAAACATAAAATTTCATGATTATAAAGAAATACTCTTTGTTATTCATCCCTCATATAAAAAATATAAATAATTAAATCAAGGATTTTTCTCTAAGGAATAAATGTATACAATTAACAAAAATTTTTAATGAATCAGTAAAAAATTATGAAAAATTAATTCCACTGTAGAAATTTTTTCCAAAAACATTTCCCTTATAATCCTCAAAGGACTTCAAAAATATCAAAAAAATAAGTCATTAAAAATTATGATATAAAATTTCAAAACCATTGGTAATTGATCATTAAAAAAACACATTATTCTAAAAAATATTTCCCATATTAACCCATTACATGCATTACACAGAAACTACCACCGTAAACAACCGAACATTTGAATAAAATTTCACAAAATGAAAAATAATCCCTGAAAAGCCATTTTAAATTGAAAACCAAGTCATTGTATATAATTCAACACAATATAAAAAAATTAATGTCTAAAATAAAAACATTCACTTTTACAAAAATAATAAATTATTTGTAAAACAGTTCTCAATTTTTAAAAAAATTGATTTTTTAAAAAATATTAACTTGTTAAAATATATATTCTTAAAGTAAATAAAAAATATTCACCATATTTGAAATTGAACATAACACCTAAACCTACAGAATTTTCTTCTTCTTAAAAATATTTTAAATATTATAAAAACAATTAATATCACCATTACATTATTGAAATGTAATGTATAATAATAATTATATTCAAAACAATTAAAAAATATATTTTTTGAAACAACCAATTCACATTATGAAAATAGCTGAAAACCATTAATATTTTTAAAATACAACAATTTTAAACCCTAAAAATACCAAAAATCCATTTAATACATAATTCCATTCCATATTGAAAATGGTGTTTTTCATGAAACAGTTCATCCTGGATTTATAGTTTTTTCCACTGATGATGAATAAATCATACTGTAAAACTTTTATGGAGACTATTTATTAATAAAAAATATCTATTAATAAATTATAAAAACCAAGAATGCTATTGAAACATTTCTTGATTCTTTTACGTGTTTTAATAATAAGATCTTTAAATTAAATAAAATTAATCATATAATGTGGGCCACTAATATTGAAAAAAAATTGGTCAATACAAAGAGATTTTTTTATTCATATATATATAGTCCTTTGTGTTCTTTTAAACAAGCTCAATGCCTAGATAATTATTAAAACATAATAACACCAATTACTAATATACAATATGAATAATCCATATAACCTATAGTAATATAAAATATTGTTTTAAAGAAGCAACACTAAATAAAAAATCTAGGTTTTGTTACTAATTACAAAAAAACTAGAATTATTTACATAATGATGTATCGATTAAGACTACTATTTTATATATTCAAAAAGAATATAATTTATCGGTATAAAATATCCAAGAAGTTTTATATCCATTAGAAGATTGGTGAGTGATTTGTTTTACACAATTTCTAAAATATTTTTCATCCAAAAAAAGTCAACTTGAACAATAGTCCAATTATTTACATACAAAATAATATTGTTGTACTATACAAGGAGTGTAATGAAAGGCAAATATCATTCAACTATAGCCCAAACATTTTACCATAGATAATAAAAAACACACATTTGTTCTCTAAAAATTCACCACATTATAATATATCTGCTGAAAAATAGTTCTCAATATAATTTTTCATATCGGGTTTTTACAGGATAAATCTAGTGTGTTGGAACATATTATCCTTACAATAATAAAATTATTATGAAAAAATGTAATAAATTCTAATATATTTCTAGGACTCATCCACTCAAACCATTATTCTAAGACTGACAAAAATTTCACTCTTTATATTATACAATTTACAAACTACATGTCATCAATTAACTTAATTAACAGCATTGGACATGGGAAAAAGTGTACATACTCGACACACCCTCCATGAGTAAAAATATACAAAAAATAAAAGATACAACCATGGATTAATATATTACTAAATATATATTACTATGTAACCAATTAAAAATTGTATAAAAAACAGCCTATACAAAGAAAAAAAATATTATTTTCTTTATACATGTTATTAGAATCCCACAATTAACATCCCTTAATATATACTATTTAGTGAAATTGATTTAAAAAAAAGCAAGTCATAAAATATAACATCTTTTAGTAAACTAAGATACACATCTAATGGAAGAGTATACAAACATAATAGGGATTCCCCATATTTTTGCAATACAATCCATCCATTTAAAAACCAAGTATCTCATTTTTAAAATAACAACATAACACTATCACAATTCAAATAATAAAATTAACATATTAAAATTATAATAAAAAATAATAATTTTCATAACACAACTATATAATATTCTATAACATTATGTTTTCTATATGATTAAACTTAGACCCCATTTTTTCTTCTACTTTAGGGAGCATTATTTCTAATGCACAATGAATTTTCCAAACTCCTATATTCATTCAATAATTTCCATACCATAATTAACCCAATAATTATATTTGATTCATATCCCTTCTCCTTTAATATATTGGGACCTCCCTTACATTGAAAAATAAGATTAATACCAAAGATAAACCTAGCCCACACCAATTATCAATTTCAAAATTTAAAATCTGATTCATCATTTTAAAATTTCAAAACATATCTTAAATAATTTAAAATAAATTAATGATAAATATAAATAAAAACATTTCTAAATTTTATATTTTCTAAAAAAACTCACACATACTAAGAATCCACCTTAAATTCCTTTCAAACTCACCTACTCTAAAACTACTTATTACCATGAATAAAAAAAATTTATAAATCATTTTAAATTAATAAAATTACATTATTTATTAAAATTGATATCTATAAAAATTAATAAAACAATATAGAGGGTGACAATCCACTATGTTTATATAACTATTGTCATTTCATTACCATATATTGTAATCCTCAAATTCCTCAGAGATTCCCTCCTAAGGAAAACCTATAAATTCATTTATTATCATTTCAAACAAATATTTTATATTAGAAATAATATATGTAAATAATATTTGATTTGTTTAGTAACAAAAATGGATGACAAAATTTAAGGAATAAACACACAATAAATCCATTACTCACTATGATTAAATTTTATACCCTTCAATAGAGTTGTTTCATACGATAGGGATACCCCCAAAATAAAATATTAATTTCCAACCACAAATAATAGAGGAAAATAATCAAAAGAATATCAAAATAATAAGTTAGAGTCTTTCATTAGATTAAATGGTCTTTGCGAGGAAACATCTATATAATTCCATAAAAACTGATGAATTTTGTATCTTTAACTAGTGTAAAAATGTTGGGGCTAGATGAATTTATCAATAAAAATAATATTTATGGGATTTTTAAACAAATATATTACACATTTTCTTATTATTATTGATCTTAAAATATCTCATTATTTTCCCACTTACTCAAAACTATGATTTCATGTTTGTATTTCACGGCTGGTGGGACAATGTAGCAACACTTGTATTTTTTCCTCACATACAATTTTCTCAATTCATTTCTAGCCACATGCATACTTTCTAAACCCATGAAAATAGATGATATAATAAATTTCCATCATAAAAAACAAAATTCAATATTCACTCATCTATATCATAAGTATTATTCTCATAAAAATCTTGTTATATCCAACCCACATTCTAAAATTCCTAGAGAACCCACTATAATTCAATCAGAACATCATTTGGACTACTATAATCTATCTCCAACCAAGAACAAAATCCTAGAACAATTATCCAAATAAAAAAAAACATTACCTATGATCCCCAAGTAGTAGGGCCACAAAATTCTACTCCCATTAAATATTTTCATTGTTAAGTAGAATTTAATTTTTTTATCAATTTAAATTTAGAAAATGGTGTACAAGACAATATTATTATGAAGTAATGATCATAATTATTTCAATTTCATAACAACTTAGATATTCCTATATAATACTCACGTACATGTTATATATTTTGTACATATTAATATATTATATATTGATTATAAAAAATACACTATTTAAAATAAACCAACATTATATTATTTATTCAATATAATAACATTACATACAATGAATATATATAATCTATATCAGTAAAATTGTTATAATGGTATATGAAACATTTTTTAAAAAATGTATTTTAATATTATATAATATTAGATTCATATGTAACTGTAAGAGTTTAAAACAACACATTATAAAGGGGGAAAATGCGTTGGTAATATAATTGAGTTACAAATTAGTGGTCCCATTGAACTCCTTGTCCAGTGGATTAATTGGGGTATCTTAAAATTTCATTCATTCATTATATTTTTTATCTTTTATTAAAATTGTAAATGAGACCATAAATCAATTTTATAATAAAATTCTATTATAAAATAATAAATATAATGAAATAAAAAATTGACATGGTGCCTTGATAAAAGGTTACATTTAAAGAGTTAATTACAACTTTTGGTTGATATTATTATTATCCACCACATCACAAATATGTGATTTCTAGATTTAGGAAGTGATCATAACTCATCCAGGAACCAAAACCTCATCCACTATTCAATTAAATATTTTACGGGGGTAAAAATATTTAATTGAATCACATGCCAAATATTTCAATCTAAAGGGAAAAACCAAATAAATAGGTTATTCTCTTAGGTAATTTATTCTTCACTTCCAAATAATTACTTATATGTGAAAAAAATCCATTTGAAGGATAAGGTTGAACTAAAATATTAAGATTATGATTTCTATTATAAACAAGATACATTGGACACTTTCTAAAGGCTAAAGCTCCACACCATAATCTGAATAAGATTGGTAATCATATCATTCTCAGTGAAACCTTAGTGTATATGACACTTACATGTTTTATCATACCCTTTCATACAATATGTTCAACCTTCCACTATCCCTTTTTCTCATTAAAATCATAAACAAAATAGGATTATATATTTGATATTATTGGGCCACCATTGTGCCATAAATTTCAAAATATTGGCCATATTTAGATTAATGATTGATTCCACCACTACTTTAATCAGTGGACCATAATCCCAATGAGTAAGCTCAAGGAAGCCATACATGAAAAAGTCCCTCTCAAAAACCCAAATTTCTTACCATTTATGAAATAGATTCCCCTTCAATGAGCTATTCAGACTATGATTGCCCTATTAAAAAGATATGTAGGACAACCCTAATAAATTTATCCTTATACTCAACATTCAAATTCCATAATATACATCATTGCCACATGACATTTAGTTTCATAGTATTTTCTTGTATTATAACCTCAACATGTGTCAAAAATAACTGTGGGTTTTGATTCCTAATCTGATAGGATTGGTAGGATTCCTCTTGATGGTTCAATAACACATACATGAAAACAACTACCTCTATTTATGGTAATAAAATCCAAAATTCATGGACATTAATCTTAAATACACCAGTATAATTATATATGAAAATAATAAAGAATATATGAAATGAACAATTTCACTCATAACCACATGTTTTTTATCATATAATTGGATCATTGGTAACCAATCCAATATCAAGCCTTATAGAAGAACCATTAAATAATCTGGAATCTAAAATAGAATCCCAGAGTGGGAAATAATTCTTCCCAAATGGGTGTGATGATTCTATCCACCTATCCAATCATCCAATGTGATTTCAAAAGTGTTGTTAGGTCTCAAACATTCAATGACTATCTAACACTATAGAGTAGGTATGTGGCTCATTATGGATGTAATAACTGATGGTAGAATATATGAAAGACCTAAAATGGTGCACTCGAGATAAATTTATTCGACAATCAAGTCAATAGTAATATTGTTTTGTAGGAAACAAATATATTAATCATGAAGGGTATCCTTTAACTATGTAAACCATTTCTTGATTATAAAAGAATATATTTTTAAATTAATATTAGGAAATTTTGTTTATCATGTCAAAAAAAATGATGGACCAAATATTAATCCTTTAGCTGTGTGGAACCTCTCATAAACAATTACCATCATTCAATCCTTTGACATTGAAATAATTTGATAAAAAATGAAATCTTATATATGATAATGCATTGATAAGGTGTTTTTATTCATCTAACATGAAATTGAGATTTATTATAATCCAAATAAAATCACTAAATTTTCCAATGGATTCCAAGATCACTGGATGAGCTTGAAATAGCCATAGAACACCTCAAGTTGTTGTGAACATCCTGTTGATAACCTGATCATATAAATTTTCAACCATGGAGACAATATCCCTAATACCCCTGATTTATGATTTCCCAAAATAAAAAATATTTCTTCCAATATGTGAAAATATATGTTCAAGAGGACCACCTCAAGCGATATATACCGATGTTAGAGATATATCATGAATTTATAAAAATGATCATTCCCCACCGACCACCTTTCCCACTACATGGTCGCATAAGATAAGGTATCCCATGTTTCAAAATTGAACTTATTTTGGAGAATATAAATATATTACACTAGAATATACCATTCCTATTACTCTTTGGTGTCTTAGGAAATTAAAAATGTCAAATCAATTAGTCAAGAGTTTTTAGGAGGGCTCATATAGACTATGGTCATTGTATTCAACTTATGACCTCAATTACACCAGAAGTTTCTGAAAATGTTTTTACTATAGAAACCACCAAAATGAATGATTTTAATTGTAGATCCTACTAACTATATCCACATAGTGTGAAATGATATTATGATCATATCTCGATAAATACCAATTTGGGTATCACAATAGTTGCCCAAAATCAATCGCATATCATCACCAACCAGGACTCTCAGAGTGCATCACAACAGACCTGGGTAACTATTGAATCTAATGGAAAAAAACCCAAATAGAACAGAAGATTTTTATCATTTTATATTCTACTATCAATCAAAATATTGTTTTCATCCCATGAAGAGGTACTATAGGTGCCATCCCACAATATAGAATAGAATGAAATAACTCATCAAACAAGATTCCCCACTAAAGAGTAGCACAATCCAAAAAATGTCTCGATAAAAATTATATCATTTATATAAAAGGATTGTATAATTAATTTGGATTAGTTATCTCTTTTTTAGGATTATTTCACCTACTTACTGTCATCCAAGCGAAAATAGGTTGTCTCATCTTCCCCCCATACAATTTGTGATGATGGTCTCAGTGGTATGTTTCATGTGTCTATATAATGAGTTATTGAACTTGTTTGTATTTTAGAGTGAAACGTTGATAAAAAAATTCACAATGGGAATACTATATTACATCTTAGGGGAAAACATGGAGACTCCTGTTATCATCCACTCAACATATCATTGGAAAATGACAGGGTTCCATCTCAACTTCATCTAGTTATCCCCTAAAGTATGATAATGGAATGCCTTTATACGAGCATATCACTTGACATAAATAAGTGTACGAGGTTCTCAATGCATTTATTGTAGTAGATATTCTAGTACACCTTCCTCATAATGACATATTAGAGACTTTATATAGAGTTCCTACATTTAATGAAACTCCTCTTCCAATATATTTTTGTAAATATTTATATTCTTCCCCCCACCATCGGGTGAAATACGATCATTGTACCACCTAACTCTAGATCAGAAAATGGGGTAATTTCTATATTCTACAACCCCTCACTAAGAGAATTTAGAATGCCATCCTACCTCATCAGTTTTTGTAGTGTCTCTAGGAAATTTAGGTTATTTCTATATACAAGAAACATCTTCATCAACCCCAACCCCAATGGTTCAACACCATAACATAAATTTACAAAGATCAGGATGCCACATCCTAATATCCAAATTAATCCATGTTTATACGATAATAAAGGAACATGTTACTCATGATTAAATAAACACGGTATCCCATATCTTAATGAAATATGGTGAAAGGTATATATTTCTTCCAACCAATAAATGTCCCATTGTACAATGAATATTACATTGAGAATGATTTGATTGAAATCCAAATAATTTTGAAACCTTACAAGTTAGAGTTATTACGACACGATTGTTTCTACCCTTACCAATAATGTATCAAGCATAAAATAGAGAGTTTGATTATATTTATGCAATTTCATTACAAGTATATGGATGAGGTAACGTTGGAGCCAAGAACAACTGAATCCCATCTCTAATCATGCGACTGCTATTAATAGAAAACACATGTTATATAAAAAAATATTGGATACTTTTCTCAAAGTGATAGAAAATCTTTTGTTAGGGCTAGATGAAATTATTTATATTCCTTTAATTTTAAGCATACTTTAGAAGACTTCACATGTTTAGTTGAAAATGTCATTCTCAGGATCCCAATGTCCAAGAGGCCATAGGAAGAATCTATGAATTACAATCCCAATATTTTTAATTATGTTCATTTATTAGTTAATAAGAATGAATTATGAAATGAAAATAATAATTGGCTATAGTTGTAGGAAAATTATGGATTTAAAGTGTCATAGAATAATGAAAATCAATAAAATTGCATATGAGTCATCCTATATCTATCATAAAATCATACATCCTGGAAAGATATATCTCCAATAATCCAAATTACATGATTCTAAACGACATATAAATAACCTAGTCACATAATGTTAAACTAAATAATAATGTCCCAACCACTTGATTTTAAGGGACATGAAAAATTCCTAGTTAGACAGTGTGAAACATCTGGACAATGTCCTAAAAACATCTAGGTCCCAAGATCTGAAACTATATAGCATCTAAATATATGAGACATATTTTCAGTATAATATTGAAAATGTAATGGCTAGGGAGTACTCGTAATACAATAATATCATCACCCTCATAACTGGATGAAACTGCTGATTCCCCTCAGTTTCCAAGAGGCAGTTACCTAACACGTCACATCCATAGACATATAGATTTGGGAACCAATGAGATATCTTTGTCTATAGAAATATACATAAATGAGGGAGTGATCATAGATTCTGGCCTCAACAAAACAACCCCCCAACATATTCTAGATATTCTAGTTAGAATACCCATATCTTCTCCAATACAAAAAAAGACTTCTATTATATTCGGGCAGCAAGATTATGGAATTTACATATCTATACACCTATGTAGAAACCCCATAACCATTTTAAGATTGAATTGAAAGGATATTAATGGGAATACATCAAAGATCCAATCAAATTCATCAGACAACATATCCCGATAACTGCGAGTGCATTGATTTATATCACTACACACATCCTTATGATATTCTAATAAAATTTTTCAACAATAGAGGAGATCCAAAAATATATTCCAATAATGATATAGGTATAGGAACACATTTTTATATGAAATCCTATAGAGTCATATCAACATCGGTAATAGGAATAGTTTCCTACTCTAGTGAAAGTGTAAATTCTATCTCCCATCTCATTAGATTATTAGAACATTCGAATAAAGTATGATATATTATACTTTCCAGCTAGGGGGCATCAAATTATATTTGAAATAAAATAATGATATGTACACATTCCTATAAAATAAATATAGAGTAACAATCCAAAGGTAAAACATGACCAGGTTTTTACCCCATTCTAACCATGTGTTTTCAAATTATCATGGAAATCACCTCGAGAGAGGTACACATTCATATCAACGAAACTAAATATCAAACACAAAACACACAATACATGACTTATATCCCTAATCCCACCAATAAAAGGATGAAACAACATATTTTAGAGGCTATATAAGAGGAGGACCATATCCATTCTCCCATACTAGAGGTCATTTAGTATACTCTAATATGGAATGAATATATAAATCAGCCTCATATCCCCTCTTCAACTATGATTGGATATAATATTTTAGTGGAAACCTAAATTTAGTCTTACATTACATCCAAAAATATAGATGGTGACTTGCTACTACCATCATCATCTTGGTAGTGGTTTTATATTCCTCTAACAACATATGGTGATAGAAATACTTTAGGGGATGCCAATAAGTAGGATCATACTCCCCTCAACCATAATAATGTAGATCAACGTGTTACATCCATGACGTACAATATGGATCATGCCTATGTTTTCTCAATTCTAGTTTCCTTGAGGTTGTAAATTGTATACTTGCAACACCTCAAGGGTACATTTACTCCTAAACCAATGTAAAAGGGGAAAAGTAGCATGATATTAATTCTCATAGAAGTATGAATATGGATTATGGGATTTTTATTCGGAAAATAATTCATGGACAACCTTGTTTTGGTAATATGTAATCTAGACAATGAAATTAACCCCCTGTAAAGATAAATTCATTTATATAGGTGATCAAAAAACAGAGTTTATCCATATTTAGTTCGACATAAACAACTAGAAACTATACACCATTTTCATCATGTGACCTAGTGAAGCGACATCTATGGTATGTCCAGATGGAGGAGTTCACCCAACCATATAATAGAAGAATGACATTAAACTGCATGAAAAGGTTCTTGTTACATGACCCTAAACTGAAAAAATTGTGTTTACTATGTGGGGCCTTCCATCCCTATTATGTGCCTGATAGATATATGTAAAAGGTTTTTGGTACAGGGGTTTACCATATGAAGAAGTTATTATCCCCATAAACATATATAAAGAAATTTAAATACATTATTTATCCTAATATTATACTTTACCCATGGAAGATTGTTTTCCTTCTCAATATATGAAATCACTTCATTAGTGATTCTTAGTACATCAGTTTTATCTATGAATAAGTACAAATATAATGTTCCCCCTTCTTTATGTGAGAGTGACGTTTTAATAAGGGATAACTTATAAGATCAACTTGTGGACTGACACCTATTACCGTATGATATATATTGATGTAGATTTCTCAAATCTTGTGTCCATACATATTATATAAAAGGAAATATCCCCCATCCCTTTGTATGGTTGAAACCTATGTAGGGAATTTTTATATATATATATATATATGGACAATATTTGGATATATTAATGATACCATATGATACAAAAATACACACATGTCTTTATTCCTACGTCCATCGATTATAAAAAATTCTCATTATCTTTCCTATGGGTCATATCTAAATAGGGTATTATCTAATAATAACTACATGTTTCATTATTCTAATAACAACTAGATATTTAGTGATGAATGAATATCAAATCTTGGGCCCATGCACCACACAAAAAAGATAGACGATTCAAAAAAAACCCCTACAAGTATATGGTTAATACATATATATTTATATTGTAATCTACGACCTATTTGTGTTTTGATTCTTGTTGTCATAGGATATATAAAGATGGAAAACTAATTTATTTTGGACCACACATAATTTATCATCACTTGATATCATGTCCCTGTATGATATTGATTTTCCTATAGAATATCTAATCCACATTAAAATGTGAACATTACCAAATATTCACTGTCATTCACTCTCACATGGCTCAATATAATTCTTATTTATCAAATTTTTTAAACCACAAATAATGTGTCTAGTGAGCTTAGAGACCTAGGAATCTATATAGACCAAAACAATTCAGGTGTGTCTTGGATATGGAACCATGTTCGAGTGTCTTGATGTAAAACTGCAAGGCCACATCTTTATAGAATGATGTGAAACTACATGACATTAGGACCTAAGGGTGATAAAATCATTCATGTGATGAATTTGTACTAAATAATTTCATGTTTTGTCACTTCTCCAAGAAATAAGTTTAATACAGAATGGCATACACTTTAGGGTACTCTAAAATTTTTTAAATATTGCATTCTATAATAAAAAACATTGTATTTATCATATCTGAGTTTATTATAATAAATTCATTGAGTTTTTACACTATACTAGAATCACATGGACTATGAAACCACATATTATTGTGTTATTCCCATAGTTATCTGGTAATAGATACTATCTAATCAAATGTGACCCCTCTATGATTTTCGGGTGAATAAAACAATTCATCTAGGCTTCATCATATGTGAAGTTTTAGTCTTACAGGAATGTCCCCCCTTAAATCTATAAAACATTTTCCAAACTACATGGAATATGGGATTCCACCTCTATAAATGGAGGACCCTTAGTCACTGATCTTCATCTCCCATTGATTTAAATGTTATTTGTTAATATTTACATTTCTCATAACCAAAAATTCCATGTGGATTTGAATACCCTCAATGTTACCCATCTACGAATCATACCCATCTTCAAATTAAGGTTACAAAATAACATTTTTATATAATTAATTTTAGGGTATGTATCACTAATATAGACCAACCTTCCATGATATCATATATACCAAGAGAGACACCATTTTCCACATGAAATATTTCATTCCCATTTTCATGTCTAATTCCCCATATTAATGGATCACATATCCTCAGAGAATTCTGATGACCTTTATCCAATTTTCTCATGAGAATCCATAATTTTATATTGGTAATAGGGACTAACTAATATTGATGGTATTTGGATAGGATTCACCAGTGCATACAACATATTCTTAGATGTTTTTCCTAGGGGATATTTCGGTTTTTAATGGTACCCCTCTCAAATTCAATGGTGAATGACATAATGCCTTAAACATTCTTCCAAATGGATGCTTTGATCCAATGGAATGGTCCACATTAACACCCTAATATTTTCTATAGTAGCGTGATTCCAATCAACCCATAATTAAACAATTTTCCTTGATATATGAATTTATACACATAATTCATTTGATCCTTTTCTGGCTTCTAAGAGGGATCAATAATGAGTCATCAGTTTATGCCTTCATACCTACATATAAGTAAAAAGACATTAAAATGAATGAATGTTTTATTAGAACTATATGTAACAAGATTCAATTTACTAAATTATACATAGTTATTTCTAGATCTCAAATAATGGATCTAACTGAAACAAACAATGAAAATTTTTACTCCCTACATATGGGACATACCATCATAAGAAAATTTACATATAATAACTTTGTGTCGCTTGATTCCTGTAACCATGATATATGAAATGCTTCCTAGATCTCAAATACTAGGATACTATACAATATATAATATAATACACTCTCTCCCAACAAATGTTTATTACCCATGTAGGGAGTTTTCTCATGAACCATGCATGGATTAATTCATATTACGATAGGATATATAATTTCACCCAGGTTCATTAATCATGGTCTCATTCATAATGAAGAAAAATAAATGTAATTATTTATCCATACATATGGGTTAGAAATTCTCACGGTGTTGTTATATTAGAAATTATTGTGGCTTGTTTCCTCTCAACATAATATTCATAGGGACACCCAGATCTTCCATTTCTGGCTCAACTATGAATTATGATTACTCCCAACCATGTCCTTCGATGAGAAATTTTTTTATTGTGATTTATACTAATTTAAATATTTGAATACCCCTACATATTCCTTGAATGGAACTCCCACATGTTTTAATATACTAAATTTTCATAGGTCTCGAATGCCAAGAAGGATTCACAATAACATTGAAAAATGGAAAATCCACTATGACCATTATGATTGTGGCAAGATCTATATAAAGAACCGTATCCTAGTCAAATGATGTTAAAATAAACTACAACTTCCACATATTATATAGTGTAAACTACATAAAATAAGGTCTTCACACTAAAAATATCTTCACCTTGATGATTTTGTACTCAAGAATATCCTGATTTACTATTATCCCCAAAAATGTTTTTAATATATGTTATTATTGCTTCAGGGTACTCAAACCCTTTTTGAATAATATTTTCTACATAAACCAACTTCATAATATTTAATTACCATTTAATACAAATCAATTATTGTGTTTTCAATATTCTCTTGGAATCCCATGGACATTGATCCCACATTCTCTTGGTTCCTCCTTGTATCATACTAGCATTAGGGACTGACCAAACCAATGTTACCCCACTAAGATTATCTAATAAAAAAACAATTCCTTAAATATTTTTCATAGTGGTTGTTTTAGTCCTGACATATAGGTTCCCTTAAATTCATTAGCTATTATCCTAAATGCATTGAATATGGGATCATTCCATTATAAATGTATCACCTATACCCACTAAAAATTTTATAAAATTGACTCAAATATTCTCAGGTTATGGTTTACACTTCTCATACCTCAAATATTGAAAAAGAGTCAAATCCTCTCCATGATAACTATATGTTTCACATACATATTTTGAAACCAAGACAATAAAATCACATTCATTTATGCTCTCTTTTCGAGGTATGTAACTTCTTTGCTGACCCATATACCCTATTTTAGTTATTCAACATAGCAAAATGTCATGTTATCATGAAAATTGGTCCATCCATAAATGGCATCAAATAGCATAGATAGAGAGAGAGTCTTACCCATCATATTAATATATCTATATTATAGATGAATGTTTCACCACCATATCAGGATAATATATTGAATTTCCTTTTCCATATTTATGACCTCAATATATAAAGATGTCCCCATAGCCAACTTTGATGTCAAGGTTCACCACGATAAGATAAAAGTATCCCCTCTATTCATATGATGTATATTTATGTAGAAGGTCATCCTATGAACTATGTTTCTCATGATTCACATTCCTTTATGATACAAAGTTACTCCCATATACCATATCTTGAACATATTTACAACTTTGAAACCTATAATTCCCCTTAATTATGTATGAGCATGATATGCACAGGGAATCATCTCTTATAAGAATTATTTGGGGATGGATTTCTAACATCTTAAGATATGTTGTGATTCTTTGGTATATTATTCTGGACCAATACAATAGTATAAAAATACCCTTATCTTATCCCAAGCTTAATAAAAATTGAAAGCTATTAACTATAGAAATGTAATGATGACCCTCTAATGGAAAGCCTCTTCTAGTTTTAAATCCCTTTTATTGAATTCCCCATAAATAATATGAGACCATGCAACCAAAAGATAGTGTTTGAATTCTAATTCATGAGAAACATACCCCTATCATATTCACATGGCTTAGATTAATACAATGAGGCCATTATTTTCTCCATAGTTACATATTATTTTATTTGAACCCTTATAGGATACATAGTGATGCTCAAACGATCAATCAATGATCCCAGCAATAGATTCAAAATAAATGTTCCCTCTTAACTAATTGTTTGAAACATTGATATTATACCACACTCCCATGATGGAAGTTCTCGAAATTATAAATTAATTATCCATTCATACACATGGTATGGAAACATATAGGGAATACCAAAAAAATAGTGTATATGGATTGAAAAATTCCTCCTCCCAATATATGAGTTGGATTTATATGGAATATATAAGAAATATTTATAGTATGAATTATTTTATTAGATAATACCTAGTGAAACCCATGATCCTTCAATTATAGGACTAACCAAAATACAAATAAATCTGTTCAACCTAATATGTATTATCTAGATCTATGATGATGTATCAATGAGAAAGAGATAAATATGTGTTGATTCATATCTTAAAATATGAATAAGGAAACCTTGGGAAACCCTGGTATAGAATTTTCAAATTATAATAGAATATGGTTTATGTTGTAATAAATCAATACATCTAAATATATCCAAGTAATTTAGATACACTTTTCCTTTGGATAAATCTGATCATTGTGTACATTGTTTTCACAAGAATCATCTCTACAAAAAAGGTACTCAGATTATGACTACATATTAGTATGATCATTCAAGGAAAATAGTTTCCTCCGACATCTAAATTCTTATAAAATTTTAATATTTCCTTAAATATATTTACAATAATTCAACAACAATTCTAAAATCTATACCATATGATGATAAACTAAATCTAAGAAAATAATTTCACATAATGTTAAATGGTAAAAAATTACCCTTATCATGTGATGTTAAACTATATTGTAGGAAGGTCACAACTTCATGTGATTCAACCATGATGACCATATTCCGCCATCACACCTTATTAGAGGATCACAAGAACCTGACCCTGGTTAACCAAAGATATTACTTCTTCGATCATCCTCCTAATCTACTCAATCCATAAAACACACAAAGTATTTTGAGCATCTTAGGTCTTTGAAAACCTTCAATGACCACCAGAAAAAAAGAAAATATCCCTCTATTTGTCCACATATGAGTTATATTTGGATAAGAGCCATAGAAATATAGACCCCAAATATGATTTAATTGTAAGAATTCTTATCTGATCCCTATGATATCTCACATTTTTAATGTGGAACTCATCACCATAGTCAAATTTATAACCATCCTCGACATGACTCTCCCAAAACATTATTCATGATAATAAAACATTAAGGAATGATTTAAAATATTCTCATCTCCAGCTCGAGAAGGTGTTAGAGAACTATTTACCTTATCAATCCTAATTATAATATTTTTGAAACATTCCCCTCATACTATGTCCGTGTACTATGACTGTAAACAATATGTACCATTGTAAAATCGGAATGACCTTAAACATTAAATTCTTATGATCAAAACATGTGACCCTAATATGGTAGTTAAAGGGAAATAAAACTTGTCTAGAATAGAACCCATAAAGGGAGGTCTAATTAAATGTAAAGTATATTTTTTTAGTCCCCTAATATTTTGACTTTACAAAAAGTAATGAGATGAAATAAAAGGGTCCAAATCTGATATGGATCATCTTTTTTGTCCTAAAAAACATAATCCATGATCGTTGGATCCATCTTGTCTAGAAAAAATATATAGCAATGATTCATCGCATCCCCTCAACAAAATAACATGTTCAATATGTGTTGACAAAACATTTGTTGTTCTCGATCCCTTCATGAGGGTAAAGTTTCTCACTAACCACCTTAACATATTTGAATCAAGAGATACCATCCACAAATTCCATTAATTGACACACATATCCTAGAATCCCATAGCCTTAGTTAATTTATCTTAGTTATCTATTGTAGTATATTAGTACATGGAAAGTATGATCTGATGGGACCCCAATATGAGTTTTTTGTGAATAACATTGTGCCTAATGGGGTATGACAAGGTGTTGTTTTTTTTAGAGTGGAATGTTCCCCCTTAAATAAATGATATTATTCCCTGAATACAGTCTATACAAGTTCCCACTATTACTATTGATTGAATTATACCCACTAGACTCTCTTGAGTTTATTTCGATGTTCCTATATCATTCTTTCAAATTACCACAACAACATTATTCAAGTGGATTCAATAACTTCGATGTTACTTCACTGAGTACTGTACCTATTATCAAACTAGGGATGAGGTACTCAATTATCATTCCTTTTTACAGATCTCATCATGTGACCCTAAATCATGTTATATGGGTCCTGAACATCATTAAAAAAACCAACCTCAGGATGCTAGAACCTATCTCAGTGATAATTTTGTCCATATAAAACCTAATCATCCTTATGTTTAAATATTAATAATTATTCCCAATACCTTGGAAATGAGTGAGGAACCCATTGATTTAAAATGAATTTAATACCTTCTAGAACAACGAATAAGTTAAATTGACCAATCAATGATTGGATTCTCTTCCTTAATCAAAAGGACCTCAATTCCTTCTAATCCCAGTTACATCATAGTGGAACATGGAACCTGGGAGTGTTTTTTGATCTTCCCCAATGTCTCTACCCAATTTATCATCATTGATTAAAAATAATTTAGGAATGATTTAAAATTCCCATAAAAAATTATCTAATTGGATTTAACATAACTATCATTACATCACCACATACCAAACCCATTCAAATTAGGATGACGAGTGTTTAAAACCTTCATGAATATCCATGTCGGGTGTCTAATCACTTCATTAATATACAAAATAAAAATGATTCATGGTGTTGGAACCCTTCATGAAAACCAATGCATTATAAACCTCAATATCATGTATGATCTAGAAGACCCTAAACTACAACACCCGTAATTTTTAGATAGAAGACCCTAAAATACAAAACCACCATGTCTGAGTTAGAAGACCCATATGTACAACACTATTCGGTGCAAGCTCCATAATCTGAAAAAAAATTCAAAGCTAGAAGTCCCTATAAAACAGCTAAATAATTTTTGACATATAAGACCATAAACTACTATAGCAATAGGTTTGAGCTAGATTACCCTAAATTATTGTACCAGAAGGGTTCAGTTATATACCTTAAGAAGTAGTAATATAATATTAGAGCTATAAGACCCTAAAATAATACAAAATATCACCCAATATCTATAACCCTAAACTAATGAAATATAATTTTTTAACTCTATGAATGTAAAATATAGTAGTAGTAGGTACACTGTCATTATTTTGATCACATGAAGACCTTTAATTCATCAAATGAAATTTTATATTAATTTTTCATAGATAACCATAAATGTATAATGCACACATCCTTTTCTGGAAGACTATATAATAGGGTATCACATGGTCAGGAGAATCATATTCATGTGAGGCATGATCACATGAAACTAATCATTCAGTGATGACCAAGACTATCATGAAGTGATCTTTTGATCACATATATACCTCACCATTATACAATCATGATGAGAAACGAGATATTATTTTCCATAAAGATATACCACCAACTGCATCAATTATGTTCACATTATTCCTTCACCATGTATAGATACAACATATCTAGACACCTTTTCACATATAATCCCCAAACCTAATCTTTGAAATAACAGTGAAAATGTAAGGGAAATTATAAAAAATAAATGACGTGTGTAAAAATATAAAATGGGGATACACAAGTAAGTGATCACAGAAAGAGATGCTGATATATAGTAAGATAAGGGTATTGGTATACATCATCAAGAGAACTTTTCCATGTAATCGTGAGACCCAATCATAAGAAACCATCACAAGATCCCATTGCATGATCCCACCATGTGACTACCTTAACACCACATGATTGAATTAAGATATGAACATCATTCAAGTACTGTTTTATGTGATAGATCCGTTTGGACACGAAGTATTAATGCCCATGGGCATGCACCATTATCAGGAAGGCACCACTGATATGGTACATTGGAATATATGTGAACACATGGATAGGAACTCCACCAATTATGAAAACCATTATCCAAACAGAATTATTCATGTGAAATAATTACATGATCACGTGACTATTTATTGTACTAATGATTCCATTATTAATCCATGTAAAACAAACACAAACCCATGGAAATTCACAATTTATTGTATTTTCAATCCTTGACATGTCCACAAGACCCCATTACCTGACTCCCTTAGGATCATGTGATAACATTATTATTCTCTTGTATGAAGATTATATCATATTAAAGACCATGGACGTGTCACCCTTGATCACATGAACACCCATGGTCTTGTCCTCATTAATATATT
Source organism: Viscum album (assembly GCA_963277665.1). Classification (NCBI taxonomy): domain Eukaryota; kingdom Viridiplantae; phylum Streptophyta; class Magnoliopsida; order Santalales; family Viscaceae; genus Viscum; species Viscum album. The sequence continues at coordinate 599,395,061 of OY728144.1, forward strand.
GAAGACCCTTGGACATGAAATTCATTCCATGTGGAATCCCTTTAACATTTCATATTTTATCAAACAAAACACTTGGATGTGTCAACTTTTATCATGAGAAGACCCCAGGACATGTAAATAATGTCATGTCTCATCCATATAGAATGTTAGATCTGATCATGAGGCACACTATGATGTGTAGGCTTAGTTTTTTAAAATACCCATGGAAAAATCTGGAAGACACCCTCAAATATGTCAGGGGGAAACCTGGGACATGTTACCATTATCACAAAGTCAACTTAGTACATGTCTTCCCTGTATAGAAGAATGAATTATACATTTATACTTTCTTTGGTTGGTACACATGGATATGTACCATGTGATCCATGATCCATGATCCTTTGTATGAGAATCCCTTTATAAGGGGTGTTCCCATAATGGGATAGGGTTATGAAATGATTATACCCTATTAATGTGAAACTCTCAAATGAGAATCCATGTCGTACCAAATATATTGAATAGACCATTAATGGCCATCATCCCACTTCATCCGTTAGAGGATGAAGAGTGTACATTTTCATTGGTATTCCACCTTAATGTAAGTATATCCATATCCTAAATAGTCTCGATCATGGTACCTAAAATTATCTAAGTATACTTCCATAATTTTTCATATATTACTAAATGAGAGGTGTTTTCATACATGGTAATTCACCATCATGTATTTACCACAATATCCCAGTTACCCTATATTGTTGGACTCAAATTGATCATACGATTTGAGCATGATTCATTTTCTATCAATAGAAGAGTGGTGAGATCATAAAATGGAATCCCCCATGGATTAATTCCCTTTGTATCCTAAAAATTATAACTCATTGGAAAAAATTATCAAATCATCAATCATTCTTGATTTTTCCATTAATAAATTAAAAATTGGATTATATGCTAGAATTCCCTTAAATTTATTCCATTAAAATGTCCTCAAGAACCATAAACCAATCATCGTTTTATGGGAGAACACAACTTTGAGTATTCTAATTGCTATTATAGACAATATATGTAGGAAAAAGTTCTAATCACGATGTTTCATGTCGTATTCTCCATGATAATGAAAATTATATATCTAAAAGGGTATCCTCAATGTGTATTACCCTCCCATGTTAAATCATATTATTCCATGATGTATGTTTAATCATCCACTATCTCTTGTTTCTCACACAGTGCATGAATCATGTGGTCTTATATATTCGTGATGCATGTTCCACTGATTTCCTGTATTTTACATAATATATACATTGTTTTATATGTAAATTTGATTAACTATATTCATAACTTAGTGGGACATAATCCCAATGAGGTAGCATATGAAAGCCTTACATGCATATGTCCCATTCAAAAACCCCTCCTTCCACACCTTTTACAATGCATATTACTATAAATGAACTACATAGGATCTTATTCCTATATTAAAAAGATACAAAGGATTCCCCTCTAAAGATTGATCCCTATCATCAATATTTAAATTCACTCATACACTTCCTTGTTTTGTGATGTTAGATTTCATGGTATATTCTTGTCATTAATCTATAAACTAATTCAACTGATCTATACATGTTCTAATTTATATCTTAATAAAATATGTAGGACATATCTTAAAGGTTACATCCCTTCTATAAGAAACCAAAATCATATATGGATTTCTATAAACTCTGGATTTATATAATATGGCTCTAAACAAAATCTGTATAAATAGATAAGGGAATAATAAAGAACTATCCAAAAATGATGTTTTTTCTCAAGGTCTCAATGTTTTTATCAAGAAATTATAATATTGGTAACTAGTCCTTTATTATGGTTAGGGATGGATTCATGAGAATATATTAAATCTATAATATTGTCCTATATTATGGAATCATTTCCCTTAAAAGGGTCTTATGCAAGAGACCACAAATCCTCCCAATCAATATTAGTACTTATTTTTCATTGGTTTTGAAAACCCAAATAAACATAATACATTATAATGATGGATAGTGGATAATTATAGAAATTTGAACTGTTTGTAGTTTCTATGAGAGAAAACGATGGTGAACCTGACTAGAATATCATTACTACTCTAGAAAACATGTGTTATTTCATTAGGAAAAATAAATGGTGATGATAATGTGAGTCCTTTCACCATCCCACCAATTTAATTAGTATAAAATTAATGATTTTACAATTCCGTTTAGTCCATTTTTTTGGTGTTTTCAATAAAAAATATCAACCCGATGTGAATCCATTAAAGATGTTTAAAATTTCAAACAATTGATAATCATTTGATCCTTTAACTATGAAATAAATTTATCGAACTTGTACTATTATATATGATGTCTCACTGACAATGTCTCTTATTCCCTCTTTAGGAAATTGGGATTACTTATCAAATTTATATAATTACTAAGAATTCCGACAGATTCTAATATAGTTGGAAAATACAGTAATAATTATTGAACACCTCATGATACTTAAAAAAACCCATAGACACCTTAATCATATGAATTTTAGGTAACAGAAACCATATCCCCAAGTCCCCAATGAATATTGCTTCCAAATAAACACCTCCATTACTAGTTGGTGAATGTCTTTGTTTGGGAATAATTCCTAAAAATATCCATCCCAACATTGGATGTAACTAAAAATGTTTTCTAAATAATGAAAACCCCAAGTCATCTTTCCCATGAAATGATTCACTAGAGAATGTTGACCCTATTATAACATTCAACCTCTTTGAGAGTGCATCCCTAGAGAGCACTGAAATATAACATTCCTATCTCATGGAGGTGGATGATGAAAATCAACACATCATACTGACCACTACATAGATTAACATGAGTAATCTTATCCAATGTTGTCAATTTAATCTACATTGGACCTAAGTTCCACATGGATTTGTGGAAGAAGGTATGCCTACCCCTACCACAAAAAATGGGTTGTCCTATGGGAGATCACACTTAGGGTATCCAAATAGTGAAACTTTAGAAAAAGGAAAAATACATGAAATACAAAATTTATCTCATGCCCATCAATATATCCAAACAGTGGCATATATTCAATCCAAGGTCATGAGTATCTAGGAGTCTCAGACAGAATCAAAACTATCCTCAGTGACTATGGAATAACATGGATAACCCAAACCCATACTAATGAGGTAATTTTTATCATCGTTAACCGTTAGATCATTTCCAATATTGGAATCATCTCACTGAATGACACAATGTGCTTTATCAAAATGATCAATATAGATTCTACTAAGCCATCAAATGGGATTCCACAATGAAGATAAGAACTAGCCCACCAATATCTCCATCAACCCAATATTATATAGATATGAGGTTTTCCTAATTGATTCATTTATTTTTATACACTATTAGGATGTTTTAATAATTTTAAATTCATATCATCCATATTAGGTTTTCCTATATTACACCCTTGACAATGGGGGTGTAGGTCTCAATGAGGTCATTCATGCTTCTACCAAAGAAATTAATGACAATTTTGGTGTTGCAGAGTGTAATAATTATAGAACATATGACTAATAAGAAAATTATATTCATCATATGAATTCCACATTGATAATACCATTATCATCATCCTAACCATCCATTATACACAAAAAGTATTTCTTCTAATGTTCCACCATTTAACCTAAAAAATATGAAAAATAAATTTTAGTTGAAGAACATATCAATCCAATATAATGAGTGAATGAGCATCTCCATGAAATGATTGGGGGGATTATTATTTTAACATTTACCAAGAATGAAATATCTAATCCTTCCTATAGAGTTCCACATTTCTATGAGGTTCCCCAAACCTAAGGGTTTAGGGAATTTTATAGGTATCTATCCCCATCTAGTGAAATATACTCAGATTTAAAAATCATAGTTTCCCATTGGGATGAAATTTTTTGATAATTTCATGACTCAAAATCCACTACGTTGTGGTAGTTTCTATTTCCCCCCACATTGGGTGGTTCCAAAAGATAATCTGACCTCATCAGTTTCCTTGGGATTCACATGAAGTACATGTTCCTCCAATCTATAGGAAGGATCTTCATCATCTATGTCCCACAATGCTTCATCACCTAGCCCATAATTTTAAATTATTGGGGAACCTCACCCTATGATCCAAAGGTATCCATTTTCCCATGGTAACAGAGGCATATGTGACACCCTGAGAATTCTATATAGTCTCCAATATCTTGTTTAAAGACAAATATTGTTATATTACTTCTAGCCAAAGTAGGTCCTTATGTACATTTACTGTGCCTTGGAGAAATATTTCTATGAAATACCAATAATAAGGAAGGTGAATAATGTATATTTGAAAATCCATGATAATAACTACCCTTACCAACAACATCATAGACATACAATAGAGAGTCCCTTAAATTTTAAGGATTGTATTCACAAGAAGATAAATTAAGGAACATTGGAACTATTGATTTCCAAATCCCAACACCATTAATATGATTACATTGAACTGAACACACATGTTGTGCTGTAGAATATGAGAAAACTATAATCCACTGATAGATGAACATCTCCCATTTATAGGTGACATATGTTCTATACCTTTAATATTAAGCATATGGTTGTATACATTGTATGTTTGGTAGAATAGGACCTTATAGACAACCAAAGGGACAAGATACACCAGGAGGAACAAATTAATTATCACCCCAAATATTGTCCTTAATATGAATTATTTGGGATTATAGTTGATGGATGTTGGGAAAAAATCCCTCAAGGAATCATTGAAGCATTTTTGAGGTGATTGTGTTTGTTGACAAAGTGACCATCTGTGTTGTGATTGTTGAAAATACAAACCGTGAAATAAAAATTTGTTGAAAAAGGAGATTTCATGATGGAATGTTGAGTTCAATAGCTTTGGGTAACGATCAATGATTGATTCAAGAACTTCGAAAAAGGAATGGATGATCTGAAGGTGACATAAAAAGAAAATATACAAGGTGGCACTGTTTTCTAGTGTTTGCCAAATTTTTTAGCGTGAAAATCGACAAATGAAGAAAATGGGTTTTTGGAAAAGGGACTTGCGCGCTGTGTACATGAAGGCTTGGAAACATGCACGCCATATGTTTTTCAAGATCAGATCATCAAAATTTGGCAAAGGGATAAAAGTCACGCAAGTATTGGTGAGGTCGCGTAGGTGACTTGCGCGTCGTGAAGAGACGTGCGTGTCGATGCCTAGGAGGCTTGGGAAATTGCGCGCCTGTTCTTTTTCAAGATCATAAGATCAAAATATGGCAAATGAAGGAGGTTTGCGCAAGTTTAGAATTGGGCCGCACAAGTGACTTGCCGGGGAAGAGACCTGCGCGCCGAGACTTGCGCGCCGAGGAGAGACTTGCACACCGTCGCTCAGGGGTGACCAAATGCCTATAAATACTGGACCACCCCTCTTTATTCTTCATCAGAGTTCAACACTTTGATGATTCAGAGCGCCTGTCATGCAGGTTTGGTGGTCGCGCAAGTGGTGGTGTGTCGCGCAAGTGGGACTTGCGCGCCAGAGAAGGAAGTTGCGCGCCAAGTGTTTGTTGCGCACCAGAGGTGGTTTAGGCAGCAAAGGAAGTGCGTCGCGCAAGTTTGGAGAAGCTTAAGCTTGAGTCATGCAAGTGTTAATAAATACTTGCATGCCAGTGTTGACTTGCGCACCACCTTAGAGAAGGGTGCCAAGTAAGGTTGATTTCCGGCAGTGATTTAGGGCTGCGTGGAAGCTGGGGGATTGCTCGGTACCTTCGGTGCAAAGGGAAATTCATCTACGGGTGAAGGTTGAGCTTCAACAGAGGATCTACATACAGAAGAAGATGCATTATTTAATGCAAATGAAGATCCCTACAGGTCTATAAACTATGAGAGGATCATCTCCGAAGTAGTGAGAAAAGGAAGATGAAGAAGGTGATCCTCTCCACTGGCAGTGAGCCATAGAGAGAGAAACAGGGAGTGACCATTGGGAAAGTAGTGAGCTGACCCTAAACTTTTTAAAGTCAGTGAGCCAGGGCATAGAAGTGATCTTTCCTGAACTTTTTATCCACATCTAGTGAAGATTAGTGGAATTTGGTACGACCGGAAACTTGTCGACGTATGCTGCTTGGACGTAGCCCAGTGAGGGTGAACCAAGTAAAAATATCTGTGTCTGCCTGTTTATTTTCCTGCATTGCATTTAAAGCATCATCATCAGATAAAGAACAAAGTAAGTGATCATAACAAACACACAAGTGCAAACAATGTGACCCTTGTAACAAAGAGGTCAAGATCCAGTGGGACAGGAAGAATTTTGAAAAAGAATATCCATACCCTGATTCACCCCCACTCTCAGGGTATATAGGCCCTTATTGGTCCTAACAATGGAATATTTTCATTTTAAATTTTCTAAAGAATCATCTAAATAATGTCTTGATAGATTTAGAGATTATTTAAATTCATGCAACATACATTCAATAAATCCTAACTCCATCATAAAATATTTCCCCTTCACAAGATATGGAACTAGACACCCTTGTCATAAGACACTAAACTAAAAAAACATTCATAGTAAAACAATTTTATACATAATGAAAAGTAAAAGTTTAATGATGTAAACATTTAGAAAAACATTCTACTATCATTATGTTTATCTAAATGAAAATATACTTTCTATATGATGTTAAACTACATGATATACATCTTGGTAACATTATGATAAATGGTGAAACATCTCAATATCTAGGATTTATCATCTACATCAAGTTGGAAATGCAACGACTATGAAGTGTCACCGATACAACACAATATTGACCAAAAAAATGTTACAAAATCACTAATTTTTGTTTGTATACTCTCATGGCCATAATAATATATCCCCTTAATCGACAATTAGATTTGGTAACCAAGGATATATTTTTGGGTACATAAACAAGTAGACTAAAGGGAGTGGGATCATATACACACCTCTATGGGGAAATCATCTCAGAACATTCCAATGGAAATGAATGAGATTGACTATATACATGCTCATTAAATCAATGTCTAATATATTATATAATTAGTAACCATGGAAAATGATGATATCTAAACCGATATACATAAATTCATTCAATATACTTAGATGCAATGAGGAGGATTAGAGTGTGAATACATCCTTATTATAGATAATGACATCAACCCAAATATTTTATAAATCTTGAGTATGCCAACCTATGTCTCTGCAGAAACCCATATTAAATGCCAATATATTTTGACAGAAAAAGTGGGCATCCTCTAGTCTATTCATATGATGATATAGGTATAAGTACACATTCTGAACATTTGATATACACCAGTATATCAATAGGTCAACATGAAATGGTATCTACTCCATAGATATATCACATTATTACTCCCATTTAGTATGGTTATAGAAATATTATTCTATAAAAAGATCCATATGGCTGGGATCAACACCTCATTAGGATCAGTGTACATCAAATTGGTTTTTAGATCATCTTAGGAAAGGCACACATTCATATTGATGAAATAAGTTTGGATATTTCAATGGAAAAATATACTAGGCCAATAAAATATTTTTAGTAGGGTTGTTCAAATAAAAGTTTTGACTACATTGGATAACAACACATTCATATCAATGAAAGAATCTAGGATAAACTAAATAAATATTACGAGGATCATATGAATGTTACAAATTATGAAAGAATACATCAATATCATTTAAATTATATATTGAAGGTAGAACATCTCCCTTATTTTATTATATAGGAATATGGATATACACCCTAGGGGAATTCATATCTAAACTGGCCTCATAACCCCACTTCAACAAGATTTGTCTAGAATATTTTGACGACCACACAGATGAAGGTTTATGTACCCAAAAAAATTAAAAATCTCATTTCCATAATCCATCACCTTCAGGGAAGTGGGATCATATCCTGGAAACAACAGATTGCCAATGATAGACTCTGTCACCAAAGCATATTAGGCTCATACTCCTTCTCCAACCCAAATGGATGGTAAAAATATTCCATCTATGATGCCGAATGAGGTTTTTATCCCTGATCTTATCAATGCTAGTGTCCATGAGGTTATTAAACGCATATATAAAACAAATAAATGAGTTTTATACTCTTAAACCAAATCATAATTTGATAGTATGATGAATTAACTCTCATAGTATTATAGAGTTGTATTACATGAATTTTAATTCAGGCTTCCATCAGGGACAACCACCCAGTGATAAAATCTCACCTAGAAAAGAAAATAAGAACCTTGTAAATGAAATTTTATATATATTAGAACTTGAAACACTATGGTTAGAATAATATAGTTCCCCATCAACCACTCTCAACACCGCACTATATTCATAATGATACCTAGAAAACTAACTTGTGTGGTCTGACCAGATGGTGGAGTACTTCCATCTATGTCCTTGTTACACAACGTTAATCAACATGACAATGTCCTAGTAGGATGACCATAACTACACAATATTATTGGATATATGGATTCTAAATCCTCTATTATTATTGACCTAGATATTCTTAAAATGGGTTTGGAGTTAGGGTTGAACATCTAATGTTGTGTTAATTGACATAGCACCATAAGAGGACAATGTAGTCCCTACTTGACCCTAGTAATAAAATATCAACTATAATAGGTAAAATTCCTTTAAACTCTAGGAAATTACATCCATATATATTCACAATACATGACCCATATATCTAGAGATTCAAATATGATGTGCCACATCTGAATGTGACCGTTAAGTCCATATAAAGTGTCACATATAAAAATGGTATGTCACTCGGTTGTAGTTACCATATAATTTATAGTGACACCTGAATCATATAGACTTGGTCTTTCTACAATATATAAAAGCAAAAAATACTTCATCCTTAAAAAGGGTTGATAAAAAAATTAGAATTATTATATATAGAATCTATGTTTCTCTTGATTTATGTTACCTCAAAATACCATGTGATACCCAAGACACATATCCCATGCCATGTCATGAAAAATGCCCAAGGAATTATGTAAGGGTGAAACCTATATATCAGGTTCTGTAAGAAGAACAATATCTTCCATTTTTCCTATTAACATAAGATTTTTAGTGACACATGAATCTCATATCCTAGGCCATACACAATATGAAAAAGAGGAATGAATGAAAAAAGTTTCCACTCACTACAAATGGGCTGGACCTATTCATGGATCAATCTTTAAAAAAATATATGTGTAATGATTCCTATATTCACAAGATAATTTTTTATTTTTGGATCCTCTATTTCAGGATTATCCACACGTTACCATCCCTCTAAATCATATTCCTCTATGATAGGTAGATCCATGTATTGGCTCTATTCGTAATAAAAATTTGATAATCCCTATATATTACATGTCACAAACTCTTTCATGGATCACTAAACTACTTAGTTCTACATTTTTCATGCATTTTAGGAATCATGATATTTAAAAGGTAATTGAAATATTATTTTAGTGGTGTGGCTAACACATGTTATAAAGAAGGTACCATATCCAGTTCTCATAATGTAATCTGTTGAACCATATGCCTACTACATGGCGTTAAACTGCCCAACATAAGGTATTCACACTGAACTAATCATACTCCAAATGAATTTTTATTGAAAAATCCTATTCCTTTTCACTTTTCCCAAAATTTTACTTCAATACACAATGCAATAGAATTTAGTGTACTCAAACCCTACTAGAATATTACATTTCTATGGACCAACATCATATATTTGATATAAGAGTTAATACCATCTAATTCCTTGAGTTTTTATACTTATAATAAAACACAAGGGACCTTGATCCCATATAAACACAGTTTATTTATGTAATTTACTTGTATTATGATATAGTTCTTTAAAGGGTCCTTTCTCAGATTCACTGGTAAATAACACAATGACATATAGCTATTGATGATTGTATATTTTAGTCCTCGAGGAAAAGTACCTCTTATATCTAGGAGATATTTTACTAACTTCATTGAATATGTGATTCTAACATTATTAAGGGAGGGCCTATACTAACCAATCTTAATTTCCTGTTACATTATGTATTATTTGGTTATAAATTACATATACCACAGCCCAATTTTTCAAGTGGATAAGGATACCCTATATGATAATATTCATTGCATAATAAACATCATTAAACAACTATTATAACATCTAATTATTTCATAGATTCACTGGAGGGTATGTATGTCCAATTAATAAAAAATTTCCATGAGGTTTTAAATCCTTTTGGACAACCCCTTTTCAACCATACAATTTTTTTACACAATTTCTTGTCTATGTCACCTAATACGTTGAACCATTTCCTATTAGAATTTCAGAGATCATCAACCAATATAATACTTATTATACATCAATACATGTTAAAAATAATTTCTAACACATCATAAATTAAACCTACAATGATTCACTAGTTAATAACACAATTTATATGATCTTATTCATAAGGGATGTTTTTTGTCCTTTAAAAGACCCCTCTAAAATTTGATGGTGAATTACATAATTCCTTAGAGATTCATCAAAGTATGTATTTGGCCATAGAATAAATTCTACTTTTAAATAAATTACCCTATATCTAATAGAGAAATTATAATACCTATAATCAATAAAATTTTTCATTAATATATGAAATTAAAAACTTGATTAATTTCATCCATTTTACCATATCCATTAGAGATCCGGAATGAATCAGTTGTTTATAACCCACGTATAAGTGCTCACAATTAGAAATTAAACTAAATAGATTCTTTAATAGAACTATAGGTGTCTTGATTCATATTACTAAATGATATATAGTGATTCTGAGATCTCAAATACAGGTCCTAGCACAAAGAGATAAAGAAAGTGTCCCCTCCCTGTATATGGTCCAGACCTATGCATGATATTTCCCATATAAAAACTACTGGTGGCTTGATTCTGGTAATCAAAATATATATTGTGGCACCAAGATCTGAAATCCTTTGCTCATATGCACTATATATTAAAGATGCCTCCACCACACAAATGGGTCAGAGATGTGCATGGATTATGGTCCAGAACTATATCTAGATTCATTCCAATTTCCACAACTTACATTGTGATGTACAAGTTTAATAATCATAGGTCCATCTACAATGGAAAAAGAATATAAAATATTTATTTCCCCCTCATAGTAGATGGGTTAGACATCATTAATCATTTCATTAAATAGGTCTACCTATGGATCCATTCTTGTAATCACATGTTATGTAGTGACACATGGATCATCCAGTTTAAGCCCATTCATGAATTCTCATTACTCCCATATATGCTTCTTGAGGGAAATTATTTTTTCATCGATTACAATTAATATAAAAACGTGAATACCCCCACCTTAAAAATTATACCCTATGATTCAATCTTATATAGCTAAATCAAATTCCCTATTTATCAAATTTCATTCACTGATCATGACACATGTGAGCTTAGAGAACCTAGCGAGATACTCTAACTATTTTTATAGAGTTATGTTCTAGACAGAGAATCAGAACATTGCTTCCAATAATTAAACCACATTACTACATCCTTTACACATCACAATATAATAAATGAAATTAAGAATTCATATTTAGCATATCATCTCCCTGATAATGGTGTACTAAAGAATCACATGTTTTATCCCTTCACTGAAAAATATTTTTCTTTCATGTTGGTGCATCCTATAGAGTACTTGAACCCTTATTGAATATTATTTTCTCTCTCAAAAAACTCATATATTCTATATAATTTTTAATAAAAATAAATTCAATGAGTTATTATAGTTCCATTGTATCCCAAACGACCTTGAGCCCACACACTCTTGCTTTCTCCCTGTAGTATACTAGTAATAGTAACTATCTAATATAAAGGGATCCCACTAGAATTCACTAGTGGATAACATAATAAATCATATCATATTTTAGTTTATATTTTGTTTCTCAAAAAATGGGTGGAACCTCTTTAAACAATGGGTTACTGTAATGGCTATGTTACATATGCGCACCCGAGAATTTTATTGGTGGAAATTTACCGACTATTCATTATCTCTGATTGACTCATACATTCTAGGGTTATGATATACATTTTTCATAACTGAATAGTTCAAGAGGGTTTAAATTCCATCAATGTTACCAATAAATGAATCATTACTATTTTTAAAGAAATTTTAAAACATCTCATTCTTGTAACCATTCATTGCATGTTATATATCTCCTATGAAGACCAAAAACCCTTGAATTAGTCATTTCTATTAGTAATGCATTCTGGTCACATGATTCTGACCTATATGAAATATGGTCCACCTTATATTGGAAGAAAACAAGTTAGAGTAGATTTATAGACCATTCTATATAAAATAATTTTTATATAGAAATGTTTCATCATGATATCAACATATGAAATTGAAATAAAATTTTCATAAAAATGTGATAAATAATTATACGAGACCCCTTAGCGTACTATTATGTACACCATCCCCATGGGTATATAAAAAATATACATATCAGTTCATGAGGTGTATTCACATGGGGAGTCTTTATAATAACTATGTTTATATTGATTCTCATTCAATTGAGATATATAGTTATACCCAGATCACACAACCTAGACCCACCTACAACATTCAAAATAATAATCTCCCCTTTATTCCACCAATCCCGACATATATATGGAACCATATACTATATTAACTATGTGTCTGTTGATTCTTGACATGTCATGAAACATAGTGACTCCTATGAATTTTATTTAGGACCCATACATAGGAATACAACATTCACGATCTTCTCATACACATGGTCATTTATAAAATATGTTACCACAATTTTTCCAACATAATGTAATTATTCTCCACCAGTGATGTTGTATTTCATTATAAGAACCATTTTCCTGGAATCTCACTGATGGCTTGAGATCATGAAATCGAGGCTATAATGGGTTATATATCATTCAAGGGAAATATACCCCTATCCCCTGTATATGAATATGACCCATTTAAGAGGATAATTAAATTTTCTAGAACTGCATATGGATTGATTCCTATCTATATATGATACTTAGTGCTACTAAAACCAGACTACATTGATCCAATCTATTATTTCAAAATAATTTCCAATCATACCTTACTGTTTAAACCAGTGATGTGATACCTAATTTCTCTATTAGATTGGAATTATTGTATAAAAATATCTTTATCCCCTATATGTAAGCCAAATCTATCTAGACTGGTCCAAAAAAATGTTGTTCATAGACTGGAAAATACTCCTTAAACAAATGAGTTAAATCTATTTTGGGAGAGATATAATAACTACATATGTTTTTATTTATGTTTTCATAGGTGGTGTGTTGACATCTAAGATCCTTAAAATTATTTCCCATAATTGTAATCAAACAAAAACTACTATCCTTAACCCTTTTCAGATAATCTAGATATACTCAAAGGGATACCCAGGAATGAGCTGAGTGGCGCATGATTTCTTCCTTAAAAATTGCATAGGTAATCCCTAAGAATACCATCCATTGAAATTTTATATTCCACTAAGATTTTATATACCATACTATTAATTAAGATACTTTTGGAAGTTCAAGACATACTAAATCACCTAAACTACATATCCATCATATATGAATGTGTTTTATCTGTACATGAATCAGATCTACAAAAATGGTACACTGACCTATGAATACCAATCAGTAAGCTTGTTCGTGTATAAAAGATATCCCTGTATATAAATTCCCCCAACCCATGAATGTTGTAATCAAGTATATATTTCATAATTCCACTTCTTTTCCAATGTTCACACCTCATTATTTTAAACATCATATAATATGTACTTATTTGAAGATGATAAAACATATTGAAATTATGTTCCTATTGTATGAAATTAATAAAAAGGTTAGGAATTTCCCATTTTCATGCATTAAAACATGCTGAAAATAATGCAGTTCCAATCATTGTAAAAGTAATATAAGAGTCTCACACTAATGAACAAATGTTTAGGGTTCTTCCATCATCTAATCAATTACCATAATCAATTAATCACACTTCATTTCTAGAGTATCATTGTTTTTGAAAAACCATTCACGGACCTTATAATGGAGGAATGTTTCCTGTATTTTACCTATATGTGTTTGATCTATATAATGTCCTTATAACCAAAAATACAAATTTATTTTTGCCTTATAAGAAGGGCCTTTTGATCTTTGTGACCCCAGAAATAATCACAATGGAACTTGTTATAGTAGTGTGATTCCTGATCATCCTTGGAATGAATATCTGATACTATTATTAAATATCTAAGAACCTTGAGCCGTAATTGATGAAATTTTCATTTATACCTAATGTGATAGATAGAATTCTGTTGACAATGTGAACCATAATTATGCTATTTTAAAACCCCCCTTGATACTACCTCCATGTTCTATTACCATAAAATACTTATACCATGATTATAACTATATGACCTTAAATTTTAGCCTCCAATGGTCCAAATCATAGGTCCATAAATATCTATTGAAAGAGAGAGAAAAAGTTTCAGGGTAAAAATATTCAAAGGGAGTTCAATGAAAAGTTTAAATCTCTAATGTTTATTCTCTTTATCTCCAATGAATAAAAAACATTTTTAGCATTAAAAGGCACAAATCATGTAGGTTCTATCTTGTGGCACTAGTAAAATCCCAACTAATCTTGCCTCATCCATATATCCCATGAAAATGTTTGAGTAATTTTTTATTACAAACCTAACTAGAATAACGTGTTCAACATGTGGTGAGAGTATATTTAGTTTGATCAAACCCTTATTGGGTATTATATTTTTAAAAAATATATTCTTGTATTTGAAGTCTAAGATGAAATCCACCAATTAATTTAATGAATAAACATCTCCTTCAGTACAATTACATTGAATATTTCTCTTGGTTTTCTAAATTATTATATTAATAACCAGGAGTGGTTGATCATAATAGAAACCCTAGGATTCCATGGGGAATAAAAGAAATTCATAAGATCTTTTCCATAAGGATTTTTTTTCAAGGATGAATGTTTAACCTTATATACATGATATAATACCCTGAATATGTTCAATACTATATTCCACAATTACTATTGATCAACCGACCCATTTTAGCCTCTATTTTAAGTTGAATCAGATATTTCTTGATCTAATTTATAATTCCCATTAACCATAAAATTCAAGAGGATTTCAAATCCTTCTAGGTATGGTTCCATTTATTATATCAATTCTCTAAGAATGGATGGTGGAATCCATTAATGAACCTTTATATGGACCTTATAATGTAACCTAAAACTATTTCATGTGGGTCCCATGATTCATGACCCTAAAATAAAACTACCCAAAATGTTAAAACCCATTTATGGATAGCTTTTTATCTTTATCAATCTTCATATTCCCAAATCAGTCACATCCCTCAGAAATGAGTAAGTATGCCTTAGTGTCACCATGCATATAAAATAATATAGAATCATGCACAAGGACCCTTGAATTATAAAATTGAATCATATATTCCATGAAGGGAACAACATGTAATACTTATGAGCCATAGAAACGACACGATGGAACTTGAAATCTCATAATGTTTAGTGATTATCCCTAAAATTACTTACTCATTTCATCATTATTAATTCAAATTCCTAAATGTATGATTTATAATTGCACAATTTATGACAATCCTAGTAGATTTAACCTCCCTAAAATGAATTCAACATATACCATACCCCTTCCAGGAAGGTTTTTTTAGGTTTCTTAACCCTCTGTGAATATCAATCCATCAATGAATAATTGGTTAATGTACCCTTCAATAATATCCATCCCTCTAATGATTTAGAATGTATTAATCCTTCATGGATATACATACTTTAATATATTTAAGGTATTATAACCCTTCATGAATAACCATCCTTCACAACTCTCAGTAACATGTATAATATATAAGACCCTAAAATAAAACACCAACTGGTCTAAAAAAGAAGACCCAAAATAATAGAACCAGTGGGTCCAAGCTAGAATTCCCAAAACTACAACACTGTCAGGTCTGATCTTGAAGGCCCTGCACTATAGAATTAGAAATACCATACTCAAAAAACCTAAACTATATTGACATAATGTCATTGTAATTTGACCCTAAACTAAAAATAAAATAGTTAAAAGTTATTAGACCTTAGATTATAAAAATATAATATCTGACCTATAATACTATAAACTATTTAAACATAAGGATTGATATCAAAGATCCTAAACTAAAATAGAAGATGTTCCAAAATTCAAGACCCTATAATATAATATTATAAGGTCTATATGAGAATAATATAAAGTTCATCACCCACATATTTGAACTAAAAGAACTAAAACTACATCCATTAATGCTCTGAGAAAAAAATATAATATACGATGCTAAATGGGGATGGATTGCAAGGCCTTAATATTAAAAATGTAGAGAGACATAGTGATTTCAAGGTTAAATCCCCAGAAGAAGTACCATAGGTGATAGTGGAGCATCCTCTTACTGATATTCATTTTTTGATCTAGGAATATTTTGGGCAATATGAAATAGAAAAAGCACAACACTTGTTAGGATGAATAATAAAAAAGGTAGGCCAGAGAAAAAGATGATTCCATACCCAAAAATATATTACTAAAATAGATTAAATAGGTGTTATATATAAAAATATATTATATTTAAAACATGTAGAGAGTATTATTTATACATGGAAAAAATTAGTTTATGCTTACTAGGTCTATAGACCTAAGAAAAAATCTCAAAAAATATAAATTTCTGTGGACTTATCTAATCATACCTAGTGCTATAATTTATTGAAACAATATGAGATTGGCTCAATTGTAAATGAATATAAATTGTTTAGAGGTTCCAAGTCTATGTGGCTAGAAATATAGAACATGAAACATGTTTGTGCAATTCCCCCAATAAAACATTGGTACATACCCTAGATTCACTTATAAAAAAAATTCCATCCACTCTCCAACATATGATCATGATTCACATAGAATAATTTAGAAATGTTTTATCTATTATTTATGATATATACCATGTACATGTTCTTGATCTGAATCAGACTATTTGATATCATAAATAGGTCTGTATTGATTTTTATTTCATTGAGATACATAGAGATATATATCTCCCTTATAATTGATCCAATATAAAATTACTTTCTAACCCAATCCCTTTTCCATTATAGAGTTTGTAGATATTCTACAATTCAGTTTACATATGCCTCAATATGAGCATATTCTTATGGGAAAACTAATTACATTTAAATATTACCATTATTGTAAATATCTAAGTTATCCATTTATCAAAACATTCACATTGATTCTAGATTCTCATCATGGTTTTGTTCAAAATCCTTCAATAAGCACAAATAACTATGATCTCATAGGGTTTAGGAACAATTTCTTCCAGATGTTCAATTATAAAGAAGATTGATCTACTCTTTCCCCGAAGCCGAATTCATTTTTTTCATAAATAATCAAAATCTAATGTGGTCATATTTCTAGAACTCATAATTGTGTACCAGACCCATTTATATCAAATTTTTGAAACGTGTGATTCCAATGAAAAATAATAATTTTATACATGAATGAAGGTGTATTAGGGGATGATGGTTTGGGATTATTGAGAATTTTTTATATTTTGGAACCATTTATCTCCATTTTACATTGTTTTTTTCCTTCTCTTTATTTAGGATTCCCTTATCTAAAAAATTACATGCCAACCATTTTTATCTAGCTAGATCAACCATGTAAAATATGGGCATTCTCTCAACTCTACTATGGAGCCAGTGTGGCCAACTAGCATAAGTAGAATGAGGATTGGGTGTGTGTAAATCTTCATCTGTATGAGGCTTAGTGTACGGGTATGGGTCAGTAGAATTTATGAGCAGACAGTCGATATGTGTTGGTGCCCATGAAGGTTATTAGGGGACCCCAGTAATCTCTTTTGGCCGTCTTGGGGATAAATTTGGATTATTAATAAAAAACCTTCAAGAATAATATAGATGTGATATTCTGACCAAGTAATGCCTATTTTTCCTAAATAACAATATAAGGATGAAATATCAGCGACCTAATAAAAATAACCCAAATCATATGATCACACCCATGTATCATCTTCAATCCCCACTAACCCATTTCAATATGTTACATCAATATTATGAATCTATGAATGACAACCATAATACAGTTTACCCAATATCTAAAAAAGACATGATAAAATCAAGACAACATAGAAATGACAGATCTAACAAAGTAATTTATGTAGCGTTGTTTTTTAAGAATGTGGTGGTTTAAAAGGCCAATCGACCATATAAAACTAATCACAAGATCTGCATTAATCCGTCATGACAGGATATAAGGATCACATTATCAAGTGTTTATGATCATGAAAATACATATATAAATATCCTTTTAGTAAAATGAAGAACAATGTATCCACTTATTTCATGATAATACAATAATTTATAACCTATATTGTATGATCTCCCCATTCATTATCCACTGATATTTCAGGTGACCATGTGATGTGATCACGTGAAGAACTTGAAACCAATAATGCATATTGAGTGAAGCCATCCTAATAATGATAGATGATCAAGAAAAATAATTAATATAGTTATTGAATTTAAAATAAACTAGTAGCATCACATATTGAACTATGGATAATTTGATTCATTTAATTTAATATCATGATCATTGAATACATCACATGTTTAAAAATGGAATTGTTTTTTGACAAACTACCTTCAATGGGTCTTCTTCAAAGGAGAATCATAATCCATGATGAAGTACATCAGAGAAAAATCCAATTGATAAAGCCTTACATGATATGAATCCAAAATATTTAAAATGACTGAATATATAATGATAATTATCAAGGGCCACATGATCATATAGGGGAATCATGGTAAGACATGTTTATATCACTAAGGTATCACATGAAAAATAACATTTCCCAATTGACAAAGGTTTCCATATTTTAATAAATATTTTTATAAATCTACATGAATTCTAACACTCTTTTTAGTGTATATTTTGAGTGTTAACAGGAATAACTCAAATTAATCATGTGAATCCACATATGGTTTTGAATAGTTTTATATGGTCCTACCATGTATCAATTATATGAATCCCTCATGAAATCACATATATGTCTTGTGACATTGATCAAACTAAGAATCCCACTCCAATACAATCATGTGAGGCCCTTGGTTATTCTCAAGTGTCTTCCACTAACATTATTTAGAACATGTGAATCCATAATTACATCATTTAAACTATCATGTGATGTCTCCATGCACAACCCTAGTTTTATGAATCACTTAGCCTTGGATGATAGAATTTCCACTCATGAATCATATGAACAACATAATCATGATCACACATAGTTTTATCAAATGAAAATGATCAGGAAAATATAACTATTAAAAACATGACCTGATCACATGATCACATATATACCTATGAAATTACTTAGTGTTATTGTCATTGATATATTATGTTCTATGAAGATGTACCACCAATTTACACAAAATATTACATGTGGAACCTTCACCCTGGAATTATATTACATATCTATCATCATTTTCCAGTATAAACCAATAACATCACATTTAAAAGAGCAGTGAAAATTATAGATGAGGGAGGGGAAAGAAACAAGGTGTTTGATAAGGGAAAAGGGGGAGGGTATAAATGTTGAAGAAAAAGAATAAAGGTTGGAATAAAAAGTGTAATTGAAGGTTGAGGGTATATTTCCTTCAGAGAATATGTCCATGTAAAATTCATACCACATCATGAGAACCTATTAAAAGCCTCAATTTCAAAACTACCTTATGATCCCATGAAAATATGAACAACTTGTGAGTCCTATTTTTAAGAGGCCTCCATTTTAAATGAAATATGAATTCTTATAGGTATGAACCCATGTCTACTGAATAGATTTAAAATGAATCATTGACATGGATTTGAACCCACAGACATGCCCTCCAACTATCATGAAAATTATTTTCCATAAAGAAGCATCCAATCAAAGGCATTATATGATAAGATGACTATTCAAATTTCTCATAATTCCTTCATATGGTCGAGGAAATAAATTTAAAATCCCTTTATGTGTGTACTTCATTATATGTGTGGTTCTAAACATATTTTTAAGACACCATCACATGAATAAATTCTGACCAAATGATTTCTGGTCTTGTTAGTGGTCTTTTGATTCAATCACATTATTTTCATTAGTCATGGAAGCCTTGATCCTAGGAAAACCCTTAGATCTGTCATACCAATAAAAGATCACTTCAAATTTTATCCTTGTCATGAGGTGTCCCTCTGACATTTAAGCTTTGATCAAGTTACACCATTCTATGTGTCAACATTGATAAAGAGAGAAACCATATACAAGTCATCCTTATCATATATAAAACCTTATAGGGCATGTTTTTATTATGTGGAACCCATTTGGGTGTCCAATCTGATCATGTGGAGACCCCAGTATATATCACGATGACACCATTGGACATTTTAGGATGAATCTCTATAACATATGTTCCCTATTAGGAAGACACCTTAAGACATGTTATCCATGTATGACTGACACCCTGAGATGTGTTATCAATGTTTTTTGGGAACATTTGGTCATGTTCCATGTGAACCTTTGACAATGATCCTATTATCAGTCACCCCTTTATAAGGGGATCTCCCTTCTTGGTCTATGGTTTTGCACTAGTGTAATAATAATTTTTCAATGACCTTTAATATGAATCCATTTCATACTCAACATATTTAGGAAATCTTTAATTTAAATAAAATCTCTTAATACTTTAGAGGCTAAAAATATACATGTTCTTTAGGCATCCACAATGTTTAAATTTCCACTACATCCAAATACTCTAAGTCAAAGTTCAAAAAATTATCATATGAGTCTTCATGTTTCCACATATATCCCCACATCATAGGTGGGTTCACACATGGGAATTGAACATGGTGTAATTCCCTCTATATCACAAATAATATTTATCATGTGATCCAAATTTATCCTAAAATTCATCATCTATTTGTTGTTGAGAGTTGGGCTCATCGATGGGCATCCAACTTGCTGTAGTTCCCTAAAAATACAAAAGAATATCAAACTCATGGGGCCCAGTTATCTATCGATTTTATCATCCTTCTTTGTCTTTAAATGGATGAGAAATGTTTTTATACATGATTATTATATTATGCTTCCACCCTGACTATTCACTCAAGATCCTTAAACATATCTACAGGTTTGGGATGAACTAAACTATCAAGGCTATAATTGATATTGTAAAAGCTATATCTGTATCCTATATGAGGAATAATAGATTTTAAATATGATCCACAAGACTATTTTTCATATCTATATATAGTAATTATCAGTGTTTATTACTTGGAATGGATCAATCTTACTCTTTCTTGTAGTATGTTCAATCTTACAATATATCTTGTTTTTCACACCGTGCATAACTCCTATGGGAATAGAGATAAGTTATATTTTTTCACTATTGTGATTAATTTTTCCTAACACACACCTCTATTTATATGTATGTTTGCTCAAATATTTTGTTCAATCAATGATCCATACTCTAGATGAGGTACAATAGGGAATCCTTACACACATAAGTACAACAAAAAACCATGTTATAGAACCATTAATGATTTAAATTCCCATAAAAAACAATGTGCATTTGATTTTTGTTTTGGTAGGATTAATTGGATGGATATTGAGGGTTAAAACCCATATCCAAGTCACAAACTACCTAACAGAACAAAATTAAACTCCAAAATACCAAAATAGATCTCTTATATAGTGCATCATAAATAGATACAAGAATATTAGAAAACCTGTGATACACACCATTTATGACAGATTCAATATTTTGACAAAATCATTGGAATATGGTTAAATTGTTCCAAATAGGGTCTTCTGATTGATTCATCACAACAACTTAAATAATTAATAGTGTTCCAATATTCGAAATAATTCTCACCCCAAAGGGATAGATGATCCAAACATCCCATCATATTGAATAACAGGAGTTCTCATGTTTTACTATGGTTGAAACACCAAATGATTTTCTACCTTTTGAAAGAAGGCTCATGGATCGTTAGGAATGCTAGAACCAATGAGTGATTCCATAAAAAATGGAGAACCTCAAAAATTTATCCTTAACATTTCGGTCAACACATGTCACTTTTTCAAGGAAAAATGGTGATACAAATATCATTACATTAACTATTTCATCCCATTAACAAGTTTGAAAGGATAGATTTTCCAATTCCCATAATCCCATTTTTTGAATGTCTAACACCCACAAAAAAATCATAAAAATGGAATGAATCCTTTAATAGCATGTAACCTTTAAATAAGGGACAAACATATCATCCTTTAATTTAGAATTAAATTAATTTACCATAAAATATTTTATATGATACTACCCTAATAAAGTTTCTTTCTTCCACTCCGAGACAATTTATATTCCTTATAATCAAAATGGCAGATAAAAAATATAAAAATGTTTTCAAGATCATTGGACAAGAAGGTTATACCCATAAAATACCGCAATATGATTAGAACAACCATTTGACACATTGATCATATGAATCACCTCCCATGAAAACCATATCCTAGAGGCCCCAACATATTTCTTAACAGACTCCAAACCTTATTTTATAATTCATGAACATAATGGTTTGGTAATACCATATCAATATATCTATTCCAACTTTGGAGATTACTTATGAAATCACCCAAAGAAAGAACCCACACCAGACGTCTTTCCCTTTAATCAACTTTGAAGAGAAGGTGTCCCTTATACCCACATTCAAAAATTTTTGGGGCTTATCCGAATTGAAATATATCATATAACATACCTATATTACAAAGGTGGATTATGAAAATCACTACTTCCACTCAACCACTTAGAAGGCACCTAGTAGGGCTCATATTCACTATAGTCATCATCATCCAAATTCCACTTTGTCTTCTAAGTGAATGTTTTCATAAACAAACCAAAAACACATGGGATTATAATGGGAGACTGTTAGGACCAATAGGGTCCTATATACCCTGAGGGGGGGGGGGGGTTGAATTAGGGTATGGACATTCTTCTTCAAAAATCTTCCTACCCCACTGGATCTTGACCTATTTAATACAAGGGTCACTATGTTTGCACTTGTATTTTTATTATGATCACTTACTTTCTTCTTTATCTGATGATGATACTTTAAATGCAATGCAGGTAAGAAAGAAGGCAGACACAGATATTTTTACTTGGTTCACCCTCACTGGGCTAAGTCCAAGGAGCATACGCCGACAAGTTGTCGGTCGTACCAAATTACACTATTCTTAACTAAACGTGGATAAAAAGTTCGGGAACAATCACTCTGCACCAAGATCACTGCCTTTACAAGGTTTAGGGTCAGCTCACCGCTTTCCCAAGGGTCACTCCCTGTTTCTCTCTCTCCGGCTCACTACCGGTGGAGAGGATCACCTTCTTCCTCTTCCTTTGCTCACTACGTCGAAAAGGATACACTCACAGTTTATAGACCTGTAGGTCTCTTCATTTGTGTGAAAGAGTACATATTTATCTTTATGTAGATGCTCTGTTGAAGCCCAACTTTCACCCGTAGATGAATATCTCTTTGCACTGAAGGTATCGGGCAAACTTCCAGCTTCCACACAGCCCAAGAATCAATGCTGGAAATAAACCTTACTTGGCATGCAAGTCAATCTCGGTGCCCAAGTCTCGGTGAGCAAGTCAACACTAGAATGTATTTATTAACACTTGCATGTCTCAAACATAAGATTCTACAAACTTGTGTGACGCACTTCCTTTGCTGCCCAATCCACCTCAGGCGTGCAACAAACACTTGGCGTGCAAATTCCTTCTCTGGTGCGCAAGTCCCACTTGCACGACACACCACCACTTGCGCGACCACCAAACCTGCACGACGGGCGCTCTGAATCATCAAAGTATTGAACTCCGGTGAAGAATGAAGATGGGTGGTCCAATATTTATAGGCATTTGGTCACCCCTGAGTGAAGGTATGCAAGTCTCTCCTCGGCGCGCAAGTCTCGGCGCGCAGGTCTCTTCCCCTGCAAGCCACTTGTGCGGACCAATTCCAAACTTGAAAAACCTCTTTTCTTTGCCATATTTTGATCTTATGATCTTGAAAAACAATAGGCGCTCAAGTTCCCAAACCTCCTAGGCATCGGCACAAAAGTCGCTTCACGGCGTGCAAGTCACCTGCGCGACCTCACCAATACTTGTGCGACTTTTATCCCTTTTCCATATTTTGATGATCTGATCTTGAAAAACATATGGCGCACAAGTTTCCAAGCCTTCATGTACATGGCGCGCAATTCCCTTTGCCAAAAACCCCTTTTCTTCATTTGTCGATTTTCAGGCTCAAAAATTTGGCAAACACTGGAAAACGGCGCCACCTTGTATCTGTTCTTTTTATGCCTCCTCCAGATCATCCATTCCTTTGTCGAAGTTCTTGAATCAAACATTGATCGTTACCCACAGCTCTTGAACTCAACATTCCACCATGAAATCTCCTTTTTCAACAAATTTTTATGTCATGGTTTGTATTGTCAACAATCACAACACAGATTGTCACTTTGTCAACAAACACAATCACCTCAAAAATGATTCAATGATGCCTTGAGGGATTTTTGACCAACCGAGACCCTACCTAAGATGATGAAATAGTTAAACTATAGATAAGCCTGATATCCCATTCTAGTTCTAATGTATCAATGGCCTATCAGTGTATCCAGATAGTGTCATAGCATTAATTCCAAATCATCACTATCCTGAAGTCACAGAATTCATCAAAATTGGTATTTATGACTATATAATTATTGGGAGTACCACATCTCTCATAGATGGGGTAATTTTATAAAAACATAACCTTATGATCATCTATACTATGGGTTCCACACCCAAAATTGTAAAGCACGCATCATCACGCAAAACAACATAGTAGGAACAGACCCACCAAACCGGATTCATCATATAGTTGGTGAAACACGCCACTAATGCCACCATTAACAAAATATCATCCAGATATGAGTATTTAACAATGTATTCAGATGATTTCACCCATAATAATGATTAATACACCCTTCCCTATTCATCAATTTTATAAAATATTGTCTAATATTCTACACCTAACACTAGTAATGAAAGGCTCAACTGAATCATTTATGAATCTGTAGAAGTAATTGTTAAACCTATTATTTTTTAGTCAAATATTGATTAAACATATTCCCAATATTAATAAAATTATCATAGTTTTGTTATATCTTGAGACTCCTTCCATAATTCAAAAACCATACCATTGGTAAAGGAAAAGTTGTCATCTGAACTTCTACCAGAAATGCTTTGAAGGATGGAAAAAACATTTATGTAGAAAAAACATATAACTAAAATCAATCGTGATAATAGGGATCTATAGAAAATATTTTTGGAAATATTATCTTATCTTTTCTATATAATATCATATTATAAACTTCCTATAGAGGTAATCTTTGTTGTGATGTGCCCCATCCCACTATGCTGGGGAAATGTTTTTCTTCCATGATCCCTCAATGGATTAAATATATACATTATTTCACCACACCACAACTCATAGGTATGGGGAATGTTTTATAATATCAAGACCTTATATCATTGTAGTTGGGGAATTTAAATATTTCCACCCTCAAATTGGTTTCATTTTTCATAACTTCTGACTGGAACAGTTGTCATGAGTTATCCAGGATTCGGTTTCCTCAAATTTAGGGGATGCATCTTCGTCATCCGTGGTCCCCAATTCATTACTATAAAACTTGATGAAAAATTTAGTTCCACATACTAGTATATAAATATGAACAAGTTCATATGTCGATAGAGGAATATTTTAAATAAGGGGAATGAATTATAGTTATATATATATTGATGATAGTTTGGGAACAAATTATTCTTTCAAACCAAAGCATTAGACTAAGTAATTTAAATATTACATGGAGATTTATTTCATACAACTAAAAAAATGAGAAGGATGATGGTGAAAGTGTGTACTATAATGAGAATTACAACCCCCACCACATACATCCTATTAATACAATATATAGTATCTTTAACATTATGTAAAAGATAAATTATCATATAGATGTGGTAATTATTGAAACATAGACACCAAAATCCCAAATCCAGTAATGTTTTCTAACTTAATCGAACACAAAAGATGTGAAGTAGATCATGGAACACCTGTCTCCCATAAATAGACCATTTTACTTTACTTAATGATGAAATGATTATATTATTTTTAAGAATATGAATATAGCTATATACATCATGATTTTGGAAGAAAAGAACATTATCTGGATCCTAAGGATCAAGAGACACTATGATTCAACCATGAATTAACATATTATATATTTTCCATACCATTATTTCTTGGGGAATAAAATTGAAGGATATGTTATCTTTACGAATAGGCTATATAAGTGGGTAAATAGATGATTAATAGATATAGTGAATCCCAAAAGTCATGAAACATGCCTCTAAGTCATCACAGATCAATAAAAAAGGGTCCCTTCTGTCAGGATATGTATCTAGACATCCTAGAAGCATCAAGTTAAAATACAACACAACATCGCAATCTCATGGTGTTAGACTACATGAAAACATTATAGTAACATAATATAAAACTATGAAATAATTTTCTAGTCACATGATTTTAAACAAACATTTTCATATCCATTCAACATGATTTTAAACAACACATGCCATTTCTTTATCACATGATAACAACCTATGTGTAATCTCATTATCTGAGAGGTATCATCTATATCAAGTGGTAATTGTAATTGATTGGAGGTACCAAAAATATAGTTCAATTTTGAACACTTTCCATTTACAAAATAAAAAATTTCCCTTGTATGCCTATGTAGTGCATTAACAACTAGGTCACCTCCCCCGAAACTCGGATATTGGAACCATGGTGATATTTCTAGGTACAAAAATCTTGAGACCATAGGGAGTGGGATCATATACTTACCTTTATTGAAAAATCCCATTGGCATATTACATGAATCATTTGTGAGTGGGTGCATATCAATCATCACTCTATCCATGTATACTATCAGATCTGGGTGGTAATCATGGGGAATGAACACATCCACAACATCATTAAATAACCCTATCTGTGTAGACTAATGCAACGTGGGAGAAAATAGTGGAATACACCCATGATTTAAAAAAATACATCATCCAACATATCTTAAAAACAAAGGCATACCGATGTATAAGAAAGTATATACACTTTTAAAGGTTTGATACATTTTTTCAGTAATAAATGATATCTTAAAGTTTATTTTTTTGATGATATTGGGATAGACACACGTTCATATCCCAAGAACCAAAGCATTATATTGAAATCTTTAAGATTAATAGGTAAAAATCCAGTGAATGATTACAATTTTTATCCCATATTTGAAGATGTATACACACATTCTCATAAAATATTCATCATATGATAAAGATAATACCCTAATTACAACATGAGTTCACCAAATTATATTTTTAAATAATCTCAGTATATGCACACATTACTATCCATGAAATTTGGTGACATACTCCAAATGTGTTACATGAGAGTGATTATACCACATTATGACTAGGATTCATTATTTTATCAATGGATTTATATGAAAAGTATATCATTTAACATTAATAAATGGTCACAGTTGTTTTTTATTGAAAATTAAAAATGATTTAGGTCACTAATTTACCACATCCATCTTAGAAATATTTCAATGATCATAATGTTGAAATGTGAGGTTTTATTATAGCTAGTATCTCTTACTTTGTATTGTTTATTTGATATGACTATATAAAATAAAAAAATTTCATCAATTCTACTATTAAAAATTGGAAAATTTGAATACGTTGAATAAAAATGGGATTTCCATAGTTTATGGGAAATAGTAATATGTCATGAGAGAAAAAATGTTTATAAATATTCTTTTTACTATAGAGAATTGTAAAATCATACTAATTGATTTACCTAATGTTGAAATGGAGTTTCCCTAAAATTTGTAGGATAAATGAATATATTTAATGAAATGTCGTTGTATAAAAGATATTTTATCTTCCATTTTATAATGTGAAATTCTAAAGGATGAAGAAAGAAACAAAACATAAATTAATTATGATAGACATGAGAATATATTTAATTGTAAAACTAATGATAAGTGGTAGAATATTTAGTTTTAGGGAATATAGTATAAAGATATATAGATGCATAATGATGAAAAAATTGCAAAATTATTCATGAGGCTGAATGAAGTTGAAATCTTAATCTAAGGTCATGGTAAGATGTTTTGAAAATCTATGATATTAGAGAATTTCATTTGTATCATACTAGAAATGATTGATATTGAAATATCTACATTAAAAGAAAATTATACATGTTAAATATCTCATGATGATTTTCATAGTACTCAAATTTCTTAAGAACTCAGAAAAAGTAATTCTACCAAGAAAAAAAGTGAAAAACTAAAATGGATGTTTCCTTAAATGCCTCAAAAGCATAGAGAAGTTATAATGTTATTTTCGAATATAATTAATATAACCAATAAAATTCCAGTTTGTATGTGGCTATAAGGTTTGATAAAATATGGTCTCATACCTTTCATAATATAGGAATATCTTAGGGAATTTACCAATAAATGATTCAATTTTGGGGATATTGAGGTTTTTCCATTCAACTATCCTATATTGATTGAAGATAAAGTTAGTGATGAAGAAAATGATAAACCATGATGAATTTTGATGAAAAATAAATCTACAATAAATTTATATAGTTTGATGAATGGGTTGAAATTTCACAAATATTTAAAATTTTAATATATTATTAAATTTCCAATAATTTTAATGTATATGGGACTAAGAATAGGATTCTAATTAATTTAATATTAGTGAATAAATTATCACTCAAAAGTTGAGAGATGAAACTTTTACAAGCCACGAAGGATGAAATTATATAATTGGAGATAAGGAAATTCATATGGAATTTATTTTGAGGCTATTATTGATATTATTTTTCTAAATATATATAATAATTAAATAAAAAACAAAACATTGATGAAATATAGTAATTTATATAATAAAAAAAATCCAGTTCATGAAGATGATAAAATTAAACAACTAAAGGAGTTTTATATTTCGACTATGTTCACTGATGATGAGTGGATCTGGAAAATAAGTTTGGAAATAAATTTCAGCAATTTGGATAATGATATTGATCTTTTTCAACATAAAAATATATATTTTAAATAAGAATTGATCCAATCTGGGTTTAATTTTGAAAATTCTAGTCAAGATGCTGGGCAATTTTCAATGAACAAATATTGAGAATAAGATTAAGTAAAATTATCCTTATTGGATAATGTTAATATTGAAAAGGTCCATAACTAGTCCAATTAGAATAATAATTTGAAAATAATAATTTTTTTCTCAATTCAAATGAGTCTCGAAAATCAATATATTCTAGGTATTCAATCTTTGGTTAATAATTTGATATAACTGATGTGTTGGGAAATGTTCAAATGAAGTCTTATATAAAGAATAAGTTGTTATGTGTTCAAAAAATTTCCATTCTCAAAAAGGATTAAAAATTATTGATCAAAATTATATTAGAAATAACAAACACACTTGTGTGAAAACATGCACTTTTTCTAGGTAAAGTTTATTTAAATTGTTATTTTTCTACTGAAGAGTTTTTGAGAATGTTTAAAATATGAATAATTTGAACCATAAATCTGAATAAAAAAAGATTAGTGTTTAAAAATAGTTTCAGGGGGATTCATCCATCCCAGAATAAAGAATTTTAGTATAAATTTAATTATTCATGATAGAAGACATGTTCCATGTTCTATTTACTAAAATAATTTTATAGATGTATTGACTCACTTGGTCACTATGAAAATGAAAACTCATACATATAGAAAACCAAAAATAATAATTTTTAACACTAAAAATCCATTAAAACAAATAAAACTGGATAATACCACTCATTATCTATGTATGTGTCACTTAATTAACAAAAATATCCATGGATCGTGGATAGTGGATTCTCATCACATATAAAAACATATTTAAAACTCAATATATATATACACTAATAATTCAAATGGAGGCCTAATAAAATTTTGAAATGATGAATCATTAATATTTAATGGACTCAGATCAATAGTTGTTGGAAAAATAAAAGTTTAATTTCAAAAACACTGTTTATGTTGATGGATTAACATGGAATCTATTGATTTTATAACATCTTGGTGATAATTGAAATTAATATTTTTATAAAATATGGAAAATTAGTTAAAACATTGTTTATAGAAGAGTTAAAACTAGAGTATATTGGAGAAAACACTAATTATTTCTTTTTGGTGATAATGAAGATTCATGATATCATAGTATGAATGAAAAGTGTCAATTATATTTTCAAAATATTATGTATACTGGAAATAAAATATGAAAATTGGTACTATTTTTAATAATACATGTGAAGTTCCTTTGATTAGAATTGCGAGAATAAATGTGTTTCACACTCGAATATGGGAATATTGTAATATCTAATAATTATTTTCTAGAGACTCAATCCACTCATCCTTTGAAATTATTTCTTTATTATATCTGTGGGATAATTAAGAAACAATTTCTCAATGAAGATAAGTACAATAATAATTCAATTGTTAACATGAGATATATGTCACAACCCTCCTTCAAAATGAGGGAAGGGATAGAAAAGTGTCACAACCTTCCTTCTTCAAGTCGAAGGAGAGATAATGACCCCTGAGTCCTGCCTTCAATAGAGCTTGGCATGGTGACTAGAACCAAGGGTATAGAATCTCACACAAATGGAAGGCATTACCCTTTTTTTAAAACAAGATTGGGAGATAATATAGAGAATTCCAAATAACACAAAATGTTAATATAGAATAACCCAAAATCCAACCCATGCATGATTTAAAAATAATAGCCAAAAAAGTACAACCATGGTTCTAAATAAAATTACCAAAAGAAAGATTCTATGCTGCATCATAATAATAATCCTGAAACCTGAGCTAGTAAAGTCCAGAACGGTCCTCAAAGTCTACCTGGAAGCTTGAAAGTAGTTTTATAACATTGGGTGACTATACATGTATACATAGTAGGAAGACCAAGTTTTCTCTTTCACTAGTATGAGACACATTCTAATGAACCTATAAAAAAGTAGATACTAACAACACATAATAGGGAAAGCTGAACAACCCAACCTCACCAAGGCATACTCTCCAAATAATGCATTTTAAGTAAAGTAATAGTATAAGAACAACGATGATTTGAGTAACTCACAAAACATTTCCCACCAGTTAATTGATCATACCTAACAGTTAATGTGATAACAATACCGACCTCCCCTAAATGAAATCACACTACAACAACTTCCAGTACACACATGGGTCACGAATCACACATATCATGCCCGTAGACACCTAGGTCACAACTACCACACCTCTCACCTAAAAAAACTGTGGGCTAATCCTGAAGACACTTTTGAAACAAATGTGGATCACAGAAACCTGAGACCTTCATCCACACCACATCCTACCTGAGGAATCTAGAGCTATGGTAAAACTGAAGCCATTACAGACTTCCCAAATATGCTCGAGTGGTAAAAACCTAAAAGGGGGTGTGAGGAAGAAATTCTGTAAAGATCCATCCATCCTCCCACTGAGATATTGGGAAACCCACCATCTCCCATGAAATTGGGGTGTTCGATAAGTAGTGTTCAATATTGGTGGGGTGTATATTGAAAATCACAAGGAACTACTATTTATACATATAGGTAAACAAGAACTCAACCCAAACTATGGGTTTCAAACGTACAACAATACCACACACAACCACCTTTTCCTCTACCCCTATGCACACAAACACACCATAACCACTACGAAATCATAAACCTAACCACTTGTTCATTTAGTCAATGATCATTCTTTATTAAAGAGTTCATAGTAATTAATTCCATTACTACCCAGGAAACCACTATCTACAACCATTATCAACACAACAAGAAATTGAAGTTTTAGTCCCACTGCACAAATATAACATAACCACATTTTAGCCCTCTCCACAACATCACTCGATGGTCACAACAAAAAAAGGAAGTCCCAATGCCTAAAAGTTTATCTATTATAAAAAAATGGCATTATATCAATTTTAGATTCCATCACACCTCCCATTCCACCCCATACACAAATCCCACATCAAAGCACCACCAAACATTATCTCTTCTACACAAACATGTCATACCCCAAATACAAAGTCATTATTTATACCCACTTGCGTACCCATGATATGGCTACCAACAACACACAACCCCAACAAAGTAAAAAACACATACAATCACAACAAACTGCCACACAATTAAGCCAAGTATATTGAGATTTATCAAAAGGGGTTCTTTAATTCCAATTTAAATAATATGGGTGATAAAAAACATGTTAGATCATGGGGAATCCATTTATTTAACCAATTATACATGATTAAATGGTTTGATATTTTCTATTATTCATTGAGTATCAACAATAAAAATAAGAACATCACCAGTGTGCAAGAAAAGGCCACCAACGACCACAATTTTTAAAAGTCCTTACAAGAACAATAATTTATAACAGGAAAAAGGGTAATTAAAATAAAATAACACTCAAAATTCATCAATATTCAATTCCTTGCATGTTATCATAAAAGTTATTGTTATCTATTTATCACCATCTTCCCCCTCATTTATTCCCCTCATTAAATAATGAATTCATCCATTCTCTCCGGAGAAGCATTAGTACACCCACCACGAATGATAAAAAATTAAGGAGGGAAAAAGTTATATCCCTACATTGAACAACAGGAGACTAGAACTCCTCCTTTCATCAAATAGGGGATCACACAAGTAGCAGGAAACTCTAAGAAAATATGGAAAGGAATGGTCTCTAGCACAAGCACATGACTCGTCTGGGGAAGAAAATTTCTTCACACACCAAGAGGCAAGAGACAACAGAAACTTGAATTTTAAGAAATATAGATCCTATATCAACAGAATGAGAAATGGTTTCATGGGCCATTAAACTGGGATCGTCATTAAGATTACGCGTCTTGACTATTTGATTGTCTATGTAGCATTAGGATGTTAATGATATAATTTATATCCCTTGAATTGAATTTAGAAATGATCAAACATGCCTTTAAACTCGATTTACATCAAATAAAACAAAGGAGGGGTGAAACTTGAAAAAGTAGGAAAATTTGAAAAAATGATGCTCACTCTGAGGCTGATGCTGACACCGACACCAATGTTGTTGCTTACGTCGACACTGACAGTTCAAAATGACACGCTGATATCGACAGTTCAAAATCACATGTTGAAACTGACCATTCAAAATGGCACGCTGACACAGACAGTTCAAAATGACATACCGACACCGACAGTTCAAAAAAGGACACATTGAAACTAACTGTTCAAAAATGACTCACTGACACCAACAATTCCAAAATTACTCACTTACACTAACTGTTAAAAAAACTCGCCGACACTTACTGCTCAAAAACAGACTCACGGAATCCAACAGTTGAAAAATGACTTTCCGACCCTGACAGTTCAACACATGACTCACCAACATCGAAAGTTAAAAAATGACTCACCAACAAAAAAACTGGATTTTTAGAAAACTCTCATAATGAGTCACCGATACCTCCCAAAACACCCTAAACACTATATTTTCATAATTAAATTGACCGAAGAGGATCATTCCATTACATCAGATTCCCCTCAAACTATTCTCAACCTCATGAATTTAAAACCAAACCCTGAGAAGAGGGTCCCAAATAACCACCCCATATGATACCTCTAAAGGATAAAACTTATTGTGTTGCTCAAAATATGAATTGAAACATCAACATCCAAGAACATATCATCCCACATCTGCTAACACAGGAATCCACAAGATACCCCACACACCAACATTCCGTACACACAAATTAGGGAATTTATTCATCCATGTCAAGATACTATCTACTTTAGGCCACCCTGACTCTCCTTCATGAGTTTAATCACATCCCCATTAATGCATCCCGATTAAGAATAAGGTTTCCCGCCACCACATGTTAGGAATTTATTATAGTTTATAGATTATAGAAACAATCCATCTCATAGAAATCAAGGTTAGGAACTATATGACATATCAAAATACATAAGCAATACTCAAAACAACTGTGGTTAGCATGCATGCTGCTACACATCTCACACCCAAGTACTCTCATCTAAGCCAACATGCCTGCACAAACCAAGAAATAGGGGAATGTTCCACCCATGCAGCACATTCATCCCAAAATCCTGGATCTCTACTAGCTACTCCACAAACGTTGTTTCATCCCAAATAACCAAATCTCCCTAATCAATGACATGAGAGTCAATATGAAGATAATGAAGAAGCTAGGATACATGAAAGAAATTGTGGATCCTGTCTAACTATAGTGGAAATTCCAACTGATATTCACCCACACCAACTTGTAACAACACCTCAAAAGGTCTTACAATCCTAGGGGAGATATTTCTCTCTCTGACTAAACTCTGATTCCCACATCGAGGGGAAATCTTCAGAAACACATGGTGCCCACCCACGAACTCCATGGATATCCTCCTATGATCATAATATGACTTCTTCCACTCCTAATCTTGCTTCATCCTCTCGTTCATGAGTTGAACCTTCTCTGTAGTGATTCTTACCACGTCGTGTCCAAGGAAATATTATTCTACAACTATATCTAGCACATGGGTGAATGATACGACCTTCTATATCGGGCTTCGAATAGTGCCTGGATAGTGTTATAGTTACATATATTATTGAAATAAAACTCTAACATAGAAAAATTTCATGCCCCTGATCCCCCAAAGACTAAAACACACATCCACAACATATCCTCCAAAGTCTGGATGGTCCACTCTATCAACCCATCCGTCTAAGGGTGGAAAGCTGTGCCAAGGAATTATTAGGTGCCAAAATCATATTATTTCCCCCTCCAGACGTTTGAGGAAATCAATGAATCGTAATACAAGATGATGAATCTTTTAACCCCATGCAGCTGCACCACCTCGTCCAAATACCTCCTTGCCAAGGCATCCAATATGCCCAACTCCTTGATTTCTAGGAAGTGATCCAATTTTATCAGCTGATCCAAAACTACCCAGATAGTATCATATCCCCCCTGATCCTTGGGTTGTCCCTTGATGAAATATATATAGATTTAATCCCTCTTCCACTCAGGGAAATATAAGGGATGCAACAGACTGCAGGGAAAGAAATGCTCAACCTTCACCTACTGATACACAAGGAAGCTTGTCGCAAACTCTGTTACCGCTTTCTTCACCCCATGCCCCAATAACTATTCCCTATCACCTAGGTACATATTATAAATTCTTGGTTATACCTATAGGTTTGATCTATGGAAATCATGGAGAACACCCTCATGCATCGCCACTGGTACAAATAGCTTCCCATAGAAAAGCATCTGATTCTAACCATCCTCCAACCATCTTTCAAGAGAATCGTCGTGATCAACATGACCACACATCACTTCAGTATTTGAGTCTCCCCACAAAGACTCCTACACTAACCACATCAAGGAAGAATGTAATATCATCTGAAATAGATATAATTTTCCTCTATCCACCCTATCTTCTAGGTGAAACGTAGCCAACTCTTCAATCTCCTTCCAAGCATCCCCAGATTCTTGAACCACTTCCCTCAATGAATTCCTTCTAAAGGCATAGGCCACAACATTTACCTTAACATTAGTTTAAGAGAGCATTATTTCATTTTCCTGAAGATACTAAATCCACCTCTGCTACCAAAAATTTCAAGTCCCACTAAGAAAATATGTACCTCTATCTTTTATGATCTGTGAAGACCACAAAGTGCCCCCAGATGAAGTAATGCTTCAATAACTTCAGTGAAAACATGACGGATGTAAATTCCCTATCATGGGTGCTATATTTAAATTACTGGGTATTTAATACCCTAGACCCATAAGATAATACTCCCTGCTATAGCATCATCACATATCCCAAGCCAAGACCATAAGAATCAAAGAACACTTTAAACATCACCCCATCCTCCAGCATTCTAAGCACTGGAGCACTGACCAACTCCCCCTTTAAATATTTGAACGAGTTATTAAACTACTCACTCCACAATAATTATTGATCATTACTACTCAAGGATATCAATGGAGCTACAAATCATGAGAAGTCAGGTACGAACCTCTGGTAATAGCCTTACAGACCGAGGATGCAACAAACATCCGCCACATTCTTCAGTGATACCCATGAAACAACCACTTTGACCTTTGATGGGTCCACTGCTATCCCCCACCAAGATACCACATGACCTAGTAAGTGCACCTCTCACATCATGAACATGCACTTAGATAACATCCCATAGGAATAGTGGTGTTTGAGGACCTCCAATATAGTCCTCATATGCTTCGAGTGCTCCTCCTATAAATGTGAGTAGATAAGGATGTCATTGATTAAAATGATAAAGAACTAGTCTATGAACTATTAGAAAATAGTGTTCTTGAGCCCATGAACAAGATTGGTGTGTTCGTGACCCCAACAAACATGACCACAAACTCAAAGTTCCAATACCTACACCTCAAAGAAATCACCAAGATTCGACCCTCATTTAACATAAACTAGTGATAACTATAATGCAAATTGATCTTAGGGAACCAACCCACTCTCCTCAGCTGGTCGAAAAGAACACCTATACTTGGAAGGGGAAACGATTCATGAATATTACCTGATTCGATCTTCAGTAGTTAATGAAAAAACTAAGACTACCATTTTCCTTCTTTGAGAATAATATTGGAGGACCCCATGACAACGCACTAAGTCAGATAAAGACCTTATTCATCAGATAATTGATCTGAATCCAAAAATCCCGCAACTAAAATGGCTCCATACAATAGAGATCCATAAAAAATGGATGGACATTGGGTTTTAAGTCTATTCTAAACTCAACATCACATCAAGGGGGTAGAGTCAGAACCTCTAATGGGAAGACATCCAGGAACTCTCAGAAACCCCTCGGAACCTCCACCATATCTGTGTCTACTGATCCGACTGAAAGTTTAGTCGACAAGGAGAGAAGAGGCTCCACACACTGATTCCCCACCAGACATATTCCCTCCTAAGGAAAACAACACACTGGCTATCCACACATGAAAACACTACTCATCTCTGGAAGTAGTAGATAACATAATGAAGAGAATAAAACTAGTTGATTACTATAAAGACATTGTAGGACCATATCTAGGAAGTCTAGGGGGAAATATAATTTATATACTTTAATTACGTTTTCCTTGACGAGTCCTCAGGGATTCCCTACTGTTGAGACAATAGTTGGGAATGAAGCTATTGTGGAATACAATCCTTCTAGTCCCAGACTCTTGAATGTTGTGTAAGACATGATATTGACACTATCACCTTTGTCACACAATGATTTTCCACATTTTTTAGCTCTAATGAATATGAGAATTTAAAAGATATCTGGATCTCATTTCTTCTTTGGTAGTATATTTAATTCCACCAATGAACACTCCCATGTAAGAGGAATTGTTCCAATATCTTCTATCTACTCCTAATTTTTACAATGTCTTTCATTAATATTTTATATTTCTAAATGTTTTAAATATACTCTTTAAATGGTATATTAATATGAAAACTTTAAAGTGTTACAAAAACTTACTGTTCTACATGTTGTACTTCACATTGGAAATTAATTCTAGAAAAGATATTCTTGGCTTGCAATAATGTGGTTCTTCTTCTTCTTTAGCTACTTATTATTTATTAGCATCATCTTCCAATTCTATTTCTTGCACCCGTTTTTTCCTTAAAATTCTATGCCACATTATTATACATGTTCCCACTTCAATGTTTTATTGATTTGAAATATTCACCTAGTCCTACTTCAAGGAATCCATTATGTGTTCCTATAACTATCTCTCTAATCTGATCCACATTTTTTCTAACTTGATGCTCCAGATTTCACAATGAGGCATGTTGGTTTGATGCTACTTCTTTTATTTCATTAATTATATCCACAAAATTGGTCATGAATGTGGACAATGTAACTTTTAATGTATGGACCTGGCTTGATAGTGTGGGCCCCTGTGGTGCTTATTTTTGGAACCCTTATGTTATTTTTTTGATACCTTTTTCGTTATTTTTGTTGTGATATACAACTCATAAATTGATTACAAAATTTAAATCAATATAATTTGTTTATTTAATAAACATACCATGATGGATTTATGACAGGACCATCATGATTTCCATCATCTTGTTCAATGACTCTAGTTGTGCCACTATCTCACAATTGTTTTTGATTTCAAAATTTCATTTTTTACTTCTCTTATCTTTTTCATTGTAAAATATTGCTAGTTATCTCATCCAAAAAGTTCTTTCTAGCTTCAAATGACTTCTTCATTAATATTACTCCTGTTATAGTGTCAATAATTGACACATTTCCCTATGAAAACCCCTTCTAGAATGTTTTGATTAGAATCCATTGATCTATTCCATGATGAGAGAACTTTAATTCCCTTAAATAATATATTTATTTATATTGAAATTGAAAAAATATTTGAGTTTTTACCCCAAACTCTATTGAAATTGAATGTGGAATGAGGAGGGTGATGATGTTTTGTGCCAGCTCTTCCCATTAGTTATTGAATGTAGAAGCAGGATTTGGATCCAATCTCAAGCTCGATCACATAATGAAAATCATAAAATATGGAGTCTTAGTGCATCACAATAATAATTATAGAATTGGAATGTGTCACATATCTTGAGTAAGTTTTTGAAATTTTTGTTAGGATCTTCATGTGTCAATACATTGAATTGTATACTCTTTTTTATCGTTGAAATTATTACAGGACTGATCTCGAAGTGATTTTCTAAAATGGGGGTTCTAGGATGCTCATTTTCAAACATGTGTTTGATGGATGACCATAGTATGCAAGTGTCTGCAGTCCTAGATCTCTTTGATAAACCCCCATGGGTCTTTTTTATTTTGTGCCTGCCATGGTCGCAGTGACTTTAATATCTAGTATTGGTTAAAATTATTTTTTGAATCAATGTTTTATTTTCCCTTTGACTGTGTGTTGTATTTGTTCATTAATGATTTTAAAATTTAAAACTCACAACATGAAAAAAACAAATATAAAAAGAGAAATTTAAATAAAATAATAATAAAAATTGAAATCCTAAAAACCAGAAAGAAACTATCCCAAACCATTTTTCCAGTTTGACAGTCCAAGTGGTTGTCATTAATTCTCTATGTTTCCATGCAATTTTTTTTATAAAACCCAATTTTCATACTAGATTAATTAAAATTTAGTATTATGAATATTCACGATCTATCAACCAAGATGGCATACTAGTTTATTTATTATTTCTAAATATTTAATTTTGTTATTTATTAAGAAATATGTGAGAAAAGATGGGTATTGATTTGATTTTGTTAAATTAAAATATGATAGAAAAGCATTTTGATTGGTTTTTAAATAGATTTGAAAATTATGATTGGGTTTTTATAATTTCAATGTAAATTTGAAATTAAAATTAATAAAATAGGTTGATTAATTCATGATTTTTGTCGAAGTAGAGATGTGGATGATCCAATGGTTATGGAATGCCCTCCACAATGAGGTAATATTATATTTCCCATGGTAAGGTAATTTAGGGTGTTTTTGAATCATGTTTGTCTTGATACCATGTTTAAACTTAATTTCACCTAATGCTAAATACGGTCATTCCTTATTTAGGGTTCCCAGTTTCACAATTTTAATGATCCTTATATATTTAAATATCAATGGCCATGATTAATGAAAACAAAAGGTATTATAAGTTGATGAATAAATTTCAAAAACTGAATAAATGGATAAAAATAAATGAAATAAATCTAAAAACACCTCAAACCTTCTTTTATATTACACTAGAACAAGGTAGGTTTAACCCCACATCCTAGTGATGAGAGAATTATAGGAAAGGGGAAAATAAAGCATGGAGAAAAGAATGATGAACTAAGGGAGGACCTTGTATAATGTAGCTTCTCGCTCCAAGCTTGGGTCTCTGGTCGATCTAGATCTCCCAAAAACAGTAGCCAATCACACTTTTTTTAAGCACTAGATGGGATCCAATATTAATTAATATCATAATGATTTGTTCTATTGGTGTTATGTGTACTATCCTATGTCAAAGATTATTTCAAAAAAATAGATATGTTGAATATGTATATTAAACTATCATCCTGTGAATTTACATGGCATGTAAAGTTTTTACATGATATTTAATCTTTTTATTTCTTATTGACTTGAATTATGGTGTATCACTTCAAAAAAATATCCAAAAAATCTAACATTGTGTAATATTTTTACATAATGTGTAATCATTATTCATAATGTGTAATCATATCATGGATTGTCCTGAGTGGATTCTTCATCGGATAAATTCTTGATGTGTAAATTAATTAAAAGATGTGTAATCATTCATATCTAGTTTTATATATTCATTGTATCCTATTTTTTTCTCATTCTACTTTTCTTCACTCATAACACGAAGTACCTTCTAGCTCCCTTATTCACTTCTTTTCACTCCTTTTTCAAATATCTGTTATTTCGTACCGTAAAATATAAAACAAGTCAAACGTTCCAAATGTTATCAATATTAATTAATTAAATACAAAATCAATTTGTTAAACACCATAAAATATATGCATAAAAAACATCTATAAAATTCCCCCATATATGAATTCGTACCTTTCCTCAATGATGTAATATCATCATAATACAGAGGAATATCACATTACCAATTTTAAAATTCAATTTCAACAAAATAATTTGTGAAAATGGAAAATCAAATGTTTTAGTATCACATATTTAAAATTTATAAATTCATCAATTTTCAATGAATAAAAATAAATCATGTATTTTTATTTTCCTCTTTTGAAATAAACAAGTATTTTTAACAAACCATTTTAATTTTTCAATTCATTTTCTATATGCATACCACTAATAATTTACCTCACATGAAATTCTCCTCTCATCATCAAGGTACAAATGTAAATATAATTCAGCACACACCTCAAGAACATGTCACGTACCATAGATTTACTATTAATCTAACATCTCCACCATGTAAAGAAAGAATCAGAAATAATCATGAGGGATTCACCAATTTATAAACAACTAACAATGAGGATTAGGGAAGGTAGGTATATGATGTAAATAAAGTAAGTCTAAAAAAAGTTTCAATTCTAAATTAATTTTTATTAAAAATAAAAATAGCTCAATGAAAGTATCCTCCAGACCCAGTATCACAAATCTATATCATATTTAGATGAAAAGTAATAAATGAAACACCATATTTTATTATTATTTTCCCTTTTTTTTGAATGTTGTATGCGGTAAAATTCTCAAATCCACCAACGAACCCCTAATGATCTCCACAAAAAAATGTTTGTAATAGTTATAGAAAAATCACCAATAATGTAAATAGAGATTATGCAATTTCCATTTAAATAATCAATTTTTAATATATTTTTTTCTTTTTGTTTCAAGAGGGTGAGAAATATGTACAAAAAATTTTCCATCCCAAATATCATGAAATCTCCCCATATTTATTCATTACAAAATTATCATATATTTCATTAGTTTCCATTTCCTACACTCATTGGTTTAACAGTAATGAAAAAATATTTAGGGGAAGGTAGGAAATGATAAAATGGTCTTGTAACAAGACTTATTTCGTAACAAGGATACTCATAGATTCAACAAAATTAAAAAGGGATTAATTTAAAGATCTTCTTTGGATATGGGTTTAAAGAAAATATTTTCTCATTCATTTTAAAAGTGTCATTGTATATTCATG
Source organism: Viscum album (assembly GCA_963277665.1). Lineage (NCBI taxonomy): Eukaryota > Viridiplantae > Streptophyta > Magnoliopsida > Santalales > Viscaceae > Viscum > Viscum album. The sequence continues at coordinate 599,437,187 of OY728144.1, forward strand.
GATTTGATACGATACAAATCTTGTTCTACAAGAAAACATGACCTTGTTTATTAATAAATTTCCAAAATAACGAATGTAAAATATTGTCTTAGTGAATTTCTCAGGAATTATATTAGTGGTTTGGAAAAGTATTCATGGAAATTCATATAAATAATTAAATAATTCAATGAAAATATCATAAATTCAAATCATGGAAAAATCTCAGAAAAATTTCATCTATAAGTACTAAAATTATCCCAAAAATTTTGATTTTTCAAATACTCATCCACATTTTTATCACAAACAATTCATCTCCCCATTTTCTCATTCAAATTTATTGAAAATAATAATAAATTCATGAAACAATATTTATTCGTTGTAGTTTATGTCTCGTAGTTCCATTTACTAAAGAATGAACAAAATTTCGAGAATAAAATTGGTGGTTAAAAACTCCAAATAAATGTGGGGAATATGGTAGAATTTTTTTGATTGTGAATATCTTACTACCCTTTCAAATTGATGTTCGAAAAAATGGATGTGTATGTTATGCTCTCTCTAGATCCCCTATGTGTAATTGTCTTGCATGAAATGTGTTTTTAATGTAGTCTCTTATTTGAATTCCATTAGCTTACTATTTCCTTCCACCATGATGATCCTTAAAATTAAAAATAAACAAGTGAAAGAATAGTCCATTATCAAAATATTTGGAAATATTTCGAGTGATAGCATGTGCACCTCCAAAAAAGAAATAAATAATAGAAAAAACATAGGTTTCCCTTGAAGAGATATTTATTTCCATCACTGGCTTGAACATACCTTCTTTAGGTCCATCTTAAGGGACATATGATTGAAATTTTTTAACCACTTTGTTGTCTATAAATGGTCTCAGTTGTGTCCTATCCACATTGGTCAGCCAATTTCCTTTTTCTATGAATAACTTAAATATTCTAGGTCGTAGTACATTCTTGATATCCATTGGATCGACCCCCCAAATTATGCAATCCTAATAAACTAAATGGAAGTTCATGTACCATAAATTCCATTTTTCATTTATAAAATATAGTGGATTAAGTTACTATATTGTTTTTGGAGATCTTGTTATATAGATTTTTCTTTTTCTTTAGTTGATCATCCTCTTGTAAAACTACATCTAACTCATGTACCACATCAATTTCAGCAACATTCCCATATTTGGCTATTTTTACATCGCAAAAAAATGTTTTCCTTATGAACAATGATGTTCATTATTGTCTGTTGATTTTGAAACCATCTTTATAAGGCCCTAGCCTTAATCCTTACTTAATCTTGAGTTATTATAAGTTTACACATTGGGGATCTTTTCAGGTTTAGAGTTTTAGAGAATTAGATCATGAAACTTGCATTACATTCCACATTTAAACAAAGTGGTTACCTAAAAGACAATATTAATTTTTCCCATCAACGTAAACATATTTAAAATAAAACATGGATTCTTTATTGACACTTCCTTGACACTATCATCACATCATGTACCCTTCCCTTGACCTGTGAAAAACAATTCAAAAACTTGGGATGAGCATAAAAAGCTTAGTAAGGGTTATAAAATGTATGTAAAGGAAACATGAGTACATATATACATAAGAATGAAATCATACTTTACCCATAAAGCATAAGCACTTTAACATACCTCAAAAAATTATGAATAAATCATAGAAATCATAAGACATAAAGGTAACTTGAGGCATTCATAACATTCTTATGTAGGTAGTAACACTCTTGGTTACGTTTGGAATACCCATCACAGTATATTACCTAAATCTCTTCAGAGAAACCTTAACATTTAACCCGTTCGTGTTACCCAATACATTGGAGAGCTATATAGGGCTCACCTGCCCTTAGTTTATCACGGAACCACTCGTCTTCATAAACAATGCCCAAGAACCATAACATTATCATAGCACATAACTTAAGCATAAAGTAAATATAACGTTCCCACATTGCAATAACAATATAACATTTTAAGATATTGAATCCATTCTAAAAAACATTTTCAAAACCATTTAATACATTTAATAAAGAGATTTTTTAATCAACGTGTCCGATACCACTTTGAATCTTTTAAAATTTTACACCATTAATATCCACATAAATAAATCCTTGAAACCATTTTAAAAACATTGATATTAATGAGGAATAATTATAAGATTAAATCATTAAAACATTTAAAATGATATTTTAGTTAAAGGGTTTTTATCAAAATGAGAGACACTTGAATACAATAATTGAGGAATAACAATTAATCATAACTTTATAATATCATGAGAATAAAGGGATTCATGATATAATATTCCAAAGGACAGTATATACACCATATAAGTGTGAATTGGTGCATAACAACAATGAAGTCTCAATAGAAATGTAAAATGAGATAAAATCCCTTATAAAGAAGGTATCCTTAAATTAAGGATGAATCAATCTAATAATTATGTGTGAAAAACATAAATACACCCAATATAAGTGGATATTATGTGTAAAACAATGAAAGGTCATTCACACATATTCAATGGATAACATATTCAATAACTACATGTTGAACCCAAAGAAATCGAAATTGGGTTAAGAAGTTCCCTTGGTAAAATTCAACAGCCTAACAACATCACTTTAAAATTCATAAAATTAGTTGATGAGAGAGAGAATGGTATCTCATCACTTGGAAATAAAATTTACATCAATAAGGATATATAATAACATATCCCATCATAAAAAGATTTAGATTAAAAGACATAACAAAATAAGTCTTTTTAAAAGAGGAGTGTGAAAGGTTCCCTTACAGATTTGGGAAACTTTCAAAACGTACACCCCATGGAAGAAGGGTCATACAATGAAGATGTAACTACCCATAAATGAGATTATATTATACTAATAGTAAAATAATTGGAAGTACATAAACCACACAAAAAGGAAATAGTGGCCAATGTAGCATGAATCTCACGGGAACAAAAAGTGAGATGAAAATCCGCTTATGAAAATTCGGCCGCCTAACGGCGCCACATAAAACTTCCAAAAATGGGTTGATGAGATCAAATCGGGTCTCTTATCACATGAACATATAAATTATAGAAAGAGGAATATAAAAGAACATCCTGTAACATAATAACATGGAGCATAAAAGAAATGACATAAAAGAGAGTACTTTCAAAGAATGAGATAGGTAGGATTCCCTTACCTCGTGTCCGACATGACTCGATCATTATTTAATCTCTTGAATAATAAAGTTTGGTCAATTTATAATTTCTTAAGGACCTCCTTTAAATATTATTATTCAGTTCATATCACATATTATAATGTTATAATAATTGGTTAATAAAGTGAGTTCATATCAGACGTTTTTGTCGATGTTCAATACATGAGTAAAAATTGAACTTGTTGGAAAATAATTTTCCATATAGTTATAGGTATATAATCTCAAGAATAGTATTGATGTTTTAAATATCATATATATCCAGTATATATTCATTTTATACTATTACATAGCATTTGGAGATAAAAAATAAAAAGCACTGTTCATGGAGACGGTAGGCCGTACGTACGCATTAACGCTACTTTCATTTTTTGTCATATTAATGGAATTAAAAAAAAAGAGAGATATATATATTATAATTCCAGAATGATATCCATAATGTAGATGTAATATATTACATATATATCCATTATATATATGTACTTATAATAGTACATAACATTTGGAGATAAGAAATGAAATATACCGTTCATGCAGACGGTAAACCGTATGTACGCATGAACGCTACATTCATTTCTTTTTTTGTATTAAATGGAATGAAATAATAATTATATAAAGGTATATTATAATTACAGTAGGATAACATATTTAATACCATTAATTACATCCTTTATACGTCCCACATATGACATTAATGAATCAAATCCCTTTGAGGGGGCGGTAGTCCGCACTTCCTAAAATGAAGATATCGCGTTTACCCATAATGGAAACCATAAAGGTATGCCATAAATGACAAATACAGAATCTTACGGAAAACATAAAAATATTATATATCATATATAAATATAGTGACATCTTAATGGCCACCTTTGAAGGTGTTAAAAGAATATTGAACAATCATCGTTTCGTGAGGCAGAAATTCGCCATCCACAGAAACAGTATGTTCTTTAACCATTAGACGAAGTTGTGTGTAAGTGTAGCTCGAATCCTTCACATAACAACATCCTAGTATATTTAATATAATGGTGTTTTTACAAAAGAAAAGAATAAAAAGAGTTTAGGGGGTTGGAGAAGCAAAATAAAACAAAAGTACACAAGGGAAGACATTACCTTTATATCGGGTAACTCTCATTGATTTGAGATCAAAGGCTTCCTTGGAAAGGATTCTGCCCAAATTGAGGCTTCAATGATGAAGAGAGGGATGTGGAGAGATTAAATGGGCAGGGTTTGGCCGAGCCAAAGTCTTTAGAGGTGTGTGTAAGGTGGTAGAGGTGGGGGCCTTTTATAAGAGGAGAGGAGGGGCACCCTTGGAAAGTTATAAAATATTACTTTATTATATAATGATTTTCGGATTTAAAAGGTCCTAAAAGGATATATTTAGAGTATAAGGTGATAAGGTTTCTAAATCCACCCATCCAATAGGTTTGTGACAAGTTTATGTTATAGTTTTAACATTATCATTTCATTTTATTTAAATCCCTTATTAATGAGGTAATTGCTGCATTATCATGATGTCATAAATAATTTAATTTATTTAATGTCTAAAAATTATAAAAAAATATCATGATGTATGAAATATTTTTATATTTCTAATGAATATTTATAGTCAAAAATATTACTTGTATAACCCCATTTAAAAATTATTTTAGCAAAACAACTCATGTTTCTGACATTTTAATTTTAACTTTAAATAAAAAGGTATTTATGTCATTTTCCAACCAATGTGGCTCCATGGGGTCCCCAAGTTGACCCATGGATTGTCTTGGACGGCCATGACACATCCAAATAGGGTAGGACATGTGTCAAGTTCATTTCATATTATTAAAACATTATTTTTATTTTAAATTACACTAATTACCTCTAATCGCGATTAAAAACATAAAAGTTACTATTCACCAAAAAATTATTTTAATCCCATTGAACCTCATTTTACTTCCTAATGACAACCATGTATGTCGGATTTTTGAAATTCAAAACACAGAAGTGGTCTAGTTTCATTTAAATGAAAAATCAGTTTTTTAAGTACCACATAGTGGTTTTACTATTCATCAAAAATTGATGTTTTTCAGAACAATACCAAAAATTAACCCTAAGCTATATTTGATATTCCAAATTAAAAAATGATTTATATTTTAAAAAATTCAAATCATATAAGTTACATTAATTAATTTAATAATTAATTCCCACTGTCATGACAAATAGCGTGTTTTTATGAAACAATATATATCAAAAGATTGACACTAGTTTAAGTCTGATTTCAAAGTGAAATTAATTCCAATGACCACTATTGGATTAAATGGTAAAAATATATTCTAATTTAACTTTAAAACCAATTTAAAATATAATATAATCATATAAATAAATTAGATTAAAAAGTAGATTTGAATTAAAATAGAACATTTTTGACTATTCATAAAAAAATGAACTTTATCAGAAAAATACCAAATATTTACACAAAGTAAATTTTGATGTCCCGATTCTAAAGAAGAATTTTATTTTTTCAAATATAACACATAAAATTGTCAAAAAGTGGATTTAAAAGAGGTTCTCCATCAAAAGGCAGTTAATCGACCTTTTAAAGAATATTAGAATGTTTACGCTTAAAATTGGATTCATTCGCATTTTTAATCCTCTAACATTTATTGTAGAGAGTAAAAATATTTGACAAACATATATAATCATTTTGTAGTTAGTTCTATTCATCCCAGCCATTACAACGACTAGTCATTAACTATCAATTAAAATAATATTATTTTATTATTAGAGTGCAACGTAAGATTCCCAAGAAACTCGTTGTTGCGTATTGGGTACGCCATCGAGCATAGCGTACCCTTTGAAGTAATATTAATAATTTGTTCACAAATATGGGTAAATGTGAAAATATCAAATTCTTTATTTACCTGGGGTGTTACATCCTTCCCCCCTTTTGGGAATTGCGTCCTCGCAATTTTAAAATTGGGCTTGGAAACTTCTTTGAAAATACGACATCGGAACAAGAGTCAGTAAAACAATCACTTTAAAATATAGAAAGATAAGTACAAAGGTCACCCGAGTTAACCCATACTAGGATTCCATGTAGGAAAATATGGATATGGAGGAGAAAACAAAGGGTCATGTTCTGATGGAGAGTGATAGTAAACATGTCTAGGAGAAAGTTGACCATAATAAAATCACAAACTTGTGATGGGTTAAACGGTATCCGATTCCCCAGTAGGAAAAGTTAACAGGCAACATTTTTGTTTTAAGTTACTCTTCATTGAGGAATTTATTTTTGAGTTTAACTAAATCATAATGAAACATACTTACTTGTCAAGTATACTTTCAACTTTTACTAGATTCCTTAATCAAACTCATATTTTCTCCAAAATATAAGTATTTAGGATGACTTGTTCACATTAAGAGAGCTATAATCAACTTCTAGAGAATCATCAAATCCACAAAAGAGAACTATATACTTCCCATGTCTTTAGACATTAACCAAAACTAAAACCAAAAGTACAACAATGACCATTCAATAAACAATTGTCCATAAAATTCTTCAAAGTCAACCAAACTAAGATTGAAACCCAAATATTTGAAGGATTTAATCACATAGTCTTCCAAGGTACAAATTAACTTTTATCTCCAAATAACATCAGTTGCTCTTAAATTCTCATATTGAAAATTAATTAACCTAATCACATATCCACCATGATAGGTTAATAATTTCCATAGATAACCCAAAATAAACTTACTCTTGATTCCTAAAATCATCTAACTAAAAAGAATTAATCAAACTAACCAGGGACTTCACGTAGTCCAGTGGTAGGCGATAAATACCAATCGCACTTTGGTTGTGGGTTTGATTCCCGCAGCTTTGTCCGACGCGACGGGTTGTCACACGGTCTACGTGTTGTCCTTTTTCCAAAACTATATAATTCTTAAAACATTCCCCAAAATGAGATAAAATCTTCAAAAATAATCATAACATATTTTAACCTCAAGTTTATCTCATGCCTTTCATTTTCCATCATAACATATAATAACCCATAATTACCTCAAAAGTAAGGATCATATAAACCCTAATGGTTACCTTTATAATTATTACCTGAACTTCTATATCGATTGGTCATCTCATACATGATGCATTACAGAACATACCAAGGTACAATTGGTTGATCATGACTCCTTGATAGTTGGTTTAGAAAAACCACGAGTTTCCTCATTGAATCCCCCATTTCATCCAGTCTCTTAATCAGAGAACCACCACAGTTTCCTTCAAACCTATTATCACTTTGGTGCCTGCTAGATCCATCCATTCACTAAAAACAGAAATGTTAGTGTGAGTATATCAACAAAACCATCATGTACTAATGTGGAAGATATACTTACTCATTCACTTTATCTAAAAATTATGACTCTTTCTGAAATCCTAACCATTATGGTAATGTCACTTATGCTTAAAGAATACCTTAACCTCTAAAGTTATCTAAACCGACCTCTGATACCAACTATAAGGCCCCAGCCTTAAACCTTACTTAATCTTGAGTTATTATAAGATTACACATTGAGAATATTTTCAAGTTTAGAGTTATAGAGAATTAGATCATGAAACTTGCATTACATTCCACATTTGAACAAAGTGGTTACATAAAAGACAATATTCATTTTTCCCATCAACAGAAACATATTTAAAATAAAACATGGATTCTTTCTTGACACTTCCTTGACACTATCATCACATCATGTACCTTTTCCTTGACCTGTTAAAAACATTTCAAAAACATGGGATGAGCATAAAAAGCTCAGTAAAGGTTATAAAAAGTATGGAAAGGAAACATGAGTACATATATACATAAGAATGAAATCATACTTTACCCATAAAGCATAAGAACTTTAACATACCTCATAAAATCATGAATAAATTATAGAAATCATAAGACATAAAGGTAACTTGAGGCATTCATAACATTATTACATAGGGAGTAACCCTCTTGGTTACGTTTGGAATACCCATCATACTATATTCCCTAAATCTCTTCGGAGAAACCTTAACTTTTAACCCCTTCGCGTTACCCAATGCATTGGAGAGCTATATCGGGCTCACCCGCCCTTAGTTTATCATGGAACCACCCGTCTTCATAAAAAATACCCAAGAACCATAACATAATCATAGCACATAACTTAAGCATAAAGGAAAGATAATGTCCCCACATTGTAATAACAAAATAACATTTTAAGATATTCAATCCATTCTAAAAAACATTTTCAAAACCATTTAAAACATTTAATAAAGATATTTTTTAATCAAAGTGTCCCATACCACTTTGAAGCTTTTAACATTTTACACCATTAATATCCACATAAATAAATCCCTGAAACCATTTTGAAAACATGGATATTAATGAGGAATAATTATAAGAATAAATCATTAGAACATTTAAAACGATATTTTCGGTAAAGGGTTTTTATCAAAATGAGAGACACTTGAATACAATAATTGACGAATAAAATTTAATCAGAACTTTATAATATCATGAGAATAAAGGGATTCATGATATAATATTCCAAAGGACAGTATATACACCATATAAAAGTGAATTGGTGCATAAAAACAATGAAGTCTGAATAAAAATGTCAACTGAGATAAAATCCCTTATAAAGAAGGTATCCTTAAATTAAGGATGAATCAATCTCATAATTATGCGTGACAAACATAAATACACCTAATATAAGTGGATATTAAGTGTAAAACAATAAAAGTTCATTCACACATATTAAAAGGATAACATATTCAATAAATACATGTTGAACCCAAGGAAATCGAAATTGGGTTAAGAAGTTCCCTTGGTAAAATTCGATAGCCTAACGGCGTCACTTTAAAATTCATAAAATTAGTTTATGAGAGAGAAAATGGAATCTCATAACTTGGACATAAAATTTACATCAATAAGGATATATAAGAACATATCCCAACATAAAAATATGTAAATTAAAAGACATAACCAAATAAGTCTTTTTAAAAGAGGAGTGTGAAAGGTTCCCTTACCGATTTGGGAAACTTTCAAAACATACACCCCATGGAAGAAGGGTCATACAATGAAGATGTAACTACCCATAAATGAGAGTATATTATACTAATAGTAAAATAATGGGCAGTACATACACCACACAAAAAGGAAATATTGGCCAATGTATCATGAATCTCACGGGAACAAAAAGTGAGATGAAAATCCCCTTATGAAAATTCGGCAGCCTAACAACGCCACATAACACTTCCAAAAATGGATTGATGAGATCAAATAGGGTCTCCCATCACATGAACATAAAAATTACAGAATGAGGTATATAAAAGAACATCCTCTAACATAAGAAAATGGAGAATAAAATAAATGACATAAAAGAGAGTACTTGCAAAGAAAGAGATAGGTAGGATTCCCTTACCTCGTGTCCGACATGACTCGATCGTTCTTTAATATCCTGAATAATAAAATTTGGTCAATTTATAATTGCTTAAGGACATAATCTAAATAATATTATTTATTTCATATCACATATTATAATGTTATAATAATTGGTTAATAAAGTGAGTTCATATCAGACGTTTTTGTCAATGTTCAGTACATGAGTAAAAACTGAACTTGTTGGAAAAGAATTTTCCATATAGTTATAGTTAAATCATCTAAACAATAGTATTGATGTTTTAAATATCATATATATCTAGTATATATTCATTTTATAAAATTCCATATCATTTGGAGATAAAAAATTAAAAACACCGTTCATGGAGACGGTAGGCCGTACGTACGCATGAACACTACTTTCATTTTTTGTCATATTAATGGAATTAAAACAAAATGAGAGAGATATATATTATAATTCCAGAATGATATCCATAATTTAGATGTAATATATTACATATATATCCATTATATATATGTTCTTATAATAGTACATAACATTTGGAGATAAGAAATGAAATGTATCGTTCATGGAGACGGTAAGTCGTTCGTACGCATGAACGCTACTTTCATTTATTTTTTTTGTATTCAATGGAATGAAATAATAATTATATAAAGGTATATTATAATTAAATTAGTATGACATATGTAATACCATTACTTCCATCCTTTATATGTCCCACATATGGCATTAACGAATCAAATCACTTTGAGGGGGCGGTAGTCCGCACTTCCTAAAATGAAGATATCGCGTTTACCCATAATGGAAACCCTAAAGGTATGCCATAAATGAAAAATATAGAAGCTTAAGGAAAAAATAAACATATTATATATCATATATAAATATAGTTACATCTTAATGGCCACCTTTGAAGGTGTTAAAAGAATATTGAACAATCATCATTTCGTGAGGCAGTAATTCTCCATCCATAGAAATAGTATGTTCTTTAACCATTAGATGAAGGTGTGTGTAAGTGTAGCTCTAATCCTTCACATAACAACTTCCTAGTATATTTAATATACTTTTTTGGTTACAAAAGAAAAGAATAAGAAGATTTTAGGGGGTTGGAGAAGAAAAATAAAACAAAAGAACACAAGGGAAGACATTACCTTTAAATTGGGTAACTCTCTTTGATTTGAGATCAAAGGCTTCCTTGGAAAGGATTATTACCAAAGTGAGGATTCAATGATTAAGAGAGGGATGTGGAGAGATGAAATGGGCAGGGTTTGGCCGAGCCAAAGGCTTGAGAGGTGTGTGTATGGTGGTAGAGGTGGGGGCCTTTTATAAGAGGAGAGGAGGGGCACCCTTGGAAAGTTATAAAATATTACTTTATTATAAAATGATTTTCGGATTTAAAAGGTCCTAAAAGGATATATTTCTAGGATAAGGTGATTCAGTTTCTAAATACACCCATCCAATAGGTTTGTGACAAGTTTAAGTAATAGTTTTAACATTATCATTTCATTTTATTTAAATCCCTTATTAATGAGGTAATTGCTGCATCATCATGATGTCATAAATAATTTACTTTATTTATTTTATAAAATTATAAAACGAATATCATGATGTAGGAAATCGTTTTAGCTTTCTAATGAATATTAATAGTCAAAAATAGGACTTGTATTACCCCATTTAAAAATTGTTTTAGTAAAACAACTCGTTTTTGTGACATTTTAATTTTAACTTTAAATAAAAAGGTATTTATGTCATTTTCCAACCAAAGTGGCTCCATGGGGTCCCCATGTTGACCCATGGATTTTCTTGGTCGGCCATGACACATCCAAAGAGTGTAGGACATGGTTCAAGTTCATTTCATATTATTAAAATATTATATTTACCTTAAATTGCACTAATTACCTCTAATCGCGTTTAAAAACATAAAAGTTACTATTCAACAAAAAAAAATTATTTTAAACCCATTGAATCACATTTTACTTCCTAATGACAACCATTTATGTCAGATTTTTGAAATTCAAACACATAAGTGGTAAAGTTTCATTTAAATGAAAAACTAGTTTTTTAAGTACCACTTAGTGGATTCACTATTCATAAAAAAATTGAAGTCTTTCAGAATAATACCAAAACATCACCCTAAGCTATATTTTATATTCAGAATTCAAAAATGATTTCTATTTTAAAAAATTCAAATCATATAAGTTACATTAATTAACTTAATAATTAATTCCCGCTGTCATGACAAATAGGGTGTTTTTATGAAACAATATATATCAAAAGATTGACACTAGTTTAAGTCTGATTTCAATGTGAAATTAATTCCAACGACCACTATTGGATTAAATTGTAAAAATATATTCTAATTTCACTTTAAAACCAATTAAAAATATAATCTAACCATATAAATAAATTAGATTAAAAAGTGGATTTGAATTAAAATACAATATTTTCACTATTCATTAAAAAATGATTTTTATCGGAAAAATACCAAATATTTACACAAAGTAAATTTTGATGTCCCGATTTTAAAGAAGAATTTTATTTTTTCAAATATAACACATAAAATTTTCAAAAAGTGGATTTAAAAGAGGTTCGCCATCAAAAGGCGGTTAATCGACCTTTTAAAGAATATTAGAATGTTTACGCTTAAAATTGGATTAATTCGCATTTGTAATCCACTAACATTTATTGTAGAGAGTAAAAATATTTGACAAACATATATAATAATTTTGTAGTTAGTTCTGTTCATTCCCGCCATTACAATGACTAGGCGTTAACTACCATTTAAATAATATTATTTTATTATTAGAGTGCAACGTAAGATTCCCATGAAACTCATTGTTGCGTATTGGGTACGCCATCGAGCATAGCATCCCCTTTAAAGAAATATTAATATTTTATTCACAAATATGGGTAAATGTGAAAATGCCATATTATTTATTTACCTGGGGTGTTACAATCTTGATCACTATCAACACTATGATATATTTCTCCACATTGAACATCAACCAGCGCATGTATTGTGGCTAAATATGGCCATCCCAGAATGAGTGGATTTTACTCATCTTCTATGTTAATCTTTAGGAATGAACTGGTAAAGTAAAACTTGTTGACAATAATATTGATTTCAACACTGTGTCTTTTGGGATGATTCACAATTGAATCTATTAATTGTACCAAAACCCTTATGGGATTCAATCCTTCTAATCCCAAACTCTTGAATGTTGTGTATGGCATGATATTGACACTCCCATTTAATTAACACAATGATTTTCTACATATTTTTAGCTCTAATAAATATTGGAATTGAATAGTTAGCTGTGTCGTTTTTCTTCTTATTTAGGTCATTTGATTCTACACCTGAATACACCTATGTGAGTTGAATGGAGTCAATCTCTTATATAAGTTTCTTGTTGGTCACTTTCTCATTCCTAAATTTTTCAAATGTCAGCATGTTCACAAGATCCACTACGAAACATCTGATAATATGAAAATTTAAAATATTCCCAAAACAAACATTCCTACATGTTGTTATTCACTTGTGAAATTCGTTCAAGAAAATGTAGTCACAACATTTACTGAGGTGGTTCATTATCTTCTTCATCCACATGTTCATTATTAGATTCAGATTCTTATTCTCTTACATTTAGTGGTTAATATTCTGAAAATTATATGCCACATCCCTTTTTTTGTTTACATTTTTATTTTTTTAATTTTTCAAATCTTCACATGGGTGTACTTCAAGGCATATTGGATGTGTTCCTATAAGTCTATCTCCAAGTTAAACAACAATTTGGGTAACTTGATGGTCTATATTTCATAATGCAGCCTTTTTGTTTGAGGCTTAATATTTTATTACATTAATTAGATCCTAAGAAGTGGTCATGAATGTTTCTAATGTCTCTTCCAATGTATGGACTTGGCTTGTCGGTGTGCTCTATTGGGGCTCTTATTTTTGGAACCCTTGTGGTCTATTTTGATTATTTTTTCCCTATGATTTTTGTGACCTCTAACCCTAAAACTAATTACCCCAATTGTAATCATCAAAATGTTCATCTTTAATACACATACCAAGGGGATTTTGTAGTGGGTATATTAGGATGTCCATGTTCTTGGTCAATGAATCTATTTTTTCCACCATCCAATCATTGATATTTATTACATGAACACCTTTTTGTTGCATTACTTCTCTTTTCCATTGGAAACTATTGCACTCTATATCATCCAAAATATTGTAGCATGCTTCAGTTAACCTTTTCTTTAATGATCTTCTAGATCCAATGTTCCCAAATGACCTATTTCCCTAAGATAAACCCTCATTGAATTTTTAGATTAGTATCCATACCTCTATTCCCAAATGATGTAATTTTCAAGTCATATCATTGTATCTTTCCCTAGAAGAATATAGATATTCATCTTCAAATTGATTTTTTTTAATTTTTACCCATATGATCATTGACTTCTAATGTAGAAAGAGGTGGGAGAGGAATTTTAGTTCTATATCATCTAATGTAGTGATGAAATATGGAGGAAGGATTTAGATCCAATCTTGATCTCGATAACATACAGATAATCGTAAAAGATAGATTCTTACCATATCAGTTGAGAAATTATATAATTGGAACATATCACAGATCTTATGGTAGACTTCCAAATGTATTTAATGATCTTCATGTGGAAGTTTGGTGAATTTAAAGTTGTTTGTCATCATTGAAGTTATTGTAGGCTTGCTGTCGATGTTATTTACATAAAAATGGGGTTCTATGATGCTTAGTTTCAATCCTATGTTTGACAGCTACTCACAATATATGAGTGATTGAGGTCCTGGGTCTCTTTGATGGACCACAGTGGGTTGGATTTGTTCTATTCCCCCCATGGTCATAGGTAATTTATTATACAGTCATGGTTTAGAATTTTGTGTTGAAACTATGATGTCATTTATCTTTGATAGAGTTTTATAAATTTTTATCAATGTTTTAAAAATATGAAACGCGCAATATGAACACAGTGAATATAAATACTGAAATTTAAATAAACTATTAAAAAATTGAAATATAAAAAACTAGAAATAAACTATTTCGGGAAACATTGCCATTTTTGACAGTATGGGAGGGGGTTATCAATTCCCATTGGGTATATGATTTTTTCTATAAAACTCAATCTATGCTACTAGATAATTTAAACATATTAGGAATCATGTTTCAGGTTTATCTATAGATATGACCTATTAGTATGATTATCTTTTATGAATTTTTAAATTTATTATTTTTAAGAATTCGGTGTAAAAATATAGGATTTTATTTGATTTAAAAATATTAAAATTAATGTAGTTTGTTTTTTTTTAAATAGACTTGAAAATCATGCCAAGGTTTTTGTAATATTTGTGAATTAGGGTAATTGGATTTAATAAAATAGTTACATTAATTCATGATTGGTGAGACTGTCGAGATGAGGAAGATCCAATCTTCATTATATCTCCTCCTCAAAATATCAAAACCCCATTTCCCTTTGTATTATAATTTATGGTCTTTCCAAACACGTTTTCCTCAATAATATGTTTAAACATGATTTCCCCTAACTTTGACAATGGTTATGTCTTTTTTTGTTTTAACAGCTACATAATTTTAAAGTTCCTTTTAGATTCAAATATAAATGGACATGATAAAATAAAAATAAAGGGATTAGAAGTTAAAGAATAAATTGAATAATATAAATAAATGAATAAAAATAAATGAAATAAATCCAATGTAAACTTACCCATTGTATTACAATACCCTATAATAATTTATTCTAACCCATAAAAAATTGATGATATAATAAGTGGGATGTATAAAATAAAGAATAATGAAAAAGAAATATGAACCTAGGGAGGGATCTACACAACACAACATCTCTCTCCAAGCATTGGTCTTCAAAATTACTAGATCTTCCAATAATAGTAGACTATCCCTCATTTTATTGGATCTATATGAGTTACATTATTAATTTATATCATAAATATTTAGTCCATATGAGGTCTAGAGTTGGTCCCATGTAAAATATTTTAAAAAAAATCAATGATATGATTAATGTTGATCATAAAATCATGTCACATAAATTTAAATAACATGTAAAGTATATACATGACATATAATATTTTAATCTATATGTGACATTAATTTCGGAATATTTCTACAGAAAACAAATGCCAAAAAAACTCACGTCATGTAATTTGTTTACAAGATGTGTAATTTTCTTTTATAACATTTAATATCCTCACACATTTTCCTAGGTGGTTTCCCATATGGAAAAAGTCATGATCTATAAATGAATTAAATGACATATAATTTCTTTTCTCCAGCTTTCAATATTTTATGTATCCCCAAAAATCTGTTGTCATTCCACTTTCACTCACTCGTGGCATAATGTTTATTTTAACTCCATTATTCACCTCTTTAACGTCCTTTTTAAAATATCCACTATTTCATTCCATAAATTATATAACATTACAAATGTTTATAATATTGGGATGATTAATCCATTAAATTCCAAATAAATAAACTAAATACCATAAAATATATGTATAGAAGAAATTTATCAAATGCACCCACACCTAAATTAATACTTTTCCTGAAGTATGGAATCATAGCATTCTACAAAAGACTATCAAGTTATCATGCTTGAAATTAAATTTCAAGAAAAGAAATTGATGAAATGGAAAATTAAATGTTTGATTTTCACATGTAGAAAATTTATCAACAACATAATTTTCAATGAAATAAATCCACTAGGTATTTTAATTTTCCACTTTTGAAATTTCCATGGATTTATAAAAATCCATTTTACTTTTTCAATTGATTGTCAGTATGCATGTCATAAAATATTTACCTCACATGATTTTTTTCACTAATCATTAGGGTAAAAATTTTAATAGAATTCATCCCATACCTATAGAAAATTTTACTTACCATAGGTTGACAAGGCATATAACATCTCTACTTCGTATAGAAATAATCACAAATAATTATGAGGGATTTACAGTTTTAGGATAAAATGAATCTAAGGCTTATGTAAGGTATGTAAAGGATGTAAATAACAGAATTATAAAAAGGTAGATTCAACTATAATGCACATTTCAGGGTAATATAAAATAGCTCAGTGAAATTCCCATATTCACCTTGTATCTCAAATATGACTTTTAAGAAGAGAAAATCAATAAATGAAACTACCTCAATTATTATTATTTTTCTTCTCTATTATTTTAGATTTTTTTACTAAGGAGAATTATCAAAACCACCATACAACCCCTAATGATCTAATCAATACACTATTTTTAATAGTTATAAAATTGTCATCAGTCATGTAAATGGTGGATTTGGAGGTTCCCTTAAAACAACCCATATTTTCATTTTTTTTCCTTTTTTTCAGGAGGGTGTGTAATAAATACAAAGAATTTTTTATCCCCAAATATCATGAAATCTCCCACACAGATATTCTTTCCATAATTTCTATACCTTCCCCTAATTTTTGTTTCCCCCACTCTAATATTTTAAAATAATGTAAAATATTTAGAGGAATTAATGAGAGGATATAATGGTCTTGTAACGTGGATCATTTCCAAAAAATCATATTCATAGATTCTATTGGATTAAAAAATTATTAATGTAAGGTGGATCTCAAGATATGATGTTAATCTATTGATTTAATCACACATTATAAAAGTGACTCTGTGTAGTTATAGATTCGATAGGATGAAAATAATGTTATTGAAGAAAACATGCCCTGAGTTTATAAAAAATATAAAAATTAAATAACGAACAAATATTTTCTTAATTAAGGTTTCATGAATGAAACATTTGGTTTGTAAAATTACTCATGGTAATTTATATGAATATTTATATAAATTAATAAAAATATCCTAAATTCAAATAATGAACAAATATCAGAAAAAGTCCAATTACAATAATTAACATGCTCCCATAAATAATTATTTTCCAAATAGCAATCCATATTCATGTGACTAATAATTATATCTCTATTTTTATCATTAAAATTTATTTAAAAATAAAATTAAAATCATGGCATGGTATCTATGCTGTGTTGTTTATGTGTTCTTATTCTGTTGATTAAAGAATTAATCATGTACGGGGCTTGAAAATAGTTATTAGAAACTCTAATTAAATCTCAAGAATATTAATTTTTTTTGCAATTTCCAACCCTTAATCCAATTTCAAATTAATGTACAAAAACTTGATGTGCAGGTTATATGTAGTCTAGATTCATGATGTGTAATTTTCTTGCACAAAGTGTAATTTTAATGTATCCTCTTCATCCAATTCATATTGCTTGTTGACACAGTGGGACATTATGGCCCTAAAAACTAGAAATAAATAAGTGAATGAACAAAAATATGTCAATTTATTTTTAAATATTTGGAATAATGTCATGTTCTCCTTAAAAAAATAAATAAATAACAGAAAACCCAAAAATAGGAGTTACCTCCAAGAAGCATTTTTTTTACAATCATTCGCTTGACCTTAATTTATTTCTCTTAATCTTATGTGATATATGATTGAAATTTTTATACATCATCAAGGGATATTAATGGTCTCAATTGTGTCATATCCACATAGGCTGGACCCTATCCTTCTTCCCTAAATAACTTAATTTTTCTATATGGTAGTACTTCCATTATCTTCATTGGACTAACCCTCAATTTTTCCTCAATCCTGATGAAATAAATATATTTTCATTTACCATAAATACATGATGTTCTTTGTCAAATGTAGTGGATTAATTTACTTCTTTGGTGTTAGGGGTCTTTGTATCTATCTCCTCATTCTTATTCAGTTGAGAATCCTCTTTCAGAAATGTATTTTACTCATGTACCTCATCAATTTTAGAGATATCCTCAGCTTCACGTGTTTTCCTTCTCTAAACCCATTTTCCTCTTACACATCATATTTATTCATTTCCAATTTTTATTGAAACATAAATGATCACCATCAACTTTAACATCGAGTTATCCATTTTTTACATCGATTAGTAGACGTCCTGTAGAAAAACTATTGTTCCTATAATGTGTGGATTTTTCTCATATTAAATATCCATCACCATGAACTCAATGAGGAATTATATATTTTCGACCTAATCAAGATGTAATTGATGAGTCCTTGGGGATGATTAACTATTTGGTCTATTAATTATACTTAAACTCTTATGGGCTTCAATCCTTCTAGTATCAAACTATTTAATGTTTTTTATGACATCATACTGACACTCACACTTATGTTATGTGAAGATTTTCCCCATTTTCCAGCTCCAAATAATACAAGAATTGATAAGATGCATGTATAACTATTTTTCATTGGTAAGTCATTTGATACCACCACAGAACAATTCCATGTGAGTGGAATGGTGCCAATCTCTTATAACGTCCTCTTATTAGTTACCATCTCTTTCATGAATTTTTCATATATCTGCATGTTCTCAAGATCATATATTAAAGGTATATTAATATGAATTTTTTAAAATAGTTACAAAAACATACATTTCATCCCACTGTTCATCACTTTTTCCTTTCATTATGTAAAAGTTAGTCTATTCTTGTTCTGAAGTGGTTCTTCTTCTTATACAGCTACTTGTTCCTATTTAGCTTCAACTTCTTATTCTATTGCTTCCAATAGTTGTTGTAAAGAATATTCAATTCCACTTCATTTTTTTCCACTTATAAGTTCTATATATTTAAAAGCATCTTATAGGTGTACATCGAGGAATCATGGATGTGTTCTTCTATGTATCTTTCTAAACAGATCAACAATTTGGCCAACTTAAAGCTCCACATTTTTCAATGTGGACTTTAGGTTTGATGTTTCTTATTTTATTTCATTAATTAATTCCCAAGAAGTAGTAATGAATGTATCTAGTCTCTCTTTCAATGTTTGAAAAATGGAATGTTAGTATGATCCCTTGGGGTGATAGTTTTTGGAACCCTAGTGGTATTATTTGATAACATTTTCCTTATTGTTTTTTTATCTCCAACCCTAAAATTGGTTACCTATTTTGTAAATAACATAATTTTCTTATTCAATACTCATACATCAGAGGTTTTTCTATAGGACAATCATGATGTCCATATTCTAGTTCAATAACTTCAGCTTTGCAACCAATCATTCAATGTTGTTGATTTCATGAACACCATTTCATTATTTGCATTATCCTTTCAACTATAAACTATCAATCTTCATATCGTCCAATAAGTTGTATCATTCTTTATGTGACATATTCTATAATTATACTCCAACTAAAAAGATCCAAAATTGATTTTATCCCTACAAAAACCCTTATAGAATGTTTTTTTAGAAAGATATCTCTATTACATGATACGTGGATTTTTGAGTCTTATCATTGTATATTTCCCATGAAAATTATAGTTTTTCATATTTAAGGTGAAATAATTTATAATATTTAGTCTTATATCAATTAAAATAGAAGTTAGAAGGAAGAGGGTCCATAATTTTTAAGCCAGCTCATCCCATGTAGGGAAGGAATGTTCATGCAGGCTTTGGATCCTATCTTGAGCTTGATACCTTAATGAAAATAGGAAAAGATGGATTCTTACCACATCACATGAAACATTATGGAATTACAATGTTTCACTGATCTCGAATAAGTTTTCTAAATGTTTTTTGGATCTTCGTGTGGCAGTTTGGTAAACTTCATATTGTTTGTGATCATTTAAACTATTACAGACATGATCTATAAGGGATTTATTGTATTGGGGGTGATATGATGCTTGTTTTCAACCATAGGTTTGATATCTACCCATAGTCTACATGTATATGTAGTCATGGATCTCTTTGATGACACCTACTGGGTTGGTTTTTTTCCACACCCTCAATGGTTACAATGAACTTAATATCTAGTCTTGGTTCATAATTCTATTTTGAATTGATGATGTCTTTATACTCTGACTGAGTGTTTTATTTGATAATTAAATATTTATAAATCTACAACTCATATAATAAACACAATGAATATAAACCAAGAAATTGAAATAAAATAAAAAAATATTAACATATAAATAGAAACCATCCATGATAACGGGTCTAGTATGACTTATCAGGAGGGTGTGGTGAATTCACTATTGTTCTATAAAAACAAAATTTATCAAAATCAAACCATTCAACTAGATTAATTAAAACATTGTTTTATGAATGTTTGAGGTCAATCCAAAAATATATCCTATTAGTTTGATTAGGTTTTCAAAAGATACAACCTTATTTAATTTATGGAAGAGGTAAAAAAAGAGGTGTTTGAATTTATTTTTAGAAAATAAAAGATGAATTCAAAGTATTTTTATTGGATTTAAAATAGATTTGAATAGAGTTATATGGTTTTTTAATTTTGGGGTTTAGGTGTAATTGGATTTAATAAAATAGGTTGATTAAATCATGATTGATGTCGACGGTGAGACTATGAAGAGCCAATGGTTATGTTATCCCCACCTCAATGCAATAATACCCAAATTCCATTGGTCGTGTAAATTAGGGTGTTCCAAAATCATGTTTTTTTCAATACCATGTTTAGACCTAATTCCACAAAAATTTGACTATAAATAAGCCTTTGTTAGGGTTATCTGTTGTGTAATTTTAATGTTTCTTTTAGATAAAAGTATCAATGGTCATGATATATTAAAAATAATGGTATTTGATGTCAAAGATTAAATTACACAAAACAAATAAATGAATAAAAATAAAATACATTAATACAAAGAAACCTCCCCCATATATTACATTTCCATAGAAAAATTAAAGTTTACCCCCTCATCCTAGTGATGAGAGAATAAGAGGGTAGGAGAAAATAAATAATAATGAAAATAAAGAGGATCTCGTGGAGGGCCCTCCACAATGCAGCTTATCGCTACCAGCATTGGCCTTTAGTAGATCTTGATCTCACAACAACAATAATAGTGCACTCTTTTTGTATGTTCAAGATGGTCTCTATTATTAATTAATATCATTAAGATTTTGTCTGTAGGTGGTCTAAGGTGGGTATCATGTCACATATTTTGTGAAAAATCATGGATCTGGAAATATTATCTCATGTATTTCAATTATGTGTAAAGTTCTTACACAACATGTAATATTTAAATTTACATACAGCTTGAAGTTTGGGGTATCTATTCCAAAACAAATCCTGAATAAACTTATGTCATGTAATGTGTTTTCAATGAACATAATTATTTTTCATAGTATGTAATCTCACCATGGCTTTTTCTAAGATTCTTCTTTGGATAAAGTCATGATGTGTAAATTAATTACACATCATATATTCATTCTACACCATTTTCCCAACATTGTTGTATACTCAAAAATCTTATGTTGTGTCGCTTTTCTTCACTCATAGCATAAATTTTCTTTTATCTCCATTATTAACCTCATTTCAATACTTTTTATAATATCTATGTTTCCTTCCATAAATCATAAAAATGGTCATAATTTACAATTATTAGAAATATTAATCAATTAAAAACAAAATAAAAAAAAACAAAATACCATAAATATATGCATAAAATATAGCTTTCAAGATTCTGCTACCTTTGTGAACACCACATCAAAAAATGAGCATAGAGTGTTCTATTGCTACCATGATGAATACCATGGATGGTTGGAAACTCATGATTATGATTCCCATTACCTCAACCTAAAGAAAAAACTATTCTTGAACCACTAGTAGTAGTATGAGGACTACCATCACAAGGGAAATTGGATGAATAAAGAAGAAACCAAACTCCATACTATATGAATCCTTTATTCATAAGGATATTAGTAACATGATGAAACATCTATACTCTATATAGAGTCATAAAAAATCCCCTCTTATATATATTTATTCCTTATCAGAATCCTCTATATAACCTAGACCATTTCCATCCCCTTAAGATATGCGAGAAAATTGAATGGGGTGACTCAGTGATCAATATTGGGATGAAGAAAATACATGAAAATCAATCTCCCTGCATAATCAAGTTGTATATGGTTTATTCATAATGAAGGAGGTTATTATATCAGATAGTAAAGTCCCAAACATGGGAATTAAATTTATAGAGAGAAATAATCTCCCATTGAAAAGAAA
Source organism: Viscum album (assembly GCA_963277665.1). NCBI lineage: Eukaryota > Viridiplantae > Streptophyta > Magnoliopsida > Santalales > Viscaceae > Viscum > Viscum album. The sequence continues at coordinate 599,459,898 of OY728144.1, forward strand.
AATATTTGGATTATGAAGAAAACTATCCCTGATATTGATAACATAACTTATCTAATTAAATATCTAACTTATCTTGATCTATGAGGAAAATGAACAACTAGTCCTGAGCTACCCCATAGAGCTTTATCATAATGGTGGAAACAAATTAATGTATCATATAAAGGATCAAACTAAATGAAATATAAACTTCTTCAACTAAGAATAAGTCTCTATATATAATACATATTCCTCAAACTTTTTTTGACATTATTAATGGAACTCTAGGAGTTTTTTCATCCTAGTATAATCATCACCTACTTTAATTCTAAGGGGTCCTTGGTAATATATAGTTTAAAATCATCAGTATGAACCTTTTAGGGAATTCAACCTAGATCTATTCATGAAACATAATTAATTTTAGGCGCTCCTAAACCCAGAATATTGAATATTTAAGACATATTAACTACTTCTATTACAACCAAATTCCCTTTGTTTAACCAATTGGATTATAAGTACAAACTATCATGGTACATGATCCATACTGATTTCTATACTCTATAGGAATAATCAAATAAATTATAAAGTTTAAAAAAGATGAATATCCATGTGTTAGATCATAGGTGGACCTAAAATCCAATTTCATGGTAGTTATTCCATTTTTACATTACATAATAGGTCTATCTCATATTTTTTCTATAATAAAAAATGCAATCATCTATAGAAAAAACCTATTCACTCAATCTTATCTCAGAACCATAAACATTGACACAACGTTTTTCTGGTCCTCATTCCAATAATACCCCTCACCGGCTACTAGAAATGACAGATATGACCCCTAAGTATGTCTCCAATATAAACTGAGTTTGATACTAGCATAAAGGTGATAAAGTTTATACAAATTAGAGATTTTAGAATGTTTATATAAATTCCATGGGAAATATATAATATGTGATCTAAAAAATAACCGTCACATAAATAAACAACAAATCCTAATATATAAATGTAATTTAATATAATACGGGAGTAGAAAATAACAAGAAAATTCCTTATCAGTTTCCATGAACTCCATCTACACTTGAAAAAAACTATGATATTAATGAACATCTTGATCACTGATAAACTAATACAGACATAAAATTAGATTATATATACACAAGGTGAAGAATATTGGTATACTCAAAATGATCATCCATGTATTCTCTTGGGAAAATGTAATATAATCATATCAAATACTATTGAATATTTCAATTAAGAAAACATGTTACCTAAATAGAAAAAAATATATCCCATCATCACCATGTATTTTTCACCATGTATCATATAAAACTAATCCTATCCAAATGATATAAAATTCATAAAGAAGATTCATGGAGTCCACTTCCCTAAAATTTTTCCACTCTATTAAAACAATGTAAAAGATATTGGGATCTCATCCCTTATATAATCCATATTATACCTCTTTCATACATTCCATGACCCTTAAAATAAAATCAATAACCAATTCTAAATAAATAAGATATTACATCATGTCAATATTTAATTATACCATAATCAATCTGTGTCAATGAATATACAACTTTATTAATTACAATTATAATAGTATGATAAAAGTATATTCTACAATAACAAGAATAAATATTCCACATGTACACTTATTATATTGATAAAATCAATCAAATCTAGATTATACATATACACATTCCTTATACCATTAAAGTACATATACACCCACACATCATCCTACATCTAATAGGAGAGTGGGAAAGTGTGACACAAAAAACATTTTTCCCATATCAAAACTAGATTTTGATGAAAAAATTCATAAACAAAAATTGGTCATTAAATAACCACAAACACTTCTTGTGGTGTATATTAAATAAACAAAGAATATAATATAAAAGAACACACTAGGGGAATGTACCTAGCCCTAGACTCAACAATATATATCATTTAAAATGGAACCTAACTTCCACTACTAAAACATTGAAAATTAAATTTTTATAATTACAGATGAATTAATACTCATTTTCAATAATCATATTTAATTTTTATTAAAATCATTAATAATTTATTTCTAATTCTATTTTTAATTTATAGATTCTCAATAAATTCTCTAAGAACATTAATTCAAACCATCCCATGGTTTCTTAAATTCTACATTACTCACATTAATAAACATTTAATTATTTTATTACTATTAATGCAATTAAGATTCCATATTACGGTATCCTAGGACTCAACCTATAATACCCCATGAAATATGAAATCATGTTGTATAATATATATAATCCCAAGTATTTATTGAATAATACATTATTATACCTAATACTTTTTATGAATAAGATATTAATTATATGTTAAATAGGATGCTTTTCCCGATTGCGTTCTCAGCACGCAACAATGGGTTTCCACGAAATCTTACATTCCACACATCATAGATTTATACCAAAAATAATATAATAATATTATTAATTTAAATAGTAGTTAACACTAATCCATTGTATTGGAGGGAATGAAATGAACTAAATAAAATATGATTATACTTCTTTATTAATTGATTCTAAACTTATCTAATAAATTGTAGAGGATTAAAATGAGAATGAATCCAATTTAAAGTATAAAATAATCTAATATTTTTAAAAGGTATTTTTACCTCCTTTTGAAGGTGAACCCTTTTTTAATAGAGTGTTATCACTTTTATATGTTCTATTTTACAAAATAAAAATATTCTATAGAAGCCGGACAACCAAATTTACTTTGTTTGTTTGGGTAATTTTATGATAAAGTTAATTTTTAAATGAATAGTGAAACATACTACATTTTAATTCAAAAATTATTTTTCATCTAATTTATTTATATAGTTATATTTTAAATTTAATTTGTTTTAAATTATAATTAGATTATATTTTTAACATTTAATACAAATTTTTTTGTTGTAATTAATTTCAATTTTAAGTTGGACAAAAACACATGTTAATATTTCGATACTTTTTTACTTCTTAAAAACGTTCTTTTTGGTTTTTATAATGGGAATTAGTTTTAAATTAATTTCTAAAAATTGTGTGTTTTTAATATGGAAATATTGATTCCATATTTGAAATCATGAGGACCAAATTTTGTAAATAAGTATCTTTGATTTGGGATACTATGAATAGTAACTTCAGAAAATATTTTTAATTACCATGACTAATGGGTAGATCTGGTAAATAAGGGTAAAAAATAATATTATAATAATATAAAACTACCCTAACAGATATACTAATCCTGTTGGATGAGATATCTCCAACCATAAGCATTCATGGTTTGATTTTAGGACCCCATGAAGCCACATGGGTGTGATAATGACAAGCTATAATAATTAATTTAAAGTAAAGGAAAATATAAATAAACATATATCTTATTACAAAATAAAAATTAATTCGAGTTATATAAATGATAATGTTGACTATAAATATTTATTAGAAATATAAAAATATTTTATACATCATGGAATTTTTTTTTAATTTATAGACATTATAGAAATAAATTTATTTATGACACAATGATGATGCAATGATTACCTTATTAATAAAAGATTCAAATAAATGATATTATAAATATTAAAATAAATTTAATTGGAACATTTGGATGCCATACAAAAATTTTATTTCTTTTTATGACATATTATCTTTTTAGTTATTTACTTTTTTTAAAGAAATCAATTTTTTATGACATTAGCAAAAATCTATTACTAAATAGTGTCAAAATTGACATAAATGAGTTTTTAAAACTAATAATATTTTATTAAAAGATATAATTGTAATAAAAATATATGATTTGGCCAACTTAATTTTATAATTTTACAAATGTAAGTAATGATCCAATTTCTTTCTATTGGAATTTTACAGTTATTATAGTAACCATATTTTATGAAAATACAAGAAGAGATGGTAAGAGTTAATGCTTTTAACTAAGGGTTAATGCTAAAAGATAAGGTTAATTTCGTGACATAACTTGTATAAAATATATTGGTTGAGAATATTTCAAAATATTATAATATTATCCTAGAAATATATCACTCTGAAACTCTTATAATTTAATAATAGGTTTTTAATAAAATAGTATTCCAAGACATTCCTAAAGTGCCCCTCCTCCATCTTATAAAAGGCCACCACCTCTACCCACATACTCTCACCTCTCAAGCCCCCTGTCTTGTCCAAATTATCAACCTATAATATCACATCATCCCTGCCTTTCTTCAAGATTCCTTAACTTGGGAAAAACTAAATTCAAGAATTTTTTTTTGGCTCAATCAAAAGAAATTACCCGATTTAGAGGTAACGTCCTCTCTCAAGTTCCTTTATTTTATTTTAATTCCTCACTCCCTATTATCTTCTTATTATATGATTAAATAAAAAAACGTACTCTCAGAATACTAGTATTTTTTATGATAATAATTCAAACTACACTTTCACACACCTCCATCTAATGGATACAAATATACTATTTTAGTGTACGACTAATTACTACTAAACGAAACGATGATTATTCAATTTTATCCTACCACCTCTCATGGTGACCGTTATGATGGAACTGTATTTATATATGATATATATTATATTTATTTAGTATCTATTATTATATAATTTTTATTTACAACATACCTTTATGCTTTCCATTATGTGTAAATATGATAATTTCATTTGAGGAAGTGTGGACCACCACCTCCTAAAAGTGATATAGACTATTCATTCCATACATGGAATTTATAAAGTTTGGAATTAATGAAATTATGTAACATATATAACTTATATATTATACTATAATTATGACATATCTATGTATCATTTAGTTTTCATTATTTCAATTTTACAATGAAATTAAAGTAGCATTCATCCATACGTACAGCCTACCGTCTCTAATAATAGTGCATTTCATTTCTTATCTATAAATGTTATGGACTATTATATATACATATATAATGTATATATACGAAATTTAAATCATTAATATCATTCTATAGATGATTTATTTTTGACTACATGGACAATTTACATCAAAATAACATCATTTTTGACTTAATTACTGAATATCGAAAAAATGACCGATATGAAAATGAATAATTATTTGATTTTTATAACATGGTAATAAGTGATATAGAGGGAATAATAATCTTGAAAAAATGACTCAAAAATGCATAAATTAACCTATGATTATTAATAATTAAGAACAAAGAACATACGCGATGATTTGGACTAAAGGTAAGGGAAATAATAACTCAGTCGCCATTCATTAAGTTAAATATCAATGTCATTGGTTTTCTTTTTCCATGAATATGTTTAAATGAATGCTGATTATTTTACACTAAACATACACTTTCACTGGGTGTATTTATATTTTTCACATGTATTTATTTAATTTTTTTATCCTTAATCTAATTAAATTATCTTTGTAAAAGAGATTATCTCAATCATCTTTCATTGAGGCGTATTTTGATTTATATATGAGATTATTTTATATGGTTTATAATTATACCAATTTTATTTTAATTAAATTAAATGGTTTTGAAAATGAGTCTTTTTATACGAGTCATTTATTAAATGAAAGAAATGAATGTTTCTTTTTGATGTACGCGGCAACAATGAACATTCTTCCACAATGAACATTACTTTATATCTTGATTCCTATATAAGATTTAATGTTTTTTAAATGAAAAGTAATAACCGTATTCATTTTTAGGAATTTTGTTATTGAAATCTATTTTAATATTGGATTTATTATATCAATATCTTGAAATGATGTCATATGATTGGATTATAGAAATGTTATTTTTATGCTTTTTTACGTGTTATGATTATGTAATGGTTCTTGGGAATTGCTTATGTATACGGGTGGTTCCAGGAAAAACTGAGGGTGGTTGAGCCTATGATAGCTCAATAATGAATTGGGTAATGTGACGAAGGTATACATTAAGGTTTTTCAAAAGGGATTTAAGGAATATACAGTTATGGTTATTACAAGCGTAACTCTGAAAGTTACTCCCTATGTAGTTGTGAAAGCTATAATGAAATTATGTTATGGATGCCACAAGTTACCTTTAAGATTTATGATTTCATTGAGTTAGTCATAAATCTATTGATTTCAAGAGGTATAATAAGGAAAATATTTTCTATGAGTGAAATGTATGACTTGATTGATTTTCCTATATTCACGGAATAATGTTTTCATTCCATTTTTTATAACCATTAATGAGATTATTATAATCATCCCATGTTTTTGAAAACAAATTCATAGTCTATAGGGAAGGGTAAGATAAATTAAGAATTTAAAAATATTTTTATCAAGAAAATAATTCATGTTTATAAGGAATTTTATTATTGTGAAAAAAATTGGATAAAGTAGATGTGTCTAATTTTTAATATTTGTGAGGTAATGTAATAGTTATAGATTAATTATCTAAAACTCCAAACCAGAAAATATCCTCAATGTGAAAGAAAAAAAATTAACGATCAAAATTCAAGATTTTGTAATGTTCAAGGATGGGGCCTTATAGTTGGTATCACAGGTCAGTTTAGATATTATTATGAGTTAGGATATTGTTAAATGAATACATTATTTTTACTTTATGGCATGATTTAAATGATATAGCATTGTAAGATTACCATGTTGCTTCATCAAAGATATGTTTCTTTTTAGAAAGTTTTTCTGGATATGGAATAGGGATGATATGATGGGACGACATCCATAAAAAATTACCTACCAAATCAGCAAGCAAAAAATGGTTGGAATCAGAACTGAACAGTTTGTTAAAGTACGGAATAATTGACTCATGCCATAAATGGTGGTTGTATCCATGAACGATATCATTTTGACCAACCACAAAAAAATGTCAGTAGTGGAGAATTCCATGATGAAACACAAACTATCATTAGAGGATCATATGACCTTGTTCTAGATGAAGGGTGGATTAAGGATCTGAAAAATATTTTTGATGTCATGGGGTGTTCAGAACATCAAAATCTTAATCTCGATGTTTACTATTTTGAAGGTGAACCCGATCAGTTGTGGTTAATGGTTAAAAATATCAAGGATAGTGAGGAGATTCATTCTCTTAAGTGGGATTCATTTAGAGGAATATTCCTTGAGAAATATTTCCTAAGGAGGTTTAACAGAGGATGGAAAAACAATTCTTAGAATTGTGGGAGAATGATGACTCAATGGATATTTATGATGAAAAATTCTCTCATCTGGAAAGGTCCTCTCCAAATTTCAGTTGGGCACTTGATAGATAATCCATCCTTTTTACTCAGGATTAATCTAAATTATCGAAGGGAATTAGCCTCTCACGAGTTAAAAAGTTATGGAAAACCTATTCGATGTGCAGAGAAGATGAAAATGGAGTTTTTTGATGATTTGGTGTTCTTTGAAAAATAAAAAATTAAGTGGTTGAGGTGGTAAATGAAATGGAAGAAATCTTCATAAATTTCTAATGGTATGAAACTTAAGTTATAGTTGTGAAAATTTTGTTAAAAATCACACTGGTGAATGCATTTTAAATTATAGTAAGAGGTTCTGATGAAGTAAAATGGGACATAAGGCTCATAATTTCACTAGTAAATATCTAGGTAGTGGTAAGACAAAATCTGATTTATAGTCAGCAAAATGTTTTACGTACAATGAGACAGGTCATTATGGAAATGAGGGTCCGATGAAGAACTCAAATGATAGAAAGAAGCCAGACTACAAGTGGAATGGGGTGTTGAAATATTTTTCCACTAGATCAGAAGATGTTGGTCTATCAAATAATGAAGTATCAGGTAAATTGTTTATTTATTTATATTATGATAATTTGTTTTTTGATTCTAGTTCTACACATTCTTTCATTTTTGAGAAAAATTGTTGTAAATTGGTAATTCCATCTCAAGAAATGAATCTTAAAATTGTAGACAAAATACCTAGGGTAAATGTTTAGACAATAGGAAATTATAAGAATCTTCTTTTACTCATCTATGGAAAGAATATACCTAAAAACCTTATTGTTTTTCCTCTAGTATATTTCGATGTTATTTTAGATTTGGAATGCCTTGATATTTATCATGATAAGATTGATTTCAAAGCTAACAATGTTTCATTTTAGAAATAATTTTTGTATTTTTACAAGAATAGTCCCTTAATATTGATAACATGTTAGGAAGCTTGGAAACAGGTAAAATATGGAAATAGATATTACCTTGGGTATATTGTTTAAAATAAAGGAGCTGTTCAGATTAATGATTTTCAAGTGGTAAATGAGTATCTTGATGTTATTCGTGATGAGTTTTCTCATATAATACCTAATGGAGAAGTTGAGTTTATTATTGACTTGGTTCCTGATGCTATTTAAATTTCATAACTTTTTTCAAATGGCTCAAATTGAAAATTTAGAGTTCATGATGATATTCCCTGAGTTATTAGGTAATGGTTTCATTTGACATAGAACTTCACGATGGGGTGATCCTGTATTATATTTTAACAATAAATATGATTCAATGATACTTTGCATTGGTTATAGAACCTTGATTAACATCACTACTAAGAACAGTTATCCCATTCCCCATATCAATGATTTATTTGATCCTCTCTAGGGAGCTCATTATTTTTCAAAGATTAACTTGAGGTCGTGGCACCATCAGTTGAAATTAAAGGAAGAAGACAATACGAAGACCAAATTTTCACTTGATATAGCCACTATGAGTTTGTACTTATTAATTCTGTGTTTAAAAATAAAACTACTATTTTCATGGATCTTATGAATAGAATTTTCCATGAGTTCAGGGATAAGTTTGTGGTTGTGATTATTGATGATATTTTGGTATATTATAAATTTCAATTAGAGATTGAAAGTAATTTAAGGGTTTTTTGGAAAACCCTAAATGAAAATAAACTATATAGAAAATTACACATGTGTCAGTTTTGGGTAAAAAAATCATTCCATGGTCACGTTGTTTCTAAATATGGCATAACTGTTGATCATACTAAAACAAAAGTTGTTTAAGTATGGAAAATACCCACAAATATAATTTATATTCATAGTTTTATTAATTTATAAGTTCATTAACAATGGTTTCTCAAAACATTTTTAGTGTTATATAGCCCACTGACTATGTTAACTAAAAAAGGTGTTAAGTGCATCTGGATAATATAATGCGATGAATGTTTTTAGGAATTGAAAATAAGAATGGTTAATGCTCATGTTTTTGAAATTCCATTTAATAAATTTTGAATTTATTATCTACAGTGATGATTTTTTTGTTGGAGATGGTTGTGTCATAATGTATAATGATAAATTAATTTCATATTCTTCACATCAGTTTAAAACTCATGAGTTAAATTACCCTACACGTGATTTAGAATTAGCTGGTTTTGTTTTTTTCTTTCAAATTTTGGTGGAATCATTTCGGGGGGTGTAAATTGTGAAATATATACTGATCATGATAATTCTATGTATATATTCACTTAGAATAAAATAAAAATTAGATAGATGATATGGGTGAAATTAATCAAGGATTATGATTGCATGATTCGTTACCATCTAGGAAAACTAAAAAAAGTGGTTGTTGCTTTGAGTCGAAATAGTAATGCTATATTAACCATGATACATTTGGAATGAGATCCTTTGGTTTTTTGTGTGATGAATTTTAGGTTGGAATTTGTTGGTTAAAGAAATTAATATATTTTGTTTCTTGTGGGAGTGAAATCATCTCTATCAGACAGAATTAAGCAAATGGGGAAAGAATATAGTGGGTTATAGAAAAAGGTAGAAATGCTACAGAAGGGGAAGTTAACTGAATTTCAAAATTGATAAAGAATATGTTTTGAGGTTTTCTAAGAGATTATGTGTGGCTTGTGATTCATATTTGAAGAAAAAGTTATTTTTTAAAGCTCATTTTTCTACATTTTCAGTTCATCTTGGTTCTACTAAGATTTACAAAGATCATCTAGAGTATTTTTCATCAGATGGAATGAAAATAAATATTGTTGACTTTACCCTGAGATGTTTGATTTACCAATATGTTAAAGTAGAGAGGTTTTTACTGAAAGGGACGCTTCAACCTCTTCCAGTGCCAGAGTGGAAATGGTAAAATGTTTCCATGGATTTCATTGTTGGATTCCTAAATACATATTGATTTTTTTAATAAAAGTGGTGACATGAATTGGTCAACCAATTCATTCCCCAAAGAAATTTATTTAAAGAAACAAAAGTTTCAAATAAAGCATGAGGTGTAAAGAGCTTACAACAACAGGGGATTGAGGGAGGGATATAAGTTGCAACTTTAAAGAGAAATAATAAAAAATCTGGAGTTGAAAAGGTCATGTCAAATTCCTGTCATCAACTTGTCAGAAAAAACTTCTTCCATAAGGGGGAATTAGGCTTCCCATTGAGTGAACCGAAACCACAGAGAAAGCTCCAAGACTTTTCCATTTGATCTTAATAGAACATCAGCAGCAGATATCCATTGCTCATACACCTTGACATGGAAACAAAATGTGGAATTAAATATCATGCCTTGTTATTTTTATAGAAACCAAAACATCTTGATATCAATTATCATTTGATTTTGATGCATGACATGTCAAAGGGTGAATAAATTTTCCCTGAGACTCCTTAGAAAACAGTTTTTGCACAGGAAACAAAATTCAAGGATGTCATATAACCAACTTCTTTTCTGTCACTTTCACCCCAAGTTCATCTGGTCTTTCTCATTGGCTTGGAGAAGGCTTAAACATCTTTGATAGGGAAACTTCAACAGGATTGAGCAGCACTAATTAGAAACATATTTGTCATCACAACCCATAAAAATATTTTTTAACATTTCAGAATTGAAAACATGCTAGCAAAGCTATCATCAAGCAGAAAAAAATGAAGTAGTTGTAGAGACGGACACACTAGTCCCACAGCTACCCAAAAAACATTGAGCAAACCGGATCAATTGACCTGTAAAAATCATTCCCAAGGGATGTCTCTAAAGTTGAAGTCAGGATTCATCTTGTATTCATCAACCATCCTAATGTACATTCATGTCTTAATTTGAAGGTATTTCTCATAAAAAATATCACCATTGGTGTATTTAATGAATGTATTTTCATCTTGTTCATCTATCCATGCATCAACTTCTTCACTCAATAAATCTATCTCAGCCATCTGGTAGGCCTCTCTGTACACAAGATCATTAATTAAATCATGTTCCTCCTCCTCAACTACAAGATTTGATGTAGGTTTAACAACTATTAGTGGCTTTGGGGGCTTAGGTTTTTCTTTTCTATTGGGGTTGAAAGACCTCGTAACAATTATTCTCTCAATAGTAGATCATTCCCTATGCTTCATTGTTTTTTTGGGATTCGGTGTGATGTACCCATCGACATCCACCATCATCTTTTACCCTTCCTATAGTAAAATTTGAAGTATGTTTCCTCAAGTTGATTAGTCTTGTCATCATCCTCCTTTAAGGATTCACAAGTCTCAGAGAGGTCACCCTGCTACTTGTATGTGTCATGTGACTGAATTTGTTTTCCCTGCTCCTACACCAAATTAGGATTGGTAATGTTGGTACCTATTGGAGTAGGCTAGGAATCAACAAGGCCCAATAGCTCTTGATTTTCAGAGTGCTGATCAATATTAAACAAAGCCTTATTGTTCATATTAGACCCCTGCCGTTCAGCAGATACCCTAGGGAGGTCCAACTTAACTCTACATCTAACCTTAGTACCATCCAGTTCCTCAGTCTGTTTGTTTTTCTCAACCCAAATGGCCTTATTTGCCTCAGGATGCACAGATTTATGTCCATAGTATTTTTCAGCATGTCCAATCTTGAGGAAAATGGATAAATAATCAGGAAATATTTCATAAACAACCTTCTAAAAGAATCCATGGTCACCATTCTGGATCCAAATTTGAGTGGGAGGGTCTTTAAAAACATCTATTTCAATGAAAATCCTGAAAATATATGTTCGAGAAAGAATCTTTGTTGTCGAATCCAGCTTCAATGGATTACCAATGAGCTTGGAGATATAAAACAGGGAGGGTTTTTTGAATAGGTGTAGTGGCAGCGCAGGGAAGCCAATCCAAATTGGGACAATAGGGGACTCGGAATTGGGATCAAAATCCGGGGTCCATTTGAGGACTTTCATGAAGCATCCCCTGAATAACCAGAATCTCTTCACCAATAAATGGTATTATTCAACCTTGGAAGACAGGTGAAAGACAACATTTAAGGAGTTTAAAATGACAATATAGAATCTCGAAAAACCAATTGCATCAAGGGATGTTCTTAAGAAACTCAATACTAGTCAGCGATTGAAATATTTCCCAACAAGAAAAAAACGAAGGTCTGAAGTGAGAACTGTTACCTCATTTGTTGAGAATGAAATTATCGGTTGAACGTAGTGACAGAAAATCTTCGGATTGATGCAAGAGTCGGGAGCCTTGATTCCATTTGATAAAGTCTCATTATTCTCAGTCAATCTTCGGGCCACTACATCTATGAAGGATCACGAACTATGGTTCCTCTCTCCCAGAATCGGGTTTCTCGCATTACTTAATATCGGCCCCTCCATCTTTTCCACTTCACCCTGTCCTTATCCTAATGACTTATTATGGTAACAATTAAATCTAGGTCACTGATGATCAATTGACTAAATCTAGTCATTTTCATTCTATTCGAGATACGCTATATCCATATCAAATTTCACATTTGTATCTTAAAATGAGATTCAAGTTACATGGAGTTACCCTCTTTATTTTATCATATCATGATCCTAGGATCATTTCAAAATTTTAGAAGGGCCTCCATAAGTCATTGGGTACTGAATTTAATATTAGTACAACATTTCATCCGTAATCATATGGGTAGTTAGAATGAAAAATTTAGACATGGGAAGATATGTTATGTGCTTGTTAAATATATTACCAAGTAATTTGGGGGAAATACCTTTATTTGGTTGATTTTTCTTATAATAAAAGTTTTTATTCTAATATACAGATGGCACCATTTGAAGCATTATATTGAAAGTGGGGTTGAACTCCAGCTTTTTGGGATGAAGTATGTGAAAGGAAGTTGATGGGATTAAAATTGTTATAAGAGATATTAAAAAACGTTCAGTTGATTTTGAAGTAAATAAGAATATATCATAGTAGGCCGAAGAGTTATGCAGATAACCAGAGGAAGGATCTTTCTTTTGAGGTAGGTGATTATGTCTTTCTCAAAATTTCTCCATTGAAAAATGTGATGTGTTTTGGTACGAAGAGAAAGCGCAGTCTGAGGTTCATTAGAGCCTATCAATCATTGATAAAGTTGGATCTGTTTACTATAGGGTGTCTTTACATACATTTTTTCCATAGTAGACAATATTTTTCATGTTTCTAGGTTGAGAAAGTATATGCCGGATCCATCTCTTGTTTTGAGTCCAGAGGTAGTTCTATTGGAAGAGAATACTTCTTATGAGGAACAACTAGTACAAATTCATGACAACGAAGAACAAGTGTTGTGAAATAATTTGATTCATCAGGTAATGGTTTTGTGGATAAAACATATGGTTAAATATGCAATGTGGGAATCTTAAAATTAATTGAGAGATAAATATCGACACTTATTTTATAAGTAAATAAAATTATAGGGACACAATTTCCAAAATGGGGGAATGATGTAGGATCCCAAATATTTATAGACTAATAATTTTCATATCTTATAATATTTATGAATGGAATTTTTTTTATGTTAAATAGGACTCAATTTCCGATAGCAAACTCGATATGCAGCAACACATTTCTCTGAAATCTTTCACTGAACACAATAAAGAGTTATACTGCAATATTATATAATAATATTATTATATTATATTTTTTTTAATGCCTAGAAGTTTTATTGGAGGTAATGGAATAAACTAACTAAAATATGATTATACATTTTTTTTAATTGTTTTAAATTTATCCAATAAATTTTAAATGCTTAAAATAAGAATGAATCCAATTTTAAGCATAAAATACTCTAATATTTTTAAAAGGTTGTTTTACCACCTTTTGATGGAGAACCCTTATTAATTATAGTTTATTCCACTTTTAAATGTTCTATATTACAAAATAAACTAATTTTATAGAATATTGATATCAAAATTTACTTTGGTTAATTTTTTGTAATATTCTGATAAAGTTAATTTTTAACGAATAGTGAAAAATACTCTGACAGTGCAAATTTACATGCACATTTTTAATCAAATAATAAGTATTTTTTTACTGTTAATCAATGATAAAACCAATTTATTTACATGTTTTATTAAAATAATGTGTAATTTGAATTTTATAATTAAAATGAGCATAATAGAATAAAGTGCATAATTCTGGATTTTGGACAGATTTTGACCACAAGGGTATTTTTGTCATTTTTCCTAAAATATATGTCCAAAATTTTTGATTAAACATTTGTTAGATTCCTGATTTTATTTCATCCAATTTTATCTACTGGACTAGGAGAAATTTTTTCTATCTAAAGGGCCTCAAAATTCATTGAAGTTGGACATGTTTTCAGGCGGATAGTGTGGACCCCACCACCGTAATAGAACCTAAACTGGGCCTAAACACATCAAAATGATGTTTTACAACCTGTGATATCATGAGAATAGATAAGTCCATCTCTACAACAAATTTGAGGGAGTGTTGAAGTCATTAAGGTGTCCATTGAATGACATACATTTCGAGAAACCATCCTGTAAGCTTCATCCAGAAACATAAGCCTTCAATGAAAAATTCATAACACCTTCATTCGTGGTCCAAATGAGCTGCAATTTGGAGGGTTAACAGCCAACAAATTTATAAAAACATTGAAGAAGGAGCCACACATGAAGGGTCTAAAAATGCAAAAAATATCAGGGGATAGAAATATGTCTATAAAGGAGCCCCCCCTCTTTCCAATCCATCAACTCAACACCCAAATCCATTGAGGGATCCCATCGGGGAATGGGCCCTTGATTCTCCTCTATTCACCCCTTATTTCTTCTTCTTTTTTATTTTATTTTTATTTTGGTTTTGTCTTAGTTTAATTCCAATTATAATTCAAATTTGAGTTTTATTAATCCATGCATTCCTGTTTCTCCATCCATCCCACAATTCATTTCCACAATTTTCTTATTTTAATAGTAAGTATTATTATCATTATTATTAGTTTTATTATTAATAATAATAATATTATTATCATTAATATTATTTTAATTATCATTATTATAATTATCAAAATCTTTTTTTAAATCTATTTTATTTTTTCCTCTATGTTTTCAAAAAATAATGTCTTAATTATAATAATAATATTATTAATTAATAATATTATTATAATAATTTTAACAACCATTTTAAATTATTTATTCTCTTTTATCTCTCTACTCTCTCTCTCTCTTTTCCCATCCATCCACCATTGTGATCTTATACCCTCATAAATGAGAGGCTAACCCCGAGACTTGTATCGGGGGGAGGTCAAGGTGTTCGTGAATTTTCTTTAAAGTTTATTTTAGGTTTGTCGTATATTTTAGTAGCATTAATTAGTGAAGAGAATGTCCCCGATTGTGTGTTGGTCTGTAATAAAATGAAACTCAAACTATTTCTATTCTGGAAAGGAATAGTTATTCAAACACGAGATTTAATGTTTGGATTATCAAACTAAAATAAAACACTTAAAAGGAAAATAATGATTGAATTCAAGATTGGACCCCAAAAGCATGTTATTTAATCATCAACTCAATTTTTTTTTGCATTTCATGATATTTTAGATTTTTCATATCAAAAACACAAAAAATATTGTTATCACACTCATTTATATACAAAAAAACAAAATGAGATAGAAAAAGTGATATAGAATAAAATAAGTGAACTAAATTGAGAAGGCTCCTCTAGAGAGACGAACCTGGATAGCCACTATCCTGCCCCAGGAAAAATATAATTGTTTTTGTCCATGCCCCAAAATAGGTGTGCGTCAAAACTGGCACCGTTTTCGGGGAGCCAATCCTTAGTTCATTTATTTTTTATATTTTCACATCATAGGTAGATTCATTTAAAAAAAATTAAATGGATTCAAATTCAAATTATTTTGCATGGATAAATTACTCATAGGTGCATCAAAAATAAAAACAAGAAAAATATTTTATAAGGTCTCTGGTGTAAGAACTTACAGAAAGAATTAAACAACTAACAAGAAAATCAGAAAGAACATTTGACTATATTCGTGCATTTAGGGAGCAACCAAACCCTGAGCATGATCAAGAACCGGAGGTGGAAAAGGAGGAAGACATTCCTACTGAGCTACAAGTGGGAGATCAACAATGATTGGATGAATTATTTATTAAATTTGAGTGACTGACTGATATCCTCATGCAATACAAATATGAAGAGACAACACCACTGAAGGAAGAAAACACCAATGTGGTGGAATTTGAAGTCAACATGGAGGAGCCTGAGTACTTGCCTCCATCCTCAGAGGGTCTACTACAAGAGGCAATAACCAATGAGGTAGAGATTGAAGATGAACCGACTCAGGGAGTTGAACCATTCTTTGACTCTATCTTTTCTAATTTCATTGAATCTGAATTCTACATCACTCTTTGTGGTATTGATTATATAGAATCAGAAAATCGCAACTATGCCTTGGAGGATGATGAAGAACATAGATGTTAACCTATTGAGGAACATATAGAGCTCCCTGAACATGTTGAATATTTGTGGAAGGAAGTTCATGAGGATATACAGGTGGATTTTACAAAGGAAACCATGAAAAAAGCTGCTTACTTTGATAGGGAAGAATTTGATCATGATACTTCATATTTTAATTTTATTCAAATAGAATTACACTATAACTTTCCCATTGACTATTCTTTTGATGAAACATGCCCTAAGGAACCACTGGACAGAGAAGAAGAGGTTGCACAAGAACCAACCAAGAAAAAGGATGGTGGTCCATACTTCATCCTACCCCCACCATGCAAGCTATACATCATTGTGATGGGGTAGGATCTGGTGTACTCTACCCATGGATCACTCATCACCCATAAGAATGAAGCAAAAGATGAGAATAGCCACATGTGGTGGTTCAAATCAAAGAAGCTTCCTCCTCCATCAGAATTTGGATAATAGCTGGTACTTCCCTATAGAGGTAGTAAAAATTTAGGGCCCATTTGGGGGATCATACAAAGATTTATCTTTACATGATTTCTAGGAATTTATATTTCAATTTCATTTCTTAGGAAGTATTCTATAATTTAGCCCCTCCCTTGTATGTTTTTTAGATTTAATGTCATGATCATTGAGATTAATTGAGTTTTTTTTCTTTTATAGGTTTATAATGGTAGAAGGAATCCCCAGGCAATGAAGTGGAAGGAGCAAGTTTCATGGAAAAAATGGAGTTTAATTTTAGTGTTTTATCTTCTAAACTATCCAAATTTTAGTCCACAACATGTTTTGAACTTTAATAATAAAATTTAATTCCCACACTTGAATTAATGTTTTACTCGAGTTATCTAGGAGTCATGAGTTTCTTAGGAACCCAGTGATGCCATGTTTTATATTTCAATGTTTATATGATTAAATTATTGAAATTCAGAATTGAATTTTCAAATATGAAGCATAGATATTGAAATGATGACTCATTATTTGAATGAATTAACTGATTACTGTAAATGAAATTTCCCTACCATCATTTATGCTTTGAATTTCTGAAATTTATGTGAATTGATTTATTATTATTAGTCATTCCATGAGTGATTTTCGAATTTTATAATTATTATTCGGAAGAATATTTCTAGACAAGTAATTATTTTTTATTATTGAGCATATTTCTTGAGTGATCTTAGGTCATGTAACCGACCAGAACATGTATTGAAACTTGTCAAAGCTATGACTACGAAAAAACACATTTAAAATGATTTAGGCATCCATTGAAAATAATCTTATCCTTAAAAGATGAAATTTACATCAATCATTCTTTGATACCATAGAGATCATGGATGTCCTTTATAGGGATGAGCCATGTTTCAAGCTATTTTTATCCATTCCTACACTACTCTTGGCATTTTCATGATATTTTAAAGATGAAGTGTGGGGGTAAAGGGAATCATGGTGGATAGGATGATACACATTTTATGGAAGAAGTGTGAGGGTATTATTGTGGGAATTGTAAGAGTTTGTAAAATCATTAATTATACTCTAATTTTTTCCCCTCTTGAATTTAAAAAAATGAAAAAATTACAAAAAGATCCAAAAAAATAGGAAAATGTTTTATGATTTGGGAGAACCAAAAATCACCATTTTCTTGACTGATGATCTTCTGATCATATGTGGTTAGCTGATAGATGTGATGTTTTATCTAATCATAACATTAAAAAAATGACAAACAAAAATTAAAAAAGTAAAAAATAATATTAAAGAGGGTGAACAAATCATTCATTATGCATAATTTGATCAGGACCTTACTTTGAGTTTTTGGAAGTGTGTGTTGCTACTTTGATGGGGAGAATTTTATTACACTTTTACATTTGATATATTTCATTATACTTAAGATATTAGCCTCCTCCTTATCCTTAATTTTTAAATCATCAAATCCTACCAACCTTAAAGCTTCAGAGTCATTTGAACCTTTATTGGAATTCCTCATTATATTATGTGTCTTTTGTCTTTACAGAGTGGATAAAGTAGTTCATTTACATGTCTATGGATAAGGAGAATGTTCTCATGATATGAGCATAAATCTACTTGAATTGTATCATGGGTGATGAGATAAAAGAATCAAAAGTGCGGTAAATCATGACTTGGCATGTTTAATAAAAATGAATCAAGGAGCTTGAATGAATGAAAGGAGAAGTTCCATCAATTTTCATAGGGGAAAGTAAAATGTGTGAATTATTTGTTTCATTGAAAAATGAGTAATTAAATTGATATTTTATGTATATTTTTGAAAGTTTGATATTACATTGAAAATTGTTTGATTTCATTGCATTGGAATCTGAATATTTGTAACATTGGTTCCCTCTGATTTATATGTTGAGATTTTATTCTTGAGGACAAGCCTGGTTTAATTGTGGGGGTATTTGATAGAGAAAATTTACATGCATATTTTTTATTAAATAATTTGTATGTTTATCATTTTTAATTGATAAACCTCATTTATTTACATGTGTTATTAAAATAATGGGTAATTTGAATTTTATAATGGAAATGAGCATAATAGAGAAAAATGAATAATTCTGGATTTTGGATAGATTTTGACCACTAGGGTATTTATTTCATTTCTCATAATTTATATGTCCAAACATTGTGATTAAAATTTCTTTAGAATCCGCATTTTATTTACAATAATTTTGTTTTCTAGACTAGGAGCTGATTCGACTATCTAAAGGGCCTAAAAATTCATTGATGTTGGAAATTGTTTCTAGCGGATAGTGTGGACCCCACCACCTTAATGGAACCCAAACTCATCCTAAACACATCAAAATCATATGTTTCCACCTGGTATATCATGATCATAAACATGGAAGGTTCTATAACTAATAAGGAGGAGTGAAGAAGTCATTATGGTGGCCATTGAACGACATACTTTTGGAGAACCTTCCTAGAAGCTTTGTCCATAAACATAATACTTCTATGGAATATTCATAACTCCTTAATCCGGGGTCCAAATATGCTGACATTTGGAGGGTGAATGGAAAAAACATTTATGAAGAATATTGAAGAAGGGGTCCATGCATGAATCGGCTAGTTAAGAGTCAAAAAATGGGACAACTTTCAAGGAACAGAAACATGCCTATAAAAGGAGGCCCTCCCCTCCTTCGAATCCATTAGCTCGACACCCAATGCCAAGGAAGGATCCCCACAGGTCATAGGCCACTTCTTATCCTCTCGTCCCCCCTCATTTATTATTTTTTTATTTTAGTTTTATTTTAGTTTTTTCTTAGTTTAATTTTAATTGTAATTAAAATTTCAGTTTTATAAATCTATGCATTCTTGTTTCTCCATCCATCAAACAATTCTTTTTCATAATTTTCTTATTTTAATAGTAAGTATTATTATCGTTATTATTATTATTCATATTAATATTATTTAAATTATCATTATTATAATTATAAAATTCTTATTTTAAAACTATTTTATTTTCTCCCTCTCTGTTTTCAAAAACTATTGTCTAGATTATAATAATAATATAATTAATTAATAATATAATTATTATAATTTTAACAACCATTATAAATTATTTATTCTCCTTTCCCTCTCTCTTATCTCTCTCTCTTCCCATTTATCCACCATTGTGACATTCTATTCTAGAAAATGAGAGGCTAACCTCGAGACTTCGCTCAGGGGGGGGGGGGGGAGGGTACAAGGTGTTCTTGAATTTTATTTAATTTTTATTTATGTTTTTGGTAGAAATGAGTAGCATTCAATTGTGAGGTGAATGTCCCTGATTGGGTGATGGTCCGAAATGAAATTAAACACAAACTATTTCTATTCTAGAAAAGAATAGTGATTCAAACATGATATTTAATGTTTGGATTATCAAACTAAAATCAAACACATAAATGAAAATAATGATTGAATCTAAGACTGAACCCCAAAACCATGTTCTTTCTTCATTAACTCATTTTGTTTTCATTTCATGATAGTTTAGATTTTTCATATCAAAAACACAAAAAATATTGTTATCGCTTTCATTTAAATACCATAAAAAACAAGAGATAAATATGTGATATAGAATAAAGTAAGTGAACTACATTGAGAATGCTCCTCAAGAGAGATGACTCTGGTCAGCCAATCTTCTGCATTAGGAGAAATATAATTGTTTTTTCCATGCCCCATGACAGGCGTGCATCATACTGCATTTTAACTCAAAAATTTCTTTACACCTAATTTATTTATACAGCCATATTGTCATTTTAATTGGTTATAAAGTGAAATTGGATTATGTTTTTATCATTCAATACACATTTGGTCATTTTATGTAATTTAACTTTTAAATTGGACATAAACACATGAAAATCTTTTCATAGTTTTTACTTATTAAAACCACGCTTTTTGGTTTTGACAATGAGAATTAATAATAAATTAATTTCTACAAATTATGTGTTTTGAATTTGGAAAATTGGATTCCATATTTTGAATCATAAGGTACAAATTGTTTAAATAGTTACCTTTTATTTTTTGGCATTAGGAATAGTATCTTCAGAAATTATTTTTATTTACCATGGTAAAATGATATGTTTGTTAAATATGGGGAAAAATAATATTATAACAATATATAGTACCCTAACACATGTCCTAATACTATTGGATGAGATATGTCCAACCACGAGAATCCTTGGGTCGATTTTAGGACCCCATGGAGCCACATTGGTGAGACAATGACATGTTTTACTAATTAATTTAAAGTAAAGGGAAATATAACATAAACATGCATCTTATTAAAATTAAAATTTTAATTAGAGTTATATAACTGATATCAATGAATAAAAATTGTTATTGGAAAATTAAAAATATTTCCTACATCAAGGTATTTTTCTATAATTTTTAGAAATTAAATAAATAGATTTATTTGTGACATAATGATGATGTAGTGAATAAATTATTAACGAATAATTCAATTAAATGATATTATAAATACTAAAATAAATTTAATTTTAACATATTGATGCCATCCACAATTTTAATCAACGCTTATGACATATAATCATTAATTTAAGCCCTTTGGTTTTATGGAAACTAGTTGTTATGAATTTAAAAAAATAAACTACTAAATAGTGTCAAAATTGACATAAATGAGTTTTTAAAACAAATACTATTTTATTAATTGATATAATATTCCCAAAGATATAAGATTCATAAAACATGCTTATACAGTGTTACAATTGTCATTAATGATCCACTCTTGGTTATCTTTGAATTTTATAGTAACTATCGTAACCATATATTATGAAAATAAAATAAGGCCTGGTAAGAGTTAATGTTTTAACTAAGGGTTATAGATAAAAGATAATGTTAATTTTGTGATATAAAATTCTCTAAAACATACTGTTTGAGAGTATTTAAACCCATTTTTATCTTATCCTAGAACTATATCCCTTTGGAACTATTATAATTTGAAAATCATTTTGTAATAAAATAATATTTCACGACATTCCTAAAGTTCCCCTCCTCCCTTTCTTCAATATATGAAAAACATAATAAACACATTGAAAATGAGAATGAAATTATTAAAATTCATTTTATCATAGGAATTTATTCTGAAAATATTATTAAAAACATGTTTTTCGATATATTTAATTCATATTCTGAAATGATAGCAAAAAATAAAAAAATTTATAAAAAAATTTATTTCACACATAAAAAAATAAAATGGGTCAAAACAAATTCAAAACAAAATACCCATCCATTTTAAAATTAGTGTGCTCCATAATTAATTTCATTAAGAAATTGTAGTTTACTAAATCATAGATAAATAAGTCCAAGAGGAATCATTTTATGAGAAAGATTTATTAATTAAAATATCTATTTAAAAATTATAAAGAACAAAAATATAAATAGAAAATTAATTTTAAAGTTTTTAATTTTGCATTAGACTATACATAAAATGAATCAAAGTTTTCATATAATGTGATCCACCAAAATCAAAAAATGCATTGTGAATAGAATATTTATTCAAAGTTATTTAGTCTTTTGGGTTCTTATAAACATTTTCAATGATATTTTATCTATAAAATTGTCATAACATCAATAAATAAGATTTAATATGAATAATTAATTAAACTTATATTAAATTAAAATATTGTTTTAAAAAACTAAACTAAATAACTAATATTTATTTTATGAGTACATCCAAAAACTATAATTATGTCCCTAACCATGAACCTATTTAATATTAATATTTTATATTTTCTAAAAAATATAATACATCAATATGAATTATCAAAATTGAATCTATATCCAACAAAAGGTAGTAATTCCATTGTTTTATGAAATTTATCAAAGATTTTATAACCAAAACACATCACATTAATATAAATAAATCATCTTCTGTTGAATTATTATTTTTTACTATATAAGGAGTAAATGGAATGAGTTATCTCAATATATTATTGTGAATATACATCAAAATGGAAAATATAAATAAACTAAAAATAAAATGTTTAAAGAAAATTGATAATCTAAAATACCCCATGAAATATTATTTATATTATAAAGTTTCATATTGGGTTTATTTGTGGTCTACCTATAGTGTTTTGATACATATTTTACTTCAACTTATAAGATGAAAAATAAATTTATAATAAAACACAATGACATCTGTTGTAATATATTTCTTTGACTCGTCGTCTAAATCCAAAAATCCAAGAAAGAATTAAATGTCGCTCATTCATTGGAACCATTTAAATGCTCTATCTGAATAATAAAAATATGGGCATGGGAAATGGTGTATTAACCCAACACACCCATCCTTGGTATAACAATAAAATTATTAAGAAATTACACCTTGTAAATGTAGATTTATAAATACATATTTGAATATTAAAAATAAAATATAGTATACATATCACCACATAAAAAAACACAAAAAAAAATATTATTGTATCTACATATTTTATTAGTCCCTCATAACCAACCTCACTCACTCTATCAAATTCAAGGAAAAAAATTCTAGAAAATTTGTAATTTGTGCAAATGAAAATCTATTAGTACACTAAGATACACATGTAAGGGAACTGTATATAAACATATTAGGGTTTACATAAATATTTATAACACACCCCCATCTAATTTAAAACCATGTAACATAGATTTGATTTATGATAATAATATAACACTATGAAAATTTATATAATCATATTAACATACATCCATGATGAATATAACATGGTTTTTATAAAATTACTATCAAATATTCAACAAAACCATGTTTTCTATATCAACCAAATAAACCTCAAATTATATTCAACTTGAGGGAACTCTATGTTGAAGGAACTTAAATATTCAGCCACTCCTATCTTGATTATAAACTTTTCTATTACTTAAGGACACTATAATATAAGTAAATTCACTACCCCACTCATTTCTTATATTGGGACTTCCCTTATAGCCACATATAATTGTGATCCACAAAATATACTTATCTCACACTAATTATATATTTTAACATATTAAATCCAATTTAACCTTAAAAAATAACACAATACATCAAACAAAAAAAATTAAATAAAAAATCTATATGAAATCCCTTATAAATTTCATGTATTATATAAAACACTCACATACCCTAATATCAAAAAATAATTCCCCTAAAAATATCATAAAGAAAAAATGGTTTGTCTCCATGAATTAATCATCATTTATAAAACATTTTAAATTTATTATGAATTTTTTAATTCAATAAATATTTTTTTGATCTAAATTAATCAAACAATATAGATATTAAGAATCCATATACTTCATATCACCATAATAACATAAATTATATATATCCTAATCATGAAAATACCAATATATATTATCCTCGGGAAAACAAAAAATTTATTTTAGTAATGTGTCTTGAAAATAAACAATATTAGACGCAATATATTTCAATACACCCTAAATGGGGTAACACAAACGATTAATCAACCAAATTACTCAATAAACCAACAATTGGTGCCCTTAGTCTCTATGATTATGTTTTATTCCCATCAATAGGGTTTCATCATGCCTATGTTGTACTACCAGAGTAAACATCCAATGTTTTTACAACAAATATGAGAGAGAAAAAAATAAACAGATGATGTAAATAAGAAGATAGGGTCTTAACATTGATCAAAATAACATGAATAGGAAAATATCTACCAAATTCCATAAAACATATCCAATGAAGTTCCTCTCTCATGTAATTATTGAAATATGGGGCCTAGTTTAGTGTTTAAACAAAATTAATAACTTTTGGGGATGTTTTAAACAAATTTATGAAATGTTTACATAATAGGATTTATCTTCCAATATCTCATGTGTTTACTACAACCTCAAAATATAGGTTTCATGTTTGTATTACATATTCGGTTGGGATTATATAGCTATCATAACATTTTTCCTTACATACAATTTTCCCAAGTTATTTTCTAAACATTACAAAACACATCCACACATGCTCACCCCTCATTAATAGACCCTATAATAACATTCCAACCCCATAGTCATAATTCAATATCTATGTAACCTTATTTAAAATATTAATACATGTAAATTGTTATTTATAGATAACATATCTTCTAAAATTTTCTAAACACACAATAAAATGCATTCAAAACATCACCAGGCCTACAATAATCTGTTTTAACTAAAAAGATAATTATAAAACAATTAACCAAATAATCAAAACCATTACCTTTGATCCTCAAAAACTAGGGTCTCAAAAATCTACATGCATTAAATATCTTTCATTTGTTACAATTTATAACATTAATTATTTTGAAAATGGTGTGTATGAAATAATTATTATTCATTAATCATCTTATATCTTACAATATCTAAGCATCCTATACATTCGAATATGATACATATCTTTATGATACATATGTGTTACATATTTACATATTTTATATTGAATGAAACACGTAAAATATGTAAAATAAACCAAAATTACTTTATTTATTCCACAAATAGAACATTACATTCCATGGATAACTATAACAATTAAATCTAAATGTAGTATAATTCCATAATAAACACCCAAAAAATTAAAAGACAATTTAATATTCTAGAGTATATCAACAAAAAATAATTATCATTTTTTTGAAAAAATAATGTAAAAAATAAAAAATTACTGATACTGTCATTTTATACCATAGTGATCCCATTTAACATCATAAATATGGGAAGAATTGGGGTTCCATAGAATTCAATTATTCATTATATTAATTTTGATCTTTTCATAACAATGCTAATGAAATTATAAATCTATTTCATAATCACAATTGATTGAAAAATAATAAATTGAATGATCAAAGATCTTACTTGGCCCATCCATAAAAGGAAACATCGTAGGAGAACATTAAAATTATAGGTTGATATGATAATTAACCACTGTATCCCAAATATATTATTTCATGATTTATGAAAATATCACTACTCCTCTGTTGTCCAAAACCACTTCCTCTATTACATTAACTTTTTTATATGGGTTTAAATGTGGAAATCTACACATATGTTGAATAAAAAATATTTTAATCAAAATAGACAAAAGAAAATTAAAAGAAAAATCTCCAAGATACTTTATTCCTCAATTCCAAATCATTAATTATATGAACAAAAACACATTCTCCTGAGCGTTATGTTTAATAATATTCAATCCCATATAATTTTCATCTAAAATAAATATATTTAATGGAAATTTTTTTCATATCTATAATATCCAACTATTCTCTTCTCAATGTGATAATTCACTTCAACATAGTAGATTCCCCCATATAAGATCAAGGATTTAATTTAGTTAATCAAAATATTATATATTCTAGTATTAAATAAAATTAATAAAATGTTATGATAGTAAAATAAATAAATAATTCTAATTTTTTTTATAAATGAAAGCTAATTACATAATTACTATTATGAATAAAATTTATATTTTAATGAAGATGTATTTTTTTGAATAATTTCCACAAAACTTTTAATTTTTGAAATATATTATGTATTTTATTTAATAATAAAATATCTTATAGATATGTAGTTATTTTTATTAAAATTTCCTAATTATTGGAATCTTGACACTAAAATTATATTTTAGTTAAATTTTATATTTAATTTGAAAAAGTTTATTTTTTTATTGAATATTATAATTTGTTTTCGAATACCATAACTTTTAAAAAATAATTATGATTTTAGGCTCTAAAGAACTTCGCAAAGGTAATAAAATACTCATACAATCACTTTTCATAAAGAAGAATTCATTCTCAAAGTTCCAGTAAAGCCAATGGATGTCAATTGAGATGCAAACATCAGATAAAATGTGAAGAAATTGAATTTCTCAAAGAGTTTTAAGTGACTCACGTACCATCTCTTTTAAGGGCTCACAGAATGCATGAACCGTGATCCATCAGTATGTGGGAGGACTCGTGAGGTGCTGACCAACAGAGCGATGGCTAGCGAACCCAAGAACCCGTGAACCACATCACTGAAAAATACAGCTCTCTAAGGCTATCTGCACACCGTCTTGTAGACTCAGCTATTCATAGCCAATGCAAATTGACTGGGATATACGAACCATGACTCGCAAACCAAAGCCTCCACAAACCGTGGGTGATCGAGTCTTCCATGGATAGATATATATCTTCATGGTCTTCTCCAAATGGTTCCACATTCCCATAGATATTTTTACCCCAATTATCTATTAAAGAAGAATATAAGGAATTAAGAAAGGGTAGACGAAGAAATAATGAAGGGGATCTCAAAGGATGGAAGAAAAAATTCATAGTGGATTCTAGCTTCACTTTCAAATCATCGATATAGTTCAAATCTCAACCCATTTTTTTGAAAGTATAACCAGCCTCCAACCATAAAAAGGGACCTAATAATAATTCAAAAACCGCAAACCTAATTGGTGTTATCGCAAACCACAGATTCCTCCCAGGTAAACTATACATGAACAACATGATTCAGGACCATCCTTCAATATAGTGTTCTGCGGAGCATTTCATTATGCAGATTGAACCCTCACCACATATTTCACCAATACGTGGATGGAACACAAAGCAGTATGGCAGACTGCATCCAAGAATTCGTACCACTATGGTTCACGGTCATCCTTGCCCAAGTTCGTGTGTTGTATCTGTACCAAGACTACCCCTCTACCCAAATACCACTCTGATATGCGGAGCTCGCCCCATCTCGCATGAGAAAATAGTATGGGTAATTGGGCGTCTTAGGGTGTCCTTCCCTCCAGATCCAATCTCCCCATCCATTACTATCCAGTACTCTATAGTCCCTCTCCCAACCAGTTCCCCAACTGTAGTCCAAATCCTCCTCCAATGCCACCATGCCCATATGATTAGATCATCAGGTGCATCATCGCACCCCTTTGAGTATACATACCCATGGTAAGTGGAGTCACAAAGGTTCTCCCTATAATGGTTCGAACTCCAGGGATGTTTGTATGTCTACATTACCATGGTAACCTAGAGTCCATCCTTGGGATGCTAACGTGAACCTCCTAATTCTATGGATTAAGGGTGATAACTTGATTTTCCATTCAATGATGAATGATGATGAGTCGAAGGAATCGTGTTCGCTCCACCTTTTTATGGGAGGCGACATTCCTCCCCTTTCGTAGAACATGTTATGTGTCCATCCCGCTTAGGTAAGTCCATAACCATTCAAGGGCTAAGCCGCATAACCCATAATTTCATACAACAATAAAGGGTTCATTTTTCCGCACCATCACCAAAACTTTTTCTTCTATAGGACCTCCATTTCATATCAGAGGGAGAGGAGGAGTGTGGTAGGTTGTATCTCTCACATCCTCTTGTTTCTCACACCGAGTATGACTAATGTGTGTCTAGATATTTCTAATGATCACAACATCCACACAGCCAACCCATCCTGAACTATGAGAACTTGGATTCCTGGCTGAATGAGGATATGTAGGTTTCCTGCTTCAAGGTCTGAGCTCAAATGGGGTGTCCATCCAAAAAGGTACACTCAATCATGTCCCCTCAAATGGGAATCCCCCATGCATAAACCCCAAGTTTCTTGAAATACATGGGCTTTGATTCCTCTCTCGAGGATGTGTAGGAATCCAATATTATGGGTCCAATCCCAACATCAAGCCATCTTCCACCCCCTAGAGGACAATAAACTCCAAAGTGACTTTTTTCAGGGATTAAGTCAGAATTTCCCCCGTAGCATCACTATCATGTATTCCTATGATGATCCTATAAACCCATGGTATTCCATGGATACACTCTTCAGAAATGAACCAAGGATTCATGAACATCTGAACACAACTTCAATCAATAAGAGACTCTAGAAATATGAAACCATTCCCCCCAAAAGGGTGTGATGATCCCGAACTCCCATCCTCTTGGCCAATGGAGTCTTTATGTTTCATTATCCAAATCATCATCTGACGACCACCTGCCTTTAGAAAGAAGGTCCATGAATCATGGTTACTAGTGCCTTTGGGTGTTTCTAGGTCCATGAATAATACCACTAGAGACCATCTGAGGATGTTATATCCTAGGAGGACCAATTCCACTAATACATGACCCCATGAAATCACCCACTAGGAACATTTGACTTTGGCACCACCATCATAATTCCGAATGGATAAACTACCCAGTCACTATGGGGTCCATCCAATCCACCCTTAAAGGATAACGACATGGATTTGGTCTAAGAGAAGATTTTGGCATAAAAGTATCTATAATAAAAGAATAATTATTGCCACCCGTCAGACCATTTTTTTCTTTTTTCTCAAACAAGATAATGCGTCCCCTCAGAGTCCGAAAAAAATGATGAACCCGATGTGAATCCTTAACCAAGGTAGTGGTTTTACCACCCTCAGGCCACTTTGTCTCACAACCTAAACAAGAAGGAGGCCAAGTCGAATTATCAAATATGCATATGTTCAAGAGAATCTACATTGATGAAGTTTTATTGTTTGTATATGTCACACACAGACACACACACACCCACAAACACACACACACACACACATATATATTTATATATATATATATATCAGGTTTCTGTAGAGAAACCTTCGATCCAAATGACATCTAGACAACTAGTGCAAACATGCACCTCATTTATACCACAAGTAGTAGGGGCCCCAATGATGTGAAGGATCCCCCCGCCAAGCCAGCATCTTCAACACTGGCTATCCAACATGCCAATTAAAGAGTGCCAATGAAATGTTACTCTCCCTATAGTGAAGTCTACAAGAAAATCCCTAAAGTCTGCAAAAGCTCGTTAGCCGCCTCTTTAGCCGTGACTGGTTCCCTAGCACAAGGAGGCCTCGATGGTCATCTCGAACCTTTTCGGGAACCTATCCTTAGAATATTAAAACAAGTACGTCACTTATATTAGGGAGTCAGATGTAGTAGATGCTGATGAATTCTTCTCAAATGCATAAGATTCATACTTTTGAAACCTTACTAGAGTGTGTCGCCAACAATATAGGGTGACCAAGTATTCTAACGCTGAAGAGGACCTTATACTGAGGGAACCTGCTGAATTCTAGAAGACATAGGGCCCCCGATCTTCCCGTCATGGTCAGAAATTATATAACTAGGAACAAGCTATCACCATGTTCACTGAGGAGAAACTCCCTCGTACTAACGTGATAGAATTCAATGGGAAAAAATTCAACTCTTCCCCCTCCACACAATCCCACCACAAAAATATGGTGTCACAATAGGATCATGTGAACATTCCTACTAGTGCTCGCCAATCCTGCCAAGTAGACAGAGTATAAAATTACATGATGATGCATATATCTATCGATGGGAAAGAAGCCCATAATCGAAATAAGAATACAACTAGGTATAGGTAGGCACAATTACCTACTGATGCATATAAATACCTTCATCAAAATAAGATGGGAAGAATGTATGAGTAGAGTCAAATTACTGTGGATGCATACAAATTCTGTGAGACCAATATAGCGGAAAATGAGCAGATGAAAATTCCCACTCATGAATATGAAGACTACAAGAAAAATATAGTTGTAGCTAGAGAAGACAACTGATGGAAGACTCATTCCTCTGTCCTGACATGGGAGAACTACCCGTATCTAATAAAAACCTATGGAGGATTGGAGTATCCATAATGTCCTTCTTCGACATTGGAATGGGAATTCATACCAGTTCTTGCTATATATGTATCTCAACACATAATGGAAATCATAGAAGATCAATCTTCAACTCTAGAACACCTTCTACAAACAAGCTAAGATATCATTGAATCGGGGGAAAGGTGATGAACTAGGCCCACGACTTGGCTTCCTAGAATGTAGTGACTTACTCCGAAAATGGGTTAGTCACTAAGGAGTAGTTGTGCACCTCTTCTCTAGTCTAGGGGGGTCGGCTACAATATAACGTGATACATGAACAAATTGATCAGGAACAAATAACCATTCCAACTAGGGGATGATGGACCAACATGGAGGCCACTCTAAGGAATATATATATCACTTCCAAAATACATGATGTTCTTTGACATATCCTAGAAACATCATGGGACAAAACAAGACAAGAAGCCATATATGAAGGCCGCTATCAATAGTAGGCGGACTCAGTTACCCACAAGAGAGCGCCTAAAAATGAAATATGCTAAAGGCAACTACAAAATAAAGAGCACATACATGATCCTGCACTGATGAATGATGGTGTTCTAGACACCCTCAAACATATATCTATAAAGGATCAATACCCTATCATTCCATCACCCAATAATGGAAGTGGCATTAGTAGAAGTGAAGTACCTCCCCACAATTTTTCTAACACCAACTCTAAAGGTCCTCCCCGGAGAACCCACATGGGATTACTTTGTGGGCTAGGAATGATCAATCATGATATCCTATCTCCTGATACGTGTCAGGGTAGCCCTCCCCATGACCTGATGATCATACAACAAGATGGTCCTCCCCTAATATTGTCTACCATGATGGTCCTCCCTAGGTTATACGCTGCATATATGCTTCTCCCTGTAGTCAGATGTCGAGTCATGATGGTCATCCCCACCATGAAGATAGTCATTGCAAAGGTCATCCCTGTAATGGCAGTTGATTTAAAGGCCCTCTCTATAGTAACATGAAGCAATGAGAAGTCCCTCCCCTCATTGTATTACATCCTGAAGGCCCTCCCGTAGGATTTATAGTGCATAAATTATCTCAATAGTCAGATATTATGTTATAATAGTAGTTCTCACCATCATAGAAATCATTAATAAGGTCCTATGTTTGGTTACATAAAGTATTAAGAAGGTCTTACACTCATTTTATCCCACCCTGAACGTGCTCCATAGTGTAAACGTCATAGGGACACTCCCTTCGGTCGGAAATCATGTTGCAATGGCAGCCCTTTCCATTGCAGCACCGATTGTGAAGCCCCCTACAATCAAATGTCATACATGCATGTACTCCCTAACCATGCAAGAAGAAATGTTTTGAAATCCCTCTTATAGAGGCACTCAAAATGATGGAGTCATACATATAAAACACTCTTTATAAGACGAGTGATATCCTTTCTCAACCAGAGGATGGATTGGGGCCACACACATTTTCTCATCCACCCTCGCTCCATTCACATATCAATGAGGCATCCACCAGTTTAGGTACATGGAAAAAAATTATTAAGAAGTCTTTAATATGGGGATATCAAGT
Source organism: Viscum album (assembly GCA_963277665.1). Taxonomy (NCBI): domain Eukaryota; kingdom Viridiplantae; phylum Streptophyta; class Magnoliopsida; order Santalales; family Viscaceae; genus Viscum; species Viscum album. The sequence goes on from OY728144.1 coordinate 599,492,249, forward strand.
AGAAGAGTCCTTGGAAGAACAATAGTAGTATACGTTTCTCGTGAGAAGACAATTAGTTAAGGATAACATACCGTTGATGTATTGGAATACGAACACTTCTGATATTGACATACCAAGGGAGTTGTCTGAGGAATGTATGCATGCCATTTGTCTCAATATATAGATGAATATTTGTCAACTAAAAAATATTTCTTTCCCTATGGAGGTTATGCAGACCATGTTAATATATTAAGAGATATTTTCCATCAAATTGACCTAGCATCCCTCCTATCTATACAACATCCATGATCTGAAATGTGAAATAAAAACCATTAAGTATATTTCTTCCACACACAACACATGTTGTGCTACCTCATTGGAAATTCCCCATATGTAGTCTATATTCAGGGATGGGGAGAACATGGAGCTCTAAACTTCACCCAAAATCTTCTCGAGTAGACCTCAATGGAAATGACATCCTAAAATGTCATTACCTAGAGAAAAAAATAAAAATAAATCACTTCTTAAGAAAGAAGAAATACTCAAAAAACTGGCTTATAATATGTCATAAAAGAGATTGGTCCGATAAGATCAAACCATTGAAATTCTTCTGAGCTAGGAAACTGAGAACATCCTACATGCTTCCCACCTATGGGAATCCAGTTGGAAAGAATTAATCATGTATTAAATATACCATAAATCCCATGTGGGTCTAGATCTATAATCAGCTCACACCTACATGGGGGTGCATGAAATAAAAAAGGAGGAAACAGTGGAAGTTACTACAGCAACGTGGGAACATCCCCCACTCACAGGGTTGGGAGCATTTTTAACTCAAATTCCCACATAAGACCATAAAATCCGAGTCGTAGTGCATAAATAGAAGAATGGGAGAAACCCTATCCCGTTGGGATATGTGAATTTTTTCCTCATGTTCTAGCATAACAGATGCATGTCTTCTCTGATCTTGGAAGAACAATGAGTAGATAGGTTACTCATTACACACCATGTTATGGTCCATACCCTCCGAGATGAAGTCACATTACAAGGTCAGATCAGGTATCCATTTGGGTAAATGTTTTCCAAGGAATGTGAATAATACCTCAGAACGGAAGGAGAAATTCCAACAAAGGACACAGAAAGCTTTCCTACCATAAAACACCAAGTACAACACCCTCAATGAGGTATGCATGAATGAAAGTTGTAAACATCAATTACATGGATCTCACAAGAAATTATAAAAAGGTATAGGATTAAATAGATGATGGTTCCCTCCCAGAATCATCCCACACTGAGCCTAAGGGTGTACAAACCTAGATCTATAGAGCCGTTCAAAATTTGGGGGCACCCTAACTTAATCTGTCATTACCTTCCTCGTAAATCCCCAATAATGAAAAGAATAAATGCTATTTCATCTATGACCTACTGTATCCTCCCTCTATTAATGTGTCTCTAAATCTTGAAGAATGATTCTCCATGGAGGAATAAATGAAAGAGATCTGGTGAATTAATGTCGAACTACGTCGAGGGAGCTATCTTGCCGGATGTGTTCCCCCTACAGAACGTCACCAGGGGTTCCCATACAAAAGGAACAGATCCAGGTAAATGATGTCAAGAATGGATGCCCATCCAACGCATCACTGGGACAATCTACCTTTTTAAAACTATCACCGTATGGACATTATGACTTCCCTCCATTGGGAAAGTAGCCAGAATATATTCAAAAAAACCCACAAAGGATGCCCTCTGCTCGGAATCCACCTCAAACTCCAGCAGCACCGGAACGTCCATTATTGACCGCTGATACACCCTCCCAAGCTCATGTTCTGTAGGATATTTTTCAAGGGATCCTAAATACCAATAAGAAAATAAAATCTTGAATAAAATCCTTGGAAGGGTGGTGCACTCTAATATAGCTAGAGCACAAACCCGACCCTTATTGGGTAAGAAACATTCTACCACCTCCAAACCTCGGAAACACAATATTCCTAGTGTTCAATGGCTCGAGAGACCCAAAAAAAACTTTTAATTCAATATGCCTCATACTTTTTACCCATGACAGGCACTCTGGGGAAGCAAGAATCAGTAAAACACATGTACTTCATGAAAACCCTATATGGTTCAGCCTTCGTATGGTAAACTAGCTTTCCAGCTAACTCAATCTCACATTGGGAGGACCTCCAGTGGTAGTTTCACTTCCACTTCATCTTGAAATTGCATAAGACAACAGTTAATGATCTCATGAACTAATAGCAACGAGAAAATTAAAGAGTTTCATACTTCATTCCAGATGGAATTTCCTGACTTACTCCCTAAACCGACCATGCCCCTAGGTTAAAATGCCCACTATGTCCATTGATAACCTCCATAAATAATGTTTAACACCACTCATGTCAGTGATGTACGTAATAGGTTTTTGAGATTTCTTTTCCATTTACCAAAGGATAGAAGAATTCTTGAAGTGGAGAAATATCATGTCCCTAGTGGCTCCATCATCCTTAGGAAAAAGAACGAAAAAAGCTGATGTGTCTTCTGTAATGATTAAGAAAACCCAACACCATCTATATCTGCGAGGCCTCCACCAAATCGGCTGGGACCCAGTAGATGCCAACAACGATCCCTTCCAGGGAAAGATGAGTGAAGGAGTGCTAAAATAAATTAGTTTCAGGATAGAATAAATAATTTTTACTTGTTATGAGATGACCGTGTCCGCGACTACTTCATAGTTGCTATGAATTGAAACATTCTCTGGCTACCATAGCCAAAGTGAGCGGATCTAGTGGGTATCAACGACTATTAAAATTATTTTCCCTATCACTGGATACTAGGTCACACCATCCTGGAGTGCTTTGTCTTCAATGATCTTCTACAAAAGGTGGTGGATTTCTAACAAGTCATGTTAGGTCTGCCTCCCGTACAAGTGGTGTACATATCCACATTAGACGCAAGAGAGGAAGCGAAGTGTAAAGAAGTCACCATCAAAAGGGAGAAACAATATGATAGTTTTATGACTTGAAAGACATATAATCGGGCTCATTGAATCCTCTAGGAACCATTGAAGAAACCATATGTACCCCAAATAGCTCCTGATGCAACATAGCCACCATCTTCATCCCCATAGTCCTATGGGATCTAGAAGGGTATAAAGAATGGAAAATAATATGATACAACACCAAAGAAAAATCCAATATTGAAACTTTAATACTTGATTCTAGGAGGCAAGGATAAATAGGTGCTTCCATGCCAAATGTTACAACATGCATCGCACATCCAAACAGTAAAATGGGAACCACCCCACCATGTGGTAGCATCCTAAGTAAATAGTCAGACATATGCATTGTCAAGTCAAGAACTGATCATTAGTTCCATTAATTTCATTAACTGGATGGACCCCTTTTCTGATTGAGACTATGGTCGCAAACCTGAGTTCCTCACATCTATACAATGGACCAGAAGAAGAGGCTATAGAGGTCATGGGTTTCTTGGAGGGAATGATCGTGGTAGGAGTGAAATCGTTCGCCACACCTTAGATCAAACCATTAACATTGTCGATAATCATGGAAGAACCCTCCAAAGATACAACTGGTACCATAATGTTTCGTCGCCCTCACTAAACGAAATCTGAGACCATTCATCTTGAATTATCTGTCATTGGATGAAATGATATCCAATCTCTCAAGTTGTACAATAAAACCAGTTTCACTGAACTCATAAACTACTAAAGTGCCACTAGCTCATGTCACAATGGATAGACAATCTACATCCAATGCTCATGCCCCTAAAGTTTCAATGAAAGAGAATCCTCGAGCTCATATGTATTGACCGTTAGGGGAGAAATGTGATATTCTAAATCATATTGCCTCGGTACTGGTGGAGCTGTTGATCCTAGATTCCTTGAGTATGTCTGCAGACCATAGGGAGGCACTCATCAATGCCTTAATAAGTCCCTAGGAATTCGAGGATGAAGTAGAAGTAGCCGGATTTTTTTAGATGAAGGCCAATCCCAAAGAATGTAACACTTTCATCTTCTTCATAGAATTGGATAATGATTTCATCATGGATGGGAACATCAATACCTTATATGTGTTCGAAATGATAAACAGAATTGATGTTCGAATAATTTTCATTGGTAATGACTTTGGATTCAACCTCCTCCCATTGAAAACACTTTGTTATTTGGGATATTATAAGGATAGTTTAACACCCTTCACCTCAACTCTGCTGGTATATGAAAATAGTGAGAAAAATCCATTGGGATAAATCAGGTTTAAAACTTGGCATGAATACCTCTTGTATGATTTTGAGTTTTTGTTAGTGTGGAAAAGTATGACCTTCAATGTCCTGTTAGGGAGGCCCTGGACGCATAAGCAAGATGCAATTCGATCATCATACCATCAGAGTGGAAAATATTTTACTAATGGAAAATACAGGACATTACACCCTGATAAATACCCATTTGAATCCCGTGAGTCGAATTACATCGACGTCGGGTTCTATGAACCGAAAGAGAAGCAGTATTTGGGAATGAAAGTTGACTAGATCACTACCCTGAATGGATTGGAAATGATTCATACTAATCTACTCTAATTGCTTGTGGAAGAGCATGTATTACCCATCAAACAAGCTGAATGAAAAGTTCATTCTCAGAGACAGACTTAATATTCTGTATGATTTTTTTTATTGTTTCCAAGTCCAAAGACACTAAAGAGCTGGTTGGATTATTTGATGTTAGGGAAGGCCCCAAAAAAGATTCTCCCAGCCCGTCCTCGGGACCCTAGACCATTCCTACCTTACTCACTAAGACAGAAGCCAATTTATCTCCCAAAATTAGTGATTTAATCTTGAGAATCCACTCTCCATCAGAAGATAAAGAATATGATGAAGCAGATGAAGATGAAGAAGAAGAAGAATAACATAATGATTCCCTCTTGCATTCAAAGAATGTGTCTTCAATACAATCATTGAACATAAAGAGATAAACCTAGGCTCTGATGATGACCCACGTCCAACTCTAATTTATATTGATCCGTATTTTGTGGAGGAAGTGTCATATACCTCATTTCTTATAAATACTTGAGATGTGATTTCCGAGAACTGCATAGAAATTCCAGACCTCAATCATGAGGTCTCCATCCATCATATGGGTTTTCTGAAAGACCATCATGGCTATAAGCAGGTAGCCAGAAGGTCCCACCAGACACATGATACCAAATTAGAGGCTAAATTTGACAATTTAATCCAAGCATACATCATTCAAGAAGTCTAATATCAGGTCTGGATAGAAAACACAATCCCTATAAAAAAAGAATGGACAGATTAGAGTCTTCATTGTCTTCAAGGACCTCAATCGGCACTTCCCAAAAGATTATTTTACAGTCCCAAACACAGAGTTGTTGATTGATGAAACCACCGGATATAAGGACCTATCGTTCATGGATGTTTATTCTAGATACAAATAGATCCAAATTGAAAAAGGAGATGAAGAAGATACTTCTTTCATGACCCCTTGGGTAGTGTTCTATTATAAGGTGATTCACTTTGGTGTAAAAATTTTGGTGCTACATAACAGCGTGCCATGCATTGCATTTGGATGACCTTCCTGAAAAAATTTGTCACGTGCTACATCGATGATCTCATGGTTAAATCATGAAAGAGCTCAAAAAACATGAAATATCTTGATATTGTCTTCAAAAAACTGTAAAAACACAGTTTAAAGATGAATCCCTTAAGTGTGACTTCAGTCTTACCTCTATTAAATTATTTCGCTTTATTGTTCACCATCACAACATCAAAATTAACCTTGAGAAGACAAAAATCCATCCTTGGAATGTCTCCAGCTCGCATCCTCACTTAGTTGAGGGATATCTAGGGGCACATGGACTACATACAGTGCTTCCTAGCCTACTTTTCAGGTAAATTCTTAACATTCACGAGGTTAATGAAGAAAAGTTTTATGTATGAGTGGGATAATGTTTATCAAGAAGAATTTGATAATATCAAACGATATATCCTAATACCACAGGTTCTTATGCCACAAGTTGATGGGAGAACCCTAATATTTTATGTAACCACCTTGGAATAGTAATTAGGAACTTTATTTATTAAGAAGAATGATGTCGGTAGCGAGAACAAAATCCATTAACTTATCTAAACAATGATTGATGCTGAGACTCGATATTTGATAATCGATAAGAACTTCCTTGCCCAAATCTTTACTGTTTTGATATTTAGGAAATACCTGCATCACCACAAGGACTATCTTGTCTCCTAATGAAACCTACTCAAATATATTCTTAGCCATCACATGCTAACTAGGTGCCTATCATGGTGGGCAGTCATTCTATAACAGTTTGGCATATGGTATGTTCCTTAGAAGGCCATCAAAAGACCTGTGTTAGTAGACTTCCTCAAAGAGATCCCTTCTGAAGAAACAACCCCATTAGATGCAAAACTTCTATATGAATAATCGTTCTCTATCCAAGAAGACCGACTGGCATAGAAAATGTACATCATTGGTTCTTCCAGAAGCCCAATAGGAAAAAGGATGGAGGATCTCAAGATCAACAAAGTAGAGATGGAAGTTATACTCAAATCCCCCAAGAGGGTAGTATTTCTTTACTCCATTCTACATTCATATGGATTCATAAAAAATGAACCAGAATACCAGATCCCCATTACTGTCCTAGAGATGGCACTTCTTGCACAAGCTAAACACTTGAAGATAAAAGGTGATTCAGAGCTAGTCATTAGGTAGGTCAATGGTGAAAATTACATTAAGTAAGATGTATTGTCCCCATTAATGATCCATGTTCAATAATAGGTGGAACAATTACCATCAGAACCAACACTGATCTATGTAACTTGGTCGAAAAATTCTCAAACCGATGCATTGGAAAATGCAGCTACAACCCTTGCTGATCGAGACCGGGATGAAACAATTATTAGCAATACCCATTGTCAGATGATATTTGCATTCATTTAGAAAAATAAATATAAAGTAAACGAGATTAGACATGTTTCTGAGCCTAATGGTCACAACACTGGATGGATGAATCCCAGTTCAAATTACCTCCAAAGGGGAAACTCCTCCTAGATAGGGCTGGGAGAGAATATATTTGGAGATGAGCAGTCAACGTTTTCTTGTATAAGGATGCTTCTCTATAAATAATGCCTAGATAGAGTCTTTCATAGGTTCCTCGATGGATAAGAGACTTCTACTTTCATGAAAGTAGTGCACGCCAGAGCCTGTCGGGCCCACCAATCAAGAAACAAGCTCTCCCCTTAAATTGGAAGGCTTGGAAACTATTGGACTACTATGATATAGAATTGTAACATATTCACCAACAAGTGACTTTCCCACCAGGTTAATTCCAATTTTAACACTGACCCCCAAAGATACTTCACACACCTATGTACTTCTTGCCATTTTCGGCCAGGGGGATGGATTTTGGGGGACCATATCCTCCCGTTATAGCCAAACAAATTCATGTTCATTCTCACAAAAACAGACTTCTTTTTCAAATGGATCAAAGATGTTCCTCTTAAATAAGTCAGGGAGAAAATAATTTTCATCTAGGTAAAGGCCAACATCATTACCAGATTTGGGGTCTCTTATACAATATTGATGGACAACTACACCATCTTATGCTATGCTAAGTTGGACAAGTTATACTAGGTGAATGGAATCAAAACCAAACGTTCATCCCTCTAACATACAACAGCCAACAGAAAAATAGAATATTTCAACAAGACAATGTACAACATATTCCAAATGAGGGTAGATAAGGATAAAAAATCATGGAAAAACATTCCCCATCATGATTTATGGGATTACGAGATGACGACCTGCCCTACCACCTAGGCAACCCTGTACTCACTAGTATACAGGGAAGAGGCAGTCATGCCTATTCATATTCAAGTGCCATCACTCCATGTGGCCATTTTTGATCAACTTTAAATGGATGATAAATCCCAGATACATTTTGATTAGTTGGAGTAGCTAGATGAGAAAATGCTTCACATATATCACCATTTGGATGTCTACCAAAATCGGATCACACGAGTATTCAAAAAAAATGTTCTCCTTCAATATTTCTTCAAAGGAGAGATGGTTTTGGTCCTCATAACCCTGATGATACTCAAGAATATGACCCTAAAGCCTGAGTCAAAGTGGGAGGTACCATATTACATACATAGGTTCAACTCCAATGGAGCATACACATTGATATCAATGGATTGAAAAATCCTCAGGGCTCCCACCAATGAGAGGTTTCTGAATAAGTACTTCGTGTAACAGTGAAAATTGTAGTCCAAAAACTATGAACCTAAACTATGAGTCATCTTCATGAGCACATGAAGTTCAAATTTATGGTATTAGTCTCGGAAACATGACATAAACTTGGATACTAATGTCCTTACGACATGTCTCTAAATTACATAGCATAACATCCTAGCTGCTAGATGATAAACCTCATAACATAACTCATTCTAATAACATAATGATAAACTGAATTGTCCCTCCAGAAACTATGAAAAAATTGATTCCCATTCATCAGTAGGATACATAGTGAAGCCTCAGCCCTTGATCTTGGATGAGACCCCAAAAAAATTCCTATATCATATCCTCTATCTCCTCATATTTACGAAGGAAATCCTTATCACTCCTTGTTTCTCACATTGAGTATAACTCACATGAAATTTGGATTGGTGGTATGGATTCCCTTATGTAAAAAATCTATAGAGGAAGATGTTAGACCTGAATCACAAAGCTGATGAAATAAAAATTCCCCTACTCCTATGTCTGAGTCAGATCAGTACACAGAACATTTAGAACTACATATGGCTTGATTATAGCTCCTGCAAGATATTTAGTTATGTCAATATTTAGCATCCCTACCTAGACATCAACAAAAATGTGTCATATCAAGTCCCTACACATGGACCGATCCTTTTTAAGGAACATTTAATAAATACATATGGCTTGATTCCTACCCTTTGAGGATATGTAGTGATGTCTAGATTGGACATCCCATCCCAACCACTAGAAAAAAGTCCCTTCCTTTGTGCATAGGTCATACTTGTATAATTGAATCCATGAATTTTCCTAACAACATCACATCAAACTACATGGTTCCTAAGGATTCATGTGCATCTTGATACTCAATTTTATGAGATCCCAAACTTTCCCTCAATTTTCTACCCAAAAAATTCAAAGAGATGATGGAAATTCCAAATTTGAAATCTGATACTCATAAGGATTCAAAGGATCATGCTTCCAATTACATATGACTTAGATCTATGTAGAATATTTAGTAGTTCATGGATGATCATAGTCTACATATATTTTTTACATTCCCAGACGCATATCACCCATTTGTCAAACTCTATACTCTTGGAATGCTTGAGTCCTTATATGCATTAATTGGCATCTGAGATGTAAGGCTAGTGTCATGTGGAAAACTTTTTTTGAATATGCTCATAAGGCCATGGTGGCTCTGCATATGTCACCTACAAAGATTCCATCAACCAAAGATAAATTCAGCCTCAGGAGAGTCATGTCATTCCTTGGTATGCCCAATGGCTTCAAAGCACTATGTTAGTCCTCTTGATCCATGTTTTTTCCCCGGGACTATGTTTTACACCTTATATCGTCCCTCAGGTATAAATAATACTACAATATCCCATCCAAGATTACATAAGAGCTATTAATGGTCTCTGTGACATAATGAACTCATTACATGACTCTAAATTGAACAACATAATGTCCTTACCACAGAATGATAAATTGTAAGCCAAAAATGTCCTCGCTACATTAATATAAACTGCACAGCATAATGTCTTTACTGCAAGACACTTAACTCCATGGTGAGAAATTTCCTCACTCCAAGACTCTAAACTACAAATTATAATGTACTTATAGCATGATGATAAAATTCAAGGCCTAAAATATCCTCTAATCATGATTCTAAACTGTACTACATAACGTCCTTGCCAAACGATGCTAAACTAAAATTCCATAAATATCCTCATTGAATTAGTTTAAATTGCATAACATAAAATCCTTATCCCATTATTATAAACTTTAATGCTATAAATTTCCTCAGAATATGACTCTAAAATGAATATCATAACATCCATACTGAACTATGCTAAACTACAAGTCTGTAATTATCCTTACTTCCTGACTTTAATCTTCACAACATTAGTTTAAGCCTGAAATTCACTCTACTACTGAATTTTCTATTCTAAGTGGTGATTCATAATCACCATAATCCATTTTTTATCACATAGTGAATAGATCACATATGCTTCAGTACGTTAGCAAGAGATCCACCAAGAAATCATTGAAAATTAGTCCAGGTGTTTTGGTCCTAGAGGTATGATCCTAAAAGGAATGTTACAGTTCCCTTCCCCACAAGGAACCCCAGGTCCTAACCGTATGAAATTAAAATATATGGTACTCCAAAGATGGGATGAATGCCTCACCATAAAAATGAGCCAGATATACGTAGGGGATTACCCCATCCCATGAATGAATCACACCCCAAATGTTTCTAATGTATCCAGAAACACTACTGCTAAATATTTAACTTTTTCTTTGAGTAATCTTGAATCTCCTAATCTTCCATGGCCATCGTAGATGGAAGACCAGTGTCCTCTGGGCACTTTTGTTTGACTATGCACATCCAGCACTGGTGGATTTGCATATTATGGCTAATAGATGACCTTCAATCAAATGAAAATTCATCCCTAGAAGATTCCTCTCTGATCACAGTACGCCTAATGGATCCCATGCCTCCTGACATCCCACCTGATTCAAGAGCCATTAGATTCATTGATTACATTTTTTTCCTGCCCATGTCCGGGATATATTATAACATTGTAGCCTAATTCACCTTTGATATATCTTGAGGCTTCTGTAATGTAAAGATACCTCATCCATATGTCTGATGTTAATCCACATATAATCTAAAATTCCCCCACATATCTCCAAGTTAACCAAAAAATTAAAATCAATTAAATTCCCCCTTTTATGCTTGGGAACCCCCCTTTTAGAGGCCATATTCCATGTCCAGAAAGGTCCCAATAACTATAATCCTTCATGGTCACCGGTGATGGAAATATAGTGTCTTGTTGACTAATTTGTTTGACTATGAACATGTAACAACTCAAGATTTTATATAAAACATTATTTTTAATTTCATTCATATCTTCTGTTGTACGATACACCAAGATTATCTTGCGCTATACGCAACACCGTATTAGCTTGCAGTATATGCAACACTATTCTTGGCTCATGTTACACACAATTTCAAGTTTGTTTGATAGAAGTTATACTACGCAACATTGACTGTATATATATATATATATATTAAATGTATAAATAAAATATGGTTGGATTCTATTATACGCAACAAAAAAGGAGTCGTGCACTACACGCAACCCTGACTTGGCTTGCATATCACACAATCGCGACCTTCCCTAATAGCGTGTGTTGTACGCAATACCAGGTTTTACTAAACAACAATATATTATTATAATATTATTATGAACTAGACGTTATGAATAGTATTAACTAAATTTTGAATCTTATAACATTATTATTCGCCTTGCACATTTTCTAAAACATGGTATAAGAACAAAATAAATTTTTCAGGTAAAATAAGTATTTTTCAAAAAAATGCAGTTTTTCCGCCTTTTGATGGCGTACCCACTTTAAATCTAGTTTTTGACATGTTTATAAGTTCAATTTGACGAAATAAAATTCTTCTTTCGAATCATGAAATAAAAATTTACTTTGGATAAATTTTCATATCATTATGGTAAATTCTATATTTTGATGAATAGTAAAAACACGCTATATTTTAATTAAAAACAACTTTTTCAATCGAAATAATTAATAGTGATAAATTATTAATTTGATTGGTTTTAAAGTATATTTAGAATATATTTTTACAGTTTAATACAGTGTTGGTCATCGGATGTAATTTCACATTTAAACCTGACATAAACAAGTGTCAATCTTTGGATAGTTATTATCTCTAAAGAACACGCTATTTGTTTTGACGACGGAAATTAATTTTTAAATTAATTAATGCAACTGATATGTTTTGAATTGGGTAAAATAGACATCATTTTTGAGTTCATAATATCAAATATAGCTTAGGCCTAATTTTTGGTATTTTTCTGGAAACATTCATTTTTTGATGAATAGTGAAACCTCTAAGTGGTAGTTAAAAAAATGAATTTTTCATAAAACTTAATTTTACCACTTGTGTGAGTGGAATTTTAAAAATCCTAGAGACACGGTTGATGTCAGTAAGTAAAATGTGGTTCAACGAGATGAAAATAATTTTTGGTGAATAGTAACTTTTTACTTTTTTTTACCACGGTTAAAAGTAAATAGGGTAATTAAGGGTAAAAATGATATTATTATTACCTTAACACATGTCCTAATTCTATTGGATAAGTGTAATTCGACCAAAAACAACCTTAAGAATAAAATATGACCATTTAGGCCCACATGGATTAGATTAGGACATTTATTATTATTTAATTCAAAGAAGAGTTAAAAGAGTTAAAACCAATGTTTATTTACTAAAAAATTTTTAATATAGGGTTATACATAGGATAAATATGATTGTAAATATTAATTAGAAAGATAATAATATTTCCTACATAATGATATTTTATTTATAATTTTTAGACATTAAATAAGTTAATTTATTTATGACACAATGATGATGCAGTAATTACCATAATAGTGAAAAATTAGAATAATTGATATTATAAATACCCAAATAAGTGTAATTTGAGAGTTTTTATGAATTCCACTAATTTTATAGGTTAATATGACATGTTAATATTGATTTAATTAACTTTTTCGAACTAATCATTCTGTTATTATTTTTACAGAAATCAATTACTAAATAGTGTCAAAATTGACATAAAATAGTCTTTAAAACAAATATTATATTATTAATTGTTATTTTATTCCTAAAAATATAAGGTTCGGCCAAATGACTTAGATAAGGTTATATATATTAATAATAAACAACTTGGGGTTCGTTTGGCTTCTTATAGTAAGTTTATTAACCGTATAGTATAAGAACACAAGAAGACACTGTAAAAGTAAAATTATATTACTTAATGTTAAATCTAAATGATAAGGTTAAAATAAGAACCTAAACTTGTCTTAATTCTATTGGATGAGAGGATTTTGACCCATACCCACCTTATCTTTGAAAGGAATCAATTTGGAGCTATTTAAAACCGAATTTGACTTTATAATAAAATAATAATTTTAGTTATTCCAAAGGTGCCCCTCTCCTCCCTTATAAAAGGGCACCACCTCCCTCTCTTCCTCACACCACTTTGAGCCTTCATGCTTGGCCAACCCCTGCCAAATTCTCTTCTCCACTTCCCTAGAAATATACTAGAGGTTCTGGTCTTCATCAAAGACAAATTTTAGTGCCCTAAAGGGATATCTCAAAGAGGCGCTTCAAAGAAGAGGAGGTTCGGACACTTACAAAGAAAATCAGACCTAAGGTAAGGGAAATATCACAATCTCATTTTTATCTGAGATTGTTTATACTTTAGTATTTACTAGGGTGTATTTTATCATACACATCCATGTTTCCTCAATATGTAATATTATTTACATCCACCTATAATTGTTTAAATCCAATTTTATCCTTCGGTGAGTTTTTAGTAAAGGATATGAAAGGAATCTTTTGTCATTTTTCGTACGAGGTACTTTTTGACTTTTCCGAAAAAAGTATGAAGAATGTTTTTTTAACTTATACGGCATGAATGGATTTTTAAAACATTATTTCCAAGAAGCTTCCTTTACAAGTTTCCAAGTTTATTTTTAATCAACTTCTTTTAGTTTAATGTTGTATGACATGTTAAGAAAGGAAAAATGTTTTTGAAGTAGAAAGGATATTTTCCTCAAGAATGGAGTTCAAGTGTTTTATCAAAATTATTTTCCATCTAAGATAATATAGGGTTCTGATTCTATCCCTATCATTAAATTGATTTGATTATGTTGTGATGGAATTATTTTTATGAATTCCTTTATCTTATATGAATTGTTTTATGATGTCACAATGTTTAAGAATCCAATTTTTATTACATGGGTTATGCTATGATGTATGGTTTATGATTTTGTGGCACACATAAGAATGGTATCATTATGAGATGGGTGGGACCTATATCTCCATCCAATGCATTGGGTAAAGATTTTATATCTCATGAGATAGACATGGCTGGAACGGTAGGTTATACCGGTTCAGTGAAATAGGACTGAAATGAGGAGTGAACTCAGTTCAGAAAGGGACTTTGTCCACTAAGATAGTCTTGGAAATGAGTCTTGACTAATAAGAAATGATTCTCTATGATTATGTGTGTATTTCACAAAGTTTCATGTTTTATGTTATGATTATTGGGATTACATTTCACTACTATGATTTATCCCATGTTATGAAATTAGGATCTCTTTTGCAGGTTAAGATTTCCAAAAGATATGTTCTTATGAATATGATGTGATTGATATTTCTTTTGTTTACCCTTATTGAGAATTTGAGCTCACCCTTTTATGTTTTCTTTTCCCCAGGACATAAAGAAAGGATTTAGGTTTAAAAAAGAAGAATATCTTTATGGGAGATGTTGAAGATCTTTCACCACGATTAGAAGATTATATTCCGAGTTTCCAAAGACACTAAACTATTACGGTCCTTGTGTGTGTGTTTTTGTTATGTACTAAGTATTCCAAAAAAGTAATGTAATGTCCATGTACGTCAAGATTCGGGTCTCTACAGTTGGTATAAGAGAAAAGGTTTAGTCAACCTTTGGAAACTAGATGCGAAAACGTTAGTGAGATCCCTAGAGATATTTCTAAGGTATGTCTAGGGATGTACCTAAGGATAAGAATACGTATAGGATATAGTCCTAGAACTATGGTAACGATATTAGATTAAACCAAAGATGTTAGATATTGACGTTACTCCCCCTTTATTATGATTTTTTCCTCTCACACTATTCTTTTTGGGTTTTAGAAAATGGCTGGAAACAGGAAGATTCACGATAATGGAGGATATAACGAACAATGGAATGATTTTCTTCATGAGCAACCAAATGAAACTGGATTTGGAAGTCCAAACATCATTATTATGCCAAATCAGCAATCTCATAATATGATCAATAAACTCAAATTTTGTAAGTTTCCTGACTCGGCTAATAAGAGAATGATGGAGTTTCATGATGATCAAAGAGGAAAGAAAGTTCAATTTCCCCTATGTAAGTCATGTGGGAAGAGGCATCAAGGAGAATGTTTCAAAGGAACTGGAAGATGATTTGGGTGTGGAAAAGAAGGACATAAAGCCAATAAGTGTAAAGGAAAAGGTTCAGTTAACACAATGGATGAGGATAATGGTATTGCTACGACATCAACAATGGTTAAATGTTTTAAATGTGGAATGTACGGGCATTATGCAAACCAATGCCCTAAGGGAAAGTCTCATGAAGAGAATCAGTATGGTCGTATGGGTAGTATTTATGTTGATGAAGATGAAGAGCCTACAAATGATATGTGAGATGAAAGAATTGTTGAATCTCGGTCAATGGTTTAAGAAGGTAGTGGATTGATTACATGTTTATCAAGTGTAATGTTGTATAAGTAATCTCATGGTACAATGGAATAAAGAGACATCTAAGGATCATTACATTGTTTTCTTTCCTTGAGTTTTGAAAGTGTATGATTAATGCTACCAGTATCCATGAAAGGTTATTCAGATATTTTTGGAATATAGAGGATATACACATAATGAAGGGATAAGGAGAAAATTAAATATTTGATAGTATTGATGAGCTCATGACTAATATAAGGAGAAGGTTATATAATGGTTTGAGTATATAGATTTTTTGGATTTTGGTATGTGGAGTGAGTTAACTTTTGACAGCATTCATGTTTTCACTAAGGGTTAACGGGTATTCATTTTTCAAGAGAATACATGATTAAGGTATTCACATGATTGGAATGTGAACAACAAGATATATGGGGGATAAATGATGGTATTCACATGCTTGGTTGATGACATTTCAAGTAATCGTTTTCTTCATACTATGAGCTTGGATCAAAGTATTTTAGATAAGCCTAAAGATTGGAATGGATTATGTTGGACATAAGTTAGTATTGTTTAAGTATGGAACTTTTTTTTATATTATTTATGGGATGTTATAGTAATGTAGTTTTAGAAAAAGGACAACCTGCAGGACGGGCGACAGCCCATCGCGTCAGACAAGGCTGTGGGAATCGAACCCACAACCGAAGTGAGACTGGCCTTTATCGCCTACCACTGACCTACAGGAAGTCCCTGGTTAGTAGAAACTAATTTTATTTTATTAAGTGACGTGATAGATGAAGTATAAGTTCATTTTCATATACGATTAACCGCACCAAAGACGGACTTATGTATATTTGATAACTTTTTCTAACCTTTTGTTTGAAACAGATGGAATGAACCATCATTCTATCACATGATCTTTTAACACATCAAGAATAACAAATTCAACTTCATTTCTTTAAGAGATGAAGTGGAAATTGTTCAAAGCACGAACAACAGTGAGATTGTACCAAAATAAAGTAAGTATTTATTCTAATTCAATATTCTTCAACTTTAGGGAAATGATCTTGAAAACCAAAAATGTTGTCCTAGTGCCTTTATATCCGATCAATCAGATGGTACCCTAGATCATCACAAATTTATGGCTTTGTGATTATTGGCATTTTCATAGCCATGTTATCTACCACTCTCTATCATAACATGATGGTTAGATTTCTCTTCCATATCCATATTTTCACCAATGTTATCCTATATGGAAACCCAGTGATGAGTTAATCTGGGTAACCGTTATATTTCATACTTTAGTTTTTAAAGTTCAGTTTTGGTATTTCTTTTTATGGTGTGGGTTTCTATGAATAGTAAACAATTTATAACCCAGACGAATTTCGAGGGCGAAATTCATTTTAAGGGGGGTAGAATTTAACAACCTGAGATTTTATAAGAAACATTATTTTTAATTTCATTCATATCTTCTGTTATACGATACACCAATATTATCTTGCGCTATACGCAACACCGTATTAGCTTGCAGTATATGCAACACTATTCTTGGCTCATGTTACACACAATTTCAAGTTCGTTTGATAGAAGTTATTCTATGAAACATTGAGTGTATATATATATATATTCAATGTATAAATAAAATATGGTTGGATTCTGTTATACGCAACAACAAAGGAGTCGTGCACTACACGAAACCCTGACTTGGCCTGCATATCACACAATCGCGACCTTCCCTGATAGCGTGTGTTGTATGCAATACTGGTTTTTACTAAACAACAATATATTTTTATAATATTGTTAAGAACTAGCCATTATGAATAGTATGAACTAAATTTTGAATCTTATAACATTATTATTCGTCTTGCACATTTTCTAAAAAATGGTATAAGAACAAAATAAATTTTTCAGGTAAAATAATTATTTTTCAAAAAAATGCAGTTTTGCCGCCTTTTGATGGAACACCCACTTTAAATATAGTTTTTGACATGTTTATAAGTTCAATTTGACGAAATAAAATTCTTCTTTGGAATCATGAAATAAAAATTTACTTTGGATAAATTTTCATATCATTCTGGTAACTTCCATATTTTGATGAATAGTAAAAACACGCTATATTTTAATTAAAAACAACTTTTTCAATCAAAATAATTAATAGTGATAAATTATTAATTTGAGTGGGTTTAAAGTATATTTAGAATATATTTTTACAATTTAATACAATGTTGGTCATTGGATGTAATTTCACATTTAAACCAGACATAAACAAGTGTCAATCTTTTGATAGTTATTATCTCTTAAGAACACGCTATTTGTTTTGACGACGGGAATTAATTTTTAAATTAATTCATGCAACTGATATGTTTTGAATTTGGTAAAATAGACATCATTTTTGAGTTCATAATATCAAATATATCTTAGGCCTATTTTTTTGTATTTTTCTCAAAACTTTCATTTTTTGATGAATAGTGAAACCACTAAGTGGTAGTTAAAAAAATGAATTTTTCATAAAACTTAATTTTACCACTTATGTGAGTGGAATTTCAAAAATCCTAAGGACATGGTTGATGTCAATAAGTAAAATGTAGTTCAACGAGATGAAAATAATTTTTGGTGAATAGTAACTTTTTACTTTTTTTACCACGGTTAAAAGTAAATAGGGTAATTAAGGGTAAAAATGATATTATTATTACCCTAACACATGTCCTAATTCTATTGGATAAGTGTAATTCGACCAGAAACAACCTTAGTAATAATATATGACCATTTAGGCCCACTTGGATTAGATTAGGACATTTATTATTATTTAATTCAAAGAAGAGTTAAAAGAGTTAAAATCAATGTTTATTTACTAAAACATTTTTAATATAGGGTTATACATAAGATAAATACGATTGTAAATATTCATTAGAAAGCTAATAAGATTTCTTACATAATGATATTTTATTTATAATTTTTAGACATTAAATAATTTAATTTATTTATGACACAATGATGATGCCGTAATTACCATAATAGTGAAAAATTAGAATAATTGATATTATAAATACCCAAATAAGTGTAATTTGAGACTTTTTATGAATTAAACTAATTTTATACGTTAATATGACATGTTAATATTGCTTTAATTAACTTTTTTCTAACTAAAAATTCTGTTATAATTTTCACAAAAATCAATTACTAAATAGTGTCAAAATTGACATAAAATAGTTATTAAAACGAATATTATATTATTAATTGTTATTTTATTCCTAAAAATCTACGGTTTGGCCAAATGACTTAGATAAGGTTATATATATTAATAATAAACAACTTGGGGTTCGTTTGGATTCTTATAGTAAGTTAATTAACCTTATAGTATAAGAACACAAGAAGACACGGTAAAAGTAAAATTATTTTACTTAATGTTAAATCTAAATGATAAGGTTAAAATAGGAACCTAAACTTGTCTAAATTATATTGGATGCGAGGAGTTCGACCCATACCGACCTTATCTTCGAAATGAATCAATTTGGAGCTATTTAAAACCGAATTTGACTTTATAATAAAATAATAGTTTTAGTTATTCCAAAGGTGCCCCTCTCCTCCCTTATAAAAGGGCACCTCCTCCCTCTCTTCCTCACACAACTTTGAGCCTTCAAGCTCGGACAAACCCTGCCAAATTCTCTTCTCCACTTCCCTAGAAATATCCTAGAGGTTCTGGTCTTCCTCAAGGACCAATTTTAGTGCCCTAAAGGGAGATCTCAAAGAGTCGCTTCAAAGAAGAGGAGGTTCGGACACTTACAAAGCAAATCAGACCTAAGGTAAGGGAAATATCACAATATCATTTTTATCTGAGATTTTTTATACTTTAGTATTTACTGGGGTGTATTTTATCATCCACATCCATGTTTGCTCAATATTTAATATTATTTCCATCCACCTACAATTGTTTAAATCCAATTTTATCCTTCGATGAGTTTTTAGTAAAGGATATGAAAGGAATCTTTTATCGTTTTTCGTACGAGGTACTTTTTGACTTTTCTGAAAAAAGTACGAAGAATGTTTTTTTAACATATACGGCATGAATGGATTTTTAAAACATTATTTCCAAGAAGCTTCCTTTACAAGTTTCCAAGTTTATTTTTAATCAACTTCTTTTAGTTTAAAGTTGTATGACATGTTAAGAAAGGAAAAATGTTTTTGAAGTAGAAAGGATATTTTCCTCAAGAATGGAGTTCAAGTGTTTTATCAAAATTATTTTCCATCTAAGATAATATAGGGTTCTGATTCTATCCCTATCATTACATTTATTTGATTATGTTGTGATGGAATTATTTTTATGAATTCCTTTATCTTATATGAATTGTTTTATGATGTCACAATGTTTTGGAATCCCATTTTTATTACATGGGTTATGCTATGATGTATGGTTTATGATTTTGTGGCACACATAAGAATGGTATCATTATGAGATGGGTGGGACCTATATCTCCCTCCAATGCATTGGGTAAAGATTTTATATCTCATGAGATAGACATGGCTGGAACGGTAGGTTATACCGGTTTAGTGAAATCGGACTGAAACGAGGAGTGAACTCAGTTCAGAAAGGGACTTTGTCCACTAATATAGTCTTGGCAATGAGTCTTGACTAATAAGAAATGATTCTCTATGATTATGTGTGTATGCCACAAAGTTTCATGTTTTATGTTATGATTATTGGGATTACATTTCACTACTATGATTTATCCCATGTTATGAAATTATGATCTCTTTTGCAGGTTAAGATTTCCAAAAGATATGTTCTTATGAATATGACATGATTGATATTTCTTTTGTTTACCCTTATTGAGCATTTGAGCTCACCCTTTTATGTTTTATTTTCCCCAGGACATAAAGAAAGGATTTAGGTTTAAAAAAAGAAGATCTTTATGGGAGATGTTGAAGATCTTTCACCACGATTAGAAGATTATATTCCAAGTTTCCAAAGACACTGAACTATTACGGTCCTTGTTTGTGTGTTTTTGTTATGTACTAAGTATTCCTCAAAAGTAATGTAATGTCCATGTACGTCAAGCTTCGGGTCTCTACAGAACATCATGCCCTAGTGGATCTACATATGTTACCTACAAAATAGCAATAAATTGAAGGAAAATTCTTCCTCATTATAGTCCTTTCCTATTTACATACACTCATTGACATTTATGTCCTATCCTAGTCCTCATATTTTGAAAACACCTCTAGATTATGGCTTAAAAATATTTCCCTTTTACAAATGCCTAGACATGAAAAATATTTCTTATTGAACTGACTATTCACTAGATCTCTCTTACACAAGTATGATTCGTTTTGGAGTAGTTTCCCATAATAATTCGATACAAATGACCCTAATACTCTCATACATCATCCCTCAAATAGAATAGCCATTGTGGCCCACATCCCCAAAATAAAATCAAAGTGCAGTAAATACTCCCAGGCCATCGGAGATGGTAGGTCAGTTTCCCGTAGTCCCATTTGATTGACTATGCACATCAAGCCCTAGTGGACCTTCATATGATGCCTACAAGATATACATAAATCAAAGGGAAATTCATCATCAAGAGAGTCGTATCCTACCTATTTACAACTTAAATGGATCTCATAACACATATATATCCAAAACTCACAAATTTGGGGTCAATAACTGTCCCTCATTCATGTATGAAAGTTATTAGGACATTCCTGACTAATGAATCCCAAATTGGGGCCCTTACCCCATCATGTTTGGTCAACACTATTATATCAAAGTCATCACTAATAATTTTGATTATAAGGACTATAAACCTCCAAATAAAGAGGCACAATACCCATGAGAGTAAAACCTCACAAAGGGAACCCTTATATTAGAGTTGTGTATCAACTCATTAAACCTATACAGAATATGGTTTAAGAAAGAGGAAAAAATTTATTTATAAAATGATAAATAAAGATTGTTTGTTCAAAAACCTACAAATAGAGACCTGAGAATAAGTCATGTTATACCTGCTAGTCCCATATCAAATGATCTTATGAATTTTGTTTGGTGATAATGAAAAGGGAAAAAATATTAATCAGGTTTTCCATGAAACCTCGGTTATAGTAGAACTACGCTCACTAAGTCCTACTGCTTAGGAAAGAAGTAGGGACCAATTACATTATTTCAATTTACAAGTTTTAAATAATTGTTTAAATATAATACCCGATCTGAATGTCATTTATATGATTGATTATGATCAATTTACATTACAGGAAATGGAAAAGAAGGCATTTGAAGGAAAATTAGTTCCATTAATTTCAATAAGAAATGAAATAACATCCCTTGTTCGGAGTCTCTCTATAGTATCAAAAGAAAATGAGTACATCAAGATTTGTTAAAGTTATAGAATGTCTCGGCTAGCTCTTTCAAGAAAAATGGCTTGAGACTACCATAAGAAATTGAAATGTTTCTATAAATAATCTCTCCCATCATCTCCAGCCTTAACAATTAGGTTCACACATTCCATAACGGCATTGAGGTCCCACCCTTTCTTCTAGATTATTTTGTAATTGGAACCCAAAAAGTTTAGTTGAGCCTTAAAACTTGCTACACGAACCTCAAATTCTCTAAGCTCTCCCTTTTGGGTGATCACCAAATCACGAGCCTTCACCTCTTCATCCATTTTGTGATTGATTTCCTAAGAAACATATCAGAAGGTTGTTACCTATGATTGGAAGAATTGAATTGGGAATGTTTATCCTCCCAATAAGTGATATATTCCCATGATATGAAAATCTGGTAGGTAAGAAGATATAGATGCTGATAATCAAAGTCAATAGAACTAAAATTCATAAATAACTACTTGAATTTGTCCGTCCAATCATAAAATCTTTCTAGATGTGTTTGCAAGCCATAAGAGAAAACCTGATTCCATGCCTGTTTTCGAACAGCTTGATTCCTCCCTATGGCACCAGGGCCATGGTCTTCCGCCACCATAATGTGTCTATTTACAGGAATCCTCATCACAGGAGTGGGAAGGTACCAAAGATAGGTTACCCAAGATGGTAGACTCTCCTTACCCTCAGATGGTTCGACTACTGGAGCTAAATGTATAGGAATAGCCGTAACATCCGGGGTATCCAGTGACACATAGTTGTGGACTACCTCATTATCGTCATGGGAAATATCCACAAGTGAAGAGTAGTCTGAATCACTCCCCATCAAGATATGTTACACTAATGAATCCCTATATATATGCATTTGATGGAGGATCGAGCGTCTTCTCACCGCAAGGGCTTAAATAAGTGGAATAACCATCGTGGAAACCATAGGGACAAAAATATAAGTCGTATCCAAGACAATCACCATAGAAGAGGGAATATATGGCATGAACATCATGGTTGAGATGAGGAGAAGGATGGTTAGAGGCTTCGAGACTTGTCAAATTGGTCTTCTCAGCACCCTATCAAGGTAAAATCCCACCCACAGTTGGGCCTATTCCAATGATATAAAAGTGGATACCATCGTATTGGGATTGATAACATCCATAAAGGCACCTCCCTGCCTCATCATAACTCAAAACTAGAGAAGTATTATGGGATTAGATTCTCTTCTTAACTGAATGGAAGGATTAATCATAGTCTGTTGAAGGAACCCAAATTGTCTGGAGAATTGGTAAGGGTGGTATGGGTCACAAATGGTCACTCGACCTATGAGGGTAGTGATCATCTCGTCCCGTAGTGCGATAATGTATGAGTGATCCTCTGAGAAACTGTCCATGTCACTCCTTAATGACCCATGAGGGAAGTGTTCAGTGACAATCAGAAGCAAGAATCATCGTTTAATAGACAGACACCAACATTAATGTTTAATGTCAAGGATGAACATCATAAATATTGAGAGGGGAAGGTAGAAAGTCAAAGCCAAGAAACCTCATAGTGTGTTGATATTCACAGAAAGGGAAGTGTTTTTCTAACCAACTATAAAAATTTTAAAATGGTTGGCTGATGCGATTTTGAGGTTTACCTACTTATATCTACCCCCAAATACTCATAAACATTGGCTAGAGTTGGAGTGGCTAGAATATTTGGTCAACCCTCTGCCAGTATTTCCAAAATCATCATATTGAAAACCCTTACCCCAGTATATACATCATAGTATGGGAAGAGTCATCTAGTAAAAAACATTGAAAAAAACCCGATAATCTATAAAGATGGGTCATTTCGGGTTGAAGCTCATATCCCCAGGTAGTATGTCATCCAGCTTCGATGGTGGCACAACATGACCTTGGAATTTGTCGAGACTAGTGGGATGGGTGATTTTAACTGCGGTGAACTCTCAAAATAGTACTATTAACCTATAGAAATGACCCTATCAAAGCCTAAAATGGAATAAGAGAGTGATCATGGAGGAGGTGATCAGGTAATCTCTCTTCTATAACCAGTGGACCCCTTTTCAATGGGGACACAAGGTCGGTATCATCCCCCGTTATAGCTGCTAGAAACAACTCTTCATACAAATATCCCAGGATGGGGAGATTATCAAGCTGGTGGATATCCCTTACGTAGGTTCCCACCTCCCCATATGACAAACGGAAGGTTTTTGTTCTTTATCAACAACATTTTACCAGCTCAAGAAGGATTTCACATAGGAATAAATTAGCAAACTAAGAGACCCAGTTTTCCTGATATAAGTTCACTACCTCCAACTAGTCGGGGGACTCTAAATAGGTTTGTTGTACCCAGAATTCCCAAACCCTTCATCAGAGAAGCATCCTCTTTATCACATGCCCCATTTGGTGCTCCACCCATTAGGGTTTTCTCAGGAAATGTTGATAGTAGGCAGGTACTCATGGGTGACTACTGTCATGGTTGTGTTGTGACACCTAAGGTTTACCTGAGTCCACAATGATCCTTCTAATATTAAAACATTTTATGGAATAATAGTAGCCATAAAATCTCCTGTTGAGGAAATATAGGCATGATCATGACCTTGTGGTGCACCTATTAGAATGAATAGAGTATTAGGGTCAGCCATTGGAAAAGTATTGTTATCAGGAATACCAAAGTCATAAAGTGTAAAGTGCATGGACAACGAGTAAGCTAGGAGCTCTAGCATAAGGATATCATTTAAGAATATGTCATGAGGAAAAATGGCAGATTGAATATGGTCCTAAGTGTCCAAAAACATGGTTTCCTGAATGTTGGTAAATTTCATCAAAACCTTTTAAAGATCCATTGTATCCTACATAGAATGATCCTAAAGCCCAAAAAAAGTCACTCCACTAAAAATTGTTAGATAAATGCCACAAAAAATATACAAAGGACATAAAATAGTTTCTAAATAGGGCTCCATGTACTGCTTTAGAAAATTGTACACAACAAACATTTCCTACACACTGAATGATATGCGGAAGAAATCTGCACATACTACTACTATACATGGAAACATTATATCATGTACAACCATGGTACACGAGATTCCCATGAGGTTCTGGCCTATGGAGCATTGGCCAGCGAACAGAAGGGTTCACGGAATGAATAAACCATTGACCAAGGCCTCTTCATACTGATATTCAATGCTGCTAGTTAAAAGCTTATGTTCATATTATTAAGGCTTAATGTTCATCTCGCTAGTTTAAGTTCAGTGTGCGGGACATCTAAACTGTGTAACATTCTATTATGTGGAGGTCTAGATGTTATTTTTAATTACACAACTCAATTTTCAATACACAACATCATGTTAATGGGAAGAAGAAATTCTGGAAAGTTCTGTTTGTGACACATACAAAGCGGTTAGAGAATAAAAATATTGAAAAATAGATGGTACACGGATGCAGAGAATTCCGGGGGAGAGTCAAGTGAACTTTTCACTACGATAAATTGTAGTAGACAAATGACATGGGCCCATATATATATGTGTAGTCCCCTACAACCAGACCTATTTATTATACCAAAAACCAGTTCAATTCAGAACTGCTTCTACATGAGAATAATATCCTCTTCATTCCGAACGGATCCCATTCTGATAGGGGGTATTTTTAGGGTCCAGAAAACTTCGCAAATGGAAGAAAATACCCCCACAATCACTTTATAGAAGGAATAATGCATACTCATAGGTCCAGTAAATCCAATGGATGCAAATTAAGTATCAAACTTCAGAGGAAACATGAAGAAATTGAATTTCTCATAGAGTTTCACGTGAACTAGGTACCATCTCAAGGAAGGGTTTGCGGAATGCCTGAACCGTGAACTATCAGTACGCGTGACGACCTTTGAGGTGATCGCCCGCATAGTGATGGCCAAAAATCCCAGGAACCCATCCATCCAATGGCTCGAAGGCCTTCCTTTTTTATTGATTATGATATTCCAAATTTCATCTTGAAGTCACCTCTCCAACTTCGCATGGATGTTCGGCTAGGCTATCTCGTGCAAGCATAGGTTTCCAAAAAGGGTTCTAAATAACCATGATTATATTTGTCTTAATGCTCTATACAAGGAAGACAGAAGGAATTGTGAAAATATGGATGAAGAAAGAACAAAAGAAAACCTCATAGGATGGACGAAAGAATTCAGAGAAGATTCCAGCTTGGGGATTGAATCATCAATGATCTTCAAATCGTGAACCTCATTTTCAAATGTATATCCATCCGTGAACCTTAAAAAGAAGTAACGTAATAATAATGTGGACCTGAAAACTAATTTGGTGTAATAGAAAAACACACATTCCCCGTGGATGAAATCCCAATGAATGATAGGCTCTAGGGCTCTCCTTTAATATGGTTTTCCACATAGTGTATCACTATGCGGATTGAACCCTTCGTCGTGTACTACCTCAACATGCAGATTGAACCCGCAACAGCATGGTAGACCGTATCCCGGATCGTGTACCACTTTGGGGCATGGTGGACCTTTATCAAGCACACATACGACATCGTACATGGACTACCCCTCTACCCGTATACCATTTTGGTATGAGAAGATAACCCATACCATATGATAAAATAGTAAGAAGAACTGGGAATATTCTGGTGTCCTTCCTCTATCTCCAAGCTCCCCCCTCCATTACATCCAATCCTCAATATCCCCCCACAGATCAATCCTCTAGCATTACCCCAAAGACTCCTCCAAAGTCACCGAAACTGTATGATTAGATCATCAGACACATTAGTGCGCTCCTTTGAGTCTACATACCCATGGTAAGTGGATTTATGAAAGGTCTCCCAACAACAATTCAGAATCCATTGATATTTGAAAGTCTCCATTCCCATGGTAACCTAGATTCAATCCTTGGAATGATAATGTGAAACTCCTTATTCAATTTATTAAGGTTGATCACTGGAATTTCCATTCAATGAGGAATGGTGACCTGTCTAAAGAATCAGGTTTTCTCCTCCTTTTGACAAAAGGCACCATTCCACCCCTTTCCCAAAATGTGTTATGGGGCCCAACCACTAAGGTAAGTCCCTAACCTTCTGATGGCTAAGCTACATAACCCCTAATGTCATTCCACATTAAAGGGTTCATTGATCTGTAACCTCTCCAACCATCTCCTCGGCTTTTGCTACTATAGCCCCGACCTATCCAATCATCAGGAGAGAAGGTGTTTGGTTGGTTTGATATCTCACATCCTCATGTCTATTAAAACAAGTATGACCCTTGTGTGCTTAGAGATTTATAAAGATCACAACATGAACACGACCATACCATCCTAAACAATGAGAACTCTGATTCCTATTCAATCTAGGATTTTTAGGATTCTTTCTTGATAACTTCAGCTCAAAAGGGTTTCCCTTCCAAAAGGGGACACCAATTCATGTCCCCTCAAATGGGAAGCCCCCATGGGTAAGACCCATGTTTCATGACCGAAATGGGCTTTGATTCCTCCCCCGAGGATATGTGGGAATCCCATCTTATGGGTCCAATCCCAAAATTATGCCAACTTCCAATCCCCTAGAGGATGATAAACACTAGGGAATCTTATTTCATGGCTTAAGTCAACATTTCCCCCATATCATCAAATTCACGTGTGCCTATAACGATACTAGAAACCAATGGTAGCCCGCAGATACAGTCCTTGAGAATACCCCAAAGATTCAAAACATTTGAAGACGAATTAAATATATAAGAGGGTCCTGTAATACAATATAATTCCCGCCAAAAGGGTTTGATGGGCCCGACATCCCATCCTCTTGATGAAATAATTCCTTAAGTGTCGTTGGCCAAATCATTTTCCAATGAGAACTTACCTTTGGAATGAAGGTCCATGAATCATGGATTATAAAAAACGTTTTATGTTTCCAACTGCAGGAATAAACCTACTGGAGACCATCCAAGGAAGTGATATCCTTAGAGGAATGATTGCATTGATACTTAACCCCATGCAATCACCTACTGGGATGATTTGATTGTGGTACATACTTCATAATGTAGAAGGGATAAACTAAACACTACCTGCAGGTTCAATCCAATAACCCATTTAAGGACAACAATGCGGATTGGGTCAATGAAAATATGGCAATGAGAAAGTCTATATAATAATGTATGAATGCTCACCATCTGTCAGACCATTCTTTTCATTTTTCCTGAACTCGAGAACGTGCCTCCTTGGAAGTCAGAACAATGATGTAAGCTGAATTTAAAAATTTATCTTGAAATTACATCAACAAAAAATAAATTCAAGGAGTTATATTTTTTTTAAAAAATATTAGTTTTAATTAAAAAAGTTATATTAGACATTTTCAAGGAAAAATTATATTTTAGAAACATAATGGTATTTTAACTCTTTCAATTTATTGTGGTAATTAAAATGTGAAATTTAATTTTATATTGTTTTAATGAAAAAATATATTCCATTGCATAATAATTATCTTATTAATTTCATTAAAATCAATTCTACCTATAATTAGTTATCTCAAATAATAAAATAATAAATTTTTAGATAAAAAATACCCCTTAGTCAAGTAAAAATACCCACCCAATATCATATTTCACACCAATACAAATATATTAATAATTATTTATTTCAATTGATTCTTATAATGAGTATCTGTATAGAGTTTCTATTTTCCATTTTTTCCTCCATTGAATGATGATATAATTTGAAAGGTAGTGATTATTAACTCTTCACTCCTGTATTTTGGTAATCTATTTAGTTAATTTTATTTTCAATGAGAAAAATTATTATGAATTATTGTTAAATATTTCCTTATTATATTATAAATTTATTTTCTCTATTATCATATTACTATATTAATATTCCCTTATAATTCTAAATCATCTAATGGCCATAAAATTTTTTAAAAATTTAATAGGTTTGGTTTCTTATAAATTAGTTACCTATATGGATACAAACATGTTGACCTAAGATATAGATTTTATCTGCCAAGTAGTAGTAACCCATAGATATGGGTTCGATATTAACCCAACCATCACTCTTTATAAGAGAATAAATCTTAACCATACTCTTGGTTTTACACACCTAGGATAGATATGTGTTGGATAATTCATTAACTCTCGATGAACTATAAATAAAGGATTATTTATTTTTGTGGACCCTATATCCTGAATGTTTTATTCAAAACTAATTGATTATAATTAATTCGATAGTATTTTTACATTACATGGTCAATGGCATATATTTTAAGTCCACATTTACATTTTTACATAGATATCCATAATGACCTATTGATTGAGGAAATATTGATATTCTGTATATCCAATATTTATAATTGAAAAGCAATTAACTACATAGAAACATTTATAGAGGTTCCTATAAAAAATTAAGATTTTAATTTTTTATACATTATCATATTATGGTGGATTACATTATTCATATTAGTTTATTGATTGGGACTAATATTTTATATCCCATAATGCATCAGTTGGTCTAATGATAAAAAGAAGTTGGTTGATTGGGACAATCATAATCTTTTTTCTTTATGATTTCTTGTCACAAGGCCTTTACTATAGGTTTATGATATCTATTATTATGTATTAAATTTCTATAATATTAGTTATTCATATCCGTATAATCATTTAGTATTATGTAATACATGGATATATTATTCTTCGAGATCAATTTTTTATCGAAATTATTTTTTCCTACCATATTCTTTATTATATGATTATATATGAATGCCCCTATTGTAAACTACCCTTATTGAGTATCTGGTGTAATTCATTTATATTGATTAAATTTCAACTCAAAACCCTCAAAATTAAAAAATTTGTAATATGGATTTTTCAAAGAGAAATAATATATTTCTCATGTTTTCATATAATGTATTTATAGCTTAATGTTTAATGTCACATTCAATTTTGTGTTAACTGTCATAGGTATTTTATTCCTATGAAACATTTAATATATGAATTTATACTAATTTAATAAATTAACAATTTCATCATTGATACTATATATTGTTTGAAATGTTTATTATCACAATTTCTATTTTTGAATCCTCAGGAACTAAAATTAGAAGAACATTGTTAGAGAATATAATTGTATAAAAATTATTATGGTAATATAAACATATTTCACTATTTTATTACATGAATTTGGGATAGATTTATATGGATTATATACTATCATTTATAATTAATGTTTAATTCCTTAAAATATTTCATATATTATATAATTTTAAATTCATGCTGGTTGGAACAAATGAAAACCTTATAAACACCCATAATTACGGGAAGGCTTTCCCTCTGTTCAAAGTCATTAAGGTTAGTGTTAGAGTTTGTGGAATTATATCTACATTAGTTATGAAATCATTGGTTTTTACCATAAAATTTCTTATATGGAACAACCTATTTGTACAAAACCTGTAATAAAATATTCAGAATGCTTTAAGAGTTAAGAATATCCACAATTCAATGGAACCAACAATCTATTATTAGCAGATAAATAGTTAAAATATCTAGAGAAGTCACACCTTTATTTGAAGTATAGGGAATAATAAATGTTTTTCAATGTTTTATACCATATAATAAGAGATTATGATGAATATATTTCTTTGATTCAAATAACCAATAAGACTGAATACATATGAAATATTGAATAAAATATTTTTAGGGATTTATTTATTGAGAAAAACATTCATCATGTGAAATGACATAATATTGAATAAAAACTCATGAAATCAATTCAAATGTAAGATTAAGATAATTTTTAGAATGATGCTATTTTTAAATGTTATAAATACATTTTTTGAGTTTTTATATGTTCTATAGAGCAAGGATGATCACATATTTCATGAGTTAAGCTATTCAATTTAAGAGAATTAATATCAATAACATTTTTCTTATTTAACGAGACAGTGAATATTACACGATTACTCAGAAATATTTCTATAATTATTTCACATTTCATATAATTAAATATAATAATATTTCAGATAAAATCCATGTTGAAAAAGTAGGCATATGTGATAAAGGGAATGATAAAATTCATATATATAGTAACAAAATTAAGATGTCCCAAGAGACTTTCATGAAGAAAACTGGTGTTTTTTACATGTAAGAAAATATGATCCCCAAATATCCTGAGGCAATATATATGAATGAAGCCAAAAATACCCAATGGTTTAATTTCAATGAGATATGACAATATACCAATCAATTTACCAAGCATCCCAGATAACCTACCCCAAAATGCCAATATGGAAATCTTGATTCATTGTTATCCCAAAATCAACAATTGGGATTCAAAATAATGATAAATGAGGTACAGTCATAATAAAACCAATGTTAGAAAATTAATTATTTGATTTTTTATCATCAAATCCAATATTTTATTTTGGATAATCAAATTCATTCAAATTGTGAATTATTGTTAAGGACATTGATTCATCCGTTTTTGAGTTATGGAATGATGAATTAGTTAAAACATCAAATGGAATATTATAAAAACAAAATTCTAATTCACCATGGGATAATAATGATGGGATTATATGATAAGAAGAATGAGAAAATGGTAAATTCAAGTCTATGATATGTTATATATCTATTTTGAGGGATTATATTAATGTATTTTCTTTGAAATCGCATGGATTTATACATGACTCTATAGTTTAATTATCTATTGACCCTTACCCAACATAAAACCAAAATCTAAGCCTATATATAAAATAGTTTTAGTTGAATTATATGAATTAAATAACCATTAGTAATGTCAAATTTTTAAGGTATTCAAATACCTTAGTGTTTCACCTTGGCGAGAACTTATCATATTTTTGAAGAAGAAGGATACATCTTTGAGGTTAAATAGTAACTATTTTTAAATTAATTATAATATAGTTTGGAAAAATTATTCCTTAAATCAAACAAATGATATATTTCATCAACATCATGGGGATCAAGTCTTGTCAATAATTTATCTATATTTTTGTTGTCATTAATTAATATTCAAGAATTATGATATACTAAGGGACTCTTTTCACACAAGGTATCATTATTATGGGTCTTTGTTGATTTCATTTGTTATAAAAAATGTTCTATATAATTTTATAGACAAGGTGAAAACATAATATAATATATAAATACTTCATCACTATAGATAAATATACAATAAATTTCATAGTGGTACATGCTATATAACATTAATAGTTTAGTGTTATTATAAACTAGATACATAATTTAATTATATTGTAAAATGTCTTCAAAATATCATATAAATATCTTCCATCATATTGTACTTATTACCTTGTTATATAATTTCAATATTTATATCCTTGTGAAAGTAGAAACATCATTAAGGTTTATCTCATATACTTATTTTGGTTAATTAATGGAGATATAAATTGATGAACTTATGTAAACATAATATATACAAATGGGAATGATATCATGATCATAAATTTTGGAGTTCATACCCAATCCACTATAGAACATAATTCAAGTGACATCACATAAGGCTTAAGAATACATAACTCATAAGGGCTAGAAATCATTAATAAACAATCATGAATATTGAGAACGTTTCAGAAGAACAATACCAAGGGTTATAACATATAAATAATAAAATAAAATCATTTCATTACTCAAGTATCAATACCAATACTATCATAATAAATTTGGTTTACCCTGCTTTTAAAAATTTCAATATTGAAGGTTCACTCCTAATATTATCACAGGGGAAGGAGTCCTATATTGAACTCGGATAACCCCTATACATATAAATATTATCTCATAAGATATCTATCATTATACATTGCACTAGAGGTCCTTAAGGGTCCAACATTTCACATAATAAAAACTATTTATGTGTGTGTAAGAAGAAAAACTCATCAATTCTTTATATAATAACCATGTAAAATATATGATCTTAATAAATATTTAATCATAAAATAATCATAATCTATCCAAATAAGTAAAATGGCTTGTATCATTAGATCATATACCCAAATTATTATTTCAATGATTATTTGAAAATAATAGAAAATTTAATTTTCCTTTAATGTCATTGAAACTATAAATTTATTGAATATTGTCAGGAACCATTAAATTTAAAATAAAAATTTTAAATCCTAAAATAATATTCAATGAATATAACTAATATGATAATGGGAAAAAATTTGTGTGTTAAATGATAATTTGTTTTTTCATTGACACATTTCAAAAATATTTAAAGTTACATCTTTCAAAAAACAATAAAAGGGATTCCTTTTAAAATATTTAACAAAATGTAAATTTTATTCATTTATTTATATAAAATAATGTTCATGAATATATATTAAAAAACACATACATGAAATAATGTGTATATTGACCAAAGCAGAAATAATATAAACTTTTCATACTTTTTTTCATGATTGTTTTAATAACGAAATAACGGAAAATTAAATCAAAAGAAAAAATATCACTGAATAAAAAATAATAGTGGAAACTATATGTTTTATAAAGGATAAATATCTTATAAATTCATTAAATTTGTATTTAACATAATAAATCCTGTGAAGAAATGATATTGTGAAATAAAAACTGGCATGAGGTTCAGACATTAATCTTATGATTACATAATATTGTGTATTCTATAATGACCCAATATTTTATTAATAGATGTTTCCAATATTAGTATTGTTTCATATGGTATAAATATTTTAAAATCACATTGATAAAGCAATATATTCATTATAAATTAATGATGAATAAAATTAGAGGTATTAATGAAATAAAAGAACCTATAAAAATAGAATATTATATTGAAAAATGAAATACTAATAGGACCATTAGGAATAGTTAAATAGACTATAGTTTAAAAACCTCACCTATGAAAGTATAAATATTTTTTATCTATCCAATTAATGAAAATATGATATATTTATATCATGGTATAAGTGAACATTTTTTTTAAAAAAGTATAATTTTTGTATTGATATTTTAGGGAAAATTATTTTTTAATTTTTAATTTTATAATTAATACAATGATTTAAGTGATTTTTTTAAAAACTCGATTCAAAAAATAATATTTTTTCTATTATGATTATAAAATAATTTCATGAGACCTTAATTGAATTTTAAATGTGTCATAAAATTAGTTATAATTTGTAAATCATTATTTAAGGAGTAAATGATGATTTTAATTAAAAATGATATTTCACAAAATTAGTGAATTAATTTCATAAATTGTTTTCTATTTTTTAATTTTACACATTGAAAAAAATTATGTTGAGTTTTTTGGATTTTTGGACAATATTTAAATTTTTAGTTAATAGTGAAATATGGTAATTTGAGATATTTAACATTATAAGTAAATAAATGAATTATTCATTCCTTCTTTAGTAACAGATTTTATAAGTGGAAATTAAATCTAACTAACATTTTCTATTTAATTTATTTAGTCATGATAATAAATATTATTTCTGTTCTTGATCCAAAAATTAAACAAATGAATAAAATAATAAAAAACACACCTCTCCTCCAATAATAATTCCACCTCTCGCCACTGTATCTCCTCATACATCCAAAGACTTGAATATAGTACCAAATATTTTTTGTGATATTCCCAATTTTCTCCCCACATACATGATCCATTGGTCTATACAAAATACTAAACACAATTTCTCAAAAGGGCTTCTCAGGGAAAAAACGTTTAAGTGGTAAAATCATTTTTCATTTTCGTTTAATTTCATTCAACTTTATTATTATTTTTATCCTATAAAAAATTCACCTTATAAAAGTGATATAATATATCCAATATCATATATATATATACACACACACACACTAAATGTTTATATTTTTTTAACGGAATGGCCATCATCAAACCTATTCTTCTCTCCATTTTATTCTAAAAAACATCATCTGTGATGTGTAGACCATAAAACTTTTATATGTTCAATAATATTATATAATTTCAAATTTGGAGAATTATTACCATTTTACATGAACTTCCATACTTGTATACAAACAAACCAATCATAAAAACCAAGAAAATGAACACCCCCAAAATGATTAGATTAAACTATATAACTCATCATAATGGACATAAATGAACTTAAAAAAAATAAATTTCAAATTGGATATGAAAAGATTCATTGTTGGATTTTACTGATTATCTAGGAAACTAAATTCAAGTGCCTAACAGATTCAGACCTAAGGAAAGTGATTATCCTCTAACCTCTATTTTTTCATTCATATTATGATTTATCTCTCAACATAATTTAATTATTAAATATTATAATTTACTCCTCATAAATGTAGTGTATATGTTCCAAACACAAGAACCTAAGACAATTCATCTTTCTTTTTTGGTGAAATACATGTTTTAAAAGGCCACATTCTCAATTCATCCCGATAAACAATCCTAATTGAAGGAAACATCCAAATTTATTACACTTTTTAATGTACCATCCAAAATATATTTCAATTCAATGATACTATTATAAAATAACCCTTTTTACTATTAACAATATATTAGTTAATTTATGGTATTATGAAAATAATTATTCTTTTTCATCTTTAAAGAATCATTTATATTTTCCATTAAACCACACCAATGCAACACATTTGTAAATTTTCTAAAACACCCTTCTTACATGTATTCACATAATTTGGACATAAAATATCATTATATATGCCAAATTTTCCTTATGAATGTCCATTTATGTTTAAAATACATTCATTCATGAACATAATTATGATATTCCCATTTTTAATGGTTTAAGATTAGATTATGATAATCAATTCATTACATGGGAAACCCTTATGTTTGTACCTTATGTTTGATTCATCATGTGGAACATATATGTATGATTATTTTATTATGGTTTCACCTAGATAGAACTCCAATGAATTGGGTAATGTTTAGTCTTTTAATACGTTATGTTAGTGTAGGGAGTGAACCTAGTTTCTTTATGGTACTTAGTCTACCATGTGCAGTGGTCCTGAAAGTTATCCTTGACTCATGATTATTTCATATTTTATGTTTCTTACACATTTCTATGATTCCATGATTAAATTATCCCATGTTATATATGTTATGATTCCTTATGTTTACTCATGTTTCATGTCTTTTAATACCATCATGTTTTTCCATCAAAACCAAGTTATATACCTTATTTCTATGATTATTACCTTACTGGGATTTATAGATCATCCATTTTGTTAATGTATTCCCCGGGTTATCCTATAATTTCATAAGAGATCAAATAATATTATGTTATCATTATGGATTTTATTCCATATATATTTTCTATTATGGTTTTATTATTTCTAATCGTGTTCAAAATATTACAAAGACACTAGAATTTACAGTCCTGGGATTGTATATGA
The DNA here is from genome assembly GCA_963277665.1 of Viscum album. Lineage (NCBI taxonomy): Eukaryota > Viridiplantae > Streptophyta > Magnoliopsida > Santalales > Viscaceae > Viscum > Viscum album. Next base: position 599,528,596 of record OY728144.1, read on the forward strand.
TTTTTAATTATTCTTAAAATCAAGTAATAATATGTGTAAAATGGTAGGGATATTATAGAAATTTAAAATCACAAACTTTAGCTATCAAAGCCCTAAAAACCTAATGACATCAACCTCACTGACAACCCTAACTACCCGTTTATTCAATAGAGACTGGTCCACAACATTTTGGATTAGTATGCCTTCCATGAAGTACTCTAAAGCATGGATGATTATTAAAAAGTGACACTAGAGAAGACCCCAGCACCGGTGGCATGCGTAACTATCACCCAACCAAAAGTGGAGGGTGACTTTAAATATTTTCTATACTGTAGTTGATATATGTTTGATAAATGAGTAACTCAAAATGATGTTGATAGAGATCATCCCACATTGTGAGAATAGTATTGTTAAACCAATAATGATCCTAGTTCCTAGAGAGGCATATTGGAATACGGCTCACAATGGAGAACATGATCATTTAATATAGAAACAAACAATAGAGGAAGTCATATCCAAATACTACATGAACTATTACTCATTTGGTTTTTATTCCTTCAATAACACGAAAATGGAACTAACAAACAAAACTAATCCCTCTTCAAATGATGAGATCTTATTTGACTCTTTTAGAATAGTACACAAAACATATCCCTTAACAAATTATGAGTATGCCCTAATTTTTGAATTCCTCCTACATTATCGGGGAGATGAAGGTCAAGGACATTGAATCCTAAGGTACAAAGGATGTTGAAAAAATGAAAAATATAATATTCTTGTCATATCTCATCATATGAAATATATGTCGCTTAGAATCATGGGTGAGTAAGTCATCAGGCCCAATAGAAGCATATAGATTCTTTTGTGTCCCCCATATATCATTCATACCCAATAGTTTTTTATGAACTACTACTGGGGGTTTTATTATTTGATTATACCAGGAAAAGGGTTAGGCCAGTGTGAACAATTTCATTTTTAATAGATAATCCTGCAACCTATGACCATTCACCAGGATGACCTAGCTCTAATACCTCATCTGTCATGACATGGAGAAACCCCTCCATGGGAAAGATAGACCTATGATACAAAAATATGACATTCTATAATATTTTCTGGTTTTCCCATCCAAACTCTCAATATTTTATGTTATAAATATTCCAAAATATAAAAGAGAGGGAGTCATCAATCCCTCCATATAAAATTTGATTTCAAGATAGTAGTCATAACAATTGAGGTTTTCCGGTTGGATAAAGTTTCATTCGAATTCCATACAACCATATTGTTCACAAAATATGCCCATGAATATTTTATCAAGGGTCATATGAAACCATTATATGTTTCTAAAAAAACTCAATGATGTTTAAATTCAATGGTCTCTTGTGGAAAATGGTTGCAAGATCATCTTCATCATAATCTATACCCTCCTATGTTTTGGAAATAGTTAGGGAGACTTGTCTCCAATGAAGGATACCATTAAAGTCTACAAGAAGATAGTGAAAACCTATATATAAATGATTAATATCAAATCTCTGTTTGGGGATCTCATATATAATACTGAGTTCATGTTTATAATCCCATAGGCAACATATAATCCCCTTCATGAATATACATGTAATCATATCCCAGAAGCATTACCATCAAAATTTCATCAATTCTTGATATACCCCATCTACTCAATGGTCTGTATACTACATGGTGGTATTTCCCCCTATGAGTCTTGTGAAGCTGTATACACTATGTATTATTTCTGAAAAATGTAAGGGAATCATAAAATGAGTTATTTTGATATTTAGGTTACAACTAAGAATTTATTTTGGATCTCCCATGTGAATACCTAGAAGATACAAAATAGTGAAAATATTCTTTCCATAAACCTAACTAGGGAAGTAGACTCATTCCCATGAAGTGTTTTTGAATCAAAAAATTCATTAGACCATTTCCATGGGAAGATAATTGTATCATTTTAAGTCAATTAACTAATGTAAATTAAAAATCATTCACTTTCAATATTTGAAAATATAAATGCACCATTAACAAATTGAAAATTCTCCCCTGATATTCTATATTACATTGGATTTCTATATCTTAATTTTCCTAGGTGGAAAAGTAATAGAACAAATACAAACCCAAAATCTCCTTGAAAATACTATAATTGATACATATATCAATTAATACTCCCATGGACTCTATTATCTCTATAAGTGTGAAGTAGATATGGAATTATAAGTGATAAATAAGGATGAACACAATGGAATAGAGATGGATAAATCAGAAGATGACCTCTGAAATGCCCCAACTATATTTTAGGAAGGAGTCTCCACCACCATTAATAATCTCAGACAAGTGAATTTGGAAACATATGGAGACCAATGACCTATATTGATTAGTTTCAACATTAATCTCTTGGGTAGTATTTTTATATTTCCTTCATAATGTAGAATAAATGTGTGTTTTCCCAAAATTAGATAGAGTTACCTAGGTTAAACCTTGATGTGGCTACTCATTTCCTAGGATTACTCGATGAACATCGAGGTGTGGACTAAAAAACCTGGAGAATTAACCCCTCTTATGCTGCTAATATAGAATCATAAGTTGATAAATATTTCATATACAACTTCATCCTAGAATTACAATAACCAATTGGATTTCCAACATCATCCCTATCATGATGAAGAATGGGAAGATCATTGTATTTATTCATTTTAGATTCCTTAATGGACACTTCTTGAAGGTTGATTTCCCATTTCCAATCATATAACTTGTTATTGATGAATCCTATCGATTCCATGACATTTCTATTTATTGATGATAATTTAGGGTATTATTAGTTGAATATGGACCATTAATAAGACAAAACCAATTACTCTAGAGAATACACTATGTACTTTTCTTACCAGGTTATTCCGAATAGATTAAATAAGAATGGTGATATATACCAATGTTTGATGAATCATATCTTTAAACACTTTATAGTTTTAATCATGGAATGTTATGTCGATGATCTTAGGGATAAATCTCGGTAGTGATTTGATCAACTAATTAATCATCAAAAATCTATATTAAATTGTGATATCATCATTAGACAATGAATCTTATGATGTGTCCCATTATAGTAAATCTATGAAATTTCTATGTATTTTTGATGTACCACCATTAAATTTTTGTCGATCTATAAAAGGCATGTGAAATCCTAATAATTATACCCTACATGAATCATAAATAATTGAAGGTTTTCCAGGGAAACATTTAATATATTCTATAATTCATATCCTACCTGCCTAGAAAGTATATCCACTTAATTATGTTAATGATAAAGGGATTCAATGACTAATAGGATGAAAACTACCAAGAATCATTTGAGATGCCCAACCCATAACTACTCCATCCACAAATCTGAATGCCACAGGTGGAAGGATAGACTTGTATAGTATATTTATCCATTATGTAATGATCACTTGGTGCTCTCTATACAATGAAAAATGATGCTTGAATTAAAAACTCTCTACCATCTTATTCATACAATGATATGTACCAAAAACTAGTATTCTATTATCGAGAAAAAAATCATCGCAGAAAACTATGTTGTTATAAAGATTAGACAATTTTTGTCGCATCATAAATTCTATGTTTTCTATCATATTATCACACTCAATTATATTCCTAACCACACTATGGTGATTGGGATTTTGTCAAAATGGTTATTTATCTAACAATAGAAGTTAATCAATTTTTTTTGTTATATAAGGAAATTAAAGCATAACCCCTAGACGATTTTATCACAGAGAATACTATATAAAAATTACATATCAAGACACTAAACATCTATATAGAAATGTTTCTTATTCCCATGAAACTCCTCAAATGTGGGAGATGTTTCTTGAAGACATCCCAGAATTATTATTTCTAAGGAAATCAAATACCTATAGATCTATCAGGTTGGTATAGGGATTGATTTTGTTTCTGTAGACAATGAATATTTTCACAATTATTTCACACTTCTCAAAGAGGAACTAATAATGAAATAGGTATAAGGCCTCAGCCTTAAACCTTACTTAATCTTGCATTATTACAAGATTACACATTGAGGATATTTTCAGGTTTAGAGTTTTAGAGAATTAGATTATGAAACTTACATTACATTCCACATTTAAACAAAGTGGTTACATAAAAGATAGTATTCATTCTTCCCATAAACAGAAACATATTTAAAATAAAACATGGATTCTTTCTTGACACATCCTTGACACTATCATCACATCATGTACCTTTTCCTTAACCTGTGAAAAACATTTCAAAATCTTGAGATGAGCATAAAAAGCTCAGTAAGGGTTATAAAAATATAGAAAGGAAACATGAGTTCATATATACATAAGAATGAAATCATACTTTACCCATAAAACATAGGCACTTTATCATACCTCATCAAATCATGAATAAATCATAGAAATCATAATACATAAAGGTAACTTGAGGCATTCATAACATTATTACGTAGGGAGTAACCCTCTTGGTTACGTTTGGAATACCCACCATAGTATATTCCCTAAATCTCTTCGGAGAAACCTTAATGTTTCACTCCTTCGCGTTACCCAATGCATTGGAGAGCTATATCGGGCTCACCCACCCTTAGTTTATCACGGAACCACCCGTCTTCATAACAATTCCCAAGAACCATAACATAATCATAGCACATAACTTAAGCATAAATGAAATATAACATTCCCACATTGCAAAAACATTATAACATTTTAAGATATTGAAATATTGAATCCATTCTAAAAACCATTTTCAAAACCATTTAAAACATAAAATAAAGAGATTTTTGAATCAAAGTGTCCCATACCACCTTGAAGCTTTTAACATTTTAAACCATTAATATCCATATAAATAAATTCTTAAAACCATTTTGAAAACATGGATACGAACAAATCATTAAAACATTTAAAGCGCTATTTTGGTTAAAGGGTTTTTACCAAAATTAGAGACACTTGAATACAATAATTGAGGAATAACATTTAATCAGAACTTTATAATATCATGAGAATCAATGGATTCATGATATAATATTCCAAAGTACAGTATATACACCATATAAGAGTGAATTGGTGCATAACAACAATGAAGTCTCAATAGAAATGTAAAATGCGATGAAATCCCTTATAAAGAAGGTATCCTTAAATTAAGGATAAATCAATCTCAAAATTATGTGTGGAAAATATAAATACACCCAATATAAGTGGATATTAAGTGTAAAACAATAAAAGGTCATTCACACATATCAAAGGATGACATATTCAATAACAAATGTTGAACCCAAAGAAATCGAAATTGGGTTAAAAAGTTCCCTTGGTAAAATTCGACAGCCTAACGACGTCACGTCAAAATTCAGAAAATGAGTTGATGAGAGATAAAAAGGGAATCTCATCACTTGGACATAAAATTTACATCAATAAGGATATATGAGAACATATCCCAACATAAAAATATGTAAATTAAAAGACCCAACAAAAGAAGTCTTTTAAAAAGAGGAGGGTGAAAGGTTCCCTTACCGACATGGGTATCTTTTGAAGCATACACCTCGTGAAAGAAGGACAATACAACATTGATGTAAATACTCATAAAAAAAATTATATTACACAATGAATAAAATAATGGGCAGTACATACACCACTCAAAGTAAATTTTGGAAAATGTAGCATAAATCTCACGGGAATAAAAGTGAGATGAAAAATCTCTTACGAAAACTTGGCAGCCTAACGGCGCCACAAAAAACTTACAAAAATGGATTGATGAGATCAAATAGGGTATCACATCATATTAACATAATGTTTATAGAAAGAGGAATATAAAAGAACATCCCCAAACATAACAGAGAGGATCTTAAAAGAAGTGACATAAAGGAGAGTACTTAAAAAGAAAGAGAGAGGTTAGATCTCTTACGAAAATTCGGCAGCCTAACAGCGCCACTCAAAACATCCAAAATGGATTGATGAGAGAGAATAGGGTCTCTCATCACATGAACATAAAAATTATAGTAATATTAATATAAAAGAACATCCCAATAACAAGAAATATGAGCTTTAAAAGGAATGACATAAAAGAGTGTACATAAAAAGAAAGAGAGGAGTAGGATCCCTTACCTCGGGTCCGAATTGACTCGATCGTTCTTTAATCTCCTGAATAATAAACTTGAGTTAATTTCTACATCCTTAAGAACCTTTTTCAAGTTCATTATTCCTTTTATATCACTTATTACCATGTCATAAACATTATGTAATCATTTATGTTAATAATGTTTGTTTTGTCGATATTTGGTTTTTAAGTCGAAAGAGGACTTCTTACAATTACATGTTGTTCGTGTGGTCAAAGGTTAATTATATCTAGAGTTGTATTCAAGATGCAGATATCATATATATCATATATATCCAGTATATTCATGCATTTATAATATTACATAACATTTAGAGTTAAGAAATGAAATGCACCGTTCATGGAGACGGTAAGCCGTACGTACACATGAACGCTACTTCCATTTCTATTTCATATTTAATGGAATTAAAACATAATGATACATAATATTATTTTAATTTCAGTATGGTATCATATATAATATCATTATATATATCCTTTACACGTACCACATATGGTATTAACGAATCAAATCACTTTGAGGGGGCGGTAGTCCGCACTTCCTTAAATGAAGATATCGCGTTTAACCATAATGGAAACCATAAAGGTATGCCATAAATGAAAAATACATAAGCTTAAGTAAAACATAAACATATTAGATATCATATATAAATATAGTGTTATCTTAATGGCCACCTTTGAAGGTGTTAGAAGAATGTTGAACAATCATCGTTTCGGGAGGCAGAAATTCGCCATCCACGGAAACAGTATGTTCTTTAACCATTAGATGTAGGTGTGTGTAAGTGTAGCTCGAATACTTCTTATAAAAACATACTAGTATATTTAATATACTGGATTTGTTACAAAATAAATGAATTAAAAGTGTTTTGGGGGGTTGGAGTATCAAAATAAAACAAAAGGACACAAGTGAAGACATTACCTTCAAATCGGGTAACTTCCTTTGATTTGAGCTCAAAGGCTTCCTTGGAAAGGATTCTGCCCAAAGTGAAGCTTCAAGGAGTTAGAGAGGGATGTGGAGAGATGCAATGGGAAGAGTTTGGCCGAGCCAAAGGCTTGAGATGTGTGGGTAGGGAGGTAGAGGTGGGGGCCTTTTATAAGAGGAGAGGAGGGGCACTCTTGGAAAGGTATAAAATGTAACTTTATTTTCAAAGAGTTTCGGATTTTAATGGTCACACATTGATGTGTTTAGAGCCCAAGGTGATAAGGGTTCTAAATCCACCCATCAAATAGGTTTTGGACATGTGTAGGTCTTAGATTTTACATTATATTTCCATTTTATTTAAATCCTTTATTAATGAGGTAATCACTGCATCATCATGATGTCATAAATAATTTAATAAATTTAAAGTATAAAAATTATAAAAAAATACTATGATATGGGAAATCATTTTATCCTTCGAATGAATATTTATAGTCAAAACTCTGACTTGTATAACCCCATGTAACAATTGTTTTAGTAAAACATCTCATGTTTGTGTCATTTTTACTTTATCATTAAATAAAAAGGTATTTATGTCATTTTCCAACCAAAGTGGCTTCATGGGGTCCCCAAGTTGACCCATGGATTGTATTGTTTCTTCCATGACACATAAAATATGGGTTGGACATGTGTATAGGTCATTTGATTTTACTAAAACCTTATTCTAACCTTAAACTTCACTAATTACCTCTAATCACGATTAAAAACTTAATGAGTTACTATTCACCAAAATATTATTTTAATCCCATTGAAGCACATTTTACTTTTTAATGATAACCATGTATGTCGGATTTTTGAAATTCAAAACACAAAGGTGGCAAATTTTCAATTAAATGGAAAATCAGTTTTTATAAGTACCACTTAGTGGTTTCACTATTCATCAAAAATTGAAGTTTTTCAGAAAATTACCAAAAATTCACCCTAAGCTATATTCGATATTCCAAATTCAAAAATTATGTATATTTTACAAAATTCAAAACATATAAGTATCATTAATTAATTTAATAATTAATTCCCACTGTCAAAACAAATAGCGTGTTTTTATGAAACGAAATGTATCAAAAGATTGACACTAGTTTAAGTCCGATTTCAAAGTGAAATTAATTCCATCGACCAATATTGGATTAAATGGTAAATATATATTCTAATTTCACTTTAAAACCAATTAAAAAGATAATCTAATCATATAAATAAATTAGATTAAAAAGAGGTTTTGAATTAAAATACAACATATTTCACTATTCATTAAAAATTGAACTTTTTCGGAAAAATACAAAAAATTAACCCAAGGTAAATTTCAATGTCCCAATAATAAATAATATGTTTATTTTAAAAAATATAGCTTATAAAATTGTAAAAAGTTTGATTTAAAAAATGGTTTTCCATCAAAAGGTAGTAAAACAATCTTTTAAAAATACTAGTGTATTCAATGCTTAAGATGAGATTCATTTGTATTTTAAGCCTCTAAAATTTATTGGATAAAAGTAAAAAAATTTGACAAACATATATAATCATATATTAGTTATGTTTATTCATTCCTGTCAATACAATGGTTAGGCGTTAACTACCATTTAAAATAATATTATTTTATTATTAGAGTGCAATGTATGATTTCAAAGGAACTTGTTGTTGTATATTGGGTACGCCATCGAGCATAGCATTCCCTTTAAAGTAATATTAATATTTTATTCACAAATATGGATAAATGTGAAAATGTCATACTCTTTACTTACCTGGGGTGTTACATCCTTCCCCCTTTTGGGAATTACGTCCTCGCAATTATAAAACTGGGCTTGAAAACATCATTGAAAATCCCACATCGGAACAAGAGTCGGTAAAACAATCACTTTAAAATAAAGAAAGATAAGTACAAAGGTCACCCGAGTTAACCCATTCTAGGATTACATGTAGAAAAATATGGACATGGAGGAGAAAACATAGGGTCATGTTCTGATGGAGAGTGATAGAAAACATGTTTAGGAGAAAGTTAACCACAAGAAAATCACAAACTTGTGATGGGTTAAACAGTATTCGATTCCCCAGTAGGAAAAGTTAATAGACAACAATTTTTTTAAGTTACTTTTTATTGAGGAATTTATTCATAAGGAAACATAATCACTTATCATGTTGAATTTCAACTTTTATTAGATTCCTTACACAAACTCATATTTTCTCCAAAAGATGAGTATTTAGGAAGACTTGTTCACATTAAGAGTACTATAATCAATTTATAGAGAATCCCCCTAATCCAAAATAGAGAAATATATACTTCCCATGTCTTTAGACTCTAACCAAAACCAAAAAGGTTAGTACAAGATCAGATAATCCATAAAAAGATAACACTTTATAAAAAGAAAATATATTCTTAATCTCTAAAATTTGTCCAACAAAATCCAAAGTTCAACGAGGACCATTCGATAAAAAAATTTTCCATAAAAATTCTTCAAACTAAACCAAACTAACATTGAAACCCAAATATTTGAAGGCTTTATTCACATAGTCTTCCAAGTTAAATCGTAACATTTATCTCCAAACAACATCAGTTGCTCTTAATGTCTCGTATTGAAAAGTAATTAACCTAACCACATATCCTCCATGATAGGTTAATAAATATCCATAGATAACCCAAAATCAACTTACTATTAATTCATAAAATCATCTAACTAAAAAGAATCAGTGAAACTATCTAGGGACTTCACGTAGTCCAGTGGTAGGCGATAAATACCAGTCTCACTTTGGTTGTGGGTTCGATTCCCGCAGCTTTGTCCGACGCGACGGGTTGTCACACGGTCTGCGTGTTGTCCTTTTTATAAAACTCCAAAAATAACCCTAACATGTTTTAACCTCAATCGTTTCCTTATACCTTTAATTTTCATCCTAATTCATTACGATCATAACATCTTAAATCTTGAAGTCTTATTTCACCACCATAAGATAAAATAAAATGATTCCCAAAATGAATAACATCATACCTTGATCATGGCGTCCACTCGGTTTCATCGTCATATTGATCACGTAGGTAGAAGTCCCATGCATTAAAACAATGATTTAGAGATCCTTCAAAATCATTTGCTTCCTCCATCCAAATACACCTTGTACAACATGGGTCATATGGGTGTTCACAGAAAAACAGTTTTGGAAAATAATCATGTATGACATATAATTCCAAAACATTTGATAAAACATGATTTCTATAAAATAGTCGGACCAAAATTGAGTTGAAACTTTCTATTATTGGTCCTTTTAAAATACCATAAGTATGTGATGTGAGACTATATTTTAAAAGAAAATATAAATAGGTTGCGCAAGGGTCTCCTTCCTCAGCACCATTTTTAAAATCATAATATGCTTCAAATTCTTGTGATAAGGTAAAATATTTGAAAATAACTTGATAATATTTACCTTTCTTGAAAATATGAGAATATTGTGAAAATATTATTTGTCTAAAAACAACCCATGATCCACGATGATAACGAGGTATAGTGGAGGTGTTTGATACCTCAAACAACTGCTTGCAAGTGAGTTGTATGCTAGAAAATGTTTCACAATCATCCGAAGACGACTTTGCAATAATTATTGCAAGCATATCATCAGGAAGAGATAGGAATGTCATTTGAGATCCTTCTCCTTCCATTCGTAACCGACTTTACTTGACCTGAAAAAATGTTATAAAACAAGGATTTAACTGAAATAATAGATATAGGGACTAATCATGTGTCTCACAAGAACTCCTAATCCCTAAAGTTGTCTAAACCGACCGTTGATACCAACTATAAGGCCCCAGCCTTAAACCTTACTTAATCATGAGTTATTACAAGATTACCCATTGAGGATCTTTTCAGGTTTAGAGTTTTAGAGAATTAGATCATGAAACTTTCATTACATTCCACATTTAAACAAAGTGGTTACATAAAAGACAGTATTCATTCTTCCCATCAACGGAAACATATTTAAAATAAAACATGGATTCTTTCTTGACACATCCTTGACACTATAATCACATCATGTACCTTTTCCTTGACCTGTGATTTTTTTTTCAAAAACTTGGGATGAGCATAAAAAGTTCAGTAAGGGTTATAAAAATATGGAAAGGAAACATGAGTTCATATATACATAAGAATGAAATCATACTTTACCCATAAAACATAGGTACTTTAACATACCTCATCAAATCATGAATAAATCATAGAAATCATAAGACATAAAGGTAACTTGAGGCATTCATAACATTCTTATGTAGGGAGTAACCCTCTTGGTTACGTTTGGAATACCCACCATAGTATATTCCCTAAATCTCTTCGGAGAAACCTTAACGTTTCACTCCTTCGCGTTACCCAATGCATTGGAGTGCTATATCGGGCTCACCCGCCCTTAGTTTATCACGGAACCACCCGTCTTCATAACAATTCCCAAGAACCATAACATAATCATAGCACATAACATAAGCATAAAGGAAAGACAACATTCCCACATTGCAAAAACAATATAACATTTTAAGTTATTGAAATATTGAATCCATTCTAAAAACCATTTTCAAAACCATTTAAAACATTTAATAATGCAATTTTTGAATCAAAGTGTCCCATACCACCTTGGTGCTTTTAACATTTTAAACCATTAATATCCATATAAATAAATTCTTAAAACTATTTTGAAAACATGGATACGAACAAATCATTAAAACATTTGAAGCGATATTTTGGTTAAAGGGTTTTTACCAAAATTAGAGACACTTGAATACAATAATTAAGGAATAACATTTAATCAGAACTTTATAATATCATGAGAATAAATGGATTCATGATATAATATTCCAAAGGACATTATATACACCATATAAGAGTGAATTGGTGCATAACAACAATGAAGTCTCAAAAGAAATGTAAAATGCGATGAAATCCCTTATAAAGAAGGTATCCTTAAATTAAGGATAAATCAATCTCAAAATTATGTGTGACAAATATAAATACACCCAATATAAGTGGATATTAAGTGTAAAACAATAAAAGGTCATTCAAACATATTCAAAGGATGACATATTCAATAACTACATGTTGAACCCAAAGAAATCGAAATTGGGTTAAAAAGTTCCCTTGGTAAAATTTGACAACCTAACGACGTCACTTCAAAATTCAGAAAATGAGTTGATGAGAGATAAAAAGGGTATCTCATCACTTGGAAATAAAATTTACATCAGTAAGGATATATGAGAACATATCCCAACATAACAATATGTAAATTAAAAGACCCAACCAAAGAAGTCTTTTAAAAAGAGGAGGGTGAAAGGTTCCCTTACCGACATGGGTATCTTTCGAAACATACACCTCGTGAAAGAAGGACAATACAACATTGATGTAAATACTCATAAAAGAAATTATATTACACAATGATTAAAATAATGGGCAGTACATACACCACTCAAAGGAAATTGTGGCAAATGTAGCATAAATCTCACGGGAATAAAAGTGAGATGAAAAATCCCTTACGAAAACTCGGCAGCCTAACGGCGCCACATAAAACTTACCAAAATGGATTGATGAGATCAAATAGGGTATCTCATAATATTAACATAAAGTTTATATAAAGTTTAAAATAAAAGAATATCCCCCAACATAACAAATAGGAGCTTAAAAGAAGTGACATAAAGGAGAGTACTTAAAAAGAAAGAGAGAGGTAAGATCTCTTACGAAAATTCGGCAGCCTAATGGCGCCACTCAAAAACTTCCAAAATGGATTGATGAGAGAGAATAGGGTCTCTCATAACATGAACATAAAAATTAAAGTAAGATTAATATAAAATAACATCCCAATAACAAGAAAGATGAGCTTTAAATGGAATGGCATAAAATAGTGTACTTAAAAAGAAAGAGAGGAGTAGGAGCCCTTACCTCGGGTCCGACTTGACTCGATCATTCTTTAATCTCATGAATAATAAACTTGAGTTAATTTATACTTCCTTAAGAATCTTTTTAAAGTTCATTATTCCTTTTATATCACTTATTACCATGTCATAAACATTATGTAATCATTTATGTTAATAATGTTTGTTTTGTCGATATTTGGTTCTTATGTCGAAAGTGGACTTCTTACAATTACATGTTGTTTGTGTGGTCAAAAGTTCATTATATCCAGAGTTGTATTCATGATCTAGATATCATATATATCATATATATCCAGTATATTCATGCATTTATAATATTACATAACATTTAGAGTTAAGAAATGAAATGCACCGTTCATGGAGACGGTAAGCCGTACGTACACATGAACGCTACTTCCATTTCTATTTCATATTTAATGGAATTAAAACATAATGATACATAATATTATTTTAATTCCAGTATGGTATCATATATAATATCATTAAATATATCCTTTATACGTACCAAATATGGTATTAACGAATCAAATCACTTTGAGGGGGCGGTAGTCCGCACTTCCTTAAATGAAGATATTGCGTTTAACCATAATGGAAACCATAAAGGTATGACATAAATGAAAAATACAGAAGCTTAAGTAAAACATAAACATATTAGATATCATATATAAATATAGTGTTATCTTAATGGCCACCTTTAATGGTGTTAGAAGAATGTTGAACAATCATCGTTTCGGGAGTCAGAAATTCGCCATCCACGGAAACAGTATGTTCTTTAACCATTAGATATAGGTGTGTGTAAGTGTAGCTCCAATAATTCTTATAAAAACATACTAGTATATTTAAGATACTGTATTTGTTACAAAATAAATGAATTAAAAGAGTTTAGGGGGGTTGGGGAAGCAAAATAAAATAAAAGGACACAAGTGAAGACAATACCTTTAAATCGGGTAACTTCCTTTGATTTGAGCTTAAAGGCTTCCTTGGAAAGAATTCTGCCCAAAGTGAGGCTTCAAGGAGTTAGAGAGGGATGTGGAGATACGAAATGGCCAGAGGTTGGCCGAGCCAAAGGCTTTAGAGGTGTGGGTAAGGAGGTAGAGGTGGGGGCCTTCTATAAGAGGAGAGGAGGGGCACTCTTGGAAAGGTATAAAATGTAACTTTATTTTCAAAGCGTTTCGGATTTTAATGGTCCCACATTGATTTTTTTAAAGCAAAAGGTGATATGGGTTCTAAATCCACCCATCCAATAGGTTTTGGACATGTGTAGATCTTAGATTTTACATTATATTTCCATTTTATTTAAATCCTTTATTAATGAGGTAATCGCTGCATCATCATGATGTTATAAATAATTTAATAAATTTAATTTCTAAAAATTATAAAAAAAATACTATGATATAGGAAATCATTTTAGCTTTCAAACAACTATTTATAGTCAAAACTCTAACTTGTATAACCCCATGTAACAATTGTTTTAGTAAAACATCTCATGTTTGTGTCATTTTTACTTTATCATTAAATAAAAAGGTATTTATGTCATTTTCCAACCAAAGTGGCTCCATGGGGTCCCCAAGTTGACCCATGGATTTTATTGGTCGTCCATGACACATCCAATGAGGGTAGTACATGTGTATAGGTCATTTCATTTTATTAAAACATTATTCTTACCTTAAACTACACTAATTACCTCTAATCGCGATTAAAAACTTAATGAGTTACTATTCACCAAAAAATTATTTTAATCCCATTGAACCACATTTTACTTCTTAATGATAACCATTTATGTCGGATTTTCGAAATTCAAAACACAATGGTGGCAAATTTTCAATTAAACGGAAAATCAGTTTTTATAAGTATCACTTAGTGGTTTCACTATTCATCAAAAGTTGAAGTTTTTCAGAAAATTACCAAAAATTCACCCGAAGATATATTTGATATTAAGAATTCAAAAATGATGTATATTTTACAAAATTCAAAACATATAAGTTGCATTAATTAATTTAATAATTAATTCCCGCTGTCAAAATAAATAGCGTGTTTTTATGAAACGAAATGTATCAAAAGATTGACACTAGTTTAAGTCCGATTTCAAAGTGAAATTAATTCAATCGACCACTATTGGATTAAATGGTAAATATATATTCTAATTTCACTTTAAAACCAATTGAAAAGATAATATAATCATATAAATAAATTAGATTAAAAAGAGGTTTTGAATTAAAATACAACATTTTTCACTATTCATTAAAAATTGAACTTTTTCGAAAAAATACCAAAAATTAACCCAAGGTAAATTTCAATGTCCCAATAATAAATAATATGTTTATTTTGAAAAATATAGCTTATAAAATTGTCAAAAGTTTGATTTTAAAAAAATGGTTTGCCATCAAAAGGTAGTAAAACAATCTTATAAAAATACTAGTGTATTCAATGCTTAAGATGGGATTCATTTGTATTTTAAGCCTCTAAAATTTATTGGATAAAAGTAAAAACATTTAACAAACATATATAATAATATTTTAGTTATGTCTATTCATTCCTGTCAATACAACGGCTAAACGTTAACTACCATT
The DNA here is from genome assembly GCA_963277665.1 of Viscum album. Classification (NCBI taxonomy): domain Eukaryota; kingdom Viridiplantae; phylum Streptophyta; class Magnoliopsida; order Santalales; family Viscaceae; genus Viscum; species Viscum album. The sequence goes on from OY728144.1 coordinate 599,544,155, forward strand.
TAAAATAATAATATTTTATTATTAGAGTGCAATGTATGATTTCAAAGGAACTTGTTGTTGCATATTGGGTACGCCATCGAGAATAGCGTTCCCTTTAAAGTAATATTAATATTTTATTCAAAAATATGGATAAATGTGAAAATGTCATACTCTTTACTTACCTGGGGTGTTACATCCTTCCCCCCTTTTGGGAATTGCATCCTCGCAATTATAAAACTGAGCTTGGAAACATCATTGAAAATCCCACATTGGAACAAGAGTTGGTAAAACAATCACTTTAAAATAAAGAAAGATAAGTACAAAGGTCACCCAAGTTAACCCATACTAGGATTACATGTAGAAAAATATAGACATGGAGGAGAAAACATAGGGTCATGTTCTGATGGAGAGTGATAGAAAACATGTTTAGGAGAAAGTTAACCACAAGAAAATCACAAACTTGTGATGGGTTAAACGGTATTCAATTCCTCAGTAGGAAAAGTTAATAGACAACATTTTTTAAGTTACTTTTTATTGAAGAATTTATTCATAAGGAAACATAATCACTTATCATGTTGACTTTCAAATTTTATTAGATTCCTTACACAAACTCATATTTTCTCCAAAAGACGGGTATTTAGGAAGACTTGTTCACAATAAGAGTACTATAATCAATTTCTAGAGAATCCCTTAATCCAAAATAGAGAACTATATACTTCCCATGTCTTTAGACTCTAACCAAAACCAAAAAGGTTAGTACAAGATCAGATAATCCAGAAAAAGATAACCCTTTATAAAAATAAAATCTATTCTTAATCTCTAAAATTTGTCCAACAAAATCCAAAGTTCAACGAGGACCATTCGATAAACAAATTTTCAATAAAAAATCTTCAAAATAAACCAAACTAAGATTGAAACCCAAATATTTGAAGGCTTTAATCACATAGTCTTCCAAGTTAAATCGTGACATTTATCTCTAAACAACATCAGTTGCTCTTAATGTCTCGTATTGAAAAGTAATTAACCTAATCACATATCCTCCATGATAGGTTAATAAATATACATAGATAACCCAAAATCAACTTACTCTTAATTCATAAAATAATCTAACTAAAATGAATCAGTCAAACTAAACAGGGACTTCACGTAGTCCAGTGGTAGGTGATAAATACCAGTCGTACTTTGGTTGTGGGTTCGATTCCCACAGCTTTGTCTGACGTGACGGGTTGTCACACGGTCTGAGTGTTGTCCTTTTTATAAAACTCCAAAAATAACCCTAACATGTTTTAACCTCAATCGTTTCCTTATACCTTTAATTTTCATCCGAATTCGTTACGATCTTAACATCTTAAATCTTGAAGTCTTATTTCACCACCATAAGATAAAATAAAACGATTCCCTAAATGAATAACATCATACCTTGATCATGGCGTCCACTCGGTTTCATCGTTATCTTGCTCACGTAGGTAGAAGTCCCATGCATTAAAACAATGATTTAGAGATCCTTCAAAATCATTTTCTTCCTCCATCCAAATACACCTCGTACAACATGGGTCATATGGGTGTTCACAGAAAAATAGTTTTGGAAAATAATCTTGTATGACATATAATTCCAAAACATCTGATAAAACATGATTTCTATAAAATAGTCGAACCGAAATTGAGTTGAAACTTTATATTATTGGTCCTTTTAAAATACCATAAGTATGTGATGTGAGACTATATTTTAAAAGCAAATATAAATAGTTTGCGCAAAGGTCTCCTTCCTCAGCACCATTTTTAAAATCATAATATGCTTCAAATTCTTGTGATAAGGTAAAATATTTGAAAATACCTTGATAATATTTATCGTTCTTGAAAATATGATAATATTGTAAAAATAGTATTTGTATAAAAACAACCCATGATCCACGATGATAACGAGGTATAGTGGAGGTGTTTGATACCTCAAACAACTGCTTGCAAGTGAGTTGTATGCTAGAAAAAGTTTCACAATCATCCGAAGATGACTTTGCAATAATTATTGCAAGCATGTAATCAGGAAGAGATAGGAATGTCATTTGAGATCCTTCTCCTTCCATTCATAACCGACTTTACTTGACCTGAAAAAAATGTTATAAAACAAGGATTTAACTGAAATAATATATATAGGGACTAATCATGTGTCTCACAAGAACTCCTAATCCCTAAATTTGTATAAATCGACCTTTGATACCAACTATAAGGCCCCAGCATTAAACCTTACTTAATCATGAGTTATTACAAGATTACACATTGAGGATCTTTTCAGGTTTAGAGTTTTAGAGAATTAGATCATGAAACTTGCATTACATTCTACATTTAAACAAAGTGGTTACATAAAAGACAGTATTCATTCTTCCCATCAACGGAAACATATTTAAAATAAAACATGGATTCTTTCTTGACACATCCTTGACACTATCATCACATCATGTAAATTTTCCTTGACCTGTGAAAACCATTTCAAAAACTTGGGATGAGCATAAAAAGTTCAGTAAGGGTTATAAAAATATGGAAAGGAAACATGAGTTCATATATTCATAAGAATGAAATCATACTTTACCCATAAAACATAGGCACTTTAACATACCTCATCAAATCATGAATAAATCATAGAAATCATAAGACATAAAGGTAACTTGAGGCATTCATAACATTCTTACGTAGGGAGTAACCCTCTTGGTTACGTTTGGAATACCCACCACAGTATATTCCCTAAATCTCTTTAGAGAAACCTTAACGTTTAACTCCTTCGTGTTACCCAATGCATTGGAGAGCTATATCGGGCTCACCCGCCCTTAGTTTATCATGGAACCACCCGTCTTCATAACAATGCCCAAGAACCATAACATAATCATAGCACATAACTTAAGCATAAAGGAAAGATAACATTCCCACATTGCAAAAACAATATAACATTTTAAGATATTGAAATATTAAATCCATTCTAAAAACCATTTTCAAAACCATTTAAAACATTTAATAAAGTGATTTTTGAATGAAAGTGTCCCATACCACCTTGAAGCTTTTAACATTTTAAACCATTAATATCCATATAAATAAATTCTTAAAACCATTTTGAAAACATGGATACGAACAAATCATTAAAACATTTAAAGCGATATTTTGGTTAAAGGGTTTTTACCAAAATTAGAGACACTTGAATACAATAATTGAGGAATAACATTTAATCAGAACTTTATAATATCATGAGAATAAATGTATTCATGATATAATATTCCAAAGGACAGTATATACACCATATAAGAGTGAATCGGTGCATAACAACAATGAAGTCTCAATAGAAATGTAAAATGCGATGAAATCCCTTATAAAGAAGGTATCCTTAAATTAAGGATAAATCAATCTCAAAATTATGTGTGACAAATATAAATACACCCAATATAAGTGGATATTAAGTGTAAAACAATAAAAGGTCATTAAAACATATTCAAAGGATGAAATATTCAATAACTACATGTTGAACCCAAAGAAATCGAAATTGGGTTAAAAAGTTCCCTTGGTAAAATTCGACAGCCTAACGGCGTCACTTCAAAATTCAGAAAAGGAGTTGATGAGAGATAAAAAGGGTATCTAATCACTTGGACATAAAATTTATATCAATAAGGATATATGAGAACATATCACAACATAATAATATGTAAATTAAAAGACCCAACAAAATAAGTCTTTTAAAAAGAGGAGGGTGAAAGGTTCCCTTACCGACATGGGTATCTTTCGAAACATACACCTTGTGAAAGAAGGACAATACAACATTGATGTAAATACTCATAAAAGAAATTATATTACACAATGATTAGAATAATGGGCAGTACATACACCACTCAAAGGAAATTGTGGCAAATGTAGCATAAATCTCACGGGAATAAAAGTGAGATGAAAAATCCCTTACGAAAACTCAGCAGCCTAATGGCGCCACATAAAACTTACAAAAATGGATTGATGAGATCAAATAGGGTATCTCATCATATTAACACAAAGTTTATATAAAGATTAATATAAAATAACATCCCCCAACATAACAAAGAAGAGCTTAAAAGAAGTGACATAAAGGAGAGTACTTAAAAAGAAAGAGAGAGGTAAGATCTCTTACGAAAATTCGACAGCCTAACAGCGCCACTCAAAACTTCCAAAATGGATTGATGAGAGAGAATAGGGTCTCTCATCACATGAAAATAAAAATTAAAGTAATATTAATATAAAATAACATCCCAATAACAAGAAATATGAGCTTTAAAAGGAATGACATAAAATAGTGTACTTAAAAAGAAAGAGAGGAGTAGGATCCCTTACCTCGGGTCCGACTTGACTCGATCGTTCTTTAATCTCCTTAATAATAAACTTGAGTTAATTTATACTTCCTTAAGAACATTTTTCAAGTTCATTATTCCTTTTATATCACTTATTACCATGTCATAAACATTATGTAATCATTTATGTTAATAATGTTTGTTTTGTCGATATTTGGTTCTTAAGTCGAAAGTGGACTTCTTACAATTACATATTGTTTGTGTGGTCAAAGGTTCATTATATCTAGAGTTGTATTCATGATGTATATATCATATATATCATATATATCCAGTATATTCATTCATTTATAATATTACATAACATTTAGAGTTAAGAAATGAAATGCACCGTTCATGGAGACGGTAAGCCGTACGTACACATGAACGCTACTTCCATTTCTATTTCATATTTAATGGAATTAAAACATAATGATAAATAATAGTATCTTAATTATAGTATGGTATCATATATAATATCATTAAATATATCCTTTATACGTACCACATATGGTATTAACGAATCTAATCACTTTGAGGGGGCGGTAGTCCGCACTTCCTTAAATGAAGATATCGCGTTTACCCATAATGGAAACCATAAAGGTATGAAATAAATGAAAAATACAGAAGCTTAAGTAAAACATAAACATATTAGATATCATATATAAATATAGTGTCATCTTAATGGCCATATTTGAAGGTGTTAGGAGAATGTTGAACAATCATCGTTTCGGGAGGCAGAAATTCTCCATCCACGGAAACAGTATGTTCTTTAACCATTAGATGTAGGTGTGTGTAAGTGTAGCTCAAATCCTTCTTATAACAACATACTAGTATATTTAAGATACTGTATTTTTTACAAAATAAATGAATAAAAAGATTTTATGGGGGTTGGATAAGAAAAATAAAACAAAAGGACACAAGTGAAGACATTACCTTTAAATCAGGTAACTTACTTTGATTTGAGCTCAAAGTCTTCCTTGGAAAGGATTTTTCCCAAAGTGAGGCTTCAAGGAGTTAGAGAGGGATGTGGAGAGATGAAATGTGTAGATTTTGGCCGAGAAAAAGTCTTGACAGGTGTGGGTAAGGAGGTAGAGGTGGGGGCCTTTTATAAGAGGAGAGGAGGGGCACTCTTGGAAAGGTATAAAATGTAACTTTATTTTCAAAGCGTTTTGGATTTTAATGGTCCAACATTGATGTGTTTCGAGGACAAGGTGATAAGGGTTCTAAATCCACCCATCCAATAGGTTTTGGACATGTGTAGGTCTTAGATTGTACATTATATTTCCATTTTATTTAAATCCTTTATTAATGAGGTAATCGCTGCATCATAATGATGTCATAAATAATTTAATAAATTTATTGTCTAAAAATTATAAAAAAAGTACTATGATATAGGAAATCTTTTTACCTTTCCAATGACTATTTATAGTCAAAACTCTGACTTGTATAACCCCATGGAACAGTTGTTTTAGTAAAACATCTCATGTTTGCGTCATTTTTACTTTATCATTAAATAAAAAGATATTTATGTCATTTTCCTACCAAAGTGTCTCCATGGGGTCCCCAAGTTGACCCATGGATTGTCTTGGTTGGCCATGACACATCCAATTAGGGTAGGACATGTGTCTAGGTCATTTCATTTTATTAAAACATTATTCTTACCTTAAACTACACTAATTACCTCTAGTCACGATTAAAAACATAATGAGTTACTATTCACCAAAAAATTATTTTAATCCCATTCAACCACATTTTACTTAGTAATGATAACCATGTATGTCGGATTTTCTAAATTCAAAACACAAAGGTGGCAAAATTACATTTAAACGGAAAATCAGTTTTTATAAGTACCACTTAGTGGTTTCACTATTCATCAAAAATTAAAGTTTTTCAGAAAATTACCAAAAATTCACCCTAAGCTATATTTGATAGTCTGTATTCAAAAATGATGTCTATTTTACAAAATTAAAAACATATAAGTTGCATTAATTAATTTAATAATTAATTCCCGCTGTCAAAACAAATAGCGTGTTATTATGAAACAAAATGTATCAAAAGATTGCCACTTGTTTAAGTCCAATTTCAAAGTGAAATTAATTACATCGACCAGTATTGGATTAAATGGTAAACATATTTTCTAATTTCGATTTAAAACCGATTCAAAAGATAATCTAATCATATAAATAAATTATATTAAAAAGAGGTTTTGAATTAAAATACAACATTTTTCACTATTCATTAAAAATTGAACTTTTTTAGAAAAATACCAAAAATTAACCCAAGGTAAATTTCAATGTCCCAATCATAAATAATATGTTTATTTTGAAAAATATAGCTTATAAAACTGTCAAAAGTTTGATTTAAAAAAATGGTTTGCCATCAAAAGTTAGTAAAACAATCTTTTAAAAATACTAGTGTATTCAACGCTTAATATGGGATTCATTTGTATTTTAAGCCTCTAAAATTTATTGGATAAAATTAAAAACATTTAACAAACATATATAATCATATTTTAGTTATTTCTATTCATTCCTGTCAATACAATGGCTAGGCGTTAACTACCATTTAAAATAATATTATTTTATTATTAGAGTGCAACGTATGATTTCAAAGGAACTTGTTGTTGCATATTGGGTACATCATCGAGCATAGCGTTCCCTTTAAAGTAATATTAATATTTTATTCACAAATATGGATAAATGTGAAAATGTCATACTATTTACTTACCTGGGGTGTTACAATAGGTTACTAAATCCTTAACACTATTATAGATCCATCCCTTCATCTGAAGGTATTGTACTGAATATAGAAAGAAAGATGGTGTTTTTAATCAAATAGATCAATGGAGAACATGATATCATCAAATAAGATCACCCACCTGCACATTAATTATGTTAACATATTGATGAAATAATTCCATATAGAACCAAATTTTCTTCACATCCCTTGATAAAAAATGATCACTTCAATAAACTTTATGATGAAACAATATTCCATCCTTTTCCTGATTAAGTTGATGATAATTTTTTTCATCACACACTGAATGATAGTCTCACCAATCATCATTTCTGATATAGAGGAAATCAATCTGGTTAGTGTTTTCCTAGAGCATGATTAGTCGATATCCAATCATGGATAAATTGATCCCATAATATATAACCTCTTAAATTCCACCATAATTAGATGAATATAAAACAAAACCCAATTTATTTTTAGAAGTGAACACTACATATTGGGAGTGGAAAAATAAAAATAAATACTTCATAAAATAAGGATTTAATTGAATCATCCTAAAATGTGTTATATTAAGGGATATTTGAACCATTATTGGAGAAGTCTGTGAAGAATTATATGGTTCTCCCCATTCTATAAACAAAATATCTCACTATATTAGGATGATTGGATACTAATGGAAAACAATGATGCTGGGCTTTGAGGAATTAACTAGAATGTATACATCATTTTAAATTCATGAATACATCATCAATAAAAAATAATGTTTCAACCTAAATATATGTATTCCTATCTATTTGTTATATGGAGACTGGATGTTGTGGGGATATATCGTCCAACTACAACTAACCAATTTCAATACATTATGGTTGATAATGAACTCCTTTCTAACTTTTATGAGGTGATGTCCCATATGTATATTAGGATGATGAATATGACTAAATTAAAAAAGTTCAATATTATCAATAAATAATATATCCATCAAATGATAAGGATGGAAAATGAAACCATCATATATTCTTCAGAGATGATGAAATATAAATGAGTAAAAAATTCAGTCCAACCATTCATCATGCTATCATGTAGTTGAAAATGGATATAAATAGTACTTCAAATGGAATATAAAAAATATACTTTAGGAAATGTTTTAAAATGAAAAAAATTTCTTAACCAAACTAGATAATTTATTCTCTGGGTGATTAATATAAAACTACACTCAATACCATGTAATCTACCCTATTTTGATTGGTTTTTGGAATGAAGGTAATACTTCCCATCTTATTCTAGTTTCCATCATTCTGAATAACTATATGTGTACAACCATGAAATTATAAAAAAATCATAGAAGCATCTGAATGTTTTGGAATGAGTTGATGGAAAATTGTTACATACACTGCATAATATTTAAGTCCATTAGATTTGTATTTTTTGATCCGACAACAAAAGTTTTTCCACTGCTCATTCCTTTATGGAGAGCTGGTATTGGTTCATAGAAACTTGATGGTACTAGGAATGATACCTCCAATATTGGATCCCTTATGGTAAGGTCCTAAAATCATATAAAATATCTATTCCAATAGATCTCACTCAATTCCTACAATGTATTGGAAATAGGTTATGGCTTCCACCAATATGAGGATTCTCAAAAAGAACCTCTCAAAGCTTCCATCATGAAATTAAAATCATGAGAGAAATATGTAAAAATTCACAATGATGTACATACATAAAACATAGCGTTAAACTACTCAGAAGTAATCCCAATCACATGACATTAAACTATGGAGAATACATCTAACTAAATTAATATTAACTACATGGTGGATTTTACTACATGATTTATTTACTACATAAAAGATAGATCTACCCTATGGTGAAAAATAAGTTACCCTTATCCCTATGTGTTATTAAGATTCATATAATTGTATTATTAATGAACCATATGTGTCTTTATTCCTACAATCGCATGATACATATCTATTCATAGACATCATATCGTGTGTCTTAACACAATATAAATGGAAGATGATCTCCTCTTTTTGAATGAACCAAACCTATGCATGGAATTTTCTATTAAATAAATACATATGGAAAGGTTGATATCTCCACAGGATGTTTAGTGATGATAAGACAATAAATTCTAGGCCCAGTCATAGTACCAATGAAAAAAATAATCCTCTCTATACTTTAGGGTCAACCATGTGATGGAAATGTTGCATTTATGAACTATATGTGGCTCTATTCCTTCTATCACATGATACATTATGACTCCCAAATCTGAAATCATTGGTTTACCTGGAAAAAAATATTAAAATTTAACACTCCATAAAAATGGTCTAGAAATTTTTGTTGTACATTATCAAGAACTATATGGGGCTATATTACAATTATCAAAAGATATGCAGTTATGTTGAGATCCCAGATCCTAGGGATTCCCATAATGTAAATATAAAAATTCACCGACTATATGTATCAATCATAACTGTAAATAAAACTATTTATACAATAACTATGTGTGGTTTTATTACTCATATTAAATTATATATATATATTTAATACAAGAGTCTAAATCTTTGTCCATACAGAATACGATACAAATTTCCTCTCCCCACAAAAATGACAGGAAAATTGCATTTTTTTTTTCATGTAAGATATATGTGTGGCATAATTATTTTTACCACATGATATATAGTGACACTCGAGCCTTAAATCCAAAATCTAGCCATGGAATAGTGATAAAATGACTTTTACTCACATATGAGTTCATTCTATGTAGGTATCCAATACAATAACAATGTGTGGATTGATTCCAATAGTATATGATATGTTGTGATGCCTGTATTATCCATTCTAGGATCATCCATGAATTATCAACACTCTCAACCATCCCCCCAATAAGAAAAAAAATGTATTTTGGGATTCATGGAAATACCAAAATTTGAGAAAGACCCACCTCTACCCTTTAATATTAACAATCATGCACTCTCACTAGTCTCAATCTACTGTCTAATTGGGTCTTTTTTCTCAAGCTAAAAATCAATCCTTTGAGATTAAGGAACCTTACAAATTGCATTTACCAATGTGAAAGAGGTGTTATCTATCCAAAAATTGTAAATTACATAATAGTTAATTAACACTAAACTAGACAACCCTTTCTTTGTCACGTGACATTAAACATCATGATAAGAGGCATTCAAATTGAATGTAACATCCCCTTCGATGTTTTTGTTTTCATTAATCACATGTATTTTTCCATCGCCTATAAATGTGTTCAATTCATGCATGAATGTACATCATAGTGTTTAACACCTTCTTGAATATTACTTTCTCCATGAACCAACATCATATCTTGAATATCAGACATTATATCTACCAATTCATCGAGTTGATATCCTTCCATTTGTATTATATGAACCTCGGTCTCCCCTCATCCTTGTTTTCTCCTATAGTTAATTTTTAATAGGAACTATTCAATCCAAAGGTTCACTAATATTATTTATTGTGGAATAATTTAATTCCCTAGCATGTTCACACTGTGGGTGTTTTTGGTTAGTTATGGGGATAGTAGAAACACAATAGTGGAGGGGGATATATTAAAATTCATTTTAATAATTATTATCCAATAAAAAGTATGAAGATCTTACGTAAAATTCATAATTAATATTTTTAATATCAGAAGAAATAGATACTAATGATAAGGAACATTCTTCATTGATTATAGTTGATCATATGAAAAGGCCATTCTGGATTGCCTACATAGAGCTAGTGAGTATCCAAGTGTAGAATACATCTAGTGGGGATCCATACATTCTCAAATGGTCTCCAAAAATGACACATGTTCTCTGGGTTCTATAATAGTGAATCAAATGTATGGTGTTTTTCATTCTTGATGGCTCGATATTTAGTTTTGAAAATATTCACTCGGGGGTTTCTTATTTTTGAGAGGGATAGAGGAGGGGAGTCGAGAGAAAATTCATTGTGGACAACAGTTCTCTATTCCTAAACATGTATGTGGTTCTAATAAATTACACAATAGACATAGCCATTTATTTATAGAGGTATTATGTCCTTTAAATAAATTATTTCATAATACCCATTAAATATAATTACAACCACTAATTAAATCCCATGACACATAATAATATTAATAATATAATTATTTTGTGGTCTTCCAAATTGTGCTAAATAAATAAATAATATTTATCAACTTTTAAATAATTATTTTATCACCATACACAGTCTTGGTCCATTGAAACTCATCGTGCATTTATTGAATACCTGAATAAAAATTTTGTTCACTTAAATATACATTTAATTGAAAAACATGTAAATAAATATTTATTAAAAATCAAATTCAAATAAATAAAAATCTTTTATTCAAAATCTGATTAATAAATATTTACATTATTTATGAAATCAATATAAAATGAATAAACTTATTCCTCATTGATGAGAAAAATATTTATTCTATTATTTAAATATAAATATAATTTAATCAAGACTAACAGAAACACATATTAAGTGACCCACTAGGATTCATTCTCATTCAAATTAGGCAAAACTTGCCTATGTCGATGATTACAATCTGGATAGTGGTCAATGAACCCAAGATAAATAACTTGAAATTTCAATGATGACAACCACATATGAACAATCACTTAGGAAAATAATTTCAATTGCATAATATCTCATCAAGCAGGTTTCGTGAAGGTGTGATCAAACTATAAGCTCGATACATCATTCTCTAACTATCTAGAATAAAACCATCATTACAAATTGGACTTAGAATTTGGTGCACCAGTTATATTTCAATCAAATGGCCTAAATACTAGAATTATTAAGGGTAGAAATGGAAAATCCATCATTGAATTATCTATTAATAACATGTCATTCATGACACACCCAACATAACCCACTTCCTACCAATATATAGTGTGACTATTTTAATAAAAAAATAAAGGTGAGTGAGTCATGACATGAATTAATGATAATCTTAAAGTTTATAGATCATTACACATTCTCACAGATTTGAATATCAGATGACACCCAAACATGTAGAATTCTAACTGAAGGGTCTGTTCTCGTAATCTCTTATCATAGAGATGACCAAGTGCTAACTTCATGAGAAGAAGCCTTATATGCTTAGGAGTACTCACACCTGACGGTCTATATACTATATTTCCAATCATAGTATCATATCAAAAAAATTGTACTAAGAATATTGTTATATCATTTATAGTTTCTCATTATAGAGGGGAACAATTGGGACCTTATCATGTGAAAAATACTCTAAGAAATTATTACATAAATTTCATATATAACAATGAAATATATGTAATAAGATGTTTAATTTAAAATATAATAAATTAAAATATTCATCTAATATAAGTAAAAACAGTTGGTTCTAGGATACCAACTCTAAAAAATTCTCACATGGACTACGTCCAACTTTCTATGACTTTTAGTCCAGTAAACCTCACTTGATAATCATGTTTCTGCTGAATAATGGCTTTAGTAAATATGTCTACAATGTTTTATATCACGAAAATACTTCTCATTGCAACCTCACCTCTCTTAGAAAAATCACTCTAGATATGATACTTCTAATTTATGTTCATTTTCCACTAATATAACCTTTCTTATTTTGTGAGAGCCACCACCATAGTATTAAAAAAAATAGAGCGTGATGGGATATTCACTACCATGTACAACATCAACATCTTAGATGAAAATTTGTATCCCAAATTCATCTTTATCTAACACAGAATTCGTAATATCCTCATAATATGATGTAGAATCGGAAACCATATAATTCTTTGAGATCTTCTAACTCACAACACCTCCATTAAATGTGAAGTTTTATCTCATTTGTGACTTCATATCAACTTGATTAGTCTAGAAACTAGCATCTTTATATCCGCTGATGACTAGTTCCACATATCCTTTATAACCCGACAATATATCCTTAGTCCACCTCAAATACTAAAGTATAATCATTACTACAATCCATTTTCAGTCACCTAGATCATCTTGATATCTTCCAAGAACACTCAAAGTTTAGGTAGAATCGGTCCTAGTACATATTATAATATACATGACTAACTCAATCGCTAATTCATATAGAATACATTCAATTCTATTTCATTCTTCATGGGATTGAGGAAACACTTTCTGGGAATGATGAATGACATGTGAAGTTGGAAACAATACCCCATTGGATTGTTCCATACTAAATATCTTTAGTATATTTTCAATGTATATACATTGACATATATTTAGAGACATCTTGGATCTATCACCATGGTTCTCAATCCAATTAATATATGTTGTCTATACCAAGACATCCATCAAAAATAATTTATTAAACCATTCCATAAGAGGCAATAATATTGGTATTTCAATTTCAATAAGTAATATGTCATCAACTTATACTTTTATGAAAGTGACTGCCCTCCCACTATGTTTTTGTAGCCACAATGCTCACATTATTTCATTATAAAACCATATTCTATTATAGATTCATAAAAATGAATTTTCCTTGACCTAGATGTGTTATTTAATACATAAATGTATTCTTTCAACATTTATATATTATTAGAAACCTTTTCAGTCGTAAAACCTTTAGGTGGGGTCATGTAGACATCTTCCTGATAGACCCCATTAAGGAAAGATGTTTTTTATATCCATTTACAAATCTCATAGTATTTGTATCCCACAATGTAAATTAGAATTATTATGGATTTCAGAATTTCTTGTATGAAAAAGATTACATTTTAATCAATTCCTTGACGTTGTTTAAACACTATTCCACCCAGTCGCACCTCAAAGGTACTTAGAAATACTTCTATGTCCATTATCATCTTGAATACCAATTTTCAAACTACGATCATGAAATATAATGGTGTATATACCAAAATCCATACATGGTTATTCACATGGAATCCATTTCATAATTCATATATTCTCTCCATTTGGAAACATCTATTCCACTTAATTCTTTTTTGTAGGTTAGAGGATCATTATTATCAACTAATAATGAGTCACCGCACTAGATAACTACAAAACAATATCATTTTAGTTCTATAAAATATATTGTACTCCTACAAAGTTCTTATGTCTCTTGAATAATTTATTCTTCCACAGTGCTTTGTGGAGCAAGATCCTATACAAACTCATTTGGGACTTGAGCCTCGAATTCATCGTCGTTTATATGACATCCACAATATCTTTTGGGGAAGGGATTTTTCTTAAGGAATATTGAATGTATTTCCACTATATCCATTTTATACAAGGGGTTTATAATGTAATATACCATTATTTACTTAGGATATCAAATAAAGGTACACTTTGTGCCTTGGCATGCAGGTTTGTTACCTGAAGAGGCCATGAAAAATTATTTCCTTCCCCACACATGAAAATTTGATAACAGGGTTTTTCATCCTCTCAAAAATTCATACTGAATACAATTTAAAAAATAGATGGTACTTAGTTTAGTATGTCTTCCACTATTTTTAAAATATATCCCCAAAACTATAAGGGATTAATCGCTTAACTCATCATTGATCTATATATGTCCAATAAGGAACAATTACTCCTTTTTCTAAAATTATTCCACTGTGGTGTGTAAGTATGAGAGATTTGGGATTGGATCCCAAAATCATGTAAGTAATCACTTAGATATTGATTAATATATTCTCCACCATAGTCAGAGTGGAGTTTCTTAATCTTCCTACCGTGATTGTTCTCAACTTCATTCTTGTAATCCAACATTTTTGCATTAAAGTATGAATTATACATCATTATTACATCAAATATATATATATATATATAATAAAACCATTATTATAAGTTATGAATTATTAGTACCCACCTCTTTCTTCAATAAGAAGTGTTCCACACAAATCTTCAAGAAATAATTCTGAATGCTATTTTTCCCTTTCACCTTTCACACTAAGGGCTTTAGTCATTTGTCCTTGTAAACATGTGTTACATACCCCATGTGGTTTAATTTTGAAAGAATCTAAATATCCATCTAGATGTAATTTTCCCAGATTTATTCATTTACATGATTAAGATGATGATTCCAACGGTGGGTTTGGTATGATTCATGTTATGTAACTTCGTTATCGATTACCCAAACTTGGTTCATGTAATCCAACATTTAAATACCACTATGTAAATGTGACTTACCATAAAAAATGATATATTTATAATATATGAAACATTAATTTCAAATTTTAAAATGAATCCATCCATATCTATTTTTCATATAGAAATAATGATTTTGTAACTAAAATTACAAAATATCCACTATTTAAAACCAAGATCATTTCAGTCATTCGTGTGAGGTGGTAGTCCCCGATAGCTTCAAAAACTATTTTATCTTTGTTTTCATCTCGTTGATATACCGCCCCTAGGTAAATTGTTATGAATATTCCTAGTTCTTATATTTGAATACATATATGTGGAACACAATATATATCTAATAATCGATATTTAGAAATAGATAAATTGAACTTGATAATAAATGCACATTAATCGTCTTAACGCTTCTTTAGATGGATGGATCTTTTTCATCCAATAGCCCTTATTTCCTAATACAAAATAGAGAAAATCATGTTGCCTTACATCCCCTTTCATCTTGTTCCTCTTGGAAGGGATTGATGAATATTTGGAATAATGATATTTTCTTTCCATTTCCATTTTTTCACCATAAGTATAAAAGGATTTTACCAGTCCATACCTTTATATACTTGGTGAAGGAGAATAAAAATATCTAGAAGAGAGTTCTTATTATTATTCATATAATAATTCAGAACAAAACTGGAGATTCACTTAGGGAGTTATGTTAGAATGGGATCAGTTACTAGTTCATCAAGGAGTTTAAAACCTAGAAACATTTGGAGCTAAATGTTCACAATGATCATAACTACATGAGGCCTAGTTGGGGTACCCTCTTGAATTGTACTTTGAAAGAGCATTTTGGAAATATTACATGGTTCCTCTCTATACCTCTCATAGTAAAGACCATGGATATTTTCATGCATTCTATACACATTAGTGTTTTCATGATACCTCATGAGTTCACTGGAAATTGATGAAAGAATCAATCATTTAATTTGGACTGCATAGTTCAGATGTTTTTTATAGTCAAAAAACTCATCATCACTAACCTCTTGAGATGGTGGATTATTTATTGAGGATTCTATTACATAATATTTCCATTCATGGCATAGGAAAACTTGAAGGCATCTAAACCACTAATGGAAGAGATTGCATGCAAGAAGATTGCCTCAATCCAATATTAATCATAGGAATAGTGAGATTCTCATTTTATTATACAATTAAAAGTGATGATTATTAGTTATTTTCTCAATTAAAAATATTAGGAGAAATAATATATTAATTTATTTTATTAAATATATCACTATTCTGTCAAATCCTTATTTCACTCATCGTTGAACTTGAAATTTACATTTTCTAGGACATTATACATGAAATGGTCAATATTTCCCTTCACATAACCCCAAAAAGGTTTGTTCAAGCTATTTTGAATGTGTTTATATAGGTATATATTTCCGAACCATGGGCTTGTATCTACGTGATCTATTGAGAAGACTCCCTAATCTAGAAATCCAAACAATGATTTTCCCAACACATGCCTCAAAATTAAACTAATTATTAAAGGGATACTTCTCTTGATATATATTTGTTAAGTCAAACTAAAATTTTCATAAGAAATCCACTTATAAAAGTAAGCATCCCAATATGGGTTGGAAAAATAATTTATTCTTTTGATTTTTGTTCATAATCATGTAATGGACGGATTAGTTTGACTTAATATTATAGTGAGGGATTTTAATTTATTTTGAATAAAATATTATCTGGTTTTACCCTTTACATGTCTTGCTAAAATTTTATTGGATGATTACTTAATTAAATAAACATTTTTTACACAACATTTACACATAATCAATTAAATTTAAATTCCATATTTAGATACTAATTAATTCATATGTGTGATAATGGAAATTAGTTAATAAATATATTTTTATTATATTAAATAGAAATATAAATAAATAAATCAATGAACAGTTCATGAGATTATCTGATGGTTGATTTAATGAGGAGAAATTAATCAACCTAAAAACTAGGGAAAATAACTCTTTATTCTAGACTTGGAATGATAGATATAATTCCACATGTCCACCTATATATCAATGAGTTGGCATCATTATGGTTTCATATTGAACTAACTTCATGCACCTTGGGATGCTCAATTAATTACAAATATTTATTACTCACACACAGGTGTGGGGAACCAATCGATTTGTTAAATGGAATTACATAAATATCCCAAGATATTCAAGTCCTACATAATAATGGAGGGAGGGATGAATCATAATACATCTTTTAATTAAATATTAATTAATTTTAAAACAATACAATTTATTTTATTAAATATATTCAAACACATACATAGGTCTTGGTCATGCTCATGAATAGTGATACATGCAATGAATATAGAAAAAGTAACTGTATGGATTTTATTTCTTTATCTATTAATTATTATTAAGATAATTGTGCTTGTATTAATTAATTAATTAATTTACTTTCATCTTATTGATCTTGAAAACTTAAATGAAGATACCCATAAATGTTTAATTCTTGTAAAGTAAAAAACATAACGATTAATGGAATATATATTACATTAAATTAATTGATCATTTAAATTTTTTTGTAACCCTTTATGAAATTTTCAAAAAAAAAATGGTGTTCCAATTAATAAAAATATATTTTTAGTGCTATATTTTTTCAAATTAAATATAGTTTTCATTTTTTCCATTAATGGTAGAATAAATGGAATATACATCCAACAACATGACATGTACCTTGGTTGTCATATATCCAAGTCACATAAATGGCGATTCAGTGTGCTAACTCAGCTAGACCACATGGTGTGTACATGACATCTACAAAAGATTTATCTACAATCCACATTCAAGGTTGGCATGGCCGAAATGTGTTGTGAAATAAAATAAATGGTTATTTTTAATTTCTCAACACATCTAGATAAAACACACATTGTCATACTCTATGTGCTATGACCAGATGATGTGAAACCTAGTTTTATGGGCAATGATTTAGCACTTCCCAATGGAATCTCTAGTTGTTCTTAATTTTTTAAATACCAAGGAAAATTGAACACTAAAAAGCCACGGTTAATATGTTAATAACAAGATAATTGAATTCGTATTAAAGATTGAACAACTTGAAATGAAAATCTGACAGTGATTGCACATAGATTAGTAATAAAATAAATAATTTTAAATATAAACATGACCTATGTGATACAAATTATAGGTTGAAAGTGCAGCAGAAGTGTTATAATGGAGGGAGATATATAAAATTCCTTTTCATAATTGTTTCATCAAAACAAGATCAACGGTCTTTCACATCAAACATATAAGTAATTTATTTGATATATGAAGAAATTAATAACTGGGTTTAGTAAATTTCTTCCTCGGTGATTATTGATCATCATAAAAGGATCTTATGGATTTTCTTCATTGCTCTTGTGAGGATCCAATGGTAGAATCCCACTAGTTTGGATCCACACATATTCGAATGGCCTTCGAGAAAAGGACACTCATTCTCAAGGTGCTAGCATGGATAATCAAATGCCCTTTCTTGTTCGTTCTTGATTTCTTATTCTAAGGTCTTAAATAAATTATCTATTTTGTTTCTTATTTTTGATCAGGAGATAGGATGAGGAGTCGAGATAGAATTCATTGGGCACAAAAATTATATATTCCCAAACAAGGAATTGGATTCATATGAATTAAACAATTGATATAGAAGTTTATTTATTGAGATGGGATTTATGTTATATAATTTATTAAATAAAATTATAACCATTAATTAAATCTCATGCCACAAACTAGTTGTAAAAATATTATTATTTTTTTGTACCTACTCGTAAATAATAAATAAATAATATTTAATGACTCATAAATAATTATTTTATCACCAGACATGGTCTTGGTCCATTCGAATTCCCATTACATCTATTGAACATCCAAATAAATAATTTATTCCCGTAGAAATAATTTTTATTCAAAATCTAGTAAATAAATATTTATTAAATATTCAATAAATATAAATATATAAATTTTATTCACAGTTGGATGTATAAATATTTTTTATATTTTATACGATCAATATAACTTGAATAAAATTATTCCCCGGTCTTGAGAATAATATTAATTCCATTTATTAAATTTCTATAGAATTTATTTCATACTAATAGAAACACTTATTGTGTGACCATCTAGAAATCATTCTTATTGGAATTAGGTGGGTTTGGATAAAGTACATGATTACTATCTAGAAATTGGATAAGTTTTCTAAGGAAAAAACATAAAGTTGCAATGACGAAAACCACATATGAATGCTCACTATGAAATATATTCCCTTTTTAAATTATCTTATCAAGAATTTTTCATTATGGTTTCGTCGAACTATATGCTCAATATATCATTATTTTAAATTAGGAAATAAACTCAATGTTACAAAATTTCAATGATATTTAGGGATATATATCTATTTCAATCAGATGGTCGACATATCATATTCCATGAACATGGAAGGGAAAAATAATTCCTTGACGTATCCATTAATAACATGTCATTCATGACACACCGAACTTACCCTTCTTCCTTCAAACTTATGTCGTGATAGATTTCAACAGAAAATACATGAGCATGAGTGTTTCCTTGAATTAATGATAATATTAAAACCTAAGGACCATTACACATGCTCGCATATAAGATATTTGATGACACAAAAAACATGTGAAATTTATACAAGGAGGTATTTCCTCATAATCTCCTATATTAGAGACTACTAAGTGTGAACTTCATGAGAATAATTCTCATATTCGTATGAGTACTATCACTAGATAGTCTGTATACTATGTGTACCATCATAGTATATTATCCAACCGTAGAACTATATTAAGAATATTGGATTAACACTTCAATGTTCTCAACATAGAAGGAACTACAATGACCTTATCAATGGGATAAAAATACTCTTGGACAGTATTACATTAATATCATGAAGAAAAATGACCAAATTGTAATAATAAGTTTAAATTAATATTTAACACATCAAATATTCATGTAATCAATGTACAATTATTTGGTTCTATGACACCAACTCTAACATTTGTTCCTAGATGAGAGGTCCCCCTTAAGTAAAAAACTATTTTTCCTGAAATCATGGGACAGATGCACTCTAAAATTAATAATGTTTGAACCATACCCACAAGTATTCACTCCAAGAGGAGTCATATATTCTCATCTTATGATTAATACTTTCTATAACACAAATATCAATATCTATTTAAATACACTTGATGTTACACATCTGTTCATTGTACCCATATTCAATGTATGAATATATTATCATATTCTTGTACTCCTACATCCTTAGGTACACATCTCTTTTTAAGACTTAATTTTCCAAACATTTTATTTTCCCTTTATGATATATCTCAGTCAAATGACATGATAATTTATGAAAATGTCCATGTAACCTAAAATTAATCTACATGACAATGTCTTATTCACCTGAATTTATTCTTCAAGACAAATGGTATATCCATGGAGTCATAAAGTTTCATAGATTATTTCATCCTATAAATAATAATGTGCTAGAGATTAGTGGTTCAACCACATGAGATTATGAAATATTGAAATTCCCTTTTCCAACATATGTGTCTGTTCTACCTAGATGACACCTTATCTGAATAGAATGTTAATACTCACTAAAGGAAGACTATAAAATTTTCCTCCCAAAAAATGATCCATATATATAGGGAGTATCTCATTACAAGAACTATGTATGGTTTTATTCATGACATATTATGATATGTGTTGACACTATAGTATATTTTCCATAGGTCCAACCATAGGTTTCCCAATTTCACAAACATTCCTTGTACTCAATCCATGTTGGAAGATTTCATTCTCTAATGGTCATGATATAGTAAAATTTCCTCCACTAGAGGAATCCCTTCACAAACCTCAAAGTTATCACCAACAATGGGATATAATGAACTTTAATAGTAGTGGGTTACCTCCATTTCAGGGGAATATTTCCCCTCCATATCTTCACTTGAGTTATATTTAAACAGGGGGAATTAATAAAAATTTGACTATTGGATGGTTTGTTCCCTTTCATATTGAATAGAAAAACCTTGGTAATCCTAACCATATAAATTAAATAGTCATTGAGTTCATGTTATACCTTGAATTACAATAATCTAATTAAGGACTGTTGAGTCATACCAACCCAACTCACCAACATGTTAACCTGATCTACAAATAGATTTCATGCATAAGAATAGATGTGTGTTGGAAGATCTAAAACGAATGGATATCCACTAGCCAGACTGTACATGGATAAAAAACGCCTCTCACATATAAATTAACATATCCTATGAATTTATCATAATGGATATCTTGATCAATTTATGGTTGGCTCATACTTCTTTACCACTTGACTCTAAAAATGAATTGATGAAGCCTATGTTTAATGATGTTAAATAATATGATAAATGTGTCCTCAAATCCTTTGGAATCCCTCCTTGTTATTACATAATATTTTTCTTATATAGATAAAATAGAATAACATTTAATGTTTAGTTTCTTGTAAGTTTAGAACATAATACATGAAAACAATAAAATATTATAATCTATTAGGAGGGCTTTTCATGGGTTCATCTTATGTATATTTACAACATATCATATCATAGGGACATAAATCAGTGGAATGGAGTCACCATGAGGCCCAGTAATGTAATAGTGAATTGAATCATTTTACATGTGATTATGAGGAATATCAACAGAAAATGTGGAATATATTTATAGAATTGTTTAGGGAATATGATTCATATCAAAACAAAACAATAATGAGTGATAACATGGAAATTTTTATATAACCGTTAAACGATATATTCATAATCGTATCATAATGTTATATCACCAAGGTGTTGTTAATTAAAATACCAAGGTTATTCACCAAGGTATCATAAAACATGACATCTATAGATGATAAAATCTTTATACAATCCACTAGAGCGCTATCATAGTACACCATTCATATGTATCAATTAATTTTTGGAACATTGATCATAAAAAATAATTTCATTAATAATTTGTGGATAATAAATAAAGTGTTTCTTATCAAAATTATTGTGCTTCAAATATTCATAAAGATGTGATCATTACATCATTTTTATCCCACAAAAAGGGAATGTGGGTTTCATTTTTGAAAATAAAGAAATCAAATAAATCATTTTTATATCTATGAGATTACCTATGGAGATGAATGAATTTAGGGTATTCTGGAAAAATTAAATAAAAGATAATTTTTATGTAGATAGAAAAATTTGAGAAATAAATTTGGCAACATGACAGGTATGAAATGTGGTTTTAAAAATGAGTATAACGAGAGGGGGAAAGGGTCTCAATTAAAAAACCATAATTTAGATGTAATTTTATGATATAAATGTTAATAAAACAGAGTAACCATAATGATTTTAATACATTCAAAAATATGTTCTTGAATTGAAGTTAAAAAAAGGATTATTCCCTTACTTTGACGAGTTACTCCTAAATCACGAGGGATTGAACCTTGGGGAAAATAGGAATCCTTGGTTGGACTCCTATGGAACAAAAAATACCAAAAAATACTGGAGTGTGGATGGGGAGGCAACAGAAATGGATAAATGGATGGGTATTTATATTAAAAGTGGAGGTTTTTTTATAAATTCCAAATATACACCATGGAATTCTTTATTCTGGAAAAATAAACAACATTGGATTACCCATAGATAATACTCATTTATCTAGAAATATTAGTCATATCATATGTTATTTTAACCAAAATGAACATATAATCATTTTATATACCTTATATTGGCAAGGAATGTTAATTTTCCCAAAAGGTAATTATTTTAAAATTAATGAATCCATTTAGCCTTTGGAAAGTCTTTTATAGGATTGAAAATTGATTAAAACCAATTATTATAATTAATATTAATAAAATCACAAAATTTAGTTCATGTATAGTGGTTAGTTAATTATTACATCATTGTGACATAATTATGAAGTCATTAAATAAATAAAAAACCTTATAGTGTATTTTTACTATTCATTGAAAAGTAATATATCTTTGAAATTTCTCATAAATTCACCCTAAAATAATTTAGATGTGCTAATTTCAAAAATTATTTTTATATATTCAATAAAATTATCTAAATAATATAATTTTAACTTTTAAATATAAAAAACTTGTTTATTTAAAAAAATGGGTTCTATGGCACAGTCAAATATCTACGACGTAAAAATTTCATAGAATGTAATAAATTTATTTCATCATTTATATTTAAATAATATTTTTTAAAAATAGAATATAATTTAAATAAATATTATTCAGAATACAATAGTTTATTATAAAAAATAATAACTTTTCTAAAAAGAATAATTTGTGTCTGAAATATCAATTTATCAAATTTTGTGTCAAATAAACCTATATCATATTCCGAAAAATGAATTTATAGAAATAGGTTTATATTACACGAGGTAATTAAATTTAAAGTAACTAAGGCCCATAAAAATGACCCCTCAGAAATCCAACATATTACCTATGTTTATGGTGTACGATGCTAATAGAATCATGGGGTGACTATTCTAAAATCAATAGAGTGTTAATTTCCCCAAACATGAACATCTATAGTAGGGGAATTCATTCTAGATTCACCTATTGAATCCTGACATGGTATTGGTCAAGAAAGAAGTCCATTAGTAATACCCTGCTTTAATTTTTTGGAAAATGGGATTCATATTTAATTACTCTATAGGACAAGTCACTAGAATCTCCTTTATGTAAAATTTATCCATTATCATTTCTACTTATAAACACTAATTGTAATGGTAGAATTACATCCAAAGAGTATAGTTCTCAATTGTATAATCCCAATAGTAACATTTCCATTTATAGTCTATAAATAACTCTTTATTACTTCATTCAATATTCCCTCCAATTCCTCCCAATGTAATATATTTTAGTTTTCTAAGATGTTGATTACTAATATTCTTTTTTTATTTCTATAGTTTTTTTCATTAGGGTAATTATTTTAACAGATTTAAGAAATATAGATTTTCCCATTCCAGTGAACAATTTTTTGATTATTATTAATGTGTTTTGGATTTGTGTTTCATAATAAAATATAACACATATTTTCTCTGTAAACAAAAATCATTTAAAAAGAACTATGGATCATTAAATTATTCCCCATTTAAGAAATTTCATCCCAAAAATTTCAATTCATTCTCTTAGTTGGGGAAATGTGAGGGTACTTATTCTTTATTGATTCCTCTAGTTCCCATATCACCTATTCAAACATATAGTTTCTTTATAAAAAATTTAAATGGTTGGTATTCTAATTATATAGTACCTCGTCTCTATGATCCATAATCTCGACCAGATGCTCTCTATATAAGAGTTCATTTTCAAATTGTTCCCACTTCTATGTTGTTTTGGGTAGGGATTACAATACCACATAGGATGTTCTCACTCCACCATCACATACAGACATACCAAGCACCATGTGGTTTAGTCAGCAATATCACTTTTCATATTATCCCACCAATAAGGATCCTTAAGGTCCATATACATTATAATTCATCCAATATTAATGTAGAATGTAGAGATATTCGGTTTATCCATTATTTCATTATTTATCTCCATGATAGATTGGACACAAATTATTTTATGAAATTTTATTAATACTTATTGATCAATTATTAACTATTTAAACTTCATATTATTAACACCCAACATATTATTATTTAAAAATGGATTCTTTTATATTTCTTCATCTTATATAGTAATGATGGTTTATAAATCATTTGGAATAGGATTGAGGACTTCCCTAAACTCAATATTTCCATGTTAATCATTTCTATGCCCTTGATCAATATATCTCCTTAAATAACCATAATTTCAAACTAAACAGGGTCTTCCCTACTTAATGAAACAATTATATTGTTTTCTCTTTTTAAGGGATAATTAATTGTGTATCCATAGTATTTATGATGTTTCCACCAACGTTTTTGTCTCATGTTTTCTTCCTTTTGTGTGAATAGATGCATTAAAGATTTTTGTTCATTGTAAATATCACATTTTTCCAATAAATATTGTGAATAAATAATTATTAATAAAAAATTACTCAAACTTGATCTAGGTCATGCATATGATAATTTTTCCTGTTAGGTTTTTATATTCGAGATGTATAAGCTATCACCATTTCATTTTGATTAATGACTCAACCAAGGGATTTTAGATATTCATTGTTAAAAAATTCATTCTTCAATAGAGGATAGTGTCAATATAGTTGTAGTAAAAAATATCTTCATTAGCTATTAGAAACATTCTTCACACTCCTTTTTCTAGATGAACATAACCCCTTTTCAAGCTATCTTTGTTGGTGGAATAGAAATTTTTAAAAGTTATTCACAAACCTCCTATAATATCCTTCTAATGGAACGAAACTATGAATATCAATTACTATTGTAAGATGAGGCCACTCATATAAAACATTTATCTTGGTAGGGTCAATTGAGATTCTTTCCTTGGATTCATTATGCCCCAAGAACGAAACATGTTGTAACCAAAAATCACATTTGTTGAATTTTAGAAATATATTATCCTTCCTCAATGTTTTCAATATACCCCTTAGATGATCCACATGTTCCTTGAAAATGTTTAAATTTAGAAATACATTTTCAATAAAAACATCCAAAACTTCATCAAGGTAATACTATATTCATCAATTATATAAATATCTCAGGAGAATTAGTGAATCCAAAGGTCCTAACAACTAAATCATAATTCATATATCTTGACTGGAATGAAATCATTAGAATATCGTATATCTGCACCCACAATTGAGGATAACTGAATCAAATATTGATCTTGGAGAAGAATTGATCCCTGTAAACAGGGTCAAACAATTCATGAATCCTTGGGAAATCGTTCATGTTCTTCATTGTGATCCCTTTACATTCCCTATAATCAATTCATGGAAACAGTCCTCCATACTTCTTCTTCATAAAGAGAACATGTTCCCCCTAAGGATACACACATGGTTGGATAAATCCTCTCTCTAAAACAACATAATTTTTTATTTAATTCCCATAGGTCCACATTTTCCAATCTATATGAGGTCTATAATATCATCTTAGAACCAGTATGAGTTCAATGAAGAACTATAACTCTATTTTTGGGGGAGGTCTAGATAATTCCATTGAAAATGAGTCATAATATTTCATAATGATAGGGACATTTTCTATTTTTCTATATACAATTTATTTTTACTCTTCATCGATCATCTCTATAATAATGGCTACGAGAGGTGCTACTAAAAAATGTCCAGGTTAAGAAATATCACTTTCGAAAATAACTAACGATTTTCCTTTCATGACTACTAATATTTACATGATTTTTAGTTGATGTTGTAAATATACATTGGGAGATAGCCCATCCTTGGTTTTCTGTCAAATTACACCATGGTAATAACAACTATTTTTACAATGAGATTATGCTCATCAAATTCAATACTAGAGTCTATAAGAACAATTGATTCATGGATAATCCATGTACAAGTCTTTACTGATAAATCAACTTCAACCACTATGGGGATTGATTCTCTATTTATTAGATACTTTGCGGAAATATATGATTTCATAGAAAAAGAATCATACAATGTAATTGTTATATTTTTGATCAAAATTAGATTCCATTCCACCACATCATATTGATCATAAAATTCATCCATTGTGAAAGAAAAATTATAACCTTTACCCCTTTTCCTATGTTGAGGTTGATGGTGGTTCCCCTCTATTATCTATTTATTTGTACATTAATTATAAAAACTCTCAAAATGTTATCACTTATAGAATAGAATCTCAAGGTGGTCATGAACCATATTTACTTTTTCATTAGGGCTGATATGTTGGGGCTTCACCTCACCAAGAGAGTTCTGAAAATACGGTTATCTCTTCCAAACATTTAACATTTTAAACTCATACGAAATAAGTTCACTTAATGATTCTTCCCACATTCATTGCACATGGGAAGTTTTAATTTTATTAATCCTCTTCTATGATCATAGTTTATCAATATTTTTAGATCCATATATGAGTTGTTTTCATTAAACCTATTTGAACATTGAGTTTCTTCACTCAATAATTTAAACTTCATATCACCCCATAAAATATCTTCATTGCATTAATAGTATTAATTTTCAATATTCTTCTATAGATAAGGAATCAGTCCACAAAATAATCCTTTAACCTGTCCCTTAGGATCCATAAAAATGATAGAGGTGTAATGATAATGTATTATAACGTTCATCTCATAGCTTCCCAGATATTCATTTTACATATTCTTCATCTCTATGAATTATATATCTATTTATATTCACATCTAAGGATGAAAATATATATTGAAAAGGATTCTCATGAACTCCTCCCATTTAATAGAATTATTCTACCTTCGTGGCTTCATGATTTTAATCATTTCCCCCCAATGATCAGCTTCCAATTCTAAGTAGTATACATCTTGGGTTATATTAAATTTTTCTAAATAATAGATTTCATAAAAGATCTTTTATATATAGATTATGAATTATTTAGTAATCAATGGGTCAATAAATCCACTAAAATATGGTGGTCATTTACACATGAAGAACATAATAGAAATTTGTTGTATTCTAGGAAAATATGGTTGCCCTACATTATTTATGTTATTTTTCATAACCTGAGTAAGTTGATTCATCATCCTTAGGAATTTTTACATTTAGTCCTGAATCGAAGGGTTGATAACACATTATCCATTGTGACTATAATTTATGTGTGTCCTGATATTTCCTTCCATTTTTAAAAAAGTAGAATACCATAGTGAGAAATATGTTCCATTAAGTAATATTATTATTAAAATGAACTTTTATGTCTTAAATAATCATTATTTAATAATTTATTCTTTTACAATAACTACATTTTCTATATATCCAACATAATAGTTTATAAATATCTTATGTTTGACCAAGAATATCTATCAATAGTGTCAAACCCTGAGTGGATCACAATATACTTTCATTAACTTGTTCCTAATAGAATCTAAGTCAACGTGGAGTTTTGGGTGTGACGACTATATATACATTCCTGAGATACACATAAACTTGTTCATATCTTAAAAATGATTTCTTTTCTCAAAAAACAGTTACATAATACTTCACCAAAAATCTAGGATGATTTCTTATAATAAATTTTTCTTGTTTTTTAACAGTAAGGGTTTTGATTCCTAATTACCTAAAATATATAAAACCTCATTTGATAATAAATATGGAATCTAGATTTTCTTAACTACATATGTTTATTGTCACATTTGTAAAAAATAGAGGATCTGTTAAAGTTTATTTTCTTGGAAATTAGGTACATAAAACAAGAAAAAATTAATAATCCTTATATTCCACTTGAAAGTTTGATAATGGTTTCATACTAAGTATATTTACTACATCTCATATTTTAAGGATATATATCAACGTAAATAGTTGATCATGAGGACCATTATATGAATAATAAGGGAAAGAGATTACATGTGATCAGGGGGATATAAATAAAAACATTTGGAATATAATTATAACATGAGAAACATAACATGAGGTATATCCTAATAGAATGATTATGAATAATTAAATAGAAATTTTTCTACAACATTTGAATGAGAAATTTATAATCATATCACCAAATTTCATCAACATGGTTTCGTAAAAATATTACCCTCTTTGTTCACCAAGTTATTATAAAACTTGTCAACTCTAGAGATTAAATCCTTTACCCAATTAATTGGAGTTAAATAAGGGTAAAACCTTAATATTTATGGACTAATATAAGAATCATATATCATGACCAATTATTTAATTAATTACCCAAAATATAATACATAACAAGTTATTATCCAAATACTGGTGTTTAAAAAGTTCTTACAAACATGATCATTACATCATTTTAAAAACCTAAAAATAGAATGTTGATTTATTATGAGTAAATAAAAAAATAAAATAAATATTTTTTACAAATAGTTGAATAAACTAAGAAATTAAAGAGGTTTTGTTATTCATAATGAAGAAAATGAATGTCAATTTCCTTAGTAGAGAGAGAAATAAGAGAAGTAAATTGGGCAACATGACTTGTATAAAATTTGGTTCTAGGAAAGGGTAAAATGATAGGGGAAAGATGGTATTCCATTGGAAAAAATTAATTTGGATATATGTGTATGATCCAAATTCGAAAAAATAGAGGAATCAATATTATTATAAGAGATATAAAAAAATAATTTATTGAATTAAAGGGCAGAGGAGGATAATTCCACTACCTTAAAGAGTATATCCTAAATAATGGTGGATTTAACCTTGGGGGTTGAGGAAACATTGGTGGGACTCATTGGGAGAAAAAACTAACATATATTTATTGACAATGGGTTGAGTATGAAGGTAAATTAAGAAATATGTTGGAATTTATATACAATGTGGACGATGAATTTAATAGTTCCAAAATATATGACTTGTAAATATGTATTGTGGAGGAAAAAAACCATTGTATTAACCATGTATTTCTCCATTTAATTTGAAATTTGGGTAATAGTTTATGTAATTTTAACCCACAAGATCCAATCATCATTTTATATCTCATATTTTGGCAACGAAAATTAATGTTTCGACAAGGTAATGTTTTTAAAAGAAAAGTTTATGTTTTTGACTTTGGAAATTATTTTATAGGTTTGTAAATTGATTAAAATCCATTAAAAACACTGTATTAATAAAATAAAATACATTATATTGTGGATTTTGTTTAATTAATTAATATATCATTATGATGTCCTTAAACATACTAAATATTCAAAATTGTATTCTTACTATTTATTGAGAAATAAATTATAGCAAAAAATTATCATAAAATCAACAAAACCTAATTTTAATGTTATAGATTCAAAAATAAAGTTTATGTTAATATAATAATTCTATATGTATGATAATATTATCTTTTAAATAAAAAAATAATTATTTCTTAAAAAAAAGTGTGTTGTAAGACATAGTCGGATTTCTATATCTAAGAAATTTACTATGAAATTATAATATTATTTTATAATTTATATTTAAATATGTGTTATTTTAACATACTATTTTATTAAAATAAATATTATTTTTATTTTCCTATATTATTATAAAAATTCCATTTTTTTCTGAAAAGAAACATTTTTGTATAAAAAAAGAAATTTATCAAATTTCGTTCAATTAAACAAATATTACACTCTGAAAAAATATTATTCAAATGAAATTGACCTAATGAAAATTTTATTTACAAAAATAATTAGACATTAAGTAAATATGGATTGGAAATGTAACCTCTGATAATGTGTTTGACCTAAGGGTAAGGTGTGTTATGGTAATATATTCATGGGGAAACTTGGATAATAATCACTAAGTTATAATTGATACTATATTGATCAACCTCTATATGTGTTTTTTTAGGGAATCATTTGTTGAATCACAAGTAGGGAATGGTCATGGGAAACCCCTAGTGAAACAACCTCCCTCCAATGATCTGACCAATGGGCTTCAGACAACATGAATCTGCTAGTTGATGTTATCTCTTATCCGTCCTTCCTTAATTATGAATTTTTCTTACTACTTATAAACACTAATATTTGTAGTATAATTATTACCAAAGGGTATGGTAATCATTTGTAAAATCCCAATAGTCACATTTCATTTTATACTCTATAAGTACCACTTCATTATTTCCTTAAATATTCAATATAATTCTTCCCAAAGTTATATATTTTTATTTTATTAGATGTTTATTACCAATATTTTTTTATTTCTACAGATTTTTCTATCATGATGGTGATTCCATTGGATTGGTGTGATCCATATTTTCCAATTATGGCGACTAATGTTTGATTATTATTAATGAGATATGGATTTTTTATAATATAATATAACACACATTTTATAATGAAATAAATATCATTTAAAAATAAATATGGGCCATTGCATAGTGTGATTTCAAACTATGATGACTACAAACCATTATCAATACTAATCAAAGGACAATAAATTCCTCACCCAAGTGTACCAATGTTTAGGGTGCTTCTATCCACTTTAAAGGAACCATAATTCTTAAACCAAATATCATCTCTATAGTGTCTCATTTTGCGTTAAAAATTCTATTTCCCTTGTAAAAGAACACCCTGATTCACGGTACCCTTTATTTTACTAAATATTAATTTCTTTTACTCCTAATTATGAGCTCCTTTCATATTATCCAAAGGATTATTTTCCATGGAAAAATGGATTCTGATAACTGTTATACCAAAATATCATTGCAATGGAGATAATCTTTATATAGTGAGTTTTCATCATCATCAAAATGATTGTCCCATATCATAATTCATGTTCTGAGAAACCTCATCAATGATTTGGACCATTTTCATCTTTAATTTAGAATGGAATTTTTTTAATTCTTACCTTATGTAATACTAGATAAGTTATTTTGTATCAATCCTTCATTTCTAGGTCTATGTTCATCATGACCATAAATTTCATGCACTTTTTTCAAAGTAGTAAGACCATAAATATATCCTATAGTGGGCCAAATAGAAATAACATAAACTGATGGAGAAATTGACATAAAAAATTTCAAACTTGAAACCCATAAATCATGGTGTGAGTAAAATTCATGAATCCACATGATAAAATATTCACCAATAGAGTTTATGAAAGTGTTAGAGTATAAATAAAAATTTAATAATCCTCATTGGGCCCATTTATGGCACTAATAAAATCAGTGTTATTATTTCTAGACCCCCAGGTCCCAGAAAATATTAGAGTAATGATTTTTCACATGTCCTCACTATGATAACATGTTCATTTGAAGGTTGAAAATTTTCCTTATTGACTGATCCCTTGTTGGATATTATTTATTCCTTAAATTTCCTTTATTTCATTTAATTCTCAGATCAAAAAACAAATACATTGAATTTATACCCTTCTATAATGGCCACCTATCCTTGAGTTATTTTTATCGGTTCTCCCATGTATTTTATTAGTAAAAATGTCTGACATCCCTATTGGAAAATCACTAGGACTAAATTTAGATTAACACATCACCATAGATATTTCACCTAGTGGGTGTCTCAGTCTCAGAGGAAGAACCCCCCTTAAATAAAACATTTGTTGTATTTCAATCTATAAATATACATTCAGAAATTAATAATTATTGACCTGTATTCACCATCCCCCATTTTAAACATACACTTATATTCATATACCATGATTTATAGTCTCCATAAAATTAAAATTCCTTAAGATTCAACATGCTCAATGTTACACCACCATGTATTGTTCCCATTCTCAAATCAAGAATGAGATATTATATTATCATACATTTTAATTTCATTCACAGTGTAAACTAAAACAAGATTGTTTGAGGATAAATATATATACTAATAAATAGTAATACCATAAGGTGATATAACCCACCTTAGATAGTGTTTCTTCAATAATTTACAACATTGTATAAGTGTTTAAATCATTATAAATCTCCCATAACCCGAGGAAAGGGGAGGCTAACACACTATTTGACCATATAAAAGTTGGATCTACAAATGTACCATAGAACCATGAAATATATGTGTCTCTTATTATTGTAAAAGATTCCATATACTCATGATTGTTAGAGAATTCATAGTGGATCTTAGATCCTCAATTTATTTTTCCATCATCCAGGAAATTTCATCCCGATTCTATCAGACTCGATACGAACCCCTGAACATTTTATTTACACAACAAGTATTTCACCAATCTATGTGGGCTTTTAATCTCTCACATTATGTAACCATACACCAAACCAAATATCCTCAAGGATGAAGGGGTTAAAACCCTACATGAATACCCATCCATCATTATCTTAGTTAGGATCTAGTGTGTCAAAACCCTTCATGAATAACCAATCTTCATCATCTTTGAAAGGATGAAGGGAATCATAACCCTTCATGAATACCAATCTATTATCATATCATAAAGGATATAAGGTGTCCTAACCCCAAATTAGTAAGCACCCTTCATCCACTCAATGTATTAACCATATAAATAAATATATTATCTGATATATAATAGCCTATACAATGTCAACAAATTATCTAAGATAGAAGACACTAATATACTTCAATAAATGGTGTGATCTATAAGAACCTAAAATATATCATCAAATGATCCGAACTATAATACCCTAAGAAACATCAATAGATAGCCTGAGCTACAAGATAGTAAACTACCATAATAGATGGTCCATGTGTTACGACCATAAATTACAACAATACTAGGTTTGAGATAAAAAAACCTAAACTACTACAATGATCTTTTATTTAAAGGACATGAAACTTACATTTTAAGGAGAGACAATGCTCGCCATATTGAAAATCCAAAAATGGAATCATTGTAAAAATTCAAGTTATGATCCTCAGACAGACACTTTGTGTTTTATGGGAAACGTTGTGCACAATTGAAATAGAAGAGGCACAATGATTACCAAGATGAATAATAAAATAGGGGGCCTGGGAAAATCCATGTTTATGCCTACTAAAAACTTCCAATAAGAATCTTATGAAACCAGTAAGGATAAAAAATTAAAAAGATACAAATCTTGTATAGATCATTATTGGTTGATAGAATAATATAATTTTTCTCTCTCTAGGTCTATTTCTTTATGAAAAGATATATACACTTCCCTCTAGGAGATGTTTACTTGGTGTT
The DNA here is from genome assembly GCA_963277665.1 of Viscum album. Taxonomy (NCBI): domain Eukaryota; kingdom Viridiplantae; phylum Streptophyta; class Magnoliopsida; order Santalales; family Viscaceae; genus Viscum; species Viscum album. The sequence goes on from OY728144.1 coordinate 599,578,145, forward strand.
AAAATAAAAACTAGTGTTGTTAGATCAATAAGGATTCCTTTCCCATTAATTATTTATGGGCAATTCTAAAGGTGGGCCAATATTGATTAAATCATTTTAGTTCAACATTTTTGTTCACTTAGTATTATAAAAATAATTGATTCATGTATCATTATTCCTGATATGGAGTCAATGTAATTCCACGATTTCTAATAATGAAAGAAATCCAAAAATAAACACGTAAAATTCAAATCCATTGATGTTTGATAATGTGAAAATGGTTGAAATTATCCCCATCTGATAGACTCTCAATGGATCCATAAAGAGACAAATAAATAGTCATGATTAGATCAATACAAAATATGATTGGATGAGTTATATATATGAACAATATTCCAGAGAGGGGATTTAATTGAGTGTTAACATATAGTTTTCATCATTTATTATTACACCACTAATGTATGAAGAGTATGAATAAAGTATGATAAATATTCAGTTTCTTTATAATTGGTTTTTAAAAAAGATGATGACATGGAATGTTGATACCTTGTTCAAGCTTGGATCGATTCCTATTATTATGTCTTCACAGTAAATTCATCCATATTATAATGAAAATATGATATATTAAGATACATATGTTAAAGAACCAATGAAGAATACATTATTGTTTAAACTAGATCATCAATGTATTTCGACTCCCTCTGTTTATGGGCCTTTGTTTGAAAAGAGAATCTATAACATGCTATCATAAAATTTAAAGTAGTTAGAGACGCCCACTACCATTTCATGAAATATTTGTAGAAGGTGTTCCCCAAGTACAGGAATCCCCTCTAATGGTGTCTCACTAATTAGGAAATGTGTTTTTATCGAAATTAGCATTCTTGGTTTTCTCCACTCAACGACAGTTTGAGGGGTGAAAAAAAGGAATAATGGCCTGTGAAATGTATTCCAGTATCACGTACACTAAAGGGGGATCGAGAAAGATGATTGTAAATTAATAAAATGACTCTTGTGTGTTCTCCCCCAATCTAATAATCATTGATCACTAGTACTAAGAGTATATAAACTTCACCAACCATTCCCTACTAAAGGGAATTTCATCAATATGGTGAGAGTGCATCTTGAAGGGGGGGGGGGTCAGGAGAATCCTAAATTAACTTCATCACTACCAAGGACATGTGTCTTGGAAGGGAATGGGTTTTTATAGTAGTAAAAAAAACTGATTAAGTATATCAAGGAGGTAATATTCCACCAAATATTGGGCATTGTATCGTGATAGAAAGATATGGTAATCGATGGTTGGAATAATGAATTCAAAATTTGTATCTTTAAATGAAATCATAAGAATGAAATTATGAATGTGTTTCAGTTTCTATTATTCCCATACATCAAGTTAAGAAAGTGGAGAAACAGTTTTATTATGGAAAAACTTGAAATAATGTAGGTATTGTGTATATGGATCACAGATGATCATCTCTTCTAAACGAGTTATAAAAATCCCTTTTCAAAGTCAAACATTATGATATCTCTCATAAAGTGAACCAATACCATTATAAAAACCAATCCCATTAGGTGTGGGGTATTAAAAAAAGATTAGTCTATTATATATATTCAATATATAGATGAACTCATCATCACCAAACAACATCATCTCAACCCTAAAAATATTTAGATACCAGGTAAGGAACAAGGAATGGGGAATTTTAGTACAATTCTCAAAATTATACTATTGAAAATGATATATTAATCATCCAAATAATAATTGAAAAGGGGAACTAATATGGTTTGGAACATAACATTATTGAACATGGTTATAGAGCTAATAGATGCATGAAAGGGTTGGATCATCTATGTTCTGAGGTCTCCCTTCTTCAAGTTTTAATTAAATTACCAATGAGCTAACTCTAATTCCAAAACGTGCATCCCCAACTATGAAAACCCATCAATTCAAAAAAAATGTCATGGTATTCTACCTACCAATGACATGGGGATACCTACAGTATCATTGTGTAGTGACTTGTGGGAAACTACCTTGTTACCATAATGACAAAGTATGTTCATGTACTATCATAAAAATGTCAGGTACATCAATTACAAAATATGAAAGTTCTCTAGTCCCAGATTTGATAATTGAATATTCTTATCCATTCCTTGAAATAAATAACTGATGTTGGGTTTATAATTTTCCTTATGCTGCCCTTCAAAATGGTGATCATATATCATTCCATGTTTTTTTCTTGAGGTTATCAAAACTATTGATGGATAGTATGAATTCAAAAAACAATTCCCCATGATGTGGTTTTACCCCTAGCTACTAAATATTCCATAGGATTATCCCTACTTGATTATTCAGAATATAAAATTAGATAGTTCATGTATACTAATGGATGGTAAGTTCCCTAATAATTCCATGTTTATGGTACTTTTTGAACTGAGAAATCCATGTTGGTTCATAAATATATAAAACATAATAATGATCATAGAATTATTTGAAATTCTTCTTAACCCAAAATGTAATTTCCTATAAAATAGGAATGTTACTTCCATAGAAAAATACCCCATATTTAAACTCCATCCACATTTTTTATTATCTAGAAGGTAAATTATTACACATGATTATCTCTATGAAATTAGTCATTGTGAATTATCATCACCATCCCAACTAGGAGGGTAATTTGTCAAAGAAAATGATTACCCTAGGAATGGTGAAAAATCAACTAATTGTCCTCATATAATGTCATTTTATTGAATCCATAATATAGTCACAACTATTTAGATGGATTATTGTAGCTGTTCAATGGAATGGATATTTCATCCAGAATGTCCAATCGATAAAAAGGTAATATGTGTGATATATGATAGTCATCATGATTATTGGGAAGAATCCCCTTTAAAATTTCATTGTTAGAAAGAACCCATAATTGAGAGATAGCATTTTCATTATTGGTAATCATATATCTCTAGTCCACCACATTATAGAAAAACACATGTTATATAGGAAAAGAAACATTTTGAAAATGTGTAAATGAATTATATATATAGGGTGGCACATGAAATGTTATAGGTATCATGAATCTTATGACCCAAGTAAAATATGATGATCAGATTATAAATTTAAATAATTTTGATCATGAGACTATATGATGGTTTTTTAATCACAAAATGATTATAAGATAATGGAGAAACCCGTGAGATCACATGATGCATGAAAACATACCCAATGACCAATAACATGTATGAGAGTTAAAAAAATTTATCATTCATTAGTTATCAATATTTTTTCAAATGGGATAGTGATAAGTATTTCATGTGGTGAGACCATGTGATTGATTCCTATGAACAATTATCATGATAGAATTATGAAAATTGATCTTGTTAAGTGGTTAGGTGAGAAATAAAGTTGTGAGTGTTATTTTGTTCTAGATCAAAAGTGAAATGATTCCCCTACTTCTCCCCTATTTACAGGTAATACATCATAATGAGAAAAATTTATTGAAATAAAAAAATATTCTAAAAAACTAACAGAAATAATCCTAATATAATCTTGAAGGAATTTATATTCCTCAGAAATAATAACTTTCCCTTTGGACTGTGCCTTTGAGGGGGAGGGGTGATTTATTTATGCCCTCAAAATAATCATCGTTAATTTTTGGATCAATGCAATACATTAAACTTATTTGTTGTTTTCTTTATAAAAATAATGTAAGGGGAATCATTGGTACCTGTGGACTAAAAACCTAGGTCACATAAATCATGTGACCATAGGAACATAAAATAATTGGGTTATATAGTTCATGTGATTTTTTATGATTATGAAAATACCCATTGATAGGTTTCTCTTATCATAGAAAGTCAGAACATATATCTTACTTGATCAAGAAAACATGATCATTATAATCCCCATAAAATATCATGAATAATCATGTAAATTCCCTCAAATGTTACTCTGATATGTGAATTATTATGTTCTTAAAAATTTATAAAACCATTTATGATATAATTTTTTAGAATTTAGAGGCTTCATGAAACGAGAGTAACTCTAATTTTCACGTGAATGGTATGATTTTATCTAAATGTTATGACCTTTGATCATGAACAAATCATAGGTACATGTTGGCCCTGCCACATGATGTCCACTATACATATAGATTTCATCATGTGAATGATACCTAATATGTTGGTTTGATCATGTCACACCTAGAATGAAAAAATAATGGGCGAACACCATAGACTTTATAAAATGAAAGATGAAGAACATTGTACCCTCATGTAAATGTATATATTATGATATTTATTGTAAAATGTTTTATGTTTCATGGGATCATTTAATAAGAATTTATAAACCCTAATAAATGCCTCAATTGATCATGTAGAAGCTTCATTGACACGTAACATGTTCTCCCAAAGTTCCCAATAAATTTCTGCATGATATTGTGAAGGTAGTTCACCATTCTATTTTGATTATGATAAATCCATTCATCATGAAATGGGATCAATAAATATTTTAATAACATAGTGTTCATGTAAAAAAAATTTCTCAGGAAATGGAAAGATAATGTTTTGGATAATATTTGGATAGATCCCGTGAAATGATTGATGAGACTCTAAATCCACCAACTCATGCCCATAAATGAGGTTAATATTCTATGGTAAGTAGTGTATATCATAGGTTAGAATTTCTATAAATCCCATATGCCATGTCCTAGAAAAATCCACACATACAGAAAGAGGTGTAGAGGTGATAGAGTACTTTTTGGAGTGGGGAATAATGTGATCACAATGTTCTTCCACCAGGTAAGACATGGGAATTATTAATGGGGATAAGGTGTATGATTTTTTTACTTCCCATGATCACTCAATTGATTATTATAAGAACTTACATCATGATGGTTGGGTCATAGGAAGGAGTATCACATGTCAAATAAATCATGTGGGGGCCAAAACTGGATAATTTGTGATTAAAATTTAGGAATTTATGAAATAAAATATGAAAATTCAGGTCTATTAATTCAATGATCGATAGAATGATTTGAAATAGAGTGGTTAATGTGCTTTGTGTAATATATTTAATTAAAATAATAATTCCTCTAAACATATCTGCATAATCATGAGATGCACCTTGCAGATGTAGGATAGTTCACATGAGGACCTCCAAACATGTCATTTGGTTCAAATGATGTCATGTATACAAGTTAGATAGATCAACTGAAGTTCCCTAGATAGTTTAGATTTATCACATGTTAGCCTCCACACATTTTTTCCTATTCATTCAAGGCCCTCTAGACATGTCATCATGATCACCCAAAAGTCCCCTGACATATCAACATTAATCATGAGAAGGGCCTTGGAAATTCAAGATAGAGAATCTAGAATTTTCAGGATGACACCCTAGTCATGTTATCCCTATCCATTATAAGTACATTGTTAGGTTCCCTCAAACTATGTTAACTGATAACCATGTGTCTTCAGAGAGAATTCCCTCTTCACATGAGATGTTTCCATAATGGGATAGGTATGGGTACTCATGGATCCTTAGGGGTATTATGGGATCCTTATACCACCCAAGCATTCTTAGTTGGCCACCCATGGTCTTAACTCATTATCCTTTAACGGATATGGGTTGGATATATTCCAATGGGAATCGACATAATCGTATGTCCCTGATATTCCATTTACTCGAGCTTGTAGGACTCAACCTCAATAGGTATATATTTCTTTCTCATGCATCATCATATCAAGAAATATTTTGAACTATAGGGACTCATATTTCTTCTATAAGATAGATAATTATTATACCTTCTTATGGATTGAGATCTATATTTAAAACCCTATCATGGATACCACGGTGCATAAAACCTACATATAAATGATGTATGTTGAATTATATTTTTTCCCATGTTTTTTACATGAAGTAGAACCCATGTGAACATTGGGATCTTGCAACAATCCTACCTCTAGAAAAATAAACTTTCCCCCAGTAGGAAAACATCATTGTGTAAGATGGAGTAAATAAAATGATATAAATATGTACATTCATAGGTGGAAACTATAGTGTATATCTCAAAGGAATAAATATATTTTTATTCTTCAAGGAAATTAATCTCACATGTACTAATTATATTCCCATTCACATTAGAATGATGAGGGAAAAGTGATCGATAAAACCTCTAAATCCTATTTTATGAAGGATGTATAGGAAACCTTCCAATGGCCCAATATATATACTTAATAGCCATGTGTTATCATATATGAATATTCTATATGAAATTTAACTATTTGATTTGGTCCAATTATATGACCCCAAACAATTTTAGTTGAATTTTATGAACTCAAATTCTTATTCCCATGAGATACCTTTGACGCATCATAGATGTTCAATCCCTTCCTTGAAACAAAAATCACCTCACTGGACATTAGTAAACTCCAAAGGGCCTGAATATATATCATAAAAATATAAGAATATTTGCATTTCTATGCAACAACAGAAAACATATGGATAATTTTTTATACTTACAGATGGTTTCATTAATAGAATGTCACATTTATATATAAAAATATTCAACACCCAATAATTTTATTAACATAATTGGTTCTGTATAAGGATTCGGAAAATATTCTTGAACATATATTAAATCTATACCTATGCCTCAATGTCTGCAACAATTACCTCCAAAAAGGTTTGATGGGCCCAACATTTCATTCCCTTAACCAATATGAGTTCCCAATTTTCACTAGGTTTGGAAACCCAACAAATCATCTGCATTTTGAATGTTATCCCACGATTTTTTATTTATGTGGGATATATTGGGAGTTTATTTGGGATATAAAAAAAGTAAAAACAAGTTGAATGATTTTTCATCTTTACTCAATCACCCCCCAAATCATGTTTTGGGACTCTATTTGGTTTATAAGAATAAAAATTGAATTTTTTTAACCATGGAAAATGAAACAAAAATTGATCTTCACACAATGATCCATGTTACCTCCAACGAATGGATGTAAATTAATTCATAATTAAAAATTACATATAAATTAGTAAATAGCATGGACATGTGGTTTTACCTAATTGTGTGATTAATGTCTCTATCCATGAATCAAATACTAATTGTTTATTAATTTTTTAATTATAAACTACGTTACTAGTACGAAATTATTTAATTTAGGAAGATATTATTGCTCAACCCAAAAAATAACCTCTTTGTCTCTTACACTAACTACATTCAATGTGGATAAAAATATATAATTGATATTAAAATTATATTTATAATATTATATGTAAAATAATTAATTCCAAATAAAATAAATTTTCCCCAAGCTACATGGATCTTCAATTCTTGGAGAATCCTTAACTATAGCATAAAAAAGAACTATAATATAAATATTCTAACCTAAACCTATAACAATCATGTTGATAGTATTTTACCTAGGTAACCCGGTTCCTCAGAAACTCAAGAATGTAGTGAGTACAAATAAGTAGTCAACAACCAACGGTATTAATAAAATATGGAGTTTATACTTGAGTGTATACAGTAGAACACAATATAGTCCATTAAAATGTAAAAAAGGCTATTAAAACCAGTACATATAAATAAGGATAATCCTAGGTTCTAGTTTCATATATGGAATATTATATCCATACTTTATTTAGTGTCGGGGTGTCTCTCAGTATGACATAGTAATTTTACCAATAATACCACTCTTGACATGGGGAAATATAATAATCCATACTCTAAACTGGTATAAAAGGGAAATATAACCATCCCTAGAGCCCTGCATCCCCCTAGAAGAGTGTTCACCCTAAGTTAACCATAATATTATATACCCCACAATGGAAGAATTTACACTCGGTAGACTATTGGATCAGTAATCCCTCATAGAAATCATTCACCATGAGTTGAAAGAAATAATCAACATCCCCTGTGGGTAGTGTTCACGAGATGCTTACGAAAATGATGCACACATTTTAACAAAATATAATAGAAATATAAAACATTAATTCTTAAAAGTACCATTTCAAATTTAAAATCTGAAAAAGGAAAGACTTTATTACCCAAGAACTATTTCAAAATACCATTTCAAATTATTATTTCCAATATAAAACAATTCCAAAAGAAATTTTAATGAAAAAAACAACTAGAATCATCTACACATTTCCATTCCAAAAAATGTTCAATTTACCACTACAATTAAAAAAACAGTCATCAATTTATTAACACAACTAATAATTCACAATATTAAGAAACACTATACTTATTAAAAATTACTTTTCATTAATTAATTCCAATTCAACAAGAACATATTATTTTGGATATTCAATTCCAAAATCATCAATTGAATAAAATTATAAAATTTTTAGTTCATTTGAAACATTAATTACATGTTTTGAGAATAGATAATTAAATAAAATAATATGCTAATACTAGGTGCATCTTAAACAAGGAGTCACAATAACAAACCACTATTTAAATGTCTATGTTCCTCCTAAGAAAAACTGATGACACAATGAAACATAAACACAATAAAACAAACAAATAACATTGGTTTAATGAAGAGACCACCAACCTTAATATTTGATGACTCTAGAGGTCTTGTATCGACTATTACCTCTTAGGAATCAGGTTCTATCATAAATGTATCAGAACACCATGAAATTATGTAATATTGAATAATTATAAACAAAATCCTTTTAACAATTAATAAAAGTCAAAAGAGAAGTAACATGAGTAGTATAATGGCTATTTGAAATCCAATACAGGAAAAGACACATGAAATAAACACCAAACAAGGAAGATCCCCCATGGAAGATGTGAGAATGGATAATACATTTGGGGAGGGGGTATAGAAAAAATGGAGAAGAAAATGAGTAAAAAAACAAAATGTATAGAGGGAAAATGGTTATTTTGATTTCATATATGAGTCACATTACTAGGCCACACAGTTTTACAAATCATGCACCAATAATGTTGTAACAACACGTAAAAATATACATCATTTATTTATGGATACCTTTCCTCCTAATAACTTTTTATTATGTTTTACAATAGAAGCACATCGAATCACATCAGACCCAAATTGTTGTTTTCAAAAATGATATAATAATTATATCAAATTAATGTATATTGAATAATGATTATTTTAATTAAATATTATGATTAAAACACCCCTTTTATAATTTAAATGATAAAATAATATTATTTTATTTTTGATAGAATTTTCACTCTGAAATTTCACCATTCATTTTCTATCTACTATTATATTTAATAACTATGGATTTTTTTAATGTTAAATTTCTCATACTTATAAAATTTTAATGGTTAAATAAACAACATTTTTAAATACCAAATGTCAAAATTATTTTTAGGAAAAGCTTAAGTAGTTTTCTAAAATGTTTCAATTTTTCAATGAATAGTTTTTTTTGATGAATAGTGTTGGATGAATTGTGTTTTCTAGATGAATAGTATTTCATGAATAATAAAAAATATATTATTATTAAATAAATATTTTTGTGAAATGAATTTTAAAAAATGGACATAAACGGTTGTGATCAGGAAGTTATTTATAGTCCAATAGGATCAACTTAATTTTTTAGTGAATAGTTACATGATCCTTTGGAATAGTAATTTTTGCCTTATGAATAGTAAAATACCCTTATGAATAGTGATGGATAGTAAATTTACTAGAAAAATAGAAAAATATCTTATGAATAAATAAATACAATTTAGACATCTTAAAAGTGAAAAAATGATCATAGTATAAGTATTCCTATTTTTGTATGTCATAAATATTTTTTTTAAATTTATTGATTAATTTAATAATTTAAAATTGAAATTTAATTTTATAAAATTTATTCATAAATTTTTACTTTATTGTTTTATGGTTATAGGATAATTCTGTGGGACCTTGATTACTTTCTCAAGGTGTTACAAAATAAGTTATAGTTGTAAAGCTGTTTTTTGGAATAAATAATGATTTTATTTAAAATTTAAATTAAAGATGTTTCAAAAATAATTTTCATGAAATTTAATCATTTTTTTAATTCAGAAAAATGAAATTAAGTTAGGGTGAATTTATGATATTTTTTAAAATGTTTTGTGTTTTCGTGAATAGTAGAAATATAGTTTTGTGTTTTTGTGTGTTTAATGACATCTTTAATGATGTAATAATGATGTAATATTTCTGTAGAACATGTGTATATTAAAATATGTTATGAGGTCTCCCATGTGTCCAATACCATGGGAAAATACCATGGGCAAACCCGTGGTTTTTCTAATACCACAAATGAGGTGTCCGTTCAAAATTAATAAAATATTTCCTCACTTTTGCAATAAATATCAACCCAGTACTTCATTACATTCATTCAAAATTCCTCCTCAATGATGATATTGCATTTGTACCTCCCATGGAGTCTCCCCATGGTGGCTTCAAGCTCCCTAAGGTCACAAACTTAAATTTATTTATATTACTCTTCAAGGTAAGGGAACCCTTCACCCTCCACTTTTTGTCAAGACTTCTTTTAAGTCATGTATTTTAAATTTACATTTTCTTATATTGGGATATGTTCTTATATTTCCTTATTATTGTCCATTTTATGTCCAAATTATGATAGACCCTTTTCACTCTCATTAAATGATTTTCTAAATTTTTATGTGTCTCACCTTGACTTTTTAAATTAATTTTTAAATTAATAATTTCTGGATCTAGGTTCTTACTCCAAGGTCTGAGTTGGGCCCTAGATTCAATTTTTTGTCATTTAATACTTTTATTGGGATTTAAACCCATGTCCAGTCACCGCACGGTTGGCATTAACCGTGCAGTGAGCCCAGGAGTAGGGTAATTGCTCATTTTTTTCTCATTATTATTATTATTTTTATTGTATTATTATTACTATTATATTTTAAATTATTATTTTTATTGTTATTAATTTTTATTATTGTTATATTTATTATTTTCTTTATATTTTTTTATTTTTATTATTTTTAATTGTATAATAATAATAATAATTATTATATTATTATTATTATTATTAGAATGAAAAAAACACAAACCAAAGCCTAATCCCTCCTACACCCCAGCTTCACGTTGCCTCTGCCCTGGACCCCCAGCTCTGTTCTAGGCCCCCACAAACCCGACCCCCAGCGCATTGGCACTATGCCCTGACCCCTACCCTCTCGCGCTCTGCCACTTTCCCCTCATCTGCGCTTTCCCCAACCACCTCCAATGCCTTCGCCCTTCGCCTCTAGCCCAGTTCCGCACTATGGGTCATCCCCTACCCCCTTAGTTTTATTTCTGGGTGCACTAGGACACCACCCCTAGCAGTCGCCGTCGACCGCTCCATGACCTTGCCCTCCTACCTCAACCTCACCACGCCTAGGTCCTCACCCTCCCTCTACCTCTCACCCATGCGGGTCCCCTCTCCCTCACTCCAGCCTCTTCCAGTAGCCCGGCCTCTGGAATTATGCGCTCTAGTAGGCCGCCACGCCACAACCCCAAGCACCCGGCCTTCGTACTCCAACCTTCCCACACAAGGCTTCCTCCTTGCATCAGCTCCAACAGACCCCACCTCCTTCAGATTGTCCCTCTCTCACACCCAAGTGTCGGTCGCGCCTCATTCTATCCCTCCGCACCACTGATCAGGCCACCTTTTCCCTCTCAATAATTCCATCTAGTCATATCCTCTTTCATAGGGGTTGTCTGAGTTTCCCTCGTTTTCAGCTATCTCTATAGCATGACCCGACTGCGACCTCCCACTTCCGCTCTATCCATCCTTGAGTCCTCCGGCCCAATGACCTCACATGTTGTAGTTTTCTTCCTTTTTGTTGTTCTTATTTAAGTGTTCAAACCCCGACATCTTGAGTGTTTATTGTCACACTTTTCTAGTTGTGTTAGGTGTGAAATTGGTGCGCAAGAGTCTGTTCCTCTTTCCACAGAAGCGAAAACACATTTGATCGACTTTGAGGTAGTAGAATCCACATTATCCTTTCTGAATAAGTCCATTTAATGTTTTCATGTTTTAATAAATTATTTTACTTTATTTGAAACATTAAATATAATTGGTCAATCTGTTATTGTGTTTTCATATTAGTTGGTTTTGTTAAAATAAGTGTCTATAATGTTTACTAGTTTGTGTAATTTGTTGGATATATTTATAAAATTCTTAATAAACTATTTGATTCATTATAGAAGAGTTTATAAATCATTAAGTCTATTTATTAAATTGATTATATATTGTTTTTCTTGTTCGTGTAATTATTGAAAATGTTTTTGGTTTTTTATAATTATTACATCACTTTAGAGTTTTCGAAAGACATAGTGAATATGGTTTGGTGTGAGATTGGAATGTAAAACTGTCCACTTGGAAAATGTGATGTATTTGGGTGTGTGCTTGGTTATATCGTGTTAAGGGGTCGTTTGCCATTTTTTTCAATGTTTCTTGTTTTTCCTAAATGGATTTTAAATTTTTAAATAAAGTTGTTCCCCTTGAGTGGTTTATATGGAGTGTTTTAAATGAGGTCTTATAAAGTGTTTTGGAGAAAACAATTTTATAGTTCTTTATATTTTGACCTTCTGGTTTGATACATGTTTTGGTGTTTATCGTTGTTTTGAAAATTGTTCATAAATGTTTATTGTTTTGGAATGTTTTGGGTTAATGCGTGTTTTGGTAAATGAATGTTTTCATGAATGAATATTGGCCTGTATTGGTCCATCTTACCACGTTTTAATAAAGGGAAATTAATATTTTTTTGGAAGAATTTTTAAATGTTTTTGTAAATGGTTGAATGAGGTAAAGCTAAAGGCCCATTTGGAATCATTAAAATGTTATGTTGGAAAACCCCACTTTGGTTAGGTCTATTTCTTCATCGATTTATCATGAGATAAGAAGGTATTCGATATGGGTATCCTTTTGAGAATATTTATCTTAAATCTTGAGACTAATCTTGAGGTGGTTAGGGTGGTGCTATATTCTGTAGCGTGCTTGGTTTTGGAAATGTTTGTGTGTGCCCCTCTTTATATATTTTCCTTGTTTTGGAATTATAAGTGCAATGGAATTTTGATTGTTAGTTTTCAAAATGCAATGTATAATTTAAAACATATTTTTTATAAATTTAGATCAAACAAGTATTATTGGTCTATTTTGGAATTGGAAAATTCATGGATGTCATGGTTTATTTGCGGTATCCCTACTGAGAATTTTTATGATCATGCTTATTTTATCGTTTTAGTTGTAGGATTTCTTTGATTGGTTTTCCTTAGAGGAGTTGATCATTTTGGAGAAAGTTTAACCTCTTGTTTCGAGGTGACCTGGAAGGTCACTTGTAAGTATGTTTTGTTGTTCTTTATATTTCTTTTCCCATGATAGAGTTTCAGTTTTATTATTCTATTTATTATTGGTTATTATTTTATCTTTTGAGTCCAAATCATTCTCAAAGTTCAGGTTTTGATGCCTGAAACTAGTTTCCAGCCAATGGGGATAGGGAATTCCCTTCAAGCCTTACCACAGATCAACTTGGGTGATAGGTTCATGAATGACCAGGGTTGGTTCGTGACATTATGTGAGGTCGTTAGGCTGCCTAATTTCTTTAAGGGAAATCACAACTTCTCTTTTTTCATTCAAGTTCTCTTTTATGTGGTATATTAATAAAGCTCCCATAACATGTTCTTATATCCATGATATTCTATACCTATACATTTCTATTATTCTTTTATGAATGGGTGAATTCTTTCCTTTAACTTTTTTATGTTTTATGTAACATCATGGATCCAGGTGCCACTCAATGGGTGCCCCGAACCCGGTTTTCCACATGACCTCAAGCGCATTCCCCCAAACGCCAGAGGCTACCGACAAGTAGTGAGGGCCCTGGTCAGATAGTGAGAAAACTATGCCCTCATTTGTCAAAGTGTAGCACATCGGAATATAATTTAAACATACAACAACATCGGATGCAGTAACAATACATATAACTGAAAATGAAGCACCGATAACAAAAGGGAAACTAGCAGTCATTTATATATGAAGATGCAACATGTCACTATTTTATAAAATATCCAGAACATGTTGTACTACAATACAATAAAATACAACTGAAGTACATGTACAGAAAATAAAAACAGAACAGCCTGTGGCATCACGAGCCATTGCTCGGTCCCATGCTCTCCTACACCCCAACATCAATCATGTACTTGTATAAGGACTCTTTCCATTATCTACACCTACAGAAACGTAATCTGTTTGGGCCGAAAAGCATGACCCAAATAGGGTGTGAGAAATATATCTCAGTAGGCACCCACCAAACGACCTTGCCCAACTGTGTGAAAAATGCCACAATGTGTGCAGTAGTAAAATGCAATAAACTAAGAAGTACTCAAAAGTAACTAACTTACCCATTATTTTTCCATTATATTAAACCTTTACTCCATTTCATATAAGAAAATAGCATAGTGAATTTCTAAGTAAATAGTCAGTGTCCACAGACACTCAACCCTTACCCTCAGGTAATCAGGAACGTAACCCGCAAGTACTTTCCCACTGGCAGAACGTATTTTTCCCTCAGGCATAGGTAGTGTCTCCCTCAGGCACAGATTCGATTTCCCTCAGGCTCGAAAGAAGGTTCCCTCAGGCTAAGATAACAACTGCCCTCGGGCTAAGTAAAAAAACTCACTTGAGCTGAGTAAAACACTGCCCTCAGGCACAAGTAACCGGGTAATTCCCAACATGTAAATAAACATTCACACGAAATATCTCTCAAGGAAATTCTACAATCATTACTTTAGAGGCATACCCTCGGTTATCCTAGCCAAACAGCTAAATAGAGTAACGCACCCTCGGGGTTGTCCTGGATCCAAGCACTGATCTCAAACAAATTTTTAATACCACATTTAATTACCTATACAATTATAGGTATTTAAAATTATTCACGGCCTCAGCCTCACGACACCCCAAATATGGGTTCGTAGCTCAAAAACACAAAAAACGCACAACAGTTCTAAAATAAACACCAAGACACCTACCTTAAAAACCCACAAATGATATACACGAATGCAAATTTCTAAAACATCCAAGAATGTCATAGATATGAGGTAATAGAATTCTTTCTTAAACGAAAATAACTCCCATTAGGCGATGAATTGGAAAGAATGGATAACGAAGAGTGGATGGATTACACGTGCAGTTCCAATGAGATCATCCGAGGTGGAAATAGATTCCAAAGGTGCACTCAGCGGATCCTCGAAGATTCGGCCGTCTTCGCCCACTCCTTCCTCCTGTTCTATGCCTTCTCAATGAACAGGGGAGGCCACTTCCCATTTTATGTGAAAAACGAAGTACAAGGCACGTACTTCCAAGTACATGGCATGTAATTCCCATTTTTTAACTGTTCCTTTGGCGGATTCCCGCCAACGTGGCACTATTCATCTGCCGACTTGACTACACGACGTGTCTCCTTGAGTACATGGTGTGTTCAGTCACACAACTAGCCACCTTCTTACTATTCGCTTGCCGACTGACTACACAACATTTAAGGGACCACTACACGGTATGTACTTGGTTCATACACCATTAATCTCCGACATGGACACACGCTATGTGTACTCATTCCACACGGCCAAAACTACACGGCGTTTGGACAAAGTACACGGCGTGTACTTTCCAAATTTGGGATTTTCCCCCCATTTTCCTTATTTTCTTAAAAAAACTTAAGGAAATGTGAAAAGAAGAAGTGCGTACCTTAGAACTAAGAACTGCGTTCTTACAAACCTCCCCCCTTAAATCAATTCGTCCCCGAATTTCCCTTCCAAGGATGGTGAAGATAAATTCGTGAACAACTCCAGCCACTGAGCACGTACATCGGTCTCCTGCTCCTATGTTTCATCCTGTACTCGGCCATGCTGCCATAGCACCCGTACGAGAGCAACTGACCAGCCTCATAGAACCATCATGCTACTATCAACGATACGAATCAGACACTCCTTGAAGGATGCATCCATCTGAAGCTCAAACTCTTCTGGATGAAAGGTGTGAGACGGTCCTGAATGATAGCGGCGCAACTGAGATACATGGAAGACGTCGTGCATCACCCGGTACCAATGTGGTAACTGTAGCTGATAGGAAACCGGCCTGACTTTTTCCAGATTCTCAAATAGCCCCACATACCTCAGTGAAAGTTTCCACTATCTCCTGATCCGCTTGTGTCCCAGCCTCTGTGAAACAGACAAAGAAAACCTGATCCCCGACCACAAACTCCATACGTCGTCTGTGGCGATCAGCATAAGATTTCGGATGAGACTACGCAGTAGCCATCTACTTCTGAATCAACTAGACCTTCTCGAAAGTCTCCTGCATGAGACATGGTCCTAGCAAAGCTGCCTCACATACCTCTAACCAGTATATAGATGATCGGCATGGCCTACAATATAAAGCCTCATAAGGTTCCATCTTAATAGTTTCCTGAAAAATGTTATTATAGGAAAACTCTACTAGGGGTATATGATTTTCCAAAGAGCCCACAAAGTATAGGACACGTGCTCGCAGCATGTCCTCAAGCACCTGTATAGTATGCTCTAACTGGCCATCGGTCTGATGGTGGTAAGCTGTGCTCAAAAGCACCTGTGTACCCAGTGCCCTCTGAAAACTCTTCCAGAAATGAGATGTAAAATGGGTGTCCCTATCTGAAATGATAGAAAGAGGGACCCCATTAAGATGTATGATCTCTCAGATATACAACTTCCCGAGCTCATAAACACAAAAGGTCTCCTTGATCGGCAAAAAGTGAGCTACCTTCATGAGTCTATCCACAACAACCCACACGTCATCATTGCCTCAAGGTGTCCTCGACAAACCAGTCACAAAGTCCATCGCAACATCATCCCATTTCCACTCTGGAATGGGTAACTACAGTAATAGTCCTGCTAGTCTCTGATGCTCCGCCTTCACCTGCTAACAAGTGGAACACCTCGTAACAAAATCAGCTACTTCACTATTCATACTCGACCACCAGTACTGACGTCTCATGTCACGGTACATCATGGTAACCCTGGGATGAACTGCCCAAGATGAAGCATGAAACTACCGCATCAGCTCCTCATGTATATCCCTTGGAACCCACACTCGTCTCTGGAAACACAAAACATCATCATCACCCATCGTCCAACCAGGAGGAGGGTCCCCACTTTCCACCGACTCCCGTAGAACTAGGACTTCAAAATCAGATAGTTGTCTAATCCTCATTCTATCAATGAGGGTAGAAGTCACAGCTAATGATGATAGATAGGTTTTCCCCTGACTATTGTGCACATCCAAATGTATCTCAGAGATCAAAGCCATAAGCTGCCACTCGCCACTGGCCTCCTACACTGCCTGTGTCTGAGTCTTCCTGCTCAATGCATCAGCTACTGCATTACCCTTACCAGGTGTATATGAAAGCTCCAAATTGAAGAACTGAAGGTATTCGACCCACCTTCACTGCCTTAGATTCAAGTCACCATGAGTAAAGATATACTTGAGGATTTTATGGTCTGTGAAAACCACAAAATGCTCTCCCAAAAGATAATTTCTCCAACATCACAACACATGAACAACTGCAGCCAACTCGAGATAATGTGTCGGGAAACTCCTCTCATGTGGCCTCAACTTCCGAGACCTGTACGCAACAACTTGATCATCTTGCATCAACACTACTCCTAGCCCAAAACCTAATGCATCATAGTAAACTGTATAGATCTTCCCCTACTCTGGGAGTATAATGATCGGTGCTGATGTCAACCTTCATTTCAGGTCCTAAAAGGCTTTCTCGCAAGCTTTCGACCATACAAAAATCACACCCTCCTTAGTCAAACCCGTCAATGGCGGAGCTAAGATGGTGTAGTCATGGATGAAACTCCTATAGTAACCATCTAGCCCCAAGAAGCTCTGTATCTCAAACATGTTCTTAGGCTTCTCCCAAGAAACTACTGCTCTCACCTTCTCTGGATCTACTGAAACTCCTTCCTCTGAGATGATGTAACCCAGGAAGTGAATCTGGTCTATCCAAAAGTGGAACTTTGAGAGCTTAGCATATAGTTGATGCTCTCTCAGTGTACTGAATACGATCTCAAGATGGGTGGCATGGTCGTGCCGAGTGTGAGAGTACACCAAGATGTCATCCACAAATACTACCACAAAATAATCCAAATAAGGATGGAACACACGATTCATCAGAGCCATGAAAACTGCTGGTGCATTCGTGAGTCTGAATGGAATAACTGTATACTCATATAGACCATACCTTCTCCTAAAAGCTGTGAGATGTATAGAAGATGGTCTAACGTGTAGCTGATGATATCCTGATCTCAAGTAAATCTTTGAGAACACTCGTGATCCAAAAATTTGGTCAAAAAGATCATCAATCCTTGGTAAGGGATATCTTTTCTAAACCATCAACTAGTTCAGCTTCTGATAATCCACATAGATTCCAAGGGTACCATCCTTCTTCTTCGCAAAAAGGACAGGAGAACCCCATGGTGATTTACTAGGTAAGATGAACCCCTTTGCATGTAACTCCTCTAACTGCCTCTTGAGCTTCTGTAACTCAGGCGTGGCCATCCTATAAGGAGTAATGGACCCCGGTGATGCTCCTAGAAGTATTTCGATAGAGAAATCCAACTCACGCTTTGGAAGAAGACCTGAAAAGTTGTCCGGAAAGACATCCCTGAAATGATCAACCACTGGTGGGAAATCCTTCTGACAAGTCCCGTGGTCATCCAGATATAAGCTCGCAATCTGGGCTGTGACTCCACCTCGCCCATGATGCTCTGGCCCAAATCGACTCCCATGAACATCCCATTCGCCCTTGTATAGAAACTCTCCACCCTATGGTGACGTGAAACTCACCCTGCGATGATAGAAATCTATAAAGGCTCGAAAGGGAACCAACCAGTCCATCCTAAGAATGACGTCATAAGCTGTCATCTCTAAGACATAGAGGTCTCAAAGGAAGTGACACCCACCAACCTCAAGGGGGAACTCTTTTCACTAATGCAAACTAGTCGTTCTAGTTCCCAACAGAGTGTATAGCGTCATGATATCAGAATAAGTAGAAACACATAGCCCAAGGCTCTACACAAGGGGAATAGATATAAAAATATGTGTAGCACCCGTATCGAAAAGTACTGAAGATAAGACAGAAGTTACTAGAATAGTATCTCTGACTATAGAAGGTCAGGGAACCTGCTTCGGTTGGGTCTGTTGCACTGCATATGCCAACCCAGTGCCGTGGCCCTACGACCCAACCTAGCTACAATGAGCTGTCCCACCCTACTACCTCTGAGATCATGGTGTCTGGCTACCGCGGGCATGACCACCATCCCTTCCTGCACGCCCTGACATATTCTAGTTCCCCTACTGGTAATAAGCTTTTGTTCCTGCTCCTACACACAGTGTTTGCATTGAACCCCTCCCACTAGCCATTGGTGGTAACTCCCTGCAAAACTGCTGCAGATGACCCTTCCTGCCGCAAGATCGACACTCCACTGGGACTTGTGGACACTGAAGTCTCTTGTGCCCCTCATTACCACACTGGTAGCACCTAACCAGCCCACCTGATGAAACTGCCTGGCTGGTACTGCAACATTGAGAGAATTCCATATGTATCTTCCACATACCAGTAGAAATAGTACCAGAAACTAGTGCGGAACCACCCTGACCCACACCACTAGATCCCCGTAGGTTATTTTTTGTAATCAGCGCCTGGTTCACAATAGCATGTACATTAGGAAACCTAAATACATTCACCAGTGCTTGAATGTCATACCGAAGACCACACTCGAAGCGTTTGGATCTCAACATCTCATTACCCACCAGCACTGGTGGAAAGCACTGAAGCTCAGTGAAATGAACATAATAGTCCATGACCGACATAGCGCCCGACTGCAGATTCATGAACTCTCAAGCTCTATCTGCCCTCAACATCTTTGGGAAGAAGAAGTCATAGAAGACTGCCGGAAAATCATCCCACGCCATGTCTCTGTGATGCTCTGACTAGGTGGTAACATCCCACCACCTCTTGGCAGAATCACGCAGCATGTACGTCGCGAGCTTGACCCTCTGCCCGGGAGGCGTCTCAAGATGCTCGAAGATAGTCTACATCGACCCCAGCCAAGACTCAACAGCCTGTGGTCTGCCATACCTAGAAAACGTAGGCGGATGCTACTGTTGGAATATATGTGTTAGCTCATCCATTGATGTGGCAGCCGGCGGTGCTCCCTAAATAAACCATATAAAGCCTTCACGGAACTGCGCCTCTGCGCCTGTGGCTAGTATAACAGTTGGCACCACATATGACTCTGTTGGAGGACCCACTAGTATCCCATGGCCCACAATCTTTAGAGTATTCTCGTTGCCACTCTCTTGGAAAACAACACACGGTCTACTAGGTGGCATGACTCTACAAGGTCAAAAACACGCCTTAGATTCAAGATTAACAAGACTGAAAATGATGAAACCAAAAATGGATCAAGAGGAAGAAAGCATTACATGATTTGAAAAACAAGACAACACGGAGTGTATAATGGTTACACGGTGTGTACTTGACTTCCCTTCCCCTGCCAAGGTCCTTTGACACTGCAAAGTCACACAACTCCCATTTGAACAAAACTACACAACATGTATATTATCTACACGGTGTGTATGGTTTCATTTCCAACTACCCGTGTCACTTGTGACACGACCGACTACTCGGATTGACACTACACGGCGTGTTACACCCACAAACGGTGTGTACACTACCCCATTTACTAGAAACACGTTCAACTCTACAAGGTCTATCCTTAGACAAGACTACATGACATGTTCCACAGGTACACGACATGTTCTAGACGAGCTCTGCTGACCCATGTTGCTAATTACAAGACCAGATACACGACTCAACCTAAACGGCGTGTTCACTATACACACTGCGTGTACTCGAAGGATTTCACCAACCCGTGTTGTTAGTTACATAGCTGGGTCCCCAGGTCACACTACAAGGAGTGTTCTTCATTGACATAGTGTGTTCAAGAAAAGACTTCACTAGCCCATGTTTGTTAGATACACGGTCGGGTCTCCGGGTCAACACTACATGGCGTGTACATAAGCTAAACTACGTGTTTGCCCTAAGCTCTCTCTTTCCCCGTGTCGCCGCCCATATAGTTTGAGGCACGTGAAGAGACTTCATGGCGTGTACTCAGCGTACACGTCGTGTACTCAAAAACATTTCTTTTCTTCATGATCATAAGAACATACACTGCGTGTCTAAAGTACTACACATCGTGTATACTGAGTTTTCCAGACAGTATGCCTCAGAAAATTCTCCAGAACCCAGAAAATATTGAAAAAAACACCTAAGTGCCAAACTCCGATCTGTGAGGACCCATACTCCCCACGAATCAAAGTTTTACATATTATCTATGTTATAACATAATAAACAGTCAATGATCAACCAAATTCTGGTCAATGGGGGCCCATACTCCCCAAAAACCAAAGTTTGGCATTCATTCTCCAAACTGGCTCAGACAAAATACTCTATCATGTAGCAGTTTTTTATCAATCAGCTATCACAACAACCTGCTTTTCTAGAACATCAACTATCAAAACAACATGAAATTTCTAATGCACCTACATGGCATGGAACTATGCATGGCATGAGATTTATAGAATTTGCCTAAATGATGAATGAGATGGCATACCCTTATCTCATCGGGTAGCAACTAAATAGATCCCATTGATAAAATATAAACCACACAATCACAAGTGCATCACCGAATGGTGAAATCATATTAACTATAAATTGAAAAATCAATAAAATTGCAATACAAGGAAAATTGGTTTTTCCATGTACACATGTTAGCTATACCCAGGCACAGCTTATTACCAAATACCGTTCCCGTCCTATCCCTGACTAAGGGTCCCAATAGTATGTCAAAGAAATGAACTCCTTTGATACCACTTTGTAACATCCCGGATCTGGGGGCCACTCAATGATTTCCCCAAACCTAGTTCTCCACGTAACCTCAAGCGCATTTCCCCAAATGCCAGTGGCTGCCGACCAGCAGCGAGGGCCCAAGTCTGATAGTGGGGAAACTATGCCCTCATTTGTCAATGTTTAGCGCAACGGAATATAATTTAAACATACAACAATAGCAGAAGCAGTAATAATACATACAAATGAAAATGAAGAACTGATAACAAAAGGGAAACCAACAGTCATTTATAAATGAAGATGCAACATGTCACTATTCTATAAAACAGCTAGAACATGTTGCACTGCAATACAATAGAATACAACTGAAGTACAAGTACAGAAAATCAAAATAGAACAGCCAGTGGAATCACGAGCCATTGCTTGGTCCCATGCTCTCCTACACCCCAATAGCAATCAAGTACCTGTATAAGGACTATTTCCCTTATCTACACCTGTAGAAAAATAATCTGTTTGGGCTGAAAAGCATGACCCAAACAGGGTGTGAGAAATATATCTCATTAGGTACCCACCAAAGGTTCGTGCCCAACTGTGTAAAAAATTCAACAACAGTCTACAGTAGTAAAATGAAATAAACTAATAAGTACTCAAAAGTAACTAACTTACCAGTTATTTTTCCATTTTATTAATCATTTACTACATTTCATATAAGAAAACACCATAGTGAATTTCTAAGTAAATAGTCAGTGTCCACAGACACTGAACCCTTACCCTCAGGTAATCAGGAACGTAACACGCAGCTACTTTCCCACTGGCAGAACAAATTTTTCCCTCAGGCGTTGGTAGTGTTTCCCTCATGAATAGAGTCGATCTCCCTTAGGCTCGGAAGAAGTTTCCCTCATGCTAATATAACAACTTCCCTCGGGCTAAGTAAAACAACGCACTAGGGCTGAATAAAACACTGCCCTCAGGCGCACGTAACCGGACAATGCCCAACATGTAAAAAAACATTCAAAAGAAATTCCTCTCAAGGAAATTCTACAATCATTACTTTATAGGCATACCCTTGGGTATCCTGGCCAAATGGATAAACAGAAGAACGCACCCCCGGGGTGGTCCTGGATCCAAGCACTGATCCCAAACAACATTTTAATAACACATTTAATTACCTATATGATTCTATGTATTTAAAATTATCCACGGCCTTAGCATCACAACACCCCTAATATGAGTTCATAGCTCAAAAACACACAAAAAACATGACATTTGGAAAATAAACACAATGACACCTACCATAAACACCCACGAACGATATACGTGAACGACGCTTTCTAAAACATCCATGAACGTTGTAGATCTGAGGTAAAATAATTCTTTCTTAAATGCAAAAAAATCCCAATAGGGGAATAATTGGAAAGAACGTATAATGAAGAGTGGAGGGATTACCCGTGCATTTCCAACGAGATCGTTAGAGGCGGAAACAGATTCCGAACGTGCGCTCGGCGGATCATCGGAGATTCAGCCATCTACTCCTGGTCCTTCCTCCGGTTCAATGAATTCCCTATAAACAGGGGAGGCTACTTCCCATTTTAAGAGGAAAAACAAAGTACACGGCATGTACTTCCGAGTACACAGCATGTACTTACCATTTCTAAAATGTTCCTCTGATGGCTTCCCGCCAGCGTGGCACTGTTCATCTGACGACATGACTACACGACGTGTCTCCTTGAGTACAAGGCATGTTTAGTCGCACAGCTGGCCACCGCCTTACTATTCTCCTACTAAGTGACTACACGGTGTGTAAGGGACCACTACACGGTGTGTACTTGGTTCCTACACCCTTCATCGCCAACACGGCCACACACCCTGTGTACTCATTCCACGCAGCCAAAAGTACACAGCGTGTGAACAATGTACACAACGCGTACTTTCCAAATTTTGGATTTCCCCCCATTTTCCTTATTTTCTTAAAAACACTTAAGTAAAAGAGAAAATAAGAAGCCCGTACCTTAGAACTATGAACCAGGTTCTTAAATTTTCTAAAACCATGTTGCATCATCATTATGCAGAAGAATTTTCATCTCAAAACCTCTATCTTTTTTAACAAGAAATTCTCTTATTTTCTAAATTTGAATACTGAAACATATTTCATTTCTAGGGGTATTAAACAAGACCTAAAAATGATATATTTTATTATGTAATTGTAATACATAAAATATATTTACCTTTCCATGGCTAGTTCATGATATAATGGTCGTGTTTTAAGCACATTTTAAAATTCATGATTTTGATATGAAACCCATTTTATTAATTATCTTTTGGGTATTTTTGAAATGAAAAAATATGATCTATGTGGATCACATGAAATAAATACATATTAAGGGTGCACCCAGAGTGTGCCCAAATTTATTGGTCATGTAATTAATCTATAGAGATGACAAGTCTTATGATACCTAGGGGAAAAACCATTGTAATTTTTATGACACCTTGGGGATGGACCTAGGTGGTATTCTAGATAATGTCTAAATTAAATTTTGCAATCACATTTCCAATTTATGATTCTTTTTCAATTATTTATTATATGGATCATGTTATCTTCTTCTTACCATTTGTATATTCTTCAAGTTATTATCAATATTTCCCCAAATTTCATGTAAAATGTTTCCTTGTTTTCTATTACTGGGCCTTATGCTCACCCTTTCCTTTAATGTATGTCCATAGGACATGAGATGAAGTAATAAAACTTAAGGAGAACTTATAATGAATCCTTTAGAGTGGATTAGAATATGTTTCTGATTTCCAAGTCACTAATCCTTAAAAGATCCTCTATAAAATGTTATGAAAAGATTTATAATAAAAAGGAGGGATGCCAATGTTGGTATCAAAGGATAGGTTTGTTATATTTATAAATTAGTCTATTAAAACCTTAGGAAGAAGCCTATATAAATGTTTAAATATATGAAAACATCATGGTATTTTGGTGAAATATTATGTGAGTTGTTTCCAAACAAATAAATCTCTATCTAGATATGAACAAGTGGATATAACTCAGGCACATATGTATATAGAATTGAAAACTATGATAATGAGTTTTGGGCTTGACCTGTTGAATCATGGTACACAACAACAAGTTTTTCTACACTCTTGGTTTTTCACTCCTGGGGGATTTGTTGGTTTTATCATAATCTGTTTATAAATCATTATGAATGATTTATAGAAAATGAAATTGTTTTTAAAGAATAATATTTTTATAAGACATGAAGTTACATTATAATTATATGTTTTATAATAGTAATAAATTTCTCATAATAAAAAATTTCAAGGACACAATTTATTTAATGTGGATAGAATGTAACAACCTAAAAAATGTACATCTTTAATTTATGGTTATCTTTCTCCAAATAACTTTCTATTTTGTTTTAAAATAGAAGCACATCGAATTACATCAGACCTAAATTATAGTTTTTAGAAACGATTTAATTATTAAAAAAAATAAGTTATATGGAATAATTATTAATTTAATTAAATATTATGATTAATAAACCCCTTTTAAAATTTAAATGATAAAATAATTTTATTTTATTTTTGTCAGAAATTTTACTATGCGATTTCACTATTCATTTTCTATCTACTATTTTTTTAATAACTAATGATTTTGGTATATTAAAGGTTAAATTTTTTATACATAGATAATTTTTATCGTTAAATAAACATCATTTTTTAATTTCAAATTTGAAAATTATTCCTGGTTGAATTTTAAGTAGTTTTCAAACGAGTATTAATTTTTTGATGAATAATATTTTTTATATGAATACTATTGGATGAATAGTTATTTTGTGATGAATATTATTTTATTAATAGTGTTTGTTTGATGAATAGTAAAAAGTATTTTTATTATCAAATAACTTTTTCGTTGAAATGATATTTGAAAAATAGAATACAAAGTTGCGATTAGGGAGATAATTAAAGTCTAATATGATCAATTTAATTTTTTGTTGAATAGTAACTTGACACATTAGAAAATAAATTTTACACAAATGAATAGTAGCATACCCTTATAAATAGTAATGAATAGTATATTTTCCAAAACATAAAATCTTCATCTATGAATGTATAAATACAATTTAGACATTTTAAAAGTGAAAAAATGAACATAGTATAAGTATTGTTATTTTTTATCTCATAAATATAATAATTAAAATTTTCTAATTATTTTAATAATTTAAAATGAAAATTTATTTTCATAAAATGTAATCATAAATTGTTACTTTGTTGTCTTATGGTTATATGATAATTTTATGGGACCATGATTACTTTCTCAATGTATAACAAAACGAGTTATAGTTTTAAAGTTGTTTTATGGAATAAATAATGATTTTATTTAAAAAATCAATTAAAAATATTTGAAAAATTATTTTCATAAAATAGATTTCATTTTAGAATTTAGAGAAATGATATTATTCAAGGGTAAATTTTTAAGATTTTTATAAAATGTTTTATTTTTGGTCAATAGTAAAAATATATTTTTGAGTTTTGGTTTGTTTAATGACATCATTAATGATGTAATATTTCTGATCGACTTGTGTATAGTAAAATATTTTATGATGTGACTAATTTGTCCAATACAATGGTAAATACCATGGGAAATTCAATTTTTTTTCAAATACCACTAATGGGTTATCCCTTGGAAATTAGTAAAATATTCGCTCACTTTTCTATAAATACCAACCCATTCCTTCATTAATTTATTTCCAAATTTTTCCTAAACAATGCTCTGGACTTTTACCTCCCAAAGATTCCTCCCAAATTTCCTTCAATCCCCACAATGTCCAATCCTTTGAGTTTTTATGTTACTCTTCAAGGTATGATAAACTTTCACCGTCCTCATTTAGTCAATACTTCTTTTATGTTATTTCCTTTAACACTCAATTTTATTATGTTAGGGTATGTTATTATATCTCATTATTTCTATCCATTTTATGTACAAAATATTATATACTATTTTGACTCTCATCAAATAATTTTCTGGATTTTTATGAGATGTCATTAGGCTTTTGAATTTCCATAAGGGAAATCACAACTTCTCTTTTTTTTCATTCAATTTCCCTTTTATTTAGTATATCTTTCATGTTCCCTTACCCTGATCTTATATCCATTTTATTCTATCCCTATACTTTATTATTATTCTCTTATGAATGGGTGACCTATTTCTCCTCTTTTTTAATGGGTTCTGAAACCATGTTGCATAGCCGTTATGTATGATAATTTTCGTCTCTAAACCTCTCACTTTGTTTCTCAAAAAATTATATTATTTTCATTATTAGAATACATAGACCTATTTAATTTCAAGGAGTATTCATCAAGACATAAAAATTATATATTTGGTTCTGTAATTGGCATACATAATCCATATTTCCCTATCTGTGGTTTATTAATGATATAATGATCATGTTTTTAAGAACTCTTTAAAATGTCATGATTTGGATTTGAAACCCATTTATTTTATTCTATTTGGATTATTTTTGAAATGTATAAATATAATCTATGTGAATCACATTAAATAAATACACATTAATGATGCATCTTGATAGCACTCTAATTCATTGGGTAAAGAAAATTATCTCTCGAGATGACAAGTCTTATGATAACTTGGTGAATATCCTTGGTAATTTTAAGACACCGTGGAGATGGATCACAGAGATATGCTTATGAATTTATAAATTAAATGTTGTAGACACATTTCCATGTTATGGTTCTTTTTATTGTATATATTATATATCTCATTTTATCATTTTCATTCCATATTAATATTCTTCATGTTATTATCAATATTTCTCAAAATTTGATGTAAAATGTTTCCTTTATTTTCCCTTACAAGGCCTTATGCTCACCCTTTCCTTTGATGTATGTCCCTAGTATATGAGATGAAGTAATTTTTATAATGGAAAAATTATGATGAATCCTTTAAAATGTATTAGAATATGTTCCTGATTTCCAAGACACTAAACTCTAAAGGATCCTCTTTAAACTGTTATGAAAAGTTATGTAATAAAAAGGTAGGATTCCATAGTTCGTATCAAAGGATATTTTAGTTATTTTTAGAAATTAGTCTATGAAAACTTTTGGAAGAACTATATATAAAATTTTAAATATAGGAAAACATTTTGTATTTTTCTGAAATATTAAGTAAGTGGTCTATGAAAAATTAAATTTCAGTATGGATATGAACAAGTGGAATTGGCTATGACATAGATGTACCTATGAGTGAAAATTTTGACAAGGAGTTTCAGGCTTGACCTAGGATATTCTGGTATAACACAGTGGGCCTTATTACAATGCTGGTTTGACACTCTTGGGGGTATGTTTTTTTAGTCACAATATTTTTATGAATGGTTATTAGGTATTTATTAAAAATGTAATTGTTTTTAAAGAATTATTTTTTTAATACAAGAAATTACATTATAATTATACATTTCCTAATAGTTATATATTTGTAATAAGATAAAAAAATTTAGGAAACAATTTATTTAAGGGTGGAAAAAGAGGTTGTTACTAGGGCTAGATTGGATGGCCCTTGGGGTAGCCATATTAGGATAGGCTTCTACCTTTAGAGGAAAATAGCGATGCTCCCCCCATAGAAACGATGACTGAGTTCGTGCTAGTCCCTCCTCTTCTAATGGGGGAGGGACCTCTCACATCATTCAATAATGTTGGGCCATCATTCCGCCCCATTTCTAACTTTGATTTTCGGCCTCCATTCTTGAGAGTCTCCTTTTTCCCTAAAGTATCGGATCTGGTTGATGGGTTTCCAAATCTTTAGTTGTTGACTTCAGAGTTCAAAAAAAATTCATCCCTTCTCAAACTCACCTTTGTGTCTTAGTTTAATTAGAGGTGACACTCGATAGATTCATTTGACCAGTTCATATTTGACTAGTTGAACTTGTATGAGAGGGAGACGATGGGCTTGCTGGATAGACAACATATTATGATATGGTTCTCTTCGGAGGAGGACCTCATCCTTTCCTAGTATAATAACCCCCGCAACTCCAACAGATATTAGTTCTTATTATTTTATTAGAACTTCGATTTAATATGACGAATGACACACCAACTACTGTGGTCTGGGTGAGTTTTCCCAATATATCTTTTCTGTTTCAAAATCCTTCTGTTCTTAGGATGACTGGTAATCTCATGGGTATATTTATCAATTCTTATAGTCGAATCGAATTAATATTTAATCCCATCAACCTATGGGTGTGTGTGGAAATGGACATCTCAATGATTCCTTTGGAGTATATTTGTGTTACAGTCGGTGAGGAATATAGGTACATGTAGTGAGTTGTCTATGAGTCTTGGGTGGACTTCTGGTCTACCTGCAATAGGTTGGGACAAACTATGAATAATTGTCGATGGTGAAATATTATGTCTGTTAGGTAGGTGGGTAGATGTAGTGGTATTTCTTTATAAACTTGTGATGTGGCTGGCTCACTGAAATTTTTGGCTAGGGGTTCAGAAGGTAATGGGCGGTGTGTCAACACCATCAACTTAGATGGGGTGGTTGTGCCTCAGTATTTGCTGCATGTGGAGGTGAAGTGGTTCAATGGTCACTAGGTGATACACAATTTGTCTTTTGAGGCTATTCATTGTGCAACTATGGGGAAGAAGGATCTAGAACTGGTGGAAAATCCAAAGGTCGCAGAAGTCATTAACAAGTTGAAGTTGGATCTTGCATGACATTCTTGTGGAAAGGAGATGATTACTTCTGAAAGTGTAATATTGGGGGATGATCTAGTTCAGTATGAGGCTATTAGTGAGGGAAGGCCTTCAGGTGGGGGTTCAACTACTATTTAATAGAGGGAAAGTGGAGAGGTGGATGATGCATTAGTTTCCAATATGGACATGTTGAGGTCGTGTAAGGATGTTTCTGATAAGGGATGGTAGGAACTCTATAGTCAGGTCAGTGCTTGGTTACTATGGGAGATATTTCAAGGACCCTCACAGAAATTAATCTTAGTAATAGTTTTGAAGGTCTTAAAGAGGATGGTTCATGTTCTGATGTTAGTTTTAAATTTGATGCAGATGGGGAACACATGGTAGAAACAAATGTAACTTATCCTACTCTCTTGGGTGGTGAAGATGAATGACGGTGGAATAAAAAAGTTATATTAGGAGGAAAAGTTGGAAAGATTACTCCTTGTTACCTCCTCCTTTGCAGTATCTGTCTGTATAGAAGATAAATTCCACAGAACCAGAATTAGAGGTTATGGATATGTAGACTCTAAAATAATTTCTATGCTCCAAAGAAGAGGTGGTCAACTAGGTGTTGTTATTGAATATGTCTGAAGAGGAGGCGGCTAAGATGATGGGGAGGGAATTAAAGGTGTGACTCAATGAGTAAAAATAGAGTTGGGTTGATAAAAAAACCTAATTCTTGTGGGGGGATTCAATAAAGGGATTATCAGCCTTGAGGTGTACATACAGTCTTGGGATTAGTTGGCTTCTGAAATAGAAAATCTAATGTCAATGTTCCTAATAATCCAAGAATCCTATATCTCTTGGAAGATGTTTAGGGAAATGGTTTCTTATAATCAAAAGTTATCCTTCAATGATACTGATTAAATTGTTGGAATCTTTTGAGTGATTGGGAAGCATGATGGTCCAAGTTCTATGTATTTTGGTGAATATTTTGTTTGTTTTCCAAGGTTTCCTAGAGATGTTCTACCTACCATCTGAGGGGCCTACTCCACATGGGGAATATATCTTAAAACATTACCAGTGCATGCCACTGGGAATTGTTTGATTGATAGGTTATTGGTATGCCATCAGTTATGTGCTTCTGAATTCATGTGAAGGACATCTTTCAGTATGGTCATTTGATGGTGAGGGTTTTTATCGTTTTTTATTGGCTAGGGAGGGGTGGTATCTTTAGTTTGGAATAGGATTTATGGTTATAATAGTATGTAATTTGGATCCGGGGATTCTCACTTTTCCTCAAAAGTGTTTTGATTATAATAAAAAATAATTTTCATCCAGGGAGGAAGAATAAAACAACCTAAAAAATTTAATTCATTTATTTATGGACATATTTTCTCCTAATAACTTTTTATAATGTTTTGCAATAAAAGGACATCAAATTACATCGGACCAAAAACGAAGTTTTCAGAAATGATATAATTATAATAAAATATTACAGTATATGGAATGATGATTATTTTAATTAAATATTATGATTAATACACCACTTTTAAAATTTAAATGATAAAATAATTATAACTTATTTTTGTCAAAAATTTCACTATTCATTTTCTCTATTCATTTTTTATCCACTATTATATTTAACAACAAAGAACATTTCTATTTTAAATGTAAATTATCCTATACATATAGAATTGTTATGGTTAAATAAACATCATTTTTAAATTACAAATTTCGAAACTTTTCTTGGGTTAATTTTTAGTAGTTTTGTAAAAAGTTTTAATTTTTCGATTAAGTGTATTTTTTGATAAATAGTATTTGTTGAATTGTGTTTACTTGATGAATATTATTTAATGAATAGTAAAAAATATTTTATTACTAAATAAATTGTTCTATGAAATTATTTTCATAAAATGGACATACACGGTTGAGATTAGGGAGATATTTAGAGTCCCATAAGGTCACCTTAATTTTTTGGTGAATAGTAACTTGACCATTTGGAATAGTAATTTTACCCATAAGAATAATAACATACACTTATGAGTAGAAATGAATAGAGAATTTTCCAAAAAATAGAAACTTCACCTATGAATTTATAAATACAATTTCGACATCTTAAAAGCGGAAAAACAATTATAGTAGATGTATTAGTATTTTTTTATTTCATAAATATTTTATTTACAATTTTATGATTAATTTAATAATTTAAAATGGACATTT
The DNA here is from genome assembly GCA_963277665.1 of Viscum album. Lineage (NCBI taxonomy): Eukaryota > Viridiplantae > Streptophyta > Magnoliopsida > Santalales > Viscaceae > Viscum > Viscum album. The sequence continues at coordinate 599,609,965 of OY728144.1, forward strand.
AATTTCATAAATTGTAATAATAAATTTTTAATTTACTATATTTTGGTTATATGATAATTTAATGGGACCTTGATTACTTTTTCAAGGTGTAACAAAACAAGTTATAGTTTTAAAAAATTTATGGTAACAAATAATGAATTTATATAAAAATTAAAATAATTATAATTATAAAAATAAATTTATAAATTGGAGTTAATTTTTAATTCATAACATCGATATTAGGTTAGGGGGAATTAATGATAGTTTTATAAAATTCTTGGTTTTTTTATGAATACTGAAAATAAAGTTATGAGTTTCGGTGTGTTTAATGACAACATTAATGATGTAATAATTCTGACTATCTTTTGTATTGTTAAATTTGTTATGAGGTGTCCCAAGTGGAAAATAACATGGTAAAATACCACTAATGATGTGTCCCTTGAAAATTAATACAATATAACCTCACTATTATTATAAATACCAACTCATTCCTTCATTCCTTTCATTCCAAATATCTCCCCAATGAAACTATGGCCTTTATACCTCCCAAGGAGTCCTGTCATGGTTCCCTCATTCCCCTAATCTCCCAACCTTTGAGTTTTTGATGTTAATCTTCAAGGTTGGGGAACCTTTCACCCTCCTCATTCAGTCGAGACTTCTTTTATGTTATATTTTTTAAATTTCCATTTTATTGTTTTAGGTAATGTTCTTCTATATCCTTATTGATCCCAATTTTATTTCCAAATAATGATATATCCTTTTCACTATCGTCAAATGTTTTTTTTTAAATTTTAAGTGATGTCGTTATGTTTCGGAATTTCTGTAAAGGGAATCACGACTTCTCTTATTTTCTTTAATGTTCTCTTTTAGGTGGTATGAATTTCATGTTCCTATACCATGTTATTATATACATTTTCTTAGTTCCCTATAATTTATTATTGTTTTTATATGAATGGGTGACCTCCTTCACCTCTCTTTATAATGTTTTCTGAAACCATGTTGCATAGTCATTATGTTTCCAATTTTTTGTCTCAAAACCACTCTTTTTTTCTCAAGAAATTCTCTTACTTTCTTTATGTGAATACCAAAAACTATATCATTAATAGGTTTATCCATCATGATATAAAAATGATATATTCTATTCTACAATTTCTATACATAAACCCTCTTTTCCTTTCTAGGGGTTATTAATGATATCATGAAAATATTTTTAGGAACTTTTTAAAATGTCATGATATTGATATAAAACCCATTTATTTTACTCTATAGGGGTTATTTTTGAAATGAATGATTTTGATCTATGTGGATCACATGATATAAATACATATTAAAGGTTCTCCCTGATAGTTCTCTAATGCATTGGGTAAAGGAATTAATCTCTAGAGATGAAAAGTCTTATGATACATTGGAGAACAACCTTGGTAATTTTTATGACACCTTATGGATGGACCTTAGTGATATGCTTATGAATGTCTAAATGAAATGTTATAGACACATTTACCAGCTATGATTCATGTTAGTTTATTTATTATATGACTCATGTTATATTTTTTCATTTCATATTAATATTCCTCATGTTCTTTTCAATATTTCTCAAAATTTCATGTAAAATGTTTCCCATATTTTCCCTTATTAGTAATTCTGCTCACCATTTCCTTTGATGTATATCCCAAAGTTATGAGATGTAGTAATTGTAATCAGTAAAAAATTAGGATGAGTCCTTTCAAGTGGATTAGAATATATTATTGATTTCCAAGAAACTAATCCTTAAAATATCCTTTATAAAATGTTATGAATTGTTATGTAATAAAAAGATGGGACGCTATAAGTGTAAATCTCTATGTCTGAAGAACACCATGATTCATGATTATTGTGCATGGTTTCCAAAATATTTTTCATAATTTTATTATTTTAATAGGTCTTAGGTCTTACCAAAATCATTATAATTGTTTAAACAAACCATGAAAATATTCAAAACAATGTTACTAGTTATAGCGAAGGATTGTAACTAAACATGTGACAACAATACACCCTAGGTTGTTTGCCTTGAAAATCAAAATTCAAAAAAACATATCTCCCAAAATATATATAGAAACCTAGATAACATTTCAAGCCTCTTTCCACATCAAAAAATCCCATGAAGGGTGCTAAAAAATTAAAAAAACATTATGATGTTAATTTTTAAAAATATCCCTCCCACAAAATGAAAAATAATGCTCCCCTTTAAACATTCAACTGAACATACAAATAGTCCAATAAAATATTCATAAAATAACACTTATCATCCTTGATAATTCAATATATTCATCCAATTTAGTTGTATGTGTTTTACTAGTCATCATCTCTATTTCGAATATAACTACTATGTCTTTTTATTAAACTCCCAACCTGATCCCATGGAACTACCCAACAAAAGATACAAATACACCTAATTCAATGTCATTTCCTACAACATCAAAAAAATCTGACAATATTCTATATGGATTATATATATTTTTAGACACTATAATGTTTTTTAGAGTTGAAAAAATATGCATATGGTTCCACCAAACATAAAACTTGTCTTATTAGGGTGACTCTAAGTAATGGAACCACATTCCATTGAAGTTTTTCAATATAATAATTGTCTCAATGGTCCACTGAATAGCTTGGTATAGTTTCTAAATAAGTAAAACACTACACACTCGAGGGAATTAATCAACATCGGTAAAAACTCTATCACCGATTCATGAAGTTATAACTAACGTGGCTCCCCCGTAATAGAATAACAAAAGTATTCCTAACTTTTCCAAGATGGCAAGGAGAACAACCGAACTAGACCTTAACATCACTAAGGATTCGCTCAATGTAGTCATGAACCCACAATATTGAATCCCGCTAAAAACAACCAGCCACATCTACCAAAAAAAAATTAACATAAGAATGATTAACTTCCAACATTGATGCTCAATTAAAAATCAAAATAATTTCAGCCTTTTCCCTAATCAAGTCACCCCATGGTCATCCAAATCATACATTTGTGTCCACCACATATATTCATACAAATGTTCAGGGTCATATCACCAAAAAAACATCATATTCAATATTCTATCACCCTTAATCTATAATATCACCACACTAAACCATGTTTGAATCAAGCTAACTCAGCCCCAGAAAATGAACTGACAACACTAACTCTAGCCATCCACCACACATATTTACAACTTATAATATTCAATGTGGAATCCATATTATAAAGAAATCATATGAATATAAAAATCTAGTGACATCACAACCATTGAAAAAATTGTATACACACATTAGAAACCCATCCTAAATAGGGGTCCCAAACCCTTGGATGACCTGATCCTCCCAAATATAGGATATTAATTATCATCATTTATACTAGGTCTGAACTGTTATCACCTCTTTGTACATCTCATCAATTACTAAATATAATAGTAAAGCACAAACCTACTCACTCTCATCCATAACTACTCCAAATGTTCATCATTATACACTTCTAGATCACAAAAAATTATCCAGGATATATTATTAACTCACTCAATGAATGGGCCACCCACCTCAATAACCTATGGGGGATCTACCAGAAAAGGATTCTTCCACAGTACCTATTATAAAATGAACACAACATGTTTTATCCTTACCAACCAGATATATATCAACCTGAGTCATGCATTTTCCATGAAAATATATGACCAATATTATCACATAGATCTAACATTTCACATCTATTTGATCCAAACTGATACTACCCCTTTCAAATTAGGGCCATTTTTTTCATACCACCCCTAAGAAAAAATTCCCACAATGATTCATTAGGGTCATTAGCCTCTGAAACATATGAAGTAATTCACTAGATAAAAACCAGAAGGGGAATTATTCATAAAAAAAACATATCATTGATCACATAACTCAAATAGAATAAATATTTTCACCAACTAATAACCTTTTGAAAATCATGCTCTAATTAGTTTTGTTACGTCTTGGCAAGGCTAATAAAGTAAAACCATCGAACCACCCCAGGAATTGGTTATCATTTATTAATAGAGAGAATCTTAAAAGTCATTTTAAAATCCAAACTTTTTTTATATGATCCATAACACAACTTCCCAACACTAATATTATTCCCAATAAATTTGATTCTACCCCAACTCACATTAATCATGTGGAATATTAAATCCAAATTTTACAAGTCTAGATACTCAAATTATCATAAACCGACCACCTCCATGATTCTAATAATAAAATACCAATGACCCCAAATATTTATCCACATAATAAAAAATTCACTAAATGTATACAATTGGTCACACCTCTTATTCCCTGATCAAAACCCCAAGTACTTATCTGATTTTATCTTACATTATAGGTGCTCACCCTAGCACCATATAACCTCATAGATTCCCAAGGGTCTCATAATCCACTATAACTATTTAAAACCCCAACATGATTCCCATTTTTGAAGCATCCCCAACCATAGCCTCATGAACCACTTAGATCAATAACACATTGTCTCATCATTTTATATTCCACTGACTAGGGGAATCCCAATTGTCATCTAAACAAATATTAACACCTTGCATGAGTCACAACTAAGCACATGACAACAATTCATTATGAGCCTCATTTACAAAAAATAACCTAATAATACTTACTGGTACATATAAAAATTACACAATGAAAACTTTAGGTGCCAGTAATCTGAATTATCTTCTCCCTTGAAATTACCCTAGACTCATGGAACATTCATTCAATGTGCTAAATTATAAATACATAAAATCAACGATGCAAGAAACATCTGATGATCACAAAAACCATGGAATCAACATATTCCTTACATATTATAAGGAATTACAAAAAATATGAGAACACTCTTGTAGGTTACCCACAATTGTTATAGGGAACGGACTCACAAGACCTCTGTTGTAACTTAGTCATCATCATGTTCTCCCACCTAGACAAAAAACCAGGTCTTCAATAAGGACCCAACATACATGATATTACTCTCTCTCATATCATTATGATAACATATATACCTTTCAATAAAATCATATAGAGTCCACACATAAGTAAATTTCTGAAATACTCTATAAAATCCTTGATCTAGAACAACCAAAAAATCCCAAAGTCCATCAAAAAACACAATAGGTTTAGTATTTACCATCCAACATACCACACACTAAGAAGTAATATTCTAAATCATGTTCTAAAAATAACCCCAAACAACTATTTCTAATTAAATACAACCCATAACTATAGTCCATACACTATTATGGTCAATCTCAACAAAAAAACTCCATATAACTACACCAAAATGAACAAGTTTAGGAGATGTAAAAAATAGTCACAACATAATAATCATGGCGTTCATACATTATTTTTTAAGAGATACCCCATTAACAAAAGACATAAAATCCAATTTTCTATTTAAAAAAATTTGAAATTGCATTTCTATTCAGAACCTAAAATTTTTTAACATTGAAAATTCAATAAATTTTTAAAAATACCACATAAAGAATCGAAATTTATGATTTAATAGTTCATAAATTCCATAAATTAAATTCCAAAGTCTGAACATTTTCATGTTAAAATTTTATCATTTTAATGGACTCACACTTCCAAAACATTTCTTAATTTAAAAATTTATAAGGAATATGTTGGAATCACCTGTTTTGATAATCCCAAATCATGCTTAAACATTGATTATGATGTATTAAAACCTTGCATTAATCTTATTATTCTATGCTTAAACGTATTTTATTCTAAACAGTTCATATTCTTACTCTCATAACTTTACTGTAATAGCTTACAGTAGTATTTACATAAGTTTAGTATTGTTAGCTAACAGTCAGAGTTTTCTTTTCAAAGTCACAGTTACAGCTAACTGTCACCTTAAGTTACTGTTGCAATAGGGTCACAGTTACAAGGTTACAGTCGAAGACTAATACAAGCTTACAGTCACGAGTCTACCGCTATCTATTGTCAAAGCTCACAGACGAAGGTCACAGTTACAAGACTTCTGTTCAAAGTTTTCTCTGCTCAAGTTCACAGTCGAACAAGTCTACAGTTGTAACAAGTTCGCAGTCGAACAAGCCTACAGTCATAAGTCTACAGTCAAGGTTACAGTTAGACAGCTTCTGTCGACTAAGTCTACTGATGATCGAGGTCTACAGTTGACAAAGGTTACAGTTCTACAAATTTGATATTACAAGTCTACAGTTAGAGAGGCTACAGTTACATGGAGTAAAAGCTACCATTGCAAGCCTACAGACAGCAAGCCTTTTGTTGAAGTCAGCAGTCAGAAGGAAGTCCACAGTTGGAAGACCACAGTTGAAGCCCACAGTGACATACATTCTCGACCAATCTATTATTATTATTTTTCTACTTTTTTCTTTACCAATTTGATTAATACTAATCTAACGGTCATGTCTAGACAAATTAATACACCTAACATTATTTATTGATATTTGCAGACATATCAAGAAATAATACAATGTACGAGGAAGATCGCACGTGTAACTCAAGACTATTTATCTTGTCAGCCTCGGGTGAACAAAAAGGGCATATATGGAGGAGTATAAAAAGAAGAGAGAAGCATTCAAGAAATAGCAATGAATGGAACGAAAAGAATAGTGACATACACGAACAAGAATAGAGGAAGGACACACAGAGTCTAACATCTACAACTGAGAAGGAGATTCGTATATACCTCTCGAGCATTCATTCTGAAGAACAAAAGAGTCTCAAGTGAACCGACTGAAAGAACCGTCTCCTAAAAGCCATGCTGCGAAGCACTCAAACTCAAGGAAGCTGATCACTTGAACATCTGGAAGTCTGGAAATCACGACACTCTGTTTTAGTGTCAACTTACAGAAAAAGGACCAAAGCTTCAAGTCACTCATTCCTACGAGTCCAGAACTAATCTGCCAACACTATAGAGCACTCTAAACCTTCTTCTTTCTATCTCTTGCTCTACTGTGTTTAAGTGTTTTACATTTGTGAGCAGTGTGTTAGTATTACACACACTGTCTCCTGTGCTTAAACTGAGGGATACTGAAAATCCCTATCCCAAACCTTTTTACATTTGTTACCCACGTATAACTGTGGAAGAAGCCTGGTGTGGCTTGGTCATTTGTTTTCCCATGTATAACTGTGGCAGAGGTTGTCAAACCTGGACAGTTTGTGAAAACTGTTGTAAAGCCCGATACAGGCTGTGTATCAATCCTTTTTTATAAAATTGCTTGGTGGCAGGTGATCACCAAGTGGAAGAGGACTAAGTCTTGGCTTGAGACTGAACCTCTTGGTTATTTCTCTGTGTTTGTAGTTATACTCTATATCCATACTATACATATTCATTTCATATTCTGCTGCTATTACTTTGAAATATAATCTATCTTCAAAGCTACTTTGATAATTAAATTCGCAAGTGTTTATATTTATTATAAATCAGTAAATTAGTTTCAAAAGTTAATTTGATCATAAGATTAAGTTAACTGAGAACTAATCAATCTTTGAGAAGCTAATTGAACCTTTATAATCTATATAAATTCATTACAGTTTAATTTGTTTTTTAAATTGGGGGATTTTATTAGAAATTGTTTTTAACAGAAAATTTTTAATTGGAACTCAATTCACCCCCATCTTGAGTGTCCACTCCGACCAACATTTGGTATCAGAGGTTGTGTTTATCTCTGTTATACTTGCTCAAAGTTTTATTTTAACTCTCTGTTTTTAAACTGTGATTGTAGTTTTATCTAAAAGATCTTAAATTTCTGTTAATTCTAAATTTTATCTCTTTAAAACATTTTCTAAAATTTCCTTATGGATAATAGACTAGAAGGTGCTGCTACTAACAGGCCACCCTTCTTTAATGGTGTGAATTATGCCCAATGTAAGCTCAAAATGAAAATTCATTTGGAATGTATGGGTTTTGATATTTGGACTGCTATAGAGTCTCAATACAAGATTCCAGAAACTGAAAGAATAACTTGGGATGAACCTACTAAGGTAGCTTACAATAATAATTGTAAGGCTGTGAATGCTCTCTACTGTGCTCTAGGAGATGAGGAATTCAATAGAATTTCTGCATGTAAAACTGCTTTTGAAATCTGGGACACCTTAGCTGTTTCTCATGAAGGAACAACTAATGTCAAGGAAATGCGGTTAAATACTTATACTATCAAATATGATAACTTTAAGATGAAAGCTGATGAACCTATTTCTGATATGTATCTCAGGTTTAATGAGATAGTCAACACAATGAGCTCACTTGGAAAGATTGTTCCAGCAAAGGAGAAAATCATGAGATTATTGAGATGTCTGCCTGACAGATGGAGAGGCACATCCGTTTCAATTAGAGAATCCTGTGATATTGGAACTTTGCCTGTCAAGGAGTTAATTGGTAAGCTGATGATGTACGAAGAAGAGCTCAAGGTAAATAAAGAGGAAGATGAGGAACCAAAACGAAAATCTGTAGCTTTTAAGTCTACTGCATCAAAGAGCAAAGACAAGGAGAAAGTGCATATACCAACTGAAAGCTCATCTAGTGAAGACTTAGATTCTGACAGTGATGCCGAGATGGCACAAATAGCAAGGAGATTCAAGAAGTTCTATAGGAAGAAGAAGTTCTTCAGAAAACCAAACTACAAGGGTAAGTATGATAGACAAGGTAAGTGGAAGAAAGATTGGAAGAAAACTGATAAAGAAGAAGACATAGTTTGCTATGAATGTAAAAGGAAAGGACACATCAAAGCTGACTGTCCTAAGTTAAAATTCAAGAAGAAATATGAGTACAAGGACAAGAATTATAAGAAAGCTATGAAGGCCACCTGGAGTGCTTCAGAAGACAGCACAAGTGAATCAGAATCCAGTGATTCTGAAAGAAATCGTGCTAATATATGTTTCATGACAAACACATATGAGGTAACCTTAGACACTCCCACTTTAAACTCTTATTATTCTGAAGGTGAAGCAGAATCTGGTTCTGATTCTGAAAATATGTCTAAAGATGAATTGATTGAATACTGTAATATGCTGGAAGAAACGTGTAATGAACTAAAGGATAAATATAAGTCTTTAAAGAAACAACATGCTCTTACTGCAAGTGTCAAGTCTGCACTTGATGTAGAAAAAGAGAAAAATGTTCAATTATTAAAGGAGAATACAGAACTGAAACTATCTAATGAACAACTTAGAAATGACTTAGAAACATTCACAAATGGAAAAGATACTCTAACCCAACTGCTAGGAAAGCAAGTTGCACCTAAGTATGCTACTGGCTTGGGATACCAACCTGGACAAAGACAGTTTACTAAAACCCGATTTATTCTCAAGTCTGAAAAAAATCCTGCTAGTTCCAGTTTTGGAAATTCGTATGCCTCAACTGGTTATTTAAATAGTTGTAGATCAAATAAAGTATATCTCTCTAAATCTGTTGCATCTATTAATTGTATGGGACCCATAAAATAAATCTGGGTACCTAAATCCTTGATTGCTAACATATCTGGACCCAAGAAAATCTGGGTACCAAAGTCATTCCCTGTCTAATCTGTTTTGTAGGAAATCTATTTGAAAAGCAATTACAAGAAGGTATGGTACTTAGACAGTGGATGTTCAAGACACATGTCTGGGGACTATTCATGCTTCAAAATCTTAATAAAGGTTGATGGAGGATATGTCACCTTTGGTGATAACTCAAAAGGAAAAATCATCGGCTTAGGCCAGATTGGTAACACTGACTCAGTATTAATTTCCAAAGTTTTATTTGTTGATGGACTTAAGTACAACCTACTTAGCATTTCTCAATTGTGTGATGATGGTTTTAATGTCAAGTTTGAAAACAATTCTTGTGATGTTTATAATTCCAAAAATGCTTTAATATTTTCTGCCTTAAGAAATGAAAATGTTTATGCTGTTGACTTAAAAACTTTAGCTAAACATAATGTTACTTGCTTAAATGCTTTTCATAAAGAGTCTTGGCTATGGCATAGGAGATTAGGACACTGCAACATTCACTCACTTAGAAAACTCTCTAAGAAACACCTAGTTAGAGACCTACCTAAGCTTGAATTCCCAAATGACAAAGTGTGTAATCCCTGTCAAAAGGGAAAACAACACAAAGTTTCTTTTAAACCAAAGAAAGAAGTTTCAACTTCTCAACCACTTGAACTGGTTCACATGGATTTGTTTGGACCATCAAGAATTTCAAGTCTAAATGGGAAGCACTATGTTTATGTTCTTGTAGATGACTTTTCTAGATATACTTGGGTATACTTTCTAGCTCATAAAAGTGAAGCCTGCTCTTCCTTTGTTAAATACTCTAAGTCTGTAGAAAATCTTAGTGGACTTAAGATTAAGACCTTGAGGAGTGATCATGGCCGTGAGTTTGAGAATCAAGAATTTGAATCTTACTGCTCACACAATGGCTATGCTCACAATTTTTCTGCTCCTAGGACACCTCAACAGAATGGTGTAGTGGAAAGAAGAAACCGAACCCTACAAGAAATTGCAAGGACTATGCTTAATGAATATGACCTGCCTGTTTACTTTTGGGCTGAAGCTGTAAATACAGCCTGCTATGTTATTAATAGAGTCTTGATTAGACCGGTTCTTAAGAAAACCCCTTATGAGTTGTGGAATAATAGGAAGCCTAAGGTTAATTACTTTGGAGTTTTTGGCTGCAAAGTCTTTATTCTGAACACTAAAGATAATCTTGATAAATTTGCTCCAAAAAGTGATGAAGGAATTTTCCTGGGTTACTCTATGTCTAGTAAAGCCTATAGAGTGTTCAATAAGAAAACCAAATGTGTGGAAGAATCTGTTCACATCAAGTTTGATGAGACTGATCCACATGAGTCTAAAACTTCTCTTGAAGATGTTGAAGAAGACTTATCTGTTCTGGACCTAAATGACAAATCTAAAGAACCTGTAATAAAAACATCCAGTTCTGGAATTTTTCCAGAATCTTACTCTGTGGAACCTGAACCTATAAATGAACCTGAAATCTCTAGTTCAACCTTTACCAAATCAACTAGGATTCTAAAGAATCATCCTTTAGATGCTGTTGTTGGTAATCTTGATAGAGGAACACAAACTAGAGCTTCTCTAAGAAATCAGGTTGAACATCAAGCTTTTCTTTCACAGCTTGAACCCAAAAATGTCAATGATGCTATCAGTGATGAATTCTGGGTAATGGCTATGCAAGAAGAACTAAATCAGTTTGAAAGAAACAAAGTTTGGGAATTAGTGGAAAGACCTAAAGACACTCTTACCATAGGCACTAAATGGGTGTTTAGAAACAAAGTTGATGAGTTTGGTAATATAATCAGAAACAAAGCTAGGCTAGTTGCACAAGGGTATAGTCAGGAAGAAGGAATAGACTATGAGGAAACCTTTGCACCCGTGGCTAGACTAGAGGCCATTAGGATATTACTTGCTTATGCTGCTCATCTGAATTTCAAACTATATCAAATGGATGTTAAAAGTGATTTTCTAAATGGATATATAATTGAGGATGTATTTGTGGAACAACCTCCTGGTTTTACAAATCCCCATTTTTCTAATCATGTTTTTAAACTATCTAAAGCTTTATATGGTTTAAAGCAAGCTCCAAGAGCTTGGTATGATAGGCTCAGCTCTTTTCTTATTTCGAAAGGATTTACTAAAGGGATAGCTGATCCTACTCTTTTTATTAAATGGATTTCTAAAGATGTCTTAATAGTACAAATTTATGTGGATGATATTATTTTTGGATCTTCTAAAAATTCTTTATGTGTTGATTTTTCAAAAATAATGCAGAATGAGTTTGAAATGAGTTTAATGGGAGAACTCAAATTTTTCCTTGGATTTCAGATCTTTCAAAATAAAAATGGTATTATTTTGAACCAAAGTAAATATATTAAAGATCTTCTAAAACGTTTTTCTTTGGATGGCACCAAAGGCAGTGACACACCTATGAGCACCACTTGCAAGTTGGATAGTGATGAAACTGGTGAACCAGTGGATCAAACCAATTACAGAGGTATGATAGGTAGTCTACTGTACCTTACTGCCAGTAGACCTGACATCATGTTCAGTGTATGCATGTGTGCTCGGTTTCAAGCCAATCCAAAAGAGTCTCATTTGACTGCTGTTAAAAGGATTTTCAAATATCTAAAACATACTCCCAATTTAGGATTATTTTATCCAAAAGGACAATCATTTGATTTATTAAGTTATTTTGATGCTGATTTTGCTGGCTGCAAGTTAGATAGAAAGAGCACCTCTGGAACATGTCACATTTTAGGCAAGTCACTAGTATCTTGGTGTAGTAAGAAGTAGAATTCTGTTGCATTGTCTACTACCGAAGATGAGTATATAGCTGCTGGTAGCTGTTGTGCACAAATCTTGTGGATGAAACACACTTTACTAGACTATGGATATCAATTCAAACATGTCTCTATAAGGTGTGACAATACAAGTGCTATTAACATTTCTAAAAATCCAGTATCTCATGCTAGGACAAAACATATTGATGTGAGACATCACTTTCTGAGGGATCATTATCAAAAAGGTGATATCACTCTTGAGTTCATTGGCACTGAACATCAGTTAGCTGATATTTTTACAAAGCCTTTGAATTCTGAGAGATTAAGTTACATCAAACATGAGTTAGGTATGATTAATTATAGCACAGTTGAAACCTCACAGTTGAAACCTCACAGTTGAAACCTCAGAGTTGAAACCTCACAGTTGAAACCTCACAGTTGAAACCTCACAGTTGAAACCTCACAGTTGAAACCTCACAGTTGAAACCTCACAGTTAGACCTCACCGGTGTACCTCACTGTTGCATCTCTCTGTAGGCTGTTTTGCTGTTTAACCTTATTTTATTTTTGCGGGAATTCGAACCGTTTACTTTCTTTATTCTTTTATTTCTAAATCCCTAAATGATAAAATTTAGAACATCGAACATATCTCAATCCACTCATCTCGACCCTTGCTCTCTCAAGTCCTAAACCCTAAACCTTCAACCGAACCTCGAAACCTCATTCAGTTCCAATGGCCAGAACAAAGCGACCCACGACTGTCAATGAAGATGCACCAATGCCAAAGAGGACTCGAGTCGAATCCAGTGGCACCGGGAACGCCTCGATAAGACCTGTTAATCCACATCTGACTAAGAGAGAAATAGTTGCTGAGAAGGAGCTAAGTGAAGTGTGGATTTTATCGAGCAGATCATTAGTACTGGCAGTGCTTAATGAGCAAGGATGGACCGAATGCTTCGCAAACAATAATGGACCGTACTACCCGAAGCTGGTGAAGGAATTCTATGAATATCTACAGTTCGAGGAAGAGGATGATCTGCATAGACTGGTATCCAGAGTAAACGGCAATGAAGTCAGTTTTTCATCCGTTGAATGGGCTGCATGTTTAAGAGTTCCTCATGAGGGTATTTACAACTACTATTCTGGAGCGGCTCCTCCAAATAGTGGAATCTTTGATCATGAGACGTCTCTGGAAGAACTGACAGGCAATGGCACAGTAAGAAAGATTATTGCTGCTGAAATGAGTGGAGAGGACAGGCTTCTGTTTAAGTTTATTCAGCATGTACTGAGTCCTAGAAGAGGAGATTTTGCAACTCTAAAGCACCAGGATATTTACTTGATGTACTTATTAAAACATGGAAGGAAGGTCAACCTTTGTAGGTTGCTGATGGCTCAGATGGAGGACATGATAAAGGCAAGCTCAAAATCAAGTGCATTGTTTCATGCTAAACTCATTTCGATAATGTTGAAAGTGAAAGGTGCAGCTGGAAGTCAGGAAGAGTTGATAGTGGCAAAGAACAGTGTATGTATCTCGAAAGTAATCTGCAAATTCATGAGGATCAGTTGGAATCCCTGGAAGAAATCATGGGTGAATGATGAGGAGAGAATCTATGAGAAATTTAGCCCTTCTACTCATCCCTCTAGACCGAGAGATAGGAGAGATCCAGGCTTAAAGCCTGATGAGCCTGAACCTGTATACTCAGATGATGAACAGACTGCAGTAGTTGGTGACTCTACAAGAGAGAACACCCCAATTGATGAAGGGAGTGATCCTGAGACTACTCACAGTCCTGTCAGGACAGTGGCGTTTGGAGCAGTAAGCCCTCCAAAAGAACTACCTAGTAGAGAACCTGTTCTAAGAGACAGTGAGACTGAGTCTACAGAAGAAGAAGAAGAAGAATCTCAATATTTTGTCAAGGACACCTCTGACGAGGATGATACAGTCGAATCAGAAGAGGCTGGAGCTTCAAATGAAAATCAAGAAACTGTTGCAGAAGATGAAGAGGAGATCAGTGGTGAAGAAACAGAAGAACTTAGTATGAGCCCTCTGATAGGGTATACAGACAAGTCAGTGTCTGACCAGGAAGCAGGAGTGGTCTCTACTACTGTTGTCATGGAAGTGGTTGTTGACTCAATAGAGAGGGAGGCTAACCTCACTGCTGAACCTACAGAGGAAGCAAGTATGGAACCTACTAGAGCTACAGAAGAGAACTTAGAGTTACCCAGAGTCGAGCAGATAGTAGAAAATGTTCAGGAAGGAGCTCCAAGTGAGGGGGAGCGTTTTGGTTCAGTCTCTGTACTGTATGATATAGAAGGATGGACCTCAGATCCAGGATACATGGTGTTAGGACTCAATTATGAGGATTCAGATGATGAAAACTAACCACCAAGAAATCCAGTTATCCTAACTAACAGCTCTCCAGTGTTAGAAACTGAAAGATTGTCCACCAAGGAAGACCTTGAATCCTTAAAGAATGAAATGAAGGAGACCATCAGACAGTCTGTTGCTGAATTGAAAACCAGTCTTTTTGATGAGCTGAAAAATGTAGAACAATCCTTAGAATTATCTCTAGGATGTGTTGTGGGAAGTCCAATCAAAGAAGTGATGGATGAAATGAAAGTGTGCCACACTCAAATTGAAAGCTGGACTGGAGCAGTAGTGGCTCTCAGACAATCAGTTGCTTCTTTAACTGCCCTGAGCAGTTCTCAGACATAAGTGGCCAGTGAGATTCGATACATCAAAGAAGTGGTCAAGCAGTTTGTGGAAGTATTTGAGGCTTTCAAGAAATCAGTAAAAGAACACTTTAGCAATCAGGATGTTGTCATTCAGAAAGTGATTGGAAATCTGACTCAGTCTTTCAAGGAGACAGTGGCATTCTCAGTCAAGTCCCTTCCTTCATCTAGCTCTCCTGTAGACCTTGAGCAGTTTAGAAGCCTGCTCAGAGAAGAGCTTACTCAGGCCCGTGCAAATGACACATCAGACCTACAGATCCTTGCTACTACAAGAGAAGTCAGTGGCTTTGTTCGTGAGCACCTGCAGGCTGCTACTGCTTCTCAGGAGGCCATCAAAAGTAAAGTGGATTATTACTTTGATCGTATTTTCACCAAGCATCAGTTGAACCATCACTTCAAGCTCATGCTAGAAACTATGAAGCTGCCTCCTGTAACTCAAGCTTTCAAAGAACAAGTTAGCAAGCTACGAGAGTTGACCCCGGCTTTGGATAAATTCTTGGAAAACAAAAATGACTTCTTATCTGCCATGGACAGAGGAGGAAACATCATCATGGATTTCAGGAATCTGCTCCTACCTTTTCTTCATGTGGACTGCACACCTGTTATAGTTCCTCCTGCCCTACCTGTCTCCAACCCCAGTGGTTCTTCAGTAATGTCTCCTGCTGATGCCCTCAGAAGCCTTAGACCACTGATACCTCGGCAAGCTACTCACTACAGGCCTTCAGGAGCATCTGTTGCTGCCCCTCCAGACATTCCTACTACAATTCCTAAGCCTTTTGATCTTTCACCTACTGCTCCATCTTCTTCCTCCAAAGGAAAAGATCCCTTACCTACAGATGAAGAGGATTGAGTCTGTTTATGTTTTTTTGATAGGGATCATGTATTCACGTTTTGGGTCATGTACTGTACTCATTATTAATACAATGTTTCTTTTCTCTCTCTCTGTCTTTCTTTTTGTTAATCACAAAGGGGGAGAAATAGGGAGAAATAGGGAGAAATAGGGAAAACTCGGGGGAGAAATGAACCTATACAAAGAGGGAGAAATCCTTGAGGATTATACCTAATTTTTGTGCTCATATTTCTAATACTGTGTTTTGCAGACTTCTCTCTGATACAAGTATATTTCATTCCATACTGACATAATTTGTGATTATCAAAAAGGGGGAGATTGTTGGAATCACCTGTTTTGATAATCCCAAATCATGCTTAAACATTGATTATGATGTATTAAAACCTTGCATTAATCTTATTATTCTATGCTTAAACGTATTTTATTCTAAACAGTTCATATTCTTACTCTCATAACTTTACTGTAACAGCTTACAGTAGTATTTACATAAGTTTAGTATTGTTAGCTAACAGTCAGAGTTTTCTTTTCAAAGTCACAGTTACAGCTAACTGTCACCTTAAGTTACTGTTGCAATAGGTTCACAGTTACAAGGTTACAGTCGAAGACTAATACAAGCTTACAGTCACGAGTCTACCGCTATCTATTGTCAAAGCTCACAGACGAAGGTCACAGTTACAAGACTTCTGTTCAAAGTTTTCTCTGCTCAAGTTCACAGTCGAACAAGTCTACAGTTGTAACAAGTTCGCAGTCGAACAAGCCTACAGTCATAAGTCTACAGTCAAGGTTACAGTTAGACAGCTTCTGTCGACTAAGTCTACTGATGATCGAGGTCTACAGTTGACAAAGGTTACAGTTCTACAAATTTGATATTACAAGTCTACAGTTAGAGAGGCTACAGTTACATGGAGTAAAAGCTACCATTGCAAGCCTACAGACAGCAAGCCTCTTGTTGAAGTCAGCAGTCAGAAGGAAGTCCACAGTTGGAAGACCACAGTTGAAGCCCACAGTGACATACATTCTCGACCAGTCTATTATTATTATTTTTCTACTTTTTTCTTTACCAATTTGATTAATACTAATATAATGGTCATGTCTAGACAAATTAATACACCTAACATTATTTATTGATATTTGCAGACATATCAAGAAATAATACAATGTACGAGGAAGATCGCACGTGTAACTCAAGACTATTTATCTTGTCGGCCTCGGGTGAACAAAAAGGGCATATATGGAGGAGTATAAAAAGAAGAGAGAAGCATTCAACAAATAGCAATGAATGGAACGAAAAGAATAGTGACATACACGAACAAGAATAGAGGAAGGACACACAGAGTCTAACATCTACAACTGAGAAGGAGATTCGTATATACCTCTCGAGCATTCATTCTGAAGAACAAAAGAGTCTCAAGTGAACCGACTGAAAGAACCGTCTCCTAAAAGCCATGCTGTGAAGCACTCAAACTCAAGGAAGCTGATCACTTGAACATCTGGAAGTCTGGAAATCACGACACTCTGTTTTAGTGTCAACTTACAGAAAAAGGACCAAAGCTTCAAGTCACTCATTCCTACGAGTCCAGAACTGATCTGCCAACACTATAGAGCACTCTAAACCTTCTTCTTTCTATCTCTTGCTCTACTGTGTTTAAGTGTTTTACATTTGTGAGCAGTGTGTTAGTATTACACACACTGTCTCCTGTGCTTAAACTGAGGGATACTGAAAATCCCTATCCCAAACCTTTTTACATTTGTTACCCACGTATAACTGTGGAAGAAGCCTGGTGTGGCTTGGTCATTTGTTTTCCCATGTATAACTGTGGCAGAGGTTGTCAAACCTGGACAGTTTGTGAAAACTGTTGTAAAGCCCGATACAGGCTGTGTATCAATCCTTTTTTATAAAATTGCTTGGTGGCAGGTGATCACCAAGTGGAAGAGGACTAAGTCTCGGATTGAGACTGAACCTCTTGGTTATTTCTCTGTGTTTGTAGTTATACTCTATATCCATACTATACATATTCATTTCATATTCCGCTGCTATTACTTTGAAATATAATTTATCTTCAAAGCTACTTTGATAATTAAATTCGCAAGTTTTTATATTTATTATAAATCAGTAAATTAGTTTCAAAAGTTAATTTGATCATAAGATTAAGTTAACTGAGAACTAATCAATCTTTGAGAAGCTAATTGAACCTTTATAATCTATATAAATTCACTACAGTTTAATTTGTTTTTGAAATTGGGGGATTTTATTAGAAATTGTTTTTAACAGAAAATTTTTAATTGGAACTCAATTCACCCCCCTCTTGAGTGTCCACTCCGACCAACAGAATACTTGATGCTTGGTTAAATAGAGTACCATTAAAATCCTTTAGAGGAGGACACATAAAAGGATTCTTATGGGAACATTATTTATCAAATAACATAATATATATATATATATATCTTCAAATGTTTTGATGAATTCATCATAGGAATTTGTCAACTATTTTGACATCAAATCCCTACCTAAGAAAAACAATATACAATGAAATGAATAATATAAATAGTGATCACAATAGTTATAAGAAAAATAAATATCATATGTATATATAATTTAGACTTCTATCATAAAACAAATATCACCAAATGAAATAAAATCTCAACAATCATGTTTTTTACATCTAAACATTTTTTCCAAGATTGATTCATATCATGAGAAAACCTATGTACCATAATTGATGAAAGAATGTACCCAAAATTCAACAACATCTTCCAATACCAGACTAAGAGAGTATGTTCCATCATCAAGTAGTATAAAATATCATATTTCTCCCAACTGTTGAAAATAAAATAATACTCGAATATGAGTAACTTGAATAAAAACAACTCCCACCCTTAGAAAAATGGGTTTTCCATCATTCATGGGTTTATCACTCAAATCCATAAGATCAATAAATAAACCGAAACATTAAAAAATATTTTATAATAATCCCAAATATAAATTGAAATTAAAAGGCTCTAATAATACTTTGTAATGTCCTATCGAAGGTCACTATATGAACAGTAACAAGACTGGAACACAGAAAAACCTTGGGCATGCCTCCTCATATTCCATAGGATGATGAATAGTAACATGACTAATCAATGGTCCCATATAGATGGTGTCCTTATAATAACTAAATATTAGAAGATTTCATTGAAAATTTTTAAAGAAAAAATTATTTAATTTAAAATTATAATTTTAGAACAAATTCATAAAATAAACATCAATTATAAGGCTCATTTTCACCCTGAGAATGGTAAAAACTAACTTCATTTAGTTTCATGGGTTATCAATGAAAGTATTTGAGATAATAAAAACCATTAAACTCCCAACCAAGGTAAATACACTCATAACATGTCCATTTTAGAACCTAGGGGAAATATACCCTTCTCCACATCATTTTATTATAAACCCAAAATCCCCTAGGGGTAATTTACATATTGGGTTAACCATAACACAGATGATCCTTGAAGGTAAGATTTTTTGCATGAGTTGACAATAGAATTATGTAGCCCTTGGGGGAAGTGTTAACCCATGGGTAACTATCAACATCTTAAAATTTAATAAAATACAAATAAATATAACACTAATAACAAAAATCATTGAGCAAAATACCATTTTAAATTTATAGTCTAAAAATATCTATAATTAATTATAGAAATAAATTTCAAAGTACATTTATTTATTATCATTTGTAATTTAATAAAATTTGAAATACCATTTCAAAAGACATTCATAGGACACCAAATAAATTCCATATTTCTATGTCAAAATCATGTTCAATTTAATGCTATGATTATAAACCCAACTCATAATTTAATTACAACAACATTAAATTAGAAAATTTATAAAAACAATTAGTTTTTTCAAAATACCATAACGAAGAATAATTTTGTTCATCATTTAAAAAATTCTTTTGAAATTCTATTTCATAATCATCAATTCACAAAAATTCTCCCTTATTGGATAATATTAAAAAAAATATAAACAAATAATAAAAATTTAAACCAGTACAAATATCAAAACTCAGTTTGTGTCACCATTTTGAGACTATTATTAAAACTCTATTTAAATTATCTATTTCATCATACACTAAAAAGCCAAGAAAATCCTTCACAGACAAAAAAACTAAATATTCATATATGTTGAATTACAGGACCACCTACATCAACCATATATAAGTTTACACATTGATTGTCGACATCTATTTAGGCCCAAATCTGGGGAAAATAGAAAAGTAGATGAAAACCATGTAAATATGGAAATATTGTTTCATATATAAAATCATGACAACAATATTAAGTCAATGTCTAATTAATAATATTACTACAGTATCCAAGATCTCTCTAACATAGGATTCATCACTCTAAAAGTCCACAGAACATGACAAATATCCCATGGATAAAATGAGAAATGAGAGGGAAATATTGCATGAGGATACATGAAAAAATATGAAAAAATGAGGCATGATATAAAAATGGAATAGGAAAAAAATTGGATTATTTTAATGAGGAGAACTATTAGGACATATAGTTTTCTTAGTTGTGCACCGATTATGTGCACATAACTGTATGAGGCACTACTACCCACAGTTACAGGGTATAGATATTAAAATCAGGAGTAAACTATGTGAGTAACTCATATATATTTTAATTATTTTTCATGGGCCTCATGAATCATGAGAATTGTTAAAAGAATATGTTCTTTTTTGAAATAGTATTTACAGTTGTGGTATGTGGTCAGAAGAAACAATGATCCAACTATGTGTCCCAAGTTGTTTTCCTCTAATCTAAAACACCAATGAATGGAGGGAATAAAAATATCTATAAACCATTGATGCATATCTATATCATAATAAACATCCAAAAAACCCCTTAATGTTGTTAAAAATATTATAATTCTTACATTAATTCTAGATGATAAAACATTCTCATCCAAAAATAAAAAATTAGAGATCCTCCAAAAAAATTTAAACTCCCATACAGATAGAAAAATACATCCTATATCTCAAAGATGTATAAACTTAAAATTACAAATTCAATTAATTGACTTCAATATATCTTTTATTTCAAATATATCCTTCTTATATTCATCCATAAAATGTTTAAAATTTTATTTTAATATGTATTTATATGTTTCTAAAATAATAATCCACCCATTAAGAAAAAAATATCATTTTGTTTTAATACGGTTGTAATTAAAAATACCAGTGTGACCAGATGGTTCATGGAGTGAAATGATAGTTTCTTTTATAAAATATTTTGGTGTCCAAATATATTGTGGCATGCCTTTAGATTTTATAGAGTGTAAAACATTTCAAGCAGTATTCCACTTTGTGCTTCAATATTCACAATCCAATATGATTTTCCTAGTTGGAGATCATGTAATGATTTAAATCCCTTTATAAATTGTTTTTGAATCCAAAGAATGATGTTAAATTAAAAAATGATATATATTTTATCCATCTTTATGACACATGATTATATTCATGGTGTCTCTATCACAAATCTAGAACCTTTAATATCAACATAATTCTTTTTTTATGTGTCCAACCATATCCAGGCATGAATAACTATTTCAATAAGAACTAAAATATTTTCAATTAATACTTTAAAACACTATAGAAATGAAATAATATATTAGAAACACAATAAAATATGTATATGAAAATAAAAACACTATGAAAACATCGAACACAATGAAAACTATGAACTCATGGAACTATTGAATGATAAGATGTTATAAATGATACAAATAAAACACATCATTTTATCATGATGTATAATATGTGACTTGTATTACATTTTTTTGTAACATTAAAAATTAAATCAACACATCTCATCATTGATAAAAAATATTCAACACAAATACTTATTGTGAAATTAAACAATAATAAGATATATCACATCAGAATCAAACATGATCTCTTCACCCATATAATCATGATATTATCTTTTATAACATACATCCTCATGGGTTTTTCTCATATAGGGAAGCCTACCTATCAAAAAAAAGAATTTGTTGATGGAGAGAGTTCCCATATAATTGATATTTTACCAAGAAACACCTCATTACATTATGTGTGATTCAAGATGTTATTTTCATGGTATGTGCTAACTAATTATGTCGCAAAAAGTATAAACTAGAAGAGTTGTGTGGTTAGTCTCATTCCAGAACCTAGTGTTGTTTTAAAAACCCTATGTATAATAATATCCACTACAGTGCTACCCAACTGGTTTTATATTTTTACCATACGCTTATATAGTATCTAATGAGACATTCTGACCATCCAAATCATGACATTTCTGGATTTATATATCATAATCATGGATTTTTATACCCTATGCCTCCATATACATCAATGGAGATGAATCATTATCAGGGAGAGTTCCCTTATTTTATTATATTCTCTATATAAATCTCACAGTCACCCTACATGGGGCATGAGGAGTTAGTGCCATGGAATAACCTCATTAGTAATGTCGTGAAACCTGAAAACTAAACCATGGGATAGATAGTCATACCTCACGATAATCATGTTGAATTTAAATAAATTTACAATTAAGAAATTTTCAAGAATCTATATTAATTATAAAACAAATATGATTATCGTAACTTTAGTCTTGATGTTTGTAACTTTAACATGACCTTTAGAAATTGTAACCAAACTATTTGAATTGTAATCGTATTAGAGGAATATTAACTAAACTTATAAAATATTATCATGACATGAGAATAATATTTTCCATGAATCAGTTATATATATATTTATACTAATACTACATAATAAATATTGATAATTTTAAACTCATTGACATTTGACGTTCATTTTTAATAAAGTGAATTTTAATATATTTGGAAAAAAGAATAACTTGTATGTTAATAATTTTAATTTACAATTTTGAAAAATTATTTTGATAAAATTAATGCCATTAATAGAATGGAAATATAAAAATTATATAATTTTTATTTTATGAAAATTATCATAAAAACATTATATTTTATGTGAATTTTAAAAATATAGTTTTTGAATGTACAAATGTTTTATAATGTAATTCTGAGGTATTAATTAATAAATTGAATCTGAAAATGGATATAACAAATAAAATAGATTTAATTGGATTAATTTATTTTGAAAAATATTTGTCTTAATTTCTATACAAAAAATTTCAATTTTAAATCTTTATAAATCTTAAAGAATATCACAAAAAACAATATTTAAAATTGGGCATATTTTATTACATAAAATGATTAAATTCAGGCACCAAAATTATTGAAAATTAAAAAAAATGTAATATTTCTCAAATATTATTCTTAATTGAAATTATTAAAACTATTAAATATTTTTTAATTAATAATATATTCAAAATTTAAACAAATATAATAAATCATCTCCCCATTATAAATTTCCATTCACACATCCATGAGAAAATAATTTTTCAATAACTTCTTTTAGTTTCTGATCTATTCATTTATATTTAGCCATTCTTTATTAGAAACATAATATTATTTTATTGTAATTAAGATTTATTCCACCATCGAATTAAGGCCGAAGAAAATGATAAGCTTCAATGTCTAGGTAATATTTATAAATTCTTTTTTATCACATCCCCTATCCATTAATTGATTCTCCACCTATTCTTTATGAAACCCCCCTTAATTATTTTTCATTTATATTAATGTGGTATTATTTAAATTAGGTTAATTAAAAATTAATTTTTATAATAGACACAATTTATATATATCTCTACCAGTATTTTAATGAAGTCCCATTATTTTTTGATTTTATCCACCTATAATAATGTTTTTAATTAAATAATTTTTATTTAATTCATGTAAGGTTAATTTAGATAAGATATAAAATATAAAATTTCTAATTTATCTATTTTTTACTCTTCTATATCAAATTTAATTAATTAAGGACTATAAATTAATTAAAACATAGAAAGTGAAACATAATTAACAAAATTCAAATACATAAATTATAAAGGTATTGACTCTTCAATTGAATAGTGATAAATAAATTGTAATGATTATAATTGATCAATACTGAATCAAATGAATAAAATATTCTTATTTATTAATATTTTAACAAATATAAACATTTTATATAGGAGGCATATATGCATTAAAACAACATGGGACCTAAATTAATGGGAATCTTAAGACAAAATATTTTTTTTGGGTTCATCATTTCATTATCTCTAATTTAAGTGTGATTATTTCAAATAAATTATAAATAATTTTTAATTTTTCCATTTTATATTCATTTTAAATTCATATAAATGAAATATTTTGATTAATGTTAAGACAACTTCATGATTTTGGATAAAAATATTTTTCTCAAAACACTTCTAAATTATTCTTATGTTCATTTTAATAGTCTCTATAAAATATGGGCTTTTATTTTATAGTGTTACCCTTAAATGTATAAAATTATTTCATCCCCTATTATTTTTTTAGAACATCCATGTTTTATTCTTTAATATATTATTTAAAATAATATTATGAATCACATCAATTTTTCATTTGTTTAGTTGGTGATTTATTTTGATAAAAGTCCCCATTTTTTTGTCATTTTTGATTATGAGAATTTTTTGATTTCATAAGTGGGAATGAAATCATATATAACTCTAAATAAATGGGTTAAGTGACATATCCAATGATATGTCTACTAATTATTAACATTATTCTATCATTTTTCACATTTTATGAACTACTGATTTCTTACAAATATCATACATGTGATTATAAATCAACTATATTTAAGGTCTTATGTTATTAACCACTGGACACATGAGATAAAATTTTAGAGTTATTTATAAGGAAAATTCCATGTATCTTTAAACTATTTCAATATCCTTCTATTGAAGATGATACTATTGTGACATAATGATGATGATTCTACTCACCCATTTACTATATTGTTTAATATCCCAAGTTCCATCTATATTATCCCTATCCCAATATGATTACATCTTCCCTTTTAATTTATATATTACTTCATGTGATTATATTCAATAAGGATGTTATGAATGTATGTTTAAGGAAAATAATGAATAATTCAAATGTTTTTTAATTTATTTCGTGTGTTCAGATCGTATAAACCTATATTGTCTTAATAGAAAAAGCTAATAATAAGTTTTTTGAATTCTAATATTAATTTAGTTTTTCATTTGAATAATGTAAAAAATATATAATAATTTTGTCATTCAGTATATTTAATATCATGTCAATTTTTAAACAATGTGTTCATGATTTTATAAAATGATATCATAGGGAAAACTTTGGAATCCTATATGTCTATCATAAAATTGGTTATTCATGTGAATTAGTTAATAAAAATAATTTTATTACACATCTTTAATTTTTTTTCTAAAAATATCACACGTATTAGTTGGTAACAGCCCCATACACTGAAAAATTTACCATTTAAAAAATGGAGATAGAATATTTCTCAATGTTCAATGAGGAGGGACCACCTAATATATTAATGGTTACAAAAAAATTCGAAAAAATATAAAACATACACATCCTTTTAAATTAAAGTGAATAAATTATTATTTAATATTTATCATATTATTCGAGAATCACCCCATATATAATCCAGACAATTCCTATACAAATGAAATATTTACCCATGGGAACTAAGAAAATATTTCAACATTAATCTCTCAAAGGACCCTAAATGAAATTCATCCAACACCTTAGTGAATAGATGACAACAGTAAACACATATTTTAAAAATATGGGGACTCAAGATGTGATCATCATCACATTACATGTTCAATTTTCCAATTCTATGAATAATAACATGAACCACAGAGGTTGGATTCCTCCACCAAAGTGATAGAAATTATCCATTTAATCTTATTTTATATGAGAATGATCGATGATTAGTGGATATAGTAATTCCCGTTTACTGAATAATAATTTCAAAACTAGAGAAAATTTATTATCTAGAATTCATCTTTGTGAAAATGTATTTTATCATTCTATCATTTACAAGGAGATGAATATTGATAGTATATACATTGATTCTGATTCTAGTGTTTAGGGGTGTTGCTAAATTTATTAAGTGTATATTATTTAATAAAATAATTCTTCAAAGGTATTTCCCTAAATATATTTATACTAAGATTAAGAGATATTTTTTAGGGAATTAATAGAAGTATAATTTATTCATTTCATATTTCAATGTAAATTTCATAAGGAAAGAAAAGTATACCTTTAATTTGGTTATCAAACATTATTTAACATATATAGATTCATTTTTGAATTAAAACTGTATATCTAAAAGGATAATGTTATTATGTATGATGGTAGTTATGAGGAATTGGTTTTGTGTACTCTCGTAGTAGGGATAGGGTTTCAAGAGAGGTCCCATGAGCATAGAGATAAGAAATAATTGATGAAACTTCATATATAAGGGTCAAATAATAATGAAGGAAACAAGATAAAAACACTCAAATATCAAATATGATGAAAATGATCATTTAATTTACCTTAATTAAATATGAAAATACTTAAGTGTGGATGATATGTTCATCAAACTCATCAATACGAAATATGTATGGATGAGTTTGAGATATGAATACCACCTATAGGGTTGGTAAATCCATGTTGGGGAATTTTTAAACCAATAAAAAGATTTTATCATATTAATAATTGGGCTAATTAGAATCTTGATTCTTTTATTACCTTCTCCATATCATATGAAATTATATAAAAGCAGTTTAGATAATACATGATATTTTTACAAGGTTCACCATTGAATAAGAATTTGTATTCCTTGGAATGATCTAGAAAGGATCTTAACCACAAAACCACAATAAATGAATCATTTTAATATGGTTATAATAAGAATCAAATAACATTTCACCTATAATGTACTAAAGTCAGTTTATTTTTAATGTATTGTAAAATATGGCTTGATCATTATGATTCCTATAAAGAGAGTCTCCTCATTATTGACATGTTTCTTTGTGTTAATAATAAATTTTTCCACATATTGATAATACTATAGTATGTTACAATACAACATTGATCTTATACCTAATTCACCGTCACTATGTTACTTTCACAGTAGTAGGAAAGAAACACTCCATACTTATTTCCAACAGAAAATCTTATAGATGCACTATGTTCTACTTCTATTTGTCATAATATTATGAATATGGTGTAGAATAAGAAGTAAAACTCACCATGAAAAAAATTATTATCAATTTAATATATATTGGCTGGTCTCATCTTCTCCATCCTTAATCTTTTACACTAATATGTAATAGTGCACTACTATGTCTTGATATATTTCTTCTTCTTTGAAAACCCAACTACTATAAATTTTTTTTGTCTCCTTTATATAATTCCAAACCAAATTTTTGATTAATTTAACAATAAATATCATCTCAATAAGAAATCATCACAATTAATTCTTGTTTTTTATAAGAAATATCAATATTAAATGCATTTTCAGATCTCCATTATTCTTCTTGGTGCAAAAAAATATCTATACAACTTAATCGCATTGCACGTAAAATTTTATTTCATGTGAGAATTATCGTACAAATTTGAAGAAATTATTTCAACAACATCAATTGAACATCATGCATTCCTTTCAAAAAATCAATTTTTTTTAACCATACCTCATATAAAATGTTGTTCATATTATTCAATAGGCTGTTTTAATTCCATTATTTGTATCAGTAGATAATAAATTCGTTTTTTCGTTATAATAACACATCATTGATTTTTGGGTGTATTTTTATATATGTATGAAATTTATCACACACATTCACGAACACACTATAAGATACTACACTCATTACCATTGAAATCCTCGAAAAAATTCTTAGATATTATGCATTTACGCATGAACTATTTTCATCATGTAACAAAAAAAATATTTTTTATCTGTTCTTTCTCATGATAACTGCAAATATTAAATGTGGTTATTTATAAGAAAATAAAATTATTATTTCACATTGTTGACGCTCCTTTCGTCACAGAATCTAAAGATCGGAAAAGGGGAATATCTAAGCAAAAAGTGATTCATCCTTTGAAGAAACATCAAAAATCGACAAAGGGATGAACAAGGAGAACATTGCCCATAGGTCGCGCAAGTTCCCTCATGGTCGCGCAAGTACACTTGCGCGCCGACTAGTGGTCGTGCAAGTACTTGCGCGACGCCTTATGGTCGTGCAAGTGACTTGCGCGACCTAAGTGATAACCGCCCGGTAACCGCCCGGGGTCTTCTTTTGCCTATAAATAGACCCTGTGGGCCCCCCATTCGGAGGATCTTTTTCCAGAAACTCGGATTGAAGCTCCTGACGCCCAAGTCTCTTCTCAAAGCTTCCGGAACACTTCTAAGGTAATTTTTTACCTAGAACGGAAGATCTAAAGAGAAGAAGGAAGGCCTAAGTGTTGAAACTTATCAAACACTTGCGCGCCGACTTATTTCCTTCAATATAACTTGCGCGTACCTTTTCTGGAAGAACCTCAAGAGGATTCTAAAGTGATTAAAAAGAAGTCGCTCAAGTATTTCAATTCCGATTGAGAATCGCGCAAGTACCCCTCATGTCGCGCAAGTATACTTGCGCGACCAATACTTGTGCGCCGCCGCAGGACTTGCGCGCCTTTCAAGACTTGCGCGCCCCTACCTTTTTTGGGTGCCCGTCTTGCCCATGTCACCCCTCTTAAGCCATTACACCTTTCCTTTTCAAGATTCAGTCTTCAAGACACTCTTCAAAGCCATTTTATGGCATGATTTCTTGATTTGACTTTCTTATCTGAAAGGAATTCTGTGGAATATCTCTCAAAACCTAGTGATTTAAATATCCTTAAGTCACTAAATATGGAGAGTTCATTCATTCAACCTCATCCTTTAAGATGAGAGAATCCTTAACCTGGGTCTCCTTTTTAGGAATAATCCCCAGTTATAAGTCCTTTAATTTGGGCATCCTCCTCAAGAGTAAGCCCCAAATTCTTAAAGTTCCCAAACTTGGGCTTCCTTTTCAAGAGTAAGCCGCAATCTCAAATATGGGCATCTTCCTCAGGAGTAAGCCCCAATCTCAAATGTGGGCATCCTCCTCAGGAGTAAGCCCCAAACCTTAATTCCTTAACTTGGGCATCCTCCTTAGGAGTAAGCCCCAATCCTAATCTCACAACATGGGCATCCTCTTCAGGAGTAAGCCCCAAACCAAGTCCCCTAACCTGGGTCTCCTTTTCAGGAATAAGACTCAGTCATAATCTTGGGCTTCCTTTTCAGGAGTAAGCCCCAATCTCAAATATGGGCATCTTCCTCAGGAGTAAGCCCCAATCTCAAATATGGGCATCTTCCTCAGGAGTAAGCCCCAATCTCAAATGTGGGCATCCTCCTCAGGAGTAAGCCACAAACCTTAATCTCTAACCTAGGCTTCCTTTTCAGGAATAAGTCCCAGTCATAAACCTTGGGCATCCTCCTTAGGAGTAAGCCCCAGGTTTCTTAAACTTCTCTTAACCAGTCATAAATTACATTTGATTTGGGTTTCCTTTTGAGGAATAAAACCCAATCATAAGTCCCCTCCTAACTTGGGCATCCTCCTTAGGAGTAAGCCCCGAGATTAGAGTATTCAAATCTCCATGAAGCACATATAACTTTGTGGACCCTGTTCATGGATTTTCTCCCTAAAAGTAAATCCTAAACCTTCATCTATCTGGGCAGTCATCTATACATAAGCCCCAAAACAAATTCTTATGATTGCATCTTTTATGGCACAATTGTCTAAATTTTACCAATACCTCTTGTTTCTCACACCGAGCATGACTCACGTGAGCTTAGAGTGTAAAAGTAATTATGACATTCATCTTTGAGCCATCAATCATAAACATCATACCCCATTCCTCGAACTACGTGGGTTCTGATTCCTTTTCCAAAAGAAAGGATACGTAGGTAGCCCATTTATGGGTTCGATCCCAACTTTGAATTAATCTCTGTCCTTCTGAATGACAATAAACTTCAAGTGCCCCACTGAGTGGCTTTAAAACCAGCCTGGTCATAATAAATGACCAAGAGACTTTTATATAAATGTTTTGAAGGATACCATTGACCAAGAATCTCTAAACAGATATAGATGATTCTCTATTGATGAAGAACCTCGAATACCTATAAAAGATTCTCTAAATTTCTTGCATATTTAATCATTGATTGTTAAAACTAAAGGAAAGCACATTTTATACTTGGTAATGTAATAAGGATTCACGAACATAACTTAAATCTATAAAGAGAGTCCCAGAGTAGACAATAATTCCCCTCAAAAAGGTGTGATGAGTCCGACCTCCCATCCTCTCGACCAATGCAAATTCCTAAGTCTCATTAGTCCACAAGCTAATGAGCACCTGCCTTTGGAAAGTAGGTCCAAACGGATGTGGAATCATTGGATGTTTCCGGTTCTACGAACAAACCCGTTGGAAACCGATCGGAACGTTTGAATCTCCCGTCCAGGAGGTCATCCCCGGATTCCGTGCGAAACAAAAATGGTGAACCCGACGTGAATCCTTAACCAAGTTAAAATGATGTTTTTCTTATTTGTTAGGCCCCTTGGGCCAACAAATCAATCATTGACATGTGCTCATCCAAAAGATGCAGTGGCCAGATTCATCTTGATTATGTCTGTTATATGGAACAGGCACTCTTTTCTCAAGATCTTCTGCAAAAATGGCTTTCCTTAAATTCACCCCTATGAATACTGCTGCTGTGAACACCTCTACTGTGAGGTCTGCTGCTGTGAAAACCAATGCTGCTACTCCTGCTGGAATGTCATCCGCTCTGAGGATGACATCACCAACTCAGTGTCTTCAACGCTGTGTTTCTAATGCACTGGTTAAGGAGTACCGTCGCAACGGTACTATCCCAACTCTGGAGGCCGCTCGTCAAGCCCTCCAAGTTAACAATTATACCTGGTCGTCCGGACAACGGCGACTAGAAATCAAGAAGCAGGCGGTGCTGACTACCGTCTCCAACCGTTTCGGGTAGTTATCCCCGGAACGCAATTTCCATTCACTCCCTTACTCCGAGGAAGTGAATGAGCAGGTCCCTCGGGGCCTTAATTCAAAAAAACAGGAGTCCTTCCCGAGGACTCCCATCAACAATCGCCGCCAGACTCGTGCGGTAGTGCGCCCTCAACATGATGAGGGTACCGACTCCAGGCATTCAGCTCAGGTTCCTCGAACCCGAGCAGGCAAGATGAATCACCAGAGACGGAATCTGGTTAACAATAGGCAGGTTGTCATCCCTGCCATCTCCGGAGAAGTCCACCAACCTAACTTGGTGGCAAGCAACGAGCAGGCATACACACCTGTCCGTTTTAATTCAGCTGTCCAGCAGACTCGTCTGGCAGCATCAAGCCGATCCCGCCAGGCAATTCCGGCGGAGTACCATAGGCAGGAACATACACCTGCTTATACATCATCAGTTAGTCAGCAGGCTCGTCTGACTACATATGATGGATCTCGTCAACCGCGTTTAGCGAAGTGTAATCAGCAGGCACATACACATGCTAATACTAATCAGGTCTACCAACAGTCTCGCTTGGTAGCACCTGGAGAAGTTAGTCGGAAAGTCCCGACGACAAACAGGGGGCAGACTCAACTCTCTGCCTCCACACTTGAGTACTGTCAGGATTCACTGACAGGAAAAGGAGGACAGGAGCAGGCACATACACCTACTCCAAGCCCGGAATGGACGTATATCCCTATTCCGGCGGCTGAAGTCACCAAACATATTTTGTCAATGGTGAAAGAGCAGAAGCAAATTCCTGCTCATATTCTGGATGCTTGCCAGGATATCATAACAACTTCAGCATCATCTCAGGGATAGACACATAAATCTATCCCTAGCAATGGAGTGACACATCAACGATTCACTCCGGAACAGACACACACATCTGTTCCAGTCCAAGAGGGTTATGGGGCATACTCCCCCATATCATACGGACAACCAAGTCAGGCACATACACCTGATTTAAGTGGAGATCGTCAGCCTAACCTGACCATCTTTCCTGATCAGGCACATACACCTGCTCAGAGCAATCACTTTCGTCATCAAGTGGTTTCTAAAGCGAGTAAGAAGGCATCTAAGAAAAAGATCCGCCCAGCACAGTCAGGAGATCAAAGGCCAATCTGCAACCAAGCCTTGCTCGATGCTGGAGTTCTTGAAGCCCTCAAACATTTATCTGTCGGAATTCAAGATTCTACTCCCTCAGTTCCCAATAACAGGAACATTAATTTTGAAGGTCTTCAATAGACACTTCCTCATGAAGACTTGCTTCATGAAAATTCGGTCAATCTTGAAGTTTTTTCTTCAGATGAGAGCCACAGGAACCCTCTGTGTGGTCAGAAGGCCAAGGAGCAAGAGATTTCATCTTTTGCTATAACCCATCATGACGGTCCTCCTCATGGTGATGAACTTCGCTGCGAAAGTCCTCTCCGCAGTAGTGATTCACGTTGTCTCGAAAATTCTTCAGAAGACAATGTAGTGACGAGAAAGCCCTCCTATCTCGAGGCACTTGCAAACGTAAAACCAGTCATGTCTGATGCTTTACTATCGGCAGGTGAAACTCTTTCTCCATCAGAAGATAGCCTGGGGTTCAGGTTATTCTCCGAACCATCCCTGGGTCATTCATCTTCCAGTATGAATAGTGATATCTCTACCAATCTTGTTGAATCCAATGAAGCAACAAGGAAACACCAACTCTGGTCAAAACAGGTAGAAGAATCTTCATTTAATGATAAAGAGGAAATGCTGAACATGAGGAAAAAACTGGCAAAAGGTGAAGTACCAGTCATGTTTTGGCCTTTGGCTGATTCCCAATACGACATTCCAAAGATGTTGACGGATGATGGAATCCATGATATTCGTCTCAACATATGGAAAACTCTTTGTCAATTGAAGAAGAAGATATTATCTTACGATGAATATGAAAATCATCTTAAGATAATAGAAGGGTTACAACGCCAGATTGATTTGTCATCTCTATCAGTCTCTCGGTATCCGAAGGCTGAAAAGCAACAGAGAACCCTTCAACGTTCATGCCTTGGCGCACTAAGAAGATTGCGTCAGTTAATTTCCAATGCTCCATCTGATGTTCATATCAGAGGATGGGGTGTTCATGGAGCACTACATTTCACAGTGCTTTCCGGTCAGCAAAGCCCGCCGAAAATGGTCTCATGCAATGTTATTGCCCATGGCCGGCCACAGTCAATGGGCTTTGTTCATAATCAAAAGCTTGCTCGAGAACAAGCTTCAACTAGTTCCTCTCAAAATCAAGTATATAGAGAACAGGTTGTTGAATTGCTCCTACATCAAGCAGGCGAGAATATTGCACAAGCCTCTCGTCTGGAGCAAACACGTCATCAAATGACGGAAGTTTCGGAAATCATCCAACGGTCTGTTGAACCAGGTGATAAAAGTGGATACAGGTTAATGCATCCAGCTAATTTCCGAACTAAGATTCGCAAGATCAAGAGAGATTTCAAGAAGATATCAGACATAGCATGTCAAGAGACACCCCAGCTTGCCAGACTAGGGACTTCTCTAACCCAACCCTCAGAGTCAACGAATGGGATTCGAGGAGTTGAGCGGAAGCAGCAGGAACACCCCCAGTCCACCGGACTGGGGACTTTTTCAAATCTTCAATCCTTCCCTCAGAGAAAGTCAGTATTCTCTCGATTAGGGAATAAGCCTCAAGAGGAACGAAGAGCCAAGCTGTCAGGAGATTCTCTCCAAGTGACGGTTCTCCAAGAAATTCCTGAGGGATCAAGTCAACGGAATGCCATGTCTCATCATGGACATAGAAGGAGACAATATCACAGAAATGCTGATAGAAAGGATTCCATGCAATATGCATCCATTAATGTCATCAATGTCGTTGCTGCTGATTCACCAGATGAGGCTCAATCAGAAGGATCAGACGAAGAGGTCCCTGCTCAAGAAGTCGCGCACACAGACCTAAATGAAGAAGGTGTGCGCACACGTAATCAAAGGCTTACCCAAATCTGGGTATTCCTTCAAGTAACCCACTTCCCCCTCTCCGAAAAGGATCCAATAAGGGGAAAGGTAAGAATCAGGTTACTTCTCACCCTTCCTCTGAAGGAGGTCAATCGCTCTCATTAGAGCAAAGGTTTGCACAATAGGAGGAAGAAATGAAAGAATTAAGAAGGTTGAATGCAGAACTACTTCAGAGTAGTCTTCTTCTTAAGAATGCTGAAGTCCGATAGCCGAAGGAATTTGTTGTAACTACTGAGATGGATCAAGAATATCCTCCTTTATCAGTACACCCACAGAGGTCTAATCCTACGGGTCAAACGCAACAACGGTTGGCAGCACTACCATCAGTTACAGTGCCAACCACCACGTCTGTCCAAGCTCCATTCATTGCACCTACCCAAAACCAAGTTCAACCTGATGTTTCTCAAAAGTTAATAACTACTATTGAGTCATTA
This sequence comes from Viscum album, assembly GCA_963277665.1. Taxonomy (NCBI): domain Eukaryota; kingdom Viridiplantae; phylum Streptophyta; class Magnoliopsida; order Santalales; family Viscaceae; genus Viscum; species Viscum album. The sequence continues at coordinate 599,644,339 of OY728144.1, forward strand.
ACAGCTCGGTTAGAAACTATGGAAGGGAAACGGGCGCAAGTTCAACCTGAAAAGAAAGTTTACCCTGAATGGGTAGATTCAATTTCTCCTCCATCCAGTTTTGGAAACCCTATTTTCCCTACTTTCAATGGATCAGGTGACCCTGAACAACATTTGACGCATTACGTATCTTGTTGTGATCCTATGATGGGAAATCCAGAGCAGCAAGAAGCAGTGAAACTCAGATGCTTCGTGCGAACCTTGCAAGGACCAGCTTTTGTCTGGTATACAAGCTTGAAATCCCGATCAGTCATCGGATGGGAGGATCTTCGTCAAAAATTCCTTCTTCAGTTTAGCTCAACTTTGCCAAAAACGACAGTTTTCAATCTTACAAACTGCAAGCAAAGGGAGAATGAAAGAGTCTCTGATTTCATTGCTTGTTGGAAGGGATTAACATATTCCTTGAGTTTATCACTTCCTCAGGAGGAATTGTTGCCAATCTGTGTGGCAAATTTGCGTGATGAATTACGCACGCCATTGATCCCTGTGAAATACACAGGAGGGTTTCGAGACCTTACTTCAATCGCTCAACAGATTGAAGATTCCCTTATACAGGTTAAGGTTAAATCTCGTGTAATTCCATCAGCTCCAGGAAGAAGAATGGGTAAAGCAGAAACTGCTACAGTTATGCTTAAACAGGCACCTGTACCTATTTCTACTTCAAAACCTTCATCTTCTCGAAGGGCTCCACCTCCTGAACGCCAACAACAAAGGATGTTTCGTCCAAATGATCAAAAAGATCAACGACGAAAACAATTTGAGGATATGAAGAGTAAAACATACTCTTTCCGAAGTGAGCAAGTTCCTGGTTACTTCATTTCAGCTTTGGAAAATAATTTTGTTCAATTACCAGTGCCGAAGAGGCCAAACAAGGAAGGAGATGAAGACCGTCCCAATTATTGTCCCTTTCATCAAATGTTGGGGCATCCCATCCAGGAGTGTTTTGTCTTTAAAGACCTCCTGCAAAAGATGGTCGACTTAGGACAAGTCAAATTAAAGGGTTCTTCAGCTCATGTAGCGTGTATTACCGCTACAGATCCAGAAGAAGGAGGCGAGTGGCAGGAAGTCAAAAGCAAAACTACGAAAAAATATGATGATTGGATGGTCAGAAAGACAATCAATCGGACCCATTCCATTTTGCGAACACAATTGAAGAAGCCAATTGTGTCTCCTACATGGGGATTATGCCATCAGAAAGGAAGAATTAATCCCTTTGTATGATTACGTCAGAGAGTTAATGTCAGAATTCCCTTCAGAACCGACATTTTCTTATGTCCCAAGATCACAAAATGCTCAAGCTGATGCACTGGCTAATATAGCCACAGCTTTAGCAGATCCAAATCGGGACGAGACAACCATCGGTATTGCCCACCGTCATGCAATTTCACCCTATGTTCAAGTCAGAACAGAGGAAATTAATGAAATTAGTCCCATTCCTGAACCATATGGTCATACTACAGGATGGATGTCACCTATCAAGGAATACCTTCAAAATGGAGCACTTCCACCTGATAGAGCTGAGAAAGAACAAATTCGGCGACGTGTGGTCAATTTTACTCTTTATGATGGTCCAAACCACCTCGAGAAAATTCTCTACAAACGTGGTTTTGATGGAGTTCTCTTCAGATGTATTGATGGTGAAGAGACAATGGCTGTCATAAAAGAAGTACATGCAGGAGTCTGTGGTGCCCACCAGTGTGGACATAGATTGTCTGATCAAATTCGAAGGCTTGGATACTTCTGGCCTTCAATGATACAAGATTGTGTTAATTTCACAAAGAAGTGTCATTCATGCCAAGTATATGCCAACTTCATTCATCAACCTCCAGAGTTGCTTCATACCGCTAAATACTCATGGCCATTTTCCACATGGGGAATGGATGTGGTGGGACCTTACCCTTCAGCTACAACCAAGCAGTTTAAGTACATTCTTACTGCTACTGATTTATTTTCCAAATGGGCAGAGGCAGTACCTCTCAAAGAAGTCAGTTCTAAATGCATTGCTAGCTTCATCAAGTCTAACATCATTACTAGATTTGGTGTCCCTCATACCATATTGACGGACAACGGCACCAACTTCTGTTCTTCTGAGATAAAGAAATTGTATCAAGAATACAACATTAAGTCCAACCATTCATCTCGATATCATGCAGCGGCTAATGGCCAGATAGAGGCCTTTAACAAGACTCTTTCAAATATACTGCAAAAGATGGTGGATAAAGATAAGAGGTCATGGCCTGATAAACTCTATCATGCTTTATGGGCTTATCGGACTACCACTCGCAATGCAATGCGGTCTACTCCATATTCACTGGTATATGGAACAGAAGCAGTCTTGCCAATTGAAGTTCAATTGCCCTCACTCAGAATAGCCATTTGTGATCAGTTATCAACAGATCAGTAATCCCAAAAGCGGTTGAATGAATTGGAACAGTTAGATGAGAAGAGATTGTGCACTTTACACCACTTGGAAATCTATCAGAATCGAATAGCACGAGCTTTTAACAAAAAAGTTCGTCTTCGTTCGTTCATTCAGGGAGAATTGGTATTGGTTCTCAGAACACCAATGATACCAGGAAAGAAGCCTCCCAAGCTTGAACCAAAATGGGAAGGACCTTATTCAATACATAAGGTCTACTCCAATGGAGCGTATTCTCTGATCTCAATGGATGGAGAACACATCACGACTCCAACTAATGCCAGATTTCTGAAGAAGTATTTTGTATAAACACAAAATATTGTTCCCAGAACCAAGACTCTTACATTTGGTTCATACAACTATGGTCCGGTATGACCTTAAACTGCAACTATGGTCCGGTATGACCTTAAACTGCAACTATGGTCCGGTATGACCTTAAACTGCAACTATGGTCCGGTATGACCTTAAACTGCAACTTTGGTCCGGTATGACCTTAAACTGCAAATATGTCCTACATGACACTAAACTGTATATGTCCGAGATGACATTAAAATATATTTTGTCCGAGATGACATTAAACTATATTGTGTCCTAGCAACATGACATTAAACTGTGTGGCACTTTCATCGTCCAGCATGACGTTAAACTGTGTCAGTTCCCTTATCGTCCAACATGACGTTAAACTGTCACATTGGTTACTAATATGTCCTACATGACACTAAACTGTATATGTCCGAGATGACATTAAACTATATTTTGTCCGAGATGACATTAAACTATATTGTGTCCTAGCAACATGACATTAAACTGTGTGGCACTTTCATCGTCCAGCATGACATTAAACTGTAAAAAAGTCCCCAGAACTAATATCCTCATATTGGTTCACCTTAGTCCTAGCTACATGACTTTAAACTGTACAGCAATGGTCCGGTATGACCTTAAACTGCAAATATGTCCTACATGACACTAAACTGTATATGTCTGAGATGACATTAAACTATATTTTGTCCGAGATGACATTAAACTATATTGTGTCCTAGCAACATGACATTAAACTGTGTGGCACTTTCATCGTCCAGCATGACATTAAACTGTAAAAAAGTCCCCAGAACTGATATCCTTATATTGGTTCACCTTAGTCCTAGCTACATGACTTTAAACTGTACAGCAATGGTCCCGTATGACCTTAAACTGCATCATCCCTAGTCCATGTATATGACCATAAACTATTTGCGAATCCCTTATGTCCAGCAAGACGCTAAACTGTGACGTCCTAAACTACATGACGCTAAACTGTATAAAAGTCCCTCACGTCCGGAAAGACGTTAAACTATATAATCATCAAAGGTCCAGCATGACATTAAACTGCACCATCCACGGTCCATGCATATGACCTTAAACTATTCACACTTTTGTCCAACATGACATAAATGGTGTGTTATTTTGTCCTTACGGCATGACATTAAACTGCACAGTCCCCCTTTCGTCCAATATGACGTTAAACTATTTTTTTTCCCATCGTCCTAACTACATGACGTTAAACTGTACAGAAAATCCTTGATAGGTCCTACATGACATTAAACTGTATTTTGTCCCTGCTACATGACACTAAACTATGCAGCACCAATAGTCCTAACTGCAAGACTTTAAACTGCATAGTCCCTTTTTTTTATGTCCTACATGACATTAAACTGTGCATCGTTAAGGTTGTTATTACCTCTTGTTTCTCACACCGAGTATGACTCACGTGAGCTTAGAGTGAACATCAACCATAACACTCCCTTTGGGCCGCTAACCATGTGTAAGTCCCAACAACATTTTAATTAGATCGTTGTCCCCAAGAACAACTTGATCATTAATTCATTCTTTAATTGAACTACATAGACTTTGGTCCTTGCCCTCCAGGCTGGGTATGTAGGCAACCTCCCAGGGTTCAAGCCCAAAAACAATCTCTTCACATCGGTTCACCACCATCTCATATGATGTTGATTTGTGAAACCGCCCCTGGAATCAATATCTTTACATTGATTCACTTTCATCCTTGTTATATGACGTTAAACTATACAACACTTTTTGTTCGGTACGACAATAAACTACAATATTCTTTGATCTCCTCACTTGAGAGAGAACTATTATTGACATTGATTTTTCAATCATGGTTCATTTCAAAAAGACTACGTGCATACATGGTAATGCCTAAATTTTTTATCTCAGGTTAAACCATCATTGCACTAAAGTCCCCTTTCACCCTTCACATGTACGAACCAAATTTGTACAAAGGGTAGTTCTAGAACTACGTGGACTTGATTCCCATCCTTATGGGATACGTAGGAACATTCGAGTGTCCCTCGAATCCAGTCCCAAGTCTTTTGGGCCTAACCCCAAATTTCACTTTCAGTCCCTTGGCTGAAAAGTCTTCATGAAAACACGCACTGTGTATTCATTATTATGGTCCGAATTCTATGACCCTAAACTAAGATCACTCATACTTTCGTCCTGCACGACGTTAAACTGCATTTCAAGAACTACGTATGGCTTGATTCTCATTCTTATGAGATACGTAGTGAAGTCCAAATTTCAATTCAGGACCCAGCCACAACATGATTATGGTTTTCATTGACCTATGTATCTCTATATACATTGGACAATACCCATCTTTATGTGTTATAATCCTAACCTTAAATATTTTCAGATCTTCATAACCCTTTTCATGACTTCTAGTCACAAAAATGTCAAACTTCTGAGAATTCTTTTTCCTGACTATGCAGCACGTGCCCATAGGTGGCCTTGCATAATCAGTCCACATAACAGACTTGTCAGCCGAAAGATGCTATTTATTTGACCATGTAGCCAATGCCCATAGGTGGCCCTACCTATTTCAACCCCCTAACGGGTTTTGTTAAATAATAGTAACTTCATTCTTGGGAAGAATGCCTCTTTTTTCCTTATTTGTCTTAAACGACAGTATGTAGGGATCCGCAAAAAATAGCCATCCTTAACATATTTGTCCCATATCTTTTTTTTTCATGATCTGAAAGTATTCAAGTCTATGGTTTATTCTTCTTCCCTACGTTTGGGTCAGACCTTCGTAGGAGTGATATTCATATAGTTCTTCGATGTTCTTATTCGGAAATATCTTCTCCATATTCAAGTACCTCTTTCCATACAACAAACTCTATACTTTAGAAAATTTGAATCTCCGTAAACTTTCACTGGCTTTTAGCACTAGGAAAGTAAATTTCTGGGAGTTCTTTTGCCTGACTATGCAGCACGTGCCCATAGGTGGCCTTGCATAAAAAGTCCACATAACAGACTTGTCAGCCAAAAGATGCTATTTATTTGACCATGCAGCCAATGCCCATAGGTGGCCCTGCATATTTCAACCCCCTAACGGGTTTTGTTAAATAATAGTAACTTCATTCTTGGAAACTACTTCTTCTAATGCCTTTTAGATCTTTTTCATATCATTCCTCAGATTCAAATATTCTTAAGCCATAGTTTACATTTTTTCCCTCATGCTTGAGTATGGTAATATGTTTTTCAGATAAATTGTCAAGGAATTGAATCCATTTTTAAATCCATTTCGGTCAAAGCTATTTTGACCTTAAACATTAGCCCCTTTATGTCCGGCGTGCATTACTTTAAACTTCCCACACAAAAGACAAAGAAATTCTGAATAAAATTCAAGTTCCAGCACACTTGCGCACTGCCTTCTGTGCCCTAAAGACTTGCGCGCCCCCTTTTCCTTTGGAGGGATTCAATTTCCTCAGAGTCAAATCCTCATTTCTCTCCGGATCCAACTCTGAGGGGGGACTTTTGTTGACGCTCCTTTCGTCACAGAATCTAAAGATCGGAAAAGGGGAATATCTAAGCAAAAAGTGATTCATCCTTTGAAGAAACAACAAAAATCGACAAAGGGATGAACAAGGAGAACATTGCCCATAGGTCGCGCAAGTTCCCTCATGGTCGCGCAAGTACACTTGCGCGCCGCCTAGTGGTCGTGCAAGTACTTGCGCGACGCCTTATGGTCGTGCAAGTGACTTGCGTGACCTAAGTGATAACCGCCCGGTAACCGCCCGAGGTCTTCTTTTGCCTATAAATAGACCCTGTGGGCCCCCCATTCGGAGGATCTTTTTCCAGAAACTCGGATTGAAGCTCCTGACGCCCAAGTCTCTTCTCAAAGCTTCCGGAACACTTCTAAGGCAATTTTTTACCTAGAACGGAAGATCTAAAGAGAAGAAGGAAGGCCTAAGTGTTGAAACTTATCAAACACTTGCGCGCCGACTTATTTCCTTCAATATAACTTGCGCGTCCCTTTTCTGGAAGAACCTCAAGAGGATTCTAAAGTGATTAAAAAGAAGTCGCTCAAGTATTTCAATTCCGATTGAGAATCGCGCAAGTACCCCTCATGTCGCGCAAGTATACTTGCGCGACCAATACTTGCGCGCCGCCGCAGGACTTGCGCGCCTTTCAAGACTTGCGCGCCCCTACCTTTTTTGGGTGCCCGTCTTTCCCATGTCACCCCTCTTAAGCCATTACACCTTTCCTTTTCAAGATTCAGTCTTCAAGACACTCTTCAAAGCCATTTTATGGCATGATTTCTTGATTTGACTTTCTTATCTGAAAGGAATTCTGTGGAATATCTCTCAAAACCTAGTGATTTAAATATCCTTAAGTCACTAAATATGGAGAGTTCATTCATTCAACCTCATCCTTTAAGATGAGAGAATCCTTAACCTGTGTCTCCTTTTTAGGAATAATCCCCAGTTATAAGTCCTTTAATTTGGGCATCCTCCTCAAGAGTAAGCCCCAAATTCTTAAAGTTCCCAAACTTGGGCTTCCTTTTCAGGAGTAAGCCCCAATCTCAAATATGGGCATCTTCCTCAGGAGTAAGCCCCAATCTCAAATGTGGGCATCCTCCTCAGGAGTAAGCCCCAAACCTTAATTCCTTAACTTGGGCATCCTCCTTAGGAGTAAGCCCCAATCCTAATCTCACAACATGGGCATCCTCTTCAGGATTAAGCCCCAAACCAAGTCCCCTAACCTGGGTCTCCTTTTCAGGAATAAGACTCAGTCATAATCTTGGGCTTCCTTTTCAGGAGTAAGCCCCAATCTCAAATATGGGCTTCTTCCTCAGGAGTAAGCCCCAATCTCAAATATGGGCATCTTCCTCAAGAGTAAGCCCCAATCTCAAATGTGGGCATCCTCCTCAGGAGTAAGCCACAAACCTTAATCTCTAACCTGGGCTTCCTTTTCAGGAATAAGTCCCAGTCATAAACCTTGGGCATCCTCCTTAGGAGTAAGCCCCAGGTTTCTTAAACTTCTCTTAACCAGTCATAAATTACCTTTGATTTTGGTTTCCTTTTGAGGAATAAAACCCAATCATAAGTCCCCTCCTAACTTGGACATCCTCCTTAGGAGTAAGCCCCAAGATTAGAGTATTCAAATCTCCATGAAGCACATATAACTTTGTGGACCCTGTTCATGGATTTTCTCCCTAAAAGTAAATCCTAAACCTTCATCTATCTGGGCAGTCATCTATACATAAGCCCCAAAACAAATTCTTATGATTGCATCTTTTATGGCACAATTGTCTAAATTTTACCAATACCTCTTGTTTCTCACACCGAGCATGACTCACGTGAGCTTAGAGTGTAAAAGTAATTATGACATTCATCTTTGAGCCATCAATCATAAACATCATACCCCATTCCTTGAACTACGTGGGTTCTGATTCCTTTTCCAAAAGAAAGGATACGTAGGTAGCCCATTTATGGGTTCGATCCCAACTTTGAAATAATCTCTGTCCTTCTGAATGACAATAAACTTCAAGTGCCCCACTGAGTGGCTTTAAAACCAGCCTGGTCATCATAAATGACCAAGAGACTTTTATATAAATGTTTTGAAGGATACCATTGACCAAGAATCTCTAAACAGATATAGATGATTCTCTATTGATGAAGAACCTCGAATACCTATAAAAGATTCTCTAAATTTCTTGCATATTTAATCATTGATTGTTAAAACTAAAGGAAAGCACATTTTATACTTGGTAATGTAATAAGGATTCACGAACATAACTTAAATCTATAAAGAGAGTCCCGGAGTAGACAATAATTCCCCTCAAAAAGGTGTGATGAGTCCGACCTCCCATCCTCTCGACCAATGCAAATTCCTAAGTCTCATTAGTCCACAAGCTAATGAGCGCCTGCCTTTGGAAAGTAGGTCCAAACGGATGTGGAATCATTGGATGTTTCCGGTTCTACGAACAAACCCGTTAGAAACCGATCGGAACGTTTGAATCACCCGTCCAGGAGGTCATCCCCGAATTCCGTGCGAAACACACATGTACAATTTTGAAATGTCCAAAGAATTCTTCTTATTCATAGAAACAAATTAGTGCATGAACATTCTTCTTTATGAAATCATCAAACCATTGTGGAACCAGTTCTTCAAAAATAATAGTGGGAGTACATGAATCAATCAATAGCTTGTGGTAAACAAAATATTCAAGAAACAAGAAAATGGTATAAACAATAGCTATGTGTTTACAAAACTCCTTTATATTGAATATGCGAAGAATGTCATTATTCACACAACATATTCTTAGAACTCCCCACTTCATACTGCTAAGCATTATTTTTATTCAATTATTACCCTTCACTTAAATGTAATATCGGAGGTGCTCTTATTTATCATAAAAACTAGAGCTCTTGAGAATTGGAGAGTGGTTTCAACCTCATATCGATCAGTTAATGTATGTTTATATGAGAAATTCATATCCTCTCACTTCCTTGGAATCCAACTAATCATGATATTACAATCATATTATTTATGAATTCTCAAATGACATATGTATTATTTCTCCAAAATGGGTTAATAAAATCCACAAAATCTGGGAATTCTGCTTCAGGACTGATATCTCTTCAATAGTGTATAAATCACATTAATCTGATTGTAAACGCTCATAATCCATCTTACTAACTGTTTGAGGTAAAAAGGCCTCATGAAACATCAATTGTACATCTGATGAATATTGTTTCACTAATTATTCATATAAATTATGAGTATAAATATTGATGACTCTTTTGATCACGTGGATATCAATATTTATACTATAGTTTGATCACTAAATCCTTGGTTTCAATTGACGGTTTTTTGGCCATGTATTCTGGTGAACATGTGGCTTTGGTGAGTAGAGGGAAGAGGAAGATGATTGTCATATTCATCTAATTGCACTTAATGTTTTTTGATTTTTTTATTTGAGTGTATGATTTTTGGGTTAATTTTTATAAAAATTCATCAAATGTGATAATCCATAATATTTATTATTGAATAAATATTGGCTATTAATTTAAGGATGGTGACTTCTTTATATTTACTATCAAGAATTAATATCACTCACTGGTTCTCATGTTATCCCCTTGAAAAAATACTTTAATTCCCTATAATATATGAATAAATTAAATAAATAAAATTTTAAGGGAATAATTTGGATCCTCCTTTCTTCATCACTATAAAAAAAGGGATAAAATATTTTTTCTCCACCATTTTTCTCCATTTGATCTAGTAATCATGCTTTGACATCTGAAAACATGTTCTGATTTAATATTTGGAAAATTTTATCTCATCACATCTTCCTATGATTTATATAGAGAACATTTATTATTAATTTCCTTCAAATAATGAATCATTATTTCCCCGATTAAGGGACATTTCATATTCTTGTAAAAGAGATATACAACCTTTTTCAATATTGCATTTTTTCTTGCATTTATCACCTAGAATTTCTTTGACATAATTGATTACTTTTTTAAAAAACTCTTATTGAATTTTTCTTTATCATGTGAAATCATTTCATTTATTTTTCACTATCCTTGGATTGTACCTTATCTATTTTTCGCATTCCTTCAAAATAATTTGGATAGATAGGGAACTCATTATTTAGAACTATTGTAGCATGTTGGGATATTCCTCATAGATTCTTGTGAGTTACATCCAACTCAAATTTATTTTGGATGATGCACTTTTCAAATAATTTTATTATGAACACATGGAATTATGATATTTTATTCAAGAAATTATCATTTAATATTATTTTTCACAACATTGTTATGATTTCAACCCAAGGTAGCATCTTCATTCATAGCAACATTTTAGTTATGATTTTCTAATTAACATTGGATAAAAGTTAAGGTGATAATTTAATAACCTTGTGAACCCTTCAATTTCATATATCACATATGTTATCATGCATCAATTTTTTTTAGTAACCTGATTCATCTGAATCAATGGATGCTTCATAATAATCACTTGTTTTCTCCACCTTGATATGGGATATATTTTTTACTTAAAATTTAATGGATTATTCCCAAAAAAAATTCAACATTCCAAAATTTGTTTCATCAACCATAATGATCATCAAATATTGATTTCTAGATATACTTATTATAATTTTTTGGGTGTTTTATAGGGATGTTTGCGAACCTTGTAGGGAACCAACTTATACAAAAAAATTCATATCCATCCTAGAAACAGTGAAGGCTGCTTATCACCATTCTTCATCCATACCTATTTATAATTTTTTTTCCAGCTATAATTATTCATAAAAATATATTTAGAAACATTTTTATAAGATTACTTAGGTGATACCTAGTTATTCATAGTTTCTTTAAGATATATCATTGAAAGAAGTCATGATCTCCTTATCACATGTTGATGTCCATTTAACCATAGAATACTCCAATGATAATTGATTGAAATTGGAAACTATTTCCTTCTTTTCTGATGTCTCATTATATATCTTATTGAGATTAGATAAATTGTCTTCAAAATGGAGACATTTCATATTGATGATGAATTTATAATTTTAAATCATAATAATCTTACCTTCATAGTCCCTATTGATTCAATCAACATTATTATCATGTAGATTAAGGTTGTTTTGAATCAAATATTCATCTTCCTTGATCTTGTTGCGTATTTCCTACCATTAGAAACCCATGAAATAATTTCTATTTTTAAGTTATCTTCAATTGCATGGATCATTTCCTCTAGAGTTATATTGACTCCCTCATTCTATTCAAATTGATAGAGGCATTCTAAGGAAGTTATTTGAAGTTTATTCTGTTTCACTTCAATGGATCCAACCTGTCTATAAATCTATAAAAATTCTATAGTTTTTTCTTAAAATCTATTCTCTAAAACATCCCCTTCTACATATAGTTTTCTCATCTAGTCCATAAATAAACATTGAATGAATCTAAAGACAAGGGATGATCATTCAATAGGAATATGATACAGAAAAACTATAAATATACCAACTTAAAATTATTGAGATGTTGTATATTAACAATCATCACAACTTGTAGTATTATCTCGATCTTATAGATAGATTTAAAATTTAATAAAACATTCCACCAAATAAATATGTGTATGAAGGTCATCCCAATTATTGGTGGAAACTTGTTCCACCTTCTCATTATATTAAAAGCTTGACTTGTGATCCTTGATTCCAAGACATGGATAAATATATACCTCTTCTTCATTGGATGAGAGAGACTTATATTCAATTTTATCTTGAATTTATTTTTCATGTTCCTCATGGTATTGGTAGATATATAATGTATCTTAGAGATAACATAATCATTACCAAAACCGCACATCATTGTTTACTATGGAAAGAATCTTAAATCATCAAATGAAAATAGATTCACTCTTGATAATCCAATAGAGGTGAACCTTCCCATTGATACAACTTTTATGGAGCATTTTGGGATATAAATAACAGCAATATGGGGTGAATCAGTATTGGGGACATTTTAACACAATCAAAAAATAGTTTAACTTTACCTATTATAATTTTAATAATATATATTATCTCATTCCCCTTCCCATGTCTCATACAAGTATATGGAATGAGTAAATATAGAACACAATATTTTTAAATGGATTATTACTCAATAAGAGTAGTTATTTCTTTTAATGGGTGGTAAATGATCAATACGAAAAAAACTCTAGAAATCATTCCTTTTAATGTGGTTACAATAAGTAAGAAATACCCTTTTACTAGAAACTCACTATAACTAATTGAGTGTGAATTTTTTCAAGAACATTGATGGATATTTTTATTTCTTATGAATATAGTATCCTATTTTTTTATAAGGCTCTTTGAATAAAAAATAATTCCATCCACCTATTGATACTACTAATTTCTATTATATTATTTATTTGATCTTCTACATACTTATTCTTAAAATTGATACTTTCACATATGTAAGAAAAAAAACTCTCCTTACTTCATTCTAGTAGAAAACATGATAACTACACTGTCTTCTTATTATGTAATTTATATTATAGTGAATACGTTGTGGGATAATGAACACAATTATCCTTGACTGAAATTATTATTAACTGAATATATATTGGCCAGTAACTTCTTATTCAATCTCAAATATTTGAAAATAATATATAAATGTGTATAAAAATTTCATTTTCTATTTCTTCATCAGTACGGAAAAATGCACTAACACGTCTTAACGTTTTTATAAAATCAGAAAATACCATTGTGATTATTAAAAAAAAATCTTGATCATTTCAATACAATTTCATCAAAATTAATTCATATTCTTTGATACACAATATCATGAGTTTATGTAGTATCATTTATCCTTTCTTATTCATGGTGTAAGAAGTATTTATGAGACTCAATAGTACCACACCTAGAATATTATTTCATGAAATAGTGATACTTTTCCTTTCAAAAAATTCGTTTAGTCAGTTCAATGTCACATCGTTCATTCCTTTCATATAAATATCAATATTTTTAACCACTGTCACTAATGATAAATTTTTCATGTAACTAAATGAGATAATACAATTCAATTTTGTGTCCCAATTGAGAATGAATTAGAGTTTTATATGAAATCACACCACATTTATGATTGGGTGACTTTTTATTTATGAATACAAGTTATCACACAAAATCATGCACACCCTATAAGAAACGAGACTTACTACCTTGGTTCTCATGGAAAATGTTCTTATGAATTATGCATGTATGAATGTGATGTTTTACTCCACATGTCATTATATATTCTTCGTTCAATAAAACCACAACCTAGTATTCTCCTCTTACTTAGGAAAACCACAACATGTCCATGCGGTTCATTATTACATAAAAAATGGAATGATATATCTCATTTTTTTGAATAAGTGCAGTGAAATATTCTTCACTGCACAAAAAAACATTGTGGGAGAACCTATTTCTCTATGACATTAAGATAATTTTCATGGATCCAGTTCTTTGTGAATCACAATGGGTGTTTGGGACTGAAGCACTAACTTACCATACCATCCTTCTTCACGAAACATGAAGAGGGTGTCAACACCAGTGTGTTTGTGAAAATGCTTCACACAGTAGGTGTGGGGAACATCCTTATTCACACAACAGATGTGTGGAACATCCCACTTATTGATACCAAGGAGGGTTATGGTTTTATTATTCCAATTCACATAACTATAATACCAAAGATGATCTCTTTTACAAAGAAAATGAGTTCTCTGGAATGTAGGAAAATTGATGCAACCTCATATGGCTTGGTTCATAGATATTTATAAGATAAATTGACATCCTTCCATCACCTTAAAATACTTCATATTTTTTCTTGAAAATAATGATTTTTAAATAAATGAATACATCAACATTTATTTATTCTTTAATGGTAAAAATAAATGCCGAAAATCCTGGTGTTCTTTCTTCATGACTCGTATCTCATCTGTGGTGAATAAATCAAGTGAATGTGATCATAAACTCATACAATCTGTCTTCCAGAATGATCGATCTCGATTTCCATCGTGAATTTTAATTTTCATATTTCCAGAGATTGTTTTCAAGAATTATGCATTTAAATTATAAAAACTATGTTCAATGAATCGTTCGATCATGTTCTGCTCAATATTATGACCAAAATTGGATCGTAGAAGCCTTCCATTCAACCAAGGGTTATAAAACCAAATTCTCTAATGACAGGTGTCGTAGTCAACTGGCAGGAGGATGAAGATGATGGCGCATTTGAATAATGTGTGATTGATTTTATGTAATAATGAGGCGGAGATTAGAGGGCCTAGATTAATCAAACCAGCTAGTCCTCATTATATATTTTCTTTTAATGATTGATGAACACTAGTGCAATAAGAGTGTCCCACATTGAAACATTTATATTCCGCCATTTTATTATATAATATATGTTTTACGATGATCAAATCGAGCTAATGACCTAGGACTGGTAGTGGTACACACTATGCACACACATTGCCATATGCCCTTGTTGGATTCTAGACCACCCTATGTGTGGGTACAAAAATGCACTCCACTATCCATACAAATGGGATAACCCACTCCACTTCCTACTTATTCAAGCCTTCATCATGCTTTCATTGTAGCACATGTGTATAATATCTTTCACATGGGGTATGATTTATCCACATATATGTGGTTGAGATGGCCTCTTTTGGTGTCTTTGGATAGGAAAATTATTTTCGAACTATTAGAATAAAATATATGTGAAAATTTCGATAAATTTCCAACCATGTTATGATTTAGAAAAATCATGTTTTAATTCTTGCACGTTAACCTTTTCACCACATTTAAAAAAATATAGGCTTATATTTATTCTTTTAAAATCATCTTCAGTTATTTTCAAAATACAAATTCCAATGATATACATAACAAAAAATTAAAATTATTCTTTGATGAAATCAATGTATCCATTTTGATACATATATTTGAATAGGATCATGATATCTCCGTTACCTTTTTCATAAGATCTATTTACAAATATTCTTCATGAAAACTAATTTGTACACAAACAAACATATATACAAAAGCATGAAAACATCATTGAACCATTTTTTTGTGAATCATAGTTGGATTAAGTTAAAAAATCACTAGCTTGAGGTACTATCCTTTTTTCAAAATACATGAAGAGGGTGTGAACACAAGTCACTTGTCTGTGGAACTCCTTTAAGCGGGGCATGAAAAGAACTTCCATCTTCATGAAATAGATGCACGAAACACCCCACTTTGGGATTATAATTAGTCACTTAGTTACGTGATTACCCTTTGTGTAAATGGAATCTCAAGTTTTCTATGTTTTACCAAGAAAATGAGATCTATAAAAAATATTTGAGTAGTATAAGCCTCATATGGTTTCCTACATAGATATGTTTAAGATAAATTCACATCTTTACATCACCATAAAAGCTTTCAAATCAAGGAAACCAACCTGGGTTTTTTAAAATTCCCAAATACCATTGCTTTGAAGTATTCATTCATAGTCAAAGGAAACACAAAAAAATAATTTTATTCATTCATCATGATAGGAATCTCTTTCGTGTTGAATTAATCACATCATTGAGATCATAAACACAAGAAATCCATCTTCTTGAATTCTTGATCCCAAATGGCCTCATGAAACTACATTTGTAGTTCATGTAATGATTGTTTCTGAAGTCTTTCATATAAATTATGAATAAAATGTTCATTCCACATTCCTTCATGTTCATATCAATATCTATGTCACAATTTTATCTTGTAAACCGTGAGTTTTACTGAGGATATTTCTACCATATTTTCTAATGAAAATGTTTCATCGTCAAGTAGAAAGAGGATGAGGATGAAAGAGAATTCTAAAAACATGGGGATAATTTATAATAATAATGCATGAGACATTGGATGACCTTGATTAATCTGACTAGGTTTTCCCTATTGTGTTAGTTCTTTTTAAATTGGGATAAGCATTATCACTCTAGGAACATCCCATATCGAAACCTGCAGGTGCCTCGATTCAAGTATATGAGCTATGATATGTGACACTCATATCAAGATAGTGACTATGGATCAGCCCTGAGAAAAACAAATGCACACACACATGCCTATGGAACTACAAGATTCGGGCCCACTCGATGCATGGCTACTATTGTGTGCTCCACTGTCCTTATACATAGGCTAACCTGCACAACAATATTACTATAAAGGCCTTCTTCATGTTTCCATTGTATCCCATACACAAAATTCATCCCACATGGGTTGAGCTTTCAACCCATATACCAGGTTGAGCTAGCCTCATTGGGTTTATTTGGATGAAAACATTTTTTCGAACACATGATAAAAATATTAGTGAAATATTCCAAAATTCCAATACAAAATCATACTTAACATAACCACTTTCAAATAGATGAATGGACACCTTCTCACCTTACAAATAACAAAATATATTATGGCCATATTTTAATCGTTTAAATTATTATTCATTTATTTTTAAAATATATGTTCCAAAGATAATGTTATCATAAAAACCAATATCTTAATTGTTTTAAACAATGAATCACTTTTATTATATATATTTTCCTTCAGGAGAATTTCACAAATAACTCGAATTACTAAGATAGTTATTCAACCATGAGTTGAAATGTCATTAAAGGTATCCATAACAATTATTTAGGTATAACCTTTTAAAAACATAGTATTCATACCATTTATATGTTTCTTAAAATTATAAGTCTTGAAAATTTCTTCCAAGCTCAAAAAAATCAAAACTTATTCATAATGTTTACATCAATGAAATATTCATATTTCAATGATCACCATTAAAAACCAATGACAATAATTGACAAAAAATACACCTCATACACAATTTTGACTCTTCATAAGATATATGAATATCCCAACTAACGTGATTGATGAATGAATGGCACCTCCCAATGATCCAAACATATTCCTAGACATCAAATGCTAGTATCCTGGTAATTATGTACGTTATAGAACCAAACCATTGATATTTGAGGGTAATAGATATCTATATATAATTAATTCTAGTGATTAGTGGAATTTTTATGCCATCACTATTTGTAATGTGGTGAAAAGGATGAAGTATCCCATGATAAAATTACTAATCATTAAACGATATTGATGATTTATTTCAAATAGGGTCTATGCATTTCATTATGTCGTGCATTTTTTCTAGAACTATAAATCCCCCTCAAACATAAATTGACATATATATACATATTAAGACAAACACTGTTTCAATTATTACAACCCAACATTGAACTATTCCCCAATAAGCGTGTGAAGGAGGGTTCTCCTTTAGAATCTCATAATCCACCATTCAGAATAATATTTTGTTTTATTTGGAATAGATTTTATCACATTATGCATAAAACACATAAACTATAATAAAATGAAAATATCATTCCTTATATTGACCCATATGAAGTAATTATATGAATTTTTAGAAGATATGGTCTTTATTTTAAAAAATATATCAAATCACAAGTATTAATACCCAATGAAGAAGCTTATATTACATAAATAGTTTAAATAATGGAGATAATCAACATGAAGTACATCCTATAGTAAGGTTATAGAATAATTATTTCCTAAATAAGTTCATGTACTTCCCCAAAATCAAGTATTTGGGATCTCAATTAAATGTATACTCAAAGCTAAACCTATAAATAGGATCCCCTATCAGATGACCTAAATATAATTAGCAGAGTTATAAATAAACTCCAAGAGAATCTATATAAGGGGTTCGTACTTCATACTTATTCACTAGAGGTTAAAATAATTTTCCTTATCCAATAAATTGATGTATTAATAAGACTCTATTTAAATTAATGGGAGATCTATACGATCACCATGATAAATATATATCCATTACCAAGGATTTATGATTTATTCATTCATCTTCTAGGATCACATTAATTCTAAAAAGTAGATATTTATTGCTTATATTATCAATTGATGGTGTGAATAGAATATATTGAAAAAAAACATTTCTATATATGATTTAAACATTTTTATTACATAGTGTTTCTATTAAGATTTATTAAGGACCCATAATTATTCAATTACTTGGGATGTAAAGTCATTATAGACTAACTTGATAATTATTTAGTGATCATAATTGAGGATATTTCCGTATAATCCATTATAAATGAATAACATGACAATAATGAATGGAGTATATTAAATAATTCAGTGAACTGTTAAAAATTTTAGATAAGTAGATGAATCAGGCCACATTCTATAGATGTATAATAAAGAGTGGGGAATTTTTATGGATCTTTCAAATATTAGTAAAATTGATGTATAGACTATACCCAAAAATATAATAGAGATTTATAATTTTACTAAATTTCTTTGGTACTAATAATTATTTCTTTGAAATTTCCAATGATTATTTATCCCACTATGTTATCATTTAAATGGGTATGTATTTTTCAATGAAAGATTGTGATGGTAGATTTATAGAGGTCAAGAAGAGATTAATCCTAAGAGCTATACACTCACTATCCCAAAGTGGATAAGGGTTTTTGATATATATTATATCATTTCATAATGTATTGGGTTCTGTTATTCATGAATAATGATATATTTATAGGCTATACTGGATCAAATTTGATGATCCATGGGAAGAACGCCCAACAACTGATTTGTTGTTAGGATATGCAATACAATTATTGAAAAATATGGGAAATTAAAAATATATATAGAAGTGTAACATATATTATGATTAAAATAATATAAACAATATTTTCCCATATAAGTAATTTAAAAAGAATCAATTAATATTTATTATAATAATTGAGGGATATGATTCCCCCATTCAATTCCATCCTTAATAGGATTGTACTATTTCTAATACTCTTAGAAGAAATTGACTTACTACTATATTCATAACTAGCATTGAGAATGAACTTATCTCCATTGATAGGATAAGGATTGATTTGGTATTAACAAATGATGAGTAAATATCCTACCAGTCTATAATAAATTATCAACCATTTGTCCTAGGGATGATCATGGTGGATCAAAGGATTGATTTAGAGCTTATGATGAGATCAAACAATTAAGGGGAGGTTTATCAATTCAATATAAAAAAAGAATAATTAATTTGTATTGAACCAATAAGTTATGATTCACTATCAATTGATATAAAATAGGATTCTTTTAATTATTTTCATAGATCATTTCTATCTATCCATAAAAGAAGTACCAAGAGGTAATAAGATCATTGGAAATACTTTTTGTGTTAAAACATAAAGATGATTGTTTATTACACTTCATAATGAAAGGTATTTTATTAATTAATGTTAATCATAAATTGTTAATGGGGATGATACATCTAATTACAACAATGAAATGGGAAAACATTATAATTAAGAAATCCACAGTCCTTCGAATCATCTCTAAACGAAACAATTCAATAGGGTTTTTAGTTGATCGACTGACCAAGATATCTTAGATCACCTTGATTTGACAAGATTTCTCACTCAATAAAAATTCCATTATATATATAAAATATGTGGTGAGGATATATAAGATAAATTTTCATCATATCAGATTATAGAATATCATTAACCTGTATGACCTATATAAGTCTTCAACATTACTTGAATAAAGAGTTGATTTTTATTACCCCTATCTCTCTCAAATTGATTGATAATACCAATGGATGATACAACCAAATTAGTATATATAGTGATCTTGATTGGTGGAATTTAATTGTGGTAGGGATAAATATTATCCCCTAGTAAAGTTCTCATTATTAAATAATTTCCACATGAATATTCAGATTGTCCTATATGAATCACTCCATAGAATGATATACAGATTTATAAAATGTTAGGATGAAGTCGGTTAAAAGAAGTTTCTTGGAATCAAAATTTTGAAATATGTATACAAGAAATTAAAAGTTATATTACAATATGTTAAATATTCACAACTCTTATAAGATATTTATCCTAACAATTTCTAATGATACTCACATTTTTATTATAGTGAAAATTTTTTCCTTTGAATATAAACTAAAAATATATCCCACATGGTTTTTAAGAAGGTAAATTATACACAAAGGTATATTGTTTCCTTTGAGATCATTTATATAAGAAGATTTGTTTCCTATCAAATAGAACTTCATATAAACATGGATAATTTTCCTGATTTAATCCATTTATATTGTTTGTATAAGTATATAAAAAATCTCTCCAATGTATATAATCATGAGGCTATACAACTATATAATTTCCACACTTATACAGTGCATCCTAGGAGAATCATACTTAATAGTGACAATGGTCAGTGAAATTTTACAACTAATCATGTAAAAATAAATTTCTTATAATATAATTATAAATAGGAAATATAGTAACATGGAAAAAAAATAATATAAAGTGAATTTATTTATATATAATTTTTTTAGGGATTTACCAACACTATTCATACTCGTTTATGTAATATTAAATCATAAAAAAATATGTACAGACATGAAATTTACTATAAAATAATTACACTATTTTTAGAAAACATTTATCCATATAAATATCCAAGAGATTATGGGTTTAACTTTTAGATTAATGGGGAATATATATTCAATTATGAAAATATATATTTCTAATAAAATTGATATTTTTTCATCTAATCATAACATTTATAATAAAAAACAATCTTCATAAAGAGATAAATCCCCATAATTGAAGTTTGATTTAATAATAGTTACTATTTATTATTATAGTTAATTAACATATAATATTTTTATGATATTAAATAAAAATATTACCCTCCATTTAATTAATTATTTGTGTTATAGATTATTTAGGAATTAAAGTTTACATTTTGTAGATTTTGTTAATATTTTTGAAAATTGAAAATTTTCGAAATTAATTTCTCTAAATTATTTTTAAAATAAAATGATTGTCTGTAAATTGAATTTTCTAATGATTATTAATTTTTAGTTAACTAAAAATTTTCTACAGATATAAAGAAACATTTATTAGTGGTCAAACACAAAGATAATTAATGTTTTTAGAGAAGTGGGATATATGATTTTTAACCCAAAGAATAAAAAATAATGGAAATGTTTAGAGTCACTATGTCTATGAAAGGTGTATTCTAAAACTTTTAAGGTGAAATAATATAAATTATTAACCATTAAGTATAGTGGAATATTGATATTTAATTGTGGATTTGTAATATAATAATGTTAAATTTTAATTTAGTATTATTTTCTGTTTAGCTTCATATGGTCTGTATATAAAGTTCTTAAGTTGTCTTAATTATGTAAGGTTAGCATGGATGACTTCATAAAGATACATTATGATGAAAATAAGTTGAATATCACATTATGAGGAATAAACATCCATGAATTTGGAAAATAAAGAAATACCACCCTAAGAGACATAAGGTTATCCTAACCATATGAAGTATATATTTATAAAATCTAAGAAAATAATTTCATAGAAACTTTAATGGAGGTCCATGATATATATTTAAAATACTATATAACTATTTTTAATTTGTTTTAACATCATAATGTGTAGAGGAATATTGAGATTAAATATAAAAATTAAGGATCAAATTTAATGGTGGTTCTATTAATGAAACATAAGTTCCCAACATATTGATATTTTTCATAATCCTACCTAAAAGATAATTAAATTATACCATATATATTTCATTAAATATGGATTAAAATTTATGATTGATATTTTAGATAAAAAAATGAATGCATGAAATTTGAGAAGGGGATCTAGTGAATTAGTGAAGAAATTACGAAGATTACTTCTAATAGAGATAAAAAGGTAAAAATTTCCAAATAATAGAGAGACATAATTATCAATGAATATAAATTTGTTATGATAATTATGCGTGTCTAGGGTTTATGTTCATTGTATATTGTTATATAAAGAGGTTTGGGAGTTTTTTTCTTCTTGTAAGGCTAGAAGTACACCAGGTCTGAACGGTTTTCCTTGATTTTTTACTGAAACTCCTGGGATGCCATTAACAATGAGGTTATGTCGTTTATCTAAGAATTTTTACTAGGTGTAAGTTTTTATAGAGTAGAGTATACCACCACTTTTATCATCATTATAAAGGTAATTAATCCATATTTTGTCAAATAGTACCACCCAATATGTTTGTGTAACATTCTTTATATATTACATGATACTATTATAAACAAATGAATCTACACACAACTTTAGAAAGGGATCTAAGAGGAACATCATGTCTTCATTTGGGTAGGATATTCCCAATCCACCATTTCTATTTCCCATTAAATTGTGAGTGAAATTAATAACAAGCTCCATGTTTCTAATATTTCCATCATTCTTCTTACAGACAAATCATACGATAGGATAGAGTGGAGTTTCATTACCAAAGTTATGCAGAGTATGGGGTTCTGAGAACATGATTTTGACCTCTGATTTAAGTGCAATAGTTCCACCTAGTTCTCCATTACATTCATTGGTAGAAGCTACAATTTCTTTAATTCAGTCAAGAGATTATGAAAAGGATACCCTCCTTCCCTCGATGTGATTATTTTGGTTCGAGACTCATTTATTACAATTTAAGAAAAATAAGGTATCATGAGTCTATTATGGTGAATTCATAAAATAAAAGGTCCCTCCAACCATTTATTTCAATGCGGACTACTTCTCATCCATGATGAAAAGAGCAGGTCTATCCAAGAGATTCACCATATACTTGTTTTTGTATCACAAATAGAAGGTCCAATCCATTAACCAATGCAAGAGTATTGTTTAAATTTTTAAATAATGTCCTTAGGCAAGGGAAACATATTTGGGGGATGATATGAGTAAAAAATGATCCTTTCCCATAGTGTATCTAGGAGCCCCAATCTCCCTAGGTAGAGTTCATATTCAACATTTTAGAGTCCTTGTTGATATAATATACAAATTGTTTCACAATTTAATACCCACTTACTATTAGTCATAGGATGCGTCACCTTGGTTAACAATGTACTCTATTCTATTAGCATGCATGTCTTGTCATCCCTCATTTCTCCTACAGAGGTTTTCTTGAGTATTGAAAATATACTAACTTCATTTATCTTAGATCTTCTTAATGATGATTGACACCATTGGACGTTGTGACATAAGATGGCTTTAGATGTGGGGAGAGAAGAAATTGGCCTAAGAAGTGTCACATATTCTATGAAATATATTGAAAAAGGAATTGAATTGGATTTAAGGTAGTCAATTTAATTATTGAAAATACCATTTCCAACCAGTACTGAGTGGTTATGGGTGGATTAAGGGGTAGGAGATATAATATGTGGGGCATGATCCAACCCCACCTTCATATCCTCCACAACCATTCAAGTGTGATCATTTTTTATGGATCAATTAAAAAATGTGATTCCAATTGGATGGGGAATCATCTTGATTTTCTATGGTGTCTAGTTATATATATTTATTTCATGCATACCATCAAATACCCTTATTTCATTTTCACCACACTCAACCAAAACATCATAATGTCTACAATATTATTATAATCAACTCAAACCAACACAAGCTAGTTTTAAATGTTTCCCCATACAGGATCCTCTAAAAGAATGATTAAATATGGTTATTTATTGAAAATATGATCATAATGCCTAGGGATAAGAACATTAGTACCATGAAATAACCATTAAACTCAACTTCCTGTTATGGTTTATATGTAATCAGGCCTTGACTACCAGTTAGAGGGTGTGATAGTAGAGTGTTTCCATTAAATATCAGTGACCCATTTTTGTTTACGTAATCCCAAGTCTATCAACCACATATATGATGAAAGGTATTGGGAAACCTCCAGGTGTCTCACTCTGGAAGAATACAGTGTTAAAATCATGCTAGATATTCTCAGAAATAGTTTTCTTCACACTTGGTTACAAAAAACAATTGAAAACATCGATGAATGAAAAGGAAGAGAATTTTCAATAGTCGTTGGATATTAGAGCTTATGAAATATTGATAATAAGAGGTTTTCATGGGGGGATTTTAAGTTGATGGATGCTAGTTTTGGTTGGAGAACATTCTTTGGAAGAAGATTTGGTCCCTCTACTTATGAAGTGGGATACCTCCACATCCCCATAAGGAATTATGGGTGGTAGGGGATCTAAAATCATAGTTCACATTTCTCCCCCAAATGTTACCTAAGCTCGACGGATTCCTCCCTATTATGGTCTCAAAATTAATATTTATGGGTTCTGTATTTAGGAAAATATGTGTTAGGGGGGGAAATCATCCAAAATCATCAGGGCTCTATAATATTTCCCATTAGTTCTCTTTTTGACTGTAGTGACTCACTAATTCAGGAAGATTATTCTGTGGTCAGAGGGATGTAATTTTTTCACTCACACAGTATCTCAAAGGATGGAGTGGAAACTGATTCATCTATACAATAAAGATCAATCATAGAGACTATATTAATACCTCAGGCTATCATTTAACGATTTCACTAATGCACGATCCTCATATCTAATAACATTGATATTACTCGAACATAGAGGGAAGATAATATGGTGGTTGAATTCCTTTGAAAATTTTAATTTTAAATATATAAAAAGTTAAAATAATACATGTAGGATCCTTAGTCATGGGTCGATCGAGACATCAAAAATTTATTTCTATGCATTTTTTTAAAAACAATTAGGTCTTTTACCGTCATATTAACTCAATTGACCCCTTTATACATTTACTATGGTAATTAATTACTAATCATAGTGATTTATATTAAGGAAAATATGATGATTTCCCATTTAAAATAATTCAACACATATCATACCAAATTTGAAAATACTTTTATCAAATAAAATTTATTAAGGTGTGTAAATATACGATTAAAATAATCACACTTATTTACAAAAATTGTTTTTGGATAAAAATTAATTTTTTTTATTTTAAAATTATATATTTAAAAAAAATTATAATGGTTTCTGATTTAATGTTGATAAATACACTTACTAAAAATCAAATAATACGTAATATTATTTCAAGGAAATACAATAATGAATCACTCTTATATAAATTTCTTTAATGGAATAAAAACTAAAATATTATTTATATTAATATATAATTCATTTATTTATAAAAATATTTGGAATTGGATTTTTATCTATAACAAATATTTCAAAATGGATAATTTTTTTCTTTAACTTCATATCTCATTACATTTATAGTTTTTTAATATTTTATGTTATGCTAAAATAGTGATAAAATCAGGGAAATAATTTTTTTTTTAAAATTATTTAATTTTCATAAAAAAACTTCATATTTAGAAAATACTAAAAAAAGCACAATATGTATTTTTTTATAGGAGAAATTATAAAATTAAATTAGTTTAATTAAATTGAAATTGAAAAAATTTTAAATTAATTTTTTAAATAAAACAAATAAAATATAATGATTTTTTATTGTAAAATATTATTTTAAAATAATATTTATTGTTATTAATAGATCATAAAAATTAATAACTATTGTTGTTTCAAATAATTATTAATATAGAAAATATAATTTTTTAAATAATATGAATCCTGATGAAAAAATTCATCTCTCATTCAAAATAATGTCCATTATGTAAAACAATTTCTTAGATAATAATTAATATTTTAGTAATTTTACCTAAACTTATTTATTTATATTGATATTAAATATAGAATTTGTTTTATTTAAGCATAGATTTCATAAAGCTATTACCTTTATTTATTCCCACTAACTCGATGGATTGATTTTGATAGTTCTATTTAATCATTTAAATTTT
Organism: Viscum album; assembly: GCA_963277665.1. Classification (NCBI taxonomy): domain Eukaryota; kingdom Viridiplantae; phylum Streptophyta; class Magnoliopsida; order Santalales; family Viscaceae; genus Viscum; species Viscum album. Next base: position 599,670,411 of record OY728144.1, read on the forward strand.
ATCTTACAACTTAAGTTCAGCATTGTGTGGGGTGGAATATATCAAATAAATTTTCCTATTTATGTATAATCATATATTATAATTTCATAGTTTCATATTCTCCCCCCATAAATATATTATGTCATCATAATTTTAATCGTACGATTAGAGTATTTTCTATTTGTAAGATGAAATTAGTCGTATACATCAGGATTATCATGGGAATATGTATGTTGTAAAATTATATATATCTATATAAAAAGTATAATATGTTAATTATAAAGAGAAATAACCAATTAATAATTTCACATTGAATTATAATAAGGGATGTGGATTAAGATCCATAGTGAATAACTTCCATGAAACCAAAAATAATTGATTTATATTATAATCATACAACATTGGGTTTTTATAATTCAATATCTAGTAGTTTGTGGAATCTTACATAAGATAAGACTCTAGAAAAACAACTGTAAAATCTCACTAAAGAGTTCATTTTTCATTGTTTCATAGGATTTGTACTTTTCACACGTTGTGTTAATACTTAACACATTGTCCCTTGAATAGAGACATTAAGTCCCAAAATTTCCCACCTCAGTGGAAATGACTCAATGAATTTTATAGATTATATATTTACCATAGTCTTGTGAATTTTATGATGTCCAAATCTACACATATTGCCTTTATAAATACCTTTAAGGAAATTTAACCATGTTTCATCCCATATATTTTATATATAGTTAATTTAATCCTTTTATAATTTACAATCATTGACCCTTAAACATTCACAAAACTCAATCTTTTAGTTCCTTGGTCTATTTGTGAATTCTACAATAATCACATTGTTAATGAAATTTTGTTGTAGATTTTCTGACATAATGAAATGTTTTCTAACTCCTTCTCCCATTATGAAAGTTTGATTTATCATGGTAGTCTCCAAATGTTCCCTCACATATATGGTTCAATACAGTCCTATAATTTAAAAAAATCAATTAGTTAATGTGATTATTGATCCTTACAATTGAATTATAATTAATACCCATAAGATAATATATCCTCAATATATCTTCCATTGTAAAAAATCATATTATCTTTTATTTTATACAACTTAATTAGTATTAGATTCTCTTCAACCAATATCATTATAATATAGAATTCATATCATATCCTAGTATACATTGAGATATTTTATCTAAAAAATATTAACCAAATACTTAAAATAGGGTTCATATATTACCATGAACAATCTTAAAATAAACAAAACCCATTAATAATTTAAATATATACTTCCAAAATCCAACATTTCATTCCATGAAAAACATTGATCATACACCCATGTATGCAAATAAACTTATAATATACTATAAAAAATATACCTTTCCAAAAACATATTTGAATCTGCAAGGCATTAAAACACATTGAGATTAAATGTTTCTCCAAAAAATAAAAATATATCTATACCTTTAATATTATTATCGACCAGTTTATAAGTGCATTCATAAGATACTATATATTATATTCCAAAAAATGAGATTATCATCTCCAGAAAATATCTTGAATTAATTCTCAACCATATGGTTACCAATAATGTATTAGATACATATATATAATTAGAAAACATTTTAATAATATTATAATTTCTATATTAAACTTATTATTTATCCATATGAAAATAATATATTCTCAAATAGTTGTCTTGAAAAATAAAATATTCTAATTAATTATATAATCATTTTTATAAATGCCATTTAATATATGTCACCATACCATTAACTAAAAATTACACAAGTTTAATCCTTATATGCTTTAAATAATAATTAATAAAACAAAAAATATATAAAAATTTCATTTGTAAAGAAAACATCACTAATTATAATAATTGAGTTTATTGATTATTAATACATATTATGACATAATCATAAAAAAATAAGTAAGACTAAAAAATTCACATTTTCCATTATAAAAGTTATATTCTAAAATTCTTATCCATTTAATTATCTTCCCATATTTGTATAAAATAAATTGTTTATTCCACGTGCATAACTCTCTAAGAATCACTTTTGTGATCCTATGTAACCAAAAAAATACAAATAAAATTTTTATAATAAAATAAATAATATTAATATTTAAAAAAAATTAAATATGAAATTCCTTATGATTCCTTTAATCCATAATAAATTCTAATTAACATATTACTCTTTTTTCCAATTATTTATTATCCATAATCTTTTTTATTATATATTCTGACCAAATTATTAAACATCATCTTTAAATCAACTATAATGGTTCATAATGGAAATGTGATTAATAAAATAATATCTCCTAGTATTATCTATCATGTTTTTCAATATTATCCTCCCTCATCATGCATTAGAGAGATGATTGAGTAAATATAAATACTACCCTTATTCTGGTTGATTACCCATTGGGGAATATGTGCCACATCCATATCCACTTTCTATTATAAATATTGGGATTTATTACTATAAAAAACTACATAATCTCTAATTTACCAACACAACATGATGTTATCCCATACAAATACATATTCATAGTGTTTTCCATTTTTATCTATAAACCTAGAAACTAAAAAAACATGTGCATTACTTTTAACTCATCAAATAATATATTATTACAATTAATTATATATACCCTAAAAATTAGGATCAACCTAACTTATCAGTCCTTAAATTACGATGAATAAATGGCCTAATTAATAATTTATCTAATCATTTTCCTTGATTCCAAAAGTTAGATCATAGGCATCTACTCCTATTACCAGTTCTCATATACTCAAACATTACATTACATGGTTAATATAAACCATAAAATCTTAAATGAAACAAACAAAAATTAAAAAATTAATGTTTTTATGGAATTTAATGAAACAAAAGTATCTTCACATCTATAAATCATTATATAATTAGGAATCGACGTCAATTGAAAAACCCCATGTTCTTGGTATTAAATGGAAAACAATCAAGTTTAATGAAAACTACATAATTCATTAAAAGTAATAAGAATATCCCAAAAATTATTTTAAACAATATATATATTGAATCATTTAATTTGTACTTGATTTTTCTATTACCTTGGGAAATAGAAAATATAATATAGGGTGAAGTGAAATTCTCTATAAGGGAAATATTGTAGTTAAATAATTTTGGGACAATCCTGAAATAAACATCATAGTTGAGATACGTAAATAACCATAATCCTTATTCATCTTAAAACTAGGATCTTCATATATCAATGAAAATATTTGTATCAATAATATGAGTCATGTACTAGTATAATGCATTATGTTGGACATAAAAACCCTGATGTCATGGAATTATTCCAAAATAGATAACCCGCCTTCCAGACCATAGTAAATTCAAGATTCAATCAATGATTTCTGCCCAGAAAATATCCATTTATGGGAAAAGGTATATATAAAAATGCAACATTATTTATCTCCTGAGACCTATAAATGAATTAATGGGATATGTAATTTTGATCCCCACCCATCACTTTTTTATAAATAATACATTCAACGTATGTGAAATTTATTAAACAATAAATAATAAGTGTACATAAATATTATGAATTATAAAACAACAACATACAAAATGGAAAGTCATGTCATATTGAAAAAATTGTTTCTAAATCATCTAGAAGAAGAATGTTTATGGTCAATCAACACATAATCAACCAGAAAATAGTTTTCAATATTTAAATTAAAACAAATGGTATAACAACCCATTTCAACATGACAATATAATAGTAGTCATTATAGGTGTTCATCATCCAATCGTAGTGACATAAAATTAAATATTCCCACTCTATAGAAAAACAAGTATAAATTTAATTCAATAATGTAATATTTTTTAGTCCATCTAAATATCAAAAGTATATGGATTCGAACGAACATATCCAAAAAAAGGGAGGAATGATATTCAAAATGGTTTATGTGGTATGATTGATTATTGTAATAATATAATAATTTATTATGATATAGTACAATAAATGGGTACAATATACCTACATATATAATATAACTTTATATAATGATCATAATTCAATATATGGAAATTGAGTTAATAAAAATTCATTGTACTATGGAATTAACTATACACTAGAAAATTTAATACGGGAAAATTATTTGGCATGTAAATCCAAATTAAAACATGGATAATAACACTCATGTTATAGTGAATCATTATAAAACCATACAATGAAACTTGGTGAATGAAATGTATTTTGTTTAAATTAATGATAATTGAGACCAAGAAAATCATTGTGTTTTTGAATCATGTGAATCAAAATGCCTTTAAATAGATGGTATGTAGTTAATTTTATACTACCAAGACTATAGGATAATATATTATATTATATATTAATTATAATTAAGAACACCAAGAAATTGAAAATTGTTGTATTAGTATAACACACATCTCAATGAAGATAAATTTAAATGAAAACCTTAAAAATAATTGAAGCCTTTGAACTTAAAACCCATGTGATATTAATCAAGAAATTAGGAATTGAATATTTTTAAATATAATATAATCATGAAATAAAATTTAAAACGGGGTTCTATGTACACAATGAAAATGAAAAATTAGTTTATAAAAGATTCATATCTCAATAAAAGGAAATTGAGATCAGAACCATTACCTCTTGTATTGACTTACACAAATGAAATTTGAACTCACGTATCACCAAATTTTCTATCTGAATAACATAATTTACAACCTCACTCATATCCATTTTATTTCATTATCTTCAAAATTACTCACTCTAAACATGATGATTTAAATTCTCTATCTCATGTATTTATATTTTTCATCATTTGTACTAGTTTCATAATAATTAGGAATTTTTTTAATTTTTCTGGGAAACAATATATATATATATATATATCTACTTGAATATATATTAATTTATAAATATTTAAGTATATATTTAATTTCTTATCATCTTTTTTTATGAACCATGATGATGAAATCAATGATGATTACATTTTGGTGAATCTTGATGAAGAAAAGTTTTTTTCAAATTTAATGAGATAAATATTAATATAAACTTACCAGAACCAAATAAAAATTGGTTACATATATTTATAATAATAAATTATTATATAAATTTTATTAGTTATCCATGACACAAATTCAATGTATTGTTTCATAAGGTGGATAAACAATCTAAAACATGAATATATAGTAATTTATTGAATGAATATGATGTTATTTATTTTTATTATCATTATACTAAAAGCATAATGAAAAACGTATGCTATTAATTGTGTGATTTATCATAGATTTAAGGAATTATATGTTGAATTAATGTATATTAACTAATTACAAAATGTGAATAAACTATTCTCCTCTTTATAAATTAATTTTTAATGGGTATAGTAACAATGATCATTTGTTGTTCACATCATAAATTAATTCTTATATTTACCCTAAAATAACATCAATAATACCATTAATACAATATTTATCCTTTAATACAATACTTTTATTAGACATTTTAAATTCATGACGTAAATATAAAATTGGTAGGTCATGGAGGTGGTAGTCCATACAATGTCTGAATGACTATTTATTTTTACTTAGGGGATTGTGTAAATAAATAAAAAATGATAATAAACATAATATAATAAAATTAATGTAAACCATTATTCTGATATAATTATATTTGCGTGATATGAATAAATATTAACAATCAAATTAATTATAAAAACTATTTGTTTATTATACTTACATCAAGAACATGGATTTTATTTAGAAGTCCTCTTGAATTTGAAGTGCATAGGTAAAATATAAGTGACCAGTGGATTATGTTATTATGATAGTGTTCTAGGTATATAAATTTTTCATAGTTTTAATGATAAATTAAAAAGTAAGGTGTGCCTATATATATTTATGATGTTACACTTTTCTAAGTTAGGGGCATGGTAGTTTCGAGAACAAATTTATAGTTTTCAATAATTCCATAAACTACTCAAGGGAAAATGGAATCATACTAGAAAAGACTTCATATACATTGTTATTTTTCTAGATAAAACCACATCAATCATTTATATCCTTGAATTTTAAATTTTTTAGGGTTGTTACACTATGTTAGACTAAATTTAACCTTTTACTTTTACCTTGGTAATTAATTTGTAACAATGGAAATATTAATAAAAAATTATTATGATTAAAATTATTAATGAATTTTATTAATAAAACATCATATTTTAAAATAAATTTATCAAATAAAATGTGAACACTTGTTAAAATTATTTTCTAAAAAAGACATAATCATTTAAAAATATGTTTTAAAAAATTTACATTTTTAGTCATTAAATTTAGATATAAGATAAAATAATAATGGTTACTAATTTTTATAAAAATAATTGATTTATTATTAAATAAAGTGTATGAGTATTTCATGTAAATAAGAAACCATAATTCTAATTAAAATATTTTCATTTATGGAAAAAAACTAAAAATATATCCTATATTAATGAAAATTTTTAATATTTTATAAAATTGATTCAAATAGATTTAATATAAAATAATATTTGAAAGTGTATACTTTTATTCACTATGATCATATCCGATTATATAAATTGTATTGAGATATTATCATTTATGCTTAAATAGTTATAAAACAATAGAAATTATAGTGTTTGTAAAACCAATTTTTTTCTAAAAAAATCAACAATTTTAGAACATTATCAAAAATTCATATTAAATTAATATTTTTTGAGTAATTAAAAAATAATTTTCATTTTATTAATTTTAAATTGTAAAATTTATAACATCTCAATTGAAATAAAATCATAAAATTTTATGAAATCTTATTTTTAAAAGAAAATTTCATTTTAACCTATTAAATTTTATTATTCTTATTTTATTTAATTTAGAAAAAATAATTTTGTTATCCATTTACTAATATCAGTAATAATTTATCATTAACAATATATTTCTTGAAGTATAATAGTGTTTATAATTAAGTTAATTTTTATATAAAATTATTCTCTTAAATAATAAATGATCTTATTAGTGATTTCAGGTAAAGAAATTAACTTTCATTCATGTAAAAATTATTATTTTTTCTTTTCATTATACATGTATTTCGTATAGCTATTAATCATATTTATTCCTCCTAAACTAATATCCACTATTTAACTATAAAATTAACATATTTTTATTGTATTCAAAATTGTCATGATTTCTATTTCAATTTGGTGTTTTCTGCTTATAAAGATATCAATGAAATTAACATATTTAAATGAAATCATATACTATAATTTTTGTGTGTTACATCCACCCAATTAAAAATATTACATCCTTACAATTCAACTTATATGATTAATATAATTTCACTAAGGAACATGTAATTTGGAATATATTTCTAGATGATCAATGGTTTATTTTTTATGTGGAATGTGATTTATATATATGAAAAAACAGTATATGATCATTTATAATAAGAGATTTCTCATTTGTAATTTCACATAGATATCTACTATGTGATAAAAATACAGATATATAATTTCTATTTTTTGACAAAACATAAAAATTATTTAATGGATAATCATAAATATATTATTTTTTTGAGTTCAATATCAAGAAGTTGGTGATTCCTAAAAATTCAGATTACATTAGAAAATATTCTATGAAAAAATTCTATAGGATTCATTTTTATTAGTTTCAAAGTCTTTTCCTTGTTCAGATGTTTATTATTGACTACTTCCCTAAATAGCCATTGCATTTTGACATTGGGTAAGATAATCTCCAACATTGTTTCAATTTATGAATTGGATTTTTTTATCATCCATTGTTTAATTATACTTGTGAGATGGATGTTCTTAAATTCAACATAAAAATTAGTTTCCCATCCCTTAAATGAAATTTTCCCTTATTTCTTCTCAAATCATTAACATTGAGAAAATTAAACCTTATTTTCTTCATCAACATCATACCTTGTTCTTTTATGAGACTCCATATTTCTCAAATATAGTAATTTTGGGACATCAACAATGTTCAAATTTATATTCACATTTCACGATAGATAGTTTGGTATAATCAAAATGATTCATACTCCAGCTCTAAATTTGACATGTTTTCCTTGACATAATCCTTCCATTTTCACTCACACCCATGGTGCCTTCACATTTTATCCATTAAAAAAGAAAAGGTTTTATTGCGAGTGACAATTATTTTAACTTAATTCTCCTTAATAACTATAAAAAAATTAACCTTTTAATGTCACACATTATATACATTATTTTTAGAATATATTTATTACAAATAAACTCTACCTAGCTTGGTTATTCCTACATCCATCCACCATATCATTCTCAGTACAAAACAGTTTAGATTGAGATGGATTCTATAATACTTATTAACCTAATCATTATAACATATATCCCAAATTACCATTAAAATTAATTATATATACATAACATAGTAATCATTGGAATATAATCCCTCAATATATATCATATACTTTATCAAAAACATTAATCATACCCCCACATTTATATATACCACAGTCATATACCCTCAATAACATGCCATTTTTCATACACTATTCAAATAACTATGAAATTAAACCACAATGATTTTATATATTATTCCAAAAATAAAAATTCTATTTAACCCACAATTGGCATTAAACACTAGCTGATATGGTTATTTATTTGTCCATATATATCATAATACTAAAAATGATATGAACATCTCTAAAAAAATAATGAATTTATTATCAATCCTATGGATACCAACACTATCTAACTTACTTCATCAAAATATAAACAAACTTTTTTTATTTAAATCTAGTGTATATTTAGTTTATTATTTATACATAAATCAATGATTTATTCTCTAATAGTTATGCCAAAAAATATAACCATTTCACAAAATCACTTTCAGTGTAATTATAACCATTTAAAATGTTTCAGAGTTCATTTATTAAAAAATTAAATAAGTATAATCCTTACTTGTTTCATACAATCCTTAATAACACTAAGAGATTAATAAAATGACAACTATTAATATAAACTAAATATGTATATTGGATAGTGGTATCATGATTTATTTTTTATTTTTATCTCAACCTCAAAAACATAATTATGACTTTAAAGTCTCCATTTAAATCATAGTAGTCATATAGGGATATTATTAACCATTTATCTATGATTCATTATTTTGTGATAAGAAATAGAAGTTTCCCAGAATATACCATTCTCACCTTCGTTTATGCGATCCTTTTTCTACATCATACTAAATCCAAAATGGATTTCTCAATATACAAAGTATGTATATAAATAAATTAGTATTAATATTTCTTCCATTATAAAACCATTAATATATGATACATCTGGATCAACCTAAACTATCCATGTTAAATTCATTGTTATCTATTTCACTTTTGTTATTAGGTTCTCTAACCTACTAAGTTAACATCATTATTAAATCCATTATAATCGATTATAAATAGAATATGAATGACTGTAGAATATCCCATATTAGTGTTTCACTGGGTGTGTATTTTGACGACACGAAGTCATGAATTATATGGGTGATTGAGTTAATGATCAACCAACCCTTATTTGGGATGATAACTCCTTGGTTAATCATTACCATAGTTATAGGTTCTGAGCACAATGAAAGTATTCTTTAAAGTTTGGACTAAATTATATTTTATTCTTAAATCATGTGTAATAATTATTTTAGATGATCCAATCACCATGTAGATTGAAAATAATAGATTTATAGACTACATAAATACATGAGAATTAGATGAAGATGATAATTACTAGTAATTTATAATTAATTTATGAACAGATATTGAATTACCTCAAGTTTGTATTCCACTTTTATTGACGATATGGTGGAATATAATTTATCTCTCCATTATTAAGTTATTAGATTCAAGTGTAGACTCCCACTAGTAGTGAGCCATGTGTGAACTAAAATCTATTTTAAATTTCATAGAATCACCAGGTCCAAGCTTATCCAACCCTATCACATTTATTATTCATTGTTGATTATATTAGTAATATTCTCGAAGGTTGAAGAACCATTGTTGTTCTATTAATTTTTTGAGAGACGATGAAGAAAACCTGATTCTAGGGCTTGATCCAAAATATCATTAACCATTGATCACTACAAAATAGTAGTAAGAATTTTTTATATGTAGATATTTGTTTTTTCTGGTTTTGAATGGAAAAATTTGTAGAAAATCGCACACCCATATTAAAAATTACTAATTAAAAAATGTAAAATAATAATCATAATTTCAATAATATTGTTAAAAATAATTTGGTAAATTCTACAACTTTATTAAAATGTATATAAATTATTTATATTATATTGATCATTAAACTCAGTATTCCTTCCATCGTTCACACTTACTGATCCTTGAATAATTGATGTTTAATTAAATAGATGTCACTTCATTATTCTTTGATAAATGTTATAAATATTATATCTTTTAAAATTGAAAACTAATATTTATTATTATTATTTAGATCTCTAATTATTATTAATAACTGGTGACTAAATTAAATATATCATAAAACACATTTAAAAATTTATTCACCCCATCATTTTTAGATAAAAAACACAAATTTTACTAATATTATTGATATAGACAGTGTGTGACACTATATACTTCAATATCAGTGGAATTATGTATAACTGATTAAATTTAATGTCTTGTGTCGATCAACGAAGGAAGGAAACCATATAGAAAAAAGTTAATATCTCAAAGACTCCCAGCCTACTATGAATGTTTACTATGTAATATTATTAATTTATCATAATGTATCAAATCAAGAAACATGAATGTTGATAACATCAACGTATATACACAATGTATCTTTATTTTACTTTCTATAAATGATCTTCCCACTAAAAATATCAATATATTTATTAAGGGATTTACATTTCCATCAATGGGAACAAGATATTATATTTCATCCAGAGGAAAAATGGTTAACTCCATCCTCACATTATCTAATAAAACTATATCATTCATGAAATACAAAATGTATCATACCTCCCCTCAAAGAGAGGTTTTCATTATTTTAATCGAGACATCATTGTATAGTAGTCATGATATTGATTAATGGTAATATTAAATTCTATGAATCAATGGAAATATTTATAAATATGGGTATCGAATGATACATGAAAATTTATCATTCCTTTTAATTGGAATGTAATCATGACCACCTATCTTGCAAATGATCACGGAAGAAAAATTTGAAAGGGTGTCTCAATATTAAATGAGGCTCATACACATAATAGACTATATTTTCATTGTATAATTACATAATATCAACAGACCAAAGATCATGATCCTTGAACAATGATATGGAACATTAATGTTCTCATCATAATAGGGCACTTATTTGAATTAGTAGAACATCATATATTCAAAACACATTATCACATTCAAATATAATGTATATTAATAATACTTTTTTATAAGTAAACATATTTTATAAGAATAAACTATTTTGGACCAAAATAATATAGTTCTAGGGAACCAACTCCAACAATGGCCCACAACACTAGATACAATATATCATATTTTATCCCAATAGCTCTAATATAATATTAATTATTTTTCTACGATAAAGACTTCATTAAGTGTTCTATCTTATATTTCTCTACATACACTCTTCTCACTTAAGTATCACCTCATTAAGGAGAATCTATCAAGCGATTCAACATCCTAAGTATGTTATTTTTTAATTTGGTGTGATTTGTATCATTGGAAAAGTCCACAGCTTTTAGTTTTTCATAGTGAACCATGTAATGATATTTATTGCATGGTGCATCATCCAACTTTTGGAAAAAGTTGAAAATACAATCTAAACACTTGGATATATCGAATGAAGAAATATAATGGGAATATAATGTAGAATCATCACTAAATTTATTCATTGGACTCTTGAATATCATGAATACTAAATTAATACAAAGGACCTATCCTAATTGTGACTTGTATAACATCTTTTGAATATATCTATATCTATTCTATAGACCATGTACATAACCTTATTTCAGCTCATATATATAAGTATGATAACAATGTTATCCTAATGATGACCACATGAATCTAGTTTATATCTTCATACCATGCTCAAATCATATCCAACAATAATCCTCATACATTACATTACAGACTTGATGGATCGTTTCCTAGAAGAGTATGATTTCTTTCTCATTCTCTCTATTTCAACATATGTATGAGGAATCATCATCATGGAATGATGTATACCATGTGAAATTATTACCAATCCCCTATTATATTGTTATATACTAAATTTATTTTGTATTTATCCAATGCATATACCTTTACATATTCCATGCAACCACTTGAATCTATCATGCATGATCTTGACCCCAAAAAGGTAGGCCTTGTCTCTAAATTACTGTATGGAGATTCAATTTCTCAAAAAAAAATTCAACCTCTTACAAGGTTGCTATATTGTTTCTAATTATTATTATGTCATCAATGCTGACTACTATGAAAACAAATGTATAAACACTATACCACTGGTTAACATATGTCTCATATTGGATCATAAATAAGGTAAATTCAACTATAGATTCATAGATTTGAAAGAACCATGACCTAGATACTTATTTTAGTCCATAAATGGATTTATATATATTTCATACCATTTAGTAATTCCATTGAATCCAAAGCCCTTTCTGTTGTATTATATACTTATCAACTTGATTTTTTTCCTTTAGGAAAAGTATTTGTTACCACCATTTCTCGAATCTCATAGTCATGGTAAGATATTATGTTAACAAATATAATGATAGATTTAAATATGGAAAATGGAAAAAAGGATTTTCATAATCAATTATATGAATTTATCTGTAAGAATTTTCCACTAGACATTATTTATAGTTTTTGAATCACCATCCATGTTCATTTTCATCTTGAATACCCATTTAAAACATTGGGTTTTACATCAACTACTACATCTATTAGAACCAAAAAATGGGTTTGATACATGAAATCCATCTCGTAATTCATGGATTATTAGAATCTGGTAGCCTATGAGAACTTGATTTCTTCATTGTATGAGTGGGGTTATCATTAACATCCAATACTGTGTACCTATCATCAGTGACTATATAAAAATTATCTCAATTTCTTATACCGCTTTTTCACTCCAATGAATCACTTTTTATTAATAATACCTTATTCCATTGGAAACTGTGTAATCCGTTCCATTTCAATCCATGTGTATATTTATATTCAACATATATGATGCGACTCCTTCGCCCACTATCATCCTTGAGTATATGGTCCCTATCAAGAAATATATCATATACTGTGATAGTTACATTCCAATATGAAGGGTTATATATATAGTATCCCATTATTTAGTTGGGATACCCTGTAAAGACACAATCTGTGTGTCAGGGTTCTTGTTTTTTGGTTTATATGGACTTAATAAATTGTATTAAAACCCCATTCATGAACATGTTCAAATAAGGCATTTCACTCCAAAAATCGAAGGAAATACCATTTCTCCATTATCAAGTCATCAAAGTAGTGTTTATAAGGAGGTATATATTTAATATATCCCAATTTATAATGGAGGACTTGTGGGACTCATTATCAACCTTACCTTTCCCAAAAAGGTTGGAATCATACTTTTACTAACACGATTCCACTATACTTTATAAGGTGGAGTGATTTTATATAAAATACCATACTCCCATAGAAATGAAATTATATATTGGATATGATGTCTGTCAATTTTATTTAGTTGATGTTTTTTAACTTCTTACTAAGATAATTATCAATATCATTTCTAAAAACATTTGGATTGTCAAAGGATTCTTACTTATACCTCATTAAGTAGATGTTACCAATACTATACAAGTTATCTTTAAAAGTAATAAACTATGAGTATCCACTTCTAGCATGAACATGAAATATTCCACAAAATATATTGTATACTCAAAGAAGATTATTTATGTACCTTTAACCTTTACCATTCAAATGGTGGTTTGGCCACTTTTTCTTTAATAAAATCATTCTATATTTGTGGTGGAATTAGCTCAAAAAATCGAAAAACCATTTTGAAAGGGCCTTATAATAACTTATCATTTACATCACCAAGACATGGATTCTAAAATTTGTCTTTATATGAGGGGCATGAATTAGTATCATTATAAATTTCCTATATTTGGTTTTTTATTTTATTAAATAAATACCATTTTTTAGATTCTCCATACCATAAAGCATGTGATCATTATAAAAGTTGAATCCTTAATAGTTAAACAAAATAAATAAATCCATTCATATAAATGTATGAAATAGAAATAATGTTCTTAGTAACACCTGGAATAAAATAACCATTCATTAAAATAAAAATATACCTTGTTAAAAATTTCAAATAGTAGTCTCCAATGACTAGAGGAGCCAACCACACTCCATTAATAACCCGTATATCCACCAAACATCATTTGAACATAAAATATCTAATTTGTTCATATATTTGTGTACAATAATTAGAACCACGTGAAATATCTAATAACTAACCTTCATATAAAAATATTTTACAATAGATAAAAAATGATATGAATGCTTCACCATTATTATTTATCTGTGTTTAGTTTCCATTCCTTTGGCCCTATTTTCCACATGAACATCATCCATATAATTTTTTATATCAAAAGAGTTATTATTATTCTAGGAGGTAAATTTATCCATATCCTTTTACAATGAATGCGTCTTCGGACAGATTTCATTATTTATCTTCTTCATATTTTCTATAAGGATAGTTCGTTTTCATGCCCCATTATTTGAAGACTAGGTTGATAAGAATAAGATGTTTTTATTGTGTTTTATAACTATTAGGAGTATAATAACATACATTAATACAAGATAAATTCTTGAGTAGTGATAAATTATTGATATATATGTGATGATTAGCTGGTATCTAAAAAAATAAGATTTTATGAGCTTAATATAGCCATTTTTCGTAAATAAATATGTCGAAAATGGAACCGAATCTTCAACATTTCATCAAAATAGTGAATTTGAGATCGCATATAACTCTAATCTTGCCTTATCTTGATAGATACCTAGATATTGAGAAAAATATATATGCAACCATATCATCATATTTCATCAAAAGTTCATTGGACGTGGTAGATAATATAAAATATTGGACATCCATTATGTCATCCACATGAGTCTTATAAAAAGATACCTCTTCATCACTATCCTCCTTGGAAAGTTACATGTGAAATGGGGAATAAAGTATATACCATTTCAGTTTGTGGTGTAGTATTATGTGAAAGACATTATACAATTCTTATCAACTCATACTTGTGAGAATGTTTTTTATCTTTAGTATAGATCAGAGTGATATTTTCAATGTCATTTGATTTTTCAATTCTATTAATTTAAGATAAGATAATTTATATATATTTGAATTAAAAATCTAAAACTAATTAAATTAATTAATATTATTAATTCTATGACTATTTTTTGAAACCTAATATCCTTTACCATCAGTTTTGGAAAATATTATCAATTGAATATTATGTTGTTAAGGATCCATATTTCCTTACTATAACCCTAACATGGACCAGAAAATTTATTTTAATGTTTTTAGCAGGATGTAACCTTCCAAATAAATTAACTAAAATTTAATTGATCATATTAGTGGACTCCACAATCCTAAAATAATGTACGATATTTCTATAATGTTTTAATCTCTATTACACCAATTACACATTGGGTAATCAACCCTTGATGTAAACTAAGTTATGTAAAATTAAAATATTAATAAAAAATTTCAATGATAATTGAATGCATAGAAAATTGGTTTGAAAAAAAAAACAGTAATTTATAAAGTTGATTCTAACTAAATTAGTGTAATGATAATCTAAGATAATAATTTATTTGGGGTAATTTTACCCTTTTTTATAATGCACAATTTTCCTTTTAGATGACTTGTTAATACTATTTGGATTATACATAAGTGATTAAATACGTTTAAGAAATATTTATGAATAATATGATTATATTTTATTCTATCTATCATTAATATAACCAAATTTTTTTTGGTGATCACATAACATTCACAAGTAAAAATAAGAAATCATGAAACATAAAGAAATAAAATATCAGCGGCATGATCCTGAGATTTATTTGGAGGTTAGATTATTTATTAGACGATAAAATAAACTTCATCTCAAAGGGAAAAACCATGAATTTTATCTTGTTTCAAGTCTTAGTATTCTATAGTGGATCTTATGTATCACCTTGATTTGGTTCAACTTGACTCAAGAATCCTACAATTGCTTGAGAGATCTATCCTTATATAAGATTTTACGCATATGTATGTGAGGGGATATAATTTATTTTATAAAAGGGATTATATAACAGAAAAAACAAGCATACATTCCCATACATTATTAGAATAATGTGATGAGATAAAGGAAATAAATTATAATTTTACCCTATAATGTCTAAAGAATCCAATTAAACACAAAGACTGCTAATCTCATGATCATGGACAGACTACATGCAATGAGTAGGAATTTTTATTTTTATTTTCAGTTACTCTAATTTGTTATTTAACTAATTTTTTTCCATGAGTTATCCCTATTAACACAGTTTATCTAAATTCAATGCAACCATCCTTATATCATCATCCACTATAATTATAAACAATAATAACATAATTTAAAATTAATTCTATATACCAGTTTACTTAGAGTCAATGTCACAGGTTCTTTAAAATTTGATCATAGAAATTAATTTAAAATGTATTTATAAATCCATTAAAATTTTGCATACTATTGAATGAATGAAAACTGAACAGATAATGAATTTTATTAATTATATATTTAATTATTCATTCCATGAAAATATGAAAACATTATCAGAAACATACAACACTATAATAAAAAAATTACAAAACATGAATATTGTGAATACATGGAATTGTACCTTATAATTTCCTGACAATAGTATCCTTATGTTATGTGTTTGGTTCACTGATCTCTAGGAAACCCTATGTACTCAGTATTATGAAGACAATGAATACATGGATTATACACTAATTAAGTGGTATGCAGTTCTAAAGGTCAAATATTAATCAATCCACCTCTACATATTGGTCCAATCAATTCAGACCTCAGATATGATTTTGTTTGATCCGACCTTATAGAGAATGATATTGATATGAAACCAAAACAAAATTACATGTACTCTAGGAGTACATATCATGTACATTTGTTTTAGAATGGTGAGCATCTAGAACGTCCAGATTGATATATCAATTTTATTCTTCATTTTTGATCAGTAATCAATTGCTTGTTATGTTATCTAGATTAAAAAAAGAATATACAATGATGGTGGATTATTATTAAGAATAATTTTAAATAAAATAAAATTATATCACATGGAATCAATCAATAAATAGTAAACATTTATAAATTAAACATGTGATCCCTCTGATACAACTTGTAGGTTACGAGAGTAGTATATTCTTCTTTGGAATGAATTGCCAACTTTTCTTTTAGTCATCAGTCAAGTGTAATTATTTCATTACATGATCAAGAAGTCATCACAAATGAAAAATCTATATTAATAACACACATTAATTAGTTATAACTAGAGGTTAAGGACATTTGAAAGTATGTTATAATTAATTTATTAAAATATAGAGAATTACCTTACGTTTTAATTCCTCATTCACTAATGATATGATGGAAGAGCACTAATCACACAATAATTGAGCCACGTGATTCAAATATAGAATCCCCATAATAGTGATTCAAACATGCACCACAATATCTTATCAGTTTTGATGAATCATCAGCTTTTAGTACATCTAATTCAGATAGATTTCATTGCTCATGGTCGAGCACTGTATAAATATTCATGAATGATGAAGAACCATTTGTGTTCTCTCAATGGATTAATATATTCGGATGAAAGATCACACTCTAGGGATTGATTCAATATCTATTTTGAAGGTCCACATAGAAAAAGTGAATTTAGAAAGTCATATAAATTGATAATAACAATATCTGGTTTAGGGTTGTTAAATCCTACATAAGCCATCAACCATCTTTATTATTTTTTATTTACCCCAAATAAAATACTAATATTATTATTATTATTATTTTTATGATGTGTGTGAAGAATTTGAAATATTAATAAAACATATTTATATTATTCAAACCATTAAACTCTGTCCTATTTCCCTCATCTACATTTTTTTTCCATGAATAATAGTTATTTAACTAAATAAATTTCACTACATTATTCTATGATACATAAAATAATTTTCATATATTCATCACATGAAATCTAATACTAATTACTATTTAATTCACTTATTATAATGTATAAGTTGTGATCAAAATATTGAGATCATCCAAACCCAAATTAACATAATTTAATCTAAAGTATTTAAATTAAAAATTATAATATAACTGAGATTGAATATACACCTAGTCTGTGGGCCTATAGGACTCTTACTTATAGAATTGGGAATAACCACATAAAATTATAGGGTAAAATCTTGCAACATTCCATGGAATCTTTATAGGAGTAAAATTAATTTCTCAATATAGTCCAATATCCAATGAAAACATTCCCTATTAATTAATAATTTTATGCAAATATCACAAATGAATCATTTTGTGAATTGGTTCATTATACATATATTATCAATGTATTTTTATTTGAATTTGTTGAAATGAACACACCAATCAAACACCATTTACATGAATTTTTTTAGGTGGTTCAACTTCCATCAAAGATCTTGATATATTAACTTTTATCAAGATACCAAAGTGATAAATCATCTTTCGTATTACCCTTTAATTTAATATCATTTATGATACACCCAAAATATCATACATCAATGACATCATACATTGGCATAGTTTTCCTCAATATGTCAATTTATTTTTCTAATGATATCCATTAAAGTTATTAATAATTTATAAGGATCAGTACTGATGTACATATATTGGTAAATCCATTGGAACATGAAAAAAATAGATTTCATGTTAATAGGATTATTCTCATAATATTATATCTTTGATATTACTAAGGGAAAACACTGTGATATGGTGTCTCAATTCCTTATGAGCCTCTAACACCTGATCTCATATATTTGTTTCCTGTCCAAAACATCATTATGACGTATAAAAGGATTTAATAATAATGTCATAGAACCATTAGGTTTTCATCATACCAGGGAACATCAATTACCTTTTACTATGATATATACTATAAACCGATTAACATGTATACAATATCATATAGTAGAATAATAATTATGTGATATGTAAATTTATTTTGTAAGAAAAATATGTAATCAATCACTAACCAATTTTTTTCTTCAGTACAAACTATGAAAATATTAACATACACATTTTAGTATCCTGATATGTATGTATTGGTATGAAAATTCAAACAATATTTTTTTTACCAAATAGTCATGATGTTATCCCATAATTTCAATTATTCAAATGTTTTTCTATTAGGATTATCTGAACCTAGTCCCAAAATAATAGTTTAATTCTTTTAAAATATCAAGTCATATACAATTAAACAGGATTATCTATAACATTAAAATTTGTATCAACCATAACATATCATATAATAAATTATCATAAATAGACATTATAATCTCCAATGTTATCTAAACCTCTCATTTGACACCAATAATGATATAGAATCCCATATCATTATAAATATTACTTCATGATTTATTACATATAGGTACAAACATTTTAAAACCATACATGATCATGATCCCTAGTGGCTTTGGGAAACTAGGTACTTAACTAATTGGATAAAATAGAAATATAATGTAATTATTCAGAACTCCATAAATTTCTCTTAAAATCCATTGGTCTTCAAAAACAATATGAGATTACATGGGGGGATCACATAAGATAGGGGTGAGATATAAATCTCAATAAGATAATAATCAATGAATGGCATGTGAAAGTAATCCATGTGAATAAATACACAAGTCAATGATACATAAAAAGGGTGTGAATCATTAACATGAACATTGAAGTGTGATATGTGATAGTAACTTGATGGAAACATAGGAATATGGAAACATCATAAAACATAAAATGGTAAACATAAGTACTGGAAAACTACTAATAATACATTACATAGATTTCTAATGATAAACTCATATCCAACATATGTGGAATCTTATGAGATAAAAATATTTCCCAATGCATTGGAGGACTTCTTAACTTTAGAACCGACCATCACTTTCTAATCATGTACATGAAATAGTCTGGAAATAGATAATATAATAAAATGGTAACATTAATAATTTATAATCTTTGACTAAGTGTTTTGGTATAAATACATTGAAATACCAAATAAATGAAGTAATGTTACATCTTGGTGAATACTATTTACTGTAATTGAGGGTGGTTTTCCACTACACAAAACATTGGCCTGGAGAATGGAGGGATAATTTTTGGAGGATAATGGGGGTATATGGAAATTCACAGATAGTTTAAATTAGAGTGATAAGGGTATTTCATTACATTGAAATCAAAATTACTCTGATAGGATTGTTTATTTTTTTGATAATGATATATTAGAAAACAAAATGCATAATGTAAATAAGGTTCTTGGATGCAGTGGAGAAGTATATGATCCCTTATCCTGAGAGGGAACTTCTAAATTATTTAGAAGAGATTCTTAAATGCATGGGGGAATAATGATATGGTTATAGAGAGGTAAGTTTCATGAAATTTCATGATCTAATTATTTTAACTGAATATTAAAGGGAGTTTGGGAGGGTTTATATAAAAAAGAAGAATATATTACTTTATTGATGTAAAAAACATATGTTTGGAATCCATATGATACGTTAATAAAAAACACAAACTATACAATGGTTTTTTCCCAAGGATTCATCCAATGAGGATTAGATCTAATTATTTTATAAGGATTTGAAATGAACTCCTTAGAATAATACAGTTCATGATGTCTAAGTGAGTCATCATTAAAAAATTTTGATTTTAAATACTTAAAGTATAATATAAGTTTTTAGGATTCATTTAGGGTTTATAAATATATTGAAATCACTTAAAAACATTATTATAAATGGGAATCATAATTTTGTTTATTAAAACTCATTGTAGTGTTTATTTCATCAGTTTTGTTATTTTCTTGACATCATGATTCATACTAAATAATTATACTATATTTATGTTTCCTAAAATTTGAATAACTCTGAATCTTATGAAAGAATTAACCATTTAATAATTTTTATGTAATAATTTCAAAAATTATATTTTTTTATCAAAAAAATTATCTTTAATTGAAAATTTTATCTTTTAAAAAAATTATTGAAAAATACAAGACTTTTCAAAAAGTTTGTTTTTATACAAATGAAAAATTATATTTCAATTCATAAATTAATATTAATATTTATAATTAAAATATAATATTTTATAAAAATATTTTAATAAAATAAAATTTATTTAATTAATTCTTGAATTTATCTAATGTTGTGTCTTGACAGAAACTATAAATTTTCCAAATCTATTTTATGTTTCATCATAGTAATATATATTTTTTATTTAACTCATTGTCTATTATTTTTAACATTACAATAAAAGGAATAAATATAATATTTACTATTTAAAAAACATAAAGATTAATTCTATTTGGGTATAGATACAAAACACCTTATTATTCATGTGTATGACCTAAGCGTATGGTGTGGGATGGTTTGGAATTTTGATGTGGTTCAACGAACATGATTAGGTTCGTGATATAAATGTCCAAGAAATTATCACATAAATGGTTTGTCTCATTATTTATGTATTATTTGTCGGATTTGTATAAATAAAGGGAAAAGTCCAGTGATTTTATCTCCCTAAAATACTATAAAAAATGGGCTTTATTGGCTATAACTGTACTAAGGTTTCCATTTATCCTTGGATCAATTTCATTTGGAATTTATTATAAACATTAAACTTTCAATCCTAATGGTCACTATACAATTTCTATTTTAACAATGGTAATGATTTTAAATGGAATTTTATATAGGATTTACTATAGATATATAAAATATCCAAAGTAAAGAATATTTTTCTAAAACTATATTAATTGATATGTAAGTTATTCACATAAAACTGAATAAAATTTTGGGTCAATACATTCCTACCCCATTCAAAAAGTTGACCTTAGAATTTTTTATTCCTTATACTAATATTTATGTGGGTACTTATATTTCATTTCCTCTTATAGTTGCCATGTTTTTTCTTCGAACATTAGTTTCCATAAGATTAATTTTACAAGGAGAGATGAATTTGTCTTATTACATCATCACAATAATGTAAGTTTCTCTTACAAAAAATGACCATTCTCAAAATTTAAAAACTATAAATTTAGAAAATGTTACTGTTTTATAATGTTATTCCATTATAATTACCCTAGGAACACATCATGTTTTATATATAGGTTTGGTGGTAGTGATAGTCTATAGGCCCCTACTTTGATCCCATAGTGGATCTCGAAGGGGATGATGGTTCCTAGAGCATGATATCTCATATTCCATAACCTCATGGAATTCTTCCATGATGACATATTAATGAATACTTTATCTCTAACCCAAAACTCTAGGTATCATTAACTATTGACTACATAGATTTTTTATTAACATTTCATGGATAAAATATATAAATGAAGGGTTTCAACCTCCTCTTTTATCTCTTAGACTAGTTAATGTCCCATTATATTCCAGTTATAAAAATTATCTCAGAAAGTCATATCCAAATACAAATTATCAAATAGAGACTCATAATGTGTCATTTTGACTCTAGAATGGAAATTTTTATTATACGAAAAGTATCATAGGGGAATTTTCTGATCCCAACATCCTTTGAAATCCATTTAACATGATATCAAAATATCTTCAAGATTTGGAACGGTTCTCTTAGGCTGAGCATCCTTGTGATGTTGATAACCAATGTTAAATATATGTTCTATATCCATCACATGGTTAATGATGCTCTAGAACCTTAAGGTAAGCCTCAAATATTATACAAATATAATAGTGGAAATACATGTAGTTTTTTCACATCAATTAAGTATATATTGTTGAGTTGGTCGAGATGTAAATATTCCTTATTAGAAATGATATTTGTTGAATCTGTTATATGATCAACCTCACTGATATGTAATTATAACCTTTGGAGTCTTGGGGAATCCTTTGATGAAATCAAATGTAAATTTTTAGCATTTCCATACATGTTTAGGAAATAATATCATTATAAATTTATAAATCTGTTAGTCTACATTCACTTGTTGGCATACCAAGAAATGATATACACATTCGACTATTTCCCTCTTTATGTCATCCCTCCAGAATAGTTTCCTCAAAAAAGTAAAAAATAAATTTCATCCAAGATTAATAGAGAAGGATGAGATATTCACAGCATCCATAAGTTTCCTCTTTATTTTTGGTTTTTATGGGAAAATATCCATGTTCCAAATATTATAACCCCATCATTAGATAATGTGATATCTAGAATATTTAATACCTTTTTCATATAACATAATCATCATTCTAAAACTCCATGATCCTCTCAATAAGAAATGGTTGATCAGTTATTTGAGTATGGTAAGATGATGATAATTTTATCATTACCAAATCCATCCTATTTATGTCCAATAGTTATAGTTACCTTGAAATACACATCTGGGATATAGTTTATAATCCTTTTTTCATATAGAATCAGCCCCATTGTTTTCCTTCCTATGATATAACTAGTTTGAACATTCATAATCCACGATCAACTCTATCTTCCTTCATTGGTTCACAAGAATCTATTTCTTGTGAGTAAATATATAATTATGTGTTTGATGAAATAGATATATGAAAATAATTTCACAGAAAATAAAATGAAAAAAATAAATTTTATGATCAATGAATATAATTATTGAATTTTTGTTGGGAACTTATTCTCGAGGATATTTAATTGTTGGGATGCACAAGAAATCACTGTTTTATCTTCCATTTGTACACAATCCTTATATTTTTTTCATCCATCATTGTAGATTAAAAATCAATCCCCACTTATAGATAATTTGAGGATAGGTTTAGTGATTATCCACATTTTAAACACATAAATTCTCTCCTAACATTAATTTGTTCAGTCAAACATAACACCATTCTATTTTATATATGTTAATAGGATATAAAATCATGATATGTTTCAATAAAATTGATGATATTACCTTTACAGTCCAAGGATACTATGGATTTCTGTCATATATGTTGGTATGGTCCAACCTTTAATTTTCTATATTTTTAATAGGTCCTAATATATTGATTGAATGGTTAAAAAATAACATAGGACGATCACTTCATCCATCAAAAACTATTATTTACTGTACTTCACCAATAAATTTCATTTCATAATGTTTTTTGTATTCCATTCAAATTATCATCTTAATCCACCTTTAATTTAGGGTTGATAAGATTATCTTCTATAAATAATACCATAAATATGATGAGGTAATCAATAAGGAAAATACTCATCCATTCCTGGAATTCTTTTGATGCATTAGTGAGTCTAAAAATAATAACTACACACCCTTTGTGCTCATACCTTGCATGAAATGTATTCTTAGGGATATTTTACTTCTTTACATTCCCACGGTAATAACATTAATAAAGATCATCCATAGAGAACTACTGGAATTGAAAGAGATGATCAGAAAAATCATTAATCAATTATAAAGAATACATGGTCTTTATCATGAACATGTTATTCTCATGATTATAAATGTAGTTGTGTATTGAACTGACATTATTTTTAATAAAAAGGAGTAGTTCATCCCATGGTGTAGAATTTGGGAATATAATCCCTTTATCCTGATTTTCATATAATTATTTTTTCAACTCCTCAAAGTCATCAATTTCCATTCTATATGGATTATTAGACATTTAAAAATCTATGGGTATATGTTTTATTGAGAACTCTACCTTTCAATGAGGATCAAGATCAAGAAATTATTTGGAAAACACCTCAGCGATTTCCCTTACAATTGAAATGTCATTGTGGATGATATCATCTTTAGTCACAATAATTTGATATAGAAACTCTTTCTCAAAAGGAAATAAAATATATTATATAGATAATGATACCGAAGTAGATTAATCTTCCACCTTGTTATTGTAAATAATTAGAATGAAATTTCTTATATAGATGGTGATTTAAATATCTCCTTAATTTATGTTTGACCAACAAAAATAAATCCATTACATCCTTAGAATCGAATTGATTTTCACTTAACGTATTATCTATAACATAAAAATATACACCATCACTTATCTGATGCAAGAAACATGAACTATAATTTTTTTCTATGATAAAGATGATGGTGACATAATTATTTCCATTCAAACATTGTAACACCAAAAGGAAAAAATTGGATCACATTCTTTTTTATGCTCCCTTCTGGTTTATAGTGTTATGGAATTATGAAAACTCTTACATAAATAATAAAATAGTATTTAAAATACTATATTTGCAAAAATACCTAGATTTTCTTACTTCACATAAGTCATTGTCATCATCCCTAGGAAATCTCATATAGACCAAATTTTTTCAATCACATTCAGTATAACCTATGGAAAAGGAAACATAATTAGGGTGAATTAAAAGAATATGTAAGGATAAAAATAATCATTACTAGTTGAATGCCAATAATGGGAATAATTATAGAATAATAGTTCAATTAAATAATCAATTTTTATGAGTATAACATAATAATATTCATATGCATCAATACATAGATCATAAAACATTAAAAAATTGAATAACACTTTAATAATGGAATTACTCGTAAGAATAAATAATCATGACCCATGTGATATGAAGATTTTTTTTTGAGAAGATAGAATTCATAGATAAAATGTATTGGTATCTTGGAAAAATTATATCCATATCACATATTAGACATGTGTCAAATATAACTAGAACCCAATGAAATTAGTAAAATAAAATCATTTGTAACTCCCTCATTCCTTTCTATTACAATAATGATCATAACCCAATTCGTTGTACTTCTATCAAGGATAACCCACTGTATGAGCTATATCGGGGTCACCTTGTTCTATATGGGATTACCCATCATATAAAAATGTCAAAAAACAATCAATAATGTTTATAAAGATTTCAATTTCCTCCTAAAACTAATAGAAACTATATCTATTCATTTCACAACATTATTTACCTTTATAAAATGGATGGGTTGTATGGCAATCTCTTCTACAACCCAATTTTTATTATTTACATAAAATCCTCTTTCAAGTTAATGTTGTAACCACACACGACCATGTAACACCTTATAGTGGGACATATATTCAAAATTCAAAATCAGGGCAGAAATTCAAAAATAAAAAGGAATATCATCCCCACATGAATAATTACATCAGAAACAAATCCTCAAAATCACATATCCACTTGGGAAAACCTGCATTGAGGATGGAATTTCTAAATCACATTGTAATCTTGAACATCATAATACTATTATCATAATCATTTCATCGATGCGAACTACAAATTTCATCTCTATGTCCATCGTCGCCTGTGTCACCACATCACCAATGAAAGCCCCACCGGAGATCATCCCACAATAGCTTCCATCCTAGAAAATACCCATCTCTTCATCGTATAACCCTCGTCATCACAACACAAAAACCAAAATCATAATAACAAGATGTACAATCCAAACTGAAATAGTATCAAAAGGATTTATTTATAGACAGAAAACATCATTGATGAATTTGATGAAGAAATTCCAAGAATCAACTAGTCATCATATTCAAAAGATAATATCGACTCATTTAACACCTTTAAATCCAACAGATGATGAACCAGACATACCAAAGCATCAATGTTAAGAATGTTCTAGAACTAACTAAGAGAGGGGATATGGAATTCAAGGATGGATTATGGATTTTAGATATTGTGGGCAATTAACACTGACAACTTCAATGAATAAGAAAACTATAACGAGTCAGAAAAAAAGATGTTGACTCTAGCAGTGCCTAAAATCCCCACAACCACTGAACCACATAACCAAAATTCTATTTTTTTAGCACTAATCTAGCATTGAATTTGAGAGGAAAAGAATAAAATGAGGTTATAGAAATGTTTGAGAGGCCTGGGGTTTCCCAAAAAATAACCTTTTATAGGAATACTGAATGATAGAAGATGAAAAAACAAAATAGCGAGAACTAAAATAGATGGGAAGATAACCCAAGGAATAAGGAACCACTAATAAGAAAAAGAACATGAAAATAAATAATAAAAATGGAATAAAGGAAACTTGAATTTGAGATCAATCACCATCAAGAAGGGCCTTAGAAAACCAAGTAGGATAAGTGGAGACAACAGAGGAGAGGAGAGTCCTATGAATGGGGAATCATCTCCATTATATGAAAATATCTTTGAATCATGATTAACCCATGGAAATGAAATATATTCCATAACAGTATCTCCAAAAAATTATTAACCCATTGAAATAAAATGGTTTCTAGAATGATTTATTTGAAACATGAATAACCCCTAAAAAATAAAATGGATATGTTAAAATCTCTTTGTAATGTGATTAATCATTGAAGAATAAATTGGTTCTATAACATAACCTTTAAAACATAAATAACCAATGGAAAATAATTGGGTTCTATAATAATGACTTTAAAATACAATTAACCCTTGGAAGATAAACAAAACCCATAACAGTATCTTTAATACATGATTAACCCTTGGAATTGAAATGGGTTCTATAAAGATCACATTAAAACTCGACTAACTCATGAAAAATAAATTTTTTCCATATCATTAAATTGGAAAAAATATTAATCCATCCATGATAAGAATGTAATATCACAAAATATTATGGAGCTATGTATGGCGTGTTTCTATGTAAATGTTTTCCTCTAGTTGATAAATGTTTGAGTGGGTTTTACCATGGGGTGTTTTTTGGTGAATTCTGAAGAAAAAATAAAGGAAAGCGGGTAGTGCACAGTTGGTTCACGGTTAGTGAAAACTATGTACCCCAGCCTAAAATACCATATAACCATTGATAGTGGGGAGTTTCATGGCCAGATTAGGGTTTTTCAATTCATGCACCTTAAAAAGAAAAACTCTGCACCCCTAAAATAAAAGGCACATGGTGGGTGAATGGTTTGGGAAAACCGTGCACCCCTACATAGGAAACCATGCATGAAATTTTTAATAGCCTGAAAATTAATTTTTAATTCCACCAAATCCTTAAATCTCTCACATTTAGGTCTGTAAATAGACCCGGTCAATTTTTAATTATCTAAAATATTTCATGGAGGGATTCTAAGGCCTTTGGAACTCATTTCTTCAATATTAAAAGCCTTGATGGGTGATCTACCCCTTTATCATTGATTGGATCTTATCCCATTGTTTTTTATTCATCCTCCTTTCTTCTCTAGTTCTTTTAGTGGGAATAATTGTTTTGTTTTTCTAGATATAGATCTATATCTACCGATTCTATATCAAATATTATAGATCTAGAACTAGAATGAAGATATGTTATTTTAGTTAATCTTGATTTAGGGTCTTAGATATATATCCTGATCTACATTGTTTTGATGCACCATTTTTTTAGATTTTCGTTGGGTAATCATTCATCATTGAATCGAGGTAGGTGGTCTATTTATCAAATACCAATATCTTATAATCAATTAAGTGTATTCCATTATAATAATTTTATAGCTTTTTGGTGAATAAAAGTCCAAACATAATTAATTAATATGGACAATTAATTAATTGAGGAATTGGGGATTTGAATGAAAAATAGATATTTTGGAATATGGATAATTAAATGAGTAATTAATTACCAAAGTATTGAATAAGAAAATTTGGGTTAATTAATTGTTGAATAAATAATCATAATTTTTTATTGAAAATTGAGTGTTATTAATTGGTGAATTCGTTATTAGATGTTCATTTTTTGAAATGGTTAATTTATTTTTTAATTAATTAATGGAGGATATGATATTAATTAATTATTTGAATTATTAATATGAAATATATGGTTTATTAGTTGTATAATTAATTAAAGAAATTTTATATTATTAATTAATTATTGAATAAATTAATGTACATGGATTAATTATTTTACAAATTAATTAATGGACTTTTTTTGGTTAATTGTGATAAGAGATTGAATGATGTTTAATCTTGGTTGAAATGATAGTTTGAAAACATTTGATAATGAGATACATGTGATATTATGATATTTTCTGATATATATGCATGGATGATAAATGACCCACTACGCATGATGTTCCACACTAAGTATATATATAGATATTTTATAAATGGGGTGGTACATATGGTGATCTACGCTAATGATAAATATATATATTCGTAGTTGATAATTGGGGTGCTAAACTTGAGGATATAAACCAATTATTTGTATGTAGGGTTTATAAATGGGTTGTTGGACATAATAATTTATGCCAATGACATATATGCAATGTTGAGAATTAGGGTGCTAGATATTACATTTTATGCCCATGATATATAGACTTTATTGATCAAAAGGGTAATTAAAAAGACATTCTATAAAAAATTAAATGTAATTGTACTATTTTTCAAGTGTACATAATAAAATAAATTGATGAAAAATAGATAATATAAACCCTTCTTCCATAATGTAAGTTTTATATATTATGTAACATTGTTCAGACTAGGTGTGTGTCGAAGAAGGTATTGTGGTAATGGTGTCCTCAGCAACATGGTGGTCCATGTTGTTTAATAATGATTAATTGATAATATGAACACCATTTACTTATGAAATGTATTTATTTATTTATACAACTACAAAAAATTGATATTTTATTAATTTTTTTAGACAGCATTGGTGGCGGCCTACGAAGTTGTACTCAACCCTATATGGGTTTCCTAATCAGTAACCTTATAGTCATTATTGTTATAGGATGGTTTCAGGTAAATGGACCTATATTAGAAGGCTGATTTGAGTATGGAGCATAATTATAGAACATGATTTTTTTAGGAATCCATTGGGTGTCATTAGTTTCATTATTTTGGGATTTCATTTTAGACACTTGACATGTACATTAACATGGAATGTTTTCGGATTTAGTTTGGATATTGTATCACCTTCTTTGATTGTCTTGCGGTATTGGTATTGTTTATGGTTAGATATATTCATCCTCTATTGTTAATTATGTTTTATATTGTATTACTTTGATAAAATAATGGACACTCCCTAATGAGTGACTTCTCAAACCCTCGCTGCTAGTCAGAAGTCTTTACTATATCGGGAGGCACGATTGAGGTAGTGTGACCGTCTTGATTGGGGAACCATTTTGTGGAAATCGGGTTGGGACATTTCAAAGTCATATTAAAGTATTTTTCATTTATATTATTTTTTATTATAATTTTAGGAAACGTAAATAAGAAACTAGGAAAGGTGTTCCTTGGTAATGATCTCGTGCATGGGAGTTGTAGACCCATGATCGAGGGAATCCCCAATACGCATGATGGGATTTTTGTTATTTATTTTTATTTATGATGAATATGATATTAACTTGGGTGACACACTTTTTTTGTTCATTAAATTATTTGTAATATTTTTTTATGAATTTACTCAAGGCCCAGGATGGAATAATATTTGAGTTTACATGTATCATTAAAGTTACTCCCAATTACTTTTTGATATGGATCATTTCAGGAATGCATGGTAAAATGGGTTATTCTTAGGTTCTTTGACCACAAATTGTTCTACTTTTCTTGTGAGATAGAATTAGAAATGGTTGCTGATATGAATTTGAGAGTGGTGATATAATTAAAATTGTGAATTAATGGGTTTCTAATGGAGAGACTTTATATGAATGTGTTTACCCATGTTATATAACACAAAGGTGTAGGATGGTTTAGGGTAGTGATAACACCTCAATTTTGAGCATGTGGTGAGGATTGGGGAAAATACTTATTGTGTTTTTTATGACAATCCGTCTTATGTGAAAAGTGGTGTTATGAATCGTAATACATGTATTTGTAATTTTATAGATATGCCTCTCTATGATGGTTCATGTTGAGGGGATGACAGGAGGATATGGATATTGATGATTTTCCAATAGTGGAACATGAGGAAATGAAAATTCGAGTGAGGATATTGGGGAGAAATTCTAAGAAAACCTTCCCCCATTCATTCAATTAATGGAAACAAACCTAGGGGGTTATTAAGAGAATGTTTCAGATAATGAGGGAGTTTCATTTTTAGTTCTCTCCTACTTTTTCTAGAGAGGGTCTAGATGAAGTAAATGAGTTCTTGATTGATTCCATCAAGACAATGCATGATCATTTAGAGACTCCAGTTGGAAATTTATTTGTGATAGCTACTGTTAGGTTATGAAGATCAATGAAGCGCTAACGGGACATTCATGAGAAGACTAGACATGCTGATGGCATATTATGGAAGGACTTTTTAGAGAAGTTCATAGTACACTTCTACCCAGATATACTGAGAGAGTATAGAGAATAAGAGTTCACGCATCTTACTCAGGAGAACATGCCTATGATTGACTATGTTGGATGCTTTATAGAATTTCAACACAATCCTCTAGTGATGGAAGTAGGTAAGTCTACATCATAAAATTAATATCAGGATATACATAGGTGGGAAAATTATGACCCAAATGAATATCTTCAGGCATAATAAGTTTTATTATGTGATGAATTAGACTCTCATAATTTAGGAGAACTTGAAGGAGTCTTCCACTATAAAACATATAGTCTATTTTAGATGATCTAGACATATGACTTCCAGTATTAAGAAATGATGTTATGGGGTCTTACGCTAGAGTAGTGGGAGGCATAATGGCTCGTAATGGGTATTAGTCACTTTGGATCTTACCCATATGTATTTTCACTAGTGTAATAATCTGTGAAACTTTTTTAAGAATTGTATCTGACAACTTATGGAGTGTCGTTATTGTAGAAAGATGGTATATCTACTAAGCATATGAAGGAACACAAAATATAAAGTTAGTGATGGAGGAACTAGATATAACTGTAGTGCAAGAATGAGATATTCTATACAATATCAGTCTACTAACTGGAGATTTATTAGCTGAAGCAGTAGAGGTAGTTGATGTGGTGCTTCTAGGAAAGAGCGCCACATCAGTATAGTGGTGAAACTAATGGGTGTGATATGAAATTACATGAAATATGGGAAGAAATGTTTCATGAGGTGCATCCTACACTTGTGGATAACAAGGCTATTCCATCCACAAATAAAGGTATTGTTCATGTTGCATGTAGATTAGATAGTTAAATATTTGATATTGGTTCCTCTAATTTCTTTATATCTATAAAACATGATAATTTTTTGATCATGAATGTCATATTTTTTAGAAATCTAATGACGATAGATACACCATTGGGATAATGGTTAATAGTTATATATTTCTGTAAGTAGTATTCTCACGAGATTAGATATTATTGTTTTCTCTAGGATATCTATATTCTTGATATCTCTAACTTTGACATAATTATGGTTATATAATTTCTAGTCCTATACTGAGACCACCTAGATTGTTACTAGATGAGAGTGAATTTTATGTCTCATAAGGGTGAAAATTATTTTCATTATGGGATGTGGGATGTATAAGAAGGACAAGCAGTGCAATTACTCAAAAATTGTGTGATATCACTTTCTATTATTCTAGTTTATTTTTGTATGATGGAGGTGTAATTTAAGAAATCCTTCTAACTTTGGTGGAACAGTTTCAGGATATTTTTCCTAAATAATTATCAGGTTTTCAACATTATAGAGATATATGGAATTTACAATTGTACTCACTCATAGGGAAAATACAATATCTATGATTCCACATATAATGACTCAAAAAGAGATTTCAGAACTCAAAACTAAACTATAGAATATGGAGGATAAGGGATTAATTTGTTTGATTATGTCGTATTGGAGATCACATGTGTTGTTTTCAATGAATTATGATGGGATTTTACGCTTCTATATCCATTATCGTCTGTTGGAAATGATGACTATAAAGAAATGGTATCCTCTTACATGTATTGATGATCTATTTGAATAGTTGATAGAAGAATATATGTTATCAAAGATCAACTTTAGATTGGGGTATCATCATATGAGAGTTCGGGCTTCTGATATGACGAGGAATGATTTCATAAGAAGGTGTGGCCCATATTAATTCTTCAGAATTCTTTATGCATTGATGGAAATTCTAGAAGATTTTATAGACTTCATGAACAAACTTTTATATCTATACATAGATCATTTTATTGTAGTGTTTGTTGATGACATATTGGTGTACTCCAATACTCATGATGATCATGCCCAATATCTTGACATCATCATGAGTATGCTAAGAGTGCACTGACTATACACCAAGCTATCTATGTTTTTTTCTATTCAATATGTACACTTCATGGGGAACAGAATCTTGAATTAATATTTGTATATAGATCCAAATAAGTTGATAATGTGGTATCTTTGGGGCGGCCCATGAAAAAATATGATTTCTATATCTTTATGGGATTATCTAGCTGTAATTAGTGATTCATAGAAAACTGTTCGCATTTTGAAGCAATGTTTTTGGGATTGAACATAAAGGGGATAATGTTTGATTGTTTGGAATCATATGAGAATTATTTCTTGGTGTTAATGAGGAATTTTATGTTAGCAACGATTGTGATCCTACCTAGTACAAGTAAGGAGTATAAATTATATTGGGATGTGTAGACGCTGGAAAAGTCCGTTGCTCCTCAAACGAAGTTCCGGATGAGGAAAGCGAGGTCATATTTGGAGTCATAAGCATGTTTCGGAAGGCCCGAAGGCCTTGCGCGAAATATCGGAGGCCCGCGCGCAATATTGGCAAAGCACGCGCAATCCTTCTGGGATTCGCGCAATGGGCCGAGTCGGCGCATAATTTTCCGCGCCCGACGCCCGTGCGCAGCCCGATTCCGCGCTGGGCCCTATTTCGCGCCCGCGCGCCGAATTGCGTGCCCGCGAACTGACTTGCGCGCCCAGGGTTGCCTATAAATACAAGGCGACCCCCGACATTTTGAAGGTTGCCAGAATTCGAAGGGTCGCTCGTGCGCGCAATCCCACCCCCTCCGCGCGCAATGCCCAGCTTCAGGTAACCTCTTTTATTTCGCGCAAGCCAGCCCCGGGGTTCGCCTTCGCGCGCAACCCCTGTAGCCCCTTTCCTTTGACCAACTCCTCACCCAAAGGCCTTCGCGCGCAAAAGAAGCCCCTTGCGTGCAATTGCCCCCCGGGTGCGCGCAATCCAGCCCAATTGCGCGCACCCCACCTTTTTTGCTAAGTGGCCATTCATTAAAGAATGGGCCGTTGCCCCCGCGCGCTATCAGAGGCCCGGTGCGCACAATCTACATCTTCCACGCGCAAACGCTTTGGCCAATTGCGTGCCAGCTCGCCCAGTTGTGCGCCGACCCGCGGTATTGCGCGCCAAGCTGCTCTTTTGCGCGCAAACTGCCAGGGTCGCCCCCTTTGACCCTCGGAGGGTACCCGCCTGCGTGGCGCCCGATGATCTTCATCCCGGGTGCCCGCACCGTGCGTTGTCTTCCCGTGCGGCCCTCCAGGCTCGCGCGAAGTGACACGGACCCATTGGCGGCACTACTTCGTCCGCGCTGCAGGACATTAAACTGCCAAGCATTCGTCCGCGCTGCAGGATGTTAAACTGCCAAGCATCTATCGTCCGCGCTGCAGGACGTTAAACTTCCAAGCATCCATCGTCCTACAGGACGCTAAACTGCACTTCGTCCAAGCTACACGACGTTAAACTGACTAGCATATGGTCCTCCTCAAGGTGTAAGCCCCAAACCCCCTTCTTCCAACATGACGCTAAACTGTACTTCGTCCACGCTGCAGGACGTTAAACTTCCAAGCATTCGTCCGCGCTGCAGGACGTTAAACTGCCAAGCATTCGTCCGCGCTGCAGGACGTTAAACTGCCAAGCATTCATCGTCCTCAACACACGACGTTAAACTGTACTTCGTCCGGCAAGGCGTTAAACCGTCTGCATCACCTGATCCCGTGCCTCGCACGCAGGGTCCCCCCCGGTTTGGATGTGGCCCCCACTCGCTCGTCTCTGTTGGGATGTCGGGATTGCCCCTCTTTAGGGACGATTTATTGGAGTGGCGTTCGCCCACGGGGGAAGGGTATTGCAAACCCCTAGTTTCCTGTGGGTGACTGCACATGTGTATATCCATTGTGCTTCCCCACTGCCGAAGCCAGTAGAGGGCGTGACGGGGATCGAGGTGTCTCTTACCTTCGGCCCAAGTCCCTCTCCAACTGAGTTTTGCCGCACTCAGGCTGCCTCAGTGCGTAAGTCCTGACAGAATGAACTACGTGGACTTTGATCCCTGTCTCCTAAACAGGGTACGTAGAAAGCCTCCCTAAGGTTCAAGCCCACCACCTGGTCGTCCCGGTCGTATTCACGTCGGTTCGTCCATCGGTGGACCCCTCCCGGGTTCACATTCGCGTTGATCCACCCGGTCATTCCATCCCCCTCTGTGCGAGGTGGTTCGGTTCAATCCTCAGCCCGGCAGCCTCGACCTCCTCGTGAGTCAGCTTTCCTTCGTCCAGCATGACGTTAAACTGTATATCCGAGCTACGCTGACTTTGATCCGCGCTACGCGTGGTACGTACGAAGCCTCTACGGGGTCCAAGCTCTTCACTCCATCATCCATCCTGATCCTTACCCGGGCCGCCACATCCCGGTGGGGTCATGCCATTTCATTCCACTCCACTTCACTCGGGAAGCCGCCCATGTGATGGCCCCAGCGTCGGAGGTTCCCCGCAAGGGGTTCTGTCATCTGATCCACTCCTCGTGTTGATCAGTCTGATGCCATCCCCACCGGACGTTAAACTCGCGGCATACCCCGTGTTAAACATGGGAAGCTGAGGAAAACCTCGGGTAACGCAGTTCCCCGCGCCTAGAGCGAGATGCCTCAGGCCATCACGCCTTCGAGAAGCCCTATTAGGGACGGAAGGCAGACATGCGGAGCCGCAGTGTCAAGACGTGCCCCCAACACCCAGAGCTACCCGATCTCCTCACCGCAGGTTGCTGCCCCGACCAGACTCCTTGGAGCGTCTGGGCGGAAGCAGCGTAATTAACCGGTGTCCATGAAGATATGGCGCCGGGAACGAGATTCACGAACATTCTTAAATCTATCAGGGAGACCCGGATTAGGCGACGAGTTCCGAGGAGACGTCCACGGAAGGAGGAGCTGACATCCCATCATCCCGGTTTCGATCAAGGAGCAGACGTCCATGAATAAGGGACGGATGCCGGCCGCCTTTGGAAAGCGGGACTGTGGGGCCACAAGCCGCGCTCCCATCCCCTCGGGTCGACGGGCGCGTGCGCGAACGTGTCCTGGCGGAACAGTGTCGGAACAGAAGCCCGACGCACATCCGCACCGAAACAGAAAATGGTGAACCCGACGTGAATCTCTTCTCCTCAATACGAAGACCGATAGCTTTCAGAGGTGTTGGAAGACTAGCATATTGCCCGGCCGAGCATTCAGCACCGGGGCACGGAACCTGCCAGGGGCTGGGGAAGGGAAATCGGGCACTCCGTCTCACGACGTCGATGGCCTGGGTTCCCCCCACGGAAGGCGTCGTGGCACCGCTACCTAGGCAGCGGGCTCAAAACCGAGCTCAGCGCGCGCAGCCCCCCCATCCGGGGATGACAGATTCGCCTCCGCCACCGTTTGTGGTGTGGGACCAGGCAGAACCGCCTCAGCCGTGTCGCGACCAGCTCCGTCCTGCCACGAGTCCATCCCGGCCTCCTGGCCCCAGTACGGTGACCACTTCCCGGGCTTCAACCAGTGAACAACGAGATGTGCCAAGCACCAGTCGGCCGCCGGTTTTTTAGGCCCGTCATGCCTCCAACCGCAGAGCAACCTCCTGCAACCAGGGGCTCGCGCTTGGCAAAAAAGTATGATGTCCTGAAGCACTTGGCCGACATCCCAGCAAGGCTCTCCATCCTTGAGGCTCTGCGCATGTCACCTGAGATGCGCGAGGCGCTCGCTGAAGCCCTGAAGAGCCCCCTCCAGTTTGAGACGGAGGTTGCGGCTGCAGAGGCCTTTCACGCCGAAGCGATTGAGAACGCCGACTGTCAGGCAGTTATCTCGTTCTCTGGTAAGGATGAAGACCCTCCTATACAGGGGCACATTCGTCCGCTGTATGTTACTGGCCAGTTCAATGGCCTTGAAGTCCGGCGCTGTCTTGTCGACACGGGGTCCGGGATTAACCTAATTCCAACTCGGACGCTCCGGAGATTGGGGTTGTCTGAGGATGACTTGATTCCCTCTGACCTCAGGATCCAGGGGTACGACCGCACCGAGCAAACTCCGGTCGGCAAGATACGTTTGAAGACCCAGTTCAGTGACCTGGTTTCCAACACCGAATTCATGGTAGTCTCTCAGGACACTGCGTATAACGCATTGATGGGCAGACCATGGCTCCACCTTCATGCGGCGGTTCCCTCATCATACCACCAATGCCTTAAATACTCCCTTAATGGTCGAGTAGGAGTGCTTCAGGGAGATGCCTCTCCTTTTGCCTCATGTGAAGCCCGCTATCTGGACGCGGACTATTACAAGAGCAAGGATAAGCAGATCCTGGCAGGTGAGGTTGAGCCTGTCGCTGTTTCAAGTGATCCCTGGGCGAGTTTGGATGACGCTCACGTCCTCCCGATCCATCAGTTGGACGTAGCCATAGTCTCGACGGCCTGTGAGTCTCCTGATGAGATGACCGCGACCGCCCATGCCAGCACCAGCGGCCCAGAAGGATCTGGTATCCCCAATGCAGTTTCCAACGCAGTCTCTCCCGTGGACGATCCCTCCCCGAGTGGAGAGGACATGGAAGATGCACCCCCAGCCTTTGAGGAGGGCGTCTCCGCCACGGTCGATGAGTTAGTACAGGTGAACCTTGGAACCGAGTCAGATCCAAGACCCACATTGGTCAGTGCCGCCATGCCCTCTGAGGAGCAGCAGCAGTACGTGGACTTTCTCAGACAGCACCGTGATGTGTTCGCTTGGGGCTATGACGAGATGCCGGGGCTAGATCCTCAGGTAGCCGTCCACCGCCTTGGTCTCCCGGCGAACCATTGCGGGTTCAAGCAGCCTCCCAGGAAGATGCACCCATTCCACAGTGCTATGGTTGAGGCCGAAGTTGACAAGCTTATCAAAGCCAACTTCGTGAGTGAAGTTCAGTACCCCAGATGGCTGGCCAACATTGTGCTGGTCAGGAAGAAGAACGGGCAGATCAGAGTCTGTATCGACTTCCGCGATCTCAACCGCCACTGTCTGAAGGATGATTTCCCCCTTCCGGTGACAGAGCTATTTATTGACGCCATGACAGGGTTCCAAGCTCTCTCCTTCATGGATGGATACTCCGGATACAACCAAATCCGGATGACCCCTGAGGATGAGGAGTTCACTGCCTTCAGGGCCCCCCAAGGTATCTTTTGTTACCAGGTCATGCCCTTCGGCCTGAAGAATGCAGTTGCCACCTATCAACGGGCGATGCACCGCATATTGAAGCCAATCCTCGGCACACTGGTGGAATTATACGTCGACGACTTGGTGGTCAAATCGCGCCAGCGTCAGGACCATCTCAATGATCTTGAGAAAGTGTTCGGCTTCCTCCGGTCTCGCCGCCTGAAGATGAACCCGTTGAAGTGTGCCTTCGGGGTCACCTCCGGGAAGTTTCTTGGCTTTGTGGTAAGATACCGGGGTATTGAGATCGACCCAGAGAAGATCAGGGCGATTAGCCAGATGCCTCTCCCAGGTAACATTCGGGAACTGCAAGGGTTCCAAGGCCACTTAGCCTATATACGCCAATTCATCGCGAATCTGGCCGGCAAGTGTAAGCCCTTTTCTGGGCTCATGAAGAAAGGTGCCACCTTTGTTTGGGATAAGGAGTGTCAGACCGCTTTTGGGGAAATCAAGCAGTACCTGCTTCAACCTCCGGTTCTGATGCCGCCTGTATCCGGGAAGCCGCTAGCCCTTTATGTGACTGCCCTGGAATGGTCCCTTGGTGCCCTTCTCGCCCAGAAGAACAACGAGGGAACAGAGAATAGCCTCTATTACCTCAGTCGCATGCTCCTCGATGCGGAAGTTAGGTATTCCCCCATCGAGAAGAGCTGCCTGGCGCTCGTATTTGCCATACAGAAATTATGGCACTACTTGCAGCACCACGAGGTACAGTTGGTTTCTCAGGTAGACCCGTTGAAATATATCCTGAGCCGGCCTATGTTGACTGGCCGTCCAGCGCAGTGGGCTG
This sequence comes from Viscum album, assembly GCA_963277665.1. Classification (NCBI taxonomy): domain Eukaryota; kingdom Viridiplantae; phylum Streptophyta; class Magnoliopsida; order Santalales; family Viscaceae; genus Viscum; species Viscum album. Next base: position 599,709,816 of record OY728144.1, read on the forward strand.
TGATTCTCCAGCAGTTCGACATCAGGTATGTGTCTCAGAAGGCCATCAAAGGGCAAGCATTGGAAGAATTTCTGGCTGCTCACCCGACCTCCGCGGATCAGCCGCTGGATCTAGGCTTTCCTGATGAGGCTATTCTCTCAGTCGATCGTGCCGATCCATGCTGGCAGATGCACTTTGACGGTGCCTCCCAGAGCCCCACCGGTAGAAGACTCGATAATCCTAAGCTCAACAGAGTGGGCTTGGGTATCGTCTTCATTACCCCGGAGCGAGCCGTGCTGCCATACTCTTTCCTGTTGTCAGAGGGTTGTACCAACAATGAGGCGGAATACCATGCCCTCATCACTGGCCTCGAGTTAGCTCTCGAGATCGACGTGCCCCATCTGTGTGTGAAAGGGGACTCCGAGCTGGTCGTTAAGCAGATCAATGGCGACTATGTTGTCAGGAAGCCGGAACTAGTGCCATTGCTGGAGTGCACCCTCCTCCTGATGGCCCAGTTCCCTTCTCGGCCAGAAATTGTCCATATTCCCCGGTCGCAGAACGGTCGAGCAGATGCTTTGGCCGGCCTTGCTGCGTCACTCGCAGAGCCTGAACAGGACAACCTGATCATCCGCGTGATGCATCGCAGGCTCATCGCTCCCGTTATCCCGGAGGGAGATCGCGGCCCATCGCTAAGTAATCTCACCACGGTTGCCCCTATGCCTGGAGCCCCGAGTACCATAGATATGGCAGTCGAACCAGCCCCTGATTGGAGGACGCCTTTGGTTGAGTACCTCCAACATGGCATTCTCCCGTCGGATCGGGTCGAGCGCGAGCGAGTTCGACGCCGCACATCGCAGTTTGTCCTCCAGAGCAGTCCCGGCCTGGAGCAGATCCTCTATAGACGCGGATTTGATGGTGTTCTCCTCCGCTGCCTTCAGGGAGTAGAGATCCCACGAGTCATGCAAGAGGTGCATGCTGGTTCATGCGGCACCCACCAGACTGGGCCGAAGCTGTCCCACCAGATTCGGAGGTTGGGATACTTCTGGCCCTCCATGATCCATGACTGCATCGAGTATGCCAGAAAGTGCCATGCGTGCCAGGTTCACGCGAACTTTGTGCATCGTCCGCCGGAGACTCTCCATACCACTAGGTATTCCTGGCCCTTTGCAGTCTGGGGGCTGGACGTTGTGGGACCTTACCCGCCGGTGACGGCTCTCCAGTGCCGGTTCATTCTGACCGCCACGGACTTCTTCTCCAAATGGGCAGAGGCGATTCTGCTCAGAGAGGTCAAATCCTGTTCTATCGCTGACTTCGTGACCTCTAACATCATTTATCGATTTGGAGTGCCTCACACTATCCTCACGGATAACAGATCCAATTTCCGAGCAGCCGAGTTGAAGAAGTTGTACGCTAAGTACAACATTCGCTCGAACCATACATTTCGCTATCATGCGCAGGAAAATGGACAGATTGAGGCGTTTAACAAAACCCTCTCTAACATTCTGAAAAATATGGTTGGTCAGAACAAAAAGAGTTGGCCGGACAAGCTCCCCAATGCCCTCTGGGCTTATCGGACGACGACTCGCAATTCCACCCAGATGACCCCTTATTCCCTGGTGTATAGAGCTGAGGCTGTCCTGCCCATCGAGATCCAGTTACCGTCCTTGCGCACTACGGTCTACGACCAGCAAGCGCCGAATAGAGCTGCTGAAGCCCGTCTAGTCGAGTTGGAAGCACTGGATGAGAATAGGCTTCGTGCTTTGCACAACTTGGAGAGGCATCAAAGCAGAATGGCTCGAGCTTTCAATAAGAAGGTTCGCCTCCACTCCTTCCTGCAGGGTGACCTAGTACTGGCCCTAAGAGCACCAATGATCCCCGGCAGGAAGCCGCCCAAGTTGGAGCCCAAGTGGGAGGGGCCTTTTGTCATCCACAAGGTCTATCCTAATGGCGCGTACTCCCTAGCGACTATGGATGGTGAGCGTGTTACTCCTCCCACCAATGCTAGGTTCCTCAAGCAGTACTTTGCCTGAGTGCTATTCGTCCCGCATGACGCTAAACTGCACCACGTCCGAGCTACAAGACGTTAAACTGTTCAGCATTCGTCCCGCATGACGCTAAACTGCACCGCGTCCGAGCTACAAGACGTTAAACTGTTCAGCATTCGTCCCGCATGACGCTAAACTGCACCGCGTCCGAGCTACAAGACGTTAAACTGTTCAGCATTCATCCCGCATGATGCTAAACTGCACCACGTCTGAGCTACAAGACGTTAAACTGTTCAGCATTCATCCCGCATGACGCTAAAATGCACCGCGTCCGAGCTACAAGACGTTAAACTGTTCAGCATTCGTCCCGCATGACGCTAAACTGCACCACGTCCGAGCTACAAGACGTTAAACTGTTCAGCATTCATCCCGCATGACGCTAAACTGCACCACATCCGAGCTACAAGACGTTAAACTGTTCAGCATTCATCCCGCATGACGCTAAACTGCACCACGTCCGAGCTACAAGACGTTAAACTGTTCAACATTCGTCCCGCATGACGCTAAACTGCACCACGTCCGAGCTACAAGACGTTAAACTATTCAGCATTCGTCCCGCATGATGCTAAACTGCACCACGTCCGAGCTACAAAACGTTAAACTGTTCAGCATTCGTCCTGCATGACGTTAAACTGCACCACGTCCGAGCTACAAGACGTTAAACTGTTCAGCGTTCGTCCTGCATGACGCTAAACTGCACCTCAAGAACTACATGCGGCTTGATTCTCATCCTTATGGGATACGTAGGACCGCCTGAACATTCATGTTTCAGGCCCAGCCCCATCCTCTGGGAATTTCCATCCCATCTCGGGCCCTTGGCCCAAGTTCCTCTGGGTATGCGGCGTATGGTGTGAACGCGGGGCTATGACCTCATTCACGTCGGTTTGCTCGCCACGCTGTACGCCCCCCACGTTTGGGGATGCCTTTCGCTCCCCCCTTTCTCATCGTCCTGCATGACGTTAAACTGCACTTCAAGAACTACGTGCGGCTTGATTCCCATCCTTATGGGATACGTAGGACCACCTGGACGTCCATGTTTCAGGCCCAGACCCATTTCCCGGGGATCTCTATCCCGCGTTGGGCCACTGGCCCAAGTTCCCCTCCTTTTTGTGCGAGGCGTATGGTGTGAGCAGGGGATTATGTCCTCATTCACGTCAGTCTACTGGCCGCACCGTACGCCTCCCCCATGTGTGGGACTACCTCACACCCCTCATCGTCCTGCATGACGTTAAACTGCCTCTCAAGAACTACGTACGGCTTGATTCCCATCTTTATGGGATACGTAGGACCGCCTGGACGTTTGTGTTTCAGGTCCAGCCCCGTCTTTTGGTTGCTCTCAAGGTGAGTCCTCCGACCCTTTCCGGTGATCTGTTAACATGTTTTGGGTACTCCGGTCTATGACATGTAGTGTCGGATTCAATCCCGACAAGTCCTGTGTTACTTGTCAGGCCTCGCGCTTCCTCTTATTCGAGCCTTCACTCGAAGGGATCCTCGTTAGTGGTTTGGATACGATGCCTCAGTGCTCTCCTACCGCTCCGGGTCGATTTACCGGCGGGTCCTAGGCCGGAAATCGATATGAATCCTGCGCTTGAGCAGTTGATGCTCGTTTTCTTGCCTCATCCTAAGCTGACGCGATCAGATGTTGTGTTGCGAATATGGTCAACAACATCCTTGATCGCCATGTCAGCTCTTTCAGGCTCTGAACATTGGTTGCGCAGTCCTTGTCACACTCCGCCTCGGTGCGTTGTAGTGGAATCTCGACACTCTCTCTCTTCATACTGACCCTCAGTACACCTCTACACGTTAGGCAGGCCAACCAGGGTAATGGTGTCTTTTGAGGCTCCCACGATCTGAGCACCAAGGATATGCCCTAATGTCCTCCCTAAGGGCCATGTGTAGCTAGACCCTTGTCCCCATGAGGAGGAAGGAGTCGCCTGAACAATCGCGTTCTGGGCCCAGCATAGCTGGAGGCTAGCATCTCTGCCCCTCGGGTGATAGACATATGCAGGCCCCTATCCCAGGATCCTTCTCCTGGAATTGTGCGTGACCGCAGGGCTGGGATGTGTCCCCACCTCCGTTGGGTCCGCCGTATCGCAATAAGCGGATTCCTCCATGGTCCGAGCCACACGACCTTAAACTGTGTTGTCTGGTCTTACCACACGACCGTAAACTGTGATCGTCTTGGCCGCCCGACGAGAAACGGCACTGCATCGTGATGTTCTCCTCGGGGGACACTCACGTTGGGCGCTGGTTCATAACCACGCCATTTATCAATGCCTTTCATGGATTGATTATTGTGGCGACGCTAGGGATTTTTTAATCACAGGCATGTCGCTGCACAAAGAAAAACCATCCACCTTTAAGGACAAACAAGAAATATCAAATACCGCTTCTTCTGGGTGCGAGGGCCAGACCCGCACCCCTCCCCGCGCTGGTGCCCAATTGTGTTGTGCCGCACTTCAAGAACTACGTGTGGCTTGATTCCCATCCTTATGGGATACGTAGGAACGCCCGAATGTTTGAAACTTCGGGTCCAGCCCCCACCTCTTAAAGATTCTACCTTTTCTTGGGAATCCGCCGCCTTCGGGTCACTCTCAAGGCGTGTCCCTCGACCCCTTGCGGTGGTCCACCGGTGTCAAGAGTACTCTGGTCTATTGCCAGGAGGGTCAGGTTCAGCTTGGTCAGGTTCCTTCCACTTTTCAGGCTTCATGCTCCCCTTCATTCGGACCCATCACCTACGCCCTGGGTGGAACCCCCCGTGAGCGGTCTGGATACAATGCCTCAATGCTCTCCCACCGATCCGGGCTGGTTCCCCTAAGGGCCTTGGGCAGCAAATCGATACGAATCCTGCGCTTAAGCGGTTGATGCTCGTTTGCTGCCTCATTCCATCAACGGTCAGTGTGATATTGATGCTGCTTTTCCGCCACGGTCGGCAGTACTCCCATATCGTTACGCCGGTGCCCCTAGTCCTTGAGTGAATGGCCGCATGATTCACATTACGTTTTCCACACCCCATTCTGACCAGGAAAAATCTCGGCACTCTTGACACTATCCCTCAGTGCATCTTCGCATATCCAGGGGATAGGACCACGATGTGGCATACTTTGAGGTTCCTATGGTCCGAGCTCTAAGACCTTAAACTAAGATCTGCCCCTATGGTCCGAGCTCTACGACCTTAAACTAAGATCTCCCTAATCAGGGTTCTACGTCCCGCATGACGTTAAAACTACACTCTCAGAACTACGTGTGGCTTGATCTCCAGCCTGATGGAGTACGTAGGAACGCCCGGGCATCTCCACTCGGGTCCAGCCTCAGGGGTCGCTAAGTTCCGCCCCTCCTCGTCGCCGGCCGTCTGGCCTGGCTTCTGGTAGAGTGGTGCGGTTGTGATATTCTCCCTGATTCAGCGCGGGATGCCCCATTGCAATGATGGGAAGCGATAGTTTCCTCGTCAAAGAGGTTCTGTCTGAGAATTTGGGTGATTCATGGCCAGATTGGTGCATCCGCCTAATACGCTTTCCCCACGGTGGCGCAATTTTGGGAGTGTTAGATTCTGTCCAAACAAATCATCACTTCGCCCCACGCTTCGCATGCTCTTTCGATCCGGATTTCCAACCTTGTGTCTGAAGGAACCCCCAAAGCGGTATTGATGATGACATGTGATCCGCCTCCTGCAATATGAATGATGACCTTCGGTCCGTCTATTGCAGTAGTATGGTCGATTGATCCATTGTCCGCCTGCCATCTTGGGCATTTCCTGGAAGACTTAATGTCGTGGATTTCTGAATTCGGGACACGCGATGCACCCTTTTTCATCTCCCTATGTTCGGATAAAATCTCAATGTCCCTAGCGTTGTCCCGCTCGTGTGTCAGAACAAGTTGGGGGGGTGGTACATTGATTAGGTCTGAGGTCTCCTTTCTTAGGAATGACCTCCCTCTTTTCCTTAGAAATCCAGGCCCAATTGTGGATGCATGAAGCTTGGTTAACGCTCCCGCAAGACAATGAATTGTGGTTGAGCACGTTAAGCCAAAAGATGCAGATAAATATGTTGATTCATACAAATGGATCGAAGTATTGAGTAATGGAAGCAAAAGGTTCTGGGAATGGCAAAAACAAAGCCCCTAGGGATTAGCATGCTGAATGGATCTTTCCAACGCCGCTACCCTTTGGCTGGTGGCCTCCAGAGCTGCTTGTCGCTCTCTGCATGCCCTCTCTTCGTCGGAGGTCGCAACGCGCAGCTCACCGATCCTGGCCTGTGCACGCTCCCGCTCGACTTGAAGTGTGACCATCTGGTGGCCCGACTCCGTCAGCTGTATCTGGGCGTCATCCAGCTGGGCCTTCAATTGCTCCACAAGCTCAGCGCACGCTGCGATGAAGGCCTCCTTCTCTGTCGCCTGCCCTTCAAGGCGCCAGACTTCCTGCTCCGCCACGAGGAGCGCTCGCGTGTTCTCTGACATGTCCCGACATTGTGCGACGTCGGCACGCCGGCGACTCTCGCGCATCTTTTCGGCCATGAAATCACGGACCGTCAGATGGAGGCGTAGAGCATCAGCTCCCCCGGCACACAGGAAGCGCAGCCAGGTTTGAAGCGATCCCATGCACCCCAGCCACTCCGATGGGGGTCGCTTGAGGAAGCGCTGGATGCACTTCCACCCCCTGCGGCGCGTTATCCGGCTCTCCTCGACCGCCTCCGAGTCCGAGTCGTCCATCTCCTCTGGGTCGGTAGGCCGGTAGGCAGGGAAGGCAGCCAGCAGGTCTGCTGCAGGGTCCGCCCCTGGGATGTTCTCACAGGGGATAGGTTCCCCAACATCTGGGCGACCTTCTTCTCTTGCCCCAGCCGCGTTGACACCCTCGTCAGCCCCTGACTTCTCTCCGATGGCAGCACCGCCGGCATCCGTTGCCCCCTGATCAGCAGTTGGTGGGGCCGGCTCGATGTGAGAAGTCTGTTCCGGAGAAGGCGGCATGTCTGCCACTGGTCCACTCGTGGATGGCCCGGGTTTGACAGCCTGACGAGCCTCCAGTATTGAGATCACTGCGCAAGGCATGCCGCGGTTAGTCACGGATCGTTAACGACAAGCACCAGCAGTAAAGTAAGAAGACTTACGGGAGTCCAGAGCGTCGCCTTCCACTGTCCCGGCCGCCGTAGGAGCAATTGCAGCAGGGGACCCCTCAGCGCTTGTCAATTCAATGATAGGTGTCTGGCCCCCACCCTGTCCTGCTGGCGCCTCTCCTACTCCTGCTGAGGATGCCTGACCAACATCCGTGCACTCCTGAGGAAGATGAAGAAATGGGTTAGAAGCTGCATAAGAGAATGGACGAAGCAGGTTGAGTGGGGATAGAAGCGGACCTCGAGGAGCTCAGTGATATCAACATTGTCAGAGCCGGCCACCTCGCCGCTCTCCCGTGGGATCCCCGGATGGGACCTTCCCTCAGAGCCTTCATCCTCCCCCGTCTCCTCCTCTTCCTCGGAGTCACCGTTACTATCGCCTTCCTCTGGCGGCATCTGTCCTGGAGCAGGCTCTAGACCGAGCATCACCTTCACCAGAAGGGACGGCTCCGCACGCTGACCACGTTGGCGCGCGTACTCGTCCATGGACGTCAGATACGCATACCGCCGGTGGAAGTTCACCTTGTCGGTGACCTGAAGGCGCCCGACCTCTGGCAGATGGATTCCTTCTCCGATTATCTTCTGCCAGATGGTTTCGATCCCCATCGACTGCCGCAGGGTCATCCAGGCTGACCACAGCGCTGGGAAGACTGCATTGTGGAAGGGTTCGAGCAGACGCCTTATCTGCGTCCCGGGCCGCTCCCCGACCACCGCACGCGCCCCCTCTCTGGGCGCTGAGGCCGTGGCGGCAGTCTGCGATGTGCCCGCCGCCGAAGTCCCTGCCCGCGCCGGCTCTGCTGCTTGGAGCGCCTCCGTTCTCCCCCGCGTAACGGCGCCTCGCCTCCTTCCTTGACGCCCGGTCTCCGCACTGGTGACCTCGAGCCGCCGAACTGGTTTCCGTAGAGGCCCCTCGGGGTACGCGATGGCCCAGTGATCGGCGTACTCGGTTGCCAATCCTGCGTCGACCCCGATAGGAGGGAGAGTGATGACATCGCCAGAGCCGAAAGCGGCGAACATTAGCCACATCTGGCAAAGGACGCAAGGGTTTGTCTCCTCCCGGATAGCAGCGAATACCCTCTTCGGCATCCGTTGAAGGCACCCGAACTGCCTGGCGAACTGGGTTGGCACGTAGGGCTCGCAGATCACCTTCCCGTCGATCCGAGCCACGGGCACCCCGCCCCGCATGCTCAGGAAGTATTTGTGCTGCTCCAGCGGACCCTGTCCATTGTCGATCATCTGGCCAACGGGAGTGGGGAACGAGCTGAAGTTGAAATTGGCGTGATTGCCAATCCAAATCCTCACGCCCTCCTCATTTAGGGTCATCGGAGCGACCCCCGCGATGTTCAGCAGGGAGGGTCGCAGGCCGTTGCCCGGAGGAATGACGACGTTTGGAAACGTGTACCCACCGAGGTGAGCAGCCACCCAGCCGTGGAAGAATTGAAAGGGCCCACAGACCCTTCGTGGCGACCCCCCACGCGAGATGCATCCCAGGATGGCGTACAGCCTAGCCAGCACTGGGACCCCAAGGTTGTATCTTTTGTTGGCGGCCATGGCGCCGGCCATCACCAGTGTCGCCGGGCGCACGCCCATCCTCGCGTCCCGCACTGGCAGGAGCCACCCACTCAGAAAGGTGGCCAGGAACGCCGCATACCGGACATTTGGGTCCCGGGCCTCGATGACGCGGTACCCCCATGAGCCATAGTCTCCCGTCTCCAGGACCCGCCAGTACGACCCGTTCCGGCTCCTCTGAGCCGCGGTCGGGCACCGCTTCCCCCTGTCTGGCATCTTGACCGCTGGGTCATGTTCCAAGAACTGGCCGAACCACTCCTTGTAGGCTATGTCCTTGCGTAAGTCCTTGACCCCGAGCCGCTCCGTAGCCAGGTCCAGTAGATGCCATGTCAGGATGGGAGTCCGTGACCTGTCGCCCTAGGTGTTCCTCGGAGGCAGGAACTCATCGTATTGGTAACCCTCCAGCGGGATACCTCCAATGCAATGGATGTCCCAGAGACCGATGCTGACCTCCCCATGATGAAGATGGAAGGTGTTGGAATACGGGGACCAGCGGGTGAACAGCTCCGGCCCAAGCTCGGGCTGCTGGTAGAAGTGGAACTGCGACGTCCACACCGCCTCAAACAGGCCGATGTACCGTAGTTCCTCTGCGAAGTGATCGCAGGTGTGGTGTACCCAGAACGCCCAGGCCCACTCACTAGTGAAATTTCCCCCAGACCGCAAGTCCCAGTCCTTCAGCCAACCCCTGGTGTCGTCGGTGACACTCTGGCGATACGTGCTTGAGTAGAGGGCTGGAGAGTTCTCCGCAGTAGGCTGACTCCCGGTAATGGTTCACGTCCTCGGGTTCAGGACATAGACATCTAAGTGCCTGGTCTCCCTGGCAGGATGCCCGTTGTTGGTGATGTTGTAGCGGGGAAGCTCGTCCTCCCGAGTCACCCAGGTCCGTGGCGCATCAACCTCGAACCCCGGCACCGGGACCTCATCCAGGATGCCGTAGTTCCAGAGTGGCAGGTTGTTCGACAGTGGATACGTCTTCTGGGCCGACGTCAACAAATCGAACAAGGTTTGATTGCTGGAAACAATCTCCTTGGCTCCATAGACCTCCTCGTTCGCCGCCATCTCAGCTCTGCGAATGGCGGCATCCCCCTCATTCACTTGATTCGCGGCCATCTCAGAAGCTTGGGGAGTCGTGTGGGTTAAGGGATGAGGCGTGCGGAATCGGAGGAGGCTGGTAGAGAAATTTGGGAGTTGGCGCACAATCCTAGTGGACAGCGCGCAATTGGGAAGTCCGTCGCGTAAAACCCCGGGTGTTCGCGCAAGACAAGCCGAAATCCGGATGGGTTTGCGCGCCGAACGGGCGAATTTCGCGCCGGAAATGGCAATTTTGCGCACGAGAGCTTGGAAGCTTGTCGCGCGGAAAGTCTGTGTATGGTACGGGGGACCCAGGGCCCCTATTTATAAGCGAGGCCGGGTGTCCGCACTGCGCAGAAAGCGCTTTGCGCGACCACGACAGCGAATTTCGCGCCCGACGCCCTTGTTGCGCGCCACAGTTCCGCGCCACCCAGGACTTCGGCATTCCGGCGTCTCCCTCGGAACCCGATCGTTGCGACCTCTCACCGATCAGATTCCGAGGGGGGGCTTTTGTAGACGCCGGAAAAGTCCGTTGCTCCTCAAACGAAGTTCCGGATGAGGAAAGCGAGGTCATATTTGGAGTCAAAAGCATGTTTCAGAAGGCCCGAAGGCCTTGCGCGAAATATCGGAGGCCCGCGTGAAATATTGGCAAGGCGCACGCAATCCTTCCGGGATTCGCGCAATGGGCCGAGTCAGCGCGTAATTTTCCGCGCCCGACGCCCATGCACAGCCCGATTCCGCGTTGGGCCCTATTTCGCGCCCGCACGCCGAATTGCGCGCCCGCGAGCCGACTTGCGCTCCCGGGGTTGCCTATAAATACAAGGCGACCCCCGACGTTTTGAAGGTTGCCAGAATTCGAAGGGTCGCTCGTGCGTGCAATCCCGCCCCCTCCGCGCGCAATGCCAAGCTTCAGGTAACCTCTTTTATTTCGCGCAAGCCAGCCCCGGGGTTCGCCTTCGCGCGCAACCCCTATGGCCCCTTTCCTTTGACCAACTCCTCACCCAAAGGCCTTCGCGCGCAAAAGAAGCCTCTTGCGCGCAATTTCCCCCGGGTGCACGCAATCCAGCCCGATTGCGCGCACCCCCCCTTTTTTGCTAAGTGGCCATTTGTTAAATAATGGGCCGTTGCCCCCGCGCGCTATCAGAGGCCCGGTGCGCGCAATCTCCAACTTCCGTGCGCAAAGCGCTGGCCCAATTGCGCGCCAGTTCGCCCAATTGCGCGACGACCCGCGGTATTGCGCGCCAAGCTTCTCTTTTGCGCGCAAACTGCCAGGGTCGCCCCCTTTGACCCTCTGAGGGTACCTGCCTGCGTGGCGCCCGATGATCTTCATCCCTGGTGCCCACACCGTGCGTTGTCTTCCCATGCGGCCCTCCAGGCTCGTGCGAAGTGACACAGACCCATTGGCGGCACTACTTCGTCCGCACTGCAGGACGTTAAACTGCCAAGCATTCGTCCGCACTGCAGGACGTTAAACTGCCAAGCATCTATCGTCCGCGCTGCAGGACGTTAAACTGCCAAGCATCCATCGTCCTGCAGGACGCTAAACTGCACTTCGTCCAAGCTACACGACGTTAAACTGCCTAGCATATGGGCCTCCTCAAGGTGTAAGCCCCAAACCCCCTTCGTCCAACATGATGCTAAACTGTACTTCGTCCGCGCTGCAGGACGTTAAACTGCCAAGCATTCGTCCGCGCTGCAGGACGTTAAACTGCCAAGCATTCGTCCGCGCTGCAGGACGTTAAACTGCCAAGCATTCATCGTCCTCAACACACGACGTTAAACTGTACTTCGTCCGGCAAGACGTTAAACTGTCCGCATCACCCAATCCCGTGCCTCGCACGCAGGGTCCCCCCCGGTTTGGATGTGGCCCCCACCCGCTCGTCTCTACAGGGACGTCGGGATTGCCCCTCTTTAGGGACGATTTATTGGAGTGGCCTTCACCCACGGGGGAAGGGTATTGCAAACCCCTAGTTTCCTGTGGGGGACTGCACATGTGTATATCCATTATGCTTCCCCACTGCCGAAGCCAGTAGAGGGCGTGACGGGGATCGAGGTGTCTCTTACCTTCGGCCCAAGTCCCTCTCCAACTGAGTTTTGCCGCACTCAGGCTGCCTCAGTGCGTAAGTCCTGACAGAATGAACTACGTGGACTTTGATCCCTGTCTCCTAAACAGGGTACGTAGGAAGCCTCCCTGAGGTTCAAGCCCACCACCTGGTCGTCCCGGTCGTATTCACGTCGGTTCTTCCATCGGTGGACCCCTCCCGGGTTCACATTCGCGTTGATCCACCCGGCCGTTCCATCCCCCTCTGTGCAAGGTGGTTCGGTTCAATCCTCCGCCCGGCAGCCTCGACCTCCTCGTGAGTCGGCTTGCCTTTGTCCATCATGACGTTAAACTGTATATCCGAGCTACGCTGACTTTGATCCGCGCTAACGCGCGGTACGTAGGAAGCCTCTACGGGGTCCAAGCTCTTCACTCCATCATCCATCCTGATCCTTACCCGGGCCGCCACATCCCGGTGGGGTCATGCCATTTCATTCCACTCCACTTCACTCGGGAAGCCGCCCATGTGCTGGCCCCAGCGTCGGAGGTTCCCCGCAAGGGGTTCTGTCATCTGATCCACTCCTCGTGTTGATTAGTCTGATGCCATCCCCGCTGGACGTTAAACTCGCGGTATACCCCGTGTTAAACATGGGAAGCTGAGGAAAACCTCAGGTAACGCAGTTCCCCGCACCTAGAGCGGGATGCCTCAGGCCATCACGCCTTCGAGAAGCCCTATTAGGGACGGAAGGCAGACATGCGGAGCCGTAGTGTCAAGATGTGCCCCCAACACCCAGAGCTAATCGATCTCCTCACCGCAGGTTGCTGCCCCGACCAGACTCCTTGGAGCGTCTGGGCAGAAGCAGCGTAATTAACCGGTGTCCATGAAGATATGGCGCCAGGAACGAGATTCACGAACATTCTTAAATCTATGAGGGAGACCCGGATTAGGCGACGAGTTCCGAGGAGACGTCCACGGAAGGAGGAGTCGACATCCCATCATCCCGGTTTCGATCAAGGAGCAGACGTCCCTGAATAAGGGACGGATGTCGCCCGCCTTTGGAAAGCGGGACTGCGGGGCCACAAGCCGCGCTCCCATCCCCTCTAGTCGACGGGCACGCGCGCGAACGTGTCCTGGCGGAAAAGCGTCGGAACAGAAGCCCGACGCACATCCGCACCGAAACAGGATGCTTAAGGGATGTGACTTTGAGAAGTCTTCATGCAGGGAGATCGAATTTTGGTGTTAGATTATTGGATGTTGATGACAAATGAGAGGAACTTCCTTACACGTAAACTTGAGTTAACATTTGTGGTTAATAACTTAATTTATTAGATATGTTATCTGTTGGGAGAGAAGTTTACGATGATTACCTATCACATGATCTAGATGTATTTAATTTTTCAGTGATATATGAATAATTAAATATAGAGATGGATTGACTGTATGTAGTCTTTTAATTTTGAGTTATCATATAAACATAGAAAAAGGAAACACTATGGCAGACGCATTGAGTACGAAATTCAAAATCAGAAGGTACAGGAGTGTAGTGTTGAGTTAAATATGTTGCCTTTTCTGGTATAGATACTTGAGGGGGTTATGGAGAGTCAGGAGTATATGAAAATAGTATATGTTTCAATGGAGTCTACACATTTTAGATGTAATTGAGGCAATAAGTACTAGTGTATTGAATTTTTTACCATGAGGGTAATCCGTGAAGTTGGGGAGTCACCTTCCAATTGGATAATAGAGGAAGATGAGATCATCTATGTTAGGAATCAAGTTGTTGTTCCTAAGAGATTGTTAGAGGATATCATGAAGGAATTTAATTCTTTGAAGTGTATGCTACATCATGGTTTGAAAAAAAATTACTATGACCTATGCTGATGCTTTTCAAGGACATGAATGAAAGTGGAGATATCATGATTTGGGCCATGATGATACACCTGTCTGCAGGTGAAGGCAGAGCACCAACAACCTATAATTTTTCATAAACCATTTCCTAATTTAGAATGGATGTGGGATGAGGTGATAATGGTATTTGTGGTGGGCCTCCTCAAGAAATCTGGTAACAATGACTCAATTTAGGTTATTGTGGATCGATTAAATAAATACAGAGCATTTATTTCCAATATAATATATATTTTTAGTTGATATTTTGTAATATTTTTATGATTGGGAAATAATCTATCTATAGGGGGTGCCACATACTATAATTTTATATCATGAATAATGTTTAACATTTCAATTCTTGAATGTATTCCATAATATTATTGGTACATGGATATTATTTAGTATCTCCTTCCACCTAAATATATATGGGTAGTGTGAGAGTACTATACAAGTGATTGAGGATATGTTGTAGTCATTGGTTCTTCACTTCAGTGGGACTTGGTAGAAACAACAATATTTGGGGGTGTTTTCATATAACTATAGTTATCACAAAATGATACATATGGAACCATATGAAAATCATTTTGGTAGTCCAAGATGATGACCTTTGTTATGGATGGAGGTAGATGTATCTGAGTTGTTGGGACTAAGTCTCATGTATGAGACACTAGAGTAGGTGGACCTGATCTTAGGACACTTGGCTATTACTTAGAGTAAACAATACTCATATTCTGGAAAAACCCAATGAAACCTATAGTTTATTATGGTTGATCATAAATTCCTTGTGGTGTCTCCTAGGTTGGGATACCATTGAATATTGGGGAAAGGAATGTTATCTCCTAGGTTAGATGGACCTTTTGTGGTTGTAGAGAGAACCAGTTTAGTGTTTTACTGATTAGATCTTCTAAAAAAATATAGTATTATGAATTATGTTTCTAATACATAAAAAATCTAAAATTATCACCCTAACTCTTCTCATGCTTTTAATTTTGAGTAAATTGATCTTTAGGAAGATGCGTCAATTAATGAGCATACGATACACATACTAGATCCTAGGGTGAATGTTTTATTGGGAAAATCATGCGAATAGTTCATGTTCTATGGAAATATGGGCATGTGGGGGAGGATTCTCTGGAAATGGAAGAAGAAATGAGGGTCTGACTATCCAAAACATTTTGGATTGGAATCATAAGAAATCTTGGGAGGAAAACTCAATGAATAATAGTTATAATTTTGGGTAATTGTATGATCCCAAACTTCCCTAGAGTTTTCTCAGGCATCTTTATAGGTACTCTTTTTCCTAATGTTGGGTACTTTTTAATTTCTTTTACATTAGAGTGTGTTTGGGTGAACTTCATGAAAAAATAAAGGAAATAGTGTTGTGCATAGTTTTCTCATGGTTAATGAAAACCATTAACCCTAACCCCACAAATAGTGCAAACCTCAAATAGTGAGGAGTTACACGACTCAAACCCGGTTTGTCAAACAATTCCCACTAAAAGGGGAAACCGTGAAACACAAAAATAATATGTGAATATTTGGTGCAAGGTTAGGGTACACCAAATGTTCCTACCTGTACAAATGTGAGAAATACTTTTAATGGACCTTAAATTATTTTTTAATTCTCCAGAACCCCCAAAACTCACATATTTAGACCAATACTCAGACCCTTGTCATTTTTAAAACATTAGAGCTTTCTAAAGTGATTCCAAAGACATTTATCCTCTATTTTTTTAGATTAAAAACACTTATTGAAGATCCAAACCTCTCCCTTTTAGTGGATTATAACGTGTTGTTTTCACATTAATCATCCTTACTCATCTCGTTTTATTGATGTAATGTTATATTCTATTTTTTCTAGATATAGATCGAGATTTATATACACTAGATCTAGGACTGTGGTTCTATATCTAGAATTAGGAGACCTTGTTTAGGTTAATATTGATTTATTGTTTTAGATCTAGATTCAGATCTATGTTTTTGTACTACACAATTTTAGGGGATTTCCATTAAGCGATATTTCATAAATGAAATGTGGTATGTGGTCAATTATTAAAATCCAATATTTTTATTTTTTTTATTATGTTAATTTGATTATAAATTTTCTAGTTTATGTTTATTGATTTAAATTCGTAATTGAATGAATTAATGTGGTAAATTAATTAAATGAGGAATTGGGTAACTCTTTGAATAATAGAAATTATGCAATATAGATAATTATAGGGTGAATTTATTATCAATATATTAAACTGTTAAATTGGGGATGATTAATTTTTTATTTAATTATTAGAATTATTGAATTATAAATTGAGAAAAATCAATTAGTGAATTAATTATTAGATTTTGAGTTTGTGAAATGGTTAATTAATTAAGGAATTAATTAATAGAAGACATATAACTAATTAAATGGTGAACTAATTAAATGGAATGATATAGTAAATTAATTATTGAATTAATTTTAGGAAATTGGTATTATCAATTAATTTTCTAATTAACTAGATGACTTGGATTAATTAATTTATGAATTACATAATGGATGTTGTGGTGACAAATTGTGATAAGATGATTAATTTTTTTTATCTTGGTTGATGTGACAATTTAAAAACATGTGATAATTTGATACATGTGATATTATGATATGTTTTTATATATATGTATGTTTGATAAATGGGGTTCTAGACATGAAGATCTATGCCAATGATATATATACATAGTTGATAAATGGATGCTATTCATGACAATATACACCAATAATATATATATATATATACATAGTTGATTAATGGGTTTCAAACAAGATGTTCTACACCAATGATATGTTTGAATGGTTGATAAATTGGTTGTTGGAAATGACAATCTATGCCAGTGTAATATATATATATGGTCAAAATTAGTTTGTTATACATGATGTTATCTTCCTTGATATTTATATTCATAATTTATTAATGGTGTACCCGAAATGGTATTCTACACCCAAATCATTGAAATTATACTATGGTTCCAAGATGCTATAATAATGAAATTGAAGTGACATGGATAATGTTATCCGAGGATCCATAATTAAATTTTAATTGAATATATAACATAGTTCAAACTCGGCGCGGGTCAAAGCCTGTATAGAGGTACGAATATCCTTGGGAACCCAGTCATTTATGTAGTTTAATAAAGATTAACTGATAATGTGATAATTTTTTACATATAAATTATTATTATTTATTTCTAAAACTTATTAAAAATGTTATTGGCTGGATTTTTTTACAATCCTTTGGTGGTGGTCTACAGAGTTTTACTGATACCCTACTCGGGCTGCCTGATTTGTATCCGAATAGAATTTATTATTTTAGGATAGGTTAATAGAAGAGTCCCTATTATAGAAGGATAATTTGGGGATAGATCATGGTTGAGGGAATCTTATATGTTTGGGGAACCATTGGGAGTTTTCAGTGTATTTATGTGGGTTTTAATTTTTGATAGTTAACACATACATAATCATGGAATGTTATCTTCTTTAGTTTGGATATTTTATATCCTAAATTGAATTCATTAAGTAATTAATAATTTTTATGGTTATATATATGATTTAAAAATTATTCATTATTTATAAAATTGTATTACTTTGATAAAAGAGGGTATAATATACCCATGATCGACCTATCAGACCTTGACCATTAATCTGCATCTTCTAAGTACATGGAGGCGCGCTTCAGGTCATCTAGACAAACAGATCGAGGCACTATTGTGACACATCTAGGTCGAGACATATCAAATAATGAGGAATTTATCATAAAAATATATTATTAATTTGATAATATGTATATGCAAGGGTTTTTTGATAGTTATTAGTGTAAATAACATTAAAATATCAATAAATCTTTATACAAAAATAACATTTTCATTTGAAAATTTCTTTCAAAAACTAAAACTTCCCAAAATTATTTCATAAATAAAATTATTTGAAAAAATCATTGGAAAAATATAATTTAAAATATATGGAAAATAATACACATTATAGTGGGATAATCAGATCCTAGTATAAGTGTTAAAAATAAAGAGTCTTTGCAGAACATTTTAAAAATTGGAGTCAAAAGTGACTAATTTTGACAATGATAATAAATTTTCATTAATAAAAATTTTAATTAATGTAAAAGACAATGAAAAACTAATTTAACAAATCATTTATCATAAAAAATTGAAATATAAAAAAAATTACAAAACATTACAATTTATGAGAAAGATACATGATCTGAAAGAAAATACAAGATCTGTATCACTACGAAATGTCACTCTTGACATTAATTTAATCAACAAAGGTATATTTTTAAATTAAACATGTGAGTAAAATTAATATAGAATGAAAATTAACAAATATTGGTATAAATAAAATTATATCACACAATTTACATTAAAAGACACTTGAATATAAACAATCCTAATAGAAATTAGGTTGTAAGAAAACCCTTCCCTACATGATTAACTCTTAAATCATAATCCCAAGGAATTAATAACAACAAAATATAATTTAAAATTCATGAACATAAATATTTTCATGAAATAAAATGTCAATGGGATGTATATACTCCTCAAAAAATAAATATATGTTCAAATCATTTTTTTATTTCCCAAAGAATGAAAGTTTGAGATGAATAACCCTTGGAAAAATTAGACAATTTAGTTTGAAAAGTAATAAATGAATTGATTTTGTGAGAAAAATGTAAATTCAAATTAAAAGACATTTATGGTGAAACAATTTAATAAAAATTCATTACATTGATAATTATGGAATATCAAATTCATTGAATATGTAATATAATATAAAGAAAAAAAATTATGTTATGAAATTATTTACCACATGAAAACATTAAAGTTAAATCATTTCGGATGAAATAATTAAAATTAAAAGATCAAATCCAATGACGTATGATGGATTAATGATATTAAATTTAAAATGTATAATATATATACCACAAAATATTAATAAGTGGTGAGTATAGAATATATATCATAAAAGAAAAATCAAGATGAGAAAACCCTTTACCTTGAGTCTAGTCATTCCATGAATGTCCTTTAACTAATAAATAATATGATTATATAAATTATTTTCATTATCAAGATAATTTTATAATTTTAAAAATTAATAATTATGTTATTTATTTTATTTCTTTATAATAAAATATTTTAATACATAATCAAATAATTCCATTTCATGTGTTTTGTGAACGTTTAGTTCAATATTTCAAAATTGATTTGATGTTTTGACTAAGGAAAAACCATCATCATTTAATAATATACCAAATTATTATGATAGAATAATTATAACATGTAATAATTAATTATAATTTTAAAAATTAACATTACATTTTTTATGAAAAATTAACTACATTAAGATCATGGATAGTGTAGGGTGTAAGTACAATTGAGTAACATTTCCATTTTCAATTATCATTTTTGAAAGAATCCGTGTATTATTTAATAGTTAAAAATGTTTAATTAAATCATAAATACCATATTATTTCATTATATGAACTTATATATATATATATATCACTATTTTTATGTGGGGATTAAAACACGAATCGCATCGCTTCATGGCAGTGGCAGGCCACACGTACATGAATGACTTTATTATTTTTTAATGATAGAAATAAAATGTTCTATTATATTCTTAGAATGAAAAATATTTCATGATTATAATTATAATTTTATGAATATCACATATATTTGTTAACATAATCTTTATTACCATCCATGTGGTGAATTTCAAAAAAAAATATTTATATCTCCTCACAAGGTGGAAGTCCCCCATAGATATAGTCCAATTTAAAATATCCTGCATAGATTAGAAAATAAGAAGGTGTATTTGATATAATAACCCAATAATTATATATATGTTACAATTATGGGATAAATATACATTAAATCCATAACTAATAATATCAATGAGGGACAATGATAGAAAATTAACGACATGAGTTCATGAGTTGGTAGCCCGACAAACACATGAATGATGATTCCATATATCATTTGATTAAAGTGGATATGAAAATAGCTTATGAAACAAATATAATATATAATATTTTAATTTTATCAATGGTGTATATTATTTAATAATTTTAAGGAGGTTGACTAAAAAATATAACAAAAACACAAAGGTACAAATTTTATATCTCCTCGGAGGACATATTTAGAAATACAACTAATGTATTAATAGAATAGATTTATCCAAAAACTACGGATTTTTAGATCAAGGTATGTAATATGTGAATTGATATTTTTAGTTATTGTAAGACCAAAATGGCATATAATGTGTGAAAATGAGGTGTGAGGGTGTTCTTTTAGAAGTGATATTATTGACACAATTGTAATATTTTAAAAAAATTTGTACAAACTGTTTTTAAAGGAAAATAAGATCTAGAACGGACCATTATCGACAATTATACATTTTTTGGTAAAAAAAATTTCCTCCAGAATATTTTATAATATTTTATGTCATTTCCACCCATATCATTTTAGTTTACCCCACCCCCCGATAAACTTATTTTCACCATAACCGTGCTAATAAATTTTTATTGTTTTTCATATTTATTAGATGGAAAATTATATTTTACCCTATAAGATAATAAAAGTTAAAATTATAGACAAATTTAATCCATTTTATAGTATTCAATTAACATAATTGGAAGAATATAATTTATAATTAATCTTGTTGGTGTGATGAAAAAAGCAGGTTTTCAAAAAGTGTAATTTTCAGGAAGAATGATTATTTTATATTTACTTGATGACTGAAAATATTATTTTTATAAATATAAATTAATATTTTTTGACATATAATATATTTGTTTAATTTAATTCATTCTTCACTTGGGGTTATTTAATTCATTAAAAAAGTATAAACATTATTTCCTTTAAAATAGTTCATTGAAATAAACTATTTTAAACCCAAAAACATCCTTATAAAAATTCCAATATGAAAGTTATTAAAAATAAATTTAGTGGATTAAATATAAATAAATAATACTTATTTTTTATTTAATAACATTTGAAACATATTGGAGCTTTGAAATTTCAAAATTTATTGAAAATAAATGAATTTTTTAGAATAATTTCCATTCATTACAATTCACTAAAAAATCCTTATTTTCCAAAACAATCCAAAAAAATAACCCACTATAAATTATTGTATTAATAATTAAATTATTTTTATAAAATATAGTTTCTAAAATTTTCTAAAATTTGTTACAATATATTTTCTAATAAAATTCATAATCATTATTTTGGAATAAGAAGTTATTTTTTGAAGACGAAAATAACTTCATTAAAATTATAATGATTATTCAATAAAAATTAATCAATAATGTACATTGAGTAAGAAAATTTATATAAATATATATATGTTTTAGAAAATATTTATTTCTATTAATACTTGGTAATTTAAGGGATGGGCTATAATATTAATCTATTTCGTGTGTCATTTAAGCTCTATGATGAGTGTTGAATACAATATCAAATTTAATATTAGTTTCCAAAATATCTGGGTGTTACATCACTCCAATTTTAATAAATTAAATCCTCCCAATTTTAACATTATCTCATTAATAAATGGATATATATTTCAAAATTCATTTTTTGAAAAAAAAAAGGCGAAAATGGTTCCAAAAACATCCACTTCATAAAAGAGAAAGGGAAGCACGATGATTATCTACAATAAAAAATAAAAGTATTCCTAATATTAGAACCTAGTTTGTATGTAATTATTTTTACATAGAAAAATACAAATTACCTAATTATTTTATAATATTAATGAGATTATTGGTCATAATAAAGTGAAATATCAGTGAAAAGTTGATCCCTCGAAAACCATAAATTAATGAGATGTGAAAAGGATTATTGATTTTATAAAAAATGATAGTAATATAAAAATTGTTTCTTTAATATCCCTTTACAAGTTTTTAGTAATTAAATTAACATATATACTATGAAATAGTGAAATATACTTACAAGGTGTGTATATTTTTATCCTTTTGTAAATTTCTCCCATAATCTCATCTTTTTCTCTAACAAATGTGTATTCACAATGAATATTTTTCATGCCTAAAGAAAGAAAATCAAATTTTAATATAACATATTATACATAAATGTATAATATAGTTATTACTTCTATATATATGAATTAAACAAATCCAAAATGTTCATATCATGGTAATATGTTTTCTAAGATGAGTAAAACAACATATGGTGAAATAATACATTTATCTCCAGAATTCAAATGTAATAACCCACTATCAAAAAATTCAAATCGGAATAATATCAAAATAAAATAGTGTTATAAAATAAGTTTTTATGTTGTATATTTCAGAATTATATTCCAAAATTATGGGGATTTTGTTTCTAAACAACTTTAATCACATAGTCACCAAATCATTTTTCAATATTGTGGTTATTAATACAATAAAACATGCATTCCTATAATTAATTCAATATCTTTAATAATATAATACCTAAATTTTATCAATGATTATATCCTATTTACCCAATATTTAAATCCATAATTCATGTTAAACTAAATTATTACACATAATTCAACATAATAAATCTTCATCTAATATTTCAATAATCAATTTATGATCTCAACATAGAAAACCTGAATGGGGGGGTCTAATGATCAAAACTTTTGATAGTCCTCAAAAATGTAAACATATGATGGTATCTATAACTCATAAGATAACCTCCGAAATAATCCTAATATCTAAATTTATCTAATCTTTTCCTCTTACACCAACAACAATAAGGTAGAACCCACACTGTAAGACCATGTACTATAAACATGAAATCTACATATCTAGATTTTATACAGATGAATGTGGCCCAATATTATCAATCCAAGCCCCAAAAAAATTCTAAATGGAAAATATTGGATTGAATAAATTCTCAAGGTTCCTTTTGGTTTTTCATTTTAGAGATTTATATCAATATTTTACATTAACTACACCCATTTATTTAAGCAAGAATGTCTCCCACCTAAACCATTTTCTCTTCTTTCAAATTAATTCATCATCATCATCTATATTAAATCCCTTATAGTAATAATTTATTCAACCATATTATTTATAACTTTATGTAAATAAATCATAATAATGGTAAGCATAAATTATATATAAGGGTAAAAGTAAGTAGTAACAGTATAATGTCATTAGTGAGCATAAGAAAATAATAAGGGTATGATAACCTGATCAATGTGAAATATTTTAACATCAAAAAACTCATATCCATCCTTACCAAGATTATAAAACAAGAATGAATGTTTTAAATATTTCATACATTCAATAATCATGAGAATCAATTACCATAATCCATGTGGTATCAATATTGACCATAAGAACCATTATAAAACCATATAAATCATAGATAACATGTAATAGTTTCATGAAATGGTTTTCATAATAACTAATTTTAAACCTATATCAGATGAAACATGATCCTAGTTAAATCTATAAGATATGACCACCAGTAAATACCTTTCTCTTTCCACTTAATATAATGAACATTACAAATTACATTATATATCATTTTGGGTGAACCCATTTTAAAAGATATATTGGCCTCACCCAATACTATATAAACATACCAATAGTATAATAATGTCCTTGAACCAACAATAATGCATATATGGATTTCATTACATTGTAAAATTCAATGAAACAATCCTTAGTTAATTCATAAGATAATTAAATCCTTGAAAAGAAACATGTTCCATGATAATCTTTTTAAAAGATGATTAAGCCATTAAAAAATGGGTTCTATATATTAATTTTGTACATTGATTTAACCATATAAAAAAGGGGGTTCCATAAAAATCCATTTTAAACATGATTAAATTTTGAAAAATAAGTGGTTTCCATTGCAATCTCTTTGAAACATGATTTACACATGTAAAATTAACAGGTTACATAAAAATATCATTGGAATATGACTATCCCGTGGAAATGAAAATGGATCCAAAACTATATATTTGAATTATGATTAAAATGTGGAAATTCAATAAGTACCATATCAATTTCTTTGAAACATTATTAACTCATGGAATAGAAATGGGTTCTATATCAATCTCATTTAAACAATATTTACCCTTTGAAAATAAATGGGTTCCCTAACAATTTCATTAAAAAATTACTAATAAATATATTGAAGAATATATATGGTATCATTAAAAAATATCCCAAATATATTAAATTTAACTACAAGTTTTTTTGTCATTGATAAATGGATGTACGATTACAATATCATTCAAAATTGTTTCGAGGAAAATAATGATTTAATATTGAAAATGAATTTAAAAAATAACAATCACCCAATTATATAAAAAATTTATCTTTCAAAACATATATGTAGATATATAATGGGTAATTTGAGGAAAATAATGTACATTGTGGTGGAAAAATATTATATTGTCAAAAGTGTTAGAAATAGACATTATATTAAACCAAATTGAAAAAGTGATTCAAACATGACCAATTTGTAAAATGATAAGAAATTTAAATTTATATCATTTTAAATGATGGTGAAACATCCTATAAAATTGATTTAGTAATTCATTTAATAATACAAAATATCATTTTAAGAAACATTTTCAAAATCATGGACATAAAATTGAAAGATACCCGCTCTAAAAGAATATACAAGATTAGTTTCATTTACAAATGAATCTAATAATTTTTGTTTAATTAGTAATGAGGGAAATGGAAATTGAACATGTGAACCACATTAATAACTCGATGATAATAAAATATATTTTGTTAAATAAATAATATAACATTATTTCTTCAAAAATAAACTTGAACATAAATTACCTCTAAAGAAAAGAGATTGTAACGTAAATCCTTTTCCACTTTTGTCACTCTTCATTCATAAACACCATAAAATAGTAAAATAAAATGATAAATTAAATATCCTAAACATAAATTTGTTCATTATATAACTTGTTAAATGAAAAAATATACACATCAAAAATTAATATTGGTGCATATGATACACATATGTCTTAATAAAATAGAATTTTATTTTAATTACCATTACAAAAATAAAATCATTGAATTGGATAATTAATAAATGAGTTGATTATGTGAACAAAATGTAAATACACATTAAAAGAGTTATTAAATAATAACCTAAATAAAATTCAATAAAATAATATAGATAGAATAAAATTTTAGTCAAGTACTAATATAACCTAATGTAATGAAATTCTGTTATTAAATTTATTACCATTGGAAACATTCCTACCAAGTCCCCATGGTTGAAATAATTCAAATTCATAATTAGAATTACATAATCTATGATTTATTCATCATATAAAAAAGTGGGAATTTTATATGCTAAAAAATATAAATAAGTGGTGAACTTATAATATGTCTCATAGAAGTAAAAGTGAGACCACACAAACCATTGCCTCGATTCTTGAATTTCCATGAATACCCTTTAAACCCTATATAATAAGATTATATTATTTTATTTTCATTGTATGGAATATTTTAATGTCTTAAAACCATATATATATATATATATCATTTAACTTATTTCTTTACAATAAAATATTTTATTACATAATCAGTTAAGTACACATTAGGTGTTTTGAGGACATTTGGTTCATTGTTGGAAATCCGCTTTGGTGTGTTCACCATGATCAAAGATCTCATTAATTCATCATATCCAACGTAATTATCATAAAATTAATATTATTATTAATCATAAATTACTGTTTCCAAACCAAATATGATAAATACTTTTTAAAATTGATCTATATTATGATAATGGAGATAGTAGGTCATACATACACATGATTAATGTTTCCATTTTTCAATGATATTTATAGAAAGAAGAATTTTGATATTGTATCCTTCCATATTGATCATAATATCATGAATAAAATATTATTTATTTAAATATACATATATATCATTCATGGTATCTAGTGATGAAAATAGAACCACTCTGCTTCGTGGAGGAGGTAGTCCACATATACACGAATGAAATTATGATAGTTTTGTGTATGAATAAAATAGATATATTATATTTTTAGTATAATAAAAAATTAAATGTTATTAACTAACTCAACTTAGGGATCAATCCAAAAATATCATCATCCCACCTCCATAGGGAAGGGGCTAGTGAAAAGCACTGAATGCGTAACTATATCAAGGATGACTTTTACCATGTACATGTATACACAAACACAACCCACTGAATGAAAATGTGTGTAGAGAAAGAGTAAAATATACCAAACTACAATAATTTAACACAATAATGCAAGAAACTCAAGAAATTATGAAGGTACAGTAGATTAAAGTAAAAATTTGAGGGAAAAAATACACTTCAATCTAGAAAAGTGTCCCAACATGAAAAAACAATAAAAGTAAATTATGAGAGTGCCCATCTCCATAAATCCAATATACGACCAACATTCTAGTCTATGAACCTAGTATCTCTAAGGTTCTCTGAAGCTATGGTCATTCTTCTAGTCATCTGCAAAAGGAACAACATGTATGGGGAAATACCACATTGGTTTGAGTATATACATACCCATTAAATTTCTATGAAATGGTGAAGGGAGGAATTAGAATATAAAATACAAGTGGAAAGAAGTAGATAAAATAATGTTCAAAGAAATAGTACTACTAAACCCACCCAGAAGTTAATATAATCTTGACAAAACACATTGGGGTCCACATGGTGAGAAGATGAAATTATCATCGAGTATTTGATACCAATATCAAGAGATTAGACTCATCCAACAATGAGAATATATAAAAGGAAAGAATGTGGAATACCCCATGTGTTGTCTCCTCTCCGTGATGGGGAGAAGCTGAAATTATGGTTTGAATCCCGAAGGTATAATATATATATGCTTAGTCAAAGAATCCAAAATGAGAGAGTAAAGGGATATCTATCTCTCAATTCATCCAAAGAAAAAGAGTCTCAAAAGGTTCCAAAATAAGGTCCTTCCATGATGCCTCACATCTCACTCACCTTCCATGAAAAAATATGTATATGAATCTAAGTCACCATGCCTTGATACTATTCTCTTTGGGCAGAACTGACTCACCCTCACAGGTTTAGGTCACGTAAAAAAAAACTAATCTTAGTGGGTAAACCATTCTTCTTTATCGTGAGTCCAAAGAAACATCAAACAATATATCATCACGATAGAACAAGTAGAGGGACTAAAATTTCATGGCAGAGGACTTGCACCCTAGTGTGTCAGAGAGTTTCAACTTTGATAGTATATGTAAAGGACACACACCCATGTTGATGGGGGTTTCCACTATAGTGTCTCAAGGATGCTCACTTTGGTAGAAAATTGGGGTTCAATACTAGTCACCGAGAAGCCACACCCTATGCTAATAGGGGGTCTACTCAGAAGGTAGAGGACCTGTACCCATGCCTATGGGTGGTTTAACTCTAGTGTCAATGGGACCAAACCCTTGTACGCCGGGGTGGTTCCTAGTAGTCATCAGGGACCCATGGAAAATACAAATAGGGGGTTCCACAAGGATGGTTGAGGACTCACTCCCATGATAATTGGGTGTTCCAGTCTAATGGTCAAGGACCCACACCTTGGTATCAAAATGGGGTTCAACTCTTGGTCATTAAGGACCCTCTCCCTACATGGTAGTGGGGTTCTACTAAAAAGTAAATATAGAGTCCCCTTTCCCCTACCGATGGGGGGTTCCAATCTTTAAGAAATCAATAGAAATCTATCCAAATTAAAACCATCATCAAGAATATCCCCAGATAGGTTTCATTCATGGAACATTTTACATTGTATTTCTAGAGTCGCAACCAAGTAATCCATTGTGTTCTACTTAGAAAAAACCTCAGGATAACCTATCAAGGGACAAAATCCAAGTTCAAATGATGAAGACAAATAACCTTGGAGATTCATAATGGTTTACATAACATGTAAGGGACCCACATGGTTTGTGGTCCCACTCAGTTTCCATTTGTTTCATTTATAGTACTAGTATTGTTGTCCATGTTGTAAAACATAGAGTATAAAGGTACTTCATGACGAGTCCCATCCAAAATTACGGTGAACACATGAGAATCATCATCAATCAAATAGAAAAATATAATTTCACTAATAATTCTCTTAAAATATCCTTAGATGTCCAAATAGATCACTTCATTTTGATCCTTATAGAAAAATTCTAGAGATGTCCTATTCACTTACATCTATAGTACAACCATTGAAAAAGTCGCATTTCACCTCCTCATGCTCGAATGGTGCTTCATGAGGCCAAGCCATGAGTTTAAATTAAATACCCAAAAATTTTCTTGAAATGAGGTACATAATTTTATGATGCAATACCACAGACGGTTCATAATTATGACATCAAATGATGGAAATATGTTGGATACAAGATCTTGTTATAATTATAGTTTTATTATTGTTGGGTGTTTCTTTGATGTGACGCATGAGTCCAAAAAAAATTGTAACTACCTATTGTCGAAAAATGATCACCTAAATTTCAGTATAACATTTTCCCCTGAGGAGTTCTCAATCAGATATCATACCAATGGGTTATAACCAAAACAATGATTTAACATAATAAATAATAAGAATATTTTTTTATTATCTATTTTTTAAACCATTTTCCTCCACTACAGAAAAACCGCCGTTTCGCGGCGGTTTTTTAGCGGCGGTTTTTAAAACCGCCGCTAAAAAAAAATCCGGGTGGCGTTTCGCGGCGGTTTAAAAACCGCCGCTAAAAAACCGCCGCGAAACGGCAATTTTTTTTTTAATTTAATTTTTTCGGTGATTAGCGGCGGTTTTTTAAAAAACTGCCGCGAAATGAAATGAAAAAAATAAAAATAATAAAAAAACTAATATATTGTTATATAAATACATTTATATTGATATAAATATAATATATATATTATAAATATGTTTTAGATAAATATAAATAGACTACTACATTTAATATATAAGAAATTTAGTGAAAATGGCTTCAAAATATGTTTAAAAAATATTATTAATTAATAATTTTCTATTTATTATCGATTAAAAAACATTTAATAACAATTTGAAGGGTAAAAAAAATTAAAAAAAGATCCAAAACATGTTGAAAACGGAACTCAAACTTCAAACGGCCATAACTTTTGATCCGGGTGTCCGTTTGATATATAAGAAATTTAGTGAAAATGGCTTCAAAATATGTTTAAAAAATATTATTAATTAATAATTTTCTATTTATTATCGATTAAAAAACATTTAATAACAATTTGAAGGGTAAAAAAAATTAAAAAAAGATCCAAAACATGTTGAAAACGGAACTCAAACTTCAAACGGCCATAACTTTTGATCCGGGTGTCCGTTTGAGCTCTACCACATATCAAATCGAAGCCTGCGACGAGCTCTACGTCGCTGTGACTCGGGCTGGCCCAGTCAAGGGTTTTTCAACCCCAAAAAAGGCCTAGAAGGCCTCCAAAACTGAGTTTTTAGCCGGGGCACCCCGATTTTTCAAAATTCAAACAGGTATAACTTCCGATCCGGATGTCCGTTAGGCCTGTACCACATATCATATCGTAGATTGTTTC
The DNA here is from genome assembly GCA_963277665.1 of Viscum album. Taxonomy (NCBI): domain Eukaryota; kingdom Viridiplantae; phylum Streptophyta; class Magnoliopsida; order Santalales; family Viscaceae; genus Viscum; species Viscum album. The sequence goes on from OY728144.1 coordinate 599,739,105, forward strand.
ATTTTCTTCGATTTGACTGGTTGTGGCGTTGAAACATGATTCTAGATTATATGTTATGGTTGTTTTAACATTATATGGCTTTTCAAATACACACACATATATGTATTTATTCGTAAATATATATGTGTCTGTGTGTGTGTGTGTGTATTGTGTGTATGTATAGATGTATTTATGTATTTATTCATAAACACACATAAAAAAATTTTATAAATGTATTTAAAACTAATCTTATAAATATATATTAATGGTTGCTCTATTTATTACTATTTATTTGGGTTTCTATGACTTCTTATCTTTATCAATGGTTTTTTGGGGTTATTATGATGATTATGTTAAATTCTTAAGAGGTTTTCCAGAGTTTTCAGGAGTTGTCATGAGTTTTCATGCGTTCTCATGCTTTCTAATACTTCTTCATGCTTCTCTATCTATTTTCATGTGTTTTCATGATTTTTTATCCCTTATCACGCCTTTTCATACTTTTTCATGTGTTTCAGATACTATATATCATATATTACTTATTATTTATTATATATTATATATTATATATTATTTATTATTTATTATTTATTATTTATTATTTATTGTTTCTTATTTATTATTTATTATTATTTTTTCTTTATTATTTATTATTTATGATTTATTATTATTTATTATTTATTATTTATGATTTATGATTTATGATTTATGATTTATTATTTATCATTTATCATTTATTATTTATAATTTATAATTTATAATTTATTATTTATTATTTATTGTTTAAAATTAATTATTTATCATTAATTATTTAAAATTAAATATTTATTATTTATTATTATTATTTATTTATAATTTATAATGTATTATTTATTATTTATTATTTATTATTTATTATTATTTATTATTATATATTATTTATTATTTATTATTTATTATTTATTATTTATTATTTATTATTTATTATTTATTATTTATTATTTATTATTTATTATTTATTTATTATTTACGATTTATTATTTATTATTATTTATTTATTATTTATTATTTATTATTTATTATTTATTATTTATTATTTATTATTTATTATTTATTATTTATTATTTATTTATTATTTACGATTTATTATTTATTATTTATCATTTATCATTTATTATTTATAATTTATAATTTATTATTTATAATTTATTATTTAAAATTAATTATTTATCATTAATTATTTAAAATTAAAATTAAAAATTTATTATTTATTATTATTTTTTATTTTTTATTTATTATTTATTATTTATTATTATTTATTATTATTTATTTATTATTTATTATTTATTATTTATTTATTATTTACGATTTATTATTTATTACTATTTATTATTTATTATTTATTTATTATTTATTATTTATTATTTATTATTTATGATTTATGATTTATGATTTATTAGTTATTATTTATTATTTATTATTTATTAGTTATTATCTATTATTATTTATTATTTATTTATATTTTACGATTTATTATTTATTATTATTTATTTATTATTTATTTATTATTTGTTATTTATTATTTATTATTTATTATTTATTATTTATTATTTATTATTTATTATTTATTATTTATTATCTATTATTATTTATTATTTATTTATATTTTACGATTTATTATTTATTATTATTTATTTATTATTTATTATTTATTATTTATTATTTATCATTAATTATTTAAAATTAAAAATTAAAAATTTATTATTTATTATTATTTATTATTTATAATTTATAATTTATTATTTATAATTTATTATTATTTATTATTATTTATTATTTATTATTATTTATTTATTATTTATTATTTATTATTTATTTATTATTTACGATTTATTATTTATTATTATATATTTATTATTTAATATTTATTATTTATTATTTATTATTTATTATTTATTATTTATTATTTATTATTTATTATTTATTATTTATTATTTATTATTTATTATTTATTATTTATTATTTATTTATATTTTACGATTTATTATTTATTATTATTTATTTATTATTAATTATTTATTATTTATTATTTATTATTAATTATTTATTATTTATTATTTATTATTTATTATTTATTATTTATTATTTATTATTATTTATTATTTATTTATATTTTACGATTTATTATTTATTATTTATTATTTATTATTTATTATTTATTATTTATTATTTATTATTTATTATTAATTATTTATTATTTATTATTTATCATTTATTATTTATTATTATTTATTTATTATTTATTATTTATTATTTATTATTTATTATTTATTATTTATTATTTATTATTTACGATTTATTATTTATTATTATTTATTTATTATTTATTATTTATTATGTATTATGTATTATGTATTATTTATTATTTATTATTTATTATTTATTATTTATTATTTATTATTTATTATTTATTATTTATTATTTATTATTTATTATTATTTATTATCTATTATCTATTAGTTATGTATTATTTGTTTTTTCAATTAATATATATAAGTATATTAAATTCTGTTTATTAACCACATGGCGGGCTTGCTGGAGTGGTAAAGTCTTTGAATAATAAGCAAGAGGTCAGAGGTTCAAATCTCACCAGACGCAGATTTTATTTATATTGCATGGGCATGTGCATGGCAGCTGCATGGGCATGTGCACGCATGCATGGATAAAGTAATACGAAATTAAATAAAATAAAAGTGAATTAGATAAAATAAAAAGGAAATAAATAAAAAACGCAATAAATAAATAAAAAATGAAATAAATAAATAGAAAACGAAATAAATAAATGATAAACGGAATAAATAAATGATAAACGGAATAAATAAATGATAAACAGAATAAATAAATGATAAACGGAATAAATAAATAAATAAATAAATAAATAAATAAATAAATAAACGAAATAATAAACGAAATAATAAACGAAATAAATAAACGAAATAAATAAATAATAAACGAAATAAATAAATAATAAACGAAATAAATAAATAATAAACGAAATAAATAAATAATAAACGAAATAAATAAACGAAATAAATAAATAATAAACGAAATAAATAAATAATAAACGAAATAAATAAATAATAAACGAAATAAATAAATAATAAACAAAATAAATAAATAATAAATGAAATAAATAAATAATAATCGAAATAAAGAAATAATAATCGAAATAAAGAAATAATAATAATAAAATAAACAAATAATAAACAAATAAAAAAAAATAAAAAAAATCAAAAAAAATCAAAAAAAAAATAAAAAAAAAATCAAAAAAAAAAATCAAAAAAAAAATAAAATAGCGGCGGTTTAAACCGCCGCTAAAAAACCGCCGCAAAACGTTCCGACGATTTTGAAAACCGCCGCGAATAGTTTCCCGACGCCACATTTAGCGGCGGTTTTTGAAAACCGCCGCCAATCCATTTAGCGGCGGTTTAAACCGCCGCGAAACGCAAAAAAAACCGCCTCTAAATGCTTATTTTGACGTAGTGCTCCTACCCCCTTCTCTATCATGTCGGGTGGGGGTGTTCTCCCCTTCGTCCACACACTTCCATTGACTGCAGGACACTTCCTCCATTGTCCTCAACTAACCATCACACTATTTCATCCTGGATACCACATGCTCACAATGTCCCCCTAATCTGATCTGGCTACCTCATATCACCAGGTTTCTACTACCTACCTCTCCCAAGATGGTTTCCAATATAACATCCATCAAACCTAAGAAAACTAATCATATATCAGTCATTTTTCATCGACGTTGTAGCTCAATCATATTATTGGTGTGGGAGTGAACCATCTCACAAATGATTAAAGTCATGCCCAATTGATTTCATGTATTTTCGGTCAATGAATGTGAAACTATGGTGATTGGACATATGGTGGAGGAAAAAGGTTTACAAAACTCAAACATGGAATTATTGATGAAGATATTTGTTTGGAAATCATCATTAAGGATAAAGATCATAATGAATTTTGTAATAAATATTTATCATACTTCATGAATTTAAATGTCATGATAAATAAGAATATAATGGATTCAAAAAAAATTCGATTATTGAATTATTTATTTTCAACACATTTAATTCGTGTTCATAAAGGTAATTAAAATAGGGATAAGAAATCCACAAAAAATTCCCTACTTCTATTTTTGATTTTTTCATTATAGAAAAACATGTTCTCCAATGATCGAAGGAAGGGGTTGTGATTGCGGAATTTTGATATGCTCTAATCTGTAATGTTGTACCGATCCACTGACATTCCATCGTAGATCCACCAATAGAGGAGAGGTGGATGATCCTCTCAACTATCCTAGCTTTATGTAGCTAACCCTAGAGATTTTACATAGAAGATTATTTATTGAAGAAAAATGATCACATAATTTAATTTAAAATAAAAAAAATAATTTATTTTAACAAATAATAATTGCAAACATCTGCCTCATCCAAACAATGCACGACAACCAATATGAGGTTGCATCCATGTAAAACCCTACATTATGAACTCAATGGTGGTATCATATTTCTGATATGATTCACTATCTACCTAGAATATATATGAGATTAGGATTATTATATAATTCAATCAAATTAATTAATTTATCCAATTCACCCACCAATAGAAGCCCCATCAGACATCCCATGATGACGAACATTAGGTTGCACGTTGGGTAAACCTCACATTTTTTATTAAACTGTCATCTTTTATTTCTGATCTTGGACTTCATTTATATGATATTCCACTTTTTAAGGAAAATAATACATGAATAATAAATATATTATTAAATTTTTAATAAAATTTATTTCAGTCTCATCTGGCCTCATAATTGTGCATTGTCTTTATACCTGGAATAGAATATATTCCTAGGAATATTCCAAAGGATTACATGAAAAATTATAGAGTCTATATTATTCCCTTATTTGATGAATATTTACATGAAAATAAAAAAATAAATAAACTTGGTGCGGACACTAAGATTGTACTTGGAAAATCAAAACATCTGGATGTATAACCACTGGATAAGTGTGAAACTCCCTCATCACCTCCTCTCACATCGTGAATGGATTTATCTTTCATCACTGAAAAAAGGATAATGTGATTCATTTAATTAAACAAATACATTAGGGGAAACTAATTAGGATATATAGTCATGAAAAACCAAACCTTCAATGTTCCTATAAGGTTGAATAGACACATATTATACATATTATCATATTTTTCACTGCAGAATCATAGATATAAAATTTTACTACCATCGACGGCTCCAGCCACAAGATACCTGAGCCTTACGTGGTCTGGCTAGTGGTGGTGAAAGTATCTAACAGTGATGTCACCACTCATAGCTCCTCATACTCCTCTGCTAACACCAGCTCCATGGGGACAAACATGTCCCCTATTAGGAGATTCTTGATCATGATGTTGTATCTTTCATGTTGGTCCAACAAAAATCTGTCTTTACTGATCAGAAAATTGTGTTGGTAAAGTTCTCTCCATGTTTCCATGACCATCACATGTGTGGAAAATATCCTCCATGGTCTACCTTAATGCTCTGCACTTCCCCTACACTATATGACCACATGGTTGTTCCTTCCAAAGAAAGGACTTAATGTGTTGATATCCTGAAAACTAGTTCCCACTAGATATTGTAGATGACTTAGTTTTTTGGAATCCACTACCATCTCAAAATGCCTAGTGAACATATCATCGAAATATCTCTATCACCAGTTCTCACTGTAGCACCCCGGTACAGGTGTGAATGTTTTTGGGAAGTATGCTAGATCAAATATCAATGTTAATTCCCTACTCAAACTTCATTATCAAAATTATCTATCCAATATCATGTCATGAGAGTACCTAGTAAGGTCTATAAACCATGATTCTTAATCATCCATCGTCATACTTCCCATATTCCACTCTAGAAACTCTTGGACCTGATCTGAGTGCTAATGGTGGGGAAGTAGTTTTCATGGAACTGCAACTTGAATTTGTCCAATGTGTGTGTCCACTCATTGTGCATCTATTTAACAAGGATCCACCAATTTCAAACTGCTCCATGGAAAAGGCTAGCTAAAAGTGTAACCACCTTGTCCTTGGGTGTCTAGATGATCCTGAAGAAATGGATAACTCAATCTGGCCAATCCTCATATTCATGAGGATATAGATCACTATAGAACCCCGATGACCTCAAATTTGGGAACTCACATAGTGTGCTCAGCCTATGTACATCATTATCCTACTCGATTGGGATGATATTATTCTCACTAGGTGGAGGTGTGGCGACCTACTCACCTGTAGGATGGATATCAAAAGATGGACCATGAACTGAGTCCTCATCGCTCATAGGGTCATCGTCATGAACTGGAGTTGGTATACCAGATGGTTTTCAACACAGATGTATCTCTAATGATTCCAAGACATACCATTATCATTTGAGTATATATATATAAAAAATAAAATTTGGAGCTTAATTACGAAGAACAAGGAAAGACTCAATCCTATATAAAGCATCTTCCATTAATCTAGCCAAAAATGTCTATTATGAACCAACTATTAAAATTGAAATTTACTATTTGATCTAACTAAATATATTATTTTGTAAAATAGATATAAAAACACATGAACTTCATTTGATTTATTATATCAAATTGTATTTTAATGACTTCTAGTCATCATTACCATTGATAATATATCCATTGAACAGTAATCACATCTCAATTATAAATATAAGGTTTTAACAAATCTTTTCGACATAGACAATTGAGGTGATGGCCTAAATTGGAAGGACAGTTCATTATGAATACCATTAATTAGAGCTTTTGAGGGGGATAACATTTTGGGGAATTACCCTAGACCAATCCCATTTAGAGATCCAACAACTTCAGTAGTTAGATGAAGACCATTTACTCTCTCATTTGGGATTATTTCCCTGAGGAAATATATATTCTTTTATTTGGATCAACAACATGAGTTTCAATACTCCCCTTCCAAGAGTGGAGAAGATGCATGGGGTATGAAATGTTCTTTCTATGTCTATGTTCTCATGGTTGGATGATTCTACCCTCCTTCTTTAGGTATTGACGACTTGATCATAGGTTCATCTCCACACCTTATAAATCTCCTTATGTTTGGACAATTTTACTTTCACAATTGGTTTGGTTGAGCTATACTCTTTCACTATACCTTGTTAAATATAATAATTTACACTATTATTTAATCTCATACTGCCCCCATCACCCTTTCATGGTGTTCTACTGGGTTTTTATAGACTGACACCTATATAGAATTCGCCAACATGTGTCATGTCTTTTGAAAAAGACGAATAGCTTGACTGTGACAATAGAGGATCTAAGAGATACTAGTACTTGTACAAGTTATGGTGGTCATAACATGGGAATCAGAATCTTGGCACTCCCAATGTTTAATTTTCTTTTTTTCATTTTATTACAATTTTCTGGTTGGGTGTGTATTTTTTTCAATACTTTTCAGTTCACACTACCACACATTCGTACTGTGTAGAAGTTCATTCATGATTAAGTTACATAATATAATTGTTTCTTCATTTACTCATTACCTTAAAATGATTTTGTTGAGTTTGTGGTGCATGTTCATGGAGGTACTTACAAAATATCCTCAGTAAGTTAGTTATACCTTCGGCGCTAGTCACTAGCCCCTGGACTGTAGAGATGGGCTTAGGGTAGTTGCAGCTCGAGCCCCTTGTGGGTTAATTTTCTACATTAAATTTATATAATAATGATATATTATATATTAAATATATTATTTAACAATTTTCTTTTTTATCCTTTGTGGAACATGTTCTTGAAAAATGAATCATAATACTTTGAGAGGCAGTAGTATGTCATACACACAAGAGACGTTATCGTGTCTACCATGAAATAGAATATAAGAATTTATATGAGAAATAATAAATTCATATGTATATATATGTTAAAAATATAATATTTATACTTTAAATAATTAATTTATATATTCCATGAGAGAAATTGATATAAAATTAATAACATCACTACGTGAGGTGGCAGTTCGCCATTCACACTAATGATGATTTTTATACCTTTTGATTGAAAAATATATGGATATAGGTTTTACAATTAATATAATAACATATAAGAATATGTGATACAATTATTTAATCAAATTATAAATTTTGAATAATATTTGAATGTGTTGGAATAAGATATAAAAAAATTCATAGTTTTGAATTTTTGCTTTTTGCGGACCGCGTCTTTTGGTTTATACAAAAATAATTCTTATAATTGAATTACTATGTTACAAGGTATTCTAGGATAAGGGGATTGAATTTTTTATTTTATTTTGATAGGTACTGGTTGAAAAAAATGGTTTTAATGTTTTTATTAGAGGATTGTGGTCACCTTTATTAATTGAGGTGCGTGAAACACTTTTAATGTTGAGAATGAAAAATGTTTCCTAACATTTTAAACATTAAAAAGGCACAATTATGAAAATTATTCAAGGCATAGATATGATAAGGTTAATATATGTCCAAAAACATTATTATGGAGATGAAACTATTTAATTTTAACCTTTCTATTTTATTCTAACCCCTCAGTAAACCAGTTTTCAAGTAACCGTAATTATTAATTTTTTATTTTATTGTAATTCATTAATGTAAAACATTATTTTCAATATATTACATAATTAAAAATAATATAATAAAACGATGAAATCGGTTTTAAAAAATCCAGTTCACCTAATTGAAAAATTTTAATTTAACAACAAACTTGTAGAAGCAATGAAAATGCGGATTTTCAATAAATGTTCTATGCAATAAAAAGATGAATTATTTTAAATATATAACTAATAATATTAATTATATGACTATAAATTAAATTTTTTTGATTTATACTTATTGAATTTAATTTAAATCTTTAATGATTTTTAGTTTATTTAATTAATAAAAAACAAGTAACAGAATGCACATAAAATAACACAGAAAAAAATCTCATTTTTATATAAAATCAATAACTTAAACTAAAATGCAATATAAATTTTATTTAAAAGAAATTTATTGTAATATCTATAAATAATTAAATACTAATATTATTAAAATAATATTCAAAAAAATATTCTTTTTATTTTATTATTTTATTTAAAATAATTGAAAATGCTATATAATTTGATGGTTATCACTATTTACTAAAAATATATGTTTTAGGAAAGCTCCAAAAATTTCATTCAATGTGAATATTGATATTCAACTTTGAAAAATTAATTTTATTTTATCAAATATACTTTCTTAAAGTTAAAAATGTTAATTATAATTTGTTCACATAAAACATAATAACATTTTTTTGAATAATAAATTTTTTCGAAGAATAAAATGAGTTTTCTAAACATTGATTGATTACTAACCATAACAATTATCTATATTTCATATTTATTATAAAATTTATATGTGTATATTTATTTTATATTTTGATAATACAATTCATACATACCAATATATCATCTAGGTTATAATATTATATATTTTTTGTGTTTTTTATGTAGGGTGTTGGGTGTCAAATATGAAATTGAACAACGTATTATTTTCTGAAATAATGAAGTATTAAATTTTCACATTATATTTGTGGAATTTTATATGAAATATTTGGATAGGTTAAGTGTAATATACATTATATTCCACAATGATAACTCAACTTCCTTATTTTGAACTTGTTATTGAACAGTTCCACTAATATTTTTCTATATGAGTGAATATGTAAAACAACTAATGAAAAGACTATATTTCACTATTTTATTCTACTTCTAATAATTTAATTCATCTAATATATAATTTGGGTTTAAAATTTTCAATCTATTAAATATATAAATGATAAATTATGAATACATAGTAGAAAACTCATTGATGAAAAATATTTATTAACCTATGAAATTATATATTTAAAAATATGTTATCCAACATAAATTTTATATAACTAAATCTTATGGGAATTGTTTACCTTAATTATAGTACATAACGATCATGTGAATTTACTAAATCATATTGTCATAGTTTGTTAAACTAGGTGTGCATATAGGATTGTTTCCATGCACCGGGTGACGATGAAGTCCACCTCAATGGACCCTTCTCCATGTTATTAAGAACAAGTACAACTATTTTAATGAATCATCTACACTTAGATTCTAGAAATGGATTTAGTTTCCTATAACCACTTACTCTATGAATTTCAAAGATTTTGGGATGTTTTTCTATGTTTTGAATTTTCCCTAACAAGTCTTTTAAATCTAATCCTCATAACATACAAGAAATTTCTCTAATACCAACAATGAAAAACCATATATTCATAGAACATCATTTAATTATATATTAAATAATGGTACACACATAATACAACACAAAACGATCATCAATAGTATAAAATTTTAATAATTAAGTACATATCATAATAACATGAAACATAAAATGTTTTAGTTATTTTAGAATCCATAAGATTCTCTAAAAACCACATTCATCTTACAAAAAAACCCTAGGATTACCTTTGGATGTTCATAATAAAGAGTTGTTTCATAAATCCCTGCATGTGTATAATCAAATCATATCATGTTGGAAGTAACACATCTTAGTCAATAAAAATATCAATGAGAAATAAAATTGTTGAGAATAAAAAAACATGGAAATTGAAGCATGATATAATATGATAACTTGACGAAAACAACAAAATATCAAAACAACATAAAACTTGACATCATAATCATAAGTTATGTCTAACCACTAAGAAAACATAACATGTTGTCATTAATATTACTTATTATGGAACTTACATTCCATCTCATGAGATGAAAACATTACTCAAGGAATTAGAGGGGTATATAATTTTTGGATAATTGTTTACTTTTATATCCCCTACACACATAATTGTTCCACATATATCATAAAACAGAAGGAATTCATTCCCAATTATCAATCCCTTGATTTTGGAGTGTGGGTTACATATAAGGAAGTCCCCAATCAATAAATTATATATAAATAGTAGTGAAAAAAAATATTTTAATCTATTATGTGGATTAAGTACACACATTTTACCATGTAAATTTAAAAGATAACTTCCACTACATTAATGTAACACCATGAATTTTTTAAAATACTACATTTTCTTCAATTGTGTGTGTGAAACACAACACAAAGAATATAATTAAATATAAATTCCTAAGTCTATAATATATATTTACTATTTTAATTATATTTAATCTACAAAATAGATTTCAATGCATACAATACTGAGTTATCATGCATTATATACAACAACAACTATCTTCAATAACTTGGGTTACATGAAAGAATATGTTTTACATAATACTATTATTGTTATTATGAATATGTTCTCATATACATTAAATTGGAGGTTATTAATAAGAGTAAAGAACATGTAAAAATATATGGTAGAATAATTGGTTACTAATAAATTATAAATTAAAATCAAACCCAATTCAATATAAAGTAAAGGTTTTTATAAACAAATCTATTCTCATATGACCATTGGAATTTTATCCTAATAAATTAAATTAAGTCATATGATTGAATTATCATAATGAAATTTGTATATTATATATTAAATAAGTATTTTTAATTCATTAAATATATTTGATAGGAATTATATTAGAAAAAATAAAATTACACAGATAAAAATATCTATTTCTAATTATTGTTTTACTATATTTTAATAGCATAATTATCTGGAAACTAAATTTTGAAACATTTTTATATTTTATTTATAAAAATATCTCTTTTAGAATATTATTTTCAAAATTATCTTATGGGAAATTTTGTGTATATATTTTGAGAAGATTCCATTATTCATAGATAGTGAAAATTCCTAGAATTTTAACTAAAACCAACATTTCATCTCATAATTAATAATTATAAATTATAAGTTGATTAGGTTTTAAAGTAATTTTTTTAATAATAATTCAATTAATCTCTTTTATGTCAATGAAATTTTTTTTAAATTTAATTTTGATATATTGACATAGTAATCTTTTGAACATTTTTAATTTATAAACCATATTTTACACCCTCTATGTGGGATTCATTATAAATTAATTTTTTCTTCTTATTTAAATTGGATTTTAAATCATTAAACCAATATTTTGAATTAGGGTAATTTATAATGTCTAATTTAGTTCCTAGACGCCAGATTCCCAGATCCTATCTCAACAACCATTACATCGGCATGATTATAAGAATCAAATCCTAAAATACTGATCAGTTTAATGGTTTTTGTTAAAAATATTACTTATATGATAACCATTTTATATTGTGGATTAATAATAAAATAAATTATGTAATATAAATAAAAAATTACCACCTTGAAAATCATTCATAAAATTCATCTCAATATATCGAGGAAATGAAAAAAATAAAGAAGATATCCAATTCCCAGTAAGGGTTTAGTAAATAAGACTAAACAATGAGAGAATGATCATACTAAAACATTCAAGGTAATTTACTGAAACACATTCCACATAATCAATAACATGAGCATGAAAATTAATCTTGGATATTCTACCAAATAGAATTAAAACATTGAATATCAATAAAATAATTCATAAAGATGGAATGAATAATGATGGATATCTAAAATATATCATTAAATTTTTGGGCCATGAATATAATAATTTTAAGTCATTGTTCCAATAATTAAATATTTCAAGGATTCTTCATTAGAATCTAATACTTTAAAGAATTGGTGCTAATAATCTAATAAATGTGTAACGCCTCATCTAAAACCATATCTAGTTTGTCTCAAAAATACTACTAATGTATTAAGGGGATATAGTGGGATCAATGTGTGACATATAATATAAAATTCATTCCTCTTATATATAACAATCTATTAAATCAATCAACATGCCTTCTAATAAAATATCCAAATTGAATAGAGGATACATATTTATCAATATTTTTCTATTTACTAAAATAACTGTCAAAGTGAACATTGTGTGTAAAATTTTTACATGGATTATGATATAATCATATAAATGATAAATGATAAAGATATTTAATATAAATTTAATGTCCTAAAATTAATCACAACAAAGTTATTTTTTATAGATAATTTTATTACTCACAAGAGAAACTGGGACTTCAATGATAACTTTTACCACTTAGGTAATTTTCAAATCAAACCCATAGGTTAAGATAATTCAAAGTGAAACATAAAATTAACATGGATAGTGATTGAATAATGATATTAAATGAAAAAGGGTTAGTATAAATGCCATATTACTTTGAATAAGTGAAATACAACAAATAAGTCTCAATGAAATTTAAATTGAGACGCAATCCCTCACTGCATGGAGGTTTTTAATTATAATCCCCATAAACGAAATAATTCAAAATTCAACTAAAAATACCATGAAATTAAATTTATTCGTGACTAAAAAATACAATATTTCTAGTATATAACATTGAAAAATTAAATAAGTGGTGAAAATGGTATATGCCTCTTGGAAAGTGTAGCGAGTAAATAATCCATATCCCTTAGTCTAACTTGTGATGTGTGTTTGTATCATCCTAAATAATAAATTTATTTTAATAATTTTCTCATATTCAAACCTTTTTCATGTTCATATTTACTTTTATTTCAATTATTACAATGATTTACACAACTACTTAAACAATTATGTTTACCTGGTGATTTTTAGCCCAAATTCGTTTCGTATGTGAGTAACGACTATGGTAGTTCGACTATTGTAAAAGGGGAAATTATATATACATATCCAAAAAAATTTAATCATGAAATAATTATCATATTTATATTTGAATTTTAATTTTAAAACTAATCATAAAATACGGTTACGAAAAACAAACCTACATCATAATCCTAGAGACTTTAGTCGGTACATACACATCAATAATATTTTCCTTTTTCAATGATCATTATTTACAGAAGGTAAATATTACATTATCATTACAAAATGATAATTAAAGAATCAATACCATTTTATTTGACCATAAATAATTATATTTATTTATTTATATTTTTTAATGTAAAAGTAATCACATCGAATTAGTGATGTCGTATTCCACACATCCTTAAACGATGTTGTCGCTTTTAGTGTGTGAAATCATTAATAAACAAAATGATATATTATAATATTAGAAATAAAATTATTCCATGGGGAAAATATTTTTTTATGTAATTTGTTTGGGCCCATCCTTAATAAATTCAAGTAATGTGTGAACATATCACATCACATGGAGGAGGTAGTCCACCCACCCACCAACGAAGCCGTCAATTCCCACTAAATTGAAATTATAATGGTATGTGTTATATAAAAATTTCATAATCATAATGAGATAAAAAATATCACATATATCATATAAGGGAAATGTTTTAATCATATCTATGAACCATGAGAGGTGGTAAAGGAAACATGTAGGACATTGTTTTGTGAGGTGATAGTCCACTATTATCATGAACCGTAATTTTTTGGACCCATTTTATAGAATTTTATGTCGGTGTAGGTATAACCCATAAAATAATACAATATTAGTATATTTATGACTCTCTAGGTATTATATAATGTCGAAATAAGACTAACTGAATTTCCTGAGGAAGAAATATAATAAAAGTGAACATTGAAGAACAAAACCTCTTTTATAGGTAACAACTTTTGATTTTCAACAAATGAAATCATTGGATTGATTTAAAAAAAATTGAATATTCAATAATGATGTGATAGGTTTTGTTAGCATATTTTTGTATGTTTTTAATGATAGAATGTGTATTCAGAGGTGTGATGAATGTGAAGAGTGAATGCATTTTTATACTGGATGAATAGTGGAATTGTTGGAAATGCCAAAAGGTAAAAAAATATTTGGAGGTCTCCCTTACCTATTGTGCTTAAAAAGGGGAAAATAATGGATTAAATCAGAATTATGGTCTATGCACACTACGAAAAGCCAAAAATAAAATCATTTTTACAATGTTTTCCTTAGTATTTATGCTTCTATATTTTTTTAGTTTTTATTAATGTAACTAGTTTTCTATCCAATTTAATTTAACCATTAAAACACAATTAAATTGATATATGTTATGAAATATATAAATAATTAATTATTAATATTATATCTAATTTTAAATAAAAAATATCATGATTTTTTCGAAATTATATTTAAAATAAGCACATGTAACGCATAAAAACATTATTTTACACAAACTATGTTAATAATATTTTTACAATTTTGGGGTTAATATGTTCATCATAAAAAAAATTGGTCAATTAAAAACCCATATTTTATATTTACTAACATTTTATAATTAATTCATATATTATATAATTTTATTTATTTTTCACTCTTTGAACAAAATAACATTTGTTATAAAATAATATTAATGTCAACTTTGACAATATAAACAGAATTTAAATTTTATAATATCAAAAAAATAATAGAATTAAAATATACAATATTAAAATTTATTTAACATAACATATTAATATAATAAAATAATTTTACAAAACAATACATTAAATTTCCCTCACATTAAATATTTTTACTATCATTTATTTTATGTAACTATAAACTAAATAATCACTGTGTTGGCATTTATGAAGCATTTTACATCACTAATTCTTCTAAAAATTTAATGATAAAACATTATTAAAAATATATTTCATTTATTGTTTTGAAGGAAATATATTAAATAAAATATTTGATTTTTTCCACATATCAAGGTTTTATAAATGTTAATGGTTCAAAAGGTCCATTTTCATATCTTTATCCTTACCAAGTCATATAGGCGAATTTCATGGAATCAACTCCCACAAACACATAAAATTATTCTCATGAGTGTATACGGTCGAAATATTATCATATAATTGATTTTTTAAATGTTTCGATGTCATTTTGGGCCTTATGTTTATGGTTCAGTCCCTTGTTAAGAATAATTTTACATTAATCATTGTAATTAAATTTAATTACTTGCACTAATTTTGTTGGTCAAAAATTATTTTAATCTTATTAGAATATAAATATTAAAAAAATTATAATAATGTATATATTTTTTTAGAATATAATTTAGTAGAAGTAGGAGAAATTTTAAAGCTAATCATAATGATGAGGCAAGAAAGTGGGTTTTTAATGTGAATTTGACCAAACAATCATTAGGTTTTTATATTTAAATTTATTATAAAAATGATCTCAAAGACATAAATTGGATTAATATTTGTATAATTGATATAATTTTTACTTTAATCCCAATCTAAAATATAATCTCACATTAATGATTTTTTTATCCAAAATGTGTTTTCAAGTAAAAATCTATGTTTTTAACTATTCATCACAAAATTATCCTACATATTAAAATAATATAAATTAATCCTAATATAATTATGACATTCAAAAATAAAAAATGACTTTTTGTCACGACCCGTCCTCGGGGCCTGTGTCGTGACTACCCCAAGCCCACCTTCCATAGGCCAGGGGTTGGCGACAAGCACCAAAGTCATAATTCCCGATAATTGGGAAGGAATTTCCTTATAAAAGTAAACAAAACACCACAGAGTACAAGCGGAAGTAATACACTAAGTACAAAAGAAAGTGCTGAAAAGTAAATGGGCCAGAATACAAACCCAATCGATAGTACAACTACAACTGAACAAAAGTACAACAGAAAAAGACAATCAGCTGTAAGAATGGAAGCAGCTCTTGGGTTGTCCTCCTCGGATCATACCTGAAGGGTAGGTACAGATAGCGCAGCTCCTGGATCGTCCACCACGGATCCTACCAGAAGGGTAGGTACAGATAGCCTCCACAATGCTCTCACTCGTCAACCTCCTCCGAGTGTCGTCTCGTCATGAATTCCACCTCCGGATACTGACTCGTCATGAGGTCCACCTCCAGGTACCATCCAGTCCTTGAACACTCGGCCTCTGTCAGTGCTGCCCGACGTCTGCAACCAACACAGCGAAGTGCAGGCATAGCCTGTGCAGGGGTGAGTATACAATACTCAGTAGGGACCCCGAGACCCTCAAGGTCTCACTAAATCCAATAAGGATAACCACAAAGAAGGATCTCAACAGATAACCCTTACTTAGGTATAAGCCCATACTTATTTCTAAGTTATCAAGTAACCCATCTCAATCATGAGGAAACACAAAGGTTACGAAATAAACGGATAACCACTACCTAGGTATATTCCCATACATATACCTAAGTGATCAAGTGACCCATCTCAATCATAAGGTAAACACAAAGGTCATAGACTCAGCTTAAACAAGGATTTTCATTATCGAAACTGTAACTGCTGAAGAGCCCTGTCTCTGAAGAGTACTATGATCCTATCACGACTCCGAGGTACTGCTCACTAACCTAAGACTACTGAGGTACTCCTCCTGTCGAGTACCACGGGTCAACCACCCTAACACAGTAGTGCTTCCCGCCGGGGTCTCCCACCCAAACACAGTAGTGCATCCCCCCTAATTGCCTGCAGAGGTACTCTCCGGACGAGTACAGTGGGTCTGCACCCAAACTCAGTAGTTCTCCATCCTCCATGAGTCTACACCAAAACAAAGTAGTTCTCCGTCCACTGGGCTAGTCGACTCACTCCAAGTCGAGTCGGTCAAGCAGTCGTCAGGTCTTAGCCAGCTACACGGTCTTCGTACTCCGTACGCTCGTCTCCGGGAGGGTCCGCTCCATGAGCTACAGGTTGATACTCCAATTATCCCAAAGTCTCACGAAGAAGTATCTCAATGGACCGCCTCGTCATAGGGGTCTCAACGCAACAGACGGCGTGTCAAACGGACGCCCGGTCTGTGAGTTATTAGCTTTTTCGTCCCAGGGGCCCGGTTGGTTTCGTGTGCGAACCAACCCGGCCGTATCTCAACTGTAACCCGAACTCTAATACGGTATACTCATAGGGATCTTCACTCAACGTGATCACCAATTCCACTGATGGTTCATCAAACGGTCGTCTAGTCTGAAAGTTATCAGCTTTTCCGCTCCAGGGGCCCGGTTGGATTTCGGGTATAATCCAACCTGCCCATTATCCAACTCCATCTAAATCTCAAGTGAAGTATGTCAAAAGTTATTTCTCATAAAGAGGAATCCAACAAAGTTGATGGCACGCCAATCAGACGTCTGAAGGTCAAGATATAAACATTTCAGCTCCGAGGGCCCGGTTGGTTTCGTATCCAAACCAACCCGGCCATACTCAAATTCCTCAGAAACCTTGAGTGTAATATACCGAAATGCCCATCTCGATCCAAGGATCGCATCTCAGCTGACGGTGCATCGATCGGAGGATGTATCCTAGGATATAGGCAAAAGACCGTAAGAGGTCCGCGAATAGGGGGTTCGGGCCCGGTTAGACCCGAACCGATACCCCCTGGGTCGGCCCGAACCGGGTCGGCCCGAACCGGGTCGGCCCGAACCGGGTATTGGTCCGGCCCGCTAAGGCGTGGCCCGACACGGTGGGCACGGCTCGGCCCAGCCTGGGCGCGTCCCGAACTGGGCGCAGCCCTGCCCGGCCTGGGCGCGGCCCGGCCCGGCCTGGGCGCGGCCCGGCCCGGCCTGGGCGCGGCCCGGCCTGGACTGCGAGCCAAGAGGCTCGACCATAACGGCCGAGCAGATGGAGTGCAGGGGGCACGCTTCCCCCCTGTGTAACCGCATCCCCTATGTGGGGGGCCGCTCCTGTTGGCCAGCCGGGGGTTACGACCCCTGGCCCTTTTCGGAAGCCGGCCAGCCCGGCTCGCAGGCTGTGCTGCTACCGCCGCGGGACCGCCGGGGTCCCGCCCTCCTACTCCGGTACCGGTGGCCAGAAGCCAGCCGCCGCTTCTTGCTCTGCCGTGGTCCCGCTCCGGCCGCGGTCTCTTATAGGTACTCTAATGTGGCGCGACGGCACCGCGGCTAGTTCGACTTCAACAGTGCGGCGCGACGGCGCCGTGCTTCTTCGCCCTATCTTTATTATTTTCCCCGTGGTGCATTGGCACTACGCTGCCTTGTTCGTGCCGCAAACAAATCAACAACCAAGGGGGGGAGGAGGGTCGGCCATGTTCGTGCGGTTCGACCTCCTATCGTTATTGCGATATCAAGCGGCTCAAATAAAGATGATAACCAGCGATGAAAGTAATCATGATAAAAAAGAAAAATAACCCCTACCTCGAAGAAAAAGTTGAAGGTTCGTCGTGGCAATTCATATTGAGGAAGAAGACATCGCGAAAGGAGGATCGTCATGTCACAGAGAAAAGATTCACTGGTGTCTTGTCATCGATCTCCGAGGATACGACGTTCTTGTCGACCTTCGTTGGAGGTCGGAGTTCTTCGCGTTCTTCGCATTCTTCATCGTGGAAGAAAAAGGTTCAAGGATTCGCGTAATTCTCCCAAGACCTCTAACACAACGAACCCCTTTAATAAAATAAGACTTGTATTGTTTTATTAACAAACAAGCCAAACGTTTGAAATTAAAAAATTGAATCATTCAATTTAATTGAATTAATTGAGAAGTTTAAACCGCCCAATTAATGTGGCATTTATTAGTCCACATAAAAGCAAGGGTTAACTTTCATTTAAGGGGTATGCGGGTGAATTACCTAATTAAATGAGGGGGTTGAAAAAATGAATAGGTGGGGCTCATGTGGGCCCCACCCCACAAATATCATACCTAGTGGAGTAGGATATAGTGGGTCCCACTCCATCCACTTAGCTTAGGTTAAAATAAAATAAAATTTGGTTGCACCATTTTATTTTATTCTTTTACTTAACCCAAAATTTTAAGTGCCACACCCGAGAAAATGAAAATCCAGAAAAGGTCTTTTTAAACAATTACCGGCGATACGGTTCCTTTGGTGCCCTTGGATTTCAATTCCGTGCACCGGTTCAAAAGATAAATAAACCCGCTTGTTCGTTCACTGAACGTACCCGAGCTAAACTTTAGAAAATGATTCCGGGCACACCGAGCATCAGAATCAGGTGCTGTCAGAAATGGTGTTCTCGTAAAATCCGAAGGAAAATTAAGGAAAAATTTTCCTTGAAATTTCCAGGTCTTTACATTACTCCCACCCCAGGGCTTTACATCCCCATAAAGCTTTAACACAAACTAGGGATACAAAGGCGGTACTAAGCACGCAATTGAGCCTTCCGCTGCCAGGTGGTCCCCTAGAGGTTCCTGTGCAGCCAGTGAAAGTGAACCTGAGTAATCGATCATTCTCATTGGACCCGCTCCTGTCGATCCTCAAACTCTACTGGAACCCCGCAAAAGTCACCCCATCGCCAACATCCAACTACTCATGGTCGATGATATGCGAAAGGTCGTCCTCGTATCTCCTCAGTTGTGATACATGGAAGTCGTCGTGCACCTGGTGCAACTGAGGTGGATGGGTCAAGTGGTAAACCACCTCGCCTACCCTACTGAGGACCTAGAATGGTCCGTTGATCCTTGGAAATAACTTGTATCCTCGACCACATCTCCGTAAACCTCGTCGAGGTGAGACCTGTATAAGGACGTGATCGTCATCCTCGAACTCTAGAGGCCTCCAATTCCTGTTAGAACTAAAACTCAAAACTCCTGCTGCCATGATGGTAAGGTTGACCAACTCAAGAGTGATCGGCCGCACCCTCCTATGCATGATTTTATCCTGTGATGCCTGGGGTTTCCTTTTCGCCGACCAAGTAAAACCCATTCCGACGTTGTAGTTAAACCACAACATTTTTTCCTAATATCGTCAATTTATGTATGAACTGTGATTGCCCATTCCATACTCAAACCAACGTCATAAGGCCTTGACGCTGCCACCAAGAGATTATAACTGAAACTCTCTCCTTGAGGGTCAAACCACACTGTCGGCGTAAGTGTGATTATCGAGTCTTCTCCCAAGGTATCTCCAGACGTGAGGGTCAAGTCTATGGCTTACCAGAAACTCTAGGTATGGGACAAGATTTGTGAAAGTAAGGAATGATTAATATCTAAGCCTGTTACTATGGCAGCTAGTAGTGGCCATATACTATCCCTTGAATCATTTTTAGAGCCATTGGTTCACACTCCTTGACCGCATGCAGCTGTACTCTTCCCCTATTCTCCAGCTCCCTGAGCCTGGAGGGGACAACTATGGTGGGTGGTTGTAGCATGTTAAAATGTACACCACCTCATGCTGCTCTCCTAGCTCTACCTCCATGTCTGCTGCTTCGCAGACTCATCTCTCCTTAAAGCTTCCTCTTCTTGACACAGTTAACATGGCCGAGTCTCTACGACTGGCTCCAATTTCCTGTTTCTTGCTGCACTGTACAGTCTTCATCCGCTCCTGGATGATCTGCACCTTCTTTGCCTAAGATCTGTAAGAGATGCTAAGATTTCTCCTTTGCCGAAAAGATAAACATAGTCTCATCCCCGGGATGAACCATTCCCATTTCCTAATACAGTAAATACTAGCATGAATGATGCATTCATTCCATGGATGATGTCGTAAGGCCTCGAAATTACTACCAAGAGATCCAACGATCACTCTCTCCTCCAAGGGTCGAGTCGCACTGTCGGCATTAGTGTGAGTTCACTTGGTCTCCTCCAGTTGAAATATCGAAAGTGAGGGCCAAGTCAACAGTTTAAACCCGGACCTCTCAGTATCAACCAAACAAAAGGACATGAAAGCAAGTGTCACTAGTATAAGTGTCTTTTATTATTGCAGCTCTTAGTACAAAGACTCACAACAACAAAAACAACTACATGGAACTAGAAGTACCAAGAAAAAAAAAGGTATCCACTAGTTCCGCTCCTATCCACCTTATTCCGGAGCTCTACTGCCTTGTACACTGCTCGGCTATTGCTCAAGCACCCGCCGCTGCTTCTGTCTCGGTGGCTCCTCCAACCCCCGTAGATCAACTGTGCGGGGAGTCGAACAGTCACATGCTATGTGACCCTTCCTTCCGCAAGCCTAACACTGTCCGTTTCTGGCACGCCTGGATCTGACCCCACCCCGGGTGCCCCGCACCACTAATCCTGAGTCATGCGGTCGACCACCTATAGGTCTGGTCCTCCTGGACCCCTGCATCATCTGTCTACTGCCTACTGATGACTCGGCTACTGATGGAAAAACAAGTGGCAAAGGCAGCAGGTCCTGTACACGCTCAGGGTGTAGAGATACTGGCACAAACTCCACCCTAAAGAAGGTCTCGATGTCTTCCCATGTTAAGTGCATCCCATCGCAAAACTGGAACAAGTGGCTCCACCACCTGCCAGCTGCTTCCTGAAGAAGGCTAGCAGCAAAGATCTCCATGAATTCTGCTGGCATCCCCACTAGCCTGAAGACTCTCACCACACCCTCCATCCAATCCTCAGCCGCCTACGGGTCCGTATCTCCCCAGAACCTGGGTGGTCTCTGCCGCTGGAACACATTCAGTGCGCTCAAGCGGCGTGCATCACCTACTGCTGGGGCGGGTGGCATCGGTGGCCCAACGTATGGTAGTACCACTGGTGCCTCCACTGGTGCCTCCACTGGTGCCTCTACTATAAGAGGGCCCTGTACCAAATCCTTGTCGCTCGACAGGCTGTCAGTACGCACGTCTCTCTGGGCTCTAGATGGTCATCCATGGAAAGGCATCCTAAAAGAAACAACGTGACACAGTCAAATGATTATACCTGGTGAGCTGACCTGATTTGATATGACTTTTAAAAATGTATGGAAACACACACACAATCAGTGTTTTCGTGCACAAATTTGGAAATCAGTTGTCAGGGTCCTGGTTTATGGATACGTCGGCCACCCGCACCAACACTGGACTCCCTGAACTGAAAACCACAATCAGTACTCTTAACACTATCGCTTCACTGAAAGAAAATATCAGAGCTATAAGTTCTGCGGTAGAACCGACTCCTTTGATACAAATTTTTCATGACCCGTCCTCGGGGCCCGTGCCGTGACTACCCGAATCCCACCTTCCATAGGCCAGGGGCTGGCGACTAGCACCAAAGGCATAATTCCCAATAACTGGGAATGCATTGCCTTTATAAAAGTAAACAAAACACCACAGAGTACAGGAAAAAGTAATACACTAAGTACAAAAGGAAGTGGGGAAAAGTAAATGGGCTAGAATACAAACCCAATTGAAAGTACAGCTACAACTGAACAAAAGTACAACAGAAAAAGACAAATAGTGGGAAGAATGGAAGTAGATCCTGGTTCGTCCTCCTCAGATCCTACCTGAAGGGTAGGTACAGATAGCGCAGCTCCTGGATCGTCCACCACGGATCCTACCTGAAGGGTAGGTACAGATAGCCTCCACAACGCTCTCACCCATCAACCTCCTCCGAGTGTCGTCTCGTCATGAAGTCCACCTCCAGATACTGACTCGTCGTGAGGTCCACCTCCGGGTACTGTCCAGTACTTGAACACTCGGCCTCTGTCAGAGCTGCCCGATGTCTGCAACCAACACAACGAAGTGCGGTCATAGCCCGTGCAGGGGTGAGTATGCGATACTCAGTAGGTACCCCGAGACCCTCAAGGTCTCACTAAATCCTACAAGGATAACATCAAAGAAGGATCTCAACAGATAACCCTTACTTAGGTATAAGGCCATACTTATACCTAAGATATCAAGTAACCCATCTCAATCATGAGGAAATACAAAGGTTATTAAATTAACGGATAACCACTACCTAGGTATATGCCCATACATATACCTAAGTGATCAACTGACCCATCTCAATCATGAGTCAAACACAAAGTTCATAGACTCAGCTCAAACCAGGATTTTCATTATCGCAACCGTAACTGCTGAAGAGCCCTGTCTCTGAAGAGTACAGTGATCCTGTCACGACTCTGAGGTACTGCTCACTAACCTAAGACTGCTGAGTTACTCCTCCTATCGAGTACCGCGGTTCATCCACCCAAACACAGTAGTGCTTCCCGACGGGGTCTGCCACCCAAACACAGTAGTGCATCCCCCCAAAATAGCCTGCAGAGGTACTCTCCGGACGAGTACCGCGGGTCTGCACCCAAACTCAGTAGTGCTCCGTCCGCCATGGTTCTGCACCCAAAAAATTATTGCTCCGTCCACTGGGCTAGTCGACTAACTCCATGTCGATTCAGTCAAGCAGTCGTCAGGTCTCAGCCTACTACACGGTCTCCGTACTCCATAGGCACGTGTTCGGAGGGTCCACTCCACGAGCTACAGGTCAATACTCCAAGTATCTCAAAGTCCCATGAAGAAGTATCTCAAATGACTGCCTCGTCATAGGGGTCTCAACGCAATCGACGGCGCGTCAAACGGACGCCCTGTCTGTGAGTTATTAGCCTTTTCGTTCCAGGGGCACGGTTGGTTTCGTGTGCGAACCAACCCAGCCGTATCTCAACTGTACCCCTAACTCTCATAGGGTATACTCTTAGGGACCGTTTCTCAACGTGATCACCAACGTCACTGACGGTTCGTCAAACGGTCATCCAGTCTGAAAGTTATCAGCTTTTCCGCTCCAGGGGCTCGGTTGGATTTCGGGTATAATCCAACCCGACCACTATCCAACTGCATACAAATCTTGGGTGAAGTATGCCAAATGTTCCGCCTCATGAAGAGGAATCCAACAAAGTCGACGGCACGTCAATCAGACGTCCAGAGCTCAAGATATAAGCATTTCTGCTCCGAGGGCCCGGTTGGTTTTGTATCCGAACCAACCTGGCCATAATCAAAGTCCTCTGAAACCTTGAGTGTAATATACCTAAACGACCGACTCGATCCAAGGATCACAGAATAGATGACGGTGCATCGATCAGAGGTCTGTATCCAAGATATGGGAAAAAGACCATAAGAGGTCCGCGAATAGGGGTTCGGGCCGGGTCGGACCGGGCCCGATACCCCTTGGGTCGGCCTGAACCGGGGTGACCCGACCCGGGTCTAGGTCCGTCCCGCTTGGGCGTGGCCCGGTTTGGTGGGCGCGGCCCGACCTAGCCAGCGAGCCAGGCGGCTCGGCCGTAACAGCCGAGCAGATGGAGTGCGGGGGGCGCGCTGCCCCCCCCCCCCCCCCCCCCCCCGTGTAACTGCGGCCCCCATGTGGGGGGCCGCTCCTGTCGGCCATCCGGGGGTTACGACCCCTGGCCCTTCTCGGAAGCCGGCCGGCCCGGCTGGCCTGCCGTGCTGCTGTCGCCGCAGGACCTCCGGGGTCCCGCCATCCTGCTCCGGCGCCGGCGGCCGGAAGCCGACCGATGCTTCCTGCTCCACCGCCGCCTTAGTCCGACAGGGGCGGCGCGACGGTGTCGCGCCCCTCCGCCGCGGCCCCGCTCTGGCCGCGGTCACTTTTAGGTACTCTGGCGCGGCGAGACGGCGCCGCGACTAGTTTGACGTCAACGGTGCGGCGCGACGGCGCCGTGCTTCTTTTCCCTATCTTTATTATTTTCCGTGTGGTGCATCGGCACCGCGCTGCCTTGTTCGTGCCGCACACAAATCAACAACCAAGGGGGGGAGGAGGGTCGGCCGTGTTCGTGTGGTCCGACCTCCTCTCGTTATTGCGATAACAATCGGCTCAAATAAAGATGATAACCAACGATGAAAGTAATCAATATAAAAAAGAAAAATAGTCCCCCTACCTCAAAGAAAAATTTGAATGTTCGTCGCGGAATTGTACATCGCAGAAGAAGGCGTCGCGGAAGGAGGATCGTCGCATTGCAGAGAAAAGATTTGCCGGCATCGCGTCGTCGATCTCTGAGGATCCGACGTTCTTGTCGACCTTCTTCGGAGGTCTGCGTTCTTCGCTTTCTTCGCATTATTCGTTGAGGAAGAAAAAGGTTCAAGGCTTAGAGTAATTCTCCCAAGCCCTCTCGCACAACGAATCCCTTTAATAAAATAAGACTTGTCTTACTTTATTAACACACAATCCAAACGTTTAAAAATCAAAAATTGAATCATTCAATTTAATTGAATTGATTGAGAAGTTTAAACCGCCCAATTAATGTGCTGTTTATTAATCCACATAAACGCAAGGGTTGAATTTCATTTAAGGGGGATGCGGGTGCATTACCTAATTAAAGAAGGGGTTGAAGAAATGAATAGGTGGGGCTCCTGTGGGCCCACCCCACAAATATCCTACCTATTGGAGTGGGATATAGTGGGTCCCACTCCAACCACTTAGCTTAGGTTAAAATAAAATAAAATTCGGTTGCACCATTTTATTTTATTCTTTTAGTTAAACCAAAATTTTAAGTGCCACACCCGAGCAAACGCAACTCCAGAAAAGGACATTTTAAACAATTACCGGTGATGCGGTTCCATCGGTGCCCTCAGATTTTAATTCCGAGCACCGGTTCAAAAGATAGATAAACCTGCTCATTCGTTCACTGAATGTACCCGAGATAAACTTCGAAAAAAGATTCCGGGCACACCGGGCCTCGGAATCAAGCGCCGTCAGAAACTGCGTTCTCGTAAAATCCAAAATAAAACTGAGAAAAAAAGTTTCTTGAAATTTCCGAGTCTTTACAATTTAATTTTGTATATTGTTATAAATTTAGTTTCAAAATAGGTTCACCATTAAAAGGTGATAAAACTTGTTTTTCCATGTAGGGCAATATAACTAAATATTGTATGTAGTTTAATCATAAAAAGTCGTTTCATAAAATTAAATATAGAAAGAATATTAATTTGGTTACAAAATAAAAATATTTTAATTTCCTGGGGTTTTACATTATCCATGCCTTAAATAAATTTCATCCTTACGATTTAAACTTGATATCAGTAATGAGGGGATGAATTTCTGAAAATAATATTATTTAAATTCCCAGACCATTATTAGGGTAAATATAAAATAATATGAATAACATGTAAATAGAAATGTGAAGGTCACCACCAAACTAGGCTTTCTAATTGGATAATGTTTGTGAAAAATTGTACACGAAAGTGAAATCTTACTATCTCACTCTGATGGGGAGTGAGAGGGAAAATTTCAAATTGAAATTTGATGAATAGATTATTCAAATCCCAATTTTGAAAAATGACAATGATATAAAATAATGGTGATAATAGGAAAAAATTATTGTTTCAGTATTCATTTTACTATATTTTAGGAATTCATTCACTCTCTTAGATTATAAGTAAATATATATTTCTATTTAATAATCATAATCATATCCTCTTGTTGTGCCTAAAAAATCCTACATTCTCTATTAGAACAAGTTTTATCTCCTAGTGAAGTGTTACATTAATCTCTTAAACCATGTCCAATTATCATAATAAACCATTTCATAAATGGTTATCCTTATTTACCTTTCACAAATTATAATCCAAAATATTTTAATTTGTTTTCAGGTAGTTAGTATTATCCAATTTAATTTATCCATCTAGGTCATCAATTTATCCAAACATCATCTTCTCAAAATAAAAATCCTATTAAATGTTATATTTCCCTCAACCATGTGATTCACTAAAAGGATTAACTTTCTAATGAATCACATCTCATTATACAATTCAAAATATGACCTGAAATCCTTAATGAAATAGCATTCCTTATATATTTTTGAAGACTTATAACAAGTATATTATTGTTAACATTTTCTTACAACATCATTCAAGGATCCAAATACAATAGAAAATTAGTCTTTCACTTCATCTATATCAATAACATAATTTGGACCGTGATCCCCTATATTTTTTAGATATATTCTCCAGGAACATAGGGAATTCAATTTCATAGTTTCACATAACATTAATATTTAATCTTTGAGCATTTTAAAGGTCTTTCATTCACTTTTAATCCTGGTCATGGTTTCCCTTTTCTCGATAATTGAAGAAAACTCCCTTATATTTTTGGAAAGCACCAAGGTGTTTCTTTTCCCAAGTATCACATGATTGGATATCCTTCTTTACCTTCTACACTTTATCAAAAAATATTCTCTTCTTTCCAATTTTTCTTATTTATCCAATCAATGTTATAAAACATGGATAAATATTTCTACTTCTTGATAGCACATAAAACAATTCATAATTTGAATAAAGTTTATGAGACCCCCTTTAGAGACATGGATTAAACCCTTTAATTAAATGGTCAATTAGGTATTCCATTTTTCAAATGAATTCTTGAGCATACCTTAATATCCTTATAAAGGTACTTTCATACACCACAGTCATTCCATCAACCTTTTTCTTCAAGGAATGTAAATTTCAAATCATTTAAATTTCTTTCTCATAAATGATGTATTTACTAAATATATTCTCCTTAAAATTACTCCATTACATCATTTCTTTCTCTTTTTCATCCCTATTATTTTGGATCAATAACCGTCATTGATCGGTATTATCTTTTTGTTAAAACACTACAATGGTAACATATTCCTTTTCTCCATATCTGAACTACATAAATATCTTCTCCTATGAATTAATTCATTACTATGTTGTAATGAGATTATTAGACCCAATAAATTATTGGAGTCTCTATCCTATAAATATATCCAACATAGGATAATGTCTTGTTAGAATACATTTCTCTATCTAGGGAATGTTAAGTGTCAAACCCTAATTAAGTTGTTTTAATATATCTATAACATTCTTAGTTCCAATTCCATCTATATCAGTTTCCTCAGAATGGAAACCTCTATATTGGCCATGAGTTTGGATACCATTATTCATCTTATGTTCTATCATTAAATAATGTGATATAATATATTAGATATTAAAAATATTAAATATAATTTATAATCCCAAAACTAGTGAGACCCTTGACAGAAATTAATAAATTTATTCACATATAATGATGTAAAAATTAACATGGTTTATTCGTGAATATCTACTATAATTATCCTTAATGTATAAAATATGGTTATTCCCCCTAATATATATTTTTTAAATATTGTTTTCAGGGTTTCTACTAAGAATCCTTTGATACCACCAATATCACCTAATCTCCAGAATCCCAGAGCTAGTGTATACTTCCATTACATTGGAATGATTTGAAGAAATTAAATCCGGAAGTACGAAACAGTTTAACAGATTCTAAAACCCATATTATATACATTATACTCATTTTAAATTGGTTATATAAAATAAAATACAATTCATAACAAAAATAATAAATTATATCCTTAAAAATAATTTGTAGGGTTCATCTTCATAACCTGGGGAAAGGAAACAAAATAAGGGGGACCTCAAATTATATGTTAGGATTATGTATGAAAGAATAAATAATGAAATAATGAGTGTAATTTATACATGAATATTCTGTCTAGTTTAATATAAAAATAGAATATCCATAACCTAATTCATAATGATGGAATTCATAATGATGGATATATAAAACAAACCATCGAGGATTCATACCAATAATATAATATTTTTATGGATTTATACCATAAATATAATGTTTTCTAAGCATCAGGCCAAGAATCTTATGTTATCCAGACTTCATTCCACGATTATAATAAATGTGTTAGGCCTCGACCAAAACCATATTTATTTTTCCTCATGATAGATACTAATTCATATATGGGATATAATAGGCCCCAATTTTCACATAAAACATATGAAACATTTCTCATATGTTTAAAAATTGATTTAATTAAATGATACCCCTTATTATCGAATACACAAATTTAATAGAAGGGACACTTTATCAGTATATCTCTAATTACTAAAATTGCTATCAATGTGAACACATTATGTAAAAATTGTATACAATTTAGAAAATAATAATTCCCATTATAAATTATAAGGATATTTAAAATAAATTTAATGTCTAAAAAATGTTTACAATAAAGTTATAGTTTCATGATAAAGTTAACAATTATAAGTGAATATGAGATTTCAAAGATAACTTTTATAACTTGGGTAATTTTTAAATCAAACCCCTTGGATGACATAATTAAATTATAATGTTAAAAACCCCTGAATAATAAATTAATGAAGATATTAAATGAAAAATGTCTTTATATACACCATAGTAATGTGAATTGGTGAAATAAAACAAATAAGTCTCAATGGATTGTAAATTGAGATGAAATCCCTTACTACATTATAACATTTCAGTTATAATTCCAATGAAGGAAATAGTTTCAAATGATGATCTAAAAACCTTGAATATAAATTTATTCATGATATAGAATAGTATAGGGATATTATATGTACCACAAAAAAGAAACAAGTGGTGAAAATACTATATCCACCACAAAAATAAAATTAAGACAAGAATACCTTACCTTGAGTCTCACTTATCAAATGTGTATTTACCATCATAAAAAATAAACCTATGTAAAATATGTACATGATTGAGAATATTTTTGAAGTTTATTATTAATTTTATTTCACTTACAAATTTTTTTTATAAAACTACATAAATAATTAATCTTAGGTCAAGTGTCTTTGACCAAATTTGGTTTATATATGAAA